>OW052241.1:177805967-179255967 GCA_932526585.2 Philonthus cognatus
ACCAAAATCAATACAATAATTTTTCACAACCACGATTTTCTCAAAACCCACATTACCGAAATTTTCAACATCAATTTTCTCAACCGAGACCCGTTCAACAACAAAATTTTCCAAATCAATCGTACGTAAAACCAAACGTATTTGCGCCACGAGCGGCACAACCAAATATTTATCCTACAAATAAACAAGTTTTTGGAACTCAAGCTTCCTCAGGAATGTCTAGACTGAATAAACCAACACCAATGTCTGTTCAATCTAGAGTAAGAACTAATCAAGTACCAAATTATTCAAATCAAAGACAAAATATAAACTATTCAGCTCTTTATAATGTAGAAACTGACTCTGTTTCCCCAGTTTACCCAGTTTCTCCAGGGTCCCAACTCTCTCAAGATTATGAATCAGTCCAACAATTTTCAGATACTGATAATTTTGCAGATCAAACAGAAATGTACGAGTATGAGATTAACGAAAATGATAATGACGAACAAAATTTTGAAAATTTTCCTATAACAGCCTCACCGAAATCAGGAACATAGATCTAAATTCAATCAAAATAAAATCAAAATTACCATTCATTTATTTGCCCAATTTAGATTTAACAATTCTAGTAGATAGCGGAGCAACAAATTCCGTTATAAATTCAAAACTTGCATACGAGAAATTCTCTCAATATTTGTATCAAAAACCGTTTACAGTTTCCGGTTTAGGAAATCAAATTCATTGCCAAGATAATTTAAAATTTCCAATTCTTAAAGAATTAGGTATACCAGCCGATATTCATTTACATGTCGTTGACTGGCACCCAAAATTTGACGCATTAATAGGTACGTCCGACTTAGAAAAATTAAACGCGACAATTAATTACAAAACAAACACTTTAGAATTGTGCGACATAAAAATTCCTTTTTATTTAGAACTGAATAAAAAATCAATTTCTCCTCACAAAATTAATAAAAGCAATCATGTAAAAATTCCAGTGACAATAGATAATGGTGAAGTCATCATACCGCAAATAAAAATATCAGCAGATTATTGCATACCCGAATGCATTGCAATTTCGAAAAATGGTTATTGCATGTTACCATTTGACGAGAATTTAGATGTAGATTTAAATTGTTCAGAACGTATAGACGTGATGCCCATTTTGAATCAAGAAATTAGGAACCCACCAAAAACACTACATAAACAATTTAACATCTCAGAATTAATTCGAACAACACATTTAAATTCTGAAGAAAAACACGAAATTCTTAAAATTTGTAAAAAATTTCCTGACATATTTTATAACGAAAATTGCAACTTAACATTCAGTAACGCTGTTAAACACGAAATACGAACGAAAACCGATGAACCAATTTATGTAAAATCGTTTCGACACCCACATAGCATGAAACAAGAAATTGAAAATCAAATTCAGAAATTATTAGATAATAAAATAATTCGACCCTCGATTTCACCTTACGGAGCTCCCGTATGGTTAGTCCCAAAAAAAACAGGCGCTTCCGGAAAGAAAAAATTTAGAATGGTGATTGATTATAGAAAACTCAATGAAAACACAATTGAAGACAAATACCCACTTCCACGTATTGAAGAGATATTAGACAATTTAGGCAAGTGTACGTACTTTACTACTCTTGACCTAGCCCAAGGTTTCCATCAGATTGAAATGCATCCTAACTCTATCGAAAAAACCGCTTTTTCAGTTAACCAAGGACATTATGAATACCTCAGAATGCCCTTCGGATTAAAAAATGCTCCTAGCACATTTCAACGTGTTATGGACAACGTCCTTCGAGAATACTTACATGTATTTTGCTTTGTTTACATGGACGACATTGTAATTTTTTCCAAATCCCTTCAAGATCACATTAATCATATTAGACTAATTTTCAGTAAAATCCGAGAATTCAATTTAAAAATACAGCTCGATAAATCAGAGTTTTTAAGACGAGAAGTATCCTTTTTAGGTCACGTAATAACACCAGACGGAATTAAACCAAATCCTTCTAAAACTGAAGCGATAACAAATTACCCGTTACCCAAAACCACAAAGGAAATAAAATCATTCCTAGGCCTTACAGGTTATTATCGAAAATTTATTTCAAATTTTGCTAAAGTAGTATGCCCATTAACTAAATGTTTGAAAAAAGGTTCAAAAATTAATATTTCCGACCCAGAATATATTCAAGCTTTCGAATTGTGCAAAGAACTTCTTTGTAATGCTCCAATTCTTGCTTATCCTGATTTTAATAAGCAATTCAAATTAACCACCGATGCATCGAATGTATCGATAGGAGGTGTATTATCACAATCAAATCGCCCAATAGCTTACTATTCAAGAACTTTAAATTCGGCAGAAAAAAATTATTCAACAATTGAAAGAGAACTGTTAGCTATTTTAGATTCAACCAAACATTTCAGACCATACCTTTTCGGTCGCAATTTTATTGTAGAAACAGATCATAACCCACTTGTCTGGCTTTATAAAATTAAAGAACCAAATTCTAGACTTGTGCGTTGGAAATTAAAATTAGAGGAATTCGATTTCAAAATAATTTACAAAAGAGGAAAAGAAAATAAAGTAGCGGATGCCCTTTCCAGAATCGAAATTCACAATAGAGAAGATGAAGAATCCGTTATTGCAAACATTGACGAATTACCCGATATCAATGACGAAGAAATAGAACGAATTATTAATTCCCAAGTAGAAGACCCAATTGAATATGCCAAAACACTAGAAAATTTGCGATCATCATTAACTGAACAAAATGAATGCGACAATACTGTACATTCAACTGATGAAGACAACGGTAAAACCATTCCAATTTCAGAAAGATCTTTAAATATATTTCCTAATCGAATATATTTTAATACCGGCGAAACATATAAAAACCGTTTTACTAAACCCTTTAATAGAAATACTTATAAAGTAACCATTTCCAAAAATTCAATTGATCAAGATTTATTAACTTTCATGAAAGACACATTAAAACCAAATTCAAGTTATGGAATATATTTTACTGACAATAATCTCAGACGTCCTTTTGAAACCCTTTGCAAACAACATTTTAACAATTCAATAAAATTATTCATTACCAATAAAATCACCAGTGACGTAACTGATAACGAATTACAAAAAGAAATTGTTACAGAATACCACGATTCAAATCATAATGGTATAACCGAAACTTACAACAACCTCAAAGACAAATATTTCTGGCCAAATATGAAACAAACTATTACAGATTTAATCAATAAATGTGACTTATGTTTACAGTCAAAATATGAGAGACATCCGTATAAATTAAAATTTGACGGACCGTTATTAGCAAAGAGACCTCTAGAAGTGTTACACATGGACACGTTTTCCTTTCAAAATTCCAAATTTTTGACGATTATTGATTTATTTTCAAGATATGGACAATCATACTGGATAAAAGACGGTACCAGCTTGACTGTTTTAAATAAATTAAGACACTATTTCGCTCACCATAATATTCCACAAAAAATAGTTTGTGATGCGGGGCGTGAATTTCAAAATAATACCTTCAAAGAATTTTGTAAAATGAACAAAATTGAACTTCATTTCACAACAGTGAATAACCCGAGTTCTAATTCCCCAATAGAGAGATTTCACTCAACCATTATAGAAAAATTAAGAATACTAAAACTGAAAAATCCCAATGAAGTTCCATCAAATTTAATGATTTCAGCAGTTTCGATTTACAATCAATCAATACATTCTTCTACCGGATTTTCACCCTTTTACTTACTATACGGCCCTTACGAGAGAACTCCAGAATTCGATTTAGACATGACTGTATTCGAACAGTATAATGAAAAAAGAAAACAAGAAATTCTACCATTCTATGATCAAGTATACCTCAAAAACAAGCAATTAGCCGAAAACATTTTAGAAAAACGTAACGAAACCCGCGTTGATCCGCCTAACGTAGAAAATCGCGAAGTTTATGTAAATAGGAAAAAACCCAGTAAAGCTAATCCTATATACGACAAGGTAATTGTTGAGAAACAAGAATCGAATAAAATTTTTGGAAAAACTCAAAAATCAAGAAATACCACAGCTAACATTAAAAAGGTTAAGAAACTAAGAAAAACAACTTCTTTACAGGTTCCCGATACTGGCGGTGACGATCCTCCAGATTCACCACAACCAGGCCCTTCAGGTCAAACCCATTAAAAACAACGGCTATTTTCAAGAAATCATAGGCCCAGTAAAAGTAATGGACCACTACCATAATTTTCTATTTTTCGTAAATACATCAAAATTAGAAATAGGATTCAAACAGCTATTAGCAAACACTGAAACTCTAAAGAAAGATGCTTCAATAGATAAACTAACATACCAAATTTATAAACAACTTGCTTTAAATTGCAGAAATATTGAACTATTACTGAGAAAATTAAGTTATGAATCAAAACGAGCATTGGCTAATATTCTAGGAAAAACCATCAAATTCATTACAGGAAATCTCGACGACGACGACTTGCAAAATATTAATGAAAATTTACAGAAATTACATAATAATCAAAATTCCGAAATGAAACAAATAAATAAACTAACAACTTTCGCAAATCATTTATCAAAAAGATATTCATGTGATTTAGAAATCTTAATGTCAAATTTAAACAAAACAAAACATTTTATTGAAGGTTTAACGTTTATCGAAGATACAAGAACATTATTACAAAACGAAGTTTATCATTCAGAACATTTAATAAAAACGTTAGAATTGCTTGAACGCGCAATCAGCTTGTCATGGAAAGGAATTCCAGATTTAGAACTTTTAACGATAGATGAACTTATAACTGTTCAAAATTACTTGACGAAAATCTATAATCCAAAGCAATTGTTGCCAATTGAAACGACTCAATTATTAAACATTTTAGAGTTATCAAAACTTATGGTAATAGGAACAAAAGAAACAATTACATTCCTTCTCAAAATACCCATTTTAAAACCAATTTCCGCAAATTATTCTCAAATCTACCCGATTCCGAATTATCAAGATATCGTTATTGTCCCACCAAAACCATTTCTAATCGAGATGAACAACTTAAAATACTGGACTAACGAAGATTGCCAGAGTTTCCACATCATCACCTTGTGTCTGCAACAACCGACCCAAGAGGATTGTAATTTATTGAATGCCAACAAATGCAAAACAATAAAAATTGCTAACGATTACCAAATTACATCTGTACTGCGTAATAGACAATTACTAGTACTATCAAAGAGAAAACTTGAAATAATTGAAGATTGTCAAGGACAACTAGATAGAACATTTATACAAGGACCAAATTTAATCAGTTCACAATGCCGAATAATATTGGAAAAATCCACATATGTCAACACTACACCTACGTACGAGTTAACATTGTACCACATTTCAAATGAAACATTGAAGTTTTATCAAGAAGCAAAACTTCAACTGCGACATCTCAAAGATCCAACCATTCTTCAACAAGAGGCTGAAGAACTCAAGAATCAACCACTACATTTGGAACCACTGGTTCACATAATTCATTATGGATTTACCGGCCTTGTATTATTGTTAATAATACTTGCCACGGCCATCATTATCAAATTCAGGACACGCATTATCGACCTTTTCTGCAAACCAAGAAAAATCATTCGCATCAAGATGGTCGATCCAAATCAAGAAGACACCCCCGCATTGCCGAATTGAACGAGGTCGTTCAAACCTAAGGAGGGAGGAGTTATGTAATGGTATCCACATACCAAAATGCTGAGAAGACAGTTCCCAGGAATGATGCGCCTTATCGCAGGCACGTTCCAGAGCGTCCCATTCTTCATCATGGACAATTATCTCATGCATGAATTAATTACAATCGTACTTTCGTTCGGAAAGCATCTCCGTGTCCTTTATCGTTATAACCGTTGCGACAAATGAAATACCTTTGTAACTCAATTAATTAAGTGAAATAAAAAACTTTTAAAAAATTAAAATTTCAAATCGTGAAATTTAACTATATATATATGCGCGTGTGTGTATGTGACTATTATACAAATTACATATATTCGGATATACCGTGTTTTCCTTATATCGTGCTAGGTATAGCCAAAAGCCATCCCGGTATAACGAGGTTCTACTGTATATTTTACATAGATTTGGACGTCATGACACATTCACACTACACCCAGGGACACGACAAGTTATTATTTTTAAATAACCCCGTGCATGGGAATCTAACCCGGTCTGTGGCTCGCCAAACGATATACAGTCTAGCGACGTTACCGCTTGGCCACCACCTGCCCCAAAATACAATTTATTTGAAATTTATCGTTTGAAACCGTTAAATTTAACAGTTTATATAAACTTCACAATATTGCGTTGTTTTTGAAGTGTTTACATAATAAAATTTATTATTATTTTAAACAACTAAATTTAACAGTTTATTTTGAAGTCCACAACATTTCGTTGTTTTTGAAAATCGTTCAATATGAAGCTTCTAATGAGTGTTTCCAATCCCAGATTAAGCATGAAGTAAAATTTCGAGTTTAGAAAAGCATGAAAATTTGGTTTGGTTGCGTAGCGCGAAGCGCGGAGCAACCAAACCAAATTTTCAGGCTTTTCTAAACTCGAAATTTTACTTCATGCGCCACCCGTATAAAACACTAAAGTAGTGTGAAGCTTAAAATATACTTCTATTTTACTATGGTGAAGCAGTATATTTTAAACTTTAATTAAATTTAACAGTTTATATAAACTTCACAATATTGCGTTGTTTTTAAAGTGTTAACATAATAAAATTTATTATTATTTTAAACAACTAAATTTAACAGTTTATTTTGAAGTCCACAGCATTTTGTTGTTCTTGAAAATCGTTCAATATGAAGCTTCTAACGGGTGTTTCCAATCCCAGATTAAGCATGAAGTAAAATTTCGAGTTTAGAAAAGCCTGAAAATTTGGTTTGGTCGCGTAGCGAAGCGGAGCGACCAAACCAAATTTTCAGGCTTTTCTAAACTCGAAATTTTACTTCATGCGCCACCGGTATAAAACACTAAAGTAGTGTGAAGCTTAAAATATACTTCTATTTTACTATGGTGAAGCAGTATATTTTAAACTTTAATTAAATTTAACAGTTTATATAAACTTCACAATATTGAGTTGTTTTTAAAGTGTTAACATAATAAAATTTATTATTATTCTAAACAACTAAATTTAACAGTTTATTTTGAAGTCCACAGCATTTCGTTGTTTTTGAAAATCGTTCAATATGAAGCTTCTAACGGGTGTTTCCAATCCCAGATTAAGCATGAAGTAAAATTTCGAGTTTAGAAAAGCCTGAAAATTTGGTTTGGTCGCGTAGCGAAGCGGAGCGACCAAACCAAATTTTCAGGCTTTTCTAAACTCGAAATTTTACTTCATGCGCCACCGGTACAAAGCACTGACATATTACGAAGTTTGAGACACACCGCTAAACTTTATATTGCATCAGTGTTTCGTATCGGTGGCGCATGAAGTAAAATTTCGAGTTTAGAAAAGCCTGAAAATTTGGTTTGGCCGCTCCGCTTCGCTACGCGACCAAACCAAATTTTCAGGCTTTTCTAAACTCGAAATTTTACTTCATGCTTAACCTAGGAGTGGAAACACTTGCTCGACATTTCAAATATAACACGTTTAAATAATAATTTTATTTAATATTAATAATATAAGCTGAATTCTTAAAAAAAAATCTAATAATATTTCATTTACAGAACACCGATCCACTTCTCCTAAGCTCGATCAACGAACTCCAAGACCCCAACATACTTTACCCCCTGGACACTTCAACCATTTCCAAAGACACAGACGCGCAAACCTTCGACACGTTCAACTCGAACATAATCTTCAACCCCACGATGAACGACTTGAACATCCCCCTTACAACGGAAAAAGAAACGACATTGCAGAAGAAAACATCAGAATTAACAACCGAGCAACTCGACTTGGAGCTGAGCGAAATCGCCACGCAGAAAGCGCTGAATGATAACTTGATTATTTTCAACGGGGACGTGCAGAAGAATTATTTCAACATCAATTTCAACCAGAATGATTATATTGATATTAACGCGTTGAATCTGCCGGCTAACGCTTCGATCGGGAAGGTGATGCAGCCGAGTTTGCTGGACGAGTCGACGAACTTGATGTGTTCGAGTTGCGTGGTTTATTTTAAGAGTTTGGCTGAGTACGATAATCACGTTTGTGAGAAGGCCGCGGAGGTCGAAGAGGATGGTGGCGCTGAAAAAGATGTTGTGGATGAAGTTGCCGAGATGGTGGAGGAGAAGGAGGAGGAAGCAGTTGTAAATGATAAAGTATGAAAAAAAAATTACGCAAACAATACATTACATTAGGGAAAAATGAACAAATTTGATTTGTTTTTAAATTTTTCGTTAAGCTTTGTTACATTTAGAGAAAAGTGAACAAATATGATTTGTTTTTAAATTTTTCGTTAAGCATTAATTTCACGATTAGTCTTTTAAATTTTCTTTAACCCTTTAAGAATCATTTGATTTGAGAGATTATTTAGAATACCATGACCATGTACCGTGCAATCATTTAAAACATGATTCAGAGTAGGTGACAGCAATCTCACCTGTGCAGTGGGAAGGATTGTTTTAGTGGACTGTTCGCGAAACTTTAATTTGACCGCGGTCGGGACTTACTTTTTTGTGGGTGGCGAACTCGAACGTTGGACACGCATGTCTCCCTTTGTCTTCACACGTAACGATGCTAAACTATGGATTTACAATACTTTGACAAAAAAAGATGCAACACACACGAGGGTCGGTTGACTTCTCCTCATACAAGGGTTCGCAAAAGTCACGCATGGCCATAGCCCCTAAATCGGCAATACAAAATGCAAAGCGCGGTAAAGTCACATGGTTTACCATAACCTCATATATATATATATTATATTAGCATTCTGGACAACCGCACAAAAAAAATGCCGCCTACTCTAAATCATAATTTAAACATAATGATGGTTGCGACCGTAACTACGTGGTAATTCATGATCACTGAATCAAACACTTACTATGTTTTTACCACAAAATATTTATTGTATGTATATATATTATATTACACAAATATACACATAAATTCACGACTTAAGTTTCGACGTTTGACGGTCATTATCACTTGTCACTTGATAATGACCGTCAAACGTCGAAACTTAAGTCGTGAATTTATGTGTATATTTGTGTAATATAATATATATACATACAATAAATATTTTGTGGTAAAAACATAGTAAGTGTTTGATTCAGTCATAATTTAAACGGTCGCACGGTACTTGGTATACTCTAAAACTATTAAGTATTCATTTTAAATTATTTCAATACCTCCCTTGCACATTAAAAAAAAATCCCAATTAAAATATGCGAACATTTGCCAGTAGCTACTGCCTGTGCTAGACATAGAGCTGCTCATTAAAGGGTTAGACAGTAGTTAGTGATTAAATGATAATTTGATGAAACGTACTAGCCCCACATTGGTTGAGTTTATAAATTATGGTATTAAATAAGATTCAATTTTGTTAGACCAGGCGGTTAAATTCAATTTTATGACTATACTTGCCCCATGTTGGGCGCCAAAAACGACCTTATGTGCAGATTAAATTAAAATATGCAAACATTTGCCAGTAGCTACTGCCTGTGCTAGACATAGAGCTGCTCATTAAAGAGTTAAACAGTAGTAAGTGATTAAATGATAATTTGATGAAACAGACTAGCCCCACATTGATTGAGTTTATAAATTATGGTATTAAATAAAATTCAATTTTGTTAGACCAGGCGGTTAAATTTAATTTTATGACTGTACTTGCCCCATGTTGGGCGCCAAAAACGACCTTATGTGCAGATTAAAATAAAATATGCAAGCATTTGCCAGTAGCTACTGCCTGTGCTAGACATAGAGATGCTCATTAAAGGGTTAGACAGTAGTAAGTGATTAAATGATAATTTGATGAAACGTACTAGCCCCACATTGGTTGAGTTTATAAATTATGGTATTAAATAAGATTCAATTTTGTTAGACCAGGCGGTTAAATTCAATTTTATGACTATACTTGCCCCATGTTGGGCGCCAAAAACGACCTTATGTGCAGATTAAATTAAAGTATGCGAACATTTGCCAATAGCTACTGCCTGTGCTAGACATAGAGCTGCTCATTAAAGGGTTAGACAGTAGTAAGTGATTAAATGATAATTTGATGAAACAGACTAGCCCCACATTGATTGAGTTTATAAATTATGGTATTAAATAAGATTCAATTTTGTTAGACCAGGCGGTTAAATTCAATTTTATGACTGTACTTGCCCCATGTTGGGCGCCAAAAACGACCTTATGTGCAGATTAAATTAAAATATGCAAACCTTTGCCAATAGCTACTGCCTGTGCTAGACATAGAGATGCTCATTAAAGGGTTAGACAGTAGTAAGTGATTAAATGATAATTTGCTGAAACAGACTAGCCCCACATTGATTAAGTTTATAAATTATGGTATTAAATAAGATTCAATTTTGTTAGACCAGGCGGTTAAATTCAATTTTATGACTGTACTTGCCCCATGTTGGGCGCCAAAAACGACCTTATGTGCAGATAAAATTAAAATATGCAAACATTTGCCAGTAGCTACTGCCTGTGCTAGACATAAAGCTGCTCATTAAAGAGTTAGACAGTAGTAAGTGATTAAATGATAATTTGATGAAACGTACTAGCCTCACATTGGTTAAGTTTATAAATTATGGTATTTAATAAGATTCAATTTTGTTAGACCAGGCAGTTAAATTCGATTTTACGACTATACTTGCCCCATGTTGGGCGCCAAAAACGACCTTATGTGCAGATGTCTGAAATCATAGGCTGATTCCAAATTACAATATTTAATATGATACAATGTTGATAAAAATTAATAACAAATATGTCTAGGCTTGTACTGCATTACAGCTTACTAAACAATCTCAATTGTAAGTGAAACTTTTGTTCATTATAGTTGAAATATATAATTTTAGTTCTTTAATTAATTTTAAACACTCTAATAGGGCTGTAAGTTCAGCGGTGTGAATAGAGGAGGTGAGGGGAATTCTAAAGGAGTAATTTAGATTGTTTTCTATATATATTCCACAACCTGTATGATTTGTAGTAAAAGAACCATCTGTGAAACAAAATGTGCTATCTGGCCATTTTTCACGGGCCTCTTTATGAATATTACCATCTAGACCAGTGGTCTCCAAACTACGGCCCGCGGTCCAAATCCGGCCCGCGATTGTTTGTAATTTTTTTTGTAAATGTCATATTTTGAAATATTGTAACAATTGTTCCTTAAATTTTTCATAATTTTATAAAATTAATCGGATCTTGGTCGACTTTATTATGTAGAATTGTATTTGTGGCCCGCGAAGAAGATAGTTTGGAGACCCAGGATCTAGACTAATCCAATTTTTATTAGGGAAAAAATTAGAGAAATATGGGGGGAGATAACAAGGGATTTTAGAAGATTTAAAAGATTTAGAGATGCCATAATTTTCGATAAGCGCACAGTGAGGTTTGCCTTTAATATTGTATAAATCTGATAAACTGTTAATAGAAGATTATTAGCTAGACATTTTAAAAAATACTTCCTGGCTATAAAATCGGATCTAGTAAGTGCTCCTGTACTCTAGAAGGAGCTGATCTCATACAACCCAATACTGTTCGCAATGAAAATGTTTATAGACAATCAATCGTCATGTCGCTTTTCAAGAGTTTCTTGAAAATGGCATTAAGCCGAAACTAGTTGAGAATAAAACAATTTATTAGTAAAACAAACCAAGTGAATTTCAATCAAATACCTATATATTAATATAGCCTAGTTAAAAAGTCTTGTGTATTATATGGCTCCAATATGCGCAATAGTTCAAAAAGCATACGCTTCATCTTATTAAAAGTTTCTGCGTTCTTAATATCTTGGGGAAGATGATTGTAAAATTTAAAACAATTGTAAAGTGGTCCTTTCTAAAACATAGTTAATTTATGCGATGGGTACCTGAACGTAATACCATGTCTAGTATTGTGGGTGTTGTGTAATGCATATTGGGAAAATAACTCACCGTGCCTACATAGAAATTTAATACATTCATATATGTAAATGGCTGGAACCGTCAATATGCCTAACCTCTTGAATACTCCTTTACAGCTGTCGCTTTGTTTCATATTTAACATCGCACGAATTGCACGCTTTTGTGATATTAATACTGAACGGCTTAGTGTACTACCACCCCAGAACAATATTCCATATTTAATGTGGGAGAAGAAGTTGGCATAATAAAAAGTTTTAACAATTTGGTCATTAGTATTTCTTGCAAGAATCCTTAAGCCGTAGCACGATTTGCTAAGCTTAGATGTCAGATTTTCAATGTGTGCTCGGTAGCTTAAAGTTTCATCAAGTATTACACTGAGAAACTTTGCACTAGTTAAAAATTTGAATATATTATTATTTAGAGTTATATGCTCTGGAGTAATTAATGATTGATTTGTTTTGAATAGAATCGTTTTAGTTTTCTCAGTATTTAATATGAGTTTGTTTTGTCTAAACCATTCACTGATGTCTTTCATAATTATATTTCCCGATTCAATAACGTCCATGTATGTTTCACCAAAAAGTAATAAATTTGTGTCATCGGCATAGCAGGCCATTCCACAGTTTGCATGTAATAATAATAATAATAATAACAGTTCTTTATTCCAATGTTAATATCACATACAAATTTTGCACATATACATCTACACGGAATGGGGTCAAATCAAGATTAATACATATTATGTTTCTCTAGAGAAATATTCATGCATATTATATGGTTCTAAATCAAGTAAGAACTCTTTAATAGATTGTTTCCAGCTCGAAAACGTATCCGATTTTTGTGTGTTTGTGGGCAGACTATTGTATATTTTTATACAAACATATAGTGGATTCTTTTCAAAGAAAGTTAATCTATGATACGGATATTTAAAGTCAATCCCGTGTCTCGTGTTATGAGTACTTTCCAGTTTAAATTCAATAAATAAATGTTTATGCTTCCACATAAATTTCATCGCTTCCAGAATGTATACTGCGGGACAAGTTAGTATTTGATTTTCCCCAAAGGAGCCTCTGCAACTCTCTTTATATCAAAGATCGAACATAATTCTGAGTGCTCGTTTCTGAATTATAAGGATCTTTTCAAGGTTGATGCGATTACCCCAAAACATTATGCCATACTTCATGTGTGAGTAGAAGTGAGCAAAGTAAAACGTTCGAGCGATAATTGCATTTGTATATTTGGAGAGTACCCTAATTCCATAACAGGCTTTATTTAATTTCCCAGAGAGCGCTTCAATATGGTTATTATAGCTAGGAGTTTCATCTAAGTCAATTCCTAGAAATTTTGAGGCATTGGTGAAATCGTAGTTTGTTTGATTTAGAGTAATATAGTTTGGTGTTTCCATATTATTATTAATTTTAAAAAGTATAGAACTCGTTTTTTCATTGTTTAGTATTAATTTGTTGTTATTAAACAATTTTTGCAAGTTACACATACACCCATTACCGATGGAATTTATATCCGTATACGATGGACCTAATAAAATGAGATTTGTGTCGTCGGCATAACTTACAATATGGCAACCCTCGTCAATGTTCTCGTTGATGTCATTTATGAAGATATTGAATAAAAGCGGCCCCAGAATACTGCCCTGGGGTACCCCCATATTTATATCCAAGACATTTGACACAATTTCATCATTATTGGTTTTTAATTTAACGGATTGTCTTCTTGATAATAGATATGATTTAAACCACTCGTATGACGTTCCACGAACTCCGTACCGATTGAGCTTTAATAGCAAAATTTCATAATTAATTGTATCAAATGATTTGGACAGGTCTAAAAGCACACCCAAGGCAGCATTCTGTTTATCTAAACTGTTATAAATAGGGTATACGAAATCAAAAAGTGCTGTTTCAATACTCCTACCCGCCGTGAAACCATGCTGCGTGTCTGTGAAAAGGTTGTTATTTTTGAAAAATTGAGTCAGTCGTTTAGACATTAATGACTCTAAGATTTTTGAAAAAACTGATAAAACGCTAATGGGTCTATAGTTGTTTAGGGTCTCAGTATCGCCCTTCTTAAAAATAGGCGTTACAATTGACAGTTTTAGATCGTTTGGAAAAACACCAGATTCAAACGATTCATTGTAAATATGTTGCAGTGGTGCCAGTATACTGCTTATGGGTCATTCTTTTACAAACCGCACGGATTTGAGGAAAAAAAAATGCGACTTCTCCAAATACGATGAAATTTTGTTTACAAATAATATAAATGAAATTAATCGACACGTATTTCAGGATTTGGCTGAAAAATTTTTTTTTTCAAAATATTCACATCACAATTTTCGTCCATTTGCTGGTTTTTGTCCGTTCTTCTCATATTTGAAATTTTTTATCTCCACTTGTACTGATCCGATTGATGTCGGTTTTCTTTTAATTTACACGTTATTGCGTTAGCTAACCGCTCTAATTTTAGTTATAATGTTTATTGTTAACTAATTAGAGTTAATAACAATTTAATTTTTCAATGCGAATTTAAGTACTTTACCCCAAACAAAATTGATTGAGATAAATACTATCTTGTTCGTTATTCTGTTATCTGCAAAAAGCATTTCACAAAAAAGTGGTATGTATCTTGGTTCGGAAATAATTAAATATTTCAGAGCGCAAGTCACGCAGCGCGCGTCACGTGCGGCAGTGATCTCAGACGCTCACATCATTTTCCACTTTTAAGTGAATGTGAACCATTCTTAATCTAACTCCGCAATATTTGTTGATTATACTTATTAATAGAAATTAGTGCAAGTAATTATATAATGACATAAAAAATAATTTCAGTTACTAAAATAAATGTCACAATGGCAAAGTGATTGAAAACTGTTAAACCAAGATATTTCGAGACACAAAAATATGAGATCAATAGTATCGAGTATTATGATGTCAAAAAATACAAGTCGCTTAAAACATTCACAGTTTTTTTATTAACTTAAAACTATGTATACAAGAAATGCCTACTATCTATCCCCGCTTGCACCCGCGAGCACACAATATTTAGGTCGTAGTGACGCAAATTTTGAAAAACTGCATTTAGCTTCGGGATGGACTTCTTTAAAAAATTCATAAAGTTCTTTCAAATTGATTAATAATAACCTTTTTTGCATTTGGATGCGCTTCCCAACAATTTTAACAGACACGAAATCCTTTTTACCCGGCATGATACGACTGTTCTCATCCAATTGAAAAAAGTTTATTATTAAATCGATCACTCCTTTCTCCAAAGTCGGGTGACTTTTTGGATTTGCATCTGACATTATTCCTTTTTCTTCCGCAGTCTGTTTCGCAATTTTAATCATATGATCTGTAGCAAGAGGAAAATGACGTTGGATTTTCCGATAAGACCAGTCCTTAAATATTGTCAATATTTTCATTCTTTTTAAACGTTCTGTCGTCGTCTGAAATTCGTCTTTCAAGACTTTCAATAAAAAATCTCCATCACTTTTGTGAAACTTTTTTTTTTGAATAGGTGAAACTCCCATCAAATGTAAACCTTGGTTGAATAAATCAATTGCTTCAGTCACGACTACTTTGTCTTTCTCAAATGATACATCCGGACTGTCCGAAAAATGTTCCGTGTTGTCATCATCACTTTCCAACGCACAAAAATCGTTATCATGAATTTCCTCATTCTAAAAAAATATATTTTTAACATATATCAGTAAACCTGTCTTTCAACAGATTATTCCAAGATATCATAAAAATTAGAACAAATATTGCATCAGCAATGAAATTCAAGTAACGAAATCATTATTTTACCTTTTCTTCAAAATCCTTGTCGAATTGAAGAACTTCAATGCGGCAAGTATTGCAGATCTTTTGTTGAAGAGACTCATCCGTAACTGATAAATTTAAAGCAGTCAAATGTTCCTTCGTAATTCGGCGAAGATTTTTTAGTTTTCGATGAGAAGGTTTATTGAAAGGACTGAAACATCTATCCAGTCGAATTTTCGAAGCACTTAAAAATGTAGATGATTTGGGCATTTTATCAAAACTTTCTAGCCAAATGTAAATGTAAACAATAATATTATAAAGACATGCGTATGATACGACTTGCGGCAGCACACTAAAAACATTCATGTCCACACTACAGCGTGGTGGACTGCAAGTTCAGACACGTTTTGGCGTGCTACATGTTATGCGCGCCGACTCCCCCGCGCGCGGCGTGACTTGCGCTCGGAAATATTTAATTATTTCCGATCCAAGATACTTACCATTTTTTTGTAACATGATTTTTGCAGATAATAAAAGAACGAACATGATAGCATTTATCTCAATCAATTTTAGTTGGGGTAAAGTACTTAAATTCGCAATTAAAAATAAAATTGTTATTAACTTTGATTAGTTAACAATAAACTTCATGAATAAAATAAGAGCGGTTATCTAACGCAATAACGTGTAAATTAAAAAAAAAACGCCATCAATCGGATCAGTACAAGTGGAGATAAAAAATTTCAAATATGAGAGAAACGGACAAAAACCAGCAAATGGACAAAAATTGTGATGTGAAAATTTTGAAAAAAAAATTTTTTTGATCCAAATCCTGAAATACGTGTCGATTAATTTTATTTATATTAGCCGTAAACAAATTTTCAGTCAATTTAAAAATGTCAAGTCCAATTAGGTGTGCGATTTGTAAAAGAATGACCCTTATGCATGTTTTTAATACCAGTGCAGATATCCCATCATATCCACATGAAGTTTTATTCTCCAAGCTATTTATTATTTTTATAATTTCCCTTTCAGTGACAGGTTCAATTATAAATTCATTACTATGATGAGGAATGTCACATGTAAATATATTACTATTATTTGTTGTCTCGTTTGCAATGAGTAATTTGGTAGAACTTTCATTGAAAAATATGTTAAAATCATTGGCTAATTTTTGTAAATTATTTGATACTGGTAATATCGTCTTGTGGATTTTATTTCCGGTTATATTAGTTATTATATTCCACGATGTTTTAGATTTGTTCATAGAGTTACTCAATTTTGTTTCATAGTATTTATTTTGCTCCGCTATAAGTAATTGATTGTATTTTGTTTTAAGATATTTTAATTTAGGTTTTGTTATAGGTAAGTATTTAGATATGACATTTAAAACATTTATTTCATTTCGACATTCCTCAATTTCTTTCGTATTAAAGTTGACCTTAGATTTACTATTATTTGTTATTTGTTGTTTTTTAATAGGGAAATGTTTGTTAATGTATAGCATTAGTGTGTTCATAAATGCTGAGAATTTATTATTCACGTTATCAGTTAAAAACGTATCTGAGAACAGTTCACCTTGTATGTCTTTACTAAAGTTGCTTATGGCAGTGTCACTAAAAATTTTTCTTCGAACAGATGTAATAGGTGCATCGACATTCAAAAAGGAACATTCGTATAAATAAATAAATAAATACGTTTATTGTCCAACAGAATAAACGAATTTAGGACATATAAATTAACAAAATTAATATGCTATAATATTTTCTTGAATTAATTTCTCATCTGGCACTTGGTGAAACATATTACACTATGTAAAGTTAATTAAAGGAAAGGCACTTGGTATTGTTTCACAATTAAATCTTTATTCCGACTATTCCGAAAAATTATTTCCTAAGTATATATACAATATTTTTGTTTCAGGAATTCCCCAATTCTGACTTCTCTTATTACCTGAAACCAAAATATTGTATATATACTTAGGAAATAATTTTTTCTGTACATTCCTTTGAAAATGGTCTAACAAACCGAAACTAGTCGGAATAAAGATTTAATTGTGAAACAATACCAAGTGCCTTTCCTTTAATTAACTTTACATAATGCTATAATATGTAAAACTAACAAAAATCAATATAATATAGTATGAAAATTAAA
The DNA here is from genome assembly GCA_932526585.2 of Philonthus cognatus. Taxonomy (NCBI): domain Eukaryota; kingdom Metazoa; phylum Arthropoda; class Insecta; order Coleoptera; family Staphylinidae; genus Philonthus; species Philonthus cognatus. The sequence goes on from OW052241.1 coordinate 177,823,981, forward strand.
CAGTATGACATTTAATAAAAATAAATCGATTAACCTCAATGATAATTGGAAATTACAAAAATTATCCGCAATTAAAGGAATAATTATAAAATTAATTCAAAAAACTATTCAAAACAATTACTTAAACCCTTTCCGCGCACAGACAAATTTATAAAATAAAGAAGATATAATTTGTAAAATTTACAAAAATTAAATATTATGTAAATAAGCAATGCAATACAAACGAATAATCAATAGTATTATTTTCAATAACAATATTAGACAATCAAATATTCAGTAAATTATATAAATATATCCTGAAACAGGATGTTAGCATTGCTGCTCATATGATTAATGGGCGCTCTCAGCAAAATATTGGTACATGCAATAATTGTGCTGTGTGGTCAGTTAAGCAGGTTTTAATTATTCTGGTTGAAATCAATGTGGAAATGTTAATTACACAATTATCGAGACACGACATTGACCCATTATAATGTATCCTTGTAGTTTCATTTATGATTAATTTTGCATTGTATGATTCTACAAGATTTTCGAACTGAATACAATCGTCTGTTTTTTTAAGTCTATTGATGTTGAAATCGCCTACAATGAAAAATATTCTATTGTTGGAGAATAAATAATTCAAAATACAATTAAACAACTCAAAAAAAGTTTCAATATTTCCTTGTGGTGGTCTGTAAATACAAATTACATTAATAATTATATCGTTATGTTTAATTTCAGTGCCTACACATTCAAAGACTTTACATATTGACATGGATTTTATATTGCACATAGCCCTGGTTTGTATATTCTGCCCACAAAAAATAGCAACGCCATGTCAAATATGTCATTAAGAAATATATTAATAATAATAATAATAATAATAATATTTATTTATTACCCAACAGGAAAAATCCTAATTACAAGGCAATATGTACAATAATATAGTAGAATAATATGATACTTAACAAATAATAATAAACAAAATAAATGATATGCCTAAACAATAAAATGTTAACTTTTATGTTACATATTAAATTAACAATTAAACACAGAGCAAAATTGATTCTAATGAGTCATGAAATATGTCACAAGTGACAGGCAAACTATTGAATATATTACAACTAATGTGTACGGGTGATTTTGATCCAAAGTTATTTCGAAATGAGGTAATGCTAAATGTAGGTTTTTGCCTACTGTTAAAAGTTGGAATATGCAGTCCCACCAGTTGCAATAGGCAAGAACAGTCTATCTTGTGGCGCATTAGCTTGTGCAAAAAAACGATGCCTGCATTGAGGCGTCGGCAGTGAAGTAATTCAACGTTAAATTTCTCAATCAACAACATATGATTATACCCTCTAATAGGGTAGCAACCTTCACTTTTAAAGTAGAGAAAAAAAGAAGAGGGCCTAATATACTCCCTTGAGGAACCCCCATATCCATTGCTAATTTTCCAGATGTTGCTTCAAGTATGCCATTGTTTATTTTAACAGACTGAGACCGATTACTTAAATATGAACTAAACCATTCATTAGCGGTCCCACGTATGCCATAATGGCTAAGCTTAGTAATTAGAATTAGATATATAGTACAATACAAATATTTGAGGTAACTTGATAAAAAATTAATTTCTAGATTATTGGATTACCTACAGAAGACAGTAAAAAGAAAAGTAAAAAAGAGAAAATGGGCTCGTTCCCCTGTCAATACTGCAGCAAAACCTTCCTGGTAAACGCCGCCCTCACACGGCACATCTCGTTCAAACACAAGGAAACAGTCGACAACAGTTGTGGAATTTGCGCTAAACAGTTCAAAAAGCGCTCGGATCTGGTAATTTTTAATTATATCGTGCTTAACAAATTATAACACAACATCATATTAAAATTACAGGTCAGACATCTACGAACACATACGGGCGAAAAACCGTTTTCCTGTGATAAATGCGACAAGAGTTTTTCACTCAAATCAACTCTCATGTCACATCACAGGACACACAATCCTTTAGGAACAAAAGAGTTCAAGTGTCAAGTTTGTAATACTTACGTGAGTTGTAAGTCGAGTTTGAAGGCACACATGGTTTTACATACAGGTTAGTTAGTTAATATAGATTTTCCCGTTGAATTGAATTCAAATGCTTTAAACGAGTGTTTTTCCCGCCCAGATTAAGCATGAAGTAAAATTACGAGTTTAGAAAAGCCTGCAAATTTGGTAAATTATTTAATTCAAATTGAAGCAGTTAAGGGGGCATTCTCATTCGGAGTCCCGAAAAATGGATAAACTTTGGATTTTTTTGCGGGATAACTATAACTCGTAGAATCATGCAGTTTGGATTTTCGAAAAGATTGTTTTTTTTAGTACCAAAAATATTTTTTATTAATGACTAATAATTTTAAACATGGCCGCCACAGAGGATGGCATTGACCGCTGCACACCGAGCATTGCTTTACTGGAAAAGTTTCCGGGCTTCTTGTAATCATCTGAAACAAAAGCGAATAGGGGGGTGTTAAACTTCATTAAATTCCCTGGAGCTTGAACCTAAGCGCATTGAAATTGATCAAAATTTAACAAAATGGCGGCCATTTGAAAAAAAAGTTCATTTTTTACCCGATTTTTCTGTCTTGGACCCGCCATGAAAAATAGTAAAAATGACTTTTTTTCACTGCAGTTAGGTTCAAGCTCCAATAGATTTTATCTAGTTTTTCGTCGATTTAGTCTCATTCGAATCGGATGAACCGTTCGACCGGAATCTCCGTTATAGTAAAACAAAAAGTAGTTTCGAGAAAAACGTGTTTAAAGTTATCGTAACGATTTCGACTCAAAAAACGCACGTTGCAGCAACTAACTTAGGTTAGATATAGACAGGCAATGTCATATCTGGCACTCTTTTCGGTGACCTAGTGCCACCTACAGTGACCTGTCAGAGTTGTTTACATCTTAGGCCCAATACACAAGCTGGCAAAACAAATTTCTGTGAGCGCGCAACACTTTATACCTGCGATTCTTTGAGCGCATGGGACATTGGTGCATACAATGGGCTATAGCGGCTAAACTACTTTCTGGATCCAATTGGCCTTTCAGCCACTTATTCTACAGACATATAACTTTCATTTCATGCAATAAAAAAAAATCGATTTTTTGAAAATTTTGAATGAGAATGCCCCCTTAATATACATTTTCCGATTGAATTGAATTCAAAAGCTTTAAACGAGTGTTTTCCACTCCCAGACTAAGCATGAAGTAAAATTTCGAGTTTAGAAAAGCCTGAAAATTTGGTTTGGTCGCGTAGCGCGAAGCGCGGAGCGGCCAAACCAAATTTTCAGGCTTTTCTAAACTCGAAATTTTACTTCATGCGCCACAAGCTAAAACATTGATTCCATGAGAAGTTCACAATATGCTACTAAAGCAGTATACTAAAGACATATATTTTGAACTTCACTTAAAATCAGTGTCTTAGACGCGTGGCGCATGAAGTAAAATTTCGAGTTTAGAAAAGCCCCAAAAATTTGTCTCGGGTCGCTGCGCGACCCTCGACAAATTTTCACGGGGCTTTTCTAAACTCGAAATTTTACTTCATGCTTAGTCTGGGAGTGGAAAACACTCGTTTAAAGCTTCAATTTGAACTGCATAATTTATTAAGATCCAAAATCAAATGAGTATTGGTAATTTTTATCGTAACAGGATTTTAAAATCACGTGGAGTTATAAATAAAATTAATTTTTAGATGTGAAACACTTTGGTTAAAATTGAAGCTTTAAACAAGTGTTTTCCACTCCCAGATTAAGCATGAAGTAAAATTTCGAGTTTAGAAAAGCCTGAAAATTTGGTTTGGTCGCGCAGCGCGAAGCGCGGAGCGGCCAAACCAAATTTTCAGGCTTTTCTAAACTCGAAATTTTACTTCATGCGCCCCGCGCTAAAACATTGATTCCATGTGAAGTTCACAATACCACTAACGCAGTATGCTAAAGACATATATTGTGAACTTCACTTAAAACCAGTGCTTTAGACGCGTGGCGCATGAAGTAAAATTTCGAGTTTAGAAAAGCCCCGAAAATTTGTCTCGGGTCGCTGCGCGACCCTCGACAAATTTTCACGGGGCTTTTCTAAACTCGAAATTTTACTTCATGCTTAGTCTGGGAGTGGAAAACACTCGTTTCAAGCTTCAATTTGAACTGAATAATTTATTAAGATCCAAACTCAGATGAGTATTGGTAATTTTTATCGTAACAGGATTTTAAAATCACGTAGAGTTATAAATAAAATTAATTTTTAGATGTGAAACACTTTGGTTAAAATTGAAGCTTTAAACAAGTGTTTTCCACTCCCAGATTAAGCATGAAGTAAAATTTCGAGTTTAGAAAAGCCTGAAAATTTGGTTTGGTTGCGTAGCGCGGAGCGCACAGTGGGCCCGATCGCGGAAAAAGCTGGACAAAATTGTAAATGTTGATAAAAACTTACAAAAACGAGTGTAGTTAGGTTTTTGGGGTCTCTGATAACGATTTCGATGTGAAAATTGAAAAATTCAAAATGGCGGAGCCAATATGGCGGATCAAAAATTAAAAAATTGGCGGAATCGTGTGAAATTTTGTATATAAAGGGTTTTGGGGTTACCGATTATGATTTTGATGTCAAAATTCAAAAATTCAAAATGGAGGATCCAATAGGGTTTTGGGGTTTCTGATTTTGATTTTTATGTCAAAATTCAAAAATTCAAAATGGCGGATCAAATATGGCGGATCAAAAATAAAAAAATCGGCGGATTCGTGTAAAATTTTGTACATAAAGGGTTTTGGGGTTACCGATTATGATTTTGATGTCAAAATTCAAAAATTCAAAATGGAGGATCCAATATGGCGGATCAAAAATTAAAAAATCAGCGGATTCGTGTGAAATTTTGTACATAAAGGGTTTTGGGGTTACCGATTATGATTTTGATGTCAAAATTCAAAAATTCTAAATGCGAGGATCCAATATGGCGGATCAAAAATTAAAAAATCAGCGGATTCGTGTGAAATTTTGTACATAAAGGGTTTTGGGGTTACCGATTATGATTTTGATGTCGAAATTCAAAAATTCAAAATGGCAGATCCAATATGGAGGATCAAAAATACAAAATTTGGCGGATTCGTGTACAATTTTGTATATAAAGTGTTTTGGGGTTGCTGATTGTTATTTTCATGTCAACTATCCAAAATTCAAAATGGCGGATCTAATATGTCGGATCTAAAATACAACATTTTGCGGATTCGTGTACAATTATGCATATAAGGGGTTTTGGGGCTGCTGATTATAATTTTGACGTATGAATTATATATATATATATATAATCAAATGCCGCTCTACCCATTCGGGTGTGTGGCAGTGGAATCTATTTGTATATAAATGTATTCCACTCTTTTTTATTTCGGGCTATCTTCTTTGCTTCGGGCATCGTTGTTCCTCTTTTCATTAAGTTCTTCTCTATTGTCTTGGTCCATGTATCCTTTGGTCGTCCACTCTTCCTTTTTCCTTGTGTTTTGGCTTCCCAAACTCGCTTTACTTGTACCGTGTTGTTCATCCTCTGCAGGTGCCCAAACCAGCAGAGTTGTCTTCTTTCTATGAACTCCTGTAGGGACTCTATTTCTAGCTCACTTCTTATTTCTTCGTTTCTGTTTCTGTCCATTTTCGATACTCCTTTTACTCTTCTAAGATATTTCATTTCTACTGCCTGCAGTTTACTTTTTTGTTGTTGTGATAGTACCCAGCTTTCACATCCGTATGTTAGTGTAGGTCTGTATATTGCTTTAAATACATTGATTTTGGTTTGTTTTGAAATTTCCCTTTTGTTGATAAATCCTTTATTCATTGCATAAAATACTTTGTTTGTGTTCTCTATCCTTCTGTTTATCTCGGTATCATTTCTTCCTCTTTCCTCTATCATAACCCCTAGGTATTGCATTACATTTACTTGCTCAAGCTGATGTTGATCGATTTCAATATTTAAATTGGTGTTTTCCTTTGTAATAGCCATAACTTTGGTTTTTGTCTTGTTTAGTTTCATTCCACTCGCTTTTATTACTTCATTCCAGGTCCGTAGGTTGTGTTGTAGTATTCTTTCATTTTTTGCGATTAATACTATATCGTCTGCGAATGCGCACTCGCTAAGCTCTATTGTTTGTAGGTTTTTGTAGCCTATATTTATTGATTTGGTTTCCTGATTACTCTTCCTTATGATGTCATCCATGAATGTAATAAAAAGTAGTGGGCTAAGTGCACCCCCTTGTCGTACTCCTACTTCGGTAGTGAACTTCTCCGATTTCATGTTTTTGATCATTACTATGTTGTTCGTGTTCTTATAGATCGATTTTACTACTGCAATTAGTTTGTCGTTTACATTCCTTTTCCGTAGACTTTCCCATATCTTTGACCTTGGTACCTTGTCAAATGCCTTTTCCATGTCAATAAAGGCCATGTATATCTCCTTTCCATGCGCTAATGTCCTGTCAATAATTTCCTTTACCGTGAATATATGGTCTTGTACACTTCGGCCTTTTCTGAATCCACTTTGTGAATCGGATAGTGTTGGTTCTATTACTGTTCTTAGTTTCATCTCTATGATCTGTTCGAAAATCTTTAGTGCCGTACTTAATATTGTTATGCCTCTGTAATTATTACAGTTCTTTTTATCACCTTTTTTGAATATTGGCAGTATTAATCCCACAGTCCAGTCCTCCGGGATTGTTTCTGTTTTCCAAGCCATATTACATAGTTTCAGAAAATGCTGTAATCCAAGCTCTCCCATATTTTTTAACATTTCAGTGGTTATTTTGTCAATCCCGGGAGCCTTATTTAATTTTCTTTATTGCAGCTCTTAATTCTTCTACTGTGATTTGGTCTTGTTCATCTGCCGCTGAGATTAGTTTCTCGGTGTCTATATCTACTTCCGCTACTTCTTCTTTCTCGGTGCGTGCTACTAGCAGTTTTTCGAAGTATTCTTTCCATCTCTTCATTATTAATTTCCCTTCCGTCACTGTGGTTCCATTTTCATCTCTTATTGCTATTGTATCGCTGTCCTCTTTATTATTGTTCCTGAGATTTTTTAACGTCTTGTAGAAAAGTTTTTGATTGCCTTTGCTGTCCATTTCTAGTTTTTCGCCAAATTCTTTCCATGTCTGTTGTTTCTTGTCCAGTACTAACTTTTTGACTACTTGCCTTTGTTTCTTGTATGCGTTGTAGGTTACATTTGACTTGTTGGTTAGATACATTTGCCATTTCTTCTTTTTTATTTTTACTTGTTTTTTTATCTCTTCTGTCCACCATGCTGTTTGTTTAACTTTATTGCTTACTCTCGTTACCCCACACACTTCTTCTGCTGCTGTTAGTACTGTACCCTTAAAACTTTCCCACAATGTTTCTACCGTCGTGTTTATATTATCTGATTTTAAATGTTCCATTTTGTTTGTTATTACTTGTTCGTATTTTTTTGCAATTTCATCGTCTCTTAGTTTATAACTTTTTATGCTTATGTTGTCTTGCCTTTTTTTCAATCCTGATCTATTTTCTTTATTCGATGTTTCAAACTCCCTTATTTTTGTTATTAGCAGGAAATGGTCACTGTATATTTCGTAGCCTCTGTTTACACGTGTGTCTATTACGGTATTCATTCTATCTTTTTCCACGATTACAAAATCGATTATTGATTTCTCACCTCTGCTTTGTTGTTCTCTGGTATACCTGTGTATTTCTCTATGTTTGTAAAATGTGTTAGTAATTACCAGGTTATGTAAAAGACAGAAATCTAATAATCTTCTTCCATTATTATTTCTTACATCTTCGCCATAGTTCCCAATAACTTCCGAGTATAAACTGTCCCTTGTGCCAACCCTAGCATTTAAATCTCCCATTAAGTATATAATTCCCTTTGCATTATCTACAGTTGACGTTAACTCTGTCCAAAATACTTCTTTTTTCTCGGTATTCTCGTCTTCATCGGGGCCATATACCGCAATTATAGTTTTTACTTGTTTTTTGTTTCTTAGTTCGACTAGTAATATTCTCTCCGATATAGCTTCCCATTTGTATATGTCATTTTCGTATTTTGTATGTATAATACAACCTACCCCACCAGCTGCTCTTTTTGTTTCTTCGACCCCACTAAATATTAGGATATGTCTGTTATGTAGTTTAGTACTTCCCTTCCCTTTCTTTTTGGTTTCACTTATGGCTAGTATATCTAGATTTGCCTTTTCGAATTCGTTGCATAGTTCAATTTCTTTTCCCCGTATACTTCTCACATTCCAAGTGCCAATTTTAATGATTAGTTTGTTTTCCATTGTCCTTCTATTTTTGTTGTTTTCGTTAGTTTCTCTATTCAGGTCCAGGTTAATTGCATGATTTTGTTGTTCAGTTTTGTGTATTATTCGTTTTTTGATTCCATTTCTTCTAGTCTTTCTTTGTCTTTATTCCATCTCCATTCTTTTCCATCGATGTATATTTTATTGTACCCTTTTTTAACCCGTTTTCCGTTTTTTATTTCCTCTTGGGCTCTCTTGTTAATTTGTTTTTGAATTTCCCTTTCGTTTTCTGTGAGATCATCTCCAATAAATACTTTTCTCTCTTTGAAGTGTTTTAGTTTTCCTTTTTTTGCCATAATCAGTTCTTTATCTCTGCTGTTTTCCAATTCAATTAGGCATATTTCATCTCCTAGTTTGTGTGCTCCTTTTATGGGCGCTCTTATTTCTAAATGTTGGCTTAGGAAATTTTGTATTCCTTCTTTCAGTTCGTTTTTATTTGCTGTGTTAATGTTCAATCCATACATGACAATATTATTTATCTTTGATTTCTTTTCTAGGCGGTCTACTGTCTTTTGCATTTTGTCCATCTCTTTTTTGATTTCTTTATTTTCTTGTTTTAATTTCTCACTGTCTTGTTTTAGTTTCTTATTTTCTGTTCTCAGTGTTTTAACTTCCTCTCTATACTCTTCTATTTCTGTTCTTATTTGTCTCATTTCTGTTTTAATTTCTTGCATACTATCTCCTTGTTGTGACAGCATTGCCAATACTAGATCCAATTTTTCTTCGCCACTTGTATTCGTAGTATTGCTTCTGATCGGCGTTCTTGGCGTTTTCTTCGATTTCAATACAAATTTCAGTGTTCTCACTTTGTCTCTTTCTTTTATATGTTTCATCGGTGGAGTAATCATCGCTGTCCATTTTGTTTAGTTTCGGTCTTTTTTTAATAGAAATGAGGCGTAAGTTTGTCGCTACGTTCGTTTAGGAGCGTTTGGTTTACGCGCGGCCAGTGTTTTGTTGATCAGCTGTTTTCCCACTTGCGGTTTGTAGCCCGGGTCGTCCCCTCGAAGGCCACGACCGCTGCCGCTGGTTGTAATTTCTGTCTCTCTCGCTGTATCCCCTCCTCCAGGCACCGCGTGTAGATTTTAACCTCGATTTTTCGCTGTTTACTAATCACACTTTGGGTTTATTTGACACTGAGGCCACTCATTTATTAATTAACAATTGTCTTTATGATCCCTTTTGACACTTCACTATTTTTCGCACTTTTCACTTTATTTCGCAGTTTTTATCGTAGATAAACAATCTGTGTGACGGAGCCGATGTGTCGGTTATCACGTCGCCACTCCAACTCCAACTCCAACAACGTATGAATTAAACGAATTCCAAATTATGACATTTATTCCGTGTATATTAACCTATGACTAAAAATCAAAATCGTCGTCGTTCGTCTCGCAGTCGCTCGCATCGCTCTCGCGCGCCTCTACATCGACACTGTTTCCACCTTGAACATCAGGGAGAGGGTGGAGCAGATTCCACACCTCGGGTGGCAAAGGTTTACCGACGATAGCCTTTTTATCCTGTAAACTCGATACGAGAGGATCCAAAGAAACGAGGAGCCGACGAAACACATCCTCCATTGTTTTGGTTCGAGAACATTTGCGGGCGAAATTCTCGCGATATTTTCTTATGTCTTTGTTTCGGGCTTCCTGCGCATCTTCGGACAACTGCCCAATAGGTAGCGGAGACGCTTCGACAATCGCATACCCGTGAATTAAAATCACGTGTGCCGTTGTTGGCATGGGGTACCAATTATAAAGTTCAACGTATCGGGTTGTAACGTCTATGCAATACAATTTGAATTTCTGCGTATCAACGCTCAACCCGCTCGACAACGCTTGCAACACTACTTTACATTTAGCCATTAGGTCTTCATCCAGTCCCAAAATATGCGCAGCTGTAGGTACATCTTCAAAAAAGCGGTATTACCGTCGTTGGTCGTCCCGGATCCGGGCTTAGGATGTCAATTTGTAAGCCGTACACACGCTTGAACTCTGCCTGAATTTTAGCTTTTCTGCTTGCAACACTTTGCTTCTGCTCTGCGGAACGCGCTTGCCACTTTCTTTCGGTGGTATCATCGCTGCATTTGTAGGATAAGTGCAAGAACCACTCCATAAACCTTATCCACGCGTGCAGCGATGAAATACCAAACGACAGATTGCCGGCTTTTATTGATTTAGATATCATAGAGTCGATGTCATTAAACGACTTCGATGTCGAATCGCAGATGTAACAACGCATAGATGACGAAGTATTGGTTATCGCGTTTTTTACTTTTCCGTCGATCATCGTAAAGACCAACTCGTATTTAATACGTACATTTCGACCGTTAATAACCGTGTTAAACGGTATGAGCTTCTTAATTTGATCATCAATGTACTGTTGTTCTTTACGAGCCGTTTCTTTTAAAAACTGAAATCTTATCGGTCTGCAAAATCGCGTTGACGAGGGCTTTGGATTTCTCCATAGTACGATTTTCTCGCTACCGACTGCACAAAGCTCTAAAGGCACGACCGAAGTAAAGAACATGTAGGCATCGCTGCTATTTTCGTCGCTGAATTTTTGCTTATATTGTTGACTCGTAGACCCATCACATCCCCATTTAAAAATTAATTCGCAATTATCCAAATAACTCGAATCTAGTGCAATTATGTTGTCCGTAGCAACCTGCGTGAGTCTAACGGATATATGGTCGAGCAATGCCTGCAACTGTACTTCCGCGTGAGTTTCTGACACTGAGATAGTTGACAAATCAGGGTAACAGCGACGTTTAGCTGCTACGATCTTTTGATAAGATGGGTACAATGGAGTTGTACTGTGTGCATTTGTCACCTTTCTCATCAACAGATATACACCATTCCATTTGTTTCTGGATCTCGCCTAGCTATGGAAAAGTGACAGTTTAAGTATTGTAAATGGGGCCGGTTGTGTTTTAAATCAGGGTTTTTAAATGTCACTGTCAGATGTTCGATTTTAAGGTTATAATTTCCGACTATTGTGATCTTACACTGTTGCCTGTTTTACAAATTTTCAGATATACAAGGATAATAATATGCAGTTTTAAGATTAACAAAATTTACTACTTTGATACTGTACAAATTTTCTAAGGAAAATAATTTTAGCTACAACATGTTTTTGTTCACAGAGAATTTTGCGCCCTTTAATTAATTTGAATTTATACCCCATACTTTTAACAACCCTATAAAATGTTGTTCTACTCCCATGGAACTCATAATTTTCTTTCATATCATTCAAAAGATCTCTCAAAGTAAAATACTGATTTCTAGAGTTATATTGCCAAATTAGTTGTTGCAGATCTTTTCTAGCTAGGTGATTCCAAAAATGGCTGTTTTTAGATCGTTTGCCAGAAGTAGTAGATTTCAATTCGTCAGGTCTTTGTCGTAAAATTAATTGTAATGAAGATCTCCCTACCTGAAACGTAATTATCTTTAATTAAATATATATGATAATTAAAATACTAGACATACCCCAAAAATATCTATTAAAATCGTAATAATATTGTGATGCTGTAGATTTGGATTACTTTGCCTAAAATGTTTGTAGGATTTCAGAATTTGTAACCTTTTTGATTCAGAGATAATCTTTGGCATGTTAATATTTAATATGTGCCTGAAATTATTTTTCACTTTGACATTGACACAGCATTGCAAGCAACACTAGATTAATTTGATTTAATAATAAAATGCTCGAAGAAGCGACCGCGTGGCGAAATAATTGTTGCAAGATTAACAATAAACCTCTTGAAAATTAAAAAGAGGATTACTTATGATATCATAAATTATTGCAACACTGTTAAAATAAGGAATCAGGAGTGCCAATTAATAAAAAATGTAAATGTTGATACTGCAACACAACAACACAAAAGCATGGCTAGGCGAGATCCAGAAACAAATGGAATCGACCATATGTCTCTTTTGACATTTTCCCCGTAATTATCAAATCAAGAGCCGCATCCGACGATATCTCTGTTGAAGCGGGGGCTTCTGCTTTATTCAAAGCAGCCTGGTACTTGGAGGCCCGATTAGGTGAGTTCGATGTTACGTCCATCAATAATGTTGAAGCCTGAGGACGTCCACTCGCACGAAGGCTCATTCGCGTGGCAAATACCAACTCCGATGTGGTGTGCGTTGAGCGGAGTTCTGCTGTCTTTCGCCGTTTTGATCGGTCAGTCGAACTGTCAAAAGTGGCAGTACGTCGGCCTTTCTTCTTTTTTTCCTTCGGCGCTTCCCGTTCTTCAGACCTGTAGGCATTCTGCCATAAATAAGGCAAAATAAAATAAATAATTAATAATAATGTGGTAATAATGCCTAATAGTAAAGTAACATAATAATGTAAATAATTTACCACGAAAGTTATCTTCTGTTCAAGCCAAGTGCCATTTTGCTGATAAAATGTTGTATGGTTTCGGAAGGACTTTTTCCACTTTGCATGGGTTTTTGAAATCGTCGCTTTTAACACCGTTATGTCCGAGGTGTTGAGCTGAAGGTAAAAAAAATCAGTAATACGGCGTTAGACATTTGCAAGATTATTTATGATGGTACAGAAATATTCAAAACAAACTCGGATATACTTTGAAAATAACTGTAAAGTATCATATTCAAATTTGATTAATTAGCATTAACAACATGAGATTGTGTATTTTATTTGCAATTATTGTTCTGCATTTATTTGTTTTGAATGGTTTTGTAACAATAAAATGTTCTACCTGGAATGGGCCTCCGATTTTGGTAGTGAGTTTTTCTTGCACTGCTGCGACTTGGCTGCTGAGGTCCGACGCCCACGCGCCCTTAAGGATTGTGAATAAATCCCCCCGCGAATAAGAAACTGAAAATACATTCGGCTAATGTGAAGTTTACGGGATGTTCTCGAAAATTGATTTTTTATATTGATACTTGTAGAATCGCGGATGGAATGGCCGAAAATGACGAAAAAAAGTGCGGAAACAACGTTTAGCCCCATTTTGGGGCCCCGAAAGGTTGGAAATCCGTTTACTTAAAATGTGTTTTTTAGCCGGAAAAAAATAAAATGTGGTGATAATATGTATTCGTTTCACAAAACTCAATTGTTTAAATGTGTTTTTATAAAGATAGGACTTACGGATTGCTTAAAACTTCTACTTAAAGATTACGATTTTTGGCAGGTTAAGTTGTTGACAATTACTTCTTTTGTTGATTTTTGTTGACACACATAACCTGTCAAAAATCGTAATATTTAAGTGAAAGTTTTAAGCAAACTGTAAGTCCTATCCTTATAAAAACACATTTAAACCATTTAGTTTTGTGAAACGAATACATATAATCACCACATTTTATTTTGTACACACCAAAAAACACTGTTGAAATACACCAATTTTCACCCTTTCGGAGCCCCCAAATGGGGCTAAACGTGGTTTCCGCACTTTTTTTTCGTCATTTTCGGCCATTCCATACACGATTCTACAAGTATCAATATAAAAAATCAATTTTCGAGAACATCCCGTAAACTTCACATCGGCCATACATTCAACAGTAGAATAAAATCAAAAAATATGTAGTATTTTTTGACTTTTTTTTTTAATATTAAATTTCACATTTTCACGAGTAAAAAATAGTTTTTATGCAGTTTGCAATACTTCTAACTATGTACGCAATATTTTACATCGTTTTGTAAATATTTCTTATCGAAATTATAAAATGTCAAATATACAATCAAAAAATAGTTTTTTAATAAAATATATTTTTTTTCTAAATATTTGGCGCTATTACGTTCGAATTAATCATCTCAACAAAAATTGCGTGTTGGGCCGGTTGCGCTCTGCCGCACTCAAACGTCGATAAAAACAAAAACCGCAGCTGCACTTTTGATAAAAATTAGAGCATTTTCAGGGCTTTAAGGCAAGCTAAGTCGCTAAGTGGTAATAAGTGGTAATAAAAAGGTAGCCATAAATATGTAAAATAAAATGAGTTAGGCGGGAGAGGTTAAGAGATACGATGTAAACACATTAAAATGGAGATGTTTCTGGACTTGATCCACGCGAAACTTACCTTCAGGCGATCGATCCATGATGTATCACAAAAATTCCGGAGGTTTTTGCACTCGAAGCACTTTTTTGCTATTATTATGTGACGTCGAAATCGACCGGGATTGACAGACGCTCAATCGCGCCAACTTCACCGGTCGATTAAACAAGGAGAGATAGCTGGGATATCTCTCTCGCCCGGGAATATGATGCACCAGTGACCCTTGTTGACGATTTGGTGGAACTGGTGGTCTGAGCGCGACATTTGAATTTTTGAATTTTGTCCAGCTTTTTCCTCGATCGGGCCGCATATACAGTAACAGCACCCATGCTAGCCGAATCGGGCGAGCCGAAGTTGCAAACAGTAATAGCACCCGCGCTAGAAGTACTGCATAGTAATAGCACCCGTGCTACATACTTCGGTATCTTTATGTTAGTATTGTTAGTAACGGCATCTGCGCTAAGCGAATGCACTAAAAACGACATCCGCGCTAGATTCCAAATCGAGACAACCACGAATAGAGGTTAAGTACGAACAGTCCTAAAAATAGTTTTATAATATCATGGAAGGAAGAAGATTTCCCAAAAACTTTCCGATGAAAATCATAAGTGGCACTGTGATAAGGTTGCAATTATCCAACAAATCTAATGTCGAGGTAAGTCAAGTTTATTAGAGAAAAAATAAGTGATACAACCCTTACTGTGGATTTCACAAATGTGATATTAAGTATATTGCTGGGTTATGTATAAATGACAAATAATAATAGTTTATTTCATTGTGTTAAATTAGATTTGATGTGAAAAGCATGACAACACATGCCATTATTTTAATATACACTCGTCGTCATAGAAAAAGCGACAGTAAAAATGTGCGAAAAAATGCACATTTTCAAATAGCTATAACTTTGTTTATTGTGAATGAAAATCGATGACTTTTTGTCTCCGCAAAACTTTAAAGTGTTCTCTTTACGACCATGTAAACTTATGACACGAAACTTGGCCTGTCACCTTCTTAAAACCCCTACGAAAAAATAAGGTTGAACATTTAAAAAAAGTCGAACTTTGAGAACTTGTACCGCACGAAAAAAAAATCGTGAATTCTTGCGAGGTATAGGGCAACAAAATTCAGTCATTTTTTGTTAAAATACGCAAAAAAACATGTCGATACGATAACTTGGCGCGAAGTTATGACAGTTTGAAAAAAAAAGTCATTTTGGTCATAACTTTGTCAATTTTGGTCAGAAACAGATGATTCCTTGGGACACTGAAAAGCATAGGATTTTTGCAAAAAATTTCATGATACCTCCGTCACTACTAGTGAAAAAAAAATGTTTTGAGAGGGTGACACATTTTTTTTATTTTGATTGACTTTCTAAGCAAGACAATATCTTACGTTGATTTTGTGCTGAGGTATGTATTTTTTAATTGCATATTGTTTTTGGCTTTTTATTTCGTACAAAACTTTACGAAAATTTGGGACGAGTTGTGCATTTTAAAGTTAATTTACAAAATAAAGAATAGCCAAAAAAACGCTATGCAATAAAAAATGCATACCTCAGTGCCAAATCATTGTGGGATATTGTCTTTTGCTTAGAAAGTCAATCAAAATGAAAAAAATGTGTCACCCTTTTAAAAACATTTTTTTCACTAGGGGTGATAGTGGTGTCATGAAATTTGTTGTAAAAGTCTTGTGCTTTTCAGATTGCAAAAAATCATCTGACCTGACATTTTTTTTTCAAACGGTCATAACTTCGCGCCAAGTCATTTGATTGACTTGATTTTTTGCGTATCCTAACGGAAAATGACTGAATTTTGTCGTCCTATACCTCGCATAAACCCACGATTTTTTTTTCGTGCGGTACAAGTTCTTAAAGTTCAACTTTTTGAAATCCAGCATTGGTCTATGGAAGAATTGGAACAATAACCGCAGCAAATAACGTGTTACCATTTGCCACATGTGGCGTTAAGCATTGACGTTCACCCTGTTTATTTAATAATAACATATTTCTTATAATAGTTTTTGTTTCAAATCTGTAGCATAAATAGTTTGTGATATATAGGCACTCCGTGCGCTTAGCTGACCTGTATTTTTATTATATTACAATTTTTTTTTTTCGTGTAGCTTTGGATGAATGATTTACAAAATGTTACAAAGGAAGCTTGGACGATAAAACGAACCATAGAAGCGACGGGAAAAAAACAAGATAGAAATATTTTCAAGAGAGAATATAAATGCCATAGAAATACTAGGTGCAGAGATCCGAAGAAAAAAAGTAGAAACATTGCCTGCCCTGCACAAATTATTATCACTATCAAAAAATATATACCTGGATCGAAAACAAGTCTAGACGATCCATTACTTCTCGAGTGGCCGTGCATAGTACAATTTAAATATAAGCATAATCATAGACTTAATTGTGTAGACGCCTTACGTGAATTGCCTCTTGGAGAGGAAGCTAAATTAAAAATTTGCGAGTTATTTCAACGGGGACATTCCGCTGCCTCCGCTTATCATACATATTGTACAATAATGATGGATTTATTAGGTGAAGAATATAGTTGCAAAGTATCGGACAGAAGCATTTTTCCAACAAAGACTGACGTACAAACATTGTGGAGAAAAAACTTCAAAGAAAACTTTGGTGAAAAAAGTGGAGAAGGAATGATGAAGCAGCTAGAAATAAATTTAAATGAAGCCCGAGATAATGACGGAGTGTTGCATGGCATCACGAGGGTTGAAAATAATTATGCAGTTTCATTATGCACTCCATTGATGCAGAGAACCCTTAAGTTACCTTCAGCAAAAGAATTACTATTGGTGGATTCTTCTGGTAATTGTGACAGCCAGAATCATAAAATTTATTTTTTTATAATTCAAACGCCTGCAGGGGGATTACCAATTGGTGCTATTATTTCAACAAGCTTAAAGGCAGAGGTATTTGATGCAGCTCTCAAAAAACTTATTGAAATTCTTCCTGTTTCAATTTCTCCTTGTGCCATTCTAACGGACAATGATTTAACAGAGATTAATGTTTTACGCAAATATTGGCCTAATTCTAACTTTTTATTATGTACGTTTCACGTCCTTAAAGCCGCATGGAAGTGGATTCAAACAGGAAGTCATGGTATACTTAAAGAAGACCAACAAACTACATATAAACTTTTTCGAAATATTTTAACAGCAACTGATAATAAGGAGTTTAGTGAAGCAAGTAAACTTTTGCAACAAAATTGTAAATATCCGTCATTCCTTAAATATGTCGAGAACATGTTGAAAAAAAAAGAGATGTGGTGTATGTTGTACAGAAAACAATTATTATTAAGAGGGACAAACACAAATAATTACACTGAAATTACTTTTCGATTGTTAAAAGACATAGCTCTAGATAGAACAAAGGCATTTAATTTAACTCAATTAGTTGATTTTATTATAAAGAATTTTGAAAGTTATTACAAGCAGCGTCTATTAGATTTAATTATGAATCGAATTACAAAAAGTGTTTTAAATCGATACATTACATCTAGTAAAGATGTTAATCATAATAATATTTGCGAAATAAATAATTTTGAATATAGCGTCACTAGCAGTAGTGATAACACTATTTCTTACATAGTGGATATGCTTTCAGGAAAATGCACTTGTTATGTAGGGATCAATGGAAAGCATTGTAAGCATCAGGCTGCCGTGCTAACAAAATATAATTTAAAACACTGTATGAATACCTTAACTGAAAAGGTTAAACATCAATTATATAAGGTAGCAAGTGGCAAAGAACCCGATATTGAAATGTTTTTACCACTTCAGGGTGGAATGAATGAAGAAGCAGTATTTATTAATTTGGCGACTGAATCAAACTACAATAAACCACAAACGAACAAAGAAAACGAAAATCCTAAAAATTTACCATCACTTCAAGAAATAAATAACTTAAAAGAAGAATGGAAGTTACACTATCTTGATATACTACAAAAAATTGATGAAAATCCTAATGCATTTTGTCCAGCCGTAAAACAATTCTTGTGTAATAAAAATAAGTATGCCAAGTCTGAAGGTAATTTACTTAGCGGCTTATATACTTGTTTTAAATACAATGGAGTGCATTGCAGTAAAAAGAGAGCTGCTTTACGACATGGCGTAAAAATATCTGTCCAACCGACTTCTGTGTCAAGAAGAAAGACCAGCATGGGTGGAAGACGAGCTCACGTGGCTGGCAGAAACCCCAAAGGACTGTCATTAAAAAAAAGTAGAAATCCTCATGCGCTTGCCAAGTGCGTCGATGAAAATAAGGGTATTGGCTCTAATAAATCTAGAAAATAATATCATGAAGACATTTCTATTATTGTATTATATCGTAAACATTTATATAAAAAAAAAATAATATGTGTATGTGTTTAATTAGGTATTTTTGCAAAATCTTTTTTAATACAAAAATATTTAAATTAACCTGTAAATTTATGTTCTCTTCCTTTCTATTTATAATTTTAATAATTTAATTTATAACATTTTTAAACTTGCTTATTCAAATGTTTGATGGATGCCCTTTATTTTAAAATAATTTATGTCTATTTATTTAATAAGACAGCAAAGCAATGGATTTACTGACGTAGTTGGTTTTAGAAATTCCAAGGCACTTGCACTGAAAACGGAAAAATACATAATAATAAATAAATGTTTTATTCGAAAGTTTTTACGGTTGCGGTGATTTCCCTAGCACGGGTGCTTTTACTGTGCACTACTTCTAGCGCAGGTGCTTTTACTGTTTGTTACTTCGGCTCGCCCGAGATCCTCCGATTCGGCTAGCACGGGTGCTGTTACTGTATATGCGATCGGGCCCACTGTGGAGCGGCCAAACCAAATTTTCAGGCTTTTCTAAACTCGAAATTTTACTTCATGCGCCACGCTCTAAAACATTGATTCCATGTGAAGTTCACAATACTACTAAAGCAGTATGCTAAAGACATATATTGTGAACTTCACTTAAAACCAGTGCTTTATACGCGTGGCGCATGAAGTAAAATTTCGAGTTTAGAAAAGCCCCGAAAATTTGTCTCGGGTCGCTGCGCGACCCTCGACAAATTTTCAAGGGGCTTTTCTAAACTCGAAATTTTACTTCATGCTTAGTCTGGGAGTGAAAAACACTCGTTTAAAGCTTCAATTTAAACTGAATAATTTATTAAGATCCAAAATCAGATGAGTATTGGTAATTTTTATCGTAACAGAATTTTAAAATCTCGTAGAGTTATAAATAAAATTAATTTTTAGATGTGAAACACTTTAGTTAAAATTGAAGCTTTAAACAAGTGTTTTCCACTCCCAGACTAAGCATGAAGTAAAATTTCGAGTTTAGAAAAGCCTGAAAATTTGGTTTGGTCGCGTAGCGCGAAGCGCGGAGCGGCCAAACCAAATTTTCCGGCTTTTCTAAACTCGAAATTTTACTTCATGCGCCCCGCGCTAAAACATTGATTCCATGTGAAGTTCACAATACTACTAAAGCAGTATGCTAAAGACATATATTGTGAACTTCACTTAAAACCAGTGCTTTATACGCGTGGCGCATAAAGTAAAATTTCGAGTTTAGAAAAGCCCAGAAAATTTGTCTCGGGTCGCTGCGCGACCCTCGACAAATTTTCACGGGGCTTTTCTAAACTCGAAATTTTACTTCATGCTTAGTCTGGGAGTGGAAAACACTCGTTTAAAGCTTTAATTTGAACTGAATAATTTATTAAGATCCAAAATCAGATGAGTATTGGTAATTTTTATCGTAACAGGATTTTAAAATCACGTAGAGTTATAAATAAAATTAATTTTTAGATGTGAAACACTTTAGTTAAAATTGAAGCTTTAAACAAGTGTTTTCCACTCCCAGACTAAGCATGAAGTAAAATTTCGAGTTTAGAGAAGCCTGAAAATTTGGTTTGGTCGCGTAGCGCGAAGCGCGGAGCGGCCAAACCAAATTTTCAGGCTTTTCTAAACTCGAAATTTTACTTCATGCGCCACGCGCTAAAACATTGATTCCATGTGAAGTTCACAATACTACTAAAGCAGTATGCTAAAGACATATATTGTGAACTTCACTTAAAACAGTTACATGTTCTCTGTGCCCACAAAAAGAACTGAGTACGCCAAACAGTTCGGAAAAGCGCGTTTGCTTTATAATTGTAACGCTGTCTCTGTCGATTTTTTTAATATCACTTTTAAGAAATTAAGGAACTGTATTTTTAATTTAAATAACTTTGTAGTGTGTAAAAGAAATATTGATGTATCTTTTCTGTAATATTTTAATATGTTTTGTGCGTTATTTTGTGTATATTTATTATAATCTTACTTGTTGTAGGATCTATTACCAGTTTGTCTCATATTTTGTATTGTAAAATGGTTATCCGTAAATAAACTATATATATAAAACCAGTGCTTTATACGCGTGGCGCATGAAGTAAAATTTCGAGTTTAGAAAAGCCCCGAAAATTTGTCTCGGGTCGCTGCGCGACCCTCGACAAATTTTCACGGGGCTTTTCTAAACTCGAAATTTTACTTCATGCTTAGTCTGGGAGTGGAAAACATTCGTTTAAAGCTTCAATTTGAACTGAATAATTTACTAAGATCCAAAATCAGATGAGTAACGGGAATTTTTATCGTAACAGGATTGTAAAATCAAGTAAAGTTATAAATAAAATGAATTTTTAGATGTAAAACGCTTCGAATGCAGCATTTGCCCATTGAAATTCCGAACGAGTCATCAAAGAAAAAACCACATAGCAACTCAACACGCAGATGAAAATAAAACTCTGAGCAGTAAAGTAAGCAGTGTGAATCTTCTTGAATCGATGTTGCTGGAAACGAACAACGAAATACAGAATTTAAACGCTGAAGAGAAAGAGCAAGAATTAACAAATGTAAATGTAAGGAAAGCAAATATTTACGAAACTTTTAGGGTTGGTCTATAGCCTTCTTAGATTTTATATAAACAGGTTTGAGATATTAACCCATTACCCAGTGGACGAGCACTGAACTTTTGTGAACCCTCGTATGGGGAGAAATCAAATGACCCTTGTGTGTGTTGCATGGTTTTTCGTAAAAGTATTGTAAATCCATAGTTTAGCACGTGTAAAGAAAAGGGGAGACGCGTGTCTGACGTCCAAATTCGCCACCTACAAAAAGATAAGTCAAGTCAACAAATTATTATAAACAATAAAGTTATTAACAAAAGTCATATTCACAATATTTTTAACATACATGGTTACCATTATTTGATATATGTTTACATTTTTAATTTGTAACCGTGGTGCAACAAATGTACCAACAAATATAATTTGTTGCACCGCGGTCAAATTAAAGTTTCGCATACATTCCACTAAAACAATCCTTTCCACTGCACAGGTGGGATTGCCGTCAATAAGGTTATTACAAATTAAAAATGTAAACATATATCAAATAAAGGTAACCATGTATATTAAAAATATTGTGAATATGACTTTTGTTAATAACTTTATTGTTTATAATAATTCTTATACAGTGATCTATGTCTATCTATGATCACTGGGCGTCAGCGGGTTAAATATCACTTATATGAGCACAATGGGCCTAATGAGGCCTAAGTGCAGTGGAGAAATGCGCACTCCTCAAAGAACCAGAACCAGATCACTTTTATGACATGCACTTGCCGCACATTGGGCGCCAAATTTCTTCGGTCGAATTATTTTTTTAAATAGTAACAAATCAATCTAGAATACTGCTACCATGGCAACACTGAGTTAATATATACAGGGTGTCCATATTTCAACAGAATGTATGGGGAACTTCGTTGTTTGAAGAGATAGAGCAGTGGCGGGGAAACTTTTTTTAAGACGGGCCATTTGTAATAACCAGACAATCGTAGCGGGCCAAAGAATAATGCTTAATCGTAGGTAGGTAGTTTTTATGCGGGTCGTCACATTACGAAGTAAGAACGCGTTCAAACATTCTCACGACGGCACTCTTAAACGGGCCGGATTAAACCTTTCCGCGGGCCGGACTTGGCCCGCGGGCCGTAGTTTCCCCATCACTGAGATAGAGAGTCGGTTAAATTAGGGCAAAGTTGCGCATTTCGGGCCTAATAATAATCGGGGGAAAAAAATGACAACTTTTTTTCGGTTTTTGAGATATTCGAAAAAATGGGAAATTTTGGAATTTCTCTTTAATTTTTTTACTCAATAACCAATAAAGCTAGACGTTTACAACTAATACATTCTAAAGGCACTTTTTAACGATGACATAATTAGTTTTGAGATAACCTTAAATATTATTGAGAAACCATGGCCAACTTTTGTTTTTCTTATGGGCGCCATTTTGGATTTTCATATTTTCTAAGAGTACTTTTTCTTTGAGAATTCAATGATGTACCACACTTGATATTTAAATTAAAATTAATATCTTAGAATACATTTTAAATTATAATAAGTGTTCAAATATTTCGCCATTTATCACCAAACAGATTTCTGCTTTTTTCCTTAAATTTCGAATTGCTCTTACGACATCCCTCCTTCGAACTTGCTGTAAAACACCGATGATATTTCTGCATAGTTCATCAATCAATCATCATTTGGAGAGTTTTTGTATACAGTAGAACCTCGCTATACCAGGCCTTGAGATACCATGATTCGGATATATCGGGGTCATTTTTCAGGTTTCTTTTTTTTTTTTTAAAGATGTTAATTTTAACAATTGACTGCGTACTGCCCTGATTAGGTAAAATGTTCCGGCGTCATTATTGTATTATATAGTATGTCTTGTTATGTAGGTGGCTACTGCACATATGTATATATATATATGTATATACAGGGTGTCCCAAAAGTTTGGAAACGGTTGAATATCTCGAGAACACCTCATCGGATCAAGATGGTATAAAATACGTCTTTATTTATTTTTAAAGCTCTATTTAGGCATATAAGGGGTAATTGCTGTTTTTTTAATCAAAGTAATTTTGGTTGTCTCATTTTTTGATCCCTGATCTAAAATTGGTTATGTTATTGTTATTAAAAAATCATTTCGTTATTTTGGCTTTTTCCCCACTTTCTACTAAGATCAAAATTAACTTTACAATACCGTCGGCATTAGCGTGACCCGATGTGCACCACGGGGAGGTTGCATGATCGGATTTTGCACATCATGTAGCCCTGAAAAGGGCTGATTGTTGCACTTCCGGTGGTTTGATGTTGCATCTCCGCCGCCAAATCGTCTTCTTCCTTATCGCAAATGTTCAAACTGACCGCCATTTTGGCCTTGGCACTGACCCAGTCGGCTGTGAAAATCGTTGATCACGTTGGACCTCATTTGCGGTATAACTAATGCAGCCTGGTCCATGATGCGATTCCGCAAGTCAGCTAAATTGGCAGGTCTGTTAGTGTACACGCTGTTCTTCACAAATCCCCAGAAGAAGAAATCCAGTGGGGTCAAATCCGGCGATCTCGCAGGCCATTCAAGAGGGCCGCGTCGTCCGATCCAACGGTTGGAAAATGTACGGTCCAAAAACTGCCTCACTCTCACGGCGTATTGGGGAGGAGCGCCATCTTGTTGAAACCACACATTTTGCACGTTTCCATGGAACAAATGATTAATTGCTGGTACCACTTCATCTTGCAACAAATCTAAATACTTTTCGCCAGTCAAGTTGCCCTCGATGAAAAACGGCCCCACAACTCCATGTTTCAAAAAACCTGCCCAAACGTTCAGCTTCTCCGGATACTGGCTGTGAATGTCGCTCATCCAGTGAGGATCCCCGTCACACCAATAACGACAATTGTGGCGATTTACTTGACCATTCAGCTGGAATGTCGCTTCGTCGGAGAAAACCAAGTTATCCAGGAACGCACGGTCGGCAGCACAACGACGCACCATGTCTCTGCAGAACTCGTTCCTCCTTCAAAAATCATCCTCCAAAAGTTCTTGCACAAGATGAATCTTGTAAGGGTGCCACTTCTCCTCCTGCATTATGCGATGTACTGAAGTCTTGTTGATGCCTTGAGCTTGCGACACTCTCCTTACAGAAATATGAGGGTCTTCCACGAAATGCTGCAATACTTCCACCTTCTGATTTTCGTTTGATGCCGTTCTTGGCCTGCCACTGCGTTCGCGATCCTTCACTGCTCCAGTATCTTCAAATCGTTTCACTGTTTTTTGAACCGTCGATTTTGACACTGGATCACGATGCGGATTGGATGCATTAAACATCCTTGCCACCTCCTCGTAAGATCTCACATTCTCCCCGGACCCACGCATCATTAATAATGAAATGCGTTCACTTTCCGATAACCTCATCTCAAAACGACAGATAGCAGCTTAATTAATTTAGCTTTAAAGTTTCTGAGCTATTACCCATTTCTTAGAATTTCACGGAGTCGTCGAGAACGTCAACATTGACAGTCCGAAATAAATGTTCAATAACTACACTTCTGTGCTTTCATTTAAAATTGTAAACATGACAAAATGGAAAACAATTTTCGACGATAAACTACTGAACGAAAACTTCCTTTTTCCACCCTCCAAAAAGGGGTTAAGGTGTGGATATTTTGCAACTCCATAAGGAGTTTTTGATAGACAATGAAACTGCAAGAAAAATCATTTTTGTCTAAAAAAAATGGTGGTACTTTTTTTTAAAATACCACTTTTTCTACTTTTAAAGGGTGTTTGTGTGTGGGGGGGAGTGGCAATTTGAAAAATTCATAAACCGTTTTTGATACAAAATGCAACAGTGCAAGCAAAACATTTTTTTTTCGCAGAAAAATTCAAAACTACCCTTTCCACCACCGAACGGGATTGGGGAGGGAGTGATAAAACAATTAAAATAATAGGAGTTTCCATTTAAGTTTTCTAAACTACCCCCTCGAACCACCCCCCAGAGGGGTGTGGGTGGCTATCGCACAGCATGCCTAAATAGAGCTTTAAAATAAAGAAAGACGTATTTTATACCATCTTGATCCGATGAGGTGTTCTCGAGATATTCAAGCGTTTCCAAACTTTTGGGACACCCTGTATATATGTATATATATATATATATATATATATATATATATATATATATATGCGCGTGTGTGTATGTGACTATTATACAAATTACATATATTCGGATATACCGTGTTTTCCTTATATCGTGCTAGGTATAGCCAAAAGCCATCCCGGTATAACGAGGTTCTACTGTATTTTGTTTTTTAAATTCCCCCACAGAAAAGCAATTTCTCTCGTTGAAGTGTTAGGGGTCTCTTGAACCTATACGGAACAATTTATACAAGCCTAAATTAAATTAATAGATTACTTACCTCTTGCAACCATATAATAATAAATTTCTATGCAGAGTTATAAAATAACTCTGACTTGGTTGGCGTCTGTCTGGATAACGCTGCAGATATTATGCCGATGTGATTCTGATATTTTTATGTGATAAATATTAAATGTTAATCATATCCCGATTTTCTGCATTACTAAACACCATTTTGTGTGAAATACGTATCAAAACTTTTCAAAACAGTTAAATTGCTAGACAATTTTCTGAGAACTGTCAATATTTTGTTTAAAACAAAATGTGTTTATTTAGTTTCCAAAGCTTTCTATACAGAAAGAAATGATTTTAATTTTAACGTAAAATCTACCACAAAATATCAAGTGTGTAAATTCCAAAATGGCGCCTACATGAAAAACAAAAGTTGACTATGTTTTCCTAATAATATTTAAGATTATCTCAAAACAAATTATGTTGTTGTATTCCTCGTTAAAAAGTGTAGTATGTATTAATTGTGAACGTCTAGCTTTATTGGTTTTTGAGCTAAAAAATAACAACAAAATTGCAAAATTTTACTTTTTTCAAATATCTCAAAAACCAAAAAAAAAATAAGTGATTTTTTTTTTTCGGATTATTATTGGGTGTAAAAATGCGCAACTTTGCCCCAATTTAACCGACCCTCTATCTCTTTAAACAACCGAGATTCCTATACATTCTGTCGAAATACGGGACCCTGTATATACATTTTGGTTTTAGTTCCAAGAAACAACACAAAACCTCATACCAGCGGAGCTTCCAATCGAAAACCTAGTCTTAAGCGACGTGCATTTAGACCCGATCCTCTTACAACTCCCCGCTAACAATTACCCGATGGGCTTGCAACTGGAAATCGACGGGCAACTGATTAACATGAAGCAGAATTTGGACGGAACGATCGAGCATTTCGAGCAGGAAGAAGAGACGGTCATCGCGGCCGAAACACCCAAGGAGGATAAAAAAGTGCAATGTGATATTTGCTTGAAGACTTACTCCTCGAAGTCGGTTTTGAGCAAGCACAAGAGGTTACTGCACGGACAGTACAAATGTGATAAGTGCAGTAAAACGTTTAATTCCGAGGAATCGCTCGAGAAGCACTCGAGGCTGCATTTCGGTTACAGGCCGTTTTCGTGTTCGCTCTGCGCGAATAGTTTTACAGAGATGTCGAATCTTAAAGTTCACATGCGAAGGTATGTTTATAGAACTCCTTTTTTTTTTAGATTACATTTGTCCATATAGAACTGAATGATCTTAGAAGCGACTAATCAAAAGTAAATTACGGTATCGAGATCTCATTATTTTTAGGCAAATTAACTTTAACTTTATTTACGGAAATCTCCATTATAATGTTTACATTATACAATCATTTACACACTTGTTTATAACCCTAGGTAATCCTAAATAGTATTAATGAGTAATAATGAAGTAAATCCCCAAATGGTTTAAAGAACTGACTCAGTGTTGCAAACGGCTTTATAAATTAACGTGAACGGGTTTATAATTTCAAAATTGTTACACTAATTATCACAGTTTCATCACAGACATGTTTCACATTGAATGTACAAATATTGTAAGTTAAAATATCACAGATCAGTTATCACGTAATCAGAAATTTTATATCACAGGTATGTTTCACATTGAATATACAAATATTGTAAGATAAAATATCACAGATCAGTTATCACAGAAATTGTATATAACAGACATGCCAAGACAAAACGTTAACAACAAACCTAACAAACAACAAATTAATATGAGAATACAACTCATAGCCTACTAGAATGTATTTTCAGCCAATCAGATGCAAGTACATACGTAGCAGTATGTGTATCGCAGCGATGATAAAAAATCATCGCAATGATAAGTTTGTTATTTAGTCGTTAAAACCGAAGCAGCACATTCAACTCGTCCTACGGACTCGTTGAATCTGCGGTTCGGTTTCAACTTCAAAATATCATCGGTAATAATCTTACCACTCGTTGTATTATGGCTGAATATACAATGATAAAACTGAGACCAAAATGCAACAAATAAATATGAGAGACAGATAAATAAAATAAATAAATAGACAAATAAAAAGTAAAAAATAATATATTTACATCCTACTGCTTTAGAACTAGATGACATCTGATAAATGAATGCGTTGTAATTTATTCTTAAAATGCGAAAAAGATTGAGCGAATAAATGAAAATCATTCTTCTCTAACGCGTTAGCATATCGCATCACTCGATGTATGGAATTAAACATTCCGTAGTTAGTTTTGTGAAACGGTATTCTGAATAATGGCTTTTGCCTTGACTGAGCATTCCTTGGAACATTGAAACTCAATGCACCAACCAGCTCACTACAGTCAATAAAGCCATTAATCAATTTGTATAAGAACATAATATCCAGAAACTTTCTCCTCTCCGCTAACGATTTAATATTCAGCCTAGTCAGCATTTGACTGTGACTAAACTCTATGCCTGGTTCAACTATTCTATAATGCATGATTCTTAAGAATTTGCTTTGCACCATTTCAATTTGCCTTATTGCGGTAGCAGTGTATGGAGCCCATAATGATGAACCATATTCTAAGTGAGGACGCACAAGTGCCAAGTACAAGGTTTTTAATGTATTAGGGCTAAAGTCCACAGCAAATCTACGTACAAAACCTAATATAGACAAGCTTTTATTGCAAACTGCAGTAATGTGTTTCGAAAATCCGAGATTGGAAGAAAAACGTACACCAAGGTCTCGAACTTCCGAGACACGCTGCAGTTCGCAACTACCAATCATATAGCCGTGATTTACTGGGGAACGTCTGCAGAAAGAAATGTGAACACATTTTTTCATGTTAAGTTCGAGTTTGTTAGTCTCGCACCAGTACGCAATACCTTGTAAATTATTTAATTAGTCACACAGATAAACTTCGCAGGCATTAAAATACAGGTTTTTCTGAGACAAACTACTGATTCCATGCAGGGTTGTCAAAAAAAAACGTTTTTTTTTTCATTTTAATTAAAACCAACAGTTTTTTTTTCAAAACGTGTTTTTTTCAGCGTTTAAAACATCACCATTAAAAACATGTTTAAAACACGTTTAAAACGTGTTTAAAACAGAACACAGAGGGCATTTTTCTTTTGAGTATACATATTCCGATAATTACAGCGTTTTTCAAATTTGCGGGAATTCGTTGTTTCAAAGCGGTTAATTTGAGGCTTTTAACGAGTGTTTTCCACTCCCAGACTAAGCATGAAGTAAAATTTCGAGTTTAGAAAAGCCTAAGAATTTGGATTGGCCGCGTAGCGAAGCGGAGCGGCCAATCCAAATTAGGCTTTTCTAAACTCGAAATTTTACTTCATGCGCCACGCCTTAAAACACTGATTTACAGTGAAGTTCAAAAAACACACACATTCAACAACGATTATAGGCAACCTAATATATGTTAGAGTTATTGGGTTGCCTATAATCACTGTTTTAAACGATTTGTTCAGCGCAGAATTTGACTCACGTTTTATTCACATCTTCATATTAGATTGCTAAAGCCATATATTTTAAACTTTATGATATTTCAGTGTTTTATACGGGTGGCGCATGAAGTAAAATTTCGAGTTTAGAAAAGCCTAATTTGGATTGGCTGCTCCGCTTCGCTACGCAGCCAATCCAAATTTTCAGGCTTTTCTAAACTCGAAATTTTACTTCATGCTTAGTCTGGGAGTGGAAAACACTCGTTAAAAGCCTTAAATTAACGGCTTTGAAACAACGAAGTTCCGCAAATTTAAAAAACGCTGTAATTATCGGAAACAGAACAGAAACAGAACGTAGAGTGCATTTTTCTTTTGAGTATACATATTCCGATAATTACAGCGTTTTTGAAATTTGCAGGAATTCGTTGTTTCAAAGCGGTTAATTTGAGGCTTTTAACAAGTGTTTTCCACTCCCAGACTAAGCATGAAGTAAAATTTCGAGTTTAGAAAAGCCTAAGAATTTGGATTGGCCGCGTAGCGAAGCGGAGCGGCCAATCCAAATTAGGCTTTTCTAAACTCGAAATTTTACTTCATGCGCCACGGCTCAAAACACTGATTAACTGTGAAGTTCAAAAAACACACACATACAACAACGATTATAGGCAACCCAATATACGTTAGGGTAATTGGGTTGCCTATAATCAGTTTTAAACAATTTGTTCAGCGCAGAATTTGCCTCACGTTTTATTCACATCTACATACAGTAGAACCTCATTATACTGGGATGGCTTTTGGCTATACCTAGCACGATATAAGGAAAACACGGTATATCTGAATATATGTAATTTGTATAATATATGTATATATATATATATATATAAACATATATATACATATATATACATATATATACATATATATACATATATATACATATATACACATATATATATACACATATATATACATATATACACATATATACACATATATATACAAATATACACATATATATACATATATACACATATATATACATATATACACATATATACATATATACACATATATATACATATATACACATATATACACATATATATACATATATATACATATATACCCATATATATACATATATACACATATATATATACATATATACATATACATATATATATATATACATATCTGCAGTAGCCACCTACATAACAAGACATACTATATAATATATATACATATATATACATATATATACATATATATACATATATATACATATATATACATATATACATATACATATATATATATATATACATATCTGCAGTAGCCACCTACATAACAAGACATACTATATAATACAATAATGACGCCGGAACGTTTTACCTAATCAGGGCGGTACGCAGTCAATTGTTAAAATTAACATCTTTAAAAAAAAAGAAACCTGAAAAATGACCCCGATATATCCGAATTACGGTATCTCGAGGCCCGGTATAGCGAGGTTCTACTGTATTACATTGCTAAAGCCGTATATTTTAAACTTTACGATATTTCAGTGTGTTATGCGCGTGGCGCATGAAGTAAAATTTCGAGTTTAGAAAAGCCTAATTTGGATTGGCCGCTCCGCTTCGCTACGCGGCCAATCCAAATTTTCAGGCTTTTCTAAACTCGAAATTTTACTTCATGCTTAGTCTGGGAGTGGAAAACCCTCGTTTACAGATTCAAATTGAAATATTTAAAAAAATCTACGAATGTCGTAAAATTTATAGCGTATGCATATGTATACCTGAAAGATTAATTTCCTGTATTTAAAAATAACATTTATGCACAGACAATTGTGATATTTTATTGTAGTGAAATAAAATGTTGTATTTAATAATGTAATTTGAAATATCTTTAACAATTTAGCTAACATTTAAAAGCGTAAATAAAAAATCCTAATCAAGTAGTATAAAATATAATTTAACAAATTTAAGATAATAAATTTAACGTTTAAAACATGTTTTAAATAAATTTAAGATTTAAAATATGTTTGGGGGGCCCTATGAAATATTGTAACTCGCAGCGGGAGCCGTGAATTTCATAGCGGTTTTTTGCAGCGGTTGACAACAAAGTTGGAGAAATTGCTAGGAAACGGTAGCGAGAGGAAACTGACCTTTGGTGTGTCGATATCCGGGTCCTTACAGCTTCTCCTGAGGGTGTAGTTCCGAGGTGATCGTCACTACTTAACTAATCTCCTAATCGACCGCCGCGTGTCGCTGTACATTTCCGACTCTCTTCTCCCGGTCAGCGGACCGAACAAGGATGGGGGAATATTTGCCCTAATTTAACCAACTCTCTAACTCTTCAAATAACCGAGATCCCCAAACCCGAAGAAACAGTGATACATATATATATATATATATATATATATATATATATATATATATATATATATATATATATATATATACAGTACTCTCTCGCTAATCCGCCACCATAAAATCCGGACCATCGGCGGATTACTGGAAACGGCGGATTATAGTGTCTAGGAACAAAAAAATAAAAAACATATGTAGATATTTACTCATATGCAGATATATTTTGTATTAGTATGTAGGTTTACAAAAATGAATTGAAATTAGAAAATAAACTGACACGTAACTGATTACTCAGGTTTTGAAAAATACTGGTCTAGTTTGGCCTGTTTTTTGCCATAATAAATCTTCGTAATTACTTGATCACGCATTTTACGTAAATTTCTAACCATATCGTATGTCATTCCATTTTCCTGAGCCCATTTAATGCAAGTGTCAACACTTTCCAAAGCGTCCTCTGATTTGACAGTGCAATCTACATGTACCGACATTTCGTCTGATGAGCTATCAAAGGATGAGTCAAATGATTCATTTACAAGCTCATCTTCGGTTAAACGTGGCTCATATATTTCTGGGTTTTCTTTAAACCAATTTTCAACATCTTCACGTGTTAAACCTGCATTAGGATTTGTTGCAAACTGTATCAATTCCTGTAATGGAATTAGATCCTCTTCTTCCCAAGTGTCATCATCTTCACAAATTCTAGGCCACAATTTTTTCCATGATGATTTGATTGCTCTTTCTCCAACTTCGTCCCAGGCATCAGAAACTGTAAAAACTGCATCTTTGATATTCAACATTTTCAGAGTTTCAGAAATGTTTGCCTCTCGACTTATGGCGTTAAGTAAAATCTTCTTTTTGTAATTGTTTTTCATCATTTGTATCACATTTTGATCCATTGGTTGGAGCAGAGGCGTACAATTAGCAGGAAGGAAGAGTGTTTTTATACAGCCGTCACTAGATGATAATTCGTCATTTGGGCCGTGTCCAGGAGCATTATCAAGCACAAGAAGAGCTTTCTGTGGTAGATTTCGCGACTTTAAAAATTTTTTCACCTCAGGCACGAAAACATGATGAAACCAGTCGTAAAACAAATCTTTGGTTACCCAGGCTTTATTTTGACTCATATAAACAACCGGGAGATATATGTTCTTGAATGGCCTAGGGTTTTTAGATTTTCCAATAACTAAGAGTTTCAACTTATGACTGCCACTTGCATTTGAACAAGGCATAACGGTTATCCGCTCCTTGGATACTTTTCTGCCTGGAGCACACGTTTCACTTCTGTGAACATACGTTTTATGTGGTAAAAGTCGCCAAAATAAGCCAGTTTCATCGGCATTGTAAACTTGATCCGCCGTCAAATTAAGCTCTTCAATTTTTTTCATAAAAACTTCAAGAAATGGTGATACAGCAGCCTCATTGCTGGACAATTTCTCTCCAGTTATGGACAGCAACCTGATTCCAAATCTTGCTTTAAATTTTGTAAGCCATCCTTCACTAGCTCTGAAATCATTTTTCTTATAAATTTTCTCATAGAACTGGAGTGCTTTCTGTCGCAACACTTCAGCAGTTATCGGTGTGTGACGTTGACGCTCTTGTAAAAACCACGAAAAAAGTGTTTCTTCCAACTGTGGATATTCACCAGTTCTCATCGTTTGACGTTTTCCTATTCCAGACTCGGCGTTAGTGACATAGTTTTCGATCTTATTTCTGTTCTTCCGAATATCGTAAACTGTTGACCGCCCAATATGAAACTGATTTGCTATGTCTGTAAAAGGCACACCACTATCCACTTTCTTTAAGATTTCCATCTTTTCCATTAAAGTTAAAGTTTCGTGCTTTCGTTTAGTAGATCGCGATTGTGGTGAAGAAGCCATTTTTTTGCTAATGAACAACAAGAAAGACGCGCGACCGTTCGTTTTTGTTCCTAGTGGTGGACTAACGAGTAGTTGTTTACGACTAAACGGCGATGTATAGAACATTCCAGAAAAAAAAGAGAGGGAGGTGATTGCGGCGGCGGATTACCGAACCAAACTCGTTCAATAACGGCGGATTACAGAGAGTCTATAGATTGGATCAACTTGCGAAAAAACGGCGGATTATAGTAGTTGTCGGATTATGGAGCGGCGGATTAGCGAGAGAGTACTGTATATGTATGTATATATATATATATATATATATATATATACATATATATATATATGTATATATATATATATGTATATATATATATATATATATATATATATATATATATATATATATATGTATATATATATATGTATATATATATATATATATATATATATATATATATATATATATATATATGTATATATATATATATATATATACATATCTGCAGTAGCCAGCTACATAACAAGACACACTATATAATACAATAATGACGCCGGAACGTTTTACCTAATCAGGGCGGTACGCAGTCAATTGTTAAAATTAACATCTTTAAAAAAAAAGAAACCTGAAAAATGACCCCGATATATCCGAATAACGGTATCTCGAGGCCGGGTATAGCGAGGTTCTACTGTATTAGATTGCTGAAGCTGTACATTTTAAACTTTACGATATTTCAGTGTTTTATGCGCGTGGCGCATGAAGTAAAATTTTGAGTTTAGAAAAGCCTAATTTGGATTGGCCGCTCCGCTTCGCTATGCGGCCAATCAAAATTTTCAGGCTTTTCTAATCTCGATATTTTACTGACAGAATAATTTCCTGTATTTAAAAATAACATTTATGCACAGACAATTGTGATATTTTATTGTAGTGAAATAAAATGTTGTATTTAATAATGTAATTTGAAATATCTTTAACAATTTAGCTAACATTTAAAAGCGTAAATAAAAAATCCTAATCAAGTAGTATAAAATATAATTTACCAAATTTAAGATAATAAATTTGACGTTTAAAACATGCATTAAATAAATTTAAGATTTAAAATATGTTTGGGGGGCCCTATGAAATATTGTAACTCGCAGCGGGAGCTGCCGTGAATTTCATAACGGTTTTTTGCAGCGGTTGACAACAAAGTCGGAGAAATTGCTAGGAAACGGTAGCGAGAGGAAACTGACCTTTGGTGTGTCGATATCCGGGCCCTTACAGCTTCTCCTGAGGGTGTAGTACCGAGGTGATCGTCACTACTTAACTAATCTAAAAATAGACGTTTTTTAAAAATCTGCATGGTTGTGAATGTGTTAAAGAGGATCTTAATTAGTGATTGTTTGGGGGGGGTTTGTGCCCTATGAAATATCGTACCTCGCAGCTGGAGCTGCCGTGAATTTCAAAGCGTTTTTTTGCGGCGGCAGACAACAAAGTCGGAAAAATTGCTAGGGAACGGTAGCGAGAGGAAACTGACCTTTGGTGTGTTGGTATCCGGGTCCTTACAGCTTCTCCTGAGGGTGTAGTTCCGAGGTGATCGTCACTACTTAACTAATCTCCTAATCGACCGTCGCGCGTCGCTGTACATTTCCGACTCACCTCTCCCGGTCAGCGGACCGAACAAGGATGGGGGAAGTGTTGTGCATAGCAAAAAAGGGTGAAATAGGAAAAGGCAAGTGTAACCGTCTTATCAACCCGTACTGATAGGATTAAAGGTTACTTCTTACTTATTTAATTCGAAGGACCAAAAGTAAAGTAAATAAATAACTTCACTTTAAAGATTATGAGTTTAAAAAATGTATATTGAATATAACCAAAAAATGTACAAGTTACAATTTACAGTGACAACAGATAAAAAATGTCGGTGATGTTAGCAGTTGGACGGTTTGTTGTTATCTCTCTGTTTTCTTCTGCTCCAGTGTTGCTCCAAGAGATTAAGGGTGGAGCTTAAGGGGTAAGTGGTGGTAACGAGGCGACTCTAATTGGTTGCGTTGATTAAACGTTTTTCCCACGCTTACCACCACTTTGCAGCGTTGCCAAACCTCTGATGGACAGGCCAACACGAGCTGTATTTCGGCCTGTTTTTCAAATTCCAAAAAATCCCTCGGGGTACTTTATTGCCATATTGTTTGGACTCGCACCCTTCGTTTTGTCCTCCGGATGACGAAACTGACCGTTTATGGCTCTATTTTTGAACGCACAGACCTAAACGCGCACTGGACATGTTTCCGCATAACTTAAAAAATATAATCAAAAATGACAATACTGGCCGAGTCCTTTCATCGACTTGGTCCACTCCTAATAAAATGCAAATGTGTTAGGTACCGCCGTAACAGCAAGCATGTTGTCAACCGATTAGAAAAACCGCTTGTTTGTACCGAACAAAACATGTTTAAAACAAAACCCTTTAAAACCAGACGGCTGTTTTTAAACATGTTTAATACACTGTTTTAAAACAAAGTATTTTAAACATGACAACCCTAATTTCATGTAGAGGTTTATACACTGAATCAATCCGTAGTTTAAAGAAAAAAGTTTGTCTTAAAAAATCTGTATTTTTGTGCGCAGAGTTGAGAAATCTGAAATCTGTTTTTTTTTGTCTGTATCTGTATGTAAAGTAAAGTAAAGTATTTATTTACGGATATCTCCTTTGATATTACAAAAAAAATACAATAATAAAATTATAATCATATAAAACTAATACTATGTAAATAGATATAAGTATGTAAGAAAACACATGTTATACAAAACAGACTAAAACTGTGTGTATTTACGTATTTGAATGTTAATTTTATTTTTTGCAGGATTCATAATACTGTTATGATGTGAGAGGGAAGAAAACGGAGGGTTTATTAACGACAGGGCTGTGTGGGGTCGGTATTATTATTATTATTATTATTATTATTATTATATGAATCACTCTGGTTCCGTCTCCGCTAGTTTTCGAAAACTAAATGGATTCCATTGATAAAGTTATAGTAAAATCCGACTCCCACTCCGATTCCGGGTATAATATGAATCCATACTCCAGTCCTTTTAATTCCTACAAAATTTGGCTTTCTTTTATGAGTAATTACTTTAAAATTTTGATTCCACGACACAGACTCCCGACGGTCTCCACGACTCCGACTCCACCACCCTGCTTGGCTTTCGTTTATGAGTAATTACTCGAAAATTTTGATTCCACGACACCGACTCCACGACTGTCAAAATGCTTAAACTCCAACTCCACGACTACGACTCCAACACCCTGGTTAACGATATTGTGCAAATATTTTGATTGCGCATTTTATATTTTCCAATGTTTATTTTTAGACTCTATTTATTTTACACGTTTTTAATAGAGTATGTAATATTATATTTGTACATAATATATGCAAGAAATTTTATTTTACATTTCCCTAATATGTCCCATCCAGCTCAAATCAATGTTGAAAACTACCAATTTTTTTTGAAAATTAAAATTGGTGATAATAATATAAAACAGTTTGTTGTAATAATTATTGTTTTTACTACAATTACAAAACAAATTGATAATTGTAACGAACCCAATGCAAAAAAAAAAAAAACTTTGTGCGGCTGTACCCGAAGCACCGCTTAGGGACCGCGCTAATCCAAGCAGGTACCGTGCTTGCTCCAACCCCAATAAACCACCAGCCTCGAGTTGACCGTGCTACCCTTGCCGCTCTTCGAAGGACGGATCGCCAGCACCCTTGAATAAATTATCAAGAGGCCCGATTTGGGTGGAAAACATCCAAAATGCGGAAGGACACACAGATCCAAAGACAAAGATGCAAAGCCTGAAAATTTTATAAAAGAGTAGCCCATCCGATTGTACGACATTTTTACCACCATATATTTTTTACCACCAATTCTTTTTACCACTCCGGTTTTACTACCATCTTACAAATATTTCTGAAGTATTTACAAGTCTGTATAAAACATTCATTTGGTTCTATTTTTGATTTTTTGAAGAGGAAGACATCGTGCAACTGCACCTAGGTATTTTATGATAGTGTGATACTATGATACTGTGATTTCCTATCGATTATTTATTCAGGTACCCACCAAGGCTGTGGAACATGTACGAGACCGTGCTGCAGAACAAGTCAAGAACTAACAACATGAGCGAGGGGTGGCACAATCGGTTCGCAGTAGTCGTCGGCAAGGATCATCCCAGCCTCTACGCGTTCTTGGCGGAGTTGCAGAAGGAGCAAGGGGATACTGAGACGATGCATCGAGAGTTGGACTTGGGAAGAAAAATTAAGAGGACTGAAAATCTGTCCAGCGTCAAAGCGGAAGAACGAATTTCCAACATCGTGCGCGATTATGAAACCCGTAAAGACGAAGACGAATTTATTGCTAAGTATCTTAGGGCCGTTGGTCACAACATCCAATTTGGATGTAAATTAGGAAAACTATGATTTGTAATAAAATATGATGGTAATAAAATGGTGGAAAAAAATATAGTGGTACAAAAATATAGTGGTAAATATAGAGTGGTAAAAATGGAGTGGTAAAAATGACCCCTAACGGCCCATCCACAAACAAATCAGTACGCTCATGGCTTCGAAAGAGATCACCTCACCCGAACCTTGAACACGACTTCTGCTAGAGCTTCGAAGAGATTACCTCACCCGAACTCTATCCGACGAAGAAGTTATTAGTACCACCTTGAACACGACTTCCGCTAGAGTTTCGAAGAGATTACCTCACCCGAACTCTATCCGACGAAGAAGTTATTCGTACCACCTTGAACACGACTTCCGCTAGAGCTTCGAAGAGATTACCTCAACCGAACTCTATCCGGCGAATAAGTTATTCGTACCAGCTATACGCATTTGCGCCCCGCATGCTTTGACCGAGACCACCACATCCGATCTGCACAAGACTACGACGTAAGCGACCACCACCTTTCGAATACCAAGCAGCCCATCAATCAGCCACACCTGGACAGCATCACCACGCCCCTAGCCGAGCACGAAGACCGAACAATCCAGCCTGTCCACGTTACCTTACATGTTTGACCTGTATATATATATGTATATCATTTGTAAATAATAAAACACTAAAAAAAAAACATCACATAATCGAAATTATTGAAAATATTGTGCAGTAATTTGTTCTTGCTCTACAATATTTTACTAAATTCATAAATTGTGAAACAAAGAGTTCAATTTGAAGCTATAAATGAGTATTTTCTACTCCCAGGTAAAGAAAATTCTAGTTTAGAAAAGCCTTAAAATTTAGTTTGGTCCCTGTATATAAACTTCACAATAGAATTTCTAGTTTAGAAAAGCCTGAAAATGTTACTTCATGCATAATCGAGAAGTAGAACAGTTTTATTTATTTAACCACAGTCACAGAGGAAAGAATAACCAGAGTAATCACGCCTGTAACTCGGAATCCACAGTTTGCATAGTGTAGCCATCTCTGAGGCAATTATCAAAACATCCACCTATTAAAACCTTCAACCAAAACAGTTTCCTGTAATTTTGATGGCGATTTAAGGCACAAAAACATATGTTAAAGGATGATTCGTTCATTGGAATGTTAATGTAAACATAAATATACTCATATTTCAATAGACCCATACACCAATTTACTGCTGACTGACAGATGTGAAATAAAAACATGATTGTTTTAATGTGTTCAGTTTATAGATAATTACATCTTTTATATCTCCACTAATATATAGCCACAGAGTAAACAATAATATTGTTTCCTCTGCGATTAAGCAAAGTTCTCCGCCACCGCCGAGGTATTACCTGAGAACTAATTATGTCAATCAGGCACACAGATCCACGGGGGGGGGTAACTGGGGGAGCTTATAATATAATATTTGAAAAATAAAAACGTGTATTTTGAACGGTTTATTTTATTATTGTCGGTGTTCATACGAATACGTTTTTTTAAACATCT
Organism: Philonthus cognatus; assembly: GCA_932526585.2. Classification (NCBI taxonomy): domain Eukaryota; kingdom Metazoa; phylum Arthropoda; class Insecta; order Coleoptera; family Staphylinidae; genus Philonthus; species Philonthus cognatus. The sequence continues at coordinate 177,863,228 of OW052241.1, forward strand.
CATTAAATAAGTGTTTTATACGCATGGCGCATGAAGTAAAATCGAGTTTAGAAACGTCTGAAAATTTGGATATTTTGTTTATTGTATAATCAAATTTAATAAATAAAATTGATGATTATTTAATACATATATTGTCATGACCTATCGGTGTTATAACTGTAATGGTTCATAGGGTGGTCATGTGCAAATATTATTTTCGTCTAAAATGTATAAAGAAAATTATCATTATTATTATTAGGAATCAAGTTCAATGAGATTTCAGTTTATTTTTCTTGTTGAATAGTTAGGGAAGCACGCGACAGAAACACTTGAAGTCATTAAGATAAGAGCGCGAGGGAAAAATCCATATGTAGGTTTTAGAAGGAGAGATCTGAAAATAAAACACGATCAGCAGTAAGGGTTAATGAACTAGATAGACGAGAGGGGATTCCGGGAAGAATCGCGAGCGGTGGAAGCCGATTTCCACCTCCAAATTTTCGAATTAATCGCCATATAAAAGATCAGCCGAAAGGGGAAATAGGACAGTGAAGCTGAAGTCGCGAGAGGGACAAAAGCCCAATCATTTTAGTACGGCGAGGGGAAGTTAAGTGTAAGTTCAAACTGAGATTGAAATAACTGTAAGTACGAGTGAACATGGTGACAAAGTAAAACAAAGTGAGCAGAAACCAACAAACAAATGATTTATTTCCCAATTCTTTTACAAATACGTAAAAGCCGATTGAAAGGAATAAATCGCTACAAACAAAATGAATTATTTCCCAATTCTTTTACAAATACGTAAAAGCCGATTGGAAGGAATAATTCGCTACAAACAAAATGAATTATTTCCCAATTCTTTTACAAATACGTAAAAGCCGATTGGTAGGAATAATTCGCTACAAACAAAATGAATTATTTCCCAATTCTTTTACAAATACGTAAAAGCCGATTGGAAGGAATAAATCGCTACAAACAAAATGAATTATTTCCCAATTCTTTTACAAATACGTAAAAGCCGATTGGAAGAAATAAATCACTACAAACAAAATGAATTATTTCCCAATTCTTTTGCAAATACGTAAAAGCCGATTGGAAGGAATAAATCGCTACAAACAAAATGAATTATTTCCCAATTCTTTTACAAATACGTAAAAGCCGATTGGAAGGAATAATTCGCTACAAACAAAATGAATTATTTCCCAATTCTTTTGCAAATACGTAAAAGCCGATTGGAAGGAATAATTCGCTACAAACAAAATGAATTATTTCCCAATTCTTCTACAAATACGTAAAAGCCGATTGGAAGAAATAATTCGCTACAAACAAAATAAATTATTTCCCAATTCTTCTACAAATACGTAAAAGCCGATTGGAAGGAATAATTCGCTACAAACAAAATGAATTATTTCCCAATTCTTTTGCAAATACGTAAAAGCCGATTGGAAGGAATAATTCGCTACAAACAAAATGAATTATTTCCCAATTCTTTTGCAAATACGTAAAAGCCGATTGGAAGGAATAAATCGCTACAAACAAAATGAATTATTTCCCAATTCTTTTACAAATACGTAAAAGCCGATTGGAAGGAATAATTCGCTACAAACAAAATGAATTATTTCCCAATTCTTTTGCAAATACGTAAAAGCCGATTGGAAGGAATAATTCGCTACAAACAAAATGAATTATTTCCCAATTCTTTTGCAAATACGTAAAAGCCGATTGGAAGGAATAATTCGCTACAAACAAAATGAATTATTTCCCAATTCTTCTACAAATACGTAAAAGCCGATTGGAAGGAATAATTCGCTACAAACAAAATGAATTATTTCCCAATTCTTTTACAAATACGTAAAAGCCGATTGGAAGGAATAAATCGCTACAAACAAAATGAATTATTTCCCAATTCTTTTACAAATACGTAAAAGCCGATTGGAAGAAATAAATCACTACAAACAAAATGAATTATTTCCCAATTCTTTTGCAAATACGTAAAAGCCGATTGGAAGGAATAAATCGCTACAAACAAAATGAATTATTTCCCAATTCTTTTACAAATACGTAAAAGCCGATTGGAAGGAATAATTCGCTACAAACAAAATGAATTATTTCCCAATTCTTTTGCAAATACGTAAAAGCCGATTGGAAGGAATAATTCGCTACAAACAAAATGAATTATTTCCCAATTCTTCTACAAATACGTAAAAGCCGATTGGAAGGAATAATTCGCTACAAACAAAATGAATTATTTCCCAATTCTTTTACAAATACGTAAAAGCCGATTGGAAGGAATAATTCGCTACAAACAAAATGAATTATTTCCCAATTCTTTTGCAAATACGTAAAAGCCGATTGGAAGGAATAAATCGCTACAAACAAAATGAATTATTTCCCAATTCTTTTACAAATACGTAAAAGCCGATTGGAAGGAATAATTCGCTACAAACAAAATGAATTATTTCCCAATTCTTTTGCAAATACGTAAAAGCCGATTGGAAGGAATAATTCGCTACAAACAAAATGAATTATTTCCCAATTCTTCTACAAATACGTAAAAGCCGATTGGAAGGAATAATTCGCTACAAACAAAATGAATTATTTCCCAATTCTTTTACAAATACGTAAAAGCCGATTGGAAGGAATAAATCCCTACAAACAAAATGAATTATTTCCCAATTCTTTTACAAATACGTAAAAGCCGATTGGAAGGAATAATTCGCTACAAACAAAATGAATTATTTCCCAATTCTTCTACAAATACGTAAAAGCCGATTGGAAGGAATAATTCGCTACAAACAAAATGAATTATTTCCCAATTCTTTTACAAATACGTAAAAGCCGATTGGAAGGAATAAATCCATACAAACAAAATGAATTATTTCCCAATTCTTTTACAAATACGTAAAAGCCGATTGGAAGGAATAATTCGCTACAAACAAAATGAATTATTTCCCAATTCTTCTACAAATACGTAAAAGCCGATTGGAAGGAATAATTCGCTACAAACAAAATGAATTATTTCCCAATTCTTTTACAAATACGTAAAAGCCGATTGGAAGGAATAAATCCCTACAAACAAAATGAATTATTTCCCAATTCTTTTACAAATACGTAAAAGCCGATTGGAAGGAATAATTCGCTACAAACAAAATGAATTATTTCCCAATTCTTTTGCAAATACGTAAAAGCCGATTGGAAGGAATAATTCGCTACAAACAAAATGAATTATTTCCCAATTCTTTTACAAATACGTAAAAGCCGATTGGAAGGAATAAATCCCTACAAACAAAATGAATTATTTCCCAATTCTTTTACAAATACGTAAAAGCCGATTGGAAGGAATAATTCGCTACAAACAAAATGAATTATTTCCCAATTCTTCTACAAATACGTAAAAGCCGATTGGAAGGAATAATTCGCTACAAACAAAATGAATTATTTCCCAATTCTTTTACAAATACGTAAAAGCCGATTGGAAGGAATAAATCCCTACAAACAAAATGAATTATTTCCCAATTCTTTTACAAATACGTAAAAGCCGATTGGAAGGAATAATTCGCTACAAACAAAATGAATTATTTCCCAATTCTTCTACAAATACGTAAAAGCCGATTGGAAGGAATAATTCGCTACAAACAAAATGAATTATTTCCCAATTCTTTTACAAATACGTAAAAGCCGATTGGAAGGAATAAATCCCTACAAACAAAATGAATTATTTCCCAATTCTTTTACAAATACGTAAAAGCCGATTGGAAGGAATAATTCGCTACAAACAAAATGAATTATTTCCCAATTCTTCTACAAATACGTAAAAGCCGATTGGAAGGAATAATTCGCTACAAACAAAATGAATTATTTCCCAATTCTTTTACAAATACGTAAAAGCCGATTGGAAGGAATAAATCCCTACAAACAAAATGAATTATTTCCCAATTCTTTTACAAATACGTAAAAGCCGATTGGAAGGAATAATTCGCTACAAACAAAATGAATTATTTCCCAATTCTTCTACAAATACGTAAAAGCCGATTGGAAGGAATAATTCGCTACAAACAAAATGAATTATTTCCCAATTCTTTTACAAATACGTAAAAGCCGATTGGAAGGAATAAATCCCTACAAACAAAATGAATTATTTCCCAATTCTTTTACAAATACGTAAAAGCCGATTGGAAGGAATAATTCGCTACAAACAAAATGAATTATTTCCCAATTCTTCTACAAATACGTAAAAGCCGATTGGAAGGAATAATTCGCTACAAACAAAATGAATTATTTCCCAATTCTTTTACAAATACGTAAAAGCCGATTGGAAGGAATAAATCCCTACAAACAAAATGAATTATTTCCCAATTCTTTTACAAATACGTAAAAGCCGATTGGAAGGAATAATTCGCTACAAACAAAATGAATTATTTCCCAATTCTTTTGCAAATACGTAAAAGCCGATTGGAAGGAATAATTCGCTACAAACAAAATGAATTATTTCCCAATTCTTTTGCAAATACGTAAAAGCCGATTGGAAGGAATAAATCGCTACAAACAAAATGAATTATTTCCCAATTCTTTTACAAATACGTAAAAGCCGATTGGAAGGAATAATTCGCTACAAACAAAATGAATTATTTCCCAATTCTTTTGCAAATACGTAAAAGCCGATTGGAAGGAATAATTCGCTACAAACAAAATGAATTATTTCCCAATTCTTCTACAAATACGTAAAAGCCGATTGGAAGAAATAATTCGCTACAAACAAAATAAATTATTTCCCAATTCTTCTACAAATACGTAAAAGCCGATTGGAAGGAATAATTCGCTACAAACAAAATGAATTATTTCCCAATTCTTTTGCAAATACGTAAAAGCCGATTGGAAGGAATAATTCGCTACAAACAAAATGAATTATTTCCCAATTCTTTTGCAAATACGTAAAAGCCGATTGGAAGGAATAAATCGCTACAAACAAAATGAATTATTTCCCAATTCTTTTACAAATACGTAAAAGCCGATTGGAAGGAATAATTCGCTACAAACAAAATGAATTATTTCCCAATTCTTTTACAAATACGTAAAAGCCGATTGGAAGGAATAATTCGCTACAAACAAAATGAATTATTTCCCAATTCTTTTGCAAATACGTAAAAGCCGATTGGAAGGAATAAATCGCTACAAACAAAATGAATTATTTCCCAATTCTTTTACAAATACGTAAAAGCCGATTGGAAGGAATAATTCGCTACAAACAAAATGAATTATTTCCCAATTCTTTTGCAAATACGTAAAAGCCGATTGGAAGGAATAATTCGCTACAAACAAAATGAATTATTTCCCAATTCTTCTACAAATACGTAAAAGCCGATTGGAAGGAATAATTCGCTACAAACAAAATGAATTATTTCCCAATTCTTTTACAAATACGTAAAAGCCGATTGGAAGGAATAAATCCCTACAAACAAAATGAATTATTTCCCAATTCTTTTACAAATACGTAAAAGCCGATTGGAAGGAATAATTCGCTACAAACAAAATGAATTATTTCCCAATTCTTCTACAAATACGTAAAAGCCGATTGGAAGGAATAATTCGCTACAAACAAAATGAATTATTTCCCAATTCTTTTACAAATACGTAAAAGCCGATTGGAAGGAATAAATCCCTACAAACAAAATGAATTATTTCCCAATTCTTTTACAAATACGTAAAAGCCGATTGGAAGGAATAATTCGCTACAAACAAAATGAATTATTTCCCAATTCTTCTACAAATACGTAAAAGCCGATTGGAAGGAATAATTCGCTACAAACAAAATGAATTATTTCCCAATTCTTTTACAAATACGTAAAAGCCGATTGGAAGGAATAAATCCCTACAAACAAAATGAATTATTTCCCAATTCTTTTACAAATACGTAAAAGCCGATTGGAAGGAATAATTCGCTACAAACAAAATGAATTATTTCCCAATTCTTTTGCAAATACGTAAAAGCCGATTGGAAGGAATAATTCGCTACAAACAAAATGAATTATTTCCCAATTCTTTTACAAATACGTAAAAGCCGATTGGAAGGAATAAATCCCTACAAACAAAATGAATTATTTCCCAATTCTTTTACAAATACGTAAAAGCCGATTGGAAGGAATAATTCGCTACAAACAAAATGAATTATTTCCCAATTCTTCTACAAATACGTAAAAGCCGATTGGAAGGAATAATTCGCTACAAACAAAATGAATTATTTCCCAATTCTTTTACAAATACGTAAAAGCCGATTGGAAGGAATAAATCCCTACAAACAAAATGAATTATTTCCCAATTCTTTTACAAATACGTAAAAGCCGATTGGAAGGAATAATTCGCTACAAACAAAATGAATTATTTCCCAATTCTTCTACAAATACGTAAAAGCCGATTGGAAGGAATAATTCGCTACAAACAAAATGAATTATTTCCCAATTCTTTTACAAATACGTAAAAGCCGATTGGAAGGAATAAATCCCTACAAACAAAATGAATTATTTCCCAATTCTTTTACAAATACGTAAAAGCCGATTGGAAGGAATAATTCGCTACAAACAAAATGAATTATTTCCCAATTCTTCTACAAATACGTAAAAGCCGATTGGAAGGAATAATTCGCTACAAACAAAATGAATTATTTCCCAATTCTTTTACAAATACGTAAAAGCCGATTGGAAGGAATAAATCCCTACAAACAAAATGAATTATTTCCCAATTCTTTTACAAATACGTAAAAGCCGATTGGAAGGAATAATTCGCTACAAACAAAATGAATTATTTCCCAATTCTTCTACAAATACGTAAAAGCCGATTGGAAGGAATAATTCGCTACAAACAAAATGAATTATTTCCCAATTCTTTTACAAATACGTAAAAGCCGATTGGAAGGAATAAATCCCTACAAACAAAATGAATTATTTCCCAATTCTTTTACAAATACGTAAAAGCCGATTGGAAGGAATAATTCGCTACAAACAAAATGAATTATTTCCCAATTCTTCTACAAATACGTAAAAGCCGATTGGAAGGAATAATTCGCTACAAACAAAATGAATTATTTCCCAATTCTTTTACAAATACGTAAAAGCCGATTGGAAGGAATAAATCCCTACAAACAAAATGAATTATTTCCCAATTCTTTTACAAATACGTAAAAGCCGATTGGAAGGAATAATTCGCTACAAACAAAATGAATTATTTCCCAATTCTTCTACAAATACGTAAAAGCCGATTGGAAGGAATAATTCGCTACAAACAAAATGAATTATTTCCCAATTCTTTTACAAATACGTAAAAGCCGATTGGAAGGAATAAATCCCTACAAACAAAATGAATTATTTCCCAATTCTTTTACAAATACGTAAAAGCCGATTGGAAGGAATAATTCGCTACAAACAAAATGAATTATTTCCCAATTCTTTTGCAAATACGTAAAAGCCGATTGGAAGGAATAATTCGCTACAAACAAAATGAATTATTTCCCAATTCTTTTGCAAATACGTAAAAGCCGATTGGAAGGAATAAATCGCTACAAACAAAATGAATTATTTCCCAATTCTTTTACAAATACGTAAAAGCCGATTGGAAGGAATAATTCGCTACAAACAAAATGAATTATTTCCCAATTCTTTTGCAAATACGTAAAAGCCGATTGGAAGGAATAATTCGCTACAAACAAAATGAATTATTTCCCAATTCTTCTACAAATACGTAAAAGCCGATTGGAAGAAATAATTCGCTACAAACAAAATAAATTATTTCCCAATTCTTCTACAAATACGTAAAAGCCGATTGGAAGGAATAATTCGCTACAAACAAAATGAATTATTTCCCAATTCTTTTGCAAATACGTAAAAGCCGATTGGAAGGAATAATTCGCTACAAACAAAATGAATTATTTCCCAATTCTTTTGCAAATACGTAAAAGCCGATTGGAAGGAATAAATCGCTACAAACAAAATGAATTATTTCCCAATTCTTTTACAAATACGTAAAAGCCGATTGGAAGGAATAATTCGCTACAAACAAAATGAATTATTTCCCAATTCTTTTGCAAATACGTAAAAGCCGATTGGAAGGAATAATTCGCTACAAACAAAATGAATTATTTCCCAATTCTTTTGCAAATACGTAAAAGCCGATTGGAAGGAATAATTCGCTACAAACAAAATGAATTATTTCCCAATTCTTTTGCAAATACGTAAAAGCCGATTGGAAGGAATAAATCGCTACAAACAAAATGAATTATTTCCCAATTCTTCTACAAATACGTAAAAGCCGATTGGAAGGAATAATTCGCTACAAACAAAATGAATTATTTCCCAATTCTTTTGCAAATACGTAAAAGCCGATTGGAAGGAATAAATCACTACAAACAAAATGAATTATTTCCCAATTCTTTTACAAATACGTAAGAGCCGATTGGAAGGAATAAATCACTACAAACAAAATGAATTATTTCCCAATTCTTTTACAAATACGTGAAAGCCGATTGGAAGGAATAAATCACTACAAACAAAATATAAGGGATATTATTATTATTATTATACTACAGATGCTTCGCTAACAACTCCGGGATGGTTTTTGTGGGTTTCCCATCTCGTAATGCAAATGCAGGGGCTAGTTAATTTTGCTCCCACAAGTAGAGTCATACATTTTTTTTGAGTTTAACTAAATGCACATGGCTTCTAAGCACAAGCGTTTGATAATGTATTTTGTGAATATAAATAAAATAAGACATACCAATTCATTAGAAATGTCATAAAAGGTCAATAAACTTTGCATACGTTAAGCTCATATCCTGTTTTATTTATTGTCCACACATCCTCCTAGTCAAATTAAAAGGGAAGAAAGACACAGTATTTGCGATAATGCATATTGACACAAATAACGAACCTGGTAAATAAATAAAAGGGTTACTACACACACAACACAACGTAAATAATAATACAAATTATAAATTTGTATAATAACTAGGGTCGAACCGTTACATAACCAACAATAATTATCTAAAAAAACACTATTTTTAAATAACTCCTAAACTAAGAGTGCTATGATAAATACAATATATCTTCATTTTTTATTGTATACAATGTTTATTTGAAACATTTTTTAGTTTTGTGAATTTCTTTAAAAAACTAAAAAACGCTAAGAGTAAAGTACCACTTCCGGTTTTCCTTTCAAAAAGCTTAAGTTTTAAGTTTCATCTCGATATCTCCAGCGTTATAAAGGAAAATAAAAAATCGCAAAAATCAATTTTTTCGCAATGTGCTCTGATGGTCCAACTTTTTTGTTAATTTAACACCGGGTATAGTTGGTACTCATCGTCTTGAATATTTTCTACCATTTAACAGATCTGTATCTGTAACAATTTTCTATTTAATTTTAAACCAAAATATAGTTAGTTATCCTTGACTTTTTCGAAGTATTTCAAAATTTATTTTTAATCAGCTCGTAAAATTGCACTACTTTGCCCATTTAACCGTTGTTGTAAATTTCAATCATCACATATTAGTAATTAGCGTTCATCGGCATTTAATGTATGTGCAAATATTGTGATGCACAAAAGGACTAATGATTTCTTTTGCACACGTCTTCTCACCACTTATAATGTTTTTGAGTTTACTTTTAAAATTTTAATTGATTTTTGAGAACTGATTCAGCCTTTGGGGTGATCGGATGTCTTGCCCTTTTTGTTAATAATGACAAATGCAATACTTGTGTAAAATTTAAATACAAGTCTGAGTTAAAGTTTCCTACAGGTTTGTGTCAACGTGACCCGCACCGTATCTCTATCTCTTAGAGTTTCCGAGATGCCCATAGAGAATATTAAAAAAAAAACTCATCCTGTATAGCAGAGCTGGGCAGGATTCGAATCATTCAGGATTCGATTCCAGGATTCGAATCCTTTTAGAGGATTCAAAAGAGGTATTCGAATACTTTAGTGAAAACGGATTCGTGATCTGGATTCGTTACATCTTTTTAAAAGGATTCGTATTCGAATCCAGACGTATATGATTCGAATCCTTATAAAATGATTCGAATCCTTATAAAAAGGATTCGAATCATTATAAAAGGATTCGAATCCTCATACACGGATTTAAATCCTCCCAAATAATTCCAATCGTTGCTATTAAGGCTGGGATTCGAGTTCGATTAATTCAAATAGTTAATTATTCTAATATGAATATTTAAATCACTAAATTATTATATTTGAATACAAATATTTACATTTTCGAATAATTCAAATATTTGTGAATGCATATTTGGTTACTTGACTATATAAAATTTTCAACCTTAATAGTATATTTTTAACTTGAAATCAGTGTTTTATACGCGTGGCGCATGAAGTAAAATTTCGAGTTTAGAAAAGCCCCGTGAAAATTTGTCTCGGGTCGCTGCGCGACCCTCGACAAATTTTCTACGCGGGGCTTTTCTAAACTCGAAATTTTACTCCATGCTTAGTCTGGGAGTGGACAACACTCGTTCTTAGAAGTTTCAAATTGAGTGATCACTCTAGGTTACTAAGTTTATTACCATTTTACAAAGGCTACAGCTCGAAGGACCAATCATGGTCTTCGCAGACCGAAGGACTACAGGGAATCGAAGTTTTTTACAAGAGAACAACGAATATTTATTTATTTATTTCATACAGAACAGTTACAATAATATTACAAAAATATACACATATTACAGACATTTTAAAAAAGTCTTAACTATTTTGCACTGAGTGCACGACGCAAAAAACTTAGAGTTCCTACAAATATATCAAAACCTGTGCGAGTGATAAATTGATTAGCATGCCTTAAAATGCGTGTAGTAGCCGACTGTTTCGCATAATCAGTTCTGTGGAAGGGTATGTGAAATATAACTACATTTCGCAGTGGACGAGCGGGAACATGGAGTCCAAGAAGCTGTAGAAAGTCGGGACAGTCAATAGCTCCATCAAACACTTTTTTTACCAGCACGATATCTTGGTTGACACGCCAAGAACATAAACTCGTTATATTAACCTTATCGAGCAGGTCGCAGTAGTCACCAACTAGATGAAATTTGTAAGCTACAAATTTAACAAATTTTTTTTTGTACTTTCTCGATTTTTTCAATATCAGCGCCGCTATAGGGAGACCACACGCAAGAGCAGTATTCCAAATGTGGGCGAACTAGCGAGTTATATAATACAATAATTGTACCAAGGTTCCGAAAATCTTGGACGTTACGTTTGATAAATCCAAGTAATTGGTATGACTTTGCTACAATCTTTGAGATGTGCATTGAAAAAGATAAAGTAGTATTAAACGTAACACCTAGATCTTTTACACAATTTACGCGTATTAAAGGTTCGCCGAGCATGGAATACTGGAAATCTACCGTTGTTTGCCGTCTGGAGAACGTGATGACATTACATTTTTTTAGGTTTAAAGATAGCTTGTTACTCTTGCACCAACTATCAAACGATTGTAAGTCATTATTAAGAACTTTGGCATCATCTACGGAACGGATTTTCATGAATATTTTCATATCATCCGCAAAGAGAAGGCATTCTGCATTGGAAAAACATTTAACTACATCATTAATAAATATATTAAATAGAAGGGGGCCAAGTGTGACCCCTGAGGAACACCTGACGTGACACAGATGGGACGTGAATGACAGCGCCCAATTTTAACAAATTGGAATCTTCCCGAGAGATACGACCCTATCCAACTTAGCAAAGTATTGTCAATACCAAAATCCCTTAATTTGTTCATTAGTAAGTTATGGTCGACCGTGTCGAATGCCTTGGAGAAGTCAGTGTAGATGGAGTCCACCTGACACCGCTCCACAAAAGCACGAACAATATATGCATCATACACTAGAAGATTAGTAGAAGTTGATTTACCAGTACGAAATCCGTGTTGACGCATAGAGATCGAGGATTGCAGTACCCCTGTTAGGTAACCACAAAGTAGTTTTTCAAAAATTGTAGGTGCTACAGCTAAAATAGAGATCGGTCTATAATTGTCAACACGATTTCGATTACCAGATTTAAAAATTGGCGTGATATAAGCACTTTTCCAGCAGGTGGGAAAACTACCCTCACGTAGAGATGCATTGAATAAAAGCCATACTGGGCGACTAAGGGAAAAGGCACAATTACTAAGGAAGGTGGCGCTAAGTCATCAGGCCCTGGGCTACTGTTGTTTTTTTAAAGATGACAACTCATTCAATATATCTGATATACTTAATGTAGGAGGAATGCATTCGTTTATGTGATTGTTACTAAAAGTAGTCGAAGTTACATTAATATTTGATGACGAGTTTAGGTTCGGCGTATGATAAACAGATCCAAAAAATGCGCAAAGAGGTTAACTATGCTATCGGTGTCGTTAACAAGGGAATTTCCGTTCTCAAATGTTGTTGGAATCTGGTTAGAAGCTCTTTTAGACTTAACGTAACCCCAAAAAGCTTTAGGATTGTGTTTTAGGGAATAATCAACATTATTGATATGGTTTAAGTAACACTTGTTTGCCAGTCTCTTGGATTGATCACGAGTTTTGCTAAATGAAACATAGTCTTCAGCTGATTGAGATGTTATGTACCTTTTATGGAGCGTTTTCTTTAAAAATATAAGATCTTTTAGCTCTTTAGTAAACCAAACTGGGAAACAAGATGTTTTTGCTTTGAGACGTTTTTTAGGAACGTAAAGCTCAACAATTTCAAAAAGGGTTGAATAGAATTTATCACATGCTTCATTAATATCACAGCAGCTTAATAAATCATCCCACCTAACGTTAATAAATGCATTGTTTAAGGCTGTGTAGTCAGCATGCTTAAAATCAAAATCAAAAGTAAAATTATTTTCTGTCTCCAGTGCATTTTTAACTTCACTTTAAATCAGTGTTTTATACAAGTGGCGCATGAAGTAAAATTTCGAGTTTAGAAAAGCCCCGCGAAAATTTGTCTCGGGTCGCTGCGCGACCCTCGACAAATTTTCTACGCGGGGCTTTTCTAAACTCGAAATTTTACTTCATGCTTAGTCTGGGAGTGGACAACACTCGTTTGAACTTTAAATTTAACTCTTTTATAAAATCGACGTATGTAATATAATAAATCATTCATTGAAATCATAGAAAAAGATGCAAAATTTTACCTAAAAAGAACTTTTAGAATTAACTTTATAATTTGCTCGGTTCTTAATGGATGAATATTCTATTCCTAAGAAAAACCGTATTTATTTAATATTAAAGTTGCATTTAATATAACAACAAACTGTGAATAAATCGACAAAAATCTAGAAATATCGAAAATCTCGACATGTAGAAAATCTTGACGGTCCACTCCCAGACTAAGCATGAAGTAAAATTTCGAGTTTAGAAAAGCCCCGCGTAGAAAATTTGTCGAGGGTCGCGCAGCGACCCGAGACAAATTTTCACGGGGCTTTTCTAAACTCGAAATTTTACTTCATGCGCCACGCGTATAAAACTCTGATTTAGAATGAAGTTCAATAACACATATATCATCATTAATTAAAATCATTATTTAATCAGATATTTAGTCGGTAAATGAACATTTTTGTTAATAGAAACTGATGGAATAAAATGTTACTGGTTGCAAATGATAGATTCAAATTTATTTTTAAAGGATTTGTATCCGTGATTCAAAAATGAGGATTCTAATCTTTGATTCGAATAATATTTTTCACTTACGAATCCTTTATTCGAGTATTCGTGATTCGAATCATATTAGATGATTCGGATTCGTGATTCGAATCCTGTTTTTTGAGGATTCATCCCAGCTCTGCTGTATAGTATAGTAGATTTGCCTAAAATATTTCCACAAACGTGCATTTTTTTAACCAAATATGTATGTCTTAAAAACGGTGGATTCAAAATCATAATGAAATTTCTTTTTTCGTGTTCTTGATTTTCAAAATAAATCCAAACCGCACTTTTAAAAATACAAATTAATTTATGATTAAAATGGGGCAAAATTACAGAAATATCAGCCTATGTATTTTAAATATTTTTAACATCAATAAATTGATAAGCTTAAAGAAATTCGTAAAAGTTTAAAAAATAACTTGCACAAAGCCTGCATTCAATGCATACAAAGTGAATTTTTTTATAAAATCTTGGCAAAAACTTGAAACCTGTTACAACATTTCAAAAGAAGTGGATTAATAAGAAATCGTGGAAATTAGTGAAAAACCTATTTAAAAAATCTATAAATATAAAACATGGATTTGTGTGTGTTTTCCACTCCCCGATTAAGCATGAAGTAAAATTTCGAGTTTAAAAAACCCTGAACATTTGGATTTGGCGGCACGAGCGAAGCGAGTTCAGGCTTTTCTAAACTCGAAATTTTACTTCGTGCGCCACGCGTACAAACACTGATTTATTATGAAGTTCAAAAACACATAATCGATCTACTATTTTTGTCAGAAGTATAGTTGAAGATGTGAAATAAATGTACATAATGTTGATATGATTTACCAAAATACCGGTACATTTTTGCAATTTTTGCGATTAACCGGTATGCCGGTATTCCAATCCCTACTTTATCATATAACTGTATTTATTTTAATTTAAATTGCACTACATGAGAGTAAATCTAGATTTCAATATTAATGTGGAATTAAAAATTGAATGGTGTAGATTCACGCTCGATTTGTTTATTTTGATAAAATAAACAAACCGAGCGTCATCATTTTTCGTTCCGTCGGTACCGTTAGAGAGGAAAAAATATAAACATTCCTCTGCGGATCCGATATACAAATGAATTGGGAAGAGTGGGGAAACCTAGTAGTTACTCTAAATCACACGCCTGCTGGGTGAGCCACCTGACAGAGCCGCCCCCCTGACCCCGCACAGCCAGCGTGAATACTCTGGTTACTCCATACTCTGTGCCTATTTCGAAAACCTCCTAAATCTATTTTTTTCAAATGGATTAACCCATTAATGACTGAGCAGTTATAGAGTTAACTCTAAAAGTGGATTTTATGTAAAATTCTACACTTCTTTATATGACTTCTACGAATGACTTATTGTATTACATTCTATGAATTTTTCTTCTAAATATAAATAGTGTATACGCTGTAAATGTAAGGCATTCGTCGATTTTGTATAAAAACGTGCAATATAAAGTTTAGAACGTGTATTTCCACTCCCAGACTAAGCATGAAGTAAAATTTCGAGTTTAGAAAAGCCCCGCTTAGAAAATTTGTCGAGGGTCGCGCAGCGACCCGAGACCACTGATATATAGTAATACTGGAACGCGCTCTGGCGACGCCAGCGCGAGCCGACAGAGATAGCGAGTAACGGGTCTTGTGTCTCCGTCGTACAAATAGTAAAACGATTTGTTTCAAGGCAAACTTCATACAGAGTCGATATTAAATGAAATCGAGTGTTTTTTAACAATAGTTTTTGATAAAATTAAATTCATAAATATGCAATTAAAAATGATAAGGTTCGCAATTATATTTGAACTGGTATAGGAACAGTATATAGGAAGTACTGAAGGGTGATGATATAAACGAAAAGTATAAATCTGCACACACGTGATTGATTCTGAGACTTACGATAAATGGATTTGTCGAGAAGCAATTCTGCATCGAATCTGCACAATGCATTGTAGGCATTGGCAAAAATTGATTTTGCATTAATTGCGAAATTTGATCACTACCCCACCTTTGCATTAAGGTTTTGTATCCGTAAAGGCAATTTCAGCTTCAATTATTCTGCATTCGTGTTCATCCCCTTGATCTAGAAAAAAACTTATTGCAGTCTTCTGATTTGTTTTTCTTCTTTCTTGCACAGCCCAACATTCAGCACAGTCCTAAGTCTAATTACCAGTAAAATTAAAAAGTGAGCACATGAGGGATAAAAGAATACAACATTCATGCTACTAAACACGTGCAAGAATAAATATACATTGTGCAAATAATTTAACAAGCATCACATTTTCAAAGAGAATAACAATGTCTGTCAATTAATGAATGAAGCACTGTGGAATAATTTTTCACTAATCACATGCATGAAAATATACAAGAAAAGTCAACTTAAACTTAAACCGTTTAGTCATGTGTGGTTAACCGTTTTTATGGCAAGGTCTATCAGTTTGGCTTGGTTGTCAGCCGTGACGCCTTTGACGAAGAAATGTGCGATCGCTATCTTGAACTTAGTGGAGTAACTCACAATCTGGAATGCCAGCATCTCAGTTGCCAACTGAGACCGATCGTAAGTCAAATTCAATTTGTCGGCTTCTTTACCGTAGTCAACATGCCCACGAAATGAATTTTCCTTTTGATCGACTGACACTTGACTCCTGATAGACATTCCATCTACAATTAGACCAACGTTTCTCAAAAAGTCTGACTTCAAGACTTCGCCTTTCAGAAATCGAAATACCCCATCGACAAAGCCTGGTTCACATGTGGTTTCGCCAATCATTTTTCGCAAGGTCGCCGCGTGTGGAAGGTTCAACTTGGTGCGCAAATACGTACGCTTTTGGGGAGTAGAAGTAAATAGTCGAAGCAAACTCTTTCATTTTATCGCTGTACCGCTTCCCTGTTTTCCCGCATGCGTCATTCTTCAGCTCGTTTCGAAATATCTCCAGGTTAAAGCCACCGAACCTTCGTACAAGAACGTGCTCCAAATCGTCTGTGCATTTACCTTTTCACTTCAGCATCTTCAGCATTGTCGTAACACTGCTAAGCTTAGCTTCTCGACGGCGCAGTCGGGCCTGAAGAATGCGTACCTTCCTGGTCATTGCAGACACTTTATCCCGCTCGACTTTAAGTGCCTTTGCCATCTTGATCTGCTGATATCAAAATGAAATAGATCAGAATAGTATTCTATATAAATTATTGAATAACATAACGTGAATATAAACATGTGCTCAGTTTTAAATGTCAGTAATTTTTAAAGATTCCTAGAGTAACATAAAGTAATACCACAGCAGTGTCAGCACTAGCAGAGTCTTGGGGAACTTCCATATCATTCTGGTTCACGTCATTGACCCCGTGTTGAGACGGCCCTGGACCGACGTCAGGTTGATCTTGTCGTATTCCTGGTAACAGTGGATCGTCTGAAGCACCGTTGGGGTGCCTCTCGTACTCACGAGGAGAATATGTCAGTGTTGTTGTTGACTTAGTAAATTAGTGTGATAAATTTGTTTGATAAGAACATTTGTTTATTAAAAGTCAAATTCTTAATTGTGATTCACAAGTCAAATTATTAATCCTTAGTCTATGCGTTTCTGTTTAATACTTTTTTCATATAGATATTACCATGAAATTGGCGAACTATTCAGCAGATTATGAAGACTAATAACTCAATGAATTTAAATTTTAAGTTGAAATATTAAAAAATGATATATATATATATATATATAGACATTTTAAATAAAATTCATACTCACCACGAAATGCAATTCCTCAGGATCAGGAAATATACTTGGCACAGCATGTTTTTTTAAACAACGTTTGGGGCCAAGATATGTGAAGTCCGACTCAATAAAATGAGCGCTGCAAACGCATGATGACTTCCCCAGGGTACCTTTTCCTTTGCAAAGCACAACTTGCCGCCACTGATTTGCCACAGACTCATTTTTGACTGTTACAAACAATTCAAAGATGTATTTTTCAGTATCTATATCAGGATTGGCATGATTAATAAATCAATTAATTTAAATCATGATTTTTTCAAAAAAATCTTAATTTAAATCAAATAAATCGATTTAAATCAAATAAATCTGATTTAAATCAAATTGATCATTTTGATTTTTTTCAACCCTGATCTATATTAAAATTCAGTTTCAATCAGATTTTATTGCCTTCAGACTTTTAGGTTAAAGCATTTAATTACGTACCTGAAGAAAGTCACGTCCGTGTTTGGCTGCCAGTGATTGTTGCACCCCTTTACACAGCAATGACGCACCATTTTCTTCACTTAATCCATCTACATTACATTTGCTACAATATGTTAACGCAAAACACCGGTTCGAATCGAAGATAAACAGAGATTCACTTTTGTGCCGTGATGTACGCCGCCTGACTTTAGTTCTAATGCGCATGCGCGAGGAGCGTGAGACAATGACACAAGACCCTTTTTTTTTTTTTGGATTGATTGAGTTACTTGAAGATAATTATACTTTGATTAAAAAACACTTAGAACCTTTCTTCAATACTTTATTTTGTAACCAAATGTACATTTCGGACACGAAGTGTCCATTATCAATGGTTTGATACTAATACCCTTTGGTCGCTGTCTCTCTCGGCTCGCTTTCTTAACCCAGCGATCATAGGCAGTGCGCGTTCCAGTATTACTATATTTCAGTGCCCGAGACAAATTTTCACGGGGCTTTTCTAAACTCGAAATTTTACTTCATGCGCCACACGTATAAAACACTGATTTCAAGTGAGGGTTAAATATACATAAATTTCACAGTATTTTAGTGTTTTATACACGTGGCGCATGAAGTAAAATTTCGAGTTTAGAAAAGCCCAGAAAATTTGTCTCGGGTCGCTGCGCGACCCTCGACAAATTTTCACGGGGCTTTTCTAAACTCGAAATTTTACTTCATGCTTAGTCTGGGAGTGGAAAACACTCGTTACAAGCTTCAAATTGAACTCTTCTAGAAAAACAACGTGAACATTTTCTTTTGGGTAAACATATGCATAAGCTGTAAATTTTCCGACATCCGTTGTCTTTCAAAACAGCTTAATTTGAAACTTTTAACGAGTGTTTTCCACTCCCAGACTAAGCATGAAGTAAAATTTCGAGTTTAGAAAAGCCCCGCGTAGAAAATTTGTCGAGGGTCGCGCAGCGACCCGAGACAAATTTTCACGGGGCTTTTCTAAACTCGAAATTTTACTTCATGCTTAGTCTGGGAGTGGAAAACACTCGTTACAAGCTTCGAATTGAACTCTTCTAGAAAAACAACGTGAACATTTTCTTTTGGGTAAACATATGCATAAGCTGTAAATTTTCCGACATCCGTTGTTTTTCAAAAGAGCTTAATTTGAAACTTTAAACGAGTGTTTTCCACTCCCAGACTAAGCATGAAGTAAAATTTCGAGTTTAGAAAAGCCCAGAAAATTTGTCTCGGGTCGCTGCGCGACCCTCGACAAATTTTCACGGGGCTTTTCTAAACTCGAAATTTTACTTCATGCTTAGTCTGGGAGTGGAAAACACTCGTTACAAGCTTCAAATTGAACTCTTCTAGAAAAACAACGTGAACATTTTCTTTTGGGTAAACATATGCATAAGCTGTAAATTTTCCGACATCCGTTGTCTTTCAAAACAGCTTAATTTGAAACTTTTAACGAGTGTTTTCCACTCCCAGACTAAGCATGAAGTAAAATTTCGAGTTTAGAAAAGCCCCGTGAAAATTTGTCGAGGGTCGCGCAGCGACCCTCGACAAATTTTCACGGGGCTTTTCTAAACTCGAAATTTTACTTCATGCTTAGTCTGGGAGTGGAAAACACTCGTTACAAGCTTCAAATTGAACTCTTCTAGAAAAACAACGTGAACATTTTCTTTTGGGTAAACATATGCATAAGCTGTAAATTTTCCGACATCCGTTGTCTTTCAAAACAGCTTAATTTGAAACTTTTAACGAGTGTTTTCCACTCCCAGACTAAGCATGAAGTAAAATTTCGAGTTTAGAAAAGCCCCGCGTAGAAAATTTGTCGAGGGTCGCGCAGCGACCCGAGACAAATTTTCACGGGGCTTTTCTAAACTCGAAATTTTACTTCATGCTTAGTCTGGGAGTGGAAAACACTCGTTACAAGCTTCGAATTGAACTCTTCTAGAAAAACAACGTGAACATTTTCTTTTGGGTAAACATATGCATAAGCTGTAAATTTTCCGACATCCGTTGTTTTTCAAAAGAGCTTAATTTGAAACTTTAAACGAGTGTTTTCCACTCCCAGACTAAGCATGAAGTAAAATTTCGAGTTTAGAAAAGCCCCGTGAAAATTTGTCGAGGGTCGCGCAGCGACCCTCGACAAATTTTCACTGGGCTTTTCTAAACTCGAAATTTTACTTCATGCGCCACGCGTATAAAACACTGAAATATTGTAAAGTTTGAAATACACTGAAAACATTTTATTTAAATGAGTAATAATCAAGATATTTAAATAACAAAATATTTACGTTTTTCTTTATACATTTTCAAGTCAAGTCAAATAATATAATATATCAAATTAGGTTATTTAGTAATTTAATTAACATAAAATTAATAATGTTGCGTATATGCATCAATGGCACATAATAGGTTAAGGAGTTTTTGGAAATAGGCGCCTCAATTGTCTGTGATTTAACTGAGACAAGACAATAATTGAATCGGTAGTTTGAAGAAGGGAACAAGTCTAAAAATGACACTTTTGGAAAATCAAAAAAACAAACCGCAATACAACAAACAAAATACAATTGAATCGGTAGTTTGAAGAAGGGAACAAATCCAAAAATGACAGTTTGGAAAAAAAAACTACAATACTACTATACGTAAGTATAATGACGAGAAAGCTGATACAACAAATAGTGATGTGTCCATCAACATGGCCGATCAACAGGACGGTCGTGAATCTCGAAGTGCGAACCTAAATAGCGAAAATCGTGATAAATATAGTGCTACTATTATAAAAACATGTGCCTGCGGTAATATAGCCAAGTCTGGTATACAGTGTACTGTTTGCAAATCCTACTACCACCCCAGTTGTGCGAAGAGAGTAAAAACATGCTGTGAAATTCCCGTGACAAACGGCGGAGTGAGCCGATGTCCGCCCGACAATACCGAATTTAATTTCCAAAAGGAGGCTTACATCTGCTTAAAAGAACGTGTGAATGAGTTAAAACTCACAACTCTATTACTACAGGAGAAAGTGAACCGGTTGAAGGAAGAAAATGCTAATCTTCGTATCAAAGCCGGTAGTATCCCAGCTACCGAAACAGGTGCAAAAAACACAAAAATACCAAAAACCCCGAACAAATCTGAAATCAATAAAGACTTTCATTCATTCATCATCGAGTAAGGAGGATATGCGCGCGCCACCCAAATTGCGCACGGCGACTCATCAACTGCCTGCAGTAAACAATAAGCCTAACCTAAATTGTTCAGCGGCGAAAACAGTGAACAAACAACCAAAGGAAAATACATTTCCAGAGAATCAAGATGGATACATCAGTGATCAAGGTTTTACCACCGTTACATACAAACAAAAACGCAAACCAAATAAAAATAAGGTGATTATTGGTACTGGAGAGGCTAATATATCTAACCTAAAAGCTGAACCAAAGAGAACATGGATATTTATTAAACGTATGAAAAATAACACTACAGAAGAGGAAATGAGAGAACATGTAAAACAAATTGTTAAAACAAACAACTTTACTTGTGAAAAAATTAATTTTACAATGTCCACCCCAGCATTTAAAATCGGAGCAGAGTTCAAATACCACGATGTTCTCATGGATCCAAAGCACTGGCCCAGTGGAATTATACTTGACCGATATATTTTTAGAAGAGCCCGCCTGCCATCAAAGCCAAGTTAAGAAGCCTGAAACATCATCAACTACACAGTTTTCGGAAGTGGAAATGTACTTTATCAATATTCAAAGCATACGATATAAAACAAATGAATTGGAAGCGTTTCTTACAACAAACGGTAATATAAACATTATATGTATTAGTGAGCATTGGCTTAAAGAACCGGAAATCCCACACTTATCAATAATGAACTATTCTGTGGCTACTAATTATTCGCGGCGCGAACTACAACACGGTGGAGTGATGCAGCTAATTCAAAATCAAATGAATTACAATGAATTATTAAATCTAAACAATCTATCAGTAGATAAACACTGTGAAATAGCTGCGTCATATGTGCCATTATACAATATGATTATTATTTGTGTATACAGATCACCAGATGGAGATTTTAATATATTTCTGTCTATCTTAGGTAAACTGTTGGATAGTGTTGATTTCCAAAGGAATGTTTTTCTCGGAGGAGATTTTAACGTAAAATTTAATACACGTGATCCCCGTGCTCTGAATCTATGTGACGTCCTCGCAACATACAGCCTAACAAGTACAGTTGCATTCAACACACGTAAGCAGAATTGTTTGGATAATGTCTTCTCGAACATCCATCACTCAGATATAGCAGTATACCCTTGTGACTCTGGTATGTCTGATCACATAGGCCTAATTGTTAACATTAAATTAAATGCAATTTCTAATATCAAGAAGCAAAAAATGGTAAGACCTATCACAGAAGCTGGCACAAACATACTTTATGGACTTCTCGAATCAACTTACTGGAGTATTCTTATTGGTAACACACAAAGCCCAGAGTGCAAATTTAATTCATTTGTAGATATTTTGCAGGAATACCACAACAAATCTTTTTTAGAAAAGAAAGTTCCAATTATAAACAATATTTCAAATAGTCATGTCAAATGGTTTAACGCAAATCTGCATAATATGCGGGAGACTATGTTATTAATTAAAGAGGCAAGTGTTAAAAACACCGAGCTAAAAAACGACTATATAAATTATAGAAAAAAATATCGCATTGCAATCAAGAATGCAAAAATATCTGCAAATGAATCATTTATAAAGAACTCAAATAACAGTCCGAAAGCACTCTGGTCCCTAATTAACAATAAGCAATCCACATCACGTGGTGAGGAATGCAATATTAATCCTGACGCATTTAATACATACTTTGCAAATATTGCGGAAGATCTAGCGCAAAAGTTACCCACTTATACGCAAACTTCTATGAATTATATGCTTAATATCCCTATTAACATTAAGAAACAATTTATAATTCAGGAAACCAGCTATATAGAAGTAAGAGATACTATAGTCAATCTCAAAAATTCTCCTTCTAAAGATATATTCGGTTTTACAGCTAGTCTACTTAAAAGGGTAGTTGACGTGATTGTCATGCCAGTAACGAACTTAATTAACTTATGTATTGTCAATAACATCTTCCCGAGTACACTCAAAAATGCTCGTATTACTCCGATCTTTAAAAAAGGCGACAGAGAGAATGTAAGTAATTATAGACCTATAGCAGTATTACCCGTACTATCTAAAGTGTTTGAAAAAATACTACAAATGCAGATAATTGGCTTTATGGAAACTGAACATCTTTTTTCAGAAACACAATATGGCTTTCGTAGGGGGAGGTCTACGACTGATGCAGTTGTTGCCCTTGCCGAGAAAATTATTCAAAGTTTTGAATCTGGAACAAATACAGTATCCTCGTTTCTAGATCTTAGCAAGGCGTTTGACTGCATTGATCACGATGTCCTTCTACGAAAATTATATTTCTATAATTTTCATCCAAGCAGCTGCCGTCTTATTAATTCGTACCTTTGCCAAAGACAACAGGTAGTTACAATGAATCAAAACACATCTACTGTAAAAAATGTAAAATTTGGTGTACCTCAGGGATCTATGCTTGGGCCATTGCTCTTTCTGATTTACATAAACGATCTATCATATGTATCCAATTCTTTGAGAATTTTTCAATTCGCTGATGATACGACATTCATAAACGAGTCAGCTGATATAGAAAGAGCAACTATCGAGCATACATCCCTGAGTAAGGATGTACATTCTTGGTTTCAAGCAAACAGGCTCACACTAAATAAAAACAAAACGGTTAATATTACATTCTCTCTTCGATCAAATGTTTCTAGAGAAGTTAAAGCTACATTTTTAGGAATATGCCTTGATAATAAACTAACATGGCACAGCCATGAGGAGGCTGTGGCAGTCAAAATTTGCCGTTCAATATACCTGTTACGCCAACTAAAACAGAAACTTCCTGTATCAGCATTACGCACTGCATATTTTTCACTCTGCCAGTCGCACCTCACATATTCCATTCTTGTGTGGGGTCATTCGTCCATACTGAATCGACTATTTGGCCTGCAGAGACGTGCTGTTCGGATAATTCTGGGATTAGGATACCAGGAAGACTGCAGAAAAGCATTCATTGACCTGGGAATTTTAACCCTCCCATGTCTATACTTGCTGGAATGTCTGATGCATGTTCGAGAAAATGTTGAATCGTATTGTGTTCATGCTGATAAGCATGGACACAATACGAGAACAAAAACAAATCTCTGCTTAAAGAAAGTACGTCTTTCCAAATCACGTAATGGCATTAATTATTATGGGCCAAAACTGTTCAATTTACTTCCGGACCCAATAAGGACCTTAGGTATTAAGCAATTTAAACTGAAAATTAAAAAATACTTAATGGCTAAAGCCTTCTATAGCATCCAAGAAATTTTAAATAATGACTACAAGATGATAGCATTAACATAATCAACACTATCCAAGAGTGCATTTAATTGCAATACACAATTATTGCCTAAGAATTTTAACAATATTTACATTTCTGTTTTATTTATTTGTAATTGTCCGTTTGTGTCCGTTTATACTTTATACTTTTTAATGTTTCATTATCTTAACATTTTTTATTAACATTTTATATAAGTTATACATTTTATTGTTTTTATTATTATACTTATGTACCTGACGAGTGTAAACTACTGTGATAGCACGAATAAAACTACTTACTTACTTACTTACTTACATAACACTTTTTATATCCACTATTATCGTCATTACACTTACGTATAATTTTATTGTTTAATTTTCCAGAACTGTCATGTTTGGATTTGTTCCCTTCTTCAAACTACCGATTCAATTGTCTTTTGTTTGTTGTATTGCGATTTTTTTTTTTTGGTTTGTTTGGCATAGGTATTACCATTCAGCCACTAACGATTTATAATATCTATATTAACATATATTTCGACTATTTGGACGTCACAACACATTCACACACATCCGTGGAACCGGAGACGAGTATTTTTCCTTAGAAAAATTACTCGCCTCCGCTGGGAATCGAACCCAGATCACCTCCGTGTCCGATTGGCGAAACCGGCGGCTCAACCGCTCGGCCACGGCGGGCCCAATATTGCGTTTTTTTTTTTTTATTTTCCAAAACTGTCATTTTTAGACTTGTTAATCGCGACGATGAAGATTATTCAACATGTTCTTTAAACAACCGATTCAATTGTATTTTTCCTACAATCCCTTTAGAAAGTAGGCTTCTACGCTCGCAAAACTCAGAGGAAAGTAGGCGATTTTCGAGGAGACGTCACTTGTTGTCACTTTGTCGGTTTAAAGAAGTGGTCTCCAAACTACGGCCCGCAGGCCAAATCCGGCCCGCGACTTGCATGAATCCAGCCCGCGATTGTTTGTAATTTTTTTTGTAAATGTCATATTTTGAAATATTGTAACAATTGTTCCTTAAATTTTTCATAATTTTATAAAATTAATCGGATCTTGGCCGACTTTATTATGTACAATTGTATTTGTGGCCCGCGAAGAAGATAGTTTGGAGACCCAGGCTTTAAAGCGACAAAATAAAAAAAAAAAAAAACGCTCGCTAAATCAAATCGAATAATTATGGAAATGAGTGACAATGAAGATTATTAAACATGTACACCACCAGATATGGCCGAAGTCGCGAAAATGGTAACATTAAGCCTACTGCCGGATAAGTCACGCCTAAAATACGTACGGGAATATGCAATTTTTGTAGAATGGTGCCGCTCAAAAAAAATTGCAACACCCAGCGAAAGTGTACTTTTTGTGTGTTTCTCGGAACAGAGTAACAAGTTTAAAGCCTCGATGTTAAAAGCTGTCTTATCAGTTAATCGCGACATAGATATTGGTCAGAATAAAAAATTAATAGTTTTCTTGAAAAAACCAAAAAAATCGAAAATATTAACTAGGAAAGAAATTGAATCATTTCTGCATACTGCTCCTGATCAGATATATCTGTTGAAAAAGGTTATATTAATTTTGGGTATTGCCGGCGGATGCAATACAATACAATACAATATTCTGTATTTTACATACAGGGTGTCCCATTTTAATGTTTTCTTGAAAAAACCAAAAAAATCGAAAATATTAACTAGGAAAGAAATTGAATCATTTCTGCGTACTGCTCCTGATCAAATATATCTGTTGAAAAAGGTTATATTAATTTTGGGTATTGCCGGCGGATGCAATACAATACAATACAATATTCTGTATTGTACATACAGGGTGTCCCATTTTAATGTCCCCAGGGGATTTTTTCGAAATGAGTGCCTCTGATCGAAAAAGTTGCCGAGTAAAAAGTTTAATAGTTCGGAGGGGGACATCCGATCCTCTAAAAATGTTCATCCCCCAACCCCTTGGGGGGTGGATAATGGGGGTAACTTTGAAATTTCAAATGGGAACCCCTATTTTTTGTTGCAGATTCAGAAAGAGAATTAAAAAGTATGTAAGTTTTACTGGAAGAGTTTTTTTTCATTTTCAACAGGTGGCGCTGTAATCGCGAAAATGTGATTTTTAACCCCATTTAGGCCAAAGCGAAACTCAGCCTAATTACAGAAAATCTAATTACGCAGTTCTTAGCATAAGTGGAAAAAAAACTCATTTTTTTTGTTTAAACAATCATTGTTTAAACAATTGATGTGAATAATCGGTATTCCGTTAAACTGAGTGCGCCATTTGATCAAAATTTCTTTGTCCTACGTACTTTTTTCGCAATCTCAGCTATTGTTTATTGTTAAAAGGCTATTTAATTATTGTTCAAATAATTCATTTAGCGAGGCACAAAAGTAAGGTTAATTTTTATTTTGAATTTTTATTTAATGACAACCTACATGACAAAGTTACGTTTCGCTTAGTGCTTCAAAATGAATAGGTAAATTTAAATCTACTTACCGTCACTTTTTGGGAAAAAGAGCGAGATGAAGAAATAGGGAGAAAACTCGTAAGAAAAGGACAGAAAAGAAAGAGATGTAGCTATTATGATTGAGCATTTTACGTTACATTTTATGTTAGATTGATGCACAATTCGCCTTAAATTTACTATTTCATTAGGTGTTCAATGTGACCGCCGTTTTGCTGAATACACAAATTGACACGTTTTTCAAAATTGCGCACAGTCGCTTCCAACGTAGCCGGCGGTATGGCCCTGCACGCTGCTGTTATGCGGACTTTCATGTCGTCTCGAGTCGTCGGCGCCTGCCGGAAAACTACATCTTTGATGTAGCCCCACAAAAAAAAGTCCGGGGATGTCAAATCAGGCGACCGGGGTGGCCACGGCACCGGTCCTCCACGACCAATCCACTTTCTGGGATATTGTTCGTCCAAGAAATCGCGTACAAGTCGAGCCCAATGTGGAGGCGCGCCATCTTGTTGGAACCACATGGTCAATCTGGTAGCATACGGGATATCGTCGAGAAGTTCCGATAGATCGCGCTGCAAAAAGCGCAAATACCGCTCTCCATTCAGTGTCTCATAAAAAAAATGAGGTCCAATAATCTTTGAGTCGACGATGCCGCACCAAACATTAACGCTCCATCGATGCTGGTGATCAACGGACCGCTTTGGCCTAAATGGGGTTAAAAATCACATTTTCGCGATTACAGCGCCACCTGTTGAAAATGAAAAAAAAACTCTTCCAGTAAAACTTACATACTTTTTAATTCTCTTTCTGAATCTGCAACAAAAAATAGGGGTTCCCATTTGAAATTTCAAAGTTACCCCCATTATCCACCCCCCAAGGGGTTGGGGGATGAAAATTTTTAGAGGATCGGATGTCCCCCTCCGAACTATTAAACTTTTTACTCGGCAACTTTTTCGATCAGAGGCACTCATTTCGAAAAAATCCCCTGGGGACATTAAAATGGGACACCCTGTATACAAAATTTATACATTACAAATCTGTGTATGCAAAAACGTCACACCAAAATAGACTATTGAAGCTATTACTTAAGGGGAATATAACAGTGGTCTGAAATTTAATGTTAGGTTTATTTAAAAACTAAAGGTCCTAGAAAGTTGAAATTTTGACAGCGTATATTAAGCCCAATTATCTAGTAAAATATCGAAGTACTTTTTTTTTTAAACAATTTGCTTTCAGAGGTATGAAAAAAATAATGTTAAATTTTTCAAAATTAAAAAAAATATTTCCATATCTTACTAGTTTATACTATAAGGAATATAATGTGAACATTTCATAAGGATGCGATAGCTCATGCCCGAGTCAGGTTAAAATAAAAATCTTGAAAAATAAGACCGTAAAATACCGCCGCCTTGCGGATCTTCTCTTAGTTGAACGCGTTGTACACTTATTTGCACAATTATTGGAGGGGCGAGCAGCATGCGGCCAGCGTTTATCTCTGGGCCGGTGAACGCTGTGCGGCTTCGCGTTTGTTTTTCTTTTCTCTTTTCAATCATAGTTAACAAAAACGGCTCGCGTCGTTAGCATTTATTCTCGTAAAATTAATATTTCGCAATTATAATCGATATTTTATTGTACTAGTGTTTTATTTTCATGCTTTCTGACTACTAATGGAATAAGTATTTTTTTATACTGCATGTTCACTAATGTAGAAAACACGAAATGTTTCACTAATTTAAATAAAGATGTGTAATATACCTTTAATATTGGCTTTCCTTATTATTTGACAGTGTCGGTATTATTAAATTATTTTTAAAGTTTTATAAGCTGATTAATAAGCCAGAAGCAATGGAATAACAATCAGTCTTGTTCAAATCATTATTTCGTCTTAAATCATTCGTTATTAAAGCAGTTGTTAAATGCCATTAAACTTCTCGCAATAAAACTATTAAAGTAAATTGTAAAGTTTCTAGCAATCGGACCTATTTGAACCAACTGCGACTTCATCAACGAATCAATGATATCAAAACTATAAGAATAGTAAGAATAACACCAATATGACGTTGTCGTAGATTAATGTTACAAATCAACTATTTTTTACTGAGCACAGGTAATATTTGTTTGACGAATGTTTAAAAAAATGTAGGGTTTAACTGCGTGCATATTCATTGTTAATTATTTAAAAAAAAATAGAACTATAATAATAATAAGGTAGTTATTATAATGCATTTCAAATAATAAGCTTCTTGCTCAACATTGCACCGAGCCCAATATATTTTTTTCAAATTTGGCTGATTTATGATGAGTCATATTTTGATAGTAAGTAAATAAGGAATAAATGAATTGAAATTGAATGTTATTGCAATCCTCTATTTATACGGCTCAGTCAACTTAGCCCCCCGAAGTTGGACTTTTTAAAAAATAACTGTTGCGCTAGACGGGCCTTAGCTAGCGCTAGCTAGCGCCACAAAAATTAGAGCTAGCGCCGTTTAGACAAGAAAGTTACGGGGGTTTGAACTTTCGGGGGGCTAGGTTGATGCTGGATGTTTCAAGTTTTCTTACAGTATTCGGATTCCTCAGAGCTAGCGCTACCAATTTAAAAGCTAGCGCCACCCCCACAACCCCAAAAGATTATAAAACATTTTAAACCCTAGCCCCCCGAAATAAGATTTTTTAAATCAAATTGGGTGCAAAAGATTGCTTAGAGCTAGCGCCAGCAGAATATGAAAAAAATATTCTCTCAAAAATATCAGGTAATACAAAGTTCACATCCAAACTTTGATGTGAGAGCTTTCAGCTCCTGTATGCGTATTGCCATTTACTTGCTGAATTTCAATACAAAATCATGATTGACATATAAAATACCGCTTCCAAGAAATATGTTGGCGTTGTAATTATTTTATGTATGTTCAAAGACACTAGCTATTACAAAGATGATGCCTAGAAAACAGTAGCCTAACTGACAAGTTTTTTTCAACAAAGTCGTACTTCGGGGGGCTAAGTTGACTGAGCCGCATAATGTAAGCAACAACTATCAAAACATTTAAGCTAAATATTTGATATGTAACATGGATTAGATATTTAGGTTTGCTTAGAGAGTTGCTCTATCATCAGGCAAGAAATGAATTTTAAACTTAATATGAGTAATAACCTAATAATATTTAAGTTGAATACAACATAATAACATACAGGAAGTTTTTCTTTAAAGTATACGTTTTCCAAATTTAGCTTATTTTCTTTAAATCTTTTGATATTCATTGTTTTTTAAAAAAAGTTCAATTCAAGGCTTTAAACGAGTGTTTTCCACTCCCAGACTAAGCATGAAGTAAAATTTCGAGTTTAGAAAAGCCCCGTGAAAATTTGTCGAGGGTCGCGCAGCGACCCGAGACAAATTTTCTGGGCTTTTCTAAACTCGAAATTTTACTTCATGCGCCACGCGTATAAAACGCTGATTTCAAGTAAGGTTCAAATATACACAAATTTCACAAAATTTTAGTGTTCTATACGCGTGGCGCATGAAGTAAAATTTCGAGTTTAGAAAAGCCCAGAAAATTTGTCTCGGGTCGCTGCGCGACCCTCGACAAATTTTCACGGGGCTTTTCTAAACTCGAAATTTTACTTCATGCTTAGTCTGGGAGTGGAAAACACTCGCTTAAAGCTTCAAATTGAATTCCTGTAAAAACAACATATATCTAAAGATTTAAACAAAATAAAGTGAATCTGGAATACGTCTACTTTAAAGAAAAACTCCCTGTATATTGTAGAATCAGGATATTGAGATAGATTGTGTTAGAATGAAAATAAAGTCAATTGAATAGCAACGAAAGGAGCTTAATCACAATTTTGTAGCATCGAAAAGATACCCATGTTTTGATTAGGTACATACATAACCCGATGTGTACTAGGTAAATTTTCAGGCATTCATTGTTTTTGAAAAGCGTTCAGTTTGAAACTCCCAACGAGTGTTTTCCACCGAGTAATAATGATTTAAGTTATCATAAAAAAAAAACAACCGTGAGGTACGCCACTGTCTTGCTAGCACTAGCTATCTCTTGAATAACTTTCTCATTTATCACTTGGTGAAACATTTTGAAATAATAATAAAGGATAAATTAAAAACACTTGGTTTGTTTCACTATTTGTTTCTATTTACTTGACTAGTTTCGCTTTTTACGGCATTATCAAGAGTGAACTTTGATAATGCCGTAAAAAGCGAAACTAGTCGAGTAAATAGAAACATATAGTGAAACAAACCAAGTGATTTTAATTCATATTTTAATATCACTAGCTATGTCGTTGTTAGTGTTTATAGACTTCAGTATAGCAATTACAATGCCAAAAAAAAATTGAAATCGTACGGTTAGTTTCCGAGTTATAACGATTTCAATTATCAAAAACAATCGTCAGTTACGCCACTGTCTTACTAGTGCAAGCTATCTCGTTGCCAGTGTTTATAAATATTAGTATAGTAATTACAATGCCAAAAGAGTTTCTTAAATCGTACGGTAAGTTCTTGAGTAATAACGATTTAAATTAGCTAGGAGTGAAAACACAATTGTCAGTTACGCTACTGTCTTCTAGGCATCATGTTTCTAATAGCCAGTGTCTATGAACATAAATAAAGTAATTAATTATTTGTTGAAAGCGGTATATTTTATGCCAAACATCATTTTGTATTAAAATTCAGGAAGTAAATGGTAATACGCATACAGGATCTGAAAGCTCTTGCATCAAAATTTGGACGTGAACTTTTTTTTACCTGATATTTTTGAGAGAATATTTTTGTCATATTCTGTTGGCGCTAGCTCTAAGTTATATTTTCCACCCAATTTGATTAAAAACATCTCATTTTAGGGGGCCAGGGTTAAAAATGTTTTATCATTTTTTGGGGCTGTGGGAGTGGCGTTGGCTTTTAAATTGGTAGCGCTAGCTCTGAGGAATCCGAATAGTGTAAAAAAACTTAAAAAATCCAAACTCGGGGGGCTAGCATCAACCAAGCCCCCCGAAAGTTCAAATCCCCGTAGTTTTCTTGTCTAAATGGCGCTAGCTCTAATTTTTGTGGCGTTGGCTAAGGCCGGTCTAGCGCAATCGCTTTTTTCAAAAAAGTCGAACTTTGGGGGGCTAAGTTGACTGAGCCTATTTATACACATCATCATTTTGTAAACCCTGTACTAAACATTAAAAAAAACAGGGCAGCTTTTCGTTTAATTTTTTTCAATCTATTATTTATTTGTTGCATTCATAAAAACTGGAATATTTGACCGAATATAAATTGAAATTCTCCCCAAAATTGGGGGTATTTACCCAATTTGGCAGAGGTCAAATTAATACACATTATTTTCATGGCAATAGCAGTTAGGGAAGATAATATTCCCATTTAAAAAATATCATTGAAAATCCCATGTTCCGTTTATTTTATATATGTCCGGCATATAAATATTCACAATGAGCTTATGAACATGAATTATTTTATTATTATATTTTTAAGAAATAATCTATAATTTAATAAAATAAAACACATAGTTTGTTCGGCTGTCGAAATTGGAGTCTTAAAAGTAAAAATAATGTGTTATAATGACAAGAATAAGAATCATCAGTTTTGTAAATACCGAAAAATAACACAGGATTCGATAACGCTTTCTAACGAATTGAAAACAATACATAGCTTGTATGTATTATCAGCGTGTTTAAATAATACGAATCGACACTTTCGTTCGATCCGTCTTTTTTATACGCTTTGTTTTTTTCGTCTATTCTACGCGACGCGAGACCCCATCCGTTCATGCCAAGGAGCAATGCACAAATGCACAGCGAACTGCCGCTTTTCTCTCTGACTGTATTCTCCCCACTTGTGCTGTAAATTTGGCATCGGATGAGCTACTCTAAACTATGTGGGTCTTTCCAACACGATCGGCGTGTTACACTGCAATAATCCCCTTAATGAAAATTAATTAATCGAACCTATAAGAGAAGTAATCCGCTAAGCAGTATGGTTTAATCTTACATAATACATCATAGAGATGTCGCTTCATCTTGCCATAGTTGGTAATGCTTTTTATGTTTATTGGTAGATTATTAAATATTTTTATGCAGTTGTAGTAACCCCCGGTTTCGAATTTATTGAGTCTATGTTGAGGTAGCATGTATTGAGCACCTCTTCTCATACTGTACTGCGAAACATAGAAAGCTTTATCAAAATATGTTTTATGCCGCCACAAGAATTTTACACATTCGTACACATAGAGACCAAACATCGTAAGTATATTTACTTTTCGAAAGTATCCTCTACAGCTGCTGTTATATTTTAATTTACATCAAATTCTTATTGCTGTTTTTTGCTTAGCGAAAACCTTATTAAAATTAACAGAGCCACCCCAAAATATGAGTCCATATCTTAGGCGTGACTCAACATTTGCGAAGTAAAATAGTTTTGCTATGTCAAAGTTAGTATATCGCATTAATATGCGCATTCCATACGTAGCACTGCTTACTTTGTTACACACTTGGTTTACTTGTTGGGAAAAGCTTATCATATCGTCAACTATAATACCCACGAATTTGGCATTGTCTGTGAAATTGTAGCTGATTTCATTAAATTTTATTGACTCTGGTGTTGTTAGTCCTTGATTAGATTTGAATAAAATACATGATGTCTTTTCTTTATTTAAATTGAGTTTATTCTCATTGAACCATGATTCTATAGCATTCATACCCAAAGATCCAACATTCTTAATATCTATGAATGTATACTCAATGACATTAGAAGCGTAACACCCAGAAGGAGTTATTATTTTATTATTGATTCTTTACCAGTATGGTAGTCTTACATCAAGAATAAAATGATTACATTTTCACGAAATTTTATTAAAAAACAATCTAAAAAAACTAATAATGTGTTTGGCGACCCCTTTGCTGTATACACTCCTGTAGACGTCTGGGCATCGACAAAATGAGATGGTCGATGTCTTCTTGAGGCATCTCGTTCCAAGCAACTTGAATTTCATCGATCAACTGTGCTAGAGTCTGTGGAGGATGGTGCAAAGAGAATATTCTTCTTCCCATGATATCCCACACATGTTCAATGGGATTTAAATCCGGCGAACGGTAGAAAAACATTAACACCAGCTTCATTAAGAAAGTTCATAGTTCGACAAGCAATATGGGGACGTGCGTTATCTTGTTGAAAAAGTACGTCTGGGCGGCCATCTAAATAAGGCAACAAAGTCGGTCGTATGACGTCTTCAACATAACACGCAGCTGTCATACTGCCTCGAATGAATACAAGAGGTGATCGACTACCATAAGCAATAGCCCCCCAAACTATTACTCCAGCAGTCCTGTGTACATGCCTCTCAATAGCAAACCTAAGATCAGGTCGTTCTCCACGGTAGCGTCGTACCCTTCTACGGCCATCATGCGTGCCTAGACAAAATCGTGATTCATCGCTGAATACGACATCGTGTCATTCTGCCTCCCAATGCTGCCGTTCTCTGCACCAGTCCAACCTTTGGCGACAGTGTCTCGCTGTTAAAGGAAGCACTAATCTTGGACGGTACGAAAGAAGCCCAAAGGATTGAATGCGGCGATATAAGTTACTAACGGGCCTACCTTCTTCTCCAATCCATTGATCACCGATTTGACGCGTAGTAGCGAAACGGTCTCGCAGGGCTATTTTTCTTAAGCGCCGATCTTGACGTTCTGTGGTACGCCTTGGTTGACCAATTGGTCTTCTTCTTGCTCCTCTACCTTCTTCTGTCCATACCTGATACACACGTATTACAGTTGCTGCAGTGGAATCAATACGGCGCACAGTGGGCGGAAACGGCCAAAAACCCGCGCATGGGGTATTTCTTTCGAATTTGAAACGAAACAATTTGAAAAATTCAAAATGACGGATACAATATGGCGGCCGAAAAAATTAAAAATAATCTAAAACCGCTAAAAACCTGTGTATATGTGTTTTTGAGGTTGCTGATAACGAATTTGATACAAGATTTGAAAAATTCAAAATGGCGGATCCAATATGGCTGCCGAAAAAATTAAAAATGATCTAAAACCGCTAAAAACCTGTGTATATGGGTTTTTGAGGTTGTTGATAACGAATTTGACACTAGATTTGAAAAATTCAAAATGGCGGATCCAATATGGCGGCCAAAAAAAATTAAAAATGATCTCAAATCGTTCAAGTCTTGTGTATAGAGGTTTTTGGGATCGCTGGTAATGAATTTGGCTCTAGATTTTAACAATTCAAAATAGTGGCCGAAAAATATTTTAGTTGTTCAAAATGTTGCAATCAAAAGCAATGAAGCGCCACAAAAAGGAACAAATAGGGGGTTATTCTGTAACATTTCCGTTAAATTTTAAAGGCCGTTAAAATTTTAAGAGGCTTTAATATTATGTTGGTATTCGGTATTTCATATTCCCGTTAAAAATTACATGAACCCTTTAAATTGTCCCTTTAAAATAACAGATTTTAGAGGCTTGTTTATTTTAACCTTAAAATTATAAATGACGTTTACTTTAGTTAAAAATGGTTGTTTTTGATATTGTGGGTGAATTTCTAGTTCAAGAAATAATAGAACACGAGGAAAAGTAAGTAATATAAAGTAAGTGTATAATAATAAAAAACATAATCAAATTGTAGCGTCACGTTCAGGTTGCATCAAAGGCAAATCCGAGATCTAAGCAATCCATTTGAAATACCTGAGACTAATTTTAAAAGGATTTTTCGATTCAACAAGAATACTGCTTTAATAATAGTAAATATGATAACTGAACGCATGAGACACGGAGAACGAGTTACTGCTGTTCCTATTCATTTGAAAGTTCTTGCCACATTTCATTTTTACGCTACTGGTAGTTACCAATTGAGTGCTGCACAGGGATATCATTTTTCAATGAGTCAGCCTAGTATGAGCCGGTGTATAAATGAAGTCACAAACATCATATATGAACATTTGTTACATATGTGGATCGTTTTTCCTTCTACGGAGAATGAAAGAAATAAAATTAAAGACGCCTTTTTCAGAAAATTCAATTTTCCTCGGTGTATAGGAGCAATTGATTGTACATACATTGCAATAATTTCACCACCTGAGCAATACCCAGCTCTTCCATATTATTGCCGAAAAGGCTATTATAGTATTAATTGTCAAATTATTGCAGATACTGATTTGAGAATTTTAAATATGAATGCTAGATTTCCTGGATCTACTCATGATTCAGCAATATGGCAAGCATCAAATGTAAGAACTGAAATGGAAGATTTGTATCTACGTGGAGACTCCTCAGTACTAATAGGAGACTCTGGATATCCTATTCAGCCTTTTCTTATGACACCCTTCGATAATCCAGATATAAATACACCTGAAGAAAATTATAACAACAGTTTTATAAGGGCACGAAATGTTATCGAACGATTAAATGGTGTGTTAAAATCTAGATTTCGTTGCTTACTGAAGCATCGTGTTTTGCACTATAATCCTACCACAGCAGGAAAAATCATTTACTGTTGTGGTGTGCTTCATAACATGGCACAATATTATAAAGATGACTTACCTGAAGAAAACATTATAGAAGAAGAAGATAACGAAGTAAATGATGTTAATGTCCAAAACATTTTATTAAGAGATGGGGGTTGGCATAGAAGAGGGGAAGAAGTGCGTAACCAAATTGTTCAAAATGCCTTTATTTAAATTATTATATTTCTTATTAAGCTCAAATAAAAATAGTAATAATATATTATACATATTTATAATTTACGCTTTATAGCTAATGCCAATGCGTTAATTGATTTAGCAATTGCGAAATTTGATTTGACCAATTCTTCGAGAATTTTGTCATGTTGAGTTAAGCAATTTACTACACTTGACTCTCCTCTTTTTTTACATTTTCGGCTCTTTTTTGGTGGTTCTTTTATTTTATTCTGTTTATCTAAAAAATAAATCAAGTTTGAAAATTAATCCTACGCAAACTACGCAGTTTTTTACCATTATGTTCTTCGCTCTCAATTGCAATAATACTGTTGGAACTAAGATTCTTAAATATAATTAAATTGTTAAAAAATCAATGAGTAATTTATTTTACATTACGTACATTCTCTGGCGTATTTTGACTTGCGGAGTCAATGCATATGGGTATATCTTTTGCTATTCCTGGTTCCACCAAGCCGCTATCTCCTTCCGTTGTCAATTTTGATAATAATTTCATTAATCGTTCCTCCATGTCGGACAATTGCTTTACTCCAACACCTCCTCCGGTACCACTTGTACTATAACGTACTTCTCGAGCTCGCCTGCGCACGCTTGTTTTCATTTCACTTACAGTCTATTATAGAATGAATCAAAACAAGTACTTCTTTGTAGATAATTTAATAATTGTATTAAATTAGAAATGTATTAAACACTATTTACCTCTTTCCATTGTTTAATAATTTTAGGGGGTCCGATATTATTCAATTCCTTGGCTAACTCTTCCCATAATTTATTAATTTTCGGTAATTCGTTTGGGTTAAATCTTCCGCCCAAAAGTTCCTTATGTTCGTCCAAGAAATTTATAATAAATTCTTTCTGAATTTTCGTTGTTCTGGGGGAACGCGACATTGCTGTTAAAAAATTGTGTCCTTTCGTTAAGAACGTAACAAAAGTTTCAACAAGTAAATAACCGTATCGTTAGTAACGGTGCAATTGTTGTTTATTAATTCGCGCAGACCATGATTTAAAATTGCATGTGTTTTGTTCGCATTACGGCGTTGCCAAATGTTACTCCTGCCAGTTTTAACGGACCCTTTAAAATATGACCAATTTAGCGGTCCTTTAAAATTTGAAACTACAGAATACTCATTCCTTTTATATTTTTTGACAGGCCTTTAAAAATTGTTTATTTAACGGCCTTTAATTTATAACGGAAAAGTTACAGAATAGATGTGATAGTGTTTTTAATGCGCGCTATTCATAATAGTTTCTGCTGCTGGACCATTGTCTGTGTTCAATAAAATTCTGAGATTAAATATTAATGAACTCAATCCGTTTAATAATGATGCGCTTCATTTTATTCGAAAATGGTAAATTCTTAATCATTGAATATGTAACCTTATCAATACTTGGAGAAGAGTCTTTAACTTTACTAAGAACAGCATTAAGTTTCTGTAAAGTAAAATTAGAGGCAACAAATTATTGTGAATTAGTAGTACATTCACAGATATACAAATTTTCAGCATAAGGAGGGATGAGATTATTAAAAAATTGTTCTATACCTTTATAATGAGACATTTTGGAAGCAAGAGGAAGAAAGGATTTTCTATATATATTTTTATGGTCTTCCAGATTTAATAATGATACGAAAAGTTTTCGACCGTGTTATCCATGGTACTACGTGATGAACACTGACTTTTAACATTTAAAGAAGTTTGTTTACAGACAGAAATGGGTACACACTACATGTAGAGAGTTTGAAATTCAAAACATTTTAGTTAACGGGTAAAGATGGAGCCACTCTCCATGGCGCGATACAAAATTTGAAATTCTATATGGTTTAAAAGATAATTGTTAAAACGATTATTATAAATGATCACCCTCAATTTTGTTGAGTTGCGGGTGCCAGTCGACTCAAGAAATTTGTACCATTTATATCAATGATTTATAATTTTCAATAAGTTAAAATGTGTTTATTTTTCCTAATAAAATTGGTATATATAGATTTTTGATCCGCCATATTGTATTCACCATTTTTAATTTGAAACATCTGAGCTTCAATTCATACTTAAAGACCCCCAAAACCCCGTGGAAGATACATTTCAGGGAATTTTACCCTGAAACATAGTTGGGACGTTTTCTGTCCCACTACGAGTGAAAGGGTTAATGAGGGGATTCGCAATAAAAAATGCAGCGAAACGTATCCAAAAATGTGTAAATAGGTCTCTCTTCAATTCCGCAAAAGTCCTATGATATATACCAATTGTATAATTAACTATTGTTAATTAATTTTGCCAAACAAAAACATACTGGTAATTTTGTTTTCAGTTACGTTAAGAATCATTCAGATAGTTTGTCTAAATATAAGCTGGGTTCTGCTTGAGCCTTAATAGGGTAAAAGCTTTAAAAGATAGTTCTAGCTGCTTGCTTTTTTTTTTTTGAAAAATTCGCCAATTCTAAGCTTGCAGGACATTGCAGATGGCACTATGTGAACAACGCAGGAAAATGTCCATATTTTAGCGGAATATAAGTGACGCGGAGAAGTTTTGAGAAGTTTTTGAGATCTGCTATTAGACAGGGGAAGATTAAAAAAAATAACAGTCTAAACTAGCATGTTGTATTGTATCAGTTGGCAACAGCCTTTGGCCAGAAAAATATGTATATATATATCCCAGAGAAGGTATTGGTTATCGTAGATGTGGTAGAAATCAAGGTATAGTGCTGCAAACAACGATATTCCACATTCTCGAATTATTCCAGTTTCAGAACAATTTCAACTTAAAGTAGTATTTATTTCGGCACTTTTGGGTTTCAAACATCAGTTAGTGGAAAATCTTACTTCTCAATGATTCTAGAGACGGTATTTAGACGTACGAATTATTCGGTGAACCTTTTATTTTTCATCCGATGCGCGCATTTTCACCTCTTTCCGCCCACTGTGCGGCGGGCAATTTCGCGATAGGACATACCGACATCTCGATAAGCAACAACTCTACCCCGGTCAAAATCGCTCAAATCGCTCAAATGGTGATATTGTGGACGTCTTCGGACTCGAGGCATTTTATTTAAGCTTAACACACTCAACGGAAACACGAAAACTAAAAACATCTGTACTAAACAGCTCATTTAAATAGTTTTATCAAAAAAGAAAAAGTGAAATATTTTTTTTTCACAATAAATATAAAAGGCACAAGGTTGAAATTATATAGTCACTCTGTTGCTAAAATATGAATTCAAAAAAATCATTCCTTCTTGGTGTTACGCTTCTAATGTCATTGAGTATATTTCCTTCTATGAGAATATTTGTATCATCGGCATAGTTCAGAATTTTGCAGTTTCTTGGTATGTTATTCGCAATATCGTTGATAAAAATAATAAACAACAAAGGCCCCAGTACACTTCCCTGAGGTACACCTTTAGTTACTATTAAGAGTTGAGAGAGGATACTTGAACTGCTATGATGGGGGTCTTTAATCTTTGTGCAATGTCTTCTA
Source organism: Philonthus cognatus (assembly GCA_932526585.2). NCBI lineage: Eukaryota > Metazoa > Arthropoda > Insecta > Coleoptera > Staphylinidae > Philonthus > Philonthus cognatus. The sequence continues at coordinate 177,903,169 of OW052241.1, forward strand.
TTATTTAAGTACGAGTTTATTAGGTTGCCGACGGGATGAACTGGTGAAAATGATGTTAGATGATGTTGAAGATAAGGATTCAATACTAGTTGTAAAAATCCCCGTCTGCAAAACCAACAGAAGCCGCACTTTTACTGTTACTAATGATAAAAATAATGCAATTGATTTCTTATCACTAATCAGACGATATATTGCTTTATGACCACAAGATAATGATACACCACCTCGTCTTTTCCTGAGATATTCGAAAGGTAAATGTTCGAAACAGGTAGTGGGAATGAATATGATAGGTAAAACGCCTTATGTAATAAAATATAAAAACGAATTAAAATTAATATCGACTTTCTGCAAAAAGTTTGTCTCCAAACATTCATTGAAACAACTACTTCTCGAGCTAATACCCCCCACTGATATTGAATTATACAATGAATATTTGCGTTACACGACAGCACTGCTGTTCTATGCATAATTTATATGCAAAATGCAACATCAGGTCAAACTATTCTCTAACCAAACTAAATGAAACAAAAGGAAATTGAAATAAATTGAAAAAAATACAGGGAATAAATTTTATCTTTGATTTGGTTGGCGTTCACTTTGTGGTACATCTTTATAAAATAATATTAAAACACTTAACTTTGTTTTACCACTTTAATTAACTTTTTACAGTGACTATAGTTTCGACTACAAGCTAGTCATTATCAAACTGAGTCCACTCAGTTTGATAATGACTAGCTTGTAGTCGAAACTATAGTCACTGTAAAAAGTTAATTAAAGTGGTAAAACAAAGTTAAGTGAATGAATTTTAATTGTCTTAAGCCATCTATAGACGCGTTTCGAGATTTATCCCTCATCAGTATAGCTTTGCTTTAGACTTTCAATACACAAAATATTAAAATAAAATAAACAGGAAACTTACAGGAATGTCGAAGTGTGTCGTCGAAACAGGTACACAAAACTAGGGCGAGTGAAAATGAAGGAATGTTATTTATAGGTAAAGGATTAAGTCATTAGTGGGTGCAAACAATTTGATACCTGAGAGAGTGACATACCGCCTTTAACGGTACAGTTTCACATAAAGACAATTTATCATAATGTAATAGCTGAATTCCTAAAACTGCCAGAATCAAATTTATATACTGGCCATTGTTTTCGCCGCACATCAGCAACATTATTGGTTAATAGTGGAGGTTCGCAATACACAAATAATTATTGATTTAATAAAGAAAACACTTGGTTTAAATTTAATATTAGTGAAATTTAACCAAGTGTTTTCTTTATTAAATCATAGTTAAATATGTTTCACCACGTGAAAGATGAGAAACTTGTTCAAGATAAAATAATTATTGTTTGTCATTTGATGTGAATGTAATATTAAGAATTTATTTTTAATCTCTTTTTATACATCCACAATCACCACAGTTATTTTTACATATCATTTCATAAAAAATATCCTTAAGCAACGTTCAATCCCCTAGAAATCTTTACAGATTCCGCGAAACTAGCTTTTCCTGGTTACCAAGACGGGAATATTCCGAGTCTTCTTTACAAAGCGATACGATTAAATTAAAACCGATTAATTTTCATGTTATCTCACTCGAGCACATTCCGGTTTATTGACTCTGTAAATTCGATAGGACTTATCAATTATTTACACGCTCTGGCCGCGCGCACGACTACAATTATTTCTGGGCACGTTTCCTGGTTTCAGAAAACAATCACCTGACATTCTGGGCCGCTTATTTATTTGTGGCAGCATTGCATCATTCCAATAGTGTAAATATTTTTTGGGATTATTAACATTTGCTTAAACTTGGTTAATTGACAAGTAAATCGATTGAGGTCAATAAATATGGCCTAAATTGTTTTTCCACAGGGGATATGTGAATATGTCAATTTCCCTAATGTCAATATGCTGTGTCATTTAGACAAAAATTCAAAAGCTCGAATTCTAACTGAAATAGAGTGAGCAAATCGTTCGAATAATTAATTAATAGCCATTATATGCGAGTTACGCACTAAAGTTTGTTCACGACAACAACAATATATAACAACATTTATTATACAGGGAATTTTTTATTTCGGTATACAGGGTCGCTACAAAGTAAAGTAAAGTAAAGTAAAGTAAATTTATTTACGGTAAACACCATTTGTACATAAAATTACAACGTAATATAATTAATTAAAAATATATATATATATATATATATAAAAATCAAATATAACAGCTAATCGACGTAATTGTGCGTGTATATATAGTAATTATAGAAATAACATAAATTGAATAACATAAATCATAGAAATAACATAAATTGCACAAAGTATGGAAACACGACTCTAACGTGAAAACGGCTAAAAACAGAACCACCAAAATTGGGATTTCTAAATGGGATATTTTCTTGAACAATTTGGCGTGAAAAAATCAAAAATGATTCTCAGGATTTTCACATACGGACGCCATCTTGAATTTTTTTAAATGGAATTCGATTTTTTTTATTTTACAACTTTTATAGACCTTATAATTCTGATTACAACCATATACCTTTTTTTAAAAATACTTGTCTTTTCATCAATAAACCGGACTTTGAAAAGTATGGAAACAGCCAAACGAGTACTTTTTCTAAATGCTGCAATACCATGTTTTTTACAAGTTTGACAGGCTAATGAAAACTGTTTTCAAAGGCAACTATTTTTTTAAGTTGAAATTGTTAATTTTTATTTTTAAGTTTCGACCAAAAATAGAATATTTACAAAACAAATGAATATGAAAAAATAAAAAATGCAAGTTGAAGGCCTTAACGTACTCTAAACCTTTGCAAAATTTCAGGACATTCCGATAAACCGTTCTCAAAATATTTCGCTGTTTCCATACTTTTCAAAGTCCGGTTTATCGATGAAAAGACAAGTATTTTTTAAAAAAGGTATATGGTTGTAATCAGAATTATAAGGTCTATAAAAGTTGTAAAATACAAAAAATCGAATTCCATTTAAAAAAATTCAAGATGGCGTTCGTATGTGAAAATCCTGAGAATCATTTTTGATTTTTTCACGCCAAATTGTTCAAGAAAATATCCCATTTAGAAATCCCAATTTTGGTGGTTCTGTTTTTAGCCGTTTTCACGTGAGAGCCGTGTTTCCATACTTTGTAGCGACCCTGTATAAATCCCTATGTATACCCAGATAAAAAACACAATGGAACAGTCGTGTGTCCTTACGGACGGTCGAGTATACCGTAAGAAGGATCGACAGAATCGAAGATTTTGAAGTGGCGATAGAGATCGCTTGCGTCACAAATGCGTGCTGAATTTAAATGTAATTACTTCATGGTAAACTTTAGGAAAACATGCATAAGCTGTACATTTTCTGACATTCGTTGATTTTTAAAAGAGTTCAATTTCAAGCTTTAAACGAGTGTTGTCCACTCCCAGACTAAGCATGAAGTAAAATTTCGAGTTTAGAAAAGCCCCGTGAAAATTTGTCGAGGGTCGCGCAGCGACCCGAGACAAATTTTCTGGGCTTTTCTAAACTCGAAATTTTACTTCATGCGTCACGCTTATAAAACACAGATTTTAAGCGAAGTTCGAATATACATAAATTTCACAATACTTTATTGATTTATACGCGTGGCGCATGAAGTAAAATTTCGAGTTTAGAAAAGCCCCGTGAAAATTTGTCTCGGGTCGCTGCGCGACCCTCGACAAATTTTCTACGCGGGGCTTTTCTAAACTCGAAATTTTACTTCATGCTTAGTCTGGGAGTGGAAATCACTTATTTAAAGCTTTAAAATGAACTTTCAAAAAAAAGCAGGGAATATCTCAAGATTTACAGAAAATAGGGTAAATTTGGAATACGTATATTTTAAAGACAAACTCTCTATATAGTGTAAATACATATTTAAGGGTCTTTGCCACTTTTTGACCTTAGCGAAATTGAGTCCTCTCCCTGGCGGATTATTTTGTGCATTATTTCGACTGAATTTTACATTTTAATTTGTACATCACGATATATTTCACTGAAACCAGTTAGTTTTCACTGAAACCGGTCAGTTTTCACTGAAACCGGTTGGTCGACACTTAACACTAACACAAAGTCTTATTTTAATGACACCTATTTTTACCACAAAATATTAAAAATCTATCTATGAAATCTTCTTCTTCTTCTTGCGTGATTTATGGCCCTAGCTTTGGAGCTCTGTCGACCAGTCTCAGATATTTCTTTTTGGTTTACCGTTGAGGGTTCAATGTGATAGGGATTGTTAGTTAGGCTTTTACTCTTAAAAGAAAAAGACATTCACATTAAACATTTATTAGTGTCTGAAAGGAGTGAAAACAGGATGGCGTAACATTTAATAGAATTTGAAGATAGTATTGAAGAGATAGATAGTGGAGCTTTTTGACCTGATTTAATAAGAGATTTATACACATTTTGGCATTTATCTTAGTAATGTATGCAAGAAAAGAATATATGGTTTAAGTCACCAAACTCACCGCAGGTGCAATTTGGGGAGGGGGAGATGCCTATTTTGAATAGGTGACTTGGTGAAGAATGGTGGGCGGTTTTCATATGTATTATGGATGTTATGAATCGTCTCCCCCTGACTTTTGGGTCAAAAAACCAGGGATGTAATGGTATAACTGGGTGGATGGAGAAATATCTGGTGTGTGAGGATAATGAAGTCCATATAGATTGCCACTTTGACCTGAGACTAGCTTGAAGAGTACTGAAATAATCTTTAAATGGGGCCGAGTGTTCAAAGAGAGGAAGTTCAGATGAGGATTTAGCTAGTTTATCTGCTATCTCATTTCCAGGAATTCCTGCATGGCTAGGACCCCAACATAAATTAATCTCGTAACCCTTTTTTGACATCTCAAATATTAAGGACCTGATTTTAGAAGTTAGATAATATCTATAGGGTTGAATTCCCTTTTTTTGGATAGAGTATAATGCTGATTTAGAGTCTGTGAAAATTACATTTTTTTTCATAGAGAGTTCTTCAATTATTTTTAAGCTTTCCAGGATAGCATATAGTTCGGCTGTTAGTATTCAGGATGTATGGGATATTTTAAAGGAATAGGAAAGAGTTCCCTCAATGTAGATTCCACAACCAGTATGATTTATGCCCCTATTCTCTAATTTTTCGATAATGAACGATTCGTTCATGAACGAAAATCGTTAAGACCGGATTTAATAATAGATGTAACGAAAATCGTTCAAAAGTTATTCAGTATCTGACTTCGTTAGAAAAATTGTCATGGATTCGTTAATGAACGATGAGCGAATGTTTTTAAGACGGGTAATATGACAGCGTCAGTTTTACGTGTATTATCTAACCTAGAAAACCACACGCTAGTAAGCAAAGTGGACAACAAAAAAAGATGTACAAAAACCAGCAGCCAACAATATATGTTGTACATTGAAGAAATGGAAAGCAATGAGGCCTTGAGGACCAATAAGCTATCTCCAGAAAATCCAAATGTTTTGGATTTGACTTGGGAAAAACTTTCAAGTAAATTGAATGCTTCAGGGGGTCCACAAAAAAGTGTTTCAGCTTGGAAAAAGGCAGGTACTCAAGTATAAATTGGACAATTGTTGTGTAAAATAATTGTAATAACATTGTAGGTATTTGCGGATTGGAAATGTTCAGTGAAAAAAAAAAGGCCAGGAAACTTAAGTTGTCACAAAATGGTACAGGTGGTGGCCCTCCTGAGAAAGTCTTGAGTGATTTAGAAGAGAAACTAATACAAGTAATTGGAAAAGTTGTAGTAGATGGCTTTCTTGCAGTACCGGAAATTGGGTTGATAACTTCAGATGACGGTAAAAATGTTGAAAATGAACAAGGTAACAAAATTTTAATTATACTATTTTATTCCTTATTGTTCAGCCGAGTAAATATTGAATCTTAACAAAACATTTATTATATCAGATGATACAAGTTGAAATAATGCAATAATTAACATTAGACAAACAATAATAATTATGTATTTCTTCCAGGTTGCGATGAAGTATTACAAGTTGATAATCATAATTACATTGCCATAACACCTATTGAACAAAACCAATTAGGTAGGAAGGCAGGAAACAATAAACGTAAATGTTCTAATTCACCTCCAAGGACTCCAAACCCAAAGAAACAAAAAAATAATACCAGCTATCAAAGTAAATTGTCTCTCGGCACTGCTATCTCTAAACTCTCAGATATTATAAACAATAAGAGCAACATAGAAAATGAAGTCAACCAAAGTTTAAAAAACATTAACAGCAATTTAGAAAAACTTGTACAAATAGAAGATCAAAAATTAAAAATGTTAATCTTTGAATTTCAACAAAAACATTCAGATACAACCATTGTTACTTGATTAATTTAGTATATTCTTATGTATTTTATTTTAAATTACTATTTGCACACGTAGATCTGTCCCAAATATTAATATAAACTTAATGTAGGTAATTTCAAACAATTTAAGATTCATATTTTCCTTTTTGTTTCTTATTAATGTTATAAATATTAGTAGTATCTATATATTAAATTATAATAAAATTATGCAAAATGCTGAGCGATAATATTGTTTCTTGTGTTACGACCTTGATTTAATAAGTCATCATTGGGATCATCATCATCACCATCATCACTATCCTCTGAAAATAGTATACTGAAATTTAATATGAACGGCCGTGAAATATTAATAAAATACACCTTCTATTATTTCTGCATTCTCGAAGTTCCAATTCCTATTCCTTAATTTATTGTAGATTGCAGCACAGGCATATATTATTGTAGCGGCAACAATTGGTTTATAGTGCAAAACGCGGTCTCTACGTAGACATCTGTAATTCACAAACAAATTAAACGAAATCAAAGCTCGATGAAAATATATCTTACCGAAAATATGCTTTAAAAACTCCTATACATCGCTCTACGCTATTTCTTACACGAATGTGTTGTGCAGTATAACGCCCTTCAGGTGTATTTGGATTTGCTCCCAGAATGGGCGTCATCAAAAATGGTTGAAGAGGATATCCAGAATCCCCCAACAACCACGTTGTTCTGTTCACATTATGATTATTTCTAAGGAATTCTTTAATATTACTCATCATCCAAATTGCTGCATCATGTACTGATCCAGGGTATCTAGCATTTATATTCAAAATTTTCAAATCAGAATCACAGATTATTTGGCAGTTTATGCTGTGATATGATTTTCTATTAATGAAAACATTTCCTGGATTGTCTGGATCATTAGATGGTGGAGAGACTATCGCAATATGAGTGCAGTCAATACATCCTATTATCCCAGGAAATTGAAACTTTTCAAAAAAGCCTTGTTTTTAGTAATGCTTTCTAAAGTTGTAGGAAAATGAATATAATTATTGACCAAATGTTCGATTATGACGGTTGTAACCTCAGACAAACATCGACTAACCGAAGCTTGAGATAAAGCACAATGATATTCTACTCCAACAATTTTCTGATAACTACCATGAGCATAGAAGTGCATTGCTGTAATAAATTTTATTACAGCTGGAATTTTTGTATTTCTTCTCGCTTGATTTAAATGAATTTCAACTTCGTTAAATAATTCAAAACATAAATGTCTAGGAAGCCGATAGAGTTGACGAAAACTATTTTCAGGCAATTCGAAAGGGTTTGAATTATCTCTCATTCGTCTTCTCAAGTTCCTAAAGTGTTCCCTATTAAAAATGTGAATATTATTAATATTACTTTGGCGGGAGTGCCATTTTTCTCTTTTAATTCCCATCTAAAGCAAAGTATAAGCAAAATATATTATATTAACTGTAATTTCGGGCCACGTGAACACAAGCCAATGCATAGTGAGCCGTAGAAATAGTCTTACGGCCAACAATTTAACACCGCTAACTCTTAAAAAATATACAGATAAATTAATATATACCTACCTTCTCTGTACTTCTTCAAATATTAAAATAATTACCTGCTCCATTTGGTGTCAGGATTAATTAAACAAAACAATAAAACATTCAGTTTGATACTTAACGAACGCTATAAATATGTCGTTTAATAACGATCGAGTTTAAACGTCATCATCGTTTATGAACGGTTGTCATTTTTTTAGAGAATAGCAAAAACGTAACGAAACGTCAAAATACCGATTTTCGTTCAATAACGAATCGTTCGATTGTCGATAAAAGTTAGAGAATAAGGGCCTTAGTGTATATGAACCATCTGTGAAGCAAAACACCCTGTTCGGCCATTTTTTAGTTGTTATAGAGTTAAAATTTTCTATTTGATTTTCTGAGTTTGGGGAAGAAGGGTTTGAATTTATGTTGTAAGTAATATTTATGGGATAAAAATTTGAAAAATATGGGGATTGATAACACGGGAGTTTAGGAGAGGAAAATATATTAAAAGAGGAAGCAATGGAGTAATTTTCTAATATCTCGGGTAAGGGTTTTGTCTTTTCTAAGTATGCGTCTAATAAAGAGTTGATTGATGTTAATACTATTTCATTGTTCCAGGATAAGCATTTTAAAAAGTACTTTCTTGCTAGGTAGTCACTACGGATACAGATGGGAGGGACTCCACTTTCCACCTCCAATGCTCTGGATGGTGCGGATCTCATGCAGCCTAATATTATTCTTAGTGAGGAGGTTTGAAGACGGTCAATGATCCTATATAGGGTTTTGCTTATAGGTGATAAAATAGACCATATTCGATACGAGATCTAATTATTGATTTATACATAGTGATTAATGTAGCTGGATCAGATCCCCACCATGTGTGGGCTGGGAATTTAAATATGTTAATGGATTTGTTTACTCTGATCTAAATGTCCAATATATGTGGTCTCCAAGAGAGAGAAGAATCTATCAGCATTCCCAGATATCTAACTTGATTGGATTTAGGTACTGGCTCTCCTTCAAAGAAAATTTGGTAGTTCGGTATTTCTCTTTTCCTTTTCATGAATATGATGTTCTGGGACTTGGAGGGGGATAGTGATAATCCGTTAGGTGAAAGCCAATCTGATAATTCAAAAAGAGCTTAATTTATCTTATTGTATAGTGATTGGATGTTGTTTCCAGAGGAATATAGGACAAGGTCATCTGCGTATTGGAGAATAGAGCAGTACGGTGAAATTAGGGTTTGTAAGGGAAGGGTGTATAGTATGTATAGAATTGGACTTAGAATTGAACCCTGTGGGAGCCCTATATGAGATGTACGAGGATTCGAAAGTGAGTGATCATTTCTTAAAAATAGGGTTTTTTTAGCTACCAAGGACCAAACAGAGCGGACTATACTATTGGGGATTCCGAGGGAAATAAGTCTTTCTATAAGGATGGATGGGATGACAGAGTCAAATGCGGCAGATATATCGAGGAATAAGCTGACTGTTTTTTGATTATTTAGAAAGGCCAAGTTGATGTCCGACGTTAATTTAACCAGGTTGTCTATGATACTCTTTCCTTTTTTAAACCCAAATTGAGTACTGGGGTAAATATTGTTATTTTCGAGCCACCAGTCAAGTCTCATTTTTATTAAGTGTTCGTATGTTTTTCTCACGCAGGATGTGAGAGATATGGGACGAAAACTGGATGGTGAGTTTGGATCTTTGCCTGGTTTTAAAATTGGGCAGACAATTTGGGTATTCCAGTTTTCAGGCAGGTCACCGGATTCTAGAAAGGTATTAAACAATTTTAGGATCAAGAGCTTTCCCGAGGATGGGAGATTTTTTAACATGAAATATGAGATGTTGTCGATTCCAGGTGTGGAATCTTTAAGGTTGTCGAGGACCGAGTTAAGTGCAGCGAGAGTGAAGTTTGATGATAAGATTGGGGAGTCCGAGGGGGGTGATTCGGGAATAAAAAGGGGCTTCACAAAGGGAGGAGAGAGATTAATAAAAAATGATTCAATTACTTGTGGATTTTGTGGGGAGGCGGAGGGAAGCTGAAAGCTTTTTCTAAAAATTTTTATTTTTCTCCAAACTTCTAATATTGGGGTGAAACGAGAAATGGACTCACAGAAATCTCTAAATGATTTTTTCTTTTTTTTGGTTAAAGCTTTTTTTGAGAAGGCTATAGCCTTCTTTGCTAAAATAAATGAGTGAGTGGGAGCTTCCATTTCTATAGAATTCTGAAATTGCTTTTTTCTGGCAATTTTTAATCTGGTGCATTCTTCATCCCACCAGGGGCAGGGAGAGGTTCGGTAAAAAGGATGATGGAAAGGGATTGAGTTTTTACTTGCGATTTCTACGCAGTTAACAAATTCGGTGTATGTTGATGCATTGGGTATTTTAACGGTGAGTTCTTCATTGAATTTTTTCCAGGCGGCTTTTTTGAAGTTAAGTTTTTTTTTGTATATGTTTTTTTAATAGAGGAGGGGGTATCAATGTTTAGGTCTATTAATATAGGGAAGTGGTCGCTTCCATATGTATCCATGACAGTTCCACAAGTCACCAAGGGGCCCAGGCCGTTGGAGACTATGGTCATATCAATGATGCTATTAGAGATGGAAGATGAGACAAGTCTTGTTGGGTTGACATCGTTTGCGATAATAAATTGGTTATCTTCGATAAAGTCCCATAGCACTTTGCCGTTGGGATTTGAGTGGGTCCCATTTATTTGATACATATGTGAGTTGAAGTCCCCTATGATAATATACGGAGGGGGGCCTTGTAAGATCGATTCCCAGAGGTTTCTATTTACTTTAAATGAGGGGGCGGATGTATCCCGAGATAAGGGTGAAGTTGGGCAAACGTACTGAAATAAATTGTGCTGGGGGTTGCAAATCTTTATGTTTTAGAGGAATTTCTGATAGATCGATTGGATGGCGAAAGAAGATGGCTACACCTCCCTTGCCGTCCTCTCGTGATTTTATTATTGATTTATATCCTTTGACTCTGAAACTCTATGAAAGTACAGCGAAACCGGAAAGAGAGGTTATGATAGACTCAAACACGTAACCAAATACAACGTCATTGTTCTCTCTCGCACGAACTAGGCCCTGCGGGGAAAGGGGTAGGGAAAACATGGTAAGATCCAATTCTGTCATACCTTGTAACACACGTGTTCATATGTGTTATGCCCATCGACGTAACTTGGTGTACTATGCTTTATATTGGAATTGTAGGCAACCAAACTTACGCATTAAAACGTCAATTAGTAATAACATTCGTTTCTATTTTGTACGCGTAAAAGTTTCCAGCAGTAATATATTCCATAGAAGAAAGGATTGAAATAGTGACCACACATCACAATGCTAACACCTTGAGGAGTGTAAGGGACAAAATATCCCGAACGACCAATTCCGTGTGTAAGAACAATCCAAAAGATCATCACAATGGTTTCTTCAAGAGACTGTGTAGCTTGACGAATAAAGCACTAATAACCTTTCTTCACACTTTTATTTGAATTACCAAATGTACATTTCGGACACAAAGTGACCATTATCAATGGATTAACACTCAACACTGTAGTTAATTCACATTCAAAGCCGGAAGAAATTGAATTACGTTTTAAGTGATGAGTTATAACTAAATATTTTAATCTTCGTGGAAGAAAATCCTGTTGCTGCACTACAAGGAATTGCACAATACTTTGGAATATCTCGAAGTCCGGTATTTAAAACTACAGAAATAGGGAGTGGTCATTTCTAACACTTGAAACTTCATTTGTGTTATTTTGTATTGTTAGAATTTATAATATTTTCCTCTTGAACAATATCTGCTATATTATTAGATATAAAAATAAGTTTTTTCCACTCCTATTTGTAAAATACAATTTTACACATCGATAAAAATGTGTGAAATTTGATTTTTCATACCGATGCGTGAAGTACAATGCAATTCTTATGGGATTTATTTCACGCACCGCTGCCATAAGAGCCATTACACTTTTCAGCATCGGTGAACAATTTTTAGATGGCGGTGATTTTTTAAATGACACATGTCATTTGGTTAAGTTTGTGCTGTTTTGTGTGTTGGTGAACATTGGTGAACGTTAAAATGCAGACATCACTATCTCCAGAGAGGCCTAATACCCCACCAAGGATTATTGCGGCAGCAAACGCTGTTAGTTCGTCGCTGTTGCCGAAAAAATCTTTTGATATTTATGAAAATATTTATAAAAAATTCATGGAATTGCGCACTGAACATGAAATTAATTAATTTTCGGAAAACGTAATTTTAACATATCTCGCAGAACTGGCGACAAAATTCCAGCCCTCAACACTTTGGAGTCACTATTCACTGTAACAATGTTGAAGAGTACAATAAATGTCAACCATAACATAAACATTGGTAATTATACTAAAGTAATATCATTTTTAAAGAGAAAAAGTGAAGGATATACTCCAAAGAAATCTCGAGTTTTGGATAAAGAACATATCCTTAAATTTATAAATGAAGCACCCGATAATATATATTTATTAAATAAGGTAAGTGGAATGCAGCATAGTTTTCAAAATTCTTATTTATTTTCTTACTATAGGTCGTTTTAATTTTTGGACTTGCTGGTGCCCTGAGAAGAGACAAATTATATAAATTGAATGTAGAGGATATTCAAGATTTTGGATCATCTCTTCTCATAGAAAATTTGCTGTAACACTACATTTAGAATACTACAGAAAATACTTAGCTCTACGTCCTAAAAATTACGCTGAAAAGAAATTTTTCATTAATTATCAAAAAGGAAAATGTACCCGTCAAGTTATCGGCATTAATAAAATTGGAAAGGTACCCGCAGATGTTGCAAAATTTTTAAAATTGCCAAATCCTGAGCAATATTCCGGCCATTGCTTTAGGCCAGTGGTGGGGTAACTTTTTTAAGACTGGCCATTTGTAATAACCAGACAATCGTAGCGGGCCAAAGAATAATGCTTAATCGTAGGTAGGTAGTTTTTATGCGGGTCGTCACATTACGAAGTAAGAACGCGTTCAAACATTCTCACGACGGCACTCTTAAACGGGCCGGATTAAACCTTTCCGCGGGCCGGACTTGGCCCGCGGGCCGTAGTTTCCCCATCACTGCTTTAGGCGTTCTTCTGCAACTCTGTTAGTTGAAGCTAGTGCCGATCTGTTAACTTTAAAAAAGCACGGAGCCTGGAAAAGTTCTGCTGTTGCAGAAAGTTATGTCGAAAATTCGATAACAAAGAAGCAAGATGTTCAAACAAAATTTTGAATATTAGCAATAATAATAACAATAGTTGTCTAAATACTACATCCAACGAAAGTTCTGGTGTAATGTACTTAACCGACTGCACTGTAACAATTAATGATAATTATTATAAAGATAAATAAATACTTTACGTTAATAGTTTGTGTTTTGGAATTTAATAAATCGTGTAGTCGTAGAAAAAGTATAGTGTGTAACACGTGCGTGAAGACTTTTTTACACTCGCGTGATTGCTTCACTCGCTTCGCTCGTTTCGCAATCTTCACGCTTGTGTAAAAAAGTCTACTTCACGCACTAGATACACAATATACTATTATTGGCCCACTAAACATTATTTAAGATGCCTAATAAAATTCGATAACTACCATCTAATGTCTATGTTTTGCTTTCGTTGTTGCAGAGGATTTGTTTAGGCTTTCTCCACCTCCCTCCAAAGTTACCCTATTGTAAGGGTAGGAGGGGTGGCCAGCCCTCAAGACGAATACGTCCCGCACGAAAGAGTGAGAAGAACGTGAATAACTGTCAGAGCTTGAGCAAGTGTAAATGCAATCGCATATTATGTAAATTTAGTAGTTTGATAGATAAATTAGAAAGTGTTTTGAAACGACTACAGTTTTTACTTTCCCCCGTATGTAATACAAAGGGAAAGTATTGTTTTCGTGAAAATTTTCGAATTAAAAATGTTAGCGGAAATATCCGTTTTGAGGTCCCCTGAGTCGAATAAGACCATTTTTGAAAAATGTCTGTCTGTTTGTGTCTGTGTGTGAGTCTGTGTGCGCTGTACCGCAAAAACCGCTAAAGATATCGAGATGAAACTTAAAACTTAAGCTTTTTGATACAATCGGAAGAACTGAAAAGCTTTTGGTAAAAATCGGAAAACCGGAAGTGGTACTTTACTCGTAGCATTTTTCAGTTTTTTCAGATTTTTTCAATAAATGTTCATCAAACAAAAAATTCTTTCAAATAAAAGTTGTAGATAATAACAAAATGAAGATGTATTGTTCATTTACTTTTTGTCATAGCACTCTTAGTTTTTGAGATATTTCAAAAGTTGTGTGTTTTATCTAGTTATTGGTGTGTGACAGTGTATGTGTCGATACAATTGAAAAATGTTTCAAATAAAAGTTGTAGGAAATGAAAAACTAAAGATTTTTTGTATACTCACTTTTTGTCATAGCACTCTTAGTTTTTGAGATAATTAATAAATAATGTTCTTTTATATAGTCATTGGTTTGTCTCAGTGTATGTGTTGATACAATTGAAAAATGTTTCAAATAAAAGTTGTAGTTATCAAAAAGTTGAAGACATTTTGAAAATAATAATGCTACAAATATTTTAAAAGTGATTTAATACGCAATTTACGGGGGAAAGTACTATGATGGACACATCACCATTTTTTTAATTGGTACACCTCGCTGTTTTTCCGATAACAATCGTCTGCAACATCGAGAGCTTAACAGGATTGTTATTGGAAAAACAGCGAGGTGGACCAATTAATAAAACTTTAGTCGTTTCAAAATAACACTTTTACTGTTCACCTTCAAATATACAATTTTACATCTGCCTGAAAGTGTAACGGGGCGGTCGAACCGGGGTTGGCTTTATATGTATTTTTGAGAAAAATAATAAATTATACTTGTTATTTAAATAATTAAATTACGACATATGCCACTTCCGGTCGAAACCCTATCATGTTCCGTTAGCTCAATTAGAAAAAAAACTGTAAACTTACCATGTTTTGAATCGTTTCGCCTCGAACCACTTTTTCACTCGGGGAATTTATGAGATTCAATTAAAATTTAATAAAAAAAAACTCTCTCTTTAAAATTCAACAATAAATAATAAATTAAAAAAAAATGAAACAGTTACAACAAACATAAAGTAAAAAAAAAGTTGATTAAGAGATGGAATAATTTTACAAAAAAAAATTATGTTTAGACAAACAAGTTAAATAATAATGATTTAAAATCTCATAAATTCAAAAGAACTATTAACTGAAATTACCGTCGATCGGTCACCACCAAAAACACCACTTTGACTTGACACTTTGAAAACACTTGCGTGGGTAATACTTCGAAGAATACTTTTTGAAGACGTTTTGAATACTGAGAGAATACTGAATATTTTCTGGCCGTCGTGCGACTTTATAGTCCGAAAATTCACCAGGGGATGAGTTGGGGGTAGCAGAGCCCTGGAAGGGTATCTTCACCCTTACCTCATTGGTTGAGGACGTGGTAGGGATGCTTACTCCCCGAGGCCCATTGGTCAACCCTTGGCGTGGATGATCACTCTCAATTCTCATTGGCTGATCCAATGCTCGACGCTGATTTGCTGAGCGTCATTTTAGCAACAGCGGAATTGAGAGTGACACGTCTCTGATTTTGCAAATTATACGAATATTTTCAAATATTTTTATAATTTTGTACATTTGTGTACTATTTGGTGTTTTCGTTTTTGGTGGAGCGCTGATTGACGGTCTGGTGATCTTTTAGCACTTTCATGAATTTAAAATGAAATGTTAAAAATTCAAATGTTTGTCTAAACTATTAAAAATACATATACAAAATATACCTACATATATGATGTTCGAAAATAAACGTCACGATTAATGCGTGTACTCAAATTACTTGACATAGTTAATTAATGAAATATATACAAAAGGAAAACTGATTTTAAAGTCTGATTGAAATTATATTTCAACTTATGAATATGTACAAATTCGATTAAGGCATCAGATTAGAATAAGTTAAATTAATTAAGAGTATGTTTAATTAAATTATGTTGGAGAAAAATATGTTTTGTTAAAACTGTACACCACATATGGGCAACCCCCGGCCCGCGGGCCGGATCCGGCCCGCTGTAAGATATGATTCGGCCCGCGAGACATTTTGAAAAAACCCAATTAAAAAAATATTACATTAGGTACTTATACTCACGGGAAAGACAGTGAGGCGGCAAATATTAAATTCTTTGATGTTTGCCGCCTCACTCTTTGATAATCGCCGCCACTCAACTTGCTCGATCAAATTCTTTAAAGTTTGCTGCCTCACGGGCGACACATTAAAAGATTTATTGCTTCTCAATTATTCTAAACTAGTTTATTGCAGATTATTCGTTCATTTTGCCTATATAAGCGGGTGGATGGCCCGAAAGTTAGTTCAGTTCTATTTGAGCTACCGAGGTGATAACTTGGACAAGCGATATCCTAGCGAACTGCTCGAGCCGTCAACTTGCTTTGTGACTTTGTGTGCATCTTGAGTGGTTACTAACTATAGTTTGTTATTAAGTTTATTGAACGAAAAGTAAACAAAAATGATGTCTGGTGGAAAGAAACGAAAAGTAGATACAGAGGGTCGCCATTTTCAAGAAAAATGGACTGAAGAATTCTTTTTTATCTTGCACAATGGTAAGCCTATTTGTTTGCTGTGTAATGAATCCATTTCATTAATGAAATAATTCAATATAAAGAGGCATTACTCAACTAAGCATGCTACGCTGCACTCACTGACAGGACAATTAAGAACAGACAAAATCCAGAAGCTTACCGCAAATTTGGAAAAACAGCAACAAATGTTTCATAAACAAAGAACACAACTTGATAATGTTGTGAAAGCTAGTTTTATAGTTAGCTCAAAATTGGCAAAGGCATTAAAACCATTTGCCGAGGGGGAATTTATCAAGGAGTGTATGTTAGAAGTTTGCAGTATTAGGTGTCCTGAAAAGAAAAAAGAATTTGAAAAAATTAGTTTGTCAAGACGAACTGTTGTTCGCCGTATAGAAATGATGGCTAATGATATAAAAACAACATTGACTGACCGTATGGCTGGTTTTGAATCATTTTCCATAGCATTAGACGAGAGCACCGATTTGTCTGACACAGCTCAACTGGCTATATTTATTCGAGGTGTTGATAAGGAGTTCACTGTTACTGAGGAATTGCTTGCTTTACAACCGCTAAAAGGAACCACTACAGGAGAGGATATTTTTATTGAAGTTCAAAAGGAAAAATGTTGAAACGGTTTTACGAGCTTAGAAATGAGATAGCAGACTTTATGAAAATAAAAGATAAACCACTATCTGAATTAAGTGACCCAAAATGGATATGTGACTTAGCATTTCTGGTCGATCTTACAGGCTATATGAATGATTTAAATTTGAAACTTCAAAAACAAGGACAGTTAGTAAATGATTTGTACAGCCATTTAAAAGCGTTTCAGATCAAACTACGCTTGTGGGAGTCACAGATGCTGTCTGGTAACAGTTACCATTTCAACACGCTCTCTGCGTATGAAAATATTGCTTATGCTCAATATGCTGAAGAACTCAAGTTACTGTCGGAACAATTTTCGAACAGATTTTGCGACTTCAAAAACATGGGACTGTTTCAGTTTATTTGCTACTCCTACAACATATATTGTACAAAATGCTCCAATACACTTACAAATGGAGTTGATCGAGATTCAAGAAAACACACTCTTAAAATCCAAATTTGAAGACGTAGAGTTGTGCGATTTCTACAAAAAAATACCTAGAAGAAGACAATTTTCCGCAGCTTAGAAAATTCGCAAGAAGACTGATTTGTGCGTTTGGCAGTACTTATAAATGCGAACAGTTCTTTTCATTGATGAAAGTTAATAAATCAACACATCGTACAAGACTGACTGACGATAATTTGGAAAATTCTTTACGTCTTTGTGTCAGTGGAATTAATCCAAATATCGATGGATTAGTTTCCCAAATTCAAGCTCAAGTGTCTCATTGATTTCGGTGTATTTAACTGTCGTAGTTTGTAACAATTGCAAATTTAATTATAATGTACCATTTTTTTAATTTCATTTTGTTATTTTCATAAATTGTACTATAATAACATTGTCGTATTATTTCATGTCTAATATCTATCGCAAAAAATATGATCACTACTTTAAAATGCACTAAGTACTTTTAAACGCGGCCCGCGAACGTATTTGCACGCTTAAATTTGGCCCTCAACATGTCAAAGGTTGCCCATACCTGCTGTACACTATAGAAATATTTTACGATGCCTTAATTAGGGTCGACGTATTTTCGGGACTGGAACACCGGGCGGTAACAGTGGGCATAATCTTCCCTTTTGTTGTCTGTAAGCCGGTGTACTTCGCAATCCGCACGTTCGGGATATTAATAATCCCGATCGAACGGATTTTGGAATTTCGAAAAATTAGGAAATTTTGGTTTTATTGCTTGTCCAGCTGAGCTTTGAAGATTTTGTTAATCCGAAACTGAAATTCGGAGATTTTGCTAATCTGGACCGAAAAGGTTTTATTACCTATCCCGAAAATACGCCGACGGTTTATTGTTTTATGACCCTATTAACAATACAAAAAGGAAAACTTTTCTTTACGAACTAAACGGATTTTCGAATTAAATTACGTTTAATTTTTCTTATAATATCAAATGAAATGAAATGCAATGGGATCCGATGTTAAATTGAAGAAATTTATATCGCGGATTAAAAATTAAACGAGTTACGACGTGTCAAAATGACACGCCGGTAACAAAAGCTTTTACAATAGCACAAGCTTTCACAGTTATGAGAGTTCTTTTCGTTCTTAGAGTTACAATCGTTCTGCTTTCTTGTGCCTCCTGTACCCGTCTTGAGGCCCCGGCCACCCCCTCTTACCCTTACAATAGGGTAGTTTTGGAGGGAGGCGGAGAAAGCCTGAACATTCAAATAATTAACACTGATTACTTTTTTGTATTCTGTTTTGTCTGAACAGTCTATTAATTATAGCTACGTAAAATAATTTAATTAATATTTTTATAAAATAGCAACATTTTAACAATGTTGGTTATAATAAAAACTCTTCCTAAATTGTTTAATTAACTCCACTATTTTGTTTAATTGTGTTACAATTATTTTAAATTGAAATTTGATTTGATTATTTTTGACATTTTGGTACGTGTATGAAAGTTTGGTTGCCTATGATAGAAACAAAAACCATATACACCATTCCATTTGTTTCTGGATCTCGCCTAGCCATGCTTTCGTGTTGTTATGTTGCAGTATCAACATTTACATTTTTTATTAGTTGCCACTCCTGATTCCTTATTTTAACAGTGTTGCAATAATTTATGATATCATAAGTAATCCTCTTTTTAATTTTCAAGAGGTTTATTGATAATCTTGCAACAATTATTTCGCCACGCGGTCGCTTCTTCGAGCATTTTATTATTAAATCAAATTAATCTAGTGTTGCAATGCTGTGTCAATGTCAAAGTGAAAAATAATTTCAGGCACATATTAAATATTAACATGCCAAAGATTATCTCTGAATCAAAAAGGTTACAAATTCTGAAATCCTTCAAACATTTTAGGCAAAGTAATCCAAATCTACAAATGAATGACCAAAATTAAGGTGGATGGATGGAGTTGATCAAAATGTGTTAACGGGAAGACCCAAGCGAGAAATACAAATGGATGACGAAATAAGTTTGCAGAGCCGAATTCATTATATTTGTTATATACAATATTATTGCTGTGTTTGTATGTACAAAAACCAAGTAGTAAATTTTGTTAATCTTAAAACTGCATATTATTATCCTTTTATATCTGAAAATTTGTAAAACAGGCAACAGTGTAAGATCACAATAGTCAGAAATTATAACCTTAAAATCGAACATCTGACAGTGACATTTAAAAACCCTGATTTAAAACACAACCAGCCCCATTTATAATACTTAAACTGTCACTTTTCCATAGCTAGGCGAGATCCAGAAACAAATGAAATATATTATAAATACCTGAAAGAAAAAATCCCTGTATATTTATCAAACACGTGCCAGTTTTAATGGTCAGTTTCAGCGGCGGCTCGCAGTCCATCTTCAGGGTAGGCCAGAGACCCAAGTTAATATGTATCCGTTATTGAAAGGTGACTGTGTTGTGCAATTCCTTGTATTTATAAAGCGCAATCCCAACCTCAAATTTTGTGGGCCTTGGCGTTGTGGCCGACCCTGAAGTTAGGCTGCGAGCCGTCGTTGGTCGGTTTTGTTTTATAATAATTTGACAGATAAATGATGACAGATTGCGGTATTATGATTTGAATGTCTAATAGGGTGGTTATTCCATTTTAACACAAATATAAACAATCGATCAACAATAAATAATACGTACACAGTCTACGCTTTCGCCTAAGTTGCATAGAAACACGATCTATGCACAAAAAACGAACTCTTCCGTTTGGATGGAGTTTTCACGGTGTTAACGTTTGTTCCGTCTTAAAAAAACACTCGCGACGGATAGAAACACAATTGTTTAACCGATTTTAAAATAATTTATGTTTGCACACCCGTTTTACGCGGATTAAACTAGAGAGAACGGCGAAGATGTTGACCCGTTACTTCGTACTTTAAAACAAAATGGCATCGAAACGTCATCACCACCATGGTCAAATGTAAGACTGATTTGACAAGCACAGCGCTGTTACTGCATAGCGGCAAAAAATCGAACTAGTCAATTATTTGTGTTAAGAAAAATACATTTTACACGTAAATCCCGTGTTTAATGTATTTAAGTGTTAAATGCACCTCATTTATGCCGCCTACACAATTAAATAATGCACATATTATAAGATTGTCGCAAATAAAACGTTTTTGTGTTCCGTTTCTTCTTGCTTCTTGAAAAAATTGTAACTCTATCCAATGTTCAGTTTCTTCAACGGCAAATCGTAGGGGGACAGTTCTTCCACTCCATTTCTTCCACTCCATTTCTTCCACTCCATTTCTTCCACTTACCAATACTTCCACTACACCTTTACTTCCACTCCATTTCTTCCACTGACCGTTACTTCCACTAGTTCTTATTTCCACTAACCATCACTTCCACTAGTTCTTTTTTCCACTCCATTTCTTCTACTCCAGTTCTTCCACTTACCAATACTTCCAAAAGGAATGCATACATGCTGAGAGGATTGCGCCCCACCACCACGAAGAATCGGTTGTTCTTTTTTTCACTAGTTCTTCCATAATTCGAAATTCGAAAATTGGATCGAAGTCTCAAGTTAGTCTTGTACAGTTGACAGAAAATTAAAGCCGAGGAACGAATAGCAAACATTGTCAAAAAATTTAGTAAATTCGACGAAGAAAATAGGATTCTGGAGTACCTACAAGCTGTAGGCCACAATATCTCTCTGTGATTCTTATACTGTATAAAATGTGGAATAATATAATGTAATTTGAATAAATTGTACAATTATTTTGAATTGGAAAAAAGGTATGGTGGAATTGGTGGTTAGTGGAAGTATTGGTAAGTGGAAGAACTGGAGTGGAAGAAATGGAGTGGAAGAAATGGAGTGGAAAAAAGAACTAGTGGAAGTGATGGTTAGTGGAAATAAGAACTAGTGGAAGTAACGGTCAGTGGAAGAAATGGAGTGGAAGTTGCGTCGCACAATCACGGCAAATACATCAAATATTTATTATTTACGGAATACAATTCAACTTCGTTTTTTAAGTCAACGAATCAAACAATGTTTGTTCACGACAAACTTATAATATGTGCATTATTTAATTGTGTGGGCAGCATAAATGGGGTGCATTTAAGGGCCAGTTGTACCAAACACGTTGAACTGGTTTAACTCTGAACTCGAGTTCAAAGTTACATTACAACAATGAGAACTGTCATTTTGAACTCAAGTTCAGCTTGCACTTGAGTTCAACGTTTCTGGTGCAACTGGGCCTAAATGTGTTTTTTTAACACGAATATAAATAATTGCCTAATTCGAGTTTTTGCCGCTATGTATTAACAGCGTTGTGCTAGACAAATCAGTCTTACATTTGACCATGGTGGTGATGACGTCTTCGACGCGATTTTGTTAAAGTAAGAAGTAATCGCGTCAACATCTTCGCCGTTCTCTCTAGTTTAACCCGCGTAAAACGCGTGTGTAAACGTAAATCATTCTCCAATCGGTTAAACAATTGTGCTTTTGTCCGTCGCGAGTGTTTTTTTAAAGCGGAACAAACGGTAACACCGTGAAAACTTCATTTAAGCGGAAGAGTTGGTTTTTTGTGCAAGGAGCGTGTTTCTATGTAACTTAGGCGAAAGCGTAAACTGTGTAAGTATTATTTATTGTTGAACGATTGTTCATATTTGTGTTAAAGTGGAATTAACCCTATTACATTTTCAAATCATAATACCGCAATCTGTCACCATTTATCTGTCAAATTATTATAAAACAAAACCGACCATTAAAACTGACGCGTATTTGATAAATATATATAATAAATGTTGTGTTATATATTATTATCAGCGGCGGCTCGCAGTCTAACTTCAGGATATTCCAGATACCCCAGGTATGTATCCGTTATTGAAAGGTGACTTGTTGTGCAATTCCTTGTATTTATAAAGCGTGATCCTAACCTCAAATTTTGTGTTTCTTGTTGCTGTGGCCGACCCTGAAGTTAGGCTGCGAGCCGTCGCTGATTATTATTTTCGTGAACACAGTTATACAGTATATAACTCGCATATAATGGCTATTATTTACTATTATATAGTCGAACGACTTGCTCCACTCGCCTTCGGCTCGTTCCACAAACATCGTTCTCATGATTAATAGCTATCATTATATGTTCTTTGTACAATATACTATTTAAATGGACACCGAAGGGGAAATCACATGGCTCATTATCATTAATTAAAACACATATTAACATTTTTAATATAATTTATTTATTCATTTCAACTTCTACAAAATAAAAACGTTTTTATGCTCAACTTCTTCTTGCTTCTTGAAAAAACCGCTACTCTCTCCGATGTTGTTTCATCAACGGCAAAAAGATCACATATTCGTTATTTACGGAATACAATTTACCTTCAGTTTCTTTTAAGTCAAAGAATCAAACAATGTTTTTTGACGTTGACAAAACGAAAACACGTCCATCCATTTTAATAGAGAAATAACCCACTGAGCAAACACATTAAAGTAATGTTTCATTAACATTAAAACAACGTTTAATGTTGCTACAATGTTGATAAAACGGTATTTGTTTGTATTTTGCTCAGTGGAAAATTTAGTCTTCACTTGATATTGGTAAAACTGGGTATTCACAGGAAAAATGGGCCCGTTCATCATAAACAGAGTTTACTGCCAACTGTTGGGGAATTCTCTGATGACCGGATTAATAAATCGTGAACAAGTTTGCGATTTTTGCAATCGTACAAAATAGACCGACCGAAGTACTGTTCATTGGAGACTAACATACATCACAAACAAATCCAAACATGTTAAATGGTGAACATTTTGATAAACGGGTCCAATGAGAGCATTATTAATGTATCAACTAATCTACTCACATTATATCATTAAAAAACAATGTTTTTTTAAGTTAGAGAATATGTCGTCGGCTTAAGATCAAAAAGTGCTTAATGCACTTAGGTCCAGTTGCACTAAAAATGTTAAACTTAATTTTAAGCTGAACTCGAGTTCAGGATGAAATTTCCTGTTGTTCTAATGTCACTTTGAACTTAAGTTTTGAGTTGAACCAGTCGAACGTGTTTGGTGCAATTGGCCCTTAAAGAATTTAACCTGTAAACTGACCAGTGGCGCGGCCAAGAGGGTGGTCCGGATTTATGTTATATTACATTTAAGGTCATAGCCAGGGGAGGATATGAGGGGTTCGCCGCCCCCCCCCCCCCGAAATTTTCAAAATAATAAACTTAATTATCAATATTGTAAACATGTTTCATCAAGTGATTAATGAGAACCAAATTGAAGATATATACATTTTTGAATGTAAAAGCGGCCCTGAAAAAAAAGCAAAAACAGTATGTTTTCCAGTAAACCCCCCCCAAATTTTTCATATCCCCCCCGAAGCTTGTTTCTAGCTACGGCCTTGATTACATTTGTGATTTTGATTAGGTTCCACCTAAGCCGAAATCCTAGCTGCGCCACTGAAACCGGCGATGTATTCATTGATAATTTATTGATTCCGATTATTTTCGACGAAATCGTAAAACTTTGTTACACTACAGTTAAAATACAAGAAATTTGTATTTCTTTATTGACAAATGCTTGAGCAATATTTAAACTTCTTCTCAGAAAGAAAATACATGCTGATATGATTCTTGCGAAAATATGAATCTGTTTACATTTGAATCAGGCACTATTCACGATAAAAAAATACAAAATTACGATAATATTCGTATAGACAGATAATAAATATTATACATCAAGTGAATTAAACACGATTTTATTCACGAAAAGATTTTTGATTTCACGAGCGCCTCGGCGCGAGTGAAATCATTTCTTTGAGTGAATAAAGGTGTTTAATTCACGTGGCGAAATTGTAAAGAAAATGTACTTTACATTTATTTTTAAATACATTTTTTAACTCACTAGTGACTTAAAAAAATTTTAGTTCACTAGTGAATAAAACCTTGTTTATTACGGTTGTTATGGAGTTAATAATGTCGATTTAAATTAACAAAATTGAGTAAAAAATTTTAAATCGACCTGTTCAAGGATTTTTGTTACTAATGTGTATTTTGGAAAATACCAAATTTATTCCAGACTTTTAGTACACACTATATACAGAGAGTTTTATGTAACACCGAACATTTTCATAACGACTGTTGTTCGCGCTAAACATCGCGAATTAAGTGTTTTTTATAAATTTTTATAAATTTGTGTGTTATTTCTATTTCTTTGAATATTTTGTAAACATTACATTCGGGTTGTGGAATGTTTGACCATTTTACAATTCATTGTATCCTTTCTGGTACCTGCAGCCTTTGTGTCGCAGAGGCAGGGTGCGTTTTATAACTTCGAACTCCTGGAAAACATCGCAAACCGAGCGGTGAAACTCATTGTCAAAAATTTTGGAGCAGACAATGGTTCCAGCAGTACGTGCCTTAAATTCCGTAATAAAGATTGAGCTCTCATCCAAGACTCAATAAAAATAAGTTATAAAAACTCATTGACAAAAATTTTGGAGCAGACAATGGTTTCCAGCAGTACGTGCCTTAAATTCCGTAATAAAGATTGAGCTCTCATCCAAGACTCAATAAAAATAAGTTATAAAACGCAGCCCTGACCTAAAATATTTTCTCATGAATTTCCTTCCCCATCTTACTCTTTTCTGTGCAAAATTACTATCATCTCTTTCCAAACATTTTCCCCACTTTCAAAACTTTCAACCAATCCTGTGCTTCCTTTAGTTTTCATTCCACAACATCCCTTCAACTGAAATCATTCTAATTCCAACCACGACACAAGTAAGTTTAAAATATCTCACCTATTTGTGAAACTTTGTTGTAATTCATTTTCATGTATTTTTTCAATCTTTAACTTGTATTTTTTCGTCATTTATTCTTGTCATTTATTAATTTGCTTTATTCATTTTTGTTATATTTTTGGTTTGTATATACAGGGTGTCCGTATTTCGAGGAAATGCATGGGGATCTCGGTTATTTGAACAGTTAGAGAGTTGGTTAAATTAGGGCAAATATGTGAAATTTGTAGCCCAACAATAATCCGAAAACAGATTTAAAATATCTTTTTTGTTTTCGAGATATTGCCAAAAAACTATTTTTTTCAAATTTCGTTTAAATTTTTTTATTCAAAAACTATTGGATCTAGAAATTTGCAACTTTTACATTATACAGGCACTTTTTAATCAGGAATTTAGTAGTGTACTTACATTTAAAATAACTTTAATATCTTCCCCGGAACCATAGCCAAATTTTGTTTTTCTTATGGGCGCCATATTGGATTTTCATATTTTTAGAAAGAACTTTTTTTTCTGAATTCAACGGTATATCACACTTATAATTTATTCTGCGTTTCATTTGAAACATAGCAACCTTTTGTTTTTTGTAAAGAGTGCCTTGGAAACAATAATATTGATACGTTATTCAGTTATTGATGTGTCAATAAGATACGATCATTATACATAATACATAAAATAAAGTTAAAAATGGTGTTTTCGAACCAAGAAAAACGAGATATGATCGAAGTTTATTATACTTGAAACAAAAATGTACGAATTTCATCCGAAGTCTATCTACAGCGCTATCCAGAAAGGCAACAGCCAAGTGAAAGTCATTTCATAAAACTACATACAAATTTATTGGAATATGGTTCCTTCGTAAAGCCACGACAAAGATATGGATATCACCAACCCCATGAAAATGAAAACCAAATTTTGCAAGCGGTAAAATGACTTCATTTTAATTACAATAAGATAATATTTATTCCCCCAGATTCAAGATAACCCTTCTTCCTCAACGAGAGAACTTGCGAACCAGTTTGGTGTGACGTTTCAATACGTATGGAGAATTTTGAAAAAAAAATAAATATCGCCCATTCAAAATTAAAGTTACTCAAGCTCTCCATCCTGGAGATGCTATACGAAGGATGGACTTTTGTCGTATTTTATTGGGAAAATTAAACGAAAATCCGAATTTCTTGTCAAATGTGATATGGTCTGACGAATGCCGTTTTACCAACACAGGGATATTCAATAGGCATAATGAACATGTGTGGAGTATAAATAATCCTAGACAACATGAAGAAAGACGACGACAAGTGCGATTCGGACTAAATGTATGGGTCGGTATTTTGGGAGACAATATTGTAGGTCCATACATTTACGAAGATACATTAAATTCACAGAGATATTACGATTTTTTAAGAACATTTTTAAGTGATTACGTAGACAATAACATCCCCTTAAATATGTTAAGAAATGTATGGTTTCAACAAGATGGTGCACCACCTCACAACAGCCAAATTGTCGCTAATTGTCTGTCCGAAATGTTTCCAAATAAAGTTATGGCAAATAATGGTGATATACGTTGGCCAGCTCGCTCACCTGATTTGTCACCTCTAGATTATTTTCTTTGGGGAGCTATAAAAGAAAAAGTTTATAAAACTATTCCAGAGGACAAAGACGATTTAAGAAGAATTATAATAGTTACCATTCAGCAATTAAGAAGAAGAGACATTTTTCGGGTAGTCCAAAATTTAAGGAAAAGACTAGAATTATGTTTGGAGGTCAATGGTGATATATTCGAACACTTACTCTAAGTTTGTGATAATTTTAGTTCAAAAGATATTTAATTAATTTGTTTATTATTATTTAATATTATGAAAAACTTCATCAAGCAGCAGAGTGATTATTCTGGTTCCTTCCCTAAAAAAATATAGTTGTAGGCCTCAGGAATTTTAAAATGTGCAACTGTTTTCAAGGCACTCTTAAAAAAAAAACAAAAGGTTGCTTTGTTTCAAATGAAACGCAAAATAAATTATAAGTGTGATATACCGTTGAATTCAGAAAAAAAAGTTCTTTCCAAAAATATGAATATCCAATATGGCGCCCATAAGAAAAACAAAAGTTGGCTATGGTTCTGGAGAAGATATTAAAGTTATTTTAAATATAAGTACACTACTAAATTCCTGATTAAAAAGTGCCTGTATAATGTAAAAGTTGCAAATTCCTAGATCCAATAGTTTTTGAATAACAAAATAAAAACGAAATTTGAAAAAAATAGTTTTTTTGGCAATATCTCGAAAACAAAAAAAGATATTTCAAATCTGTTTTCGGATTATTGTTGGGCTCCAAATTTCACGTATTTGCCCTAATTTAACCAACTTTCTAACTCTTCAAATAACCGAGATCCCCATGCATTTCCTCGAAATACGGACACCCTGTATATTCAGATGCACATTTATTTAATAAATAGTTTGTTTATTTATGATACAATGTGTGTATTTTAATTAACTATGAAAAATCGTTAAACTCGTAAACAACTATATTTTTTTTAAGTATACATATGCATTTCGTTGTACATTTTCCGACGCTCGGTTTATTAAGAGAATTCAATTAGAACTTTAAACGAGTGTTTTCCACTCCCAGGCTAAGCATGAAGTAAAATTTCGAGTTTAGAAAAGCCTGAAAATTTGGTTTGGTCGCGTAGCGCGAAGCGCGGAGCGGCCAAACCAAATTTTCAGGCTTTTCTAAACTCGAAATTTTACTTCATGCGCCACCGGTACAAAACACTGACATATTACGAGGCTTAAAACACAGCGCTAAACTTTACATTGAATCAGTGTTTTGTACCGGTGGCGCATGAAGTAAAATTTCGAGTTTAGAAAAGCCTGAAAATTTGGTTTGGCCGCTCCGCGCTTCGCGCTACGCGACCAAACCAAATTTTCAGGCTTTTCTAAACTCGAAATTTTACTTCATGCGCCACCGGTACAAAACACTGACATATTACGAGGCTTAAAACACAGCGCTAAACTTTACATTGAATCAGTGTTTTGTACCGGTGGCGCATGAAGTAAAATTTCGAGTTTAGAAAAGCCTGAAAATTTGGTTTGGCCGCTCCGCGCTTCGCGCTACGCGACCAAACCAAATTTTCAGGCTTTTCTAAACTCGAAATTTTACTTCATGCTTAGCCTGGGAGTGGAAAACACTCGCTTAAAGCTTCAAATTGAATTCTCTTAATAAACCGAGCATCGGAAAATGAACAACGTATGCATATGTATACTTAAATGAAATATTCTCGTAATGAAATTGTTCGGTGTTACATAAAACTCTCTGTATATAGTGTGTACTAAAAGTCTGGAATAAATTTGGTATTTTCCAAAATACACATTAGTAACAAAAATCCTTGAACAGGTCGATTTAAAAAAAAAAATCTGCATTTTTTGGGGCATATACAGGGTGATTTATTAGCTTCTTTGGCAATGAAAAGTAGATTTAATTTCATGAAGAAATATATTAATATAATCGCAACGTCTATCTTTCTTTATTCAGAAGTTATAGTACTTTTAATATGATTGTTTCTTTGAACACCAATTGGTAATCATAATTAAAAGAAATTAAAAACATGTATTGTAACAAACATAAATTAAAATATCGCTGCATTACGTGAGTTTCTATTACAAACTTTGTAAAAAAAAACACCTGTCAAAAATTGTTTGGTAAAAAACGTAGTAATGTTTTGAGAAAAAAAAAAAAACGTAGTAACTATCTTTTTAAATAATCACCTGTCAAAAATAGTTTGAAATAATTGATTGATAAGGCTGATAAATGTTGAAAGTTCATCTTCACTTTTATATAAATAAAATAAAATAATTTAAAACTTTCAAATATATATTGTAAACTCGCTACAATTGTTTCGCCACACTGTGGCTTCTTCAGGCGAAGAAATGATATCATTTCTTCGCCTGAAGAAGCCACAGTGTGGCGAAACAATTGTAGCGAGTTTACAATATATATTTGAAAGTTTTAAATTATTTTATTTTATTTATATAAAAGTAAAAATAGTTTGGTTATTTTAATGCAATCTATCACTAACTGTATTGTTTCGAGTTTACGTGAAGTGATTAATCACAAATAGGAAGACTGTTATTCCTTACTTCACTTTTTAAAAAGTGAAGTAAAGAATAACAGTCTTTCTATTTGCAATCTATCACTATTTGTTAAAATTTGAATTTGTGCAGTTTTACTTACAATTAGTAATGAATCCATTTTTCAATGGAGAATGGAGAATACTTACAATTAGTAATGAATCCATTTTCCAATGGAGAATATGCTTGTGTATGGACTTGGTAATACAAACTTTGTAATACAAAGTCCATACACAAGCATATTCTCCATTGAAAAATGGATTCATTACTAATTGTAAGTATTCTCCATTTTCCATTCTCCATTGAAAAATCGATTCATTACTAATTGTAAGTAAAACTGCACAAATTCAAATTTTAACAAATAGTGATAGATTGCAAATAGAAAGACTGTTATTCCTTACTTCACTTTTTAAAAAGTGAAGTAAGGAATAGCAGTCTTTCTATTTGTGTTTAATCACTTCACGTAAACTCGAAACAATACAGTTAGTGATAGATTGCATTAACATAACCAAACTATTTTTGACAGGTGATTATTTAAAAAGATAGTTACTACGTTTTTTCTTCTCAAAACATTACTACGTTTTTTTAGCTTAAACATGTTAAAAGCACCATAACTTCTGAGCAACGAAAAATAAAACCTGCGTTTATATCAACATTTCTTAACCCATTAACGGCCAATTGCTCGGAGTTACTCTAGAAATTAATTTTAGGTAAAATTCTGCACTTCTTTTTATGATTTTTATGAAAGACTTATTGTATTACATACTGCCAGTTTTTCTTTTAAATATAACTAATGTACAATGGCGGCCGACGAAATGTGAACGATGTTTATTAGCTATGTGAATATGACTTTTAATCAGGAGCGTCGCGTTTGTGCGAAAACAAATATTTGATTGACAGATTTCTAAAAGTCATCCAAAAATATGCCTAGACATCTATCTTTAGACGAGAAGAGCAGGGCAATAGCTTAACTAGAAGAAAACTGGTCTCTTAGCCGAGTGGCTGCTGATTTGAATGTAAGCAAAACCTGCATACATAATTTGAAAAGGCGATTTGAAATAAGGCAAGATCTAAGAAGGCCACCCCGAATTGGAATAGGAACGGTACCTAATGAAGAACAGGATGTTGCATTGGTGAATCATCTCAGAGAAAATCCATTTGATAGTGCCTTAGATGCTCGAGAAGTAACGGGTTTTGCGGGGTCTACTAGAACTGCTCGGAGACGTATTAAAGCTGCAGGTCTACAAAATTATCAAGCAGCCAAGAAAGTTTTTCTCTCAGAAAACAATAAACAACGAAGATTGGAGTTTGCCAACGAATTTGTGTATCGTGGGGATGATTTTTGGAACTCGGTCGTCTTTTCTGACGAAAAAGTATTTCAATCATGTAGTAATGGGAGCCTACGAGTTTATAGACCAATAAACCAAAGGTATGAAGAAGGATTCATCCGTCCAATAACAAATAGTGGTCGTTTTTCTGTTAATTTTTGGGCTTGGGTCAGTGTAAACGGACCCGGAATAATTTGGAAAATAGATGGCCATTTAAATGCTATTAAATACAGGGTAATTTTAGAATATGTAATGTTGCCTTCAGTAACACAAATATTTCCGAAAAATTTTATATTTCAACAGGACAATAGTCCTATTCATACAGCAAGAATTGTGACTCAGTGGCTAAATGACCACCGCATCCAAGTATTGCCTTGGCCTGCGAAGAGCCCTAATCTCAATCCAATTGAGAATGTTTGGGGACACCTACAAAAAAAGATTTACTCAAGAGATTTTAGACCTATGAATGCAGATAAACTTCACGAAATTGTTGAAAATGCATGGGAGGGTTTGGCTGACAACTACAATATGAGGAATCTACACACACCGGCAAAATTAAAGGAACGGATACAACATTTAATTTTATTCATTAAATTTCTTTTTTTACTGGCTAGATCTAGACGGCGTCGCATTTCCTACTACCATATGTCATTTTTTAAAACATTAGTTAAAACTTGAGACTTGTAATTACATGTTGACATCTCTTTAAGTTGTATAGTATTGTGTTAATTGTTGCCTTACATTTGAAACGCGTGTTTTCCTTGGACAAAAGTTCGTATTTTTTAATAAGTTATCGTTCGAATTTCTTTTTTTTTATTTACAATCGTCAATTTGGTTATCAACCAGTTAATAATGGGTGATTTAGCACCGACTGATATCGCTAGGGCAATAGAAATGATCGAAAATGGTCGGACCTTCCGAGAGGTTGCCCAAATGTTTGGAAAATCAAAATCAACGATCCATCGCAGTGTTACCCGTTGGAGACAGACTGGTTTGTATGTCAGAAGACGAGGTCAGGGTAGAAAACGCTCAACCACTGCCATAGATGATCGATTTATAGCGTTGCAAACACTGCGAAACAGACGTCAAACTGCAGTTCAAACAAGAAACGTACTGGAAGACGTTCGTGGGACCAATATAAGTGAACGTTCAGTAAGAAGAAGACTTAAAGAAGTTGGTTTGAAGTCGTATGTGCCAATAAAAGACCCAAAACTTCAGAGAGGACATCGAGTAGCGCGACTAGACTTCGCTCGAGAATACCAGCATTGGAATAATGACCAATGGGGTCATGTTTTGTTTACGGATGAGAGCAGTTTCTGCGTAAATTCGATTGACGGTAGGGAAAGATTGTATCGACGTCAAGGAGAACAAAATGCACCATTTAATTTTACTCCTGCTGTCTCTTTTGGTGGAGGCTCAGTTATGGTATGGGGCGGCGTATGTTTAGGGGCACGCACAGAGTTGGTGGTGATTCAGGACGGCACTTTAAATGCGGATAGGTACATTAGGGATATCCTGCAAGACCATGTGATACCTATCGCTCCACATATTGGGGAAAATGTTGTCTTAATGCAAGACAATGCTCGTCCGCACGTCGCTGGCTGTGTAATTGCCTATTTAAACCAAATGGGTATAACAAAAATAAATTGGCCAGCATGTTCTCCGGACCTGAATCCGATTGAACATGTCTGGGACATACTAGGTAGACGACTTAGGTCAAGAATTCCTGCTGTCCAAAACACAGAAGAAGTGAAAGCTGCTTTAATTGAAGAATGGGATAATTTGCCTCAAGAAATGATCGACGGCGTCATCAGAAGTATGGGAAGGCGGATGACTGCAGTCATAAGGGCTCGTGGAGGCAATACACGATATTAAAAAAATAATATGTTTAATTTCTCTTATTTATTACATGTTTAAACAAAGTCAAAGTGTATAATTCTTCTAGAGCAAAAACGCTACTTTTTGGTTTATTTTTTTAAGAGGTTTCACAATGGCACATAGCTTTGCAAAAGGAACTGCTATTAGTTAGTTTATCTTGGTTGTACGACATGCCGCTGAAATTGCCCAAAAAAAAGTTGCACGGAGAAAAATATATCGAATTTATCTGCGTTCCTTTAATTTTGCCGGTGTGTGTAGTTTCATCCATGAGTACACGTTTGGCAAAAGTTATCACAGCAAATGGTGGTCCTACAAAATATTAATTTCATAATTTCTACTTGTATTAAGAATAAATATGTTTAGCATTGTAATTAGCAATTGAATAATAGTCAAACATTAAAAGTGCGATTCTTTTCGCAATCTACAACAAGTTAGTCTTACAAAGACTATATCAAACACTCATTAAAACAACTACTTCCCGGGCTAATACCCCGACGGATATTGAATTATACAACAACACTTGTTGTATAATTCAATATCCGTCGGGGTATTAGCCCGGGAAGTAGTTGTTTTAATGAGTGTTTGATATAGTCTTTGTAAGACTAACTTGTTGTAGATTGCGAAAAGAATCGCACTTTTAATGTTTGAAGTATTCTGCAACCAAGAATTGGCAATTTCATTTATACTGAATAATAGTCCTTTAAAACCTAAGTTACGCCACTGTTAAGAGTTCTGATAAATCTGTACAAAATTAGACAATTTCTCTATGACAACAAAATACCGTTCACATTTCGTCGGCCGCCATTGTACACACTGTACATTTTCAGGCATTCGTCGATTTTATATAAAAACGTGCAATATGAAGTTTAGAACGAGTGTTTCCACTCCCAGACTAAGCATGAAGTAAAATTTCGAGTTTAGAAAAGCCTGAAAATTTGGCTCGGGCGCGTAGCGAAGCGGAGCGACCGAGCCAAATTAGGCTTTTCTAAACTCGAAATTTTACTTCATGCGCCACGCGTATAAAACACTGAAATATTGTGAAGTTAGAAATACACTAAATTTATTGTTTTTAAATGAGTAATAGACGAAATATTTAAATAAGAAAATATTTACATTTTTTTTTATACATTTTCATGTCAGGTCAAATAATGTAATAACAACTTAACTTATTTAGTAATTTAATTAACAAAAAATTAATAATGTTGCGTGTATGCATCAATGGCGCTTAATGGGTTAATGAAATTAAATTTACTTTTCATTACTAAAGAAGCTAATGAATCACTCTGTAGATGTATCGTGTATTTTGGAAAATACCGAGTTTATTCTAGACTTTTGGTACACACTGTATTTAAATAGAAATCAGACACAAATAAAGATAGATTATATTTACTTCTTTCTTAGAAAAAGTTTTGCTTTTATTTAAAATATCTAATACTATTATTAATAACAATCGTTTTCATATTAAAAGTTATACCTCTCTCTCTCTTATCTTTAAACGTACCCAAAATCCGGTATTCAAAGTATATTTTCTGCCTCTTTTCTTAAAACTACACTCAGCTTTGTACTCATTATATCTAAATTATGTACATGCGTCTTAGATTAAATTACAGGAACTAATTATTTAACAATACAATAAGACACTTAATATTTTAAATATGTCATTATATTCTATTCATTGTATATTTGAGCCGTTTATTTTAAAAGTAGACCTACTCTATCGCTCAATTTTTTGTTGATGACTTAAATAATCTTCATAATTTGAGTATTTCTGTCGTAAACAAGAATTTCTGGTTATGCATATTTATAGTATTAAACATTATTAGCATTGTTAAAACGGTTTTTACTGGCGGACCGAAGGATATGACTGGCGAGTCGCTAGACGAGCCAGTCACCTTCTGGAGCCAGTAAAACCCGTAAACTTGCGTATATTGTTATATATTTTATTTGTCAATAATTTGTAATTAATTAAAATACAATTATTTGGTAAATTTAATCAAATTGGAATTACAAAGAAATATGTAGTAAGTTATGAAACATTTCCGTGGATACATATGTTGTTTATTTGATTAAATTAATTATTATTTTAAGAATAATAGTATTTATTGTATTTTTCTTTAATAAATTCAATTCACGAAAAATTATAAATTACTATTCCAGTAATAACTTGTTAAATTTTAACAAGTTAGTATACTGACTTGTTAAAATTTTACAAGTCAGTAGCTTGAAAACATAACCTTACTTGTTTAATACTGTCTATTGATAAATTGACGTTTACAAATGAGAGACAAATAAAACTATATACTATATAGGGTGATTTATACCAGGAGGCGAAAAATGAATATTCGTGTTCGAGATTGGATTGGATTCTAAGCTGTGAAATAACTTCTTTTTCGATCGGCCTTTTTTCTTTCTTTTTCCTGTTATTTATGATACAACACAAGTTTTACATTCGACACAGTAAATAAATTAGCAAGTAGATTAGGAATAATAATCAAAAGGTTTTAGAGTTAACGAGGCATGAAGTTTTCGTATCCTATTTAATTTGTACCCATAAAATAAATAGCACTCCAGATTCACTCCAGTCTGACTCCAGTCTTACTTCACTCTCACTCTTGTCTCACTCAGTCTTACTCAGCCTCACTTAAGTCTCACTCCAGTTTCAATCCAATCTTACTTTAATCTCACTTCAGTCTCACTCCAGTCATACTCCAGTCTCACTTTAGTTTCACTTCAGTCTCACTCCAGTCATACTCCAGTTTCACTCCAGTCTTACTCTGGAGTCTTACTCTAATTAGCAAGTAGATTAGGAATAATAATCAAAAGGTTTTAGAGTTAACGGGGCATGAAGTTTTCGGATCCTATTTAATTAGTACCCATAAAATAAATAGCACTCCAAATTCACTCCAGTCTGACTCCAGTCTTACTTCACTCTCACTCTAGTCTCACTCAGTCTTACTCAGCCTCACTTAAGTCTCACTCCAGTTTCACTCCAGTCTTACTTTAGTCTCACTTCAGTCTCACTCCAGTGATACTCCAGTCTCACTTTAGTTTCACTTCAGTCTCACTCCAGTCATACTCCAGTTTCACTCCAGTCTTACTCTAGTTTTACTCCAGTTTGACTCTTGTTTGACTTCAGTCTTATTCCAGTCTCATTTCAGTCTCACTCGAGTTTTACTTTAATCTCACTCCAGTCTCATTCAAGTCTCACTCCAGTCTCACTTTTGTCTCACTCCAATTTTACTTCGGTCTCACTTCAGTCTCACTTAGGTCTCACTCCAGCTTCACTTCAGTCTTACTTCAGTCTCACTCCAGTCTCACTCTAGTTTTACTTCAGTCTCACTTAGGTCTCATTTCAGTTTCACTTCAGTCTCACTCCAGTCATACTCCAGTTTCACTTCAGTCTTACTCCAGTTTTACTTCAGTTTCACTCTTTGTTTGACTTCAGTCTCATTCCAGTTTCAGTCTCACTCGAGTCTTACTTCAATCTCACTCCAGTCTCATTCAAGTCTCACTTCTGTCTTACTCCAGTTTTATTTCAGTCTCAGTCCAGTCTCACTTAGGTCTCACTCTAGATTCACTTCAGTCTGACTCCAGTCTCACTCCAGTTTCACTCTAGTCTCACTCCAGTCTGTAGGCCTGGCATCAAGTCAACTTTCAAGTATAAGTGTTGATTCGGATTTCTCAATATTTTATATTTCGTGTATTTTCTGCATTATTTTATTTTTGGGTGTTTCATTACTTTATTTGGCCCCCTTTTTCATAAAAGCAGAAAGGGGCGCTTGTATTTACTTACCAGTTTTATTACTCTTTGTGCTTGTGATTTCTAAAGCGAAACCTGAGATCCAAATGTTTGGCGGGATTTCATTTATTTCGCTTTACGGCCGAAAGAACGATTAACCATTGTCAAGAAAATGTCTTTAATTTCTAAAGAGCGGGCCCAAAACGTGCTTAATTGGGCCCATAAACGTTAATCCGCGACCGAGCGAAGCGTCCGGACTTGTCCCTTTCACCATGCCCAAAAATTCCAGAAATTTCCAGCACCTGACCCTCTGTCCTTATTTTTCACACTGAAAAATCATCCCCCGCTTCCTCTTCTAGAATCCCTCTCCAATCAATCCTGACCAATCAGATTTTCCTATCCCAAACCGTTTCTTCTGTTAACAAAACCAGAAAACAGTCTTGTCTTGAACACCGTTTCAACAACATCGTTCTTTCGGTCGTACCGCGCTTTTAACTTGTGTTTTTTAACTGATACTTTCTATCCACGTGTTTTTAACTTCACTTATTTTTTCCATTATTATTTGTTAATTGTTTTGTATATATGTCAGTATTTAAATAAATCGTTTTTGTTTAACTTACTGGTTTAAGTAATTTTTATTAAAGTCGCGAGAACCGCGCAATATACAATAAGAAAGCCTAAAACTTTAGATTTACCGGGCTTGGGTATTATTTATTAGTTGTTGACAGTTGTCACATACTTTGGGAATTACTATTATTTTTAGTGCAAAAAAGATAAAAATGTTGTAAACAATGCAGTTTGGCAATGAAGAATATGCCGACATTATTTTTGTTTACGGCTTTTGCAACGGCAATGCTTTAGAAAGTTGTCGGGAATATCAAAGAAGATTCGTATAGGGGAGGAAATGCGGAATAAAAAGCAATTACGAGACAGAATTATGAATACTGCACTTGAAATTGTAAATAAATAAGATTTTGCTGCAGTTTATAATTCTGTAGTTTTACGTTGCCAGACTTGCATCGCGGCTGGCGGTGGACATTTCGTATATCTCTTGTAAGATAAACTAGTGGGTTTTCTTTTTGTGACTCAATAGAGTTTTCATATTGCCTTCTATTCGTCTTTTTTGTAAAACTTGTAATTAATATATGTTACAAAAGTTTGAACCTCCATATCTCTGAAACAGAGGCCGATCTAAAATAAAGGTATTTCTCATGTTTTGCTCAGAATCCAATCCCGAACACGAATATTTATTTTTCGATGAAATAAAACACTTTAACTTTGTTTGTATAACACACTATTTTTATTTTTATTTTCATAACTGCAGTTTCGGCAATTCAACTTGCCAATATCAAACAGAGTCTCTCACTCTGTTTGATAATGGCAAGTTGAATTGCCGAAACTGCAGTCACGAAAATAAAAATAAAAATAGTGTGTTATACAAACAAAGTTAAAGTGTTTTATTTCATTGAATTAACATGTATAACGAAGTAGAAGCCTCCACAGTTCATAATTTATTTTTCGCCTCCTAGGATAAGTCATCCTGTATAATTTAAATATACTTAGCAACAAATTATTTTTTATGACTGAAAACCTTAACCCCCTGTTGACTGTATTAACCTTTATAGTTATTACAGTCAACAACAAAAAATTGAGAAATGAAGTTATGCCACTTTCAAAATAAACGACTCAAATATGGAAAGACTACAATACAATGACATTTTTAAAATAATAAGTGTTCAAAATAAACGGTTCATTTATTTGATAGATTTTCAATTTCTTAGAAATATAATTAAAATTAATCAAAATTCGGCAGTGAACTGCAGTTAGTTTATTATAGATGCGATATTTTCTGAAATATGTAAAAAATTGAAATTGGCAGGGTTTTAGTAAATGCATTGTTGTAACTTTAATTTAATCAGCAACCGAACATTTTCAGCTTTATTAAGAGGAAGTCGACTGCTCTATAAACGTATACAACTAAGCATACTGCCGGCTTAATTACATCCTTGTTTAGGGATGAAATATTTTGAAAAAATAGGCATACTTTAAAGAAAGTGGAATCTTAATGCCTGCCTTAATAAAATTAAAATTAATCAAAATTCGGCAGTAAACTGCAGTTAGTTTATTATTGATGCGATATTTTCTGAAAAATGTAAAAAATTGAAATTGGCAGGGTTTTAGTAAATGCATTGTTGTAACTTTAATTTAATCAGCAACCAAACATTTTCAGCTTTATTAAGAGGAAGTCGACTGCTATATAAACGTATAAAACTAAGCATACTGCCGACTTAATTACATCTTTGTTTAAGGATGAAATATTTTGAAAAAATAGGCATACTTTAAGGAAAGTGGAATCTTAATGCCTGTCTTAATAAAATATTTCCCACTTTGACCGTTCTTTTATAAAAAAATATCAAACATTGTTAAACTAACGTAATCGCATCTTCAATATAATTTTTTTCTGCAACATTTATAAAAAATATTGGGAAACTAAATCAGTCACATTGTAGAAGAATTCTTTTCGAAGAATTTTAATTTTTTCCAATTATTTCTATCGTACAATAAATTCACTGGGATGTCGCGCGAAATTGAAGTTTCAGAAAATTTTAAAAACTGTTTTACGCACGACATCCTAGTGACTATATTAAATCAAATAAATAAATAAAAAAAAATCACATATCTTTGCAAAGGAATTATCTACAATGTGACTGATTTAGTTTTTCAATATTTTTTATAGATACTGCAGACAAAAATAAAATTAGGAACGCGATTTCGCTAGTTTACCAATTTTATGAAATAACGGTAAAACTATAAAATATTTTATTGAGACGGGCTTAAAGATTGTACTTTCCCTAAAGTATACCTATTTTTTCAAAATATTTTATCCCTAAACAAGGATGTTGTCGCGTCTCAATACCGCGAGTACCCTAGCAGGTCAAAACCCGACCAGCACCCGTCGCCGCATGGGGTTGCTTTTATTACTTGCAATTACCAGCGACCGTGAAAGACTCTTTACACAGTTTTATTAGGATGCAATTTAGTTAATGTAAATAACCGTTTTTAAACCTTTGTATATATTTTGTGAAAATGTAAATGTAAAAGTTTAGAAATCCCTAAGATGAGGCCTCGTTGCCAATATCCTTTTTTATTTTCCGTTTCATAACCTTTTCCTTATTTAACACTGTTCTCCCACTAATATTTCTAACTAATAGAAAATTAAGATGCACACCCCGTTGTGGGGGTAATTCATTTATAAACTTGTAAATATGTATATTTGATGAATTCGATCTCTAGAAGTAAACGTAAAAACATCAAAAACGTACTTCGTGTTTTATTTTTACTCGTCCAACAAAACTGCACCCGAACAGATGTAATTAAGACGGCATTATGCTTAGTTTTATGCGTTTAGAGAGCGACTTCCTCTTAATAAAATTGTCCTTTTATCAATTTTATAAAACTATTTTAATTCATTCAATTTTTGAATCTTGGAGGCGTTCACTTTGTGGTACATTTTCAATTTGATATAAAGAAAACACTGGACTTTTTTATACCACTTTTATTTTACTTTTGTGAAATTTAGTTTGACAATGATTACCGTGTAATCAAAACTAGTCATAAAAGTGGTATAAAAAAGTTAAGTGTTTTCTTTATTTCAAATTAATTCGTTTATTTAATATCATGTTTAAAGTTGATGGAATTTTAAAAACCAAATCTTATCTACTACATTTTGCAATTCTATTTTAGGCTACATTAGCATTACTTCCTTCTTATGGAAGGGAAATTTCACTAAGTA
This sequence comes from Philonthus cognatus, assembly GCA_932526585.2. Classification (NCBI taxonomy): domain Eukaryota; kingdom Metazoa; phylum Arthropoda; class Insecta; order Coleoptera; family Staphylinidae; genus Philonthus; species Philonthus cognatus. Next base: position 177,943,435 of record OW052241.1, read on the forward strand.
CTAATAATTTCCCGCGTACTAATGAGTTGCTTTTCTTTCACTTTAAATTCGTCGATTTCATCAAATATTATTTGCTTCTTTGGTTATTTTTCTGTTTCAATTATATTATTTACACCTAATCTTCTTAATATCTAAGCTAACAATATCACATCATGACGACATTTTTTATTTTCATTGATTATTGAAAATATACATTTATTTTTTGTCGTTCGGAGTTTGCGTTTGTTCAATCTATCTTAAAACAAAATCTCTTTATTATACATAAATATAAAAATATTTCCAGCAGATCTGGAAGTTAAGTAAAACTCGATGCTGGCGAAAATGCCAATTTCATACCCTGATGTTATCTGACGACTCCTCGTCCAAAGACTCTGAAAATAAATAAATATTTACATTAAACACTTCATTGATATTATGAAATTAATGCAATTCAACACAGTTAAAAACTCCAACAATAAGCTCCTTGACTTAGTTTTATGCAATTTTGATGGAATATTAGATATTGAAAAGGATTCCCTGCCTCTAACATCTGAAGATCTTCATCATCCCGCGCTTTCTATATCCCTAATTATAAACAATACCAAACGCTTTCCAGGTTAATACAAATTTACGGTATAATTTTACCAAGGCTAATTATATGCAATTATATCGAGATTTGAGTCTTAGTGATTGGTCATTTTTGGAATCATTTTCTGATGTTAATGACGCATGCCATGCATTTTACAATAAATTGTATAAGATATTTAATACTTCAATACCTTTGATGAAACATGGTACTAATATTATATGTATATCCACTATGGTTCAATTCTGATATCAGGCGTAACATAAAATTAAAAACTTACTTTCATAAGAAGTGGAAGCACACAGGGTCACAATTTTTTTACGGTGAATTTAAGAGAATACGTAAGTTACTCAAGAGCCAAATATCGGAATCGTATGATGTGTATATAAATAATAATAATAATAATAATAATAAAATTTATTGTCCATTGATGTACAATCAGTAACAGGCACATATAAGACATAGTCACAGATAACAAATATTTACAGCTAATTACTAACATAGATGAAATATTCATTTAAATCGTAAAACGCTTTCTCGGTAAGAAATTGCATGAGCATTTTTTTGAACAAAGTTATCGATGGTGCATCTCTAACAGATTTTGGGAGGTGATTAAATACCGTAGCACCGAGCACCGGAGGTGATCGTTTTGTGACATTTAATCTGTATGGTGGTATATATATTCTTTCATTATATCGGGTTTCATATGAATGGATGTGTTTCGCTATGGCAAAATCTGACTTATTTTTAAAAATGTATATACTCAATTCGTATATGAATAAACATGGTAAAGTTAGTAAAGCATATTTAATAAAAAATGGTCTACATGATGTTTTGCGATCTATACCAGCCATGGATCGTATACATCGTTTCTGTGATATGAATACCTTCTTCCACGATGAGGACGCTCCCCAAAGACACAGACCATATCGCAATCGGGACTCGATTATACCTATGTAGAACATTTTTAATTGTCGTTTAGTAAGATACTCTTTAAGTACTTTTAAGCTGTAGCATGATTTCGAAATTGATGTTGCTAGTTTTGAACAGTGATCTGACCAGTCTAGATTTTCATCAATAGTTAATCCTAAAAATTTAGTACTCCGGGCTGAAGATACTAGATGTTGGTCCATCATAATATTTAGTTTAAGATTTTGTTTGCATTGTTTCGTATGGAATCTAATATATACAGTTTTTGAATTATTAATTTGAAGTTGATTGTTCTGAAACCAGTTGCACAATTGACTGATTATATTATCGGAAATGCTTTCCAGGTCCGAGTTTGCCTTTGCGCTTATTATGGTTGAGGTATCGTCAGCATACATGTGAACTGGGTTGGGAACATTGGCCACTATGTCATTCATATAGAGAATAAACAATATGGGGCCCAAGATGGATCCCTGTGGGACACCCATATTAATTACTTCGGCCGATGACACGAATGCAGTTCTATTTTTTTCAGTTGTATGTGTTATTTTTAGGATCGAGAATGAACTGATGACTGCTCCTAAAAATATTTGGGAATATATCAATCACAGAAAAGGTAAAACGCGAATTCCTGGCCAGCTCTACGACGACGATAATAATTATGAATCTCCGCAGGACATTGTTAATGCATTTGCAGATCAATTTGCAAGTGCATTTTCCACTGTATCTTCAACTGCCTATAAAGAATTTGCCGGTATGTTTTTCAACAATGAAACATTATACTGTCCGAATATAGATGAAACAGATATTATTAAAAGTATAAATCGTACGAAAACCTCTCACATCAGTGGTGATGATAAAATTCCAAATTTTATAATTAAAGATTGTAAATTTGTTTTCTCTAATCCTCTACGTATACTATTCAACCTTTCTTTGCATAATAAGACATTTCCTGATATGTGGAAACTTGCAGTAATTACTCCTGTATTTAAGCGTGGCGGATCTAATTATTTAAAAAATTATAGACCTATTGCTATTCTCTCCAACTTCGCCAAAATCTTTGAACAAATTATTTATGACGTCATATATAGACATTCGAAACTTTATATATCTTCACATCAGCACGGCTTCATGTCGGGCCGGTCAACAACGACAAACTTAGCTGTTATAACACAACACCTTAGTGAGGCTCTTGATTCTCGTAAGCAAGTTGATGTTATATATATGGATTTCACTCGCGCATTTTATACAATTAATCATCACATTTTGCTTCATAAATTAGACATCTTTAGACTCTCTAGAGATTTTATAAGTTTTATTTCATCCTACCTTAATATGCGAAGAAATTATGTCTATTTCAACGGGTTCAAATCCTACGAATTTAATTCCCTCTCAGGTGTACCGCAAGGCTCTAATTTAGGTCCATTGCTGTTTAACATATTTATCAATGACTTAATTGTATCAATATCATGTCCAATATTAGCATATGCTGATGATATTAAAATATATAACGTCATTAACAGTGAACATGATTGCATTGCATTGCAGCAGAACCTGGATACAATCTGCAAATGGTGTGACAATAACGGGTTGTCTCTTAACGTTAATAAATGTGTTGCCGTTACATATACTAGAATCATGAACCCTATTTGTTTTAATTATTCCATTCAAGAAAATATGTTAGTTCGTGAACGTACATTTAAAGATCTTGGTGTTGTGTTTGACAGTCGGTTATCGTTTTTTGAGCATATTTGTAGTATTTCGTCTTCAGCATTTAGGATGCTTAGCTTCTTAATGCGCACATCTAAGTATTTTTATGATGTAGAGTTACTTAAGGTTTTATACTATGCGTTAGTCAGAAGTCGATTGGAATATGCCTCCATAATCTTTTATCCCCATTACCCTAATCAGTCGCTAATACTGGAACGAGTACAAAAAAGATTTTTAAAATTCTTACATTTCAAAATGACTGGTACATATCCTGATCATACTGTGGATTATACAACATTATTACAAACACATAATGTTGTATCACTATCTGATCGACGCGAGCTTTTCAGCGGCACATTTATGTATAAGTTGGTTAATAATATTATTGATTCGCCACAGTTACTCGCAATGGTTAAATTCAACGTTCCACGCTTGTCATCACGTCAAGATATTACATTTAATACCCCTAGAGCCAGAACTAACATATTATTAAAAGCGCCGATCTCTCATATAAGTATTAATGGTAATAAACATTTCGACGACATTTTTTGTAATGTTAAGAGATCATAATCATAATCATTAATAATAATCATTTTCATGTTATCATTTTATCGTTAAGTGCGTTTATTTTTTTTTTATTATATGTTATATTTTGTTCTTTTTTTTTTTTTTATTTCTCTTTATTTCTATATTTTACATTTTCTTAATCTGTAATGTTATTACTGTAATTTTTGAATCTATTATATTATTTTGATTTTCTCCTGTATTGGGTTTTTCCGTTTGGGCAATAAAGGCTATTATATTATTATTATTATTATTAAAGCGTTATGAATGTAAGAGGAACACAATCTGAATACATACAGTTTTTTTGTTTGTTTTAAGTGAACAAATCCCGATGTACACGCTGTAAATTTCCAGACATTTCGCGTTTTTGCAAAACGTTAAATTTGAAGCTTTAAACGAGTGTTTTCCATTCCCAGGCTAAGCATGAAGTAAAATTTGGAGTTTAGAAAAGCCCCGTGAAAATTTGTTTCGGGTCGCGCAGCGACCCGAGACAAATTTTCTGGGCTTTTCTAAACTCCAAATTTTACTTCATGCGCCACGCGTATAAAACACTTAAATATTGTGAAATTTATGCATATTTAAACTTCACTTGAAATCGCGTTTTATACGCGTGGCGCATGAAGTAAAATTTCGAGTTTAGAAAAGCCCAGAAAATTTGTCTCGGGTCGCTGCGCGACCCGAAACAAATTTTCTGGGCTTTTCTAAACTCGAAATTTTACTTCATGCTTAGTCTGGGAGTGGAAAACACTCATTTAATGCTTCAAATTGAAGTAAAATAAAAAACAATTTTCTAAACTCAACATTTTACTTTATACGTCACGCGTATAAAAAATTAAAATATTGTGAAATTTATGTAAAAAACATATGCATAAACTGTCAATGTTCCGTCATTCAATGTTTTTTAAAATACTTCAATTTGAAGCTTTAAACGAGTGTTTTCCACTCCCAGGCTAAGCATGAAGTAAAATTTCGAGTTTAGAAAAGCCCCGTGAAAATTTGTCGAGGGTCGCGCAGCGACCCGAGACAAATTTTCTGGGCTTTTCTAAATTCGAAATTTTACTTCATGCGCCACGCGTATAACACACTCAAATATTGTGAAATTATTGTAAACTTGAACTTCACTTGAGATCAGTGTTGTATACGCGTGGCGCATGAAGTAAAATTTCGATTTTAGAAAAGCCCAGAAAATTTGTCTCGGGTGGCTGCGCGACCCTCGACAAATTTTCACGGGGCTTTTCTAAACTCGAAATTTTACTTCATGCTTAGTCTGGGAGTGGAAAACACTCGTTTAAAGCTTCAAATTGAACTATATTAAAAAACAAATTTATAAACTCGAAATTTTACTTTATACGTCTCGCGTAAAAAACATTAAAATATTGTGAAATGTATGTAAAAAGCATGCATAAAATGTAAATTTTCCGGGATTAATTGTTTTTTAAAATAGTTCAATTTAAGGCTATAAACGAGTGTTTTCCACTCCCAGACTAAGCATGAAGTAAAATTTCGAGTTTAGAAAAGCCCCGTGAAAATTTGTCGAGGGTCGCGCAGCGACCTGAGACAAATTTTCTGGGCGTTTCTAAACTCGAAATTTTACTTCATGCGCCACGCGTGTAAAACACTGCTTTTAAGTGAGGTTCAAATATACATACATTTCACAGTATTTTAGCGTTTATTACGCGTGGCGCATGAAGTAAAATTTCGAGTTTAGAAAGCCCAGAAAATTTGTCTCGGGTCGCTGCGCGACCCTCGACAAATTTTCAAGGGGCTTTTCTAAACTCGAAATTTTACTTCATGCTTAGCCTGGGAGTGGAAAACCCTCGTTTAAACTTTTAACTTAAATTTTTTTAAGAAACAACGAATATCAGAAAATTTGCAGCTCATGCATATCCCACTGAGCAAACACAATTAAGTAATGTTTTATTAACGTTAAAACAACGTTCAATGTTGCTACAATGTTGATATATCGTTATTTGTTTTTTGCTCAGTGGGATGTATACTTAAAAGAATAATTTCCTGTATACATTTAAAATAAAACTCCTCTGTATAGTATGTGTTGTGTCTAACTGATCAAAATCCTGGCTACGAGTATATATTTAAAATAAAACTGCTTTGTAAATTAGATGTTGTCTACCTGATCAAAACCCTGGCTGCGACACAGTTAAAAATATTCTGTTTATTTTATAATTGTCGTGAATCAATTACAAAAATTCGATTGTCCCACGATTCATAACTTCATGTACCCAATTAATAAGACGCCAGTCTAATTGTGCCAATTAATCTTTTAATGGAAAAATTGGATAATAAAGTTACATCTGGTCAGATTAATTGAAATCCTTTCTTTTAGCAAACTAGGACAGAATAGTTTAATCAATTTAAATTAGGTGTATTAATGAATATTAGAAAAATGCTACTCTTGCTACTCTATGAAACGGCAACTTTAGTAAAGCATACTTGTTAGAGCACTGGGCGGGCCGGGCCGATCAGCCCGGCCTGGCCCGGTACCGGGCTGAGCCGGGCCGGGGCCTCAAATTTTTTTAAGTGGTCTGCCGAGCCGGGCTTCTAATCTAAAATATGAGACCAGATCGGGCCGGGCCGGGCCTGAGTGTTTTTTTTAAGTGTGTTTTTATTTTTAATTGCAAACTATATCTATAAACAAGTAAATATATATTTACAAGTGTAATAAACCTTTATTAGCCAGTGTTTTGAAACTCCGAGAAAATTTAGAATTATTCAGACTAAAATATTGGTCGGGCTGGGTCGGGCCTGTTCTATTATTTATCCGGCACGAGCTAAGTCAATTATTGGTCAACGTAAGAGTTGATACCCCACACAGAAGACTCTTGACAGACATAGGGGGACCTCTCCTGCAAATGAGGTCGGATCATATGGTAGTCAGATATCTTGAAAATTCACTCTTTAAAGTCACTATTCCAGACCGCAACGAATGGAACGGCTTTAGTGAAGATATACACAAACAAAGTGTGATCTGGTACACGGACGGTTCTAAATCAACCACAGGTACTGGATCAGGAATCTATAATGAAAACATGAGGACAGGCTATGCTCAACCATTGGGTGGCCTGGCATCAGCCTTTCAAGCAGAAATATTCGCAATCATAGAATGTGCGAGAACCAACATAGAGAAGGACTGTCGAAACAGGCAAATCTACATCATGTCCGATAGCCAGGCGGCACTGAAGGCTCTCCAGAGTCAAAAGACTTCATCCAAACTGGTATTGGAATGCTTCAATACCCTGAATGACCTAGCGAGACAGAACAAGGTTACGCTTGTCTGGACGCCGGGTCACTCTGGTATTGCGGGTAATGAAAAAGCTGACGAGCTAGCAAGGCAGGGAACCACCATTTTATTTATGGGACCCGAACCTGCCTTGGGCATAACAAAAAAGTCGAGTCGCCTTGAAGTCAGGAAGTGGACTCGCAACAAACACAAGGAATACTGGGAAAACAGACCAGGCCTTAACCATAGTAAGGCCCTTATAAAAGGGCCTAACTCAAGCCAAGCTGCAGGACTACTAACATTGAGTAGGGCACAGCTGAAAACAACCATAGGACTGCTCACAGGCTACATGAATGTTAAAGAGCATCTAAGGAAAATCGGGCTATACAACGGCGACACCAACTGTCGCCTCTGTAATACGGCACCGGAAACAGCTATGCACGTTCTGTGCAGGTGCAATGCGCTGGAGAGCAAAAAACGGCTCATATTTGGGAACAGACACATGGAACCAAATGATTTCCACGCGCAACCTCTGAAGGACCTGCACAAGCTAGTGCAGGGCATCGAGTTCGGAATAGTTGCGTGAGTGTAATAATATTGGGGCAGTACAATATGTCACCTAGGCTGCAGTGCATCCGGATCCGAAAGGAAGACGGCCCCAACAAGAAAAAAAAAAGTCAATTATTTTATGACCGGGCCGGGCCGGGCCAGGTCGGGCTTACAAAATTCGTTAGCGGGCCGGGCCTAAAAAATCGGCCCGTGCAGGGCTCTAATACTTGTTCTACAATGTTAAACATTATAAATTGATTAATTAATAACTTGACCCACTTTTAATTTGATAATAAATCTTAGTCTTAGTACTGAGTAACCAAATGACAGTAAACTTTACCCAAAAACGCTATCGCGCAAATATTGCAGTTATGGAGATATACGTGGTGAATCCAGAAAGTAAGTTCCGTTTGTATTTCTTGCCACCGCATCGCTGCGATCGCAATTTCGCGTATGCGCGGTACTTACTATAACCTATTGAGAAGAAGTTGACTTTATTATGAGTTGTGTACACTTAGTGGTGCTTGTTTGAAACAACGAATGAAATTAAAAATCCCGCTGCTTGTGAGATAAGGTCTACAAATCCTTTCCTCAATGCGGAGAACTTTAAACTAGTCCACATCAACAGATCTGTAAGGTGTACGAAGAAAATATAATAAGTGAATGGTAAGCAACTCTTCTTACTATTGAATCACATCACATTTTCAATGAAGGACCTGATAATGTTCATGATGACGAACGAAGTGAGCGTCCATCTTTGATTAGTGATGGATTGGCTCTTGCAGTTGAAGGAAAGATTCACGAAAACGAAAGTGTACAATTTCTGCTCTCTCAATAAGTCTTAGTGGCAAGAGGTTCAACAATGACGACGAGATCAAAGAACATGTTGTTACTAGGTTAACATCACAGGCGGCACCTTCTTATAAAGAAGTTACAAAGGCTTGATTGGTAAAAGTAAGGTGTGGATGTTGGCATATGCGGATAATATGGTGCTAGTGGCAAGAGAGTGGGAAGGGATGAAGGATATGTTGAAAAGGGAGGAGAGGTTTATGGATAAGAGGTGGTTGAGCGTGAATGTAGGAAAAACGAAATGGATAAGATTCAGAAATAATGGGAGGGAGGGGATGGTGAAGGAATTAGAGTGGAAGGGGGAGGTGATTGAGAGAGTTAAAAGATTCAAGTATTTAGAGTTTATGTTCAAAAGGATGGGGGGGGTATGAGGAGCATGTGAGGTGGGTGCAGAGGAAGGCTAGAAAGGCGTAGGAAAAGTGAGGGAAGTGGATGGGGAACAATGTAAAAGTGGCGTGTAAAGTATGGGATGCGTGTGTAATGTATGGGGTGGAAGTGTGGGGGACGAGAGGGTATGAATGTATGGAGAGGGAGCAGTTATGGTTCTTGAAGCGTATGTTGGGGGTAGAAAGATCAACACCCGGATACATACACTGGCGAAAGAAATTACCGCATCATTTGTGATTTTTTTGATATCTTGGAATCGAGTTTTCTTTGAACACCAACATATTTTTACAATAAGAAATCTTATCAAGCATGCTGTTTAACATGTTGTGTTTTGTCTTTTGTTCTCATGGTTTTCTGTCAATAAATAAAATGAAGCACTTTTCATTATTCTGACTCTAAGTTTGTTTTCAAGTAATTGTTAAAATTAAGTGCTAAATAGTGAAGAATGAATATGGATAGACGTCCGAATCTTAATTTAAGCAGTGAAGAAGCTGTGATTGTGGTTACACTTGCAGAAGAAGGTAGGAGTCAGCGTTACATCAGTCAGCATCTTGGTGTTAATCAATCGACCGTATCCCGTGTCTTGAAGAGACATCGGGAAACTCAGGCATACTCAAGAAGGCCAGGACAAAAGAGAAAAAGGGCCACAACTGCTGTTCAAGACCGTTTTTTAAAGATGCAGACGTTACGCGAACGGTTTATTACGGCTCCTAGGCTACAAAATATGCTCGCAGAGATCCACAATGTTCATGTAAGTTCCGTTACCATCAGAAAAAGGTTACGTGGTTTTAATTTTACTCCGAAAACAGCGGCAAAAGGACCACAATTAAACGCAGACCATCGCAGAGCCAGGTTAACATTTGCGCAAGAACATGTAAACTGGTTACAGGCCGATTGGGCTAATGTTATGTTTAGCGACGAGTCCAGATTTTGTCTTTACGGCAGTGACAGACGAATGCATGTGTACAGACGGCCAGGTGAACGTTATGCGCAGTGTAACATTGTTTCGACTGTTATGTTTGGTGGAGGCTCTGTTATGGTGTGGGGTGGTATCACTTTAGAGGCTCGTACGGAGTTAGTGGTCATACCAAGAGGAAGCATCAGGGCAGCGTCTTATATTGCAAACATTTTAGAACCATCCGTAATGCCTTTTGCTCCCTTTGAAGGAAACGATTTTCTGTTTATGCATGACAATGCAAAACCACACAGTGCCCGAATTGTACAACATTATCTTGACCTAGTGGGTATCAACACAATGCAATGGCCAGCCAGGAGTCCCGATCTTAATCCGATCGAACACCTATGGGACGCGATGGGCAGACGCCTTAGAGCACTTCCTCGGCGTCCAAGCAATCAACAAGAGCTTGGACAAAGATTGCAGGAAATTTGGAAAGATATTAACCAGGATGAAATTGGATCATTAATTAACAGTATAAGCCGTCGCTGTCAGGCAGTTATTTGAGCAAGAGGAGGAAACACCAGATATTAAGTCTTATAATCACATGTTAACTTTTTTCCTCTTTTTATTTATGACATTATTTTAGTCATTAATGAAAGAAAATGTGTTGAAAATCATTATTATAGTTCAGTTGGTTTTGTTGTTATTTTTTTTTGTTTTTAAACATCAAAACTTTATTTTTAAATTAAAAAAATTAATGTGATGCGTTAATTTCTTTCGCCAGTGTATAAATAAATAAATAAATTTTAAAACAGACTATTTCATTAAACAATACCTCCAAAAGTAATATATTCCTCGATGTTGTAAGGCGATAATTCCAGCAGAAATTCTTTAATGACATTTTTAAATTTAATAAAATATAAATTACGTGTATTTTCTGATAACCTATTAAACAGAAGCGGGCCGAAATAATTAGTTCCCGTTTGTGATTTTTTAAGTCTAATTTGGGGTAGCTTTATTTCCTTTCGGTGTCTGGTAGGATACTTATGGTGTTCATGAGTTGTGTACGCGTGTAAGTTTCGTTTGACGTAACATAAACACTCCAAGATAAATATGGCTGGTAAAGTAAGAATACGGAGTTGTTTGAATTTTTACTTACAGTCGTCTTGGTATCCAAGTCCGGTAAGGGTGCGAATAGCTTTGCGCTGTAAGCCGAAAAGCCTGTGTCGAGATGCCGAATAACACCAAAATACCGTACACCAAAATACCGTATTGGAGATGGCAATGGCAACATTCGTAGTACACAGTTTTGAGTATCCATCCAGACACCGAATTTGACAGACTTTTTAACCGATAAATGCCCCAAGACATTCTTTTTGCTATTTCAGCACCATGCTGTTCCCATTTTAGTGCATTGTCCAATTTTATGCCTAGGAATTTTGTGTTCGCGGGCTGGACAGCATCTGTTTTCTTTAGTGTAAAAATCATATTTACGGTTTTAGACGGATTAACCGTAAGCTTATTCATGTTTGCTTCCCATACTTTTCCCCCATCTACACCTACCTTCCTCTCTCCCCTGACTCACACCTCGCCCTTGCCAGCATCACCCTTTCCTCCCTACTCCGCCCTCTACCAAATACCTCAGCATTCTACCATGCACCTGCCACCTCTTGTACTTATCGTTGTATTCACTCCTTTCTATACACCCCTGTCTTTCCTGTGCTTCCACCTCCTTCTCCTTCACCAACGCATCCACCTTCACCCCATTTCCCAGCCATTCCATCACCTTCGCCTCCGACAAACCCACCCTCTCATACATTATCCTTCTTTCGCTCCTTCAACTACCCTCTCTCCCACTCACGCACGTCAACCATACTGCCTTCACCAATCTCTCTTTCTCAAGATCCCATAATTTTATCTCATACATCGCCATTCTCACCATTTCCTCACACTCTAGTTTCTCTCTATCCATCTCCTGAAACATTATGTATCCAGGTGTTGACCTTTCTACCTTCACCATACGCTTCAAGAACTACAACTGCTCCCTCTTCATCCACTCATACCCTCTCGTCCCCCACACTTCCACCCCATACATTTGTTACCGGCGTTTTACCGGAAACGCCGAACATGATTATTTCGGCGATTTATATAGTTTAATTTCATTTCGCGATAACAACGGACCCCACATAATTTTTATTATCATTTTTAAATTCACTTTCATAATCATTTATCATGAAATGAACTAAGTTCGTCTACATACACTGATCGTTCGGGTTTTGTAAATATTTGTAATTATAGGATTAGTCATTTTTATTTCATTTGTAGGTTTTAGAATTTTTGATTTTATTGCCTTACGCGGCGCAAATCTCGTTTGGGTCGTAAAATGCAAAATTCCAAGTAGCGGCCCTAAGCCGGGAAATTTCCACCATTACGGCAGTTCGTGACCAAAACAATAGCAAGACAGATTTGGTCACGAAAGGCTCACCGTCGAGTACCGCCCTCCGGATTAGGGAGAGACGGTATTTACTACCCGGCTACTTGGAATTTGCATAAAGGGAAACACCGACAATTCAACTAGCAATTCGGGTTGGATGATCCGCATGCGCCAGGGCGCGCAAAATGAGTGAACGCAATAGACGCATGTCACCCCTAACCGCTGGACCAATCAGAGGCAGGAGCCTTAACCACTTCCATCTCCCACATCCCACCTAGCGACGATCATGGGAAGGGAGAGGGTGGTTTTCGAAACAGATAGTTTAGGGGGAGGACGGCAATCGGTATCAGTCTTCTGAATCGTGCGGTCATCCGAAATCCGAGTGTTGTCATAATATTATTTTTGATTTAAATCAAACAAATAACGTAAGAGTCGCGCCGCGTAAGGTGATAGTTTTTTTTTTGTATTATTTGTATATATATTTCTGTAATTGTGTACTCTTGTTTATTTTCAATAAACGTAATTGTAAATATCTTCTAAATCGTACTTGTTCATTTAACGAACCATCTGAGTCTCATAACTTTACGAAATATATGTACACAGTGAGTTGTTCCGGGAAAATGCTGTTCCAGGACCTGACGAAGACAGGGTGAGTTATCCTGTATTTTATTTGGTTTTAAAAGTGACTGTGTGGTATCTCTGCCTACGAGCTGTTAGGTAATCGAGGGTGATCCGATTTTGAGAACAAGGTCAATAATTCAATATTAATTTCCCAAAATCGGGGTGGTTGTCTCCGAGAAGGCAACACCTTAATTTCCCCCTTTGATACCTCCTTCTCCTCCTCGCATTCCTCCGCCAAATGACTCCACGTATCGTTCCCCCGCTTACACATTACACACTTCCCATACTTTTCCCCCATCCACACCTAACTTCCTCTCTCCCCTGACTCACACCTCGCCCTTGCCAGCATCCCCCTTTCCTCCCTACTCCACCCTCTACCAAATACCTCAGCATTCTTCCATGCACCTGCCACCTCCTGTACTTATCGTTGTATTCACTCCTCGCTATACACCCCTGTCTTTCCTGTGCTTCCACCTCCTTCTCCTTCACCTACGCATCCACCTTCACCCCATTTCCCAGCCATTCCATCACCTTCGCCTCCGACAAACCCACCCTCTCATACATTCGCCTTCTCTCGCTTCTTCAACTACCCTCTCTCCCACTCACGCACGTCAACCATACTGCCTTCACCAATCTCTTTTTCTCCAGATCCCATAATATTATCTCATACATCGCCATTCTCACCATTTCCTCACACTCTAGTTTCTCTCTATCCATCTCCTGAAACATTATGTATCCAGGTGTTGACCTTTCTACCTCCACCATACGCTTCAAGAACTACAACTGCTCCCTCTTCATCCACTCATACCCTCTCGTCCCCCACACTTCCACCCCATACATTAACACCGACTTCACACACGCATCCCATACTTTACACGCCACTCTTACATTGTTCCCCATCCACTTTTCCCACGCTATCCCCCACGCCCTTCCCCTGCACCCACCTCACATGCTCCTTATACCCTCCCGTCTCTTTGAACATAAACCCTAAATACTTAAATCTTTTAACACTCTCAATCACCTCCCCCTGCCACTCTAATTCCTTCACCCTTCCCTACCTTTATTTCTAAATCTCATCCATTTCGTTTTCCTACATCCACGCTCAACCCCCTCTTATCCACAAAACTCTCCACCCTGTTCAACATGTCTTTCATCACTTCCCACTCTCTTGCCTACCATTCGCATATGCCAATATCCACACCTTATTTCTACCAATCACCATATCCTCCGCCTACCCTTTCCTCATCACCTCCTTCAATTCAGCCATATAGAGGTTAAACAACACACGGCTCAATGGGCACAACTGCCTCAGCCCCTCCCATGACCTAAATTTCTCTGAGTCCTCCATTCCCACTTTTGCCACTGCCCATGTTTCCTCATACACTCCTCTCGCCCACTCTACCATTCCCTCACTTACCCCTCTTCTCCTAAAACACTCTAACAACCCTACCCTCGGTACCGAATCGTACGTCGCCTTTTGGTCCACAAACACCGCATATTACCTTTAAAAATAAATTCAATCATGGAATTTTTTTTTATTGAACATACGATACTTTCTATATCTGTTTCCAGGACCGAAGGCTGTTTTTACAAGTTTCTATGAATAACAAATCGGTAAATAGAACTTAAGTTTCATTTACCGTTCGGGGAAAGATAAATGAAACCTAACATTCATGGCAACTGATAAAAACAACTCAATCAGAGTCAAATTTCAGTAATCAAATTTGACAAAACGTCGGTGTCATATTCATAATAATTGCGAAAAAATGTTGTCCATCTTCTCCGATCATGCAAAAAACAGTATCAGCATCTGGAACAGTAAATACAATACCGGTTTCAGATAATAATTGGAGTCATCGCTTGATCCGCTCGCTGCTCCAACCAATTGTCTTCGACCAGTAAACAATTCTTACTGTTCTCGATACTTAGTATACTACGAGGGTTGCCTTTTATATTTCGGGATTAGAGAACAAAAATAAATATTAATCATTGAAAATCGCTTTATTGTTTTTCAAAATATTCCCCATTAAGATCTATACACTTTTGCATGCGTTTGAACCAATTGTCGAAGCACTTTTTCCACTCTGATTGAGGTATCTCCAAAACATGCATTCTGAACGCATCAACCGCTTCTTCAGGTGTCGAAAAACGTTGACCTCTCATTTTATATTTTACGGATGGAAATAAAAAGAAGTCATTCGGTGCCAAGTCAGGACGGTGCCAAGTCAGGCCGAAAACGGATCACTCTTCACCATGACAATGCGAGCTCTCACACATCGGCTCAAACGACTGCATTTGTGAGCACGCAAAACATCGATTTGATGAGTCATCCGCCATATAGGATGACTCATCAAATCGATGTTTTGCGTGCTCAAAAATGCAGTTGTTTGAGCCGATGTGTGAGAGCTCGCATTGTCGTGGTGAAGAGTGATCCGTTTTCGGCGGTTGGTTTTCCTGATTTCTTGGATGACAACTGGCAAACAAAGGGTTGTGTACCACTCAGAATTGACTGTTCTGCGTTGTTCTAGTGGTACGGTTGCGACATGTCCAGTTTTTCCGAAAAAACAGGCGACCATTTGCTTGGAAGTGCTTCGTGCGCGAACAACTTTTGTTGGATTTGGCTCATCTTGAAACACCCATACGGTCGACTGCTGTTTACTTTCGGGCTCATACGCGTAAATCCATGATTCATCACCTGTCACGGTGTCATAGACGTGTTTCGAAGCACCCAAATCGTATTTTTTGAGCATTTCTTTGCACCAATCGACACTAGCCTTTTTTTGAGCGATTGACAAATTGTGTGGGATCCAACGCGAACAAATTTTTTTGACAGTCAAATGTTCATGCAATATTGAATGTATGCTGGTCCCACTAATGCCTAAGGTTGTCTCAATCTCACGATAGGTCACATGACGATCTTGCAATATTTGTTTGCGCACAGCATCAATGGTTTCCGGAACAACAACTGATTTTGGACGACCTCCACGAAATTCGTCTTGGAGTGAACTACGACCTCGGTTGAATTCACCATACCATCGATAAACACTGGTCCTTGATGGAGCTTCATCGCCAAAAATTGAATTAAGTTCGTCCATGCACTGTTGTTGAGTTAATCCACGTCGAAAGTTGTTAAAAATAATCGCACGAAAATGTTCACGATTTAATTCCATTCTTTGACCGAGATAAATCTTTCAAGTTAGTGTAAACGACACAAATAACGCTCATATGTCGCCCAATCCTGAAATATAAAAGGCAACCCTCGTATACTATAAGGTTTTAAGATTCTGTCCCAATATTTTTTTTCCCTCTAAATATGTACTTGTAGCAAGATGGGCTACAATAATAATACGCCCCCTGTCCCCCGCACAAGCGCTGAGCTGTGGGGCTTGTAGAAATACAGGTTGAGATTGGAAGGATTATTATTATTATAACCAGTCAAACGGAACTAACTTTGTGGATACACCACGTAAATAAATCGTTATTGTAACCAAACACTAAATTAATACCTATTAACAATTAATACAGGTTTGTAAGCCAAACAAATAATTACTGCTTAAAGTGTTTCATTCTAATTTCATAAACTATTTTACAGTGGAAAATAAATAAACTGCACGTTCAGTCAAAGAAAAAGCAAAAAGTGTTATTGTTAGTAAAAAACAGCCTGTAAAATTAAAATAAAATCATAACACAACAACTAAATATTTTATTACACAATCGAAACAAATATTTACAAAAACAAAATCAAGCTGCAAACATACAATACAAAAATATATACATAAACTTAAGCTAAGCTGCGGGCAATTACTAATTTAACAGACTTATCAGTTTAAAACTCGTGTATATTACCTTTAAACTGATGAAATGTGCTAAGCAAAGAACAAGTTATAGCGGAAAAAAAGAAATAATCATACAATATCTAATAAAGAAACGACCCACTGAGCCAAAAACAAACAAATAATGTTAGATCAACATTGTACCAACATTAAACGTTGTATTAATGTTGATGAAACATTACTTAATTGTGTTTGCACAGTGGGGATACGCAAGTTCAATACAAAGCAAAGCAAACGCAAAAGAAATCGTAGTAAAGGAATTTTTAAGACAAATTAAATTAAAAAAAAATAAAAAATAAATCACTTTTAAATAACATCTGGTTCATATTTACAATCTTGAGCTGGCTGTATGGTGTAGTTACCGAGCCCAAACAAAAATATTTACAATCATTATCACAGGTTTGTTACTTTTTTTCATTTCTGAACAATCATTAACTGCAAAGTGTAATAATCTGGCGGTTTAAAGGATAAAGTCAATAAACAACCTATAATATTACATAGATTTGTAGTTTAAAGGATAAAGTCAATAAACAACCTTTAATATTATATAGATTGGGTGGTTTAAAGGATAAAATCAATAAATAACCTTTAATATTGGGTAAATAACTACAGACTGATACTCAGATTTTGAATTTCATTAAAAACATGCTTCTGTAGGTAAAGTTTTATATACATGTATGTAAACTATTAATGGATTCGATAGCTAACGCCATCTAATGCTCCAAGTGGCATCATCAATGACACGAATGCACAAAGTGCATATACAGATCACTGTTTCGTCTACGAACAAGCTAAACTCTGTTTGTGAAACCAGAAAACAAATATCAAAATAGAATTTGTGTTCAGTATTCCGGCACCAGCTACCCACAGACGCGTTTCGGACTTCAAGGTCCTCGTCAGTGTGGTCCCGACCCAGTGCTGAGGAATACTGAACATTTCTGACTATATCAAGCCAATATCTGAAAACTATTGATGGATTCGATAGCTAACGCTATCTACGTGTATGTAATTATTAATCAAGTGAGATCAAAGAAAAAAACAACTGCACTTGATTATAATTTACTGTAATTGTTTGTCTAATGAAAAATCTCACGTTATTTTGTTAAATAAGTTAATTTAATTAGTGTTTCAAACGTTAGTGTGTCAAATAATCTCGACTAAACCACACTCAAAAACACAAACTTACTTATCTTCTATTTAATGAGAACAGTCTGAATTCCTGAAACGCAAAAAACGATATTCACAAAATTGAATACGAATAACACCTTTCCTTCCCGTCCTCCCCGTACCAGACACACGAAGTGGATTTCACTTTGCTTTTCGGCAACAACCTACCTGAACTGGCCAGCCGCGCCTCGACGCCGTTCCCCAGGTGTTTCCCGTTCTTCTCCTCCATCTTGATAACGTACGCCTTATCCGGGAGATCCACACATTTGATCAGGAATAAGGCAGCAGCGCCTAGGATTGGAGGTATCCCTGCTATCCGGAATGCTAGGTGGTAGGTGCCCATGTGGTCGTACATTATGCCGGCCATGTAGGGACCTAGGGTCAGGGGTATGGAGGAGAGGCCTAGGAGCATGCCAATAGCCTGAGTGGCGCCCTTTCGGCCGCAGAGGTCGAAGGCTATGGGGCCCAGGAGGGAGATCAGGCAGCCGTCGAAGATGCCCATCAGGAGGGTCATGAAGATCAGGAGGGGGAAGTTGCCAGCGGTCGAGGGGAGGAGGGTAGTGACACCGCCGATCACCACGAAGGAGATCTGCTGGAGGAAGATTCGGTCCACACTAGGGAAATCCGAAATGTACCTGAAAATAGAAATTAGTTTAATCAAACAATTTTTTTTTTCTTGAATTAATTTCTCATCTGGCACTTGGTGAAACATATTACACTATGTAAAGTTAATTAAAGGAAAGGCACTTAGTATTGTTTCACAATTAAATCTTTATTCCGACTAGTTTCGGTTTGTTAGACCATTTTCAAAGGAATGTACAGAAAAAATTATTTCCTAAGTATATATACAATATTTTTGTTTCAGGTAATAAGAGAAGTCAGAATTGGGGAATTCCAAATCTCCTCGTTGTCGTTTACAATATTTTTCCCCATTAATCAAACACTTCATTTTAATAACAACGAGAGCAGAAAATCCCATAACTAAAATCATATTTTTATCAACCCACTGAGCAAAAAATTGTAACAACATTAAACGTTGTATTAATGTTGAAACATTACTTCAATGTATTTGCTCAGTGGGAAGAATATGAATTTGTGTTTATTCACCCAAGACTATCTATCTCCCACTGCATCCAACTACAACACACTCTGGAAGGCAACCAAGAAGCTAAAGCAACCACAAGACCCCATACCTCCTATCAAATTCAATGGAAACTGGGCATAAAGCCCAAAAGAAAAGGCTAACGCATTCGCCGAACATCTCTGCAACGTATTCAAACCTTCCCCATCAACTAGCACTGCAAACGAAGACCACTCCATTAAAGAGCTCTTAGAAACCGTTGAATGCCCAACAAACGCATCGCCAATAAAACGCGTAAAAATAGCAGAGATTAATAATGCCATTCAAAACTTAAACTCCAAAAAGTGCCCGGGTTACGAACTCATAACCGGAAAAATATTAAAAGAGCTGCCACTAAGTGGTATTCGAATGCTGACAATCCTTTTCAACAGCGCTATAAGACTTGGAATCTATCCAGCTCAGTGGAAAGTGGCGCAAATTTTAATGATTCATAAACCCGGCAAAAACCAAAACAGGTACAATCATACCGACCAATAAGCTTACTTCCAATCATATCTAAACTCATTTAAAAAATCCTTCTCGAAAGAATCAAGCCGATCCTGGTAGATAGAAACCTTATCCCAAATTACCAATTTGGATTCAGGCAACAGCATGGAACTGTTTAGAGTTTAGAGTTTATTTATTTATTTGACGCCAAAACAACATTTTACATCGATTACATTAATACACATATACCTAAAAAGAACATTTTATATGGATAGCATTAATGTACATAAACTAAACTTAAATTTAAAAATGACTACGAACAAACAAAATGCCGAGCGACCGATTTAAATCTGATAAGGGATACATCAAAAAAGTTAATTTTATCACAATGTTTGTTTACAGAGTTGCACATTCTTACAATCGGGCTAAACATATTATAGGATGTACGACAGAATGGAATATGTAATAACTGCAAGTTACGTGTGGAATACTGTGGTATATTCAATGAAAAACATTCTAAGCACTCAGATGAGGTTATAAAATTATTCAAAACTTTATATGAGAAGCTAATGTCATAGAATTCACGTCTTTTAGATAGTCTACTTCAATTTACATAAGATCTCACTTGGTCTACATTCAGAAATATATTATGAAAACATAATTTAAATCTGATGTATTTCAAAAATTTCATTTGTACATATTCCAGTCTGTCTATGTAACAGTTGAAGTGTGGTGACCAAATAATATTACAATATTCTAATATTGACCGAACTAATGTTACGAAGAGAGTAGTTAAACTGCGGATGTTTGTAAAATCTTTAGTGGTTCGTTTAATAAATCCGAGTATTCTGTTTGCTTTTGCAATAACAGTCTCGATGTGGTAAGCAAATGAAAGTTTTGGATCAAAATAAACACCTAGATCTCTAACAGTTTCAACATAATCAAGATATATGCTGTCTAAAAGATAATTGAACTTGAATTTATTAATTTTTCGACTAAATAACATTACATGACATTTATTTATATTAAGTTTCAGATCATTTCTTAAACACCAGGTGTTAATTTTTTCCAGATCAGATTGTAATATTAAACCGTCAGTTTCTGACTTAATTTGTCTGAAGAGTTTCAGATCATCCGCAAATAGTAGCAATGAAGAGTTGTTTCCGGTGCCGACATCGTTGATAAAGATATTGAATAGAAGGGGGCCTATATGAGAACCTTGTGGAACACCAGATGTTGTGTAATAGATATCAGAAAAAAAAATATTTGTACGAACTTGTTGAGTACGATCTGTTAGATATGACGCTATCCATTTAAGAATAGGACCATAAATTCCGTACCTGCCAAGTTTCACTATCAGGAGTTCAATGTTAACTTTGTCGAAGGCTTTGCTAAAGTCCATGTATACGGAATGAACTTCGTATCCAGTTTCAAATGATTGTAATATAAAATTACTGTACAAAAAAAGATTAGTTTCCGATGAGCGTCCACTCATGAAACCATGCTGCTGTGAGATTATGACATTTTTGAATATGCTGGACAGGTAATTGTCAATAAGTGATTCGAATATTTTCGGAATAGCTGACAGAATACAAATTGGACGATAATTTTTTTATATCGTTTTTGTTACCAGATTTAAAGATGGGCTGAACATAAGATGACTTCCAAATAGAAGGAAATTCGCCCTGAGACAATGACATGGAGAACAGAATATGCAATGGCATAAACATTGAATAATGACATGATTCAAGTAATTTTGGTGGTATTTGAACAGGACCAGTACTACCTTTAACATCAATATTTAGTAACGCTGACTGTACTTCAGATGGAGAAATATTTATTTCTGCTAAGTGTATATGTGATTGAATATCTGACCCTAGCGGTAGCATACGTTGATTATTATAGACAGACGAAAAATGTTTTGCGAATGCATTAGTTATGCTTCTACCATTGATTAACTGAATATCATCCAAAAACATAGAGGATGGGAGTTTGTCCGAGTCTGATTTAGATTTTACAAATTTACAAAAATGTGCTGGTTTTTCAAGTATTGCTTGTTCATTGTAAGAAATGTAATTAGCATAGCAGCATTTTGTAGCCAATCTACATCTTTTACGCAGTTGAGAAAACTGCACATAGTCTGAATGTAGTTTTGATAATTTAAATGCTTTATGAGCCAGTCGTTTTTCCTGTATGAGTGAACGGAGTTCGGGAGTAAACCATTGTGGAAATTTGGATTGTTTTATAATCTTAATCGGTACAAATCTGTCAAGACAATCGAATAATACTTTATAAAACATATCTGCAGCCGTATTAATATCACTAATATTGACGAATAAATCGTTCCAATTTATCGATAGTAGATAATTATTGATAGCATCATAAGGAGCACGTTTAAAATCGTATACTAGTGTAGACTCAGTTTTTAGACAATCGAAATTAGAACATGAAATTACAATCTCCAAAGAAGGATGATAATTATCGCAAGTAATAAGAGGTTCACAGTTGTAGATAGATTCAACAGGATATGCCGCAAAACACAAGTCAAGCACTCCACCTGCAATATTTTCGATATTATTGTATTGTGATAAATCATTAAACGCATACACATCACATACTGCACTTTCAGTTGCACTTTTTGTGTTACAGTTGCTCTTGACGTTAATTGGAAATAATCCCACGTAGTCTTCAATTTCATTCCATCGAAGATCTGGCAAGTTGTAGTTTCCCATAATAACAAATCTTGCGTCAGAATTTTGAGTATGTATATCAGTTAAGGACGTCAAGTGAGAGTTATATACCTCGATTCCAGATTTCGGCGGAATGTAAACGCATCCAAGAATGAAGTGATTGTTATTAATTATAGCATTAACCCAAATTTCCTCTGAGCTGCTATTGACAGTAATGACGGAAGATTTCAATGAATTTAATACAGCGATAAGAACTCCACCACCACGAAGTTTCGAACTATTGACTGTTGACCGATCAGTGCGATAAACCATATATCTATTGTCAAACAGCTCGGAGCTAGCTATACCTGGCTCAAGCCATGTTTCTGTAAGAAATATGATTGAATACTCCTCAGAAATGACGGAGCAATAAAGATCTTGTAACTTTGTCCTGAGCCCCCGTACATTTTGATAGTACATTGTAATATCGTTTAGATATTTGGATTTGATGGTGTTGTTTTGGGAAAATTTCCAACATTGGATGGTTTAGAACCACGGCGATGAAAAAATTACTTCACATCAAGTCCAGTTGGCCACAATGTCGGATCTAGTAGTGACTTCACAAGTGATTCCTTAACTCCTAATTTATAGGAGCATATATCCTCGTTTCTTGCGAGTTCATAGCATTTGGCATCCTTTATATTCAGGACGTTCTGAGCATAGTTTATAACCGAATCAACTGTTGAAGCTGGACTGCATCTACCGATGTAGATCCATTGACGTCTCTCGGCTGATATGAAATTATTTATAACGCCTGTAGTTGTAGTAGCCGTATTTCTATTTCCAATAATTATTTTTTAACAAATTAACAAATACATCGTGTAGTTCAAAAAATAAATCAAGGCTTCCAAACGAAACAATATTGCTCAGCTGCCTTCTTGGACATCAGCCAAGCGATCGATAAGGTATGGCACCCAGGACTACTATTCAAATTAAAAAGAGATCTTCCACAAAACCTGTACAACATCTTAAGATCATACCTAAGCGAACGCCTATTTCAAGTAAAGTACCAGTATGAATACACTACTCTACATCCCATTCACGCTGTCGTACCTCAAGGAAGCGTACTCGGTCCGGTACTCTACCTCATCTACACTGCAGATCTTCCAACAATGAGAGAAACAACGGTCTGCACATTTGCTGATGATACAGCCATCATAGCACTCCACACAAAACCAGATATGGCTTCCAATATCCTTCAACAAAACCTAAACCAACTGGCTAAGAGTTTGGCGTATAAAAGCCAATGAGAGTAAATCTACTCACATAACGTTCACTCTCAGAAGACAAACGTGTCCCCATGTAACACTAAACAATCAACAACTTGCTCAAGAAAAACTCGTTAAATACCTTGGGATGCATCTGGACAGCAGATTAACCTGGCATACACACATATGGAAAAAAAGACTGCAACTCGGTGAGAAGCTTCGACAAATGTATTGGTTGTTAGGGCCCAAATCACAACTATCCACCACAAACAAATTACTTATCTACAAGACCATTTTAAAACCCATATGGACGTATGGCATTGAACTGTGGGGTACTGCAAGTAACTCGAACATTGAGATCCTGGAAAGATATCAAAACAAAGTCTTACGAGTTCAAACAAGATAAATTCAAATTAAAAACTATTTGAATTCGAGAAAATAAGCTTACGCTTCTTATAGTTTGCACACTTTAAACATAATATATAAAATTACGAAAAACTATTCGTGAAAATGCAAACAGTGTCTTAATTAATAAGAGTTATTCTTAAACTGCCACAGTATGTACCAAACTGGCTCTTACTACACGAATCAAGTATTCCCTCAGTCAAACAGGAAATAAAACCCAGAAGCGACAAGTACAAGACCCGACTAAGACAACATCCAAACCACCTTGCAGTAGGACTACTGACTAACAATAATGTCAGGCGACTAAAGCGTATAGACCCTTTGGACCTAATACACAGATTCTAACATCACCAAGTTGCCAATTAATATGGAAAAAGTAGAAGAAATTGTCAATGGATGATCATCTTCACAGAACCATACTCCACCTGCCAAACAAAATTGCTGAATGTCTAGAATTGTAAATACGACAGATTGCAAAATAAATGGGGACTAAGAAAAAAAAAAATCACCGGATAAATATATAAATTAACTTTACTCGATTTTTTTAAAAGGAATTTATATCTTAATACCCGTGTTCACAGTTTGGTCTCTAATTCATAACTGACTATACAATAATAAAATATAATATTATAAGATGCCGTCGCGATGGCTGTTGCGGTACCGTAACCAATCGAAATTGTTAAATGTGACATCATCCTTGAATACGATTGGTTGATTGCGATTACGTTGGTTTGTTTCAGCCTAAACGTTTGTATTTTTTTTAATTGTTATGCTAATTTATTTACTTACCCAAATATCAACCTTCCAATACCAGACGTCAGACCAATACATATCACAGGCCACTTCCCATCGTTGTCCGCCGAAAAATTCTCCTCGACAAATTTCATCATATGTACATAAGGCACAAAGTAACCGAAAAACGATAAAGGCAACACTATGCTCCAAATCAGGTACTTCTTGTTCTTGAAAATCTCGAAATTGACCGCGTTCGAGAGTTTCACCCTAGGCCTCTGCCATTTCTTCTGCACCGGCTTGAAGAGCAGTGCTGCGGCCATAATTCCGGCCGCCATCATGGCGATCATCCTCAAAGTCCAGACGATGCCGGTTGATTTCAGGAAAAAATCGATCAAATGAGGGAGGAGGATTGTGAAGACCGAGCTGCCCATGGTGACGATCCCGTTGACGACTCCCATGTATTTCTTGAAGTAGTGGCCGAGGATTGCCAAAGAGGGGGTGTAGGTGAAGGCGCAGCCTAGACCGTACATCATGCCGTAGGTGATGTAGAGGGCGTAGACGTTGTAGGGGAAGAAGGAGGAGAGGAACATGCCGCTGGAGGCGATGGCACCTCCTAGAAACGTTGTTGTTCGGATTCCCACGGCGTCTGTTAGAACCCCTGCTACTGGTGAGACTATGAATGTGGTGCCCATCGCCAATGAACCAACAAGAGCTGAAATAAAAATAAAAAAAAATTTATTACTCACAAAAGTCATCACGATGGTTTTGACCGTTACAAGGTGGTAATCCAAACATATCAAAATTAAATGAAACTATTACTATGTTTTTTACCCCTTTTTAATAATTTATATACAGAGAGTTTTATGTAACACCGAACATTTTCATAACGAGAATTTGTCTTTGAAGTATCCATTTTTCTTGCCAATTTGTAACACTTTTTTTTGTGTATTTCGAGAGCTCAGTGGAGTTTGGATATAAGAGGTTGGTTTCGTTTAACTCGGGCGCCACTACACCGAAGTGTAGACGGAAACAACAAACATTTAATAATAGATTTATTATCAAAATCAAACAAAATAAAACAATATTATTTAACATACAACGGGCATAAAAATAAATAAAGCAATAATCCCTTTATTTATTTTTATAAATAACGTAACTAAGAATATTTTAATAAAGTCCGGCAGACGGAAACCCAGAGACACAATGCCGTCTTGGTTTGCCGGGATTCTGATATTATATAACATAAAGTAAATAAAATAACAATTCTGGAAAATATAAAAATAAAATAATGTTCAAATAACGAATATCAATTAGGGAACGGCGAACGGAAGAGTCACGGCACAACGCCGTCTCGGCTTACCCTAACTGCTAGGCTTCTCGGATCTTCGGCTTCGGAGACTAGACGGGACCCGTGTCAATCACTGGGCCTTTAAGCGGAACTCGTGTCAACCACTGAGATCCGCCGTCTCGCCAAAAAGGCGAGTGTAACCCGTTTATATAGGAGTAGATTTAGTGAAAAACTCGAAAGGAAAAGAGGTGGAACAAAATGTTGGAGGTGGAAATTGAGTATTATATTGGGATAGGCATGTATGTGAAAAAGGGATGTATATAGTCTATGATAGGATAGTGAGGTATATTGGGTTGCCTATGATAGTTTAATGCGGTATACGGGGTAGTATATATAACGGCACGTTACACTCTCCTCCTTCTTTCGAAGATTTCGTCATTGCGTAGAAGGCGAAATTGTTTACTTTTAATATAATTGATTTCGGTTGGGCTCAACCCGTAAATTCGCACCCTCTCGCCGTTCTCCAACCAAACTCGATGCCCTCGGTCCCTAAACTTCGGTTTGGTGGGGGGTTCGCCAGGTTTCTTAGATGGTGGCATCTTAAACGGTTCCAGGTGGAAATTTGTGCTGATTACCAGGGGAAGTTCCTGTATATCCTGCTGGAAGGAGGATGTTTCGAGTAAAACATCCTTGCGATCGCCGTCACCATCCTTGGATTGAATTTTAATGTCCGGCGTGATAGGATAATCCGGTGTCTTCACCATTTGTGGGACGATGGTGTATGAGTAGGTCTACCAGGTCCGAACAACCGGTGGTAAATGGACATCAGCCGGATGAACCCCTCCACAGATCGACCAGGAGTGACAGGAAGCCCTGATTCGTGCAGTGCAATACCCTCATAGCCGTCCTGGATGGTCGGATGTAAAATAAGCGTGTCATCGGACATCTGTAAAGGTGCACTTATTACCCAAGAGAAAAAAATATTATGAGACGTTGAGACAAAAGAAAATAGGTATTCATGCTTTCAAATCTTTGATGTGTATATTCCGCAGCACCTTGCCATTTTCATGCTTAAGATCATATCTCACGGGAGAGATTACTTTGTGAACTAGATATGGCCCCGCGTATTTGGGAGCTAGTTTGGCAGCAAAGTAATCTCTGGCAGACGACAAGTTATGTTCCTTCCGAAAAATTGTATCCCTTTTCTTTGGTCTCCATTCCCGTCTTCTCAAGTTGTAGTAGTGGGCCTGGCGGTGGGATTCCAAGTAACTGTTCCTGTTCACCATCTCTTGGACTTCCCACAGTTTTTCAATGCGTTTGAGATGGGATGGGCGTCCCACCGGAGTGATATGGGGTGGGTTGGTCAGTAGGGCCGGTTCTAGTTTGATCGATGCGCGGAGCTCTCTTCCGAAGTTAAAGAACGCCGGCGTAAATTTTGTAGTCTCTGAAACAGCCGTATTAGTAGCAAAACATAACTCAGATATATATTCATCCCAATTACGATGCGTATCTTCACAATAAATGGCTATCATGGTCTTTAGAGTTTTATTAGCGCGTTCGACGGGGTTGGCCTGGGGTGTGTATGGTGGTATCTCCATCCTTTCTACCCCGAATTCCTTCAAGAAGTTGCCAAATTCTTTTCCAACGAATTGTCGTCCATTATCAGCGATTAGAACCTCTGGTGTCCCAAATTTCAAAAATATTTGTTTATGCAGGATTTTTATTATAGCTGTCGATGTGGCGGAGCGTAAGGTAAGTAAGTAAGTAAATTTATTCTTGCTTAAGACCAGAGGTTTACAAACGTCAATATGTATAAGGGTGCGCACTCCATCCACTTGGTGAACTTGTCCTGCATTACTAATAGGTAAATGTTACCTTTCTTAGAACGCGGGAAAGGCCCCATTAAGTCGATGCTAATGATGTGCCAAGGGGCTTCGACCGTTGTTGGCTTCATGATTCCAGCGGGCCTTAGCGTGGAAGGCTTATACTTCGTGCATACCTTACAATCTCGTACGTATTGGCGAATTTCTGGAAACATACCAGGCCAGTAATAGGTGCGAGCTATCCTGTTAATGGTTTTCGCTATTCCCAAGTGACCAGCGGTTGGCACGTCGTGGGAATCCTGGCAGACTTTGCTTTTCAGGTGAGCTGACACGCACAGTTTCCATGGGTTCACTACTTCTGGCTCGGCGTAATTGTCCCTATCACAGATGAAACGATATAGACGGCCGTCTTTTACGCAGTAATCAGGATGTTCCTTCGGGGAATTTTGGACTTTGCTGATGAGTGCATCATACCAGTTCGACTTCTGAATCAGGAGGATTTCCTTTTGGTCGGCTTCTTGCACTGGACCCCGGGATAACGCATCGGCTAATTGGTTACGGATTCCTTTGTCGTACTCGATGACCATGTCGAACTGTTGTAGTTCCATTATCCACCGCGCAATTCTATCCGCGGGATTCTTCTGATTTTGCAACCACTTCAGGCTCTGATGATCGGTAATTACTGTAAATTTGTACCCCTCTAGGTATGGCCGCATCTTCCGTATTCCCCAGACTATGGCCAGGCACTCCTTCTCGGTGGTGGAATAATTACGTTCCGCGTCGTTTAGAGAACGACTGGCATAACAAATTATTTTTTTGGTGGTATCCTGCTTCTGGAAGAGGACAGCTCCTAACCCAGAGTTCGATGCGTCGGTCTGGAGAAAGAATTGCTTCGAAAAGTCGGGACAACTGAGAACAGGGGCTTCTGTGAGCAGCTTCTTGAGTTTTTGGAAAGATTCTGTCGCAGTCGTATCCCACTCAAACCGGCGGCCCTTCTTCAACAACTTAGTTGTACACTTTATGGTGATATTTTTCTTTTTAATAAATCTATTGTGTATAAAAGGGGGTTCCCGTCAATAAATATTATTATTATTATTATTATTAACTTGTTCAATGGTGCCGTGATATCCGAAAATAACGGGACAAATTTTCGGTACCAGGAAGCCATACCAAGAATTTGACGTAGTTCTCTAGTATTTTGTGGGGGTGGTAACTCCAAGAGTGCCCTTATTTTATCCGGGTCGGTACCAATGCCATTCTGTGAAACCACATGTCCCAAATATTTCATCTCCGTTTTGCAAAACACGCACTTGTTTAGGTTTAATTTTAGTCCAGTTATCTCAAGGCGATGGCAGACCTCCCTAAGATTTGCGATGTGTTCCTCGAAGGTGGTGCCCAAAACTATGATGTCGTCTAAATATGCAAATGCTTTAGGTTCCAACTCAGGGCCGATAATTCGATCAAGGAGTCGTTGAAATGTTGCTGGTGCTGAGTGAAGTCCGAATGGTAACACATTGAAGTGAAGAATTTAATTTGAAGCTATAAGCGAGTGTTTTCCACTCCCAGGCTAAGCATGAAGTAAAATTTCGAGTTTAGAAAAGCCTGAAAATTTGGTTTGGTCGCGTAGCGCGAAGCGCGGAGCGGCCAAACCAAATTTTCAGGCTTTTCTAAACTCGAAATTTTACTTCATGCGCCACTGGTACAAAACACTGACATATTATGAAGTTTAAAACACACCGCTAAACTTTACATTGAATCAGTGTTTTGTGAGGGTCGCGCATGAAGTAAAATTTCGAGTTTAGAAAAGCCTGAAAATTTGGTTTGGCCGCTCCGCGCTTCGCGCTACGCGACCAAACCAAATTTTCAGGCTTTTCTAAACTCAAAATTTTACTTCATGCTTAGCCTGGGAGTGGAAAACACTCGCTTATAGCTTCGAATTGGATTCTTTTAATAAACCGGGCAGTTTTATGTAACACCGAACATTTTCAAAACGAGAATTTTTCTTTGAAGTATCCATATGCATACGTTGCACATTTTTCTATGCTTGGTTTATTAAAAGAATTTAATTTGCAGCTTTAAGCGAGTGTTTTCCACTCCAAGGATAAGCATGAAGTAAAATTTCGAGTTTAGAAAAGCCTGAAAATTTGGTTTGGTCGCGTAGCGCGAAGCGCGGAGCGGCCAAACCAAATTTTCAGGCTATTCTAAACTCGAAATTTTACTTCATGAGCCACTGGTACAAAACACTGACATATTACGAAGTTTAAAACACCGCTAAACTTTACATTGAATCAGTGTTTTGTGCCGGTGGAGCCTGAAAATTTGGTTTGGCCGCTCCGCGCTTCGCGCTACGCGACCAAACCAAATTTTCAGGCTTTTCTAAACTCGAAATTTTACTTCATGCTTAGCCTGGGAGTGGAAAACACTCGCTTATAGCTTCAAATTAAATTCTTGTAATAAACTAAGCATAGCAAAATGTGCAACGTATGCATATGGATACTTCAAAGAAAAATTCTCGTTATGAAAATGTTCGGTGTTACATAAAACTGCCCGGTTTATTAAAAGAATCCAATTCGAAGCTTTAAGCGAGTGTTTTCCACTCCCAGGCTAAGCATGAAGTAAAATTTCGAGTTTAGAAAAGCCTGAAAATTTGGTTTGGTCGCGTAGCGCGAAGCGCGGAGCGGCCAAACCAAATTTTCAGGCTTTTCTAAACTCGAAATTTTACTTCATGCGCCACTGGTACAAAACACTGACATATTACGAAGTTTAAAACACCGCTGAACTTTACATTGAATCAGTGTTTTGTGCCGGTGGCGCATGAAGTAAAATTTCGAGTTTAGAAAAGCCTGAAAATTTGGTTTGGCCGCTCCGCGCTTCGCGCTACGCGACCAAACCAAATTTTCAGGCTTTTCTAAACTCGAAATTTTACTTCATGCTTAGCCTGGGAGTGGAAAACACTCGCTTAAAGCTTCGAATTGGATTCTTTTAATAAACCGAGCATCGGAAAATGTGCAACGTATGCATATGGATACTTTAAAGAAAAATTCTCGTCATGAAAATGTTCGGTGTTACATAAAACTCTCTGTATATACAAGTGTTACATATAAATATTTTTACAACTTAAGTTTCGACTCACAAAAGTAACTAAAATATCACGAAAACCCGTTTCTTCACCTCTTTTATTCATTTGATATTGGTGTTACATGACCATCTCAACAATAAAAACAGTGTGATCATATTTAGGTGCAAGTGCAAATTGCATTATTCACCCTGGATCCGAGCCAAACAAAAAATTGTAATAAGACTATTTTGGTTTGCGCGGGTCGTTAGTCGACATTGAAGCCAAATTATTTTTAGGATTTTACTAGAGCGCGCCGAAAATACTTAACGGTCTCAATGCGATTTTTTTTTTCGTCTAAAATCTTGGCCCAAACTAAATATTCATTCTTCACGCATGGTTAATTAAGATTCCAGATAGTACATTTTGACTATTGCTAAAAAATGCTATTTACTAAAACAAATTGTATAAAATATCTGAAACTGGCGAACGGAGCTTTAAAGCTGACAGAATAAATGTGCAAGAAGAAGAAGAAGAATTTTAAGAAGATATAATAAAAAGAGAACCTTCCCACTGAGCAAATCCATTTAAGTAATGTTTCAACAACATTAAAACAACTATGGATCTCCCCAATAATGAACGCCCTTATTACCTGATTTTGTATATAAATATCGTGTAAAAAAGTATTCTCTGTACATTCCTTGATAATGGCTAGAAGCCGAAACTAGTCGGAATAATAAGTAAAACGTTAGTAAAACAAACCAAGTGTTTTTATTTCAAATTTTATTTTAATCATGTTTCACCAAGTGATTAATGAGAACATTGTGAAAGATATTAAAACAACGTATAATGTTGCTACAATGTTGATATAATGTTATTTGTTTGTTTTTTGCTTAGTGGGTTAGTTATACAAAGAAAGTTTAAGTGTCTTATTTGTGTAAATAACAATGTATGACGAAGTAAAAGCCTCTACAGGCAGGTTACCCATTGAACAAACTCATTCAAGTAATGTTTCATCAATATTAATACAACGTTTAATGTTGCTAAAATGTTGATATAACGTTATTTGTTGGTGTTTTGCTCAGTGAGTTAGGTTAAGTTGTAGTGGTTGCATCGCACATGGAGGTGCACACCCATTGTGATACCACGGTTTAACCATTCTCTTACAAGAACCATTTGGAGCTGATGACAAACTTTGAGAGATTCTTAACATCCAGCGACTCGAGGTCAGAGAGTTCACCAGGTACGAACGGCCTAGGTATGAACCTCTTATTCCAGCTAGAGAAGGGCATTGACAGAGGTAGTGCACAACGCTTTCCTCCTCTTCTTCATCAAGGCACCCGCAGTAGTCATTGAAGGGTGTGGGAGCCGTGCACTAGGCAACCACATGTACACGTGCACACCCCCTAGCAGCGACAAGCGGACGCGAGGCTCAGCCAGCGCCACGCGCACACCACCCGACAGAACCATCGTATCGCCCGCCGCAGGGAGAGGGCGCGGCAAGAAAAGATTAAGTGGTATGGTGGCGTGGTCGATTTATAAGGGCAGCGCTGGCAGGCATCAACAAGCACTCCTCCGACGAAAGTCAGGAGGGAACTTACTAAGAGACATCCTCCGATAAATATCAGGAAGGGCCGTCACAAGTAATGCTTAAGGAACAACGAGGTATGCGGACTGCACGGTACCATAAGAGCGTAAAACGACAGGTACGGCGGTTAAGACGTATTCCGGTCCTGCTGTCGCCAATTCCCACGACCCCGAGGAAACAGGCACGGACACCCAGACGACCAATTCACGGGTCGCAACCAAGGGCCCGCTTCAGGAGCCGAAGCAAATGGCCAGCACCACTGTCACCGTTGCCGCCGACGCCTAAGAAGATCCGGCCATCGCCAGCTTTTCCGTCGCTGCACCAGGTAGCCCCGAACACCAGTCTGTACAAAGGAGTGGATCCCAGGAGGGTGCACCCGGACGACCCCAGAAGGTTCGGAGTGAGGAGCCAGTACCGCCGCGCTCAGAACGCCCGCACGGACGAAAGGAAATGTACATATTGTAATTGTAATTGTTGTAAATAAACTGTGTTAAACCACGTTCTGTTTTGATCGCCGCAAAAGAACATAACAACCCCAAAAAGGGAATTCCTAACCTTTGACCGTGCTTGCTGAAAGGGCAGTGTCCCGTAATGACGCCTATCGCTTAAGCGACGTCACTCCTCCTTAAAGAGATAAGTGCCTCGCTTCCTTTCCTGTCGCATTAAGGTCATATATGCCTGGCGGTGCTACAAGTGCTATTATTTCTCCACCTATTATTGGTGATGTTTGAAATAATATTATAGAGGATCGCCTTGCTTGTCGCATAGGGGATACCTGGGTGTTGGTTAATAGAGGACGAGTGTAACTTTGGTTCGTTTTTTGCTAGCTCGTCTGCTGTGTTGTTACTTGGGTTATTGCTATGCCCTGGTACCCAGATGGGCTGAAGTTGTATCCGAGCTGCCAGCTCATTTAATGCTTTCCGGCAGTCGGATACCACCCTCGAGGTGGTGATTACACGTTAGGGATTTAATAGCAGCTTGGCTATCGGTATGTATATGGACCTGACTGGCAGAAGTCCCATTTACCTTTAGCCATTCTGCGGCTGTCCTGATAGTATGGGGACACTTTTCCCATGATTTTTTTCCAATGGATATTTTTCCCATTACTATTAGATTTCCCATGATTTATTCCCACAGCTATTACTTCTGATTCGATTTTCATGTTGTCGAACATTTCAAGTATTTCGAATACTTCGAACTTCCTAACCTGCGTTTGTCATAGCATTTGTCATTCGTTCACCATCATTCGTATCAAAATTAACCAAATTATGACGGGAGATTTATTACCAATTACCCTGGAGCTTATAGAGAATGGAAGAGGCGGCCGGTTTCTGCACATCGACGGCTATCTATACTACAAGCATTCCGTCACGAAAAAAGGTCTCGTCAACTGGAGTTGCCGGAAAAAGGGTTAATGCTATGCCAGTGCGCAAACAACCGCTATATCGGGTACCCAGCTCCTCCTTACTCGGGGAGGCCCAATGGTTTCTGAGCATCTAGGCCACGCACCTAATCTCGAAGAGGTCGAAGTTGTTCGTGTCGTGCGGGCCATCAAACGAAAGGCTGCTGAACATCCTGAGATGCCCCCTATCCAGGTTATGCGTACTCTGGTTGGCGTGCCGAGTAGCGTTTTATCGCAGTTGCCAAGCAGACCGAATATGCGGAAGGCCATTACGCGGGAAAGACTAAAAGATATGCCGGCTAATCCAGTTGCGATCGATGATCTTGCTGGTATTCCGGATAAATATAGAGTCACTCTACTGGGTTATTATTGCTTTGATACACTTTGACTTTAACTTCGACTTTTCTTTGACTCTTACATTAAATTACAGGCGAAAATTTCATTTTATACGATTCTTATGAAGACGATGACTTCGATTTGGCATGTGGACGCGTTATCGTTTTTGGAACAGCTGAGAATTTGAGGAAACTTCAGAAATGCAGAACGTGGTTCGTCGACGGAACTTTTAAAGCAGCCCCTACAATTTTTACTCAGCTCTTCGCAATTTTGGGATCCATAGACGACATCGGTCAAGAAACCGCCCTTCCCTTTGTGTACGCTCTGCTGGCAACGAAAGATGAATCTGCGTACAGAAAAGTCTTCGATGTCGTCGAATCACAATGTATAGAACTGGGCCTGCCATTTCGCCCTCCTCAAATTCTCATGACCGATTTCGAACTCGCCATCATCAATGCGGCCTCCAAATCGTATCCGACAGCAGATGTAAGAGCGTGTTTTTTCCATATGACGCAGTCGATTTTTAGGCGCGTTCAAGCGGAAGGTTTGCAAATCAGATACAATGACCGGGAAGATCGCTCCATAAAGGAGGCATCGCAAATGATGGCGGGTTTGGCATTCGTTCCATCGGATAAGGTTGCAGAGATGTTCGACATCTTCGCAGAACAGGCTCCTGACGATTTCATGCCCCTCGTCGACTATTTTGAGTTAAATTATATTCGCGGAAAACCTGCCAGGGGACGTAGAAAGGCCGTTACTGTTCGGTATCATCCTTCGTTATGGAATCAGTATGATTCGGTGCTAAATCATGTAGCTAGAACGAACAACATTAGCGAAGGATGGCACAATCGTTTCCGCGTGATCACTGGCAAAAATCATCCCAGGTTATACGCTTTTCTGACGGAAATACAGAAGGAACAGTCGGATACTGAGACGATGCTGCGGCAGTCGGCCCTAGGGCAAAAAATTAAAAGGAAACAAGGGCCTAACCGAAAAATAACCGAGGACAGGATTTTCAACATCGTCTCAAAATTCGAAGATTATACAGACGGCGAAGACATTTTAGAATACCTTAGACTGATTGGATACAATATAGAATTTTGATTATTTACACTTGTCTTTGTATACAATTTGCACTTTTTTAATAAAATTATATTATTGGAAAATAGTTTTATTGGAAAATAGTATCATTGGAAAATGTTATCACGGGAAAAATGGCATGGGAAAAAAATCCTGGGAAAAACGGCATGGGAAAAGTGTACCCCCAATCGTCCTGATTGCTATCATCTCTGCTTGTAGAGCACTACAGTCGTTCCTTGTTACCTGGGATATTGCTGTGTTCCTTGTTACCTGGGTTTTGCTATGCCCTGGTACCCAGATGAGCTGAAGCTGTATCCGAGCTGCCAGGTCATTGAATGCTTTCCGGCAGCCGGATACCACCCTCGTTAGTGATTTAATAGCAGATTTAATAGCAGCTTGGCTATCGGTATACATATGGACCTGACTGGCAGAAGTCCTATTTACCTTTAGCCATTCTGCAACTGTCCTGGTTGCTATCACGTCTGCCTGTAGAACACTATAGTGGTTCGGCAATCTGAAGGACTTGCGGAGGTTCAGGTCCTCGCAGTAGACCCCTCCCCCTAGTTTATCACTCTTAGACCCGTTCGTGAAGACGTTGAGTAAGCCTGTGTCCGGTATTCTGCCCTCCTAGTGGCTATCCAGGAAGAGAACATATTGCCGAAAGCAGGCACTGCGAGACCGTTCGATGTTCAGTGGGACAACGGCAAATTTCTTAACGATTTTTCTATGCCCCTACGTGTCTAGCCTTAGCCTGCTAGTACTGTTTAGTCTTACGGCAGTTGTTACTGCGATTTGCTTTCTGAGGAGATCTACAGAGGTAAGGTTGAAGATCGTTTCCAACGCTTTAGAGCAGTGATGGGGAAACTACGGCCCGCGGGCTAAGTCCGGCTCGCGGAAAGGTTTAATCCGGCCCGTTTAAGAGTGCCATCGTGAGAATATTTGAACGCGTTCTTACTTCGTAATGTGACGACCCGCATAAAAACTACCTACCTACGATGAAGCATTATTCTTTGGCCCGCTACGATTGTCTGGTTATTACAAATGGCCCGTTTTAAAAAAAGTTTCCCCACCACTGCTTTAGAGGGTGAAGTCCTAATGGCACCCGTGAGCATGAGGGACGCCATTCTTTGGACCTTCCCAAATCCTTGTTGGTGGATCTTCTTATGGAGTGCAGTCCACCAAATGAAGACTCCGTAGAAGAGTATGGGCCTTACCACGGCTTTGTAGAGTCTTGTTGGTGGATCCTCTTATCGAGTGCAGTCCACTAAATGAAGACTCCGTAGAAGAGTATGGGCCTTGCCACAGCTTTGTAGAGCCTTGTTGGTGCATCTTTTTATCGAGTGCAGTCCACCAAATGAAGGCCCCGTAGAAGAGTATGGGCCTTACCTCGGCTTTGTAGAGCCAGTAGGTGATGTTAGGCTTCATCCCCCATCTTTTAATTGCCGCTCTATTGCGAGAGTTCAGCGCGACAGTCGCTTTCCGTACTCTCTCTTGAGAGTTGGGTTTCCAACTAAGCTTCCGTTCCAGTATGATACCTACGTATTATAGCTTGGTTTTTGATTTCCATGACCGCTCCCTTTAGGGTTGGCAGTCTGAAGCAGGGTATACTGTGCTTCCTTGTGAATAGGACTAGCTCAGTCTTTTGTGGATTGATCCCTAGGCCACATCTTGTGCACCACTTGGTTACTTTAGCTAATGCCTACTGTATTAGTTGCAATATTATGTTAGGGTGCTTACCAGAGACGGCTATGGCCACGTCGTCGGGATAAGCAATTGCATTGCACCCCGAGTTTCCTAGCTCAAGGAGTAACTCATTAAGTGCAAGGTTCCAGAGAAGCAGAGATAGAACACCGCCTTGAGGGGTACCTCTGCTAACTCGTCTCCTAATACAGGACTTCCTGAGTTTGATAGATGTTTCTTTCGCGGAGCAACTTTCCTTTCCGTACTCTAAGTGCGGTGTTACTAATGAAGTAAATAGCTGTTTTTGTGTATTAATTGAAAAATTCCTACCAGAACGGTTTATAAACCCTAATATCTGATTAGCTTTACGACATATACAGGGTCGCTACAAAGTATGGAAACAAGGCTCTCACAGCTAAACGGCTAAAAACAGAAAATTGGGATTTCTAAATGGGATATTTTCTTGAACAATTTGGCGTGAAAAAATCAAAAATGATTCTCAGAATTTTCACATACGGACGCCATCTTGAATTTTTTTAAATGGAATTCGATTTTTTTTAATTTTACAACTTTTATACACCTTATAATTCTGATTACAACCATATACCTTTTTGTTTTAAATACTTGTCTTTTCATCGATAAACCGGACTTTGAAAAGTATGGAAACAGCGAAATATTTTGAGAACGGTTTATCGGAATGTCCTGAAATTTTGCAAAGGTTTAGAGTACGTTAAGGCCTTCAACTTGCATTTTTTATTTTTTCATATTCATTTGTTTTGTAAATATTCTATTTTTGGTCGAAACTTAAAAATAAAAATTAACAATTTCAACTTAAAAAAATAGTTGCCTTTGAAAACAGTTTTCATTAGCCTGTCAAACTTGTAAAAACATTAGTAAGTAACTGGTTGTTGCAAAAATGCCACATTTGAGTGAAACGGATCGCATAGAGATTCTCATGATGATTGGGTGTGGGGATAGAAAACGAAGCTTTGCCGAAGCTGCTAATCTTTTCAACGTAAATCATCCAGATCGAGCACCTATTTCCAGGTCAGTTGCATTTAAAACATTTAATAGGTTTAATGAAACTGGAACTGTTAAAAATCGTCCAAAAGTTGACGACCAAAAACTGTTACAAATGAAGAAAATTCATTTAATCTTATGATAGATGTAGTTGAAAATCCAAAAACTTCGGTGCAGCAATTAGCTTTCAATAACAACATGAACAGGAGATCAGTTCAAAAAATAATGAAAATTGAAAAGTATCATCCCTACAAAATTCAGCTGCTACAAGAATTGAATGAAGATGACTTTGATCGCAGAATTGAATTTTGCGAAACAATGATGAATAGGATAAACCAGGACGCCAATTTTATTAACCGCAGAAAGCAGAAAGTTGATTCATCGGAAAAGAGCACATTTCCGATGAATCAACTTTCTGCTTAAATGGACAAGTTAACCGCCATAACTGTAGATACTGGTCAAACAAAAGTCCACATTGGATGGAGCAGATTCATACGCAGCGTCCACAAAAAATTAATGTTTGGTGTGGTATAATTGGGCAGCATATTATCGGCCCTTTTGTTATTAATGGCAATTTGACATCTGAAACATATTTACAGCTTTTGCAAGAACAGGTTGTTCCCAGACTTAGACAAATATTCCCAAATTATGAAACTCAGGCTAATCCAGCTGAAAACATATGGTTTCAGCAAGACGGAGCACCAGCTCATTTCGGACTAATAGTACGTGAATATTTAGACCTAAATTTTTCCGGCAAATGGATAGGCAGGAGAGGAACAATTGAATGGCCTGCTAGGTCGCCCGATTTAACTCCACTTGATTTTTTCCTGTGGGGACATTTGAAAAATCGAGTTTATAACAACAGGCCACACAATATACAAGAATTAGAAGAACGCATAAGAACCGAAATTGCAAATATTCGTCCTAATATTTTAACTACACTGCGCCGCAAAATTAACGCAAAATTCGAAATTTCGTTTAAAAAAATTAATTTTATTGTTTTTCCTGAATTGAGCCTTCTTCTCTTTTTCTGTTTATCACAAAAACTGGAAATATGTATTAGTAGGCTAAAAACAAACCTTATTATCTGCCAAACAGGTCTTTATTTTCTTGTTAAAAAAGGCGAGTATCGTTTGATAAGTAAGTTCTTTGATTTCTGGAAGTTTATTTAGAAAATTGTAAAAACAAACAAAAATGAATCCCCCTGGACGAGTTTCAACAAATCTTACACATGAAGAATGTGCTGTTGTAGTGGCGCTGCAAGAAGAAGGGTTTACTGTAACTTACATTGCCCAACGTTTGCATGTTGCTAATTCCACAATATCGCGAGTTCTTTCCCGCTTCAGAGAAACAGGACGTCACGAAAGAAGACGCGGCCAGGGTCGAAAAAGAATGACAACGCCGAGAGAAGACAGGTTTATGCAACTTCAAAGTTTAAGGCAACGATTCCTAACGAGCACTTACCTGCAACAACAATTTGTTCTAACCTATGGTCGTCGACTAAGTCAGGATACGGTCAGAAGAAGACTTGCTGAAGTTGATCTTCAACCCTATCAAGCCGCTAAAGGTCCTTTGTTAACCAGAGAGCACCGACGAGAGCGCTTAAGGTTTGCACCGGAACATCTTAATTGGAACAATGCTGATTGGGGTAGAGTAATGTTTAGTGACGAGTCCAGATTTTGTCTGTATAGTGACGACCGCGGTAGAAGAGGATATCGACGTCCTGGTGAAAGATACAGCCAGGCGTGCATACGAGGAACGGTGCAATATGGTAGAGGCTCTGTCATGGTATGGGCAGGCATCACGTCGCAAGCAACAACAGCGTTGGTACACATTAATGGTGGTCGGTTAAATGCACATCGATACATCGAAGAGGTGCTAGAGCATCATGTTGTACCATTTGCCCCATTTATTGGGTATAATTTCCTTTTTATGCAAGATAACGCCAGGCCGCATATCGCAGGAATTGTGAACCAGTACTTTGACCATGTGGGAATTGTTCGTATGAACTGGCCAGCACGAAGTCCCGACCTCAATCCCATAGAGCATCTGTGGGACATTGTAGGGCAGAAGATTAAAGACTTGCAGCAACCTCCTGCAAACCTTCCAGAGTTAACACTCAGATTAACGCAAGTGTGGGAAGAAATTGAGCAGCAAGAAGTCAGAAGTTTTATTGACAGTATGCCACGAAGGATGCGAGCTGTCATCAATGCTCGAGGAGGCAATACTCGCTATTAAGACCAACTGTACGACTGTTACACGCTTTTTTTGCGGATCAGAAGAATCATTTTTTTTTGTATTATTGCAGTTTGTTGTTTATTTTCTCATTTTTTGTTCACAAATAAGCAAATTAGTTTTAATAAGTATCTATTAGGAACCACTTCGGGAAAAAAATGGAGAAAAAAAAAGAAAAAAACAATAAAATTAATTTTTAAACGAAATTTCGAATTTTGCGTTAATTTTGCGGCGCAGTGTAGTTCATTACAACACTTTGTCCGGCGTATTCATTACTGCCAAGAAGTTAATGGAGAGCACTTTGAACATATATTGTAAAATAAAAAATCATTTATTGTTTAATATTTTATTTTTTCATTTGACTGTTTAATATTAAACAGTCAAATGAAAAGTTTTGATCTAAAATAGAACCCAATCCTGAGGAATACTGAACATTTTTGGCTATATTAAGCCAATTCACATATTGGCTTGATATAGTTATAGTTAGTTATTATTGGATTCGATAGCTAAAGACATCTTATGCTCCATAGTGGCATCGATGCCACTATGGAGCATTAGATGGCGTTAGCTATCGAATCCATTAATTTACTTAATAAAGTAAGCTATTGATAATGAGCACGTAGTGTTCGAAATGTACATTTAGCGAAAATAAATGTTTTTTAGTGAAGAAAGTATTAGTCTTTTATTAAGTAAATTATATTCAACTCTTCACGTAACTCAATCCAAATACATAAGAATCCATTAATGTTGTAATGTTGATCAAATGCCATTCACAGGTTTTTTGCTCAGTGGATTAAACATTCAACAATTATTAAGAAAAAAGCAATATAACAGTAACTTATTTTACAAGTATTTTCATGTTTTTACAGTATTCTTTTTTGAGTAAAGTTAGTAATCTTTTACTTTAACATTGTAATCTTTCATCCTTTTGTAAAAATCTGATTTAATCGTAACCCTGTTGAACCATTCGATTTCTTATCAGCTGTGGGCGAAAAACCAACCTTGCCATTTGAACTCGATTTTGTGCGGTTTATTGCGTTGGAGAGAGAACGGCCTAATTAATCGGGTTCACGCACAAACTGCTCCATTATCACCCAATCAAAATATTTAAGTGGACTGATAAGCCACAAGAATGTCAATTGAGCTATCTCTGAAGGTATTATTGTCCAAATACTCAACCCGGAATGAAATTATTATTAATGGCTTTGTAATAATGTTCGGTCGATAATAAAAAAAACCAAAAGAGTTAACAACCGATAGAGGCAAACATGTTGTTTCGATTTGAGTGTTTAATTTTTATCTGAGGTCGATACACTTTCATTGCAAATTAACTGATATTTGATTGGGATTAATGAATTAATCTTTTGAATTGGTACTTCATAACGCTCAATTCCGATTGCCGAGAAAAAATGCACAAAAATGTTGTAACAACGTTTAAACCTACTTATAATTTAACATGATTTTGATTAGTACCATAACTTTTTTTTCATGTCCTGGGCCGGTATTCCCGAAATTGGTCGTATGAAATCTGTCATTTAGATTGTTTGCGTTTTTATTGCAAATTCTGTTTAATTTGTTACGTTTATTATTCTTTCAGAGAAACGAGATTTGATTTTTGTTTAAATTATGTTTTTGCTGTACAAACTGAACTTGCATTTTTCTTCAAACTTCTTATACCCGGATATTTTATGACAGCATTGTGAATAATCTTTTGAGCACAATGCAACAGGACCTGATCGTAACCTCTAAAAATCGGTAGGACCCCCCGACCGCTATGTAATGAATACATTTCTGCGGGGGATGGGCCCGAATTTCACGCCTTGTTATAACATCTAGCGTTCCGGAACCGAATGCAAAATAGGAAAGGGTCTTGAAAGGGAAATACTACCTGATGCCATTGACACACTTTTATTTATATGAGTTGTGATTACTACACTTAACTTAACATAAGTTAATAAATTCCTCATAGTAAGTTAATTATAACACATAATTCTTTTCATATATAAAGAATATGAAAAAGGAAGTGAGCAACGAAAACAACAAAAATGCAGATTACGGGTAATGAAAAGATATTGATTAAATAAAAAAAATATATTAATTGTTCTAAAATCTAAAATTGGTAATATAAAACAAATTAAATCTAAATATATACAATTATTAAAAACACATTAAACAAAAACTTAGTTTTTTAAGTGGCACCCCCTATATTTTTATACAGCATAATATTCGTCTTGAAAGACGAATAATATTCCGTATATAAATATAGGGTATGTCATTTAAATAAAATTAGTTTTTATTGTTTGAATTTTTTTAAGATTGACAGGTTATAATGACTACAGACTGAAAGACGAATAATATGCCGTATAAAAATATAGGGTGTGCTATTTGAAAAAAAAATAGTTTTTACTGTTTCAACTTTCTTAAAATTGACAAGTTATAATTGCTACAAAGTAAGTGCAAAATTAAAATTGACTACGGCTGAGAATAGCGCCCGGTATAAATTATGAAAGTATCGTACCGATTATTTTTAAAATTACTAATAACTGAGATATAAATTCAATTCTAATAACCTAAAAATCTAACTTTTATCATTAAATTGTAAATATTATGAAATATGTTAGGTTTAGGTATATACAATGTTATATAAAACATACGTATAATTAATAGTAATATCTAAAAATCAAATAATATATAGGGGGTTCCATTTAAAAAAATGTTGTTACTTTCAGTACCACTTTTATGGGACAGCCTGTATACATTAAAATAATCTTACGTTATGAAGCTGTTCAATTCAAGTAAGTTTGGCCTCAAAAATATTTTTCTATCTTAAACCAGAGCGGAGATATCCTGCGAGCACGCACTAATGGCACACCCTGTATATATATATATATATATATATATATATAATTGTATTAATATATATAATTGTATTTCCAATAAATGATCACTTTTTAATTCAATTTGGTAATATTTATCCAATAAAAACCAACATGGCATAAACATTTTATACTTTTGTAAACTTCTTAGAAAAAACCTAAGTTAGTCATAATACTCATATCAAGTTGAAATTATACATTTAGATTAATTCTAATGGCGGAATTAATCTAAATATATGATATACCGGGTGACCCATTAAAATGGGTCACCCGGTATATATATTTGTTCTTTAAAAATGTTTCTCAAAAATTATAATTTAAGTGACATCTCTTATAAGGTAAATTCTTATAAATAACCTTTTGTTGAAAAATGTTTAATAAAAAAGTTATATCTATCCAGGTAGTTATCACTGTTTTTATGCGATATTTCAAATAAAACTAAAGAGAAAACAAAAATTAAACTTAGAAATGAATGCTAGTAGGCAACGGAATTATTCGAATTTTATTCTGATCATTTTAGTTCAATAATAGAGATAAAAATTCCTTATGATGCGTCTTCAAGCGAGATGCACGGTATATTTTTTAGTTTTTTATATTTTTATTTAAATATGGTTTAATCAAATTTGATTACCGAGTAGTGCTATGCAAAGCTTTTCACTCATTCTCTGGCAAATCCCGTATGTGGTTTATTAGTCTCTTTCATGTAGTTCGAGGAATTATTTTTCTTTTTCACATTACAGAAAATTTACAAACGAGCATTTTCCTCTCCCAGGCGAAGCATGAAGTAAAATTTCGAGTTTAGCAAAGCCCAGAGAATTTGGCGTGGTAGTGCAGCGCAGCGGAGCGGCCGAGCCAAATTCGGGATTTTCTAAACTCGAAATTTTACTTCATGCGCAGCCGAGCGTATAAAACGACGATTTCAAGTAAAGTTCATTTGTTCACAATATTTCAGTTATTTCAGCGTTTAATACGCTCGGCTGCGCATGAAGTAAAATTTCGAGTTTAGAAAAGCCCGAATTTGGCTCGGCCGGTCCGCTGCGCTGCGCGACCTCGCCAAATTCTCTGGGCTTTTAGAACAATTAAAATATTTTTTTATTAAATCAATATCTTTTCATTACCCGTAATCTGCATTTTTGTTGTTTTCGTTGCTCACTTCCTTTTTCATTTTCTTTATATTAGGTTTTAAATATGAAACGAATTATGTGTTATATTTAACTTACTATGAGGAATTTATTAACTTATGTTAAGTTAATTGTAGTAATTACAATTCATATAAGTAAAAATGTGTCAATGGCATCAGGTAGTATTTCCCTTTCAAGACCCTTTCCTATACATAGCGGTCGGGGGTCCTACCGATTTTTAGAGGTTACGATCTGGGCCGAATACAATAGGTGAGGATTAAGGAATTTTTAGCGTTTTGGACATCTGTGACGGTCGTGATCAAACTTGTC
Source organism: Philonthus cognatus (assembly GCA_932526585.2). Taxonomy (NCBI): domain Eukaryota; kingdom Metazoa; phylum Arthropoda; class Insecta; order Coleoptera; family Staphylinidae; genus Philonthus; species Philonthus cognatus. The sequence goes on from OW052241.1 coordinate 177,987,655, forward strand.
GAGCTATACGCAAAATTCTAAAATCTACCTGCGTCTCAGAGCAGGGTCGCCAAACCTTCGGTTTGGTGCGACCCTCGATTTAATGCACATGTCGCCCCTCTTACAAACTATCACCCCCCTACGCGTGAGGGTGTTTTTTGTAAATATTTTATTTTGAACGAGTCTGAAGTTATCATTGAGAGTATAAAGTTGTATCCGTGTAAATAATTGTAAATTTGTATAAGAGTGTGTAACAGACGTATTAAACTAAATATTGTTGTGTATCATTACCACAAGCAAAAACTACGAACAGATCTTCAGGAACCAGGAAGATATAAGAAACTGTTTGAACATAAACATAGATAGGGGTTTAACATGTGAATTTGACAGTTGGCGGGCGACCGATCGTTCGATCAATTTCAGGAATAGCGCCCGGGGCAACCTATTCACAACACCGATGCAAAACGAGTGTTTTCCACTCCCAGACTAAGCATGAAGTAAAATTTCGAGTTTAGAAAAGCCCCGTGAAAATTTGTCGAGGGTCGCGCAGCGACCCGAGACAAATTTTCTGGGCTTTTCTAAACTCGAAATTTTACTTCATGCGCCACGCGTATAAACACTGATTCCAAGTGAGATTTAAGTGTACATAAATTTAACAATATTTTATTGTTCTATACGCGTGGCGCATGAAGTAAAATTTCGAGTTTAGAAAAGCCCAGAAAATTTGTCTCGAGTCGCTGCGCGACCCTCGACAAATGTTCACGGGGCTTTTCTAAACTCGAAATTTTACTTCATGCTTAGTCTGGGAGTGGAAAACACTCGTTAAAACATTAATACACCAACAAAAATCTAGATTGCGTAAAAAACCGCACTTTTAATGATTTGAAGTACTCTACAACGAAGTATTGGCAATTTCATTCACACTTTCCTTTCTTTTGCATTATGAAATGCAAGGCCGTAACCAGAAAAAAATCAATTTGAACCTTTAAACGAGTGTTTTCCACTCCCAGACTAAGCATGAAGTAAAATTTCGAGTTTAGAAAAGCCCCGTGAAAATTTGTCGAGGGTCGTGCAGCGACCCGAGACAAATTTTCTGGGCTTTTCAAACTTGAAATTATACTTCATGCGCCACGCGTATAGAACAATAAAATATTGTTAAATTTATGTACACTTAAATCTCACTTGGAATCAGTGTTTATACGCGTGGCGCATGAAGTAAAATTTCGAGTTTAGAAAAGCCCAGAAAATTTGTCTCAGGTCGCTGCGCGACCCTCGACAAATTTTCACGGGGCTTTTCTAAACTCAAAATTTTACTTCATGCTTAGTCTGGGAGTGGAAAACACTCGTTAATAGCTTCAAACTCCAACAAAAATCTAGATTGCGTGAAAAACCGCACTTTTAATGTTTTGAAGTATTCTACAACCAAGTATTGGCAATTTCATTCACACTTCCTTTCTTCTACATTCTGAAATGCAAGGCCGTAAGCAGAAAAAAATCAATTTGAAGCTTTGAACGAGTGTTTTCCACTCCCAGACTAAGCATGAAGTAAAATTTCGAGTTTAGAAAAGCCCCGTGAAAATTTGTCGAGACAAATTTTCTGGGCTTTTCTAAACTCGAAATTTTACTTCATGCGCCACGCGTATAGAACAATAAAATATTGTTAAATTTATGTACACTTAAATCTCACTTGAAATCAGTGTTTATACGCGTGGCGCATGAAGTAAAATTTCGAGTTTAGAAAAGCCCAGAAAATTTGTCTCGGGTCGCTACGCGACCCTCGACAAATTTTCACGGGGCTTTTCTAAACTCGAAATTTTACTTCATGCTCAGTCTGGGAGTGGAAAACACTCGTTAAAAGCTTCAAACTCCAACAAAAATCTAGATTGCGTGAAAAACCGCACTTTTAATGTTTTGAAGAATTCTACAACCAAGTATTCACTTCCTTTCTTCTACATTCTGAAATGCAAGGCCGTAACCAGAGAAAAATCAATTTGAAGCTTTAAACGAGTGTTTTCCACTCCCAGACTAAGCATGAAGTAAAATTTCGAGTTTAGAAAAGCCCCGTGAAAATTTGTCGAGGGTCGCGCAGCGACCCGAGACAAATTTTCTGGGCTTTTCTAAACTCGAAATTTTACTTCTTGCGCCACGCGTATAGAACAATCAAATATTGTTAAATTTATGTATATTTAAACCTCGATTGAAATCAGTGTTAATACGCGTAGCGCATGAAGTAAAATTTCGTGTTTAGAAAAGCCCAGAAAATTTGTCTCGGGTCGCTGCGCGACACTCGACAAATTTTCACGGGGCTTTTCTAAACTCGAAATTTTACTTCATGCTTAGTCTGGGACTGGAAAACACTCGTTAAAAGCTTCAAACTCCAACAAAAATCTAGATTGCGCGAAAAACCGCACTTTTAATGTTTTGAAGTATTCTACAACCAAGTATTGGCATAATATATAAAATTACGAAAAAACTATTCGTGAAAATGCAAACAGTGTCTTAATTAATAAGACAATTTAAGACTATAAATATCCATTGAAACAACTACTTCCCGTGCAAATACACCTCCGGATATTGAATTATACAATGAAATATTTAAAATCTTATTTAATTTGATTTGTTACAACGCTCTATTAAAGTATATGTAACGTTTAGGTCAAATTCTCTTCAAACCAACTAACAATACAATTTAAAATGAAAGGAGAGATAGCAAGAAATTAGAAGTGAAAGGACTTGGATTAAAACTAATGTCTTAGGCCATCTATAGACGCGTTTCGAGATTTATCTCTCTTCAGTATAGCTTTGCTTATGACGTTTAAAAAATTAGGAATAAAATTAAAACAAGTATTGGCAATTTCATTCACACTTCCTTTCTTCTACATTCTGAAATGCAAGGCCGTAACCAGAAAAAAAATCAATTTGAAGCTTTAAACGAGTGTTTTCCACTCCCAGACTAAGCATGAAGTAAAATTTCGAGTTTAGAAAAGCCCCGTGAACATTTGTCGAGGGTCGCGCAGCGACCCGAGACAAATTTTCTGGGCTTTTCTAAACTCGAAATTTTACTTCATGCGCCACGCGTATAGAACAATCAAATATTGTTAAATTTATGTATATTTAAACCTCGCTTGAAATCAGTGTTTATACGCGTAGCGCATGAAGTAAAATTTCCAGTTTAGAAAAGCCCAGAAAATTTGTCTCGGGTCGCTGCGCGACCCTCGACAAATTTTCACGGGGCTTTTCTAAACTCGAAATTTTACTTCATGCTTAGTCTGGGAGTGGAAAACACTCGTTAAAACATTGGCTACGGTCTTGATGAAATACGTTCTTTCCTTCTGTTGTCCAATATTTCTGAATGAATCCACGTACGTTTTCTATTTATACACAAATGGAATTGCAACTATATCTACGCTCATTTCTGGCCACCGTTTGCGTACGTTTTTGGCGCGAAATTTTTGTGCATACTTATTTTACGCAACTTGGCATTTTTTCGACACATGAAACCGTCGTCTAGAGTTGCATCACACCCATGTTTTAAAATAGATCGAGACGAGACGGCGCCGACGGCCTCCAAATTAAACAACGATCGAGAGATTTATTTATCGCTTTCATTCGACAACATTTTTGGCGCATGAAATTTTAAACTTGAACTTGTCGATGTGTCACTGTGGGCGATTTGTTTTTTTTTTAAATATATATCGTATTTTCAATTTAAAAAAACCTCTAGAGTGCCATGAAAAATATTGTAGGTTGGCAACTCTAAAAATGTATATTATAATTTTAATGTCTGACGTTTTATATGCCAATTCCTAAGGCGTGTAGTCAATTTAAATTAAAAAAAAAAATCATCTAGAGGTTTTTTGTTAATAATAATAATAATAATAATAATAATAATAATAATAATAATAATAATAATAATAATGAAACAGACCGAAAAACAACAGCGAAACATAAGAGTATGCTACATCGACTATAAAAAGGCATTCGATTCTGTACCCCATTCTTGGCTGCACAAAACACTAGAAATCTATAAAATCCACCCGACCCTCCGAAAGTTCTTGAAAGCAATCGGGACAAGATGGCGAACAACAATACACCTAACAACAGAGAAAGAACAAATACAAACAGACTGCATCCAAATCAATAGAGGAATCTTCCAGGGTGATTCATTGAGCGCGCTATGGTTTTGTATATGTCTAAACCCCCTTTCCAATGCCCTAAATGACACAAGATATGGATTCCAAATCAAAAACCGAAAAACAACAAATCATACTATCAACCATCTATGCTATATGGATGATATCAAATTATATGGACCAACAGAAACACAAATGAAAGGGTTACTAACACTAGTAGAAGACATAACAACAGACATAAACATGGATTTTGGAATGGATAAATGCAGAACCCTATGTATGGACAGAGGAAAATGGAAGGACACTACCACACCTCACACACTCAACAAACACTCATTAATGAACCTACAGAAGAACGAAACATACAAATACTTAGGATTCGAACAAAATACAAGACTGGATCACGCAACAAACAAAGAACATCTAAAACAGTGGTCTCCAAACTACGGCCCGCGGGCCAAATCCGGCCCGCGACTTGCATGAATCCGGCCCGCGATTGTTTGTAATTTTTTTGTAAATGTCATATTTTGAAATATTGTAACAATTGTTCCTTATATTTTTCATAATTTTATAAAATTAATCGGATCTTGGCCGACTTTATTATGTAGAATTGTATTTGTGGCCTGCGAAGAAGATAGTTTGGAGACCCAGGATCTAAAAGAACAATATAAAAAGAGGCTATCATTAATACTAAAAACTAAACTAAATGCTAGAAAGATATTTAAAGCCATAAATACATACGCGATACCTCTACTAACATATTCATTCGGTATAATCCATTGGTCAGCAACAGATTTGAAAAACTTAAATATACTTACTAGAACTCAGCTTACAAAACACAGAGCACACCATCCACATGCCTGCAAAGAAAGATTAAATATACCCAGAAAAGAAGGGGGAAGAGGACTAATAGATATCCACACACTGCACGATAAACAAATCAAAACTCTTAAAGAATATTTTTACAATAAAACAACATCGCTGCATTCGGCAATAGTACAATCAGACAATAACTACACACCACTGAATCTTTCATCACAGGAGGTACCAGAACAGGCACAAACACAACAACAAAAGATGGAAAAATGGTCGAAAACAACACTACATGGTAAACACTTATACATAATGAACAACAACAGCAAATAAATTTGTTGGTCCCATGCAGGACAACAAGATCAAAACAATTATTTTATCTTGAGTCTCACAGGACAGTTTCCGGATCTCACAATTCGATGACTCGCTTAATGGCTCTTGCGAATGAATATTGTGCCCATCCAGGGTTTGACCTTTTCAACACAACTCTATCTAATTTAAAGTTTAGGCTAAAACGTCATTTCTAGTTTGTGCAATTTATGTTATTTCTATGATTTATGTTATTCAATTTATGATATTTCTATAATTACTATATATACACGCACAATTACGTCGATTAGCTGTTATATTTGATTTTTATATATATATATTTTTAATTAATTATATTACGTTGTAATTTTATGTACAAATGGTGTTTACCGTAAATAAATTTACTTTACTTTACTTTACTTAACAGTATAGACAAACTAGACTCGTACGCCTGGTTTCAAAGAGGACAACTGCACTCTGAATCTGAAGGTTTCCTACTAGCCATCCAGGATCAAGTGATAGCCACAAAAAACTATCAAAAATACATAATTAAAAACCCATCCATAACTAATGATTCCTGCAGAAAATGCTAGCTACAACCAGAAAAAATTGACCATATTATAGGAGGGTGCAAAATGTTGGCAGGAACAGAATATACCGACCACCATAACACTGCAGTGAAAATTATTTACCAAGCTATAGCTCTAAAATACAACCTCATTAAAGAGCAAGTACCATACTACAACTATGTGCCGACCACTGTAATAGACAATGACAAATACAAATTGTACTATGACATAACCATACACACTGATAAGACCATCGTGTGCAATAGACCGGACATCACATTCCAAGATAAAACAAACAAAACGACATATATTATAGATATTGCTATACCGGTAGACAACAACACTACCAAAAAATACACGGAGAAAATCGAAAAATATACAGCGCTAGCCATTGAGATAGAAAGAATATGGAAACAAGATCGTACACATATACTACCATTTATTATATCCACCACCGGTATTACTCATAAAGAATTTAAACCAAATCTGAAAAGACTACATATAGCGCCATTTATGCATACCAACATCCAAAAGGCAATTATTTTAAAAACCTGCAGTATTACGCGAAAATTCCTACGATAGAGCACTTGCGAGACTTGGTATAACCCGTCAGCAAGGAAGACCCCGGCTGATTAATCGCCGAGAAAACAAGAAATATAATAATAATAATAATAATAATAATATAGTCTTTACGGCAACTTGGTGGTGTAGTGGTTAGAGTGTTGTACTGCCACGCCACGGACAAATACCGGCCTAACAAGTTGTCTGCATTTATATAGGTTAGGATAAAAATGCCAAACACTCCGTCTTCTCGGATATGACGTTAAATGCATGTAGGACCCGTGTACTGCCTGGATGTTGCGTGCACGCTAAAGATCCCTACCGGTGGGTTGGAACTCCCACCGGGTTCGGCAAAATTCCCGGATAGCTGTAGACCTAATCTCCGGCGTCATGATTGGCCTTAGCAGCGGAAATAGATGACGTAAAACCCAAAATAAAAAAAAATAAAAAATATAGTCTTTATTGTCCAACGGAGAAACCAAAACAGGACAAATTACATTGATCTTTCTTACAAAATTTAAAGAAAAATCAAATATAAAATATATGTAAATAAAATATAAATTAAATAGAGAAATTTAGAAAAATAAAAACAGGATAAATTATAGTGATCATTATAAATACAAAAAGTATAGAAAATTAATTATTAAATATATATATATGTAAAACAAAAATGATCCAATTAAAGCAAAATCTGTTAAACTTAAATTTTAAATAAATACTAAGTGGATAAATTCTAAAAAAAAAACAGCATAAGTTGCAATGAACAGTAAAAATACAAAAGGAAAGAAAATTATTTTATATACAGGGTGAGTTTTTTTCGATGTTCTCTATGGGGATCTCAGAAACTATAAGAGATAGAAAAACGGTTAAATGGGGAAAGAAATGTAGTTTTATAGGACGAATAAAATGACACTTTCAAAATATTTGAAAAAGTCAAGGGTAACTAGATATTTTGAATAAAGTAAAATGTGTCAATTTTTGAAATCAATATATCTCTATTATTATCATAGATAGAAAAAAAAACTGTAAAGGACAAAGTTGTAGAAAATTTTACACAGATTAATAACAAAAAATCAAAAAAAAAATTTCGCCTATATTTTGGGAGATATGACACAAACTTATCTTTTTTTAAATGGAAACAATAGTTGGCTATGGCCTCATTGAAAAGGTTATTTTTTCCCTTTAATCCGATATAACATATGCCATAGTTATTTTTAAAATAAAATAAGTTATAATCGTTTTAATTTTTCCATACACCAAAAAATAGTTAGCCATGAAAAAGACAAAAGTAAAACAATTGCGGTTGTTTATAGCAACGAGATCAATATTTAATTTATTATCTTTCTTTAGATTTGTCAAAAGCAACATAAAGTAAAATAATTCGAAAATTATCAAAATAATAATAGAAGACAATTTTAAATATTACATAAGATGCTCAAAAAGTCCACTATTATTATTATGGCATAAAGTACATCTTTTTAAAATCGAATTTGTGGCTTTTTTTACTTTTCTTCTGTCAATAGAATTAAATATTTCAAGTACAGCTAGTCTAAGATCCTCCACGGATTGATATGATTGTTGATACACTTTGTTCTTCACATAACCCCACAGAAAAAAGTCTAAAACGGATAGGTCGGGTGATCTAGGTGGCCATAGGATTGGTCCATTTCTTCCCACCCATGAATTAGGAAAAGCATCATTTAAATAGTTTCGCACAGCCAACTTGCTATGAGGTGGAGCTCCGTCGTGTTGAAACCACTTCAATCTTGCCCGTACTGATAAATTTAAATCATCCAGCATATCTTCAAATGTTTCTTGAAGAAAACGAAGGTAATCATTTCCATTCAATGTGTTATCAAAAATATATGGGCCGAGAATTCTCGATCCGAACACACCGCACCATACATTAAATCCAAATTTAATTTGTGGTCTACGTTGTGCAACTTCTCGTGGATTCTCCTGACTCCAAACATGTTCATTGTGCCGGTTAAAAATCCCACAATTAGTAAATCGCGTTTCATCTGTCCAAATTATCTTTGTAGGGAACGTATTATCCTCTTGGCACATGTTTTTGTACCACATACAGAAGACCATTCTCTTATTGGTATCACCGTCATGTAAATTTTGTAAAATTGATACCTTATATGGGTGATATTTGTGTTTTTTCAAAACTCGTACTACAGTCCGTTGAGATATGCTTGCTTCTGTTGCAATTTGTCTGGTCGATGTGGATGGATCTTTCATCGCCAATGCTAATACGTTTATTTCCGAAACTTCATTAATTTCGTTTTCTTTCAAGTTTCGGCTTTGTAAAGGATCCGCACTCACCCAAATTGTAGTAAATTCTTCTGAATGTTGGTAAAGATGGCTGCCGACGATCGATATATTGATTATAATATTGTTCTGCAGCATCCGCAGCGTTTTTATTACACTGAATGTAACAAACAAGCATATCACGCTCTTCTTCGTTGGAAAAATTCATTATCACCTTAAAAAACTTTCAACACCAAATAAATACAAAACAAACTTATCGAAACAAACCAAATATAGAAATGAATTAATATGTTTAGAATAAACAACTGCAATTGTTTTACTTTTGTCTTTTTCATGGCTAACTATTTTTTGGTGTATGGTAAAATTAAAAACGACTGTAACTTACTTTATTTTAAAAATAACTATGGCATATGTTATATCGAATTGAAGGGAAAAAAATAGCTCTTTTAATAAAGTCATAGCCAACTATTGTTTCCATTTAAAAAAAGGTAAGTTTGTGTCATATCTCCCAAAATATGGGCGACATTTTTTTTTTGATTTTTTGTTATTAATATGTGTAAAATTTTCTACAACTTTGTCTCTTACAGTTTTTTTCTATCTATGATAACAATAGAGATATATTGATTTCAAAAAATTGACACATTTTACTTTATTCAAAATATCTAGTTACCCTTGACTTTTTCAAATATTTTGAAAGTGTCATTTTATTCGTCCTATAAAACTACACTTCTTTCCCCATTTAACCGTTTTTCTATCTCTTATAGTTTCCGAGATCCCCATAGAGAACATCGAAAAAAACTCACCCTGTATATGTGCATACAAACACACACATATACGCATGAAAAACAAAAACTAATTAGAAAAATAAAAATAAAATCTGTTAACCTTAACTTAAAATGTTGAAATAACATTAAAAGTAAATTATTATTTAATATCATAGAAAAAGAAGAAAAATATTTTTTTTTAAATAATACTATCCCAAACACCAAAGAGACAAAAATGAAATGATCTGCTACGAACTGAAAATGTCATCAAAATGGCGATTGGCATTACGACACATGTGTGTTAGCGGGGCTTTGGTAAGGATATTAGTTCTACACCTAGGAATTAAAAACGTATTGCTATGGCGAGATGATATACGCGGAATATTAAAATTAACCCTAGCCAGGAGCCAATCACAATCCAGGGTATTGTTGATTAGTGTCTTTAAACAGATAGCACTACAAGAATTTTTTGTTATTGAACATATGATATTTATGATGTGTATTCTGTAATATTTACATAATTATTTAATTATGTAAATATTACAGAATACACGATATAGTATTTTCAAACTTTGTTTTTTTTTATGAGGAGCGATCAAAAAGTAAGGTTACAAAATGTACACGTTACATTGCAGGCTTGTAACCTTACTTTTTCTTCACCCCTGGTATAAGTACAGGGATTTTTTTCTTATAAGTATACCTTTACATGTTCTATATAAACATGTGTAAAATTAATTAACATAAAATTAAATCGAAACAATTTTTTTTTAATCTCACTTTAAATCAGTGTTTCAGACGCGTGGCGTGTCCCGACTAAAGTTTTATATAAATAAAACAATTTAAACACTTTCAAATATATATTGTATTAACGCTACAATTGTTTCGCCACACTGTGGCTCCTTCAGGCGAAGAAATGATAAGTACAATTTGTCGGGTCGGGTATATATACAATGTTTATGGGGGGGTGGGTTTTTCAAAAAAATGTAAATTTAAGAGTGGCGAATTAGTTAAATCTGTTTGATCGTTGAGAAGATGTCCTGAAAATGTTCTTTTATTGATTTCTAACCACTCCATGATGTTGAGTTTCCGACCTTTCCTTTCTAGATGTAGGACTTGGAAATTTTCATCGAAGTGGTGGTTTTCTTCGATGAGGTGGTTGGAGGATGTGGAGTTTGTTTTCTTTTGTTTGAAGCTGGTAAAATGTTCTTTTATCCTCTCTTGAAACGATCTTCCGGTTTGTCCTACATATTTCTTGGGGCAGTCTTTGCAAGTTAGTAACCACTTTGTTGAGTTTTATTATTTTTGTCTTTATTGTTTTTAATTATTTTTCCTAAGGTGTTATTTGTCCTGTATGCTATATTAATATTCAGTTTTCCTAACATTTTCCCGATTTTATTACTATTGTTTCCTGTGAATGTTAATGAAGAGTAGTTTTTTATAGATTTGTTTTTGATAATTGGGTAAATGGAATGTATTAATTTATTTCTTTGTTTTTTCTGTACTAATTTTTCTATTATTGATTTTTTAAATCCGATTTTGTAAGCAATTTGAAATATTATTTTTAATTCCCTATTATAATTACTTTGTGTCATGGGGACTGCTAATAACCTATGTATCATACTATGATAAGCTGCTAACTTTTGAGACATTGGGTGATTCGATTTATAATTAATCGTCGTGTCTGTGTGTGTCGGTTTGTGAAAAATCGAAAACTCCTGTTTGTTATTAGTTCTCTTTATCTTTAGGTCTAAAAAATTAATGGAATGATCTACTTCTATTTCTTTTGTAAATTAATTTTATTTTATGTTGTAAGTTTATTAAATGTAAAAACGAATCTAATTGTCTGTCGGTGCCATTGAACGCTAAAAGTACATCATCAACGTACCTATACCAATAAACACATTTCTTAAAGGCCGGCAATTGAGATAATCCCTCTTCTAAGTTATTCATAAATATCTCCGCCATCAGGGGGCTCAGTGGGTTTCCCATGGCTAAGCCTTCCTTCTGGCGAAAACATTTATTACCAAATTGTAAATAATTCTGTGACAAGCAGATTTCTAGGAGGTTTAGAATTTCCGATTTTATTATGGGGATTGTGTTGTTTTTTATTAGCATATCTTTAATTATTGTGAAAACTTCGGTCGGCGCACACTGGGCCGAATTACAAATTTTTTTTTTTTGAGAGAATTTAGAATTTTTATTTCAAAAACAATTACATATAAAATTACATGTTTTTTTTTTATAGTATGCATGTAGGTATATAATTTGTAATTGTAGTTGATGAGGTTCCTTCCTTTTTTCCTCGCCTCGTGATTCCAGGATGAGAGATCCGATCTCGGGCTAGCGGTATTAAAGGATGTCTGTGTGTTAATGTATTTGTGTATTCTGTTTAGTTGATATCGTTGTTTAGTAGTTTGTTTTTTATTTTTAACTTATATGGGATGTATTTTAGACATTTTATGTATTGTGGTATATTGTTGTATGTTTCTATTATCTTTGTCATCAGGTGTTGCGTGTATTTTTTTGTATTATATTTTACTGTTCGTAGGTCCGATCTTCTTCTTGTTGTATAGTTGTGTGTCTTCTTGTTGGGTTGTATTTTGATGCGTGTTTTTATTAGATTGTTTTGTATCTTGTATAAGAATAATAAATTGTTATATGTAATAATTTTTTGTATATCTAGTTCTTTGGTGATTGTATACAGTTCTTTAGAATGTGTTCTTCTATTTATCTTATATAATATCTTCAATACTTTATTTTGTTGTCTTTGTAATTTTCCAATATTCTTTTTGTTTGTGTCTCCCCAAATTGGCGTTAGATAATTTATATTTGACGTGAATAGTGCATGATATACCGTTCGTTTTTTTGATATGGGTATATATTTGCTTATTTTCCATAATGCACCTATAATTTTTGAGTTTTTCATTATTAGTTTCTGTATGTGGTCGTCCCACTTTAGGGTGTTTTTTATTTTTAATCCTAGGTATTCTGTTTCTTTCACTTCTTTTATGAGTGTTCCATGGATTTTGATGTTCAAGTTAATTGGTCGTTTCTGTCTGTTGAATATCATGTAGGTAGTTTTTTGTTCATTTATTGTTAACAGATTGTTGTAAAACCACTTTTCTAATTGTAGTATATCTGTTTTTATTTTATGTTCTATTTCTTGTTGGTCTGTTCCCGTGTATACCAGGCATGTGTCGTCAGCATTTACGACGACAAAAATAAAATGCTGTACAAAAACATCTTTTTACCTCACATATTACCTTAGGATGCCATCCTGATGATCTTAATGTTAAAATTAATCTATATTAGATATACAGGGTGTTTCACATAAAGTGTTGCAGATCCATAAGTCAAAATCTATGCGTCATATGAAAAAAAAGTTTAAATAAAAAGTTAATCGTTGCAGTTGAACTAACTAACCCTTCAAATATCAATCCCTCCAAGTCCCCCCCTGTTATGGAGGCTAGGGGTAACTTCAGAATTTTAAAAGGGAACCCTCGTTTTTTACGGAATCAGATTCTACATTAAAAAATAGACACTTTTTATCTGAAACATTTTTTTCTGTTCTCTATTGATGGCGCTGTAGACGATAAAGCTCTTTCAATGTAGCTTAATGAAAATAAGGTGTTACAGGTTCATAGGTCAAGATCTACGCGTCATATTTAAAAATAATTTATATTGGAAAAAGTATATTTATTATAGAAATGATGAAATTACGTTTTTTTTTTTAGCAAAATAACAAATTTAGGAGGAGTCAGAATCAATGTCATCACTATCTTCTTCGTCATTATCTCTGATCACAGCATATGTAGTTTCTCGTGAAGTTTGTTCATTGAGATAGTTGGGCATTCGAAGTATTCCTAATACTACCTCATTCAATTGTTTTTTCGTCTCTTTGTTTTTTTTTTTCTATAACTACTGATTAGAGGGTCTGATGATACAAGCAACCAGTTAAAAATGTCCGTATTTGTATCTAATCTTGACGTTTTCCTCGAGTGGTACTGTCTGAGCTGTTTATAACTTTTATGGCTTGCTTCTATAACGTCTTCTGAGAGGAGACCTACAGGCAGTGGAAGCGATTTTATTATGTCAGCCCCATGCATCAATAACTTATGGACACTCATTTTATACCATCCATAAAGTGTGGTCGCCAACTCCGCGGTCTTGAAACAATATATTTTAAATAGTCCTTCGTTGATATAATGACCACACGATATAACAATAAGAATATTAGACATTCTTTCAATCAAATTTTTATCGAAGCCTGTGATCCGGGAACTCACTTCAGGGTTTTTGAAAAATTTTCTTGCCGTGTTCCCATCATTACTGTTACCACCACCTTGTTTTGGTAAATCAACAACAAGACCCATTTCTTTATAAAAATCCTGACATATTTTATTGTTTCTCTCTTTAACTTGTTCTTGTGATTCCTTTCCTCTGGCTTGCCATTGCTTTATCTCCAATTTATATGCTATGTGTAAAAAGTATTCGAAGCTTCGCAGGTACGCATGCAAAACAGAAAGACCGAATTTATATGAGCTTTCGTCACAGGCCCTTTCTTTAATCTTTTTTAAATCGTTCATGATTGTGGGCGTGGCTTTGCATACATTACACGCCTGTGTACTTTTTGTTTCAGTTAAGACGTTGACTGTTTTGCCGTCTAACATGGTGCAAATGAGCACATGCCTAAACTGAATTGTTTTGTCTCCCAGGGTGATATTCGTTGGCTGCAAATTGCTCATTTGATATTTAATTTCGTCGTATTCGTCTTTCGTATTTTCGCCATTTTCTTTTTTTAATTTAAATGAAATTGGACGGCAGTATCTGGTGGAAGAAGCGGTGTGATTTTTCCAATATATTTTTTTTATATAACTTTCATTCTTTTCGGATAATTCCAGGGGCACAATTGTACATAAAATTATATTAGAATCCGCATAAAATGTATTGTTAGTGAAGTTTTGCTTATATATACTGTGTCCTCCACTGCCATCTAGACCCCACTTATAAATAATTTCAAGAGTGTTGTTAGTACCGCCCATGTTTTCGATAATAACTTGCGACTGAACTTGTGCAAGTCTTTGCACAGTATGGTCTAAAAGATCCTGTAACGGCACCACAGCTTCGTTCTCAGATACTCTGACATTCAATGGGTAACATTTTTGTTTTGCTTCTGATACCACGTGATATGATGGATATATATCAGCCCCTCTAGATTTTGCTCCTAGTCGCATCGTTTTATAATCTTCTTTTGTCAAATGAAGATCAACTATGAGACCTAATACTTCTTCAGCACTGTATGGCCTTACATCCTTAGAAGACGATGAATCGTGAGCCTTTTTCATCATTTTCAAACGTTTAGGAGTTGCACTTAATGCAAGTCCCATTACCTTCGCCGCACTTCTTTTTCACGATTTCACTAAACTTGATTTTGTAGCCGAACATAGATTTTCTAAACTTAGATTTGAAACAAGAGGCTTAAGTTTTCTCTGTTTGCTGCGATCAGAACTGAGTTCAAACATTTTTCTTGGCCTGCCTCGGCTCATCTTCGAAACAATGGGTTGTGCCATTGTAGGTAAATGTATGCCTGGGATTTTCAACTCAACACTGAGCCAATTTACGTTGTTATTCTTGAAACGTTCGTACATAGACTTACATTTTCGCCATTTAGACAAAAGTTTGGTCACAAACACTTTTATGACATCTTTTATTTGTTTTAATAAAATGTCAGTTGGGTCATTTACACCAAACTTGTCCAACACGTATTGCACTAATCGTTCATTACACTTGAATGACGAAAACTGATAGAAATGTTCATCTCTTAATACTAAAAAATAGTTCATTCCTATTTAATTTTCTTTTTTGAAAATTATAGTCATCATGAGTACCTGAAAAAAGGTTACATTTTAACAAGGGGGGAAATATGGGGATGGGTTTATTGCTTCCCTGGAATCATCAATGTTTGTTGTGTCTTACAAAATATACAATTTGACGGAACTATGCGGAACTTTTTTTAAACATCAATGTATAGCAGTTTATTATGCGATTCTTTTCATTTACGTTAGTCCTGAACAAAACTTATTTTACAACCAAATTGTTTAAAACTTTTTACAAATAAGATATTGTACATGTAAATACATACTTGGCGCAAAATTCTGCATCCTAAAAATGTCTTAACTTTTGAGCACATACGCGAAACAGCCGTAGTTAGGAGGTCAAATATTGAGCGTTGCATCGACTTCTGTCAACCGAGTGGAAAGAGAGATGTTTGACAGGTACCCGCAACGAATAGCATTGTTTTTTCACAATTGTTTATTTGTAGTATTGTGACTCGATAATCGTAGAATACATACTAAGTGGTTTTAGTTAATTTCGAAACATTTGAAAATGTTATTTTTGTCGTCGTAAATTTGTAATCTGGCCCAGTGTGCGGCGGCAAGTTCGTGAATAAATTCTTAACATCAAATGAAACTAGTTTTGTTGTATTAGGTAAATCTATATCTTTGATGTTATTAATTAATTCTAGGCTGTTTTTAATTGAATATTTTGGTTTGAATTTAGTATATTCAATGATAATATTGTTTAACTGTTTAGCTAGTTCGGTACTTGGGGCATTAACATATGACACAACTGGTCTGATTGGGTTGTTCTCTTTATGGAGTTTGATTAATCCATATAATTTAGGGGATTGCGGGTTCATGTTAGTCAAAAAATATTTTTCTTTTTCGGAAAACAGCACACTAGAGTTATTTAATGCAGTTTTTATGTTTTTTTGAAATTGTATTGTCGGATCTTTACTCATTATTTTGATGTAATTATCTGAGAAAAAGGTTTCTATTTTATTAATGTATTCATTTTTATCCATTGCAATTATTGTGTTTCCTTTATCCGCTTTGGTGAAAATTAAATTATGTAGTTTTGAAAGTTGAACAATAGGCGAAATCTATTGTTCAACTTTCAAAACTACATAATTTAATTTTAATTTAGTTTTAATTTCGTTATTATAATAATTATCACATTTCGTATTATTTTTGTTTTTAAGGTAATTAGCGAATTTGTATTTTTCTAAGAAATTATTATCTGATTTATTTAAAGCAAGTTCTGTTTCTATTGCTAGCAATTCAATTTCTTTAGTATTTTGATTTTGTTTTATGTTGTATTTAAAACCTTTTTCTTTTCAGGCTTTTCTAAACTCGAAATTTTAGTTCATGCGCCACGCGCATAAAACGCTGATTTATCCCAAAGGTTTAAAACACACACAAATTCCAATAAATAGTTCTAAGAAGTTATTCCATGATTTTGTAAAATTTATAGGTTTTTTTTTTTTCAACAAACTGTCGTTTTTTTCAAAGAAAAACGGTAGCTACGAAAAAACTTGAAGCCAGGAAAATTGTTCAAAATTTTATTATCTAAAACTTTTATTCTATCAATTGTTCTGTATTCCCATTAGTTATTGAGTTATATGCAACTTTTGCGAAATATAAAAAAAGCGAGCGCACTCGCGTAAATTCTCAACATTTTTTTTAAATTTTCCAAAAAACGTTATAACTCAAAAACTATTCGAGCTACAGAAAAGTATAATACATGCATTTCGGCTATTTCGATGAGATCTACAAGATTTTACACAGGGTGATCCATAAAGAATCTAAAAGATAATGTCAATTATATTTTCTAACTCAAAAAGTCGAGTGTTTATTAGAGTCCTGCACGAGTACGTAAAAATATATCCTGTTAATAATCGCCGATTACGTTGCTACGTGATACGATTACATACTCGTGGAGCGGCATCGTCGCATCGTAGACCTGTAACGATTAGTAATCGGCAAATTGAGATAGATACTAGAGAAGATAATTAAGAATGCGGAGATTTATAAAATAGGAGATTTGAAATAAATAAACCAAAACTAACCTCAAAAGATAAATGAGAGCTGCGTTTCTCACATTTTCCGAAATTATCCAACGGAGTCTTCTGTGGCACTTAGTATTTTGGTTAGTAGAGTGTTCGAGAGATTTTAAGGGTGAAATTCTCGATGTTTGTTTATGAATTTCGGTTGTTCGAAAAAGGTCGAATACAGGTCAAGTTAAGGAGGAGTCGCGCGTCCGTATTTTTGTTGGTTCGACTTTTCTCTTCTTTTGTTTTGTTCCTATCAAGTCCGGTGATATTACTCTCATGCGACGTGTGATTATAATTAGTACTATGGTTTCTCGTACTGTCGTTTTACTTCCGGTGTGGGAGTTTTATAAATATTGTTATGGCGACGCACAGTGGTCGGAATTTAAAAAAAAGTGGGATTTAATATAAAAAACCGTTTGTAAATCATGAAACTTTGTGGATGAACGTATTTTGAGTGTATAAAAAAAGATTCTGAATGTCAAATATTGAAAAGTCAAAAATTCAAAATGGCCGACGAAATATGGCGGACTGAGCCATAAATTTCCGATGAAATTTGTGATTTGGTACGATATTCCTGATCTGGTATGGGTAAAAAAATGATTTACTAATTTCCAAACAATATTGAACAGGTTTACTGTTTTTATTTAAAGCCATATATGAAATATGAATTTTTATATCAAATCGTTCCGTTTTTTTTACTTATGATTTGTTCCAAGGTCTTGCTTCACTGTGTTATCGAAATTATGTTTAGTATTGATTTTTTCAATAAATTTAAGCGCCATTTACATGAATAATTATGGAAATATTCGTTTTTTTCTTCAAAAAATGCTCTTTTTACCTAGATAAGAAGCATTTTTAAAAGGCTGCAGCTTTGACCGGAGCAGGTCGGAGCAGCTGTTTAATGTTGGTAGCAGTGGCTAGGAAATGCCTCTAGAATATACAGATGGCGCTGTATACGCGAAAAATTGTCAGTGTTTACAACGACAAGAGGTCGCATAACGTCAGTGAAAGTTCTTCCAGTGCAGTTGAAAATTGAAAACAGGTACGTTGTTTCATACAATATATCATTAATTTGACTGTCATGTAAATTTATAAACAATAATCGAATTACGTAAACAATTCGAAACATATTTGGTATTGTTTACTTTCATATATTTTGGTTTTTTGTTTGTTACATTTTCTAAAATGTAATGAATTTGAAATAAGAAAAATCGATGAATTGTAAAAATAACATATTCTGCATATTTGCATGTGTTGCACATTCTTTAGGTAAACCTTTAGTGCTATTGATTAATCAAGGATATGTACAGAACAGATTTGCTCATATTTAGTTCAAATTCCTAATAATAGGGTTCGTTCAATTTTAATGTACATTGGTAGTATGCATTTTTTTAGTTTTGCCATGCACCATGACATACACGATCAAAAGAATTGACATACACGATCACATTAGAAAGCACGCAGATGTCACCTCTCACGAAGAGTGCAAAAAACTAGCTGCCGAATACGTAGCTTCTAGGTTTAATTGCAAGAACTACACCGAGCGCATACTTAAAATAAAACAAGTATTGCAAAATTGGTTTTTCAAAAAGTATTTCGGCAAGTGGCAAGCGGCTACACGAATCGATCAGCGATTCCGAGAATGGAATAAGGATTGGTTGGACAGTGAAACCAAATTCGACTTTGGACAGTGTGGTGTTGGCGAACCAACAGGTAAATGTTTGATTAATGTTTGATAAATAGTTTATGACATAGGACGCTTACAGTCAAATCACACAAATCTCACAAAGTCTTCTATTCCACTTACCCTTGAACAATAATAACCTAAAAACTAACATAACAGTCAGTCCTAAAAGAACAGATCTTCAGAGCCCATAAGCATATTTGATTACGTGTCTCGAAATGATGCATAAACTCCGATTTTCTTCGCGTAAGAAAAAACTAATTTTCTTACGCGTTTTTAGTAACTCATTTAAATTTAGGTTTCTGAATTTTGCGCGTATATTAATTGAGCAAAATTTTTCAATTAATACACAAATATTCTATTTATCAAAAACAGTTGTTGTACTGTATGCAAATATTATTCATTATTCATATACACTTTTCTATCTTTATGCTAGGGCTACTTTTTGTTGAATTATAGGTCTTGACGAAGATTTGGTTCAGAGGATTAGCATCATACTGAGAGTTCTGTCTAGCGGGTACAAGATCGAGGTGACACGTTTTGAGGAGTACACGTTGGACACTGCGCGGCAATACGTGGCACTGTATCCTTGGTACTACATGCCGCCAAGTGTCCACAAAATATTGATTCACGGTGCAGCAATCATCAACGATGCTGCACTTCCCATTGGCAAGCTTTCAGAAGAAGCCTTGGAAGCTAATCACAAAACTTGTAAGAAGTTTAGAAGAGAGTTCAGCAGGAAACATTCTCGAATGGCGACAAACGAAGATATTATGCATCGACTATTGCTTCGGTCGGACCCGTTCATTTCTTTGTCTGGAAATTGTTATACAAAAAAGAACAAAGAAATTTCAGCGGACATTATTCCCCTGCTGGACTTGTCCCCTGCCGAAAGGTCCGCTCTTGATGAAGCGGATTTTGAAATGGACGAAGAACCCGAGTTTGCTTAAAAAGTGATCAGAACTGTGAAATATGTTTTAAATTAAGATTTAAATTAGTTTAAGTTTTTGTAAAGAAAGTTTTGTTTATTATTGTTCAGCCTCTGAAAATGTAATTTATGTTGCGTTTATTCACGTCAATTAAAATTTGCAAAAATATTGCCTTTTTGGTGCCTTCTAAACTTCTTAAGTGATAAATAATAAGACAAATTTGAAAAATAATAATAGATTCTTATAGAAACGCAGAGAGTCGATTAAAATAGAATTTGTCCATGTAATGTGTTCAAATTACCTCGCTTAAAACGTTAACATTGACTGAGAAAAAAAAATATCGCCCCCCTCGAGCCCTCTGAAATTCCTATGGCACTAAATAGTATATAGTTCACAGATTTTATTCCTGAAACAAACAGCTGCTCCGGTCAAAGCTGCAGCCTTTTAAAATGCTTCTTTTCTAGGTAAAAAGAGCATTTTTTTAGAAAGAAACGAATATTTCCATAAGTATTCATGTAAATGACGCTTAAATTTATTGAAAAAATCAGTACAAAACATAATTTTGATAACACAGTGAAGCAAGACTTTGGAAAAAATCATAAGTCAAAAAAACGGAACTTTTGATACAAAAATTCATTTGTCATATATGGCTTTAAATAAAAACAGTATACCTGTTCAATATTGTTTGGAAATTAGTAAATCATTTTTTTTACCCATACCAGATCAGGAATATCGTACCAAATCACAAATTTCATCGGAAATTTATGGCTCTGTCCGCCATATTTCGTCGGCCATTTTGAATTTTTGACTTTTCAATATTTGACATTCAGAATCTTTTTTTATACACTCAAAATACGTTCATCCACAAAGTTTCATGATGTACAAACGGTTTTTTATATTAAATCCCACTTTTTTTTAAATTCCGACCACTGTGCGACGTTCCGTTTGTGTAGCCGCGTCTTTATTTTCGTTAATTCGGAATTACCAATCTTTAATTAGTTTAAGCAGGTGGCGCTTGATTATTTATTTCTAGGGGAACTTAAATTTATAGTAATTTTCAGGGGGAGTAATTGTCGTTAAAAGTTAAGAAAAACACGTGCTGTGTGCCGTTGTGTGAAAGAAGAAATCTTAGTGAATCTTCGTGATCCTCTCACAACCATTGAATTAAATAATTAAATTAAGCGAGGCCAAACTACATCTTAAGGTAAATTATCATATCTTCTTATTTTGTATCAACTTATCGGCTTTGTTCTTTCTCGCTTTTGAATTTTCTGCATTTTGTTAGCTTGTCCATTTTGTTTTTTTGTGTTTTGATAATTATTTCTGGGGTCGTTCACTAAAATTTGAATGTCGATTTTAGGCCTCGTTGTGTGAGTTAAATTTGGTTATAAATTTAACAATCCAATTTTTTTAACCATTATTGGAATTTTTGGTGTTCCGGAGGGCGGTTCGAATTAGAATTCTTCGCCACGGCGAATTCGTGAAATCGAAGTAGGAGTATTCTGGAGGGGTCGAGTGTATATTCATTCCTTGCTGTACGATCAGAGGGTGGAATTGAATCGAAAGGCCAGAGAATCTGTTCTTTGCTGAATCAGAGGGCGGTGCGAGTGAATCGGAAAATTGGACAGGAAAAAATTACAGATAAGTGACCATAAAGTGAATTGTTTGTTTTAAACACGTCAAGTAAAAATAATTGCTGGATCGGTGTTTAGGCAACGGAGATTAGTGTTTATTAGTTGACGTTTAATTTGAGTTAATTATTTTACATTCATATGGTTTAGTTTTATTTGAAGTTTGAGAATTTATTTAAATTGAAAAAAGCAAATTTAGGAAAAAAAATAGTAACCATTTCAATTATTCTTAAAGTTTTGGTTTAAATTTAAGGGAGTTATGATTTGTTTATAAAATGATTTATTTGTACAACACATGTGAAGAAGGGTGACGTCATTCTATCTGGGTTTTTTTGTGTAATTATTGTTGTGTATTGATTTAGATTCTTTTATTATTATTTGAAATAAAACAACGCAGTTGGGAGGGTTTCACTTTTATTGTTGAACACTGCAACATGTTTCACCACACAGTGGCTTCATCAGGCAGATGAAATATCATTATTTCATCTGCCTGATGAAGCCACTGTGTGGTGAAACATGTTGCAGTGTTCAACAATAAAAGTGAAACCCTCCCAACTGCGTTGTTTTATTTCAAATAGTGTTATGGAGTTTCATCATGTATCCGCCTCATCAATTAAATCTTTTATTATTATTAGATTGTTGATATATTTTAATTGGGTGAATTCATTTTGTGTAAATGAAGTTGAGCCGTTTTTTTGATATTTGTGTATTGCTGAGTTTTCTTTTTAATTGATTTATAATTAGTTTCATTCACATTTGATTTTTTTTGTTGATTTATCCCGAAGTTCAAAAACATACACAAATTCTAATAGATAGTTCTAAGCAGAGCCGTGGCAAGGGTGGTGCGGGCGGTGCAACGGCACCAGGCGCCATTACGAGGGGGGCGCCGCGCCGGGATGGGTTTTATATAAATTTTTTTTCATGTAAAATTGAAATATTCTGGGTAAACCCAGGCGCCGAGAAGTTTATTTATATTTTTTCATGTAAAAGTAAAAACTCCTGGGTTAACGAACACACAAAAAACATACAATAGCAGCGCCGCGCCCAGCGCGAGACATGAGCCTCAACGTTTTCAAGTGGAATCATCGCTGCTGCCAGTCTCCGCGCTTTATATAGGGATCCGATTGCCTTACCGCCGAGTAACCTATGACGTAACAATGCTGCGCGACATCGCATTCAGACCGTGTATGATGGTATTAAATACACATGTGTACTAACTTAAATATTAAAAGTTTAAATCTGTAAATTTAAAGACTTTAAAACCCGAATAATTGAGGAATTGTCAGCCCTGGTGTTAACCGAGCAGTGATATCACGGAAGAATTATTTTCGTGTTTGCGTAAAAACTCGCATTGTTTAGGTTATTACTTTTTGTGTGTGTGTAAAGTTTAAAATTATAAGTGGTAACTAGTTTGAGATTTGGTAAGTATTGTTTTCTTTTTATTTAAACTTATATAGGTGATATAATATCATCTATAAAAAATGCGCCGAATCTCATGATGAAAATTGAATATTTATTAACTTTTTTTTACATTTTTTTCCATGGCGCCATACCCTATATTTTTATCTTCTCACAGTTTTTAGTTAGTTCAAATGCCTGGGTTAAATTAATTATGCAGCTTTTACAAATTTTGATGATATTTAACATGAGATATATACTATTATTGAATGGTTATGTATAAATTTAACTATATCATCTGAAGATACTTTTTATTCAGATATAAATAAATATGTATATGCAATATTCACTTCACATAAACAATTCTAATTGTTGTTTGTACTACGGAAATTATATTATAAAATGAGAATAAAGTTAAAATATCTAATAATAATATTCGAGATTCTTAGCTTAAATATTCTTCGGTATAAAAATAAGTACGGTTTTTGTTTGTCAAATATTTTACAATAATGTCTCTAAGTCTAACTTAAACAATTATATTATTAATACTTATAATACATATATGTATAATGATTTATAAGAAATCATATTCGAAGGAAATGTCATATCTTAACTAATCTTATCCAACACATTATAATTATCAGGGACTGAGAACGGAATGAAAACGAAAACGAAATAACGAAAATAACCAGAATTTTTATAAAAACGAAAACGGAAACGAGAATCTATATTTTTCGTTCGAGATCGAAAACGGAATAAATAATATTTAAATAACGTTTTTTACCGGCTTTTATCGTTCATTATTTTAAAGTTGGCGTATAGCTTATGATGTAAAATAAATCTGTAACTTTTGCCACAAAGATTTAAAGTTAATATTAATGTAGGATATTCAATTATTACATAAAAATTACAATTTTAATATCTTTTACAGTATTTGAAGGGAAATAAGTTCGAACTGGTTGAAGATAAATAATTGAAGTGTCTTACTTTACATTTATTTGATTTATGGAAAAATATTTTTTTATATGATATATCCTCGGATATACCTTCAATTATTTCATACTTATTTTAATTCAAATACCCTTAAATTGTAATATTAAAATGATGTTACGACAAAAAATCTTGTACATGAGCAATTTCGTTTGGATTTGATTTGAAAAATTTCACTTAAAACGCTATAAATAGTATTTGATTTTTTTCTGTAATATGGATAATAAAAGTTATAGAGGGTTATTATGAATAAATGAAGTAATAACCGTTATTTCTTTCATTTCGGTTATCGAAAACGGAGATTTTAAGTTTCATGCGAGAACGTAAAGAACGAACAAAAAGAATTCGTTTTCGTTCCGATCAGAAGCGAACGTAATTTTTTTAGTTTTTAGTCCCTGATAATTATATTATGATATTAAAACGATCGATTAATTGAAGGCTTTGTAATTAAGGGGGATCTTCTATATTGTTAGATATGGATACATTTTATTTCTACAAATTCTTTATAAATAATATTTACAAAGGTCGCTTATTCTGCTTTTTTCTATAATTGTTTGTATAACTACGCAAACATTATTTTTTCTTAAAACCACGTGGCGAAAAGTTAATCCCCCTTAAAATTATAATTAGATAACAGTATATGTCTAATTATAATTACTTTTTGTTTTCTTTTATTACTAGATTTATTATTTGTCCAAGAAGAAAGAGGTAATATGGCACCTTCAAAAAAGAAATCAGGAGCTCAAAATGAAAAACAAAAAAGAAAGAGGGCCGAGGATAACACACATTTGTCTAAACAAATGAAGAAATGGGTATCGGTTACTACATCTACACATAACAAGAAAGAGACTCCAATAAACATTGATGATCCTTCCAATTCGGAAAACTTACATTTAGATGTCGAAGAAAATAATTTGCCACCTCTTCAAAAACAACCAGACAACAAAAAAACAGAAGATCAATCTTCTGAAAAAGAAATCATATCGAAATCACCACCTGAAAATAATAATGAACAAATAATACAATATGAAGATCCAGCTACATGGCCGCTCATCACCGACAAGTTTAAATGTCATTAATACAACTTGGACCATTACAAGTTAATGAACATTTAACTTTCTTTCCCCTTTCAGAAGATGGTAGATGTTTTAAAAAAACTTGGTTCTATAAAACATTACCGAATGGTGAAATGGTTAGACGAAATTGGCTCTTATATAGTGTAATGAAAAATACTTTATTTTGTTTTCCCTGTTTGTTGTTTTCAGTTGAAAATCATATTTTAGTGATATTAAAAAAGGATTTAGTGATTGGAGGCATTTAAGTCCGCGGCTACCAGACCATGAAAACAGCGTTGAACATAGAAACTGTTATATTAAATGGAAAGAATTTGAGAGACGACTTCGTGATTGCAAAACAATTGACGACGAACTCGAAAAAGCGATAAAATTAGAATCCGAAAAATGGCAAGAAATATTAAAAGTAATTGTGGATGTCATTTTGTTTTGTGGGAAAAATAATCTCGCATTACGAGGATCAACTAATGAAATCGGTACTCCAAACAGCGGCATTTTTTTAAATTTAATTGAACTTATCAGCCATTACAATCCTGTTATTTATAATCATCTACAAAATATTAAATCAAATAAGCCATCTGTTACATACCTGTCATTGGACATTCAAAATGAAATGATAAATTTAATGGGAAATAAAGTAAGACAAGAAATTCTCAAAGAGATTAAAGAATCTAAATATTTTTCAATATTATTTGATGGCACACCAGATATATCAAAAAAGGAACAAATGTCACAAATTCTTAGATATATTAAAATTACTAAAAATGTAATATCAATTGAAGAAAAATTTATTGACTTCATTGATACACATGAAAAAACTGGAGAAGGATTAGCTGAGGAAATTTTAAGTAAATTAGAATTCGATGGTTTAGACATTAAAAATTGTAGGGGTCAAGGATATGATAATGCTGCCAATATGGCAGGGAAGTATCGTGGCGTACAGGCGAATATTATCAGGAAAAACGAATTAGCAACATTTATACCATGTGTTAGTCATTCCTTAAATTTAATCGGAGTACATGCCTCAGAAATACTACCTATCATGATTACGTTTTTTAGCATTGTAGAAAACATATTTGTCTATTTTTCTAAATCTACGTCCAGGTGGAATAAGTTGATGGCAGTATTAAAAATTTCTTTAAAGGGACATTCCACAACACGATGGTCTAGCAAGAAAAGAGCTGTAACAGCTTTATACACACAAATTGAACAAGTACACTCAATTCTTAAAGATATATCTCAAGATCTTAGTTTAAATGTTGAAACAGTTTCGGGTGCTAATCAAATATTAATCCAAATTGATTACAAGTTTATATGTCTACTAGATATATGGTGCAAAATTCTAACGCATATTGATCGGGTAAACATTCTACTACAAGGAGAAAAATTGTCCCTAGACGTGGCATCAAAGTTATTAAAAGGATTAACTATGGCTCTACAGGAATTAAGGAATGAAGGATTTGAAACCACTTTAAATAAAGCAAAAATAATCTCCACGAAATTAGATATAAGTCCTGATTTTCCTAATAAGAGACAGAGGAAAGTGAAGAGGTTTCATTCTGAAGAAGCTATTGACGAAGGATATTATTTAACACCATCTGAATTATTTTCTAAAGATTGTTATATGGTGTTTGATAATATTTTAGGTCAATTACAGTGGAGATTTGAATCAATGCACTCTATTTGTGGAGATTTTAACTTTCTTTACGGGAAGTCTATAGAAACCATGTCTTCTGGAGAATTACGGAAACAAGCAGAAATTCTAGCTTCAAAATATAAAAACGATTTAAATGCTGAAGAATTTCGATCTGAAATTGAAAGTTTTAAGTTTCAAGCACTTTCAATGTGCGAAAATATTCAATTAACAACTCCACTTGAATTGTTAAATATAATTCACACATATGAACTGAGTAGTGTATACCCCAATATAGACATAGCTATTCGAATATTTATAACGCAACCCGTGACAATTGCATCTTGCGAACGTAGTTTCAGCAAACTGAAATTAATTAAAAATTATTTAAGATCGTCAATGGGACAAGACAGGTTAACAAACTTAGCCATATTATCAATTAATTATGAAGTAGCGAATGCTTTAAAATATGATGAAATCATCAAAGAATTCGCATTACGCAAAGCAAGAAAAGTGAAGTTTTAGATTATTATTTACTTAAATTTCTTTTATTATTTGTTCATTCAATAGAAAAAATTATAGGTTTTTTTCGTTATTATCTTTGTATAATTAATTATTTGACAATAAATGTTCAAATGTTTGCACAATCGCTTTTTGTTTCATATTTTTTAAATATACAAATTGGCCTTATACCATTCTTCTCATTTATATGAAATTTACTATGTAAGAAAAGGAGGGGCGCCATATCAAATTTTGGCACCAGGCGCCAACCTAGCTTGCCACGGCACTGGTTCTAAGAAGTTATTCCATGATTTTGTGAAAATTATAAGTTTTTACGAATCTTTCAACAAACTGTCGTTTTTCTCCAAGCTACGAAAAAACTCAAAGAAAGAAAAATTGTCCAAAATTTTATTATCTAAAACTTTTATTCCAACAATTTTTCTGTGTTCTTCTTAGGTATTGAGTTATTGCCAACTTTTGTAATTGCGTAATTGCGTAAATTCTCGACATTTTTTAATTTTCACAAAGAGCGGTATAACTCACAAGCTATTCGAGCCACAGAAAAGTATTATACATGCATGTTGGCTATTTCGACGAGATCTACAAGATGGGTATATTTATTTTTATACAGGGTCATCCATAAAGTATCTAAAACAATATGTCAATTGTTTTTGTCTAAATCAAGAAGGCGACTGTTTATCAAAGTTATCAGTGTTATTTATTAAAGTGTTTTCCACTCCCAGACTAAGCATGAAGTAAAATTTCGAGTTTAGAAAAGCCCCGCGTAGAAAATTTGTCGAGGGTCGCGCAGCGACCCGAGACAAATTTTCACGGGGCTTTTCTAAACTCGAAATTTTACTTCATGCGCCACGCGTATAAAACACTGATTTAAAGTGAAATCCAAAAACACACAAACGCATATTTAATTACAGTAACACAGTCTGTTATCAACGATATTTAGTGTTAATAATAAATGATAAGGTTTTCTACATTTACGTTAATTAAAGCTGGTAGCGATACTAAAATGATAATGATTGCAAAATATTAATAAAATCAAGATTACTTTCAAAGGATTTGCATTGGTGATTCGAAAAAAACAGAATTCGAATCTTTGATATTTTTCTCTTGCTAAACCGTTATTCGAGTATCCTGTGATATGTATATTAAAGTATGGCTACTAATTTATAGTACTAAAACTTGCAAACTGAATTTCAGTGCTGTAAATTCATGGCACACTGTATTGGGTGATTCGGATTCGTGATTCAAATTCTTTTTTTGAAGATGGGGATACTCAAAAAAAGAATTTGAATCACGAATCCGAATCACCCAATACAGTGTGCCATGAATGAACAGCACTAAAATTCAGTTTTTCAGGATGGGGATCCTGAAAAAAATGATTCGAATCACGAATCAAAGCTGGGCAGCTCTGATACTAAAAGTAAAACTTCCAAAATTAATTAACTCTAAATTAATGCCATACTGTATTAGGTGATTCGGATTCGTGGTTCGAATCCTTTATTTAAAGATGGGGATCCTCAAAACAATCAGAGCTGGGTAGCTCTGATATTCACTAATGCGTATATTTTTTTTTATCAGTATGGATTGTTTATTATTATCGTAATATTTCGCTGGCATTTAATTTAATACCATTTCATTTAATCAATCCGGGTGGCTTTTATTACATAATTTCTTTATCTCGCATTGTGCGGCGTAAATTGCGCAATTGCAGTACGCATACCTCTTTGTGGTCCTTTGCCACGATATCGCTAAGTTATCTCGTCTCGCGCAGGAAATAACAACAAACAAAATCGAAAACTATTCAAAAATTCCACGCGAAATGCGTCAACAGTTGGCTGACGATAACACCTTTTTATCGTTGATTCTAGTATTTACATTTATACCGTGCGATCATTTAAAACATGACTAAGAGTAGGCTTTGAATTTGAAATTAGATTGTCACTACTGACTGTTAACACATAGCTTACAATAACCTCAAATTTATTCCATCATTCAATTAACAGACTAGGCAACCACACAAAAAAATGCCGCCTACTCTAAATCACAATTTAAGCGATCGCACGGTAGAAGTATTTTGAATATAATTTTGTATCATCATATCTTTGAAACAAAAGCTAAATATAGACTAACAAAAATACTAAATTGGTTAAATTAAATGAAAGTTTAAACTTTTGACTGTGACCAAACCAAATTTTCAGGCTTTTCTAAACTCGAAATGTTACTTCATGCTTAGTCTGAGAGTGAAAAACACTCGTATATATAATATTCATAACTTTGATAAACACTAGACACCTGCACGAGTACGTATGGAATCGGCGATTACAGATACAAATACTCGTAATCGTACTCATGATTACACGATTAGAATCGTTTATTTATGCAGAATCGTATGAGTAATCGGTTATGCAGGCCCCATGAATGTGTGAGAAGATATTTCACACATCTTTAACCCAGTAAAACAGTTTTCAAGGAACACTTTTGGAAACCGCATTATCAGTAGACAATTTCCCTTAATTTGGCACGCAGATCTTAACCCTGCTGATTTTTGGTTATGGGGATATCTAAAAGAAAGGGTTTTTTTAATGAAACCTAATTCAATTAATGAATTGAAAGAGTCCATTACTAAGAACATAGCAGCTATTCCACCAGACCTACTCAGAGCTGCGGTTTACAGCATTGAAGAAAGGCTACTTTTTGTTGTAGAAGAAGATGGCGGCCACATTCAACATTTACGATAATTGTAATATTTTTATTAAATCCCATTTCTTTTGGCACATAGAGACATTTTTCATTTCCAAATTGCTCAATTATTGATTAAGATATTAATTTTTAAAAATAGGACTTATTTTTTAAAAACCCTATACATTTCGAGACACAAGGTGCTCATTATCATTATCTGATAATGAATACCTTGTGTCTCGAAATGTACATCTGTAATGATTCTACCCTAAGTATTGTACAAATTTATAATTTGTATTATTGTTTACGTTGTGTTATGTATATAGTAACCCTTTTATTTATTTATCAGGTTCGTTGTTTGTGTCAATATGCATTATCGTAAATACTGTGTCTTTATTCCCTTTTAATTTGACTAGGAGGATGTGTGGACAATAAATAAAACAGGATATGAGCTTAACGTATGCAAAGTTTATTGACCTTTCATGACATTTCTAATGAATTGATATGTCTTATATTATTTATATTCACAAAATATATTACCCAACGTTTATGCTTAAAAGTCATGTGCATTTGGTTAAACTCAAAAAAATGTATGACTCTACTTGTGGGAGCAAAATTAACTAGCCCCTGCATCTGCATTACTAGATGGGAAACCCACAAAAACCATCTCGGAGCTAGCATCACACACTCGACACACTTGCGATTAGTTAGTGGGACAATCTCTCACATAGGCCCTACACATCAATCGCCATTCATTTTTGATTAATGAGCGCAACGACCTTTCACCTCGTTCCACTCATAATCGAGTTATTTTTCTCTTGTGGTTAGTTAGTAGGACACTTAGCGCAATACTAACTCGGATTGGCCTAACACATCAATCGACTGTTTGGATTAGTTAGTAGGACTGTTGTGTATTCACACTAATTAATTATTATTACATATTCTTAATTAATTCTTAATTTTAATCATACATTTATTTCTTATTTTATATTATTTCCTATCGTTTATTCTTAGTATCTTCACACTTTACTTACCCAGCTAATAAATCGTGTTTTGTAGATAAGGTGGTCGGGTGCTATTAAGATAATGCGCTCGAACACCTTATCCTTTGATAACCAACCCTTAATTGATATTTATTAATTTGTGATTATTTTTATGTCTTTAACCTTTGTGAACTTGGATGATTGGGCAGTCGGAGATTATTCTATTTTATTACTTCCCTTACACGAAAATGCTCTTTTCTTAATATTCATTGACACTACTCATCCAAGGGTTAATCTATTTGTGATAATGTACGCATATAAATACCGTTATCTTTGTGCCCAGAATTCAATATCGTTCTTGTATCCGAACTGTAAACATCGAATTTTAATAAAATCAAGTTAAAGTGTGAATTGTTTATACAAATCTCCCGAGGACCACAACAGGACATACCTCGTTTTCTCGCTCAATTCGGCCTTACACATCAACCACCATACATCCCTCATTCGTGTGATTAGTTAGTAGGACACTTAGCGCAATACTAACTCGGATTGGCCTAACACATCAATCGACTGTTTCGATTAGTTAGTAGGACATACCTCGTTTTCTTGCTCAATTCGGCCTTACACATCAACCACCATACATCCCTCTTCGTGTAGTTAGTTAGTAGGACACTTAGCGCAATACTAACTCGGATTGGCCTAACACATCAATCCCCTGGGTCGATTAGTTAGTAGGACATACTTCGTGTTCTTGTTCAATTCAGCTTTACACATCAACCACCATGCATCCCTCATTCTCACCCCCCCCCCCCTTTCATCTTCCTGTTTTTCCCAGATGTTTAAATTATTTCGCTGGTTTTGTTTGTTTCATTTCAACTAAGTCGGTTTGATGTATAATTAATATTACTCTTACGTGATAGTCTCTCCAGCGCTGTTATCCCTAACTCCATTCTCCATTTTCTAAATCCATTCTCAATACTTAACTCTTTTTATCAACATTACTTCACTAACTCACATCCCACTGAAACAGCCTATTCTCAACTGTCCCCATTTACATTCAAATACTGACTATCCCCGTCCCGGTCCCAAAACTAACTGATTTTTAGAATCGTTTCTTTGCTGCTCTCAAAGTTCTCCCCTCCCCAAATTTTGTTACTTAAATGTTATCTACTACCATATATGGTCACAAAACCCTTCCCTCTCTGACGTCAACTTCATTTCCCTGACTTTGCACACTTGTTGTGTTTGCGTTCGTTAAACCCTGAACTGAATCTTTCTGTATGTCTTAGCATTTCTCCACGCGCCGGTACTTGTTTATTATTTTAAGGCGATGCTGCATTTGTTATTTCTTTCACATAAAAAAATTTGATCGACTAATGTTATTCTCGTATTTATTGGATGTTGATTTTTCTTTATTATTTTCTTGGGTGATTTTTGTATTAATATTTTAATTTAATTTCGTCAAAAATAATATTTGCACATGGCCCCTACTGACCTATTACACATCTAACATAAAAAAAGTGAAGTAAGGAATAACAGTCTTTCTATTTGTGATTAATCACTTCACGTAAACTCGAAACAATACAGTTACACCTCTGTTAACTTAACCCAAGAATCAAACATTTGGTGTCTATTTTACAATTGCCAGGCAAAGCATTGTTGCGTGTAAAACTGAGTTACCTCACTGTCAGTCTGCCCCGTGCTTCTAGCTTAGGTTAAACCTGGGTTGGGCCGTTTCTATGGCTATAGATTATTAGATTAGTTGCGACAAATTCATTTTCAATTTTGAAAGTAGAGGTTAGCTTAGTACGGATAAATCCAAGAGCCGTACAATGAATTTTAAGCCGGAGATAAATTTACTTGTCGAACTGGCAAGTAAATATCATTTTTGACAGACGCTCGCGCCCAAATAATGTCAGTAATGTCAACTGAGTGAAAAATCTGTAGGTAACTACTGAAACAATTGTAAAATGTCGAGGCTGTTTACCAATGGTTTAAACTAGGCAGTACAGTACCGGAGGGTCTATATTAACAAACAGTGGCGGATTTCCTATTAGGCTAAGTAGGCTGAAGCCTACGGCGGCAAATCTTCAACGGATACCTAATTTCGACTTTGAGGCTTTTATGAATTTTTATTTAGACGGGAAACTTTATTTCTCTCGGCTGAATACCCCTCTGGAGCAGTGTTGCTAACTCTAAACCATCGAATGTCTTAAAGTCGTGTATTAAAAATCACCAGAAATCATTAAATTTTTCGGTTTTTATTAAACGAATTTCAATTATGTTAACAACAGAAAACTCTGAAATAATTAAAAACTTTGTGAGACTGAAGAATTTTCAAAAAGATTTTGAGACTATTTTTTTTTTGACATACAGGGAGATTTATTAGCTTCCTTACAAACTTTGGCATTTGAAAGTAGATTTAATTTCATGAAGAAATCATTCATATCATTGCAGGTTCTATCTGTCTTGGTTTAATAATAATAATAATAATAACAATCTTTATTGTCTAACAGATATACCATAAAAGGACAAATAACAAAAAGTATATACAATTCATAAACATAAATTACAATAATTAATAAGTAATAAGTAAATATAGTTAATAAAATCATTACAAAATATATATTATCATAAATAAAAACAAAATCTTTTCACAGAAGAGCCGTTAGAGAAAAATATCCTTAGATATAAGATTTGCATTACGGCACATATGCGTAATGGGCGCTCTTAGTAACACATTTGTGTTTGCGGTAGGTATAAAAAACGTGGTGTTATGCCGCGATGCAGGACGGGGTACATTGATTTTTACCAAAGATAGTAATTGAGTTGAATCAATATCATTGGCAATTAACTTGCGTAGGAACATTGCACTACAATTTTCTCTACGTTCGGAAAGAGATACGCAATTATGCTGTCTGAGAATTTCAATGTATTCCATCGAATGATCAGGATAAACGCCGCTACTTTTAAATGTAAGAAATTTAAGGAATCGCTTCTATACTCGTTCAATTACCGAGGAACCGGACATGTAGAGAGGATACCAAATGATTGATGCATACTCTAACCGGCTGCGCACGAGAGCAAAGTACAGCACCTTCAGCAATTGGATATCAGTAAAATATCGTGATATACGCATTAGAAATCCAAGCATTTTAAAGGCAGATTTAGCTATCGTGTGTATGTGATCTGAAAAAGTTAGTTGCGAGTCAAACCAAACACCAAGATCCTTTATTTTAATATCACGAGGTACAGAAGTATTCCCGATTTTATAATTATTCAGTACTGGTTCTCGTTTCCGAGTATATGATACCACAACACATTTGCTTGTATTAAGAGATAGTTGATTAGTGGTACACCAATTAACTATAATATTTATGTTTTCTTGCAAAAGTGCGCAGTCGTATTCCGTATTGATAGTAGTATACAATTGTACGTCGTCTGCATAAGCCAAGACTTGACACGTTATACATGCGATTAAATCATTAATATATAAATATTAAACAACAACGGACCTAAATTTGACCCCTGTGGTACCCCAGATGTGGATATGAAATAAGCTGATTTAAATCCATTATAGTAAACATAGTTCATACGATAATCCAGGTAAGAAGCTAAAAAGTAAACAATGTTCAGAGAAAGTCCGAATGAATAAAGTTTATTTAGTAAGATTTGATGATTAATGGTGTCGAAAGCTCGAGAAAAGTCGGTGTAAACAACATCGACTTGTCCGCGCTTATCAATCGATTCACAAATATATTGAGTGATAACTGCCAAATTAGTAACAGTTGATCTGCCGGTACAGAATCCATGTTGTTGTGGAGACATGTATTTTATCGTGTGCATATAAATAATTTGATAAATTATTTGTTCAAAAACTTTAGAGAAGTTTGAAAGAATAGATACTGGTCTATAATTTCCAATGTGGTTTTTGTCTCCTTTTTTAAATATTGGACTTATTACTGCCGTTTTCCATCTTTCAGGAAAAATCATATTTTTTAAAGACATATTATAAATGATGGATAACGGCTTGACAAATACGTATTTGCAATCTTTAATCAAAAAACATGGAACACCATCATCACCACATATCTATGAATTACGGAGCTGATTTATACTACTTACAACCTGATTTTCTTGAATAATAGGCATCAGAAGGGTTTCACGATTGTTATAGGTGTCATCGATATTATTTACAGGCCCTTTTACTGTGAACACGTTCGAAAATATATTTGCGAATGCGTCGACAATTTCTTGAGGAGAAGAATACGTTATTGAATCACTATGAAGTTCACCAGGAATTCGTGTTATACCTTTTTTTAAATTTACAAACTTCCACAAATCTTTTGGTTTAGTCTTGAGGTTAGATTGAATTGTAGACATATAATCATTATAAGCACTAGATATTTGATTTTTAGTCAGACGGCGTAACCTTGTGAACTCATTATAACATTATAACACTACTCTAAGTACTCCTCGATGATTGAAGCTATACAAAAGAGGTTTGTTAAGTATCTCCATTTTAAGAAGTACGGGGCTTATCCTGATTTTAATTAGGATGTCGCCGTAAGGCGAATTTAGTGACAACGCTGTTTAAGGTACTCAATGGTCAAATTGATTGCCCTGAATTGTTGGAGCAACTGAATATATTGGTGCCCTGTAGTGTAAGAACTAAACGTCTATTTCAGCTACCAATACCCAAAACGAACGTACTGGTCAGATCGCCGATGTATTCTATGTGCGCTACGTACAACAAACTCATTAATACAAATACAGATGTGGATATATTCAACTTTAAATCAGCGAAAGAATTCTTCAATGTGATCATTGAGTATCTTTCTTAGTTTATTTTCTTAGTTTTTTTACTTTTAGTTTATTTCTTGTTATTAGCTTAGTAACCTGAAAATTTCGTTTACTTACAATGTTAATTTTCTTTAATTAAAATTATTGTGTTTTTTCTTTATTTGTATTAACTTCAATCTGTAATTGGACCTTGTTCCGTTGGTTGAATAAAATAAAAATAAATAAATAAAAGAAGTGTGAGTTAGATGTTTTCCATTTACGATGGAAATATTTTTTCAATGCAATATTACGCTTAATTTCAACAGTAAACCAAGGTGGAAATGTTTTCTTATTTGCATATTTTACTAATAGAACAGAATTTGACAAGGTATTAAATAGTTTTGCATAGAATGCTTCACAGGTTTCGTTAACATCTAGAATATGTTCAAGAAACGACCAATCTACATTAATTAAATCTTCATAGAGTTTTACATAGTTAGCTTTTTTAAAGTTAAATCTTAGCTTATTATTAGAAGGAAAACAATATATATTATCGTTCATAACTGAATCAAAGGTAATACATAATGCAGGGTGATGGTCATCCTCCGTTACCATTGGGTGATCATCTCTTACAACGTTGACAACGCTATTAAAATTGCATAATATTAGGTCTAATAATCTATTGTTAGAATTGCGTACGTTATTTAGCTGCTTTAATTTTAGTAGTTGTATGAGATTAGATAATGCTAAGCATTTTCCATTATTCGGTGTCGAGTTGTCAGAATAACTTGGTCTATTGAAGTCCCCAAGAATCAATATCGGTTGGTTTAAAAGATGTAGCGAAACAGTTTCAAAGAATGTGTCTACTTCATTTATGGAGGTATCCGGAGGTATATAAAAACCATAACGTAGAAAAAAGATGTCCGTGTGAAGCATTTACATAAAATAAAACCAATTAAAAGCACCAGGTCATCAATGTGCGGAATATCAACATTTTCAAATGAAATTTTGTTATTAAATGTCACCAAAACTCCCCCACCAGTTGTTCTGTTTGTAGTTTTATTATTCCTAACACTTCTTATGACGTTAAATTCATTCGTAAAAAGCTCACTTGAAAGGACAGAATCGCAGAGCCAGGTTTCTGTAAAACATATAACATCAAAATCTGTATTACATATGCTATTGAAAACTGTATCAGTTTTTGAGCGAAGGCCGCGTGTATTTTGATAGCAAACATTAAGAAGGTACATTCTGTTGGACGAATTTAGTTTTCCGAGTTTCCGGATAGAGTGACGATTGTTGGAATGCCGCGTATATACTTAATACTGAGATCAGTCTCTCCTGAAGATGACCGTTGTAGAAGTTCCTTTTTGGTCTCTCTGTATAATTCCACTTGAGCTGGGGTTTGATCTCGCGATATAGAAATATGTTTATATTCGTTATTATTTCTCAAATCTTTTACGTTTTTGAGAATGGATACAACCGATGATTCCTCTGGTAGAGTTACTCTAATCGGTCGTTTATTAACACTACGAGATGCATCAAATCTACCCAGTCTAGAAGAATTTATTACATCTTGCTTAACTTTTAACACCGATAGAACATTCTTAACAGTGATAGTGTCACTTGCGTTTTGTAATGTTTTTGAAACACAAGATTCCTCCAACCCACAAATTATTACGTTTCGCTTACGTTTTTCACGTTCTTGAATTTCCTGTACTATTTTTTCTGTTTCCATTAATCCAGAAGGTGCCAAAGATGGCGATTTTTTTAGTAGTTTGACCTCGTGTTGTAGATCTTTAATGGCGCGCTTCAGTTCATTGATTCATTGATGTCAACACCCAGTGATACACATTCTTTACACGTCCAGGTTAGGCCTGATTTGGAGTTAATTTTACGAGCTTCAGCTCTTGTTAAATTTATACACGAAATTCTGTAGTGGTTTTTGCAGACACAACAATCAACCATCGAATGTTGTTCATCTGACGTATTACAACATGTACATACATTCATGATTGAGGTAAATACAAATTAGGAATGTGGAACAGGAAAAACGTATTTCACGCTAGCGCGACCCACAGCAGCGAATTTTAGAAGTTTAGAATTTATAGCGTTTTTCAAACAGTGTCTCTTGGAACACTAATATGTAATCATAGTGCAACACTTTAACTGCCATACTACGCGCCGGCCGTCGTATGTATTTCTGAGCAACTAGGCGGTACGACGGCCGGTCGTCGTAAATATGGCCATACGACAGCCGGTAGTCGTTTATTTATATTTCCAAAAATGTATTAAAATTAAAATCCTAACCATATACCTGTATTTATGAAACCTTTATTAAAGCTTGATTAACCAAAATATAGTTTTTGGCATACAAACGTGTGCATTTGAAATATGCACATGGCAGTTAAAGTGTTAAAGAAATCAAAAACATTCTTGTAGCAAACGGAAAGCAAAATTTACCTACAGTAAATGTTGAGAAATTAGTCCATTTTCCTGAGTACATAATTGGCAACGACGAATTATACTCTCCTGTACGCATAATAAATTCATGTTATTTCTAATATGAGTTGCAGCATCTTGAATCCTCTGCAATAACTAATTGCGATCGTATATTTCTACGGCATAAAAACGTTGCTTGAAGTGACCCCATAAATAAAAAAATCGTAAGGATTCAGGTCAGGTGATCTAGGTGGCCATGGTATCGGCCCTTCGTTACCAATCCATTGATTTAGGATATAAGTATGCAGCCATTGGGTCGCTTGTCTTCCTCGGTGAGGCGGGGCCCCATCATGCTGATACCACATATCTTTACGGGTGTGAAGTTAGCAATAGATCCAACAATAGATTTTAAAAAATGCATATCTCGGAGAAAACAAAAGCAAATATATATATTACATTTAAAGACAAGAAAAAATGAAAGGGTAATTTTAGGGGTTGATCTTCTTTGAGCTATTAATCTAGATGTATTCCTTAATAATATTTTGTTTGATTTGATTTTGCTTTCTCGGAAATATTGATTTCCATATTCATTTAAAAAAAAATATTTTAGGGGTGAACAGGGTGACGAAACGTTTCTTTGATTAGGTGTATTAAAAGAGGGTAGAATAGAGATATTTTGAGATAAAAATGAATTTTATGGAACATTGCCAAAGTAGAAGAAAATTGATTACGTTTTTGGAAGGGGTGAAAAAATATTATAGGTAAAAATTATGGGTCAATTTTTTTTTGGGTGATAACTTAGACATCTCTTATCGTGTATTTCAAATTTTATTCGATTTGTATTTGTTTTCTTTGAGATATTAATTTTTGAAATCTTAGGGTAAAACAATAGTTTAGTGGCGAACGGGGTGTCGAAACGATTTTTTGATTTCACTTATCAAAAGAAGGTATAATAGAGATATTTTGAGCTAAAAAGTAACTTTATGAAATATTGCCAAATTAAAAAAAAATCATAACATATTTTTGGAAGGGGTGAAAAAATATGAAGGGTAAAAGTTAAGGGTTTTATATTTCTTGGGATAATAATTTAGGCTATTTGAAGTGTATATTTTCAAATTTCATTTAATTTGCTTTTGTTTTTTCCGAGATATGAATTTTTTTAAATCTATTGCTGGATCTATTGCTAACTTCACACCCGTCATATCTTTTATTATGTGGAGTGGAACATCTGATGGTACCGCTCTGCATTTATATTTCTAACAAACAACTGTGATGAAAGTATTAATATAACCAAACGATCTTTGATAAGTGATCATTTAAAATAATGGTTACTAAATTTTGTTTGGCTAAATCACGACTAATACGTTTTTTCAACTTAAAAGTTATAATATCGCTATAACTTCTGAACAAATAAAGATAGGACTTTTTTTGATATATTTTGGGAACTGTAGCTTTATTATCGATTCAATCAAACAAAGCTTTAAACAAAAGTTGCAGACAACAAAAAAATACGCAATTTTGTGATAATTTGAAAATTTACGAACGAGTGACTTCCACTCCCAGACTAAGCATGAAGTAAAATTTCGAGTTTAGAAAAGCCCTGAGCAAAATTTGGCTCGGTCGCGCAGCGACAGAGCCAAATTTTGCGGGCTTTTCTAAACTCGAAATTTTACTTCATGCGCCACGCCTAGTAAACACTGATTTAAAGTGAAGTTTAAAATATAGAAACATATTAACTTAATCAAAAAATGTCTCAAATAAAAAGTGTAGCCAAGGAAAAAATACACAACTTTTGTATAAACAATTTTAACCTTAGCTATTTTGTTTTTGATCAAGAAACGAGAAAGTCTAGCCCAGATTAATTCCTTAACTGTAGCTTTATTATCGATTTATCAAACAAAGCTTCAAACAAAAGTTGCAGAGAACGAAAAAATACGCAATTTTATGATAATTTGAAAATTTACGAATGAGTGTCTTCCACTCCCAGACTAAGCATGAAGTAAAATTTCGAGTTTAGAAAAGCCCTGAGCAAAATTTGGCTCGGTCGCGCAGCGACAGAGCCAAATTTTGCGGGCTTTTCTAAACTCGAAATTTTACTTCATGCGCCACGCGTAGTAAACACTGATTTAAAGTGAAGTTTAAAATATAGAAACATATTAACTTAATCAAAAAATGTCTCAAATAAAAAGTGTAGCCAAGGAAAAAATACACAACTTTTGTATAAACAATTTTAACCTTAGCTATTTTGTTTTTGATCAAGAAACGAGAAAGTCTAGCCCAGATTAATTCCTTAACTGTAGCTTTATTATCGATTTATCAAACAAAGCTTCAAACAAAAGTTGCAGAGAACGAAAAAATACGCAATTTTATGATAATTTGAAAATTTACGAATGAGTGTCTTCCACTCCCAGACTAAGCATGAAGTAAAATTTCGAGTTTAGAAAAGCCCTGAGCAAAATTTGGCTCGGTCGCGCAGCGACAGAGCCAAATTTTGCGGGCTTTTCTAAACTCGAAATTTTACTTCATGCGCCACGCGTAGTAAACACTGATTTAAAGTGAAGTTTAAAATATAGAAACATATTAACTTAATCAAAAAATGTC
The DNA here is from genome assembly GCA_932526585.2 of Philonthus cognatus. Classification (NCBI taxonomy): domain Eukaryota; kingdom Metazoa; phylum Arthropoda; class Insecta; order Coleoptera; family Staphylinidae; genus Philonthus; species Philonthus cognatus. The sequence goes on from OW052241.1 coordinate 178,028,295, forward strand.
TCAAATAAAAAGTGTAGCCAAGGAAAAAATACACAACTTTTGTATAAACAATTTTAACCTTAGCTATTTTGTTTTTGATCAAGAAACGAGAAAGTCTAGCCCAGATTAATTCCTTAACTGTAGCTTTATTATCGATTTATCAAACAAAGCTTCAAACAAAAGTTGCAGAGAACGAAAAAATACGCAATTTTATGATAATTTGAAAATTTACGAATGAGTGTCTTCCACTCCCAGACTAAGCATGAAGTAAAATTTCGAGTTTAGAAAAGCCCTGAGCAAAATTTGGCTCGGTCGCGCAGCGACAGAGCCAAATTTTGCGGGCTTTTCTAAACTCGAAATTTTACTTCATGCGCCACGCGTAGTAAACACTGATTTAAAGTGAAGTTTAAAATATAGAAACATATTAACTTAATCAAAAAATGTCTCAAATAAAAAGTGTAGCCAAGGAAAAAATACACAACTTTTGTATAAACAATTTTAACCTTAGCTATTTTGTTTTTGATCAAGAAACGAGAAAGTCTAGCCCAGATTAATTCCTTAACTGTAGCTTTATTATCGATTTATCAAACAAAGCTTCAAACAAAAGTTGCAGAGAACGAAAAAATACGCAATTTTATGATAATTTGAAAATTTACGAATGAGTGTCTTCCACTCCCAGACTAAGCATGAAGTAAAATTTCGAGTTTAGAAAAGCCCTGAGCAAAATTTGGCTCGGTCGCGCAGCGACAGAGCCAAATTTTGCGGGCTTTTCTAAACTCGAAATTTTACTTCATGCGCCACGCGTAGTAAACACTGATTTAAAGTGAAGTTTAAAATATAGAAACATATTAACTTAATCAAAAAATGTCTCAAATAAAAAGTGTAGCCAAGGAAAAAATACACAACTTTTGTATAAACAATTTTAACCTTAGCTATTTTGTTTTTGATCAAGAAACGAGAAAGTCTAGCCCAGATTAATTCCTTAACTGTAGCTTTATTATCGATTCAATCAAACAAAGCTTCAAACAAAAGTTGCAGACAACGAAAAAATACGCAATTTTATAATAATTTGAAAATTTAGGAACGAGTGTCTTCCACTCCCAGACTAAGCATGAAGTAAATTTCGAGTTTAGAAAAGCCCTGAGCAAAATTTGGATCGGTCGCGCAGCGACCGAGCCAAATTTTGCGGGCTTTTCTAAACTCGAAATTTTACTTCATGCGCCACGCGTATTAAACACTGATTTCAAGTGAAATTTAAAATATAGAAACATATTAACAACTTAATCAAAAAATGTCTCAAATAAAAAGTGTAGCCAAGGAAAAAACACACAACTTTTGTGTAAACAATTTTAACCTTAGCTTTTTTGTTTTTGATCAAGAAACGAGAAAGACTAGCCCATATTTATTCCTTTAGTAATAATGGCATTTAATGTCAAGAAACGCAGTCTAATATATCATCTGATGCTCCTCACTGAGAATAGGCGGTAAAATATTTCAGCCTACCGGCGGCAAAATCGTAAGTCCGCCACTGTTAACAAAGGTGTAACTATCAGCGGCGGCTCGCAGCTTAACTTCAGGGTAGGTTAGAGACCCAAGGTAATATGTATCCGTTATTGAAAGGTGACGTTGTTGTGCAATTCCTTGTATTTATAAAGCGCGATCCCAACCTCAAATTTTGTGTGCCTTAGCGCTGTGGCTGACCCTGAAGTTAGGCTGCGAGGCGTCGCTGGTAACTATTGATTGTAAAAGCGGCAGTAAATTGTATAAAATATTTTATTCAATTTTGTTAATTTAAATCGACATTATTAAATCCATAACAACTGTAATAAACAAGGTTTCATTCACTAGTGAACTAACATTTATTTAGGTCACTAGTGAGTTAAAAAATTTGTTATATTATTTATTATTCAATTTTGTTCATTTAATTCGACATTATTAACTCCATAACAACCGTAATAAACAAGGTTTTATTCACTAGTGAACTAACATTTTTTAGGTCACTAGTGAGTTAAAAAATTTATTTAAAAATAAATGTAAAGTAATTAATTGATAAGGCTGATAAATGTTGAAAGTTCATCTTCACTTTTATATAAATAAAATAAAATAATTTAAAACTTTCAAATATATATTGTAAACTCGCTACAATTGTTTCGCCACACTGTGGCTTCTTCAGGCGAAGAAATGAAATGAAATTTCTTCGCCTGAAGAAGCCACAGTGTGGCGAAACAATTGTAGCGAGTTTACAATATATATTTGAAAGTTTTAAATTATTTTATTTTATTTATATAAAAGTATAAATGTAAAGTACATTTTCTTTACAATTTCGTCAAAATTGAATAAAAACATATATACGCCACGTGAATTAAACACCTTTATTCACTCAAAGAAGTGATTTCACTCGCGCCGAGGCGCTCGTGAAATCAAAAATCTTTTCGTGAATAAAATCGTGTTTAATTCACTTGATGTATAATATTTATTATTAACGCAAAATGTATCTCTGATGAAGCGGGCTGTAGTTTGGAGACTCCTGCTTTAAAGGGACTCGCCCCCCCAGGGCAGGATTCGAGTCCCTTTAGAGCAGGAGTCTCCAAACTACGGGCCATATCACAACAGCGAAGCAATTTGTCATCGGTGAAAAGTCGCACTAAAATTACGTCGATTTGGGAAGAATTCACCAAACAGCATAAACGAAAATTACGTCATTTTGATAAGACAAGTCATCAATAAGAAAGTGCATCGGTGTTATTAATAGCTCTAGTAATTATGCTAATCTCAAAATGCAAAACTTACCTGCTTTACTAGAAGCATCAGTAACATTCCTGGCACTCAAATTCTCGTAAATCTCATTATACAAAACACTGTACGTATTAATAACACCAAAAAGGATCCCATTGCACAAAAACGATCCGACCATCACCAGCCAGGCCCTCGAACCCCCGTCAGGCGGGGTGAACTCCTCCTCGTGCTTCACACCCCCATTAACCAGCTCCTTATTACTCTCACCCATCCTCACAAAATTCGAAAAACCAAAAAAATCAAAATCCGCACACCATAACCAACCAATCAACCAGCGCGCGCTGCACGTGTTGCAAGTCCGACAAACGCACAACACACCAACAACACGACTCAGTCACTTCTGGGTCTGAGCTCGCCGACTTGACTTTGAGCGGAATCAGATTTTTTTCGGGAGTAGGAGCGAGAACGGGATTGCGCTTTTGACTGATTGTGATTTCGATTCCTCTTCCGGGTCTCTTTCATAATCCCAGAGCTAATTGACTTATGTGCACGAGGAGGATCGGGTGTCGCGCGCTCAATCAATACCAAGGCTGCTCGTAAAGTAAAAAAAATCGCAGCACGCGCGAATTAAACGGAATTCGTTGTCGAACAGTCGAACAATTAATTAATTAAACTGGGTTTGTTGTTGAATGGTGTGTGTGTGTGTCTTATTGAAAGGTTAGAAATTTATTGATTTGTTTTTCTTGGGGTTGCCAACGTTATATGGATTTAGGGAAAATTGGGCGGGTTTTTCGCTTCTTGGATTACTTTTCGGTTGTATGAGGCTTCATTTGGGTCAATTGAATACATGGAATTTTTAGTGAATTCCATGTTATCTAGATTAGTGTCATGAATGTTTGTAATTTGTAACTGGATCCTAATCAATTTTAAAATAATCCATGCTATGTCCACGCGCAATTTTCCGCCCATAGACACAGGGTTGTTAAATAAACTTTTTTTTAAAATTTAAATCAAAAGAAACTTTACCTAAATGAATAATTCTACTTGTAATCTTTGATAATGATGTAAAATTGAAACTAGGCTGATTATTTTTTTTTTAATATTTAATTGCTATGTCCACCCGTAATTTTCCGCCCATAGACACAGGGTTGTTAAATACACTTTTTATTTTAATTTAAATCAAATGAAACTTTACCTAAATGAATAATTCTACTTGTAATCTTTGATAATAATGTAAAATTGAAACTAGGCAGATTATTATTTTTTTTTAATATTTAATTGCTATGTCCACCCGTAATTTTCCGCCCATAGACACAGGGTTGTTAAATAAACTTTTTTTTTTTAATTTAAATCAAATGAAACTTTACCTAAATGAATGATTCTACTTGTAATCTTTGAAAATAATGTAAAATTGAAACTAGGCAGATTATTATTATTTTTTTTAATATTTAATTGCTATGTCCACCCGTAATTTTCCGCCCATAGACACAGGGTTGTTAAATAAACTTTTTTTTTTAATTTAAATCAAATGAAACTTTACCTAAATGAATAATTCTACTTGTAATCTTTGAAAATAATGTAAAATTGAAACTAGGCAGATTATTATTTTTTTTTAATATTTAATTGCTATGTTCACCCGTAATTTTCCGCCCATAGACACAGGGTTGTTAAATAAACTTTTTTTTAAAATTTAAATCAAATGAAACTTTACCTAAATGAATAATTCTACTTGTAATCTTTGAAAATAATGTAAAATTGAAACTAGGCAGATTATTATTATTTTTTTAATATTTAATTGCTATGTTCACCCGTAATTTTCCGCCCATAGACACAGGGTTGTTAAATAAACTTTTTTTTTTAAATTTAAATCAAATGAAACTTTACCTAAATGAATAATTCTACTTGTAATCTTTGATAATAATGTAAAATTGAAACTTGGCAGATTATTATTATTTTTTTAATATTTAATTGCTATGTCCATCCGTAATTTTCCACCCATAGAAACAGGGTTGTTAAATAAACTTTTTTTTAAAATTTAAATCAAATGAAACTTTACCTAAATGAATAATTCTACTTGTAATCTTTGATAATAATGTAAAATTGAAACTAGGCAGATTATTATTATTTTTTTAATATTTAATTGCTATGTCCACCCGTAATTTTCCGCCCATAGACACAGGGTTGTTAAATAAATTATTTTTTTTAATTTAAATCAAAAGAAACTTTACCTAAATAAATAATTCTACGTGTTATCTTTGATAATGATGTAAAATTGAAACTAGGCAGATTATTATTATTTTTTTAATATTTAATTGTTACCTAATTGTAACCAGTGCAGTTTTATTTTATAATGTCACATGACATTTAGATTAATAAGACAGTTGGAATTCGTGATATTTCTCAGTTTGAAATGCCAATATCTTCACTTTAAATCAGTGTTTTGTACGCGTGGCGCATGAAGTAAAATTTCGAGTTGAGAAAAGCCCGAATTTGGATTTGGACGCTGCGCGTCCAAATCCAAATTCTTAGGGCTTTTCTCAACTCGAAATTTTACTTCATGCTTAGTCTGGGAGTGGAAGACACTCGTTTAGTGTATAGAAAACTCTGATGAATTTTCAAGATTTTAGAATTAACAAAGTTTTACTTAATTTTTAACGCTTTTGGTAAATTTCTAAGACTGTCTTTAATTATCAAAATTCTGAACCCGACAAATTTTCACGGGGCCTTTCTAAACCCGAAATTTTACTTCATGCTTAATCTGGGAGTGGGAAACACTCGTTTAAAGCTTTAAATTAAACTCTATTAATAATAACAACGAATATCTACAAAGATTTAAAGAAAATAAGCTGAATTTGGAATACGTATACTTTAAAGAAAAACTCTATAAAACTTTTTTATAGAGTTTAATTTAAAGCTTTAAACGAGTGTTTTCCACTCCCAGGCTAAGCATGAAGTAAAATTTCGAGTTTAGAAAAGCCCCGTGAAAATTTGTCGAGGGTCGCGCAGCGACCCGAGACAAATTTTCTGGGCTTTTCTAAACTCGAGATTTTGCTTCATGCGCCACGTGTATAAACAGTGATTTCAAGTGAGGTTCAAATATACATAAATTTAACAATATTTTATTGTTTTATACGCGTGGCGCATGAAGTAAAATTTCGAGTTGAGAAAAGCCCCGTGAAAATTTGTCGAGGGTCACACTTATATTTAGTAAATTCATAAAAATTGCCAATAACGGAAGTTTTAATAACTTATGAAAAGCACCAACATTTTTTAAATTAAAGAACATTTAGGAAATTCTGGAAATCCGTCAGAATTTTGAAAATTAAAGACTATCTTAGAAATTTACAAAAAGCGTTAAAAATTAACCAAGGCCCAGTTGCACCAAAAACGTTGAACCCGAGTTCAAGCTGAACTTGAGTTCAAGATAACAGTTCCTATTGTTCAGAATTTTGATAATTAAAGAAAGTCTTAGAAATTTACCAAAAGTTAAAAATTAAGTAAAACTTTGTTAATTCGTTAGCGTTAGCTATCGAATACATTAATAGTTTTTACATATTGGCTTGATATAGTCAGAAATGTTCAGTATTCCTCAGAACTGGGTCGAGACCACACTGGCGAGGGCCTTAAAGTCCGAAACACGTCTGTGGGTATCTGGTGCCGGAATACTGAACACAAATTCAATTTTGATTACAACATTAACAATTCAAAAGATTAAACATTTGTTACGTGATTTTTGCGTAAAATTATTCTAAGTTATTTTTATTTTCAATATTAGGAATTAATATAGGCAACTTATTGTTCTTTATCAAAATTAATTCGAAAATGCTATTGTTTAATTTTTTTGTTGTCTCGGTCCTCCGTGGTCATCGCGCTCCGCGCTCTCGTTCTTTTTCACACCTGGCACTCGCGGCGTAAACACATCAAATCGATTAGAGGTCACCACGCCATTTTTTTTATCTTCGGAAATTAATTTAATAACCGCTTGGTTTCCTCTGGTTTTGAGGGATAGATTTTCCTGAAGATTATATTGTAAATTGTTTGGAATTATTTAAAAATAATTTACTTCGTTTCAAGCGGATTGAAAAGCGTGTCGTCTTCGATATCCTCAAATCATCTAGGGGTAAGCACATTTCAGTTTTTAGGTTGTAATTAAATTATGATCATGCTAATATCAAATTTATTCACCAAATAGGATATTCCGTGTGACAGGTATAAAGAAAAGGGGGTTTTATAATTTTTTTCTCAATTGGAAAGAAACCCTTATCATATCCCTAATCTCTTGGGACGTTTTAGGTTTCATGTCAGGATTACCTATTCGTTTCTGGTTCCGGTTTCTGGCTTCCGGTTTTCTATTTCCAATGACCGTACACTATATCAGTTGGACTGTTGGTTGGCGCAAGATTGTTCTGGAATTCACTCCCCGTGGTTGCGAAATGCGAGGAAGAATACGTGGTGAAGGCGCTCCGGAATTTCTTAGTCAAATTATGTCAACGAGGAATTGGTTGTGAGCTGTTGCGTTCTGATAAGTCGGGTTGGAGGAAAGACCGAAATAAAAATTAGATAAGTATTTGGGGTATTCACTTGCAGTTTTTTCTTTGTTTTGTTGTTTGGGGAATTGGGGAAAAATAAATGTTCAACGTCAATTTTTTTTTCCTATTAATTGAAATGAATATTTTAAGAATGAAAATACGTATATTTATTCTATTAATTGAATAATCAAAACCGAGATGAGTAATTCTTACAAATAAATAATAAACCACTATATATTGTACCGGGCTTTCATTAATTCCCGAACCCCACGTGACCAAAAATAATAGGCAACCAAATGTACAAGGTGGTATGGCTCACACAAAAATTCCCTAGATTTAAAAATATTTATTCGCCGGCGTATTTTTATGACGACTGAAAATATTATATTTAAAATGATTAAAAAATAGGCTCATCTTCAAAAATGTAACTAATTTTTATTAATTTTTTCTTTGTAAATACCATTTTTGCAGTATTTGCTTATCCTAGCAAATTGACTCTGCAAAATAAATAGAAATATGAGTTTTATTTCTATTTATTTTGCAGAGTCAATTTGCTAGGATAAGCAAATACTGCAAAAATGTGTCAGAATAATTAAACAATTTTTGCTTACCTGAAAATTCCGGGCGAATCTTGTAAGATCTCAAAGGTTGGTTTAACGATGCACCGCGCATAAACGTTTATGTCAAATTTGACTTTAGTAACGTTTGGTTACTTTTTTCAAAGCCTCCAACGTACAAATACAATAATTTACGCGGCAATTTTAAATTTAGTCACGTGGGGTTCGGGAATTAATGAAAGCCCTGTATAACCATTGTAAAGATACATACGTATAGCTATATATATTTATCTACCACCGGTCGGCGTGAGATCAGATCTATTAAATTTATTATTTCTGGTTCTCGAAACGTCAGACAAATTTATATCTATGTTTTCTTGTATTGTAGTACATTTAACTAATTTCAGTTTTCAAATTAAGTTTCAATTTTCAATTGACTACCTTTTATTAAAATTAATAAGAAATTACGCAGAAGGAAATATCTCTTAATTTAAATGTATTATTTTGTTTTGTATTGAATTGAGTTGTTGAATTTATTTATGTTGATTTTTTTTAATATATGTATTAGTACGATCTTGGTTCGTGATTTCTTTTATTTGTGTACTACTTTACCGTCCGTAATCACGTGGCGCCCATTTTATTTTTTTTTTCGTTTTAACCCCCCCTACTCCTCTGGGTTAGTCTGGCCGAACGGTAAGTTAATAGTAGTAAAAGTAGCGTCACACATTGCTGTAATGTTGATCAAATTCCCACTCAGTAAAACTTTTCTCTATTTAAAGTTTAAATAAAAAAAATATTATTAATAATGATAACAGGAAATTTTTCTTTTAGGTGAACATATGCATAAGCTGTAATTTTCCAACATTCGTTATTTTTTAAAAGAGTTCAATTTGAAGCTTCAAACGAGTGTTTTCCACTCCCAGACTAAGCATGAAGTAAAATTTCGAGTTTAGAAAAGCCCCGTGAAAATTTGTCGAGGGTCGCGCAGCGACCCGAGACAAATTTTCTGGGCTTTTCTAAACTCGAAATTTTACTTCATGCGCCACGTGTATAAACAGTGATTTCAAGTGAGGTTCAAATATAAATAAATTTAACAATATTTTATTGTTTTATACGCGTGGCGCATGAAGTAAAATTTCGAGTTGAGAAAAGCCCGAATTTGGATTTGGACGCAGCGCGTCCAAATCCAAATTCTTAGGGCTTTTCTCAACTCGAAATTTTACTTCATGCTTAGTCTGGGAGTGGAAGACACTCGTTTAGTGTTTTGAAAATTTTGATGAATTTTTAGGATTTTAGAATTTTCGTTAATTATTAAGGGGCACTCATAATTTTGAAAAAATCGATTTTTCAAAAATGTCAGTATTCAAAAGTATGATCCTTCGACTATCATATTTCAAAATTTCATGGTGATCCGACATGTAGAAGTATTTTTTTTTTCGACCGCCGAAGCGAACAGTGCAAGCCGTCGGCGTGCGGCGCTCCAGCCGCTCCGAACGCTATTTCTCTCGCGCTTGTGATACTAGCCTGCAGGTCAGTTTTAAAGGCCGTGCACATGTTTTAGAAACTTGTGCCGCCATCTATGATCATGTTAGAACTATTTCGATGTAGTTTGAACCTCAAATTCCATTGGTGTCAGTCGCCATACACGTGCCGGTGTTTGTTTCGCGCCGTGAAAAAGATATAAACGATGGGTCGAAACAAAGTGGGTCGAAGTGCGCGCAAGAGTAATCCGACGCGAAAATATCTAAATCGAAAAAGGAAGCAGTCTTTCAACCCGAAAACGCCAGAGATCGACGATAGCAGTTTCAGTGCATCGGCGAAGAAAATGAAGAGACAAAAGGAAGTCATAGTGCCGCAGGACGATTCCATTCAGTACCGGATCATAAATTTCGTCACCGTGTTTGCTGCCATCTCGAATTTGGTGAAGTGTCGCGAGTGCAACGGGAACTTGAAATTCCAAACTGACAACACGCGTGGACTGGGCTTCAGAATTGCTGTGATATGTGACAACTGCCCGATCGTTTCGATTCCATCTTGCTCTTTCATTGGGCACACGTACGAAATTAACAGGCGTTTTATATTCGCAATGAGAGTACTGGGACTTGGCCACGAAGGATGTGTAAAGCTGTTCGGGCTCCTGGACATGCCGAGTTTTCTGGCTAAAAAAACGTACAACATTTTGATGAAGCAGATTCTGATATCGGTGACAGCAGTGGCGGATCTATTGTTCCATAAGGCAGTGAAGGAAGAACGAGAAGAAACTGTTCGGGAAACCAATGCAGCGAAGGACGACGAACTAACTGTGTCGGGTGATGGGACGTGGCATAAGCGCGGATTTACGTCATTGTATGGTGTCTCGTCGTTGATTGGCTACTACAGTGGAAAAGTTCTCGATGTAGTCACGAAAAGTGCGTACTGCAAAATGTGTGAAGTTTGGAAGGGCAAAGAGGATACTCACGAATACGACGAATATATGGAAACTCATCAAGCGGAATGTTCAGCAAACCAGCAAGGATCAGCAGGGAAGATGAAAGTCGCAGCCATAACTGAAATGTTTTGCAACTCTGAAGAAAAGTACAACGTCAAATACGTCAACTATATCGGTGATGGGGATTCAAAAACGTTTGCAGGTGTTCGTGATGCTCATCCCTACGGTCCTGAGTCATCCAGAAGAAAGAATGTGTCGGTCACGTTCAAAAGCGGATGGGCTCCAGATTACGCGCGTGTAAGAAAAAGACAGGAGGACTCGGCGGCAGAAATAAACTCACTGGTAAACTTATTAATAAGTTAACAGTTTACTATGGGTTAGCAATAAGACGACACAATCAATCTGTTAACGGCATGAGAAACGGGATTTGGGCAACTTTTTACCACTACAACTACGATCACAAGCTGTGTCCAGTAGGAAAGGACTCTTGGTGTACCTGGCAGCGGGCGGCCGTCAATAACAACGTGGATTCATTCCACCATGATTATGTTCAATTTCCAGCTGATGTCTCCAAAGCCATAAAGCCAATTTATACCGACTTGACGAAGCAGGAATTACTCGAAGCTGTGTGGGTGGTTTCACTCAAAACAACAACGAGAGCTACAACCAGCTGATTTGGAAAATCTGTCCAAAAATCCTCCCGGGAAGCTTAACGATCGTCCAAATTGCGGCCTATACAGCAGCTGTTGTCTACAATGAGGGGTTCTACAGCATCCTGATGATCTTCCAGGCGATGGGGGTGAACTGCGGCCCGCATATCCACAGGTTTGTTTCCGACAAAGATGAGCAGCGGATAGCGCTCAGTGACAGCCGCGCACACGCTGCTACCAGGGAGGAGAGAATGCGGCGAAGACAAGAGCGAACGAGGAGTCTAGACGATTTCCTGGACTCGGAAGAACCACAGTACGGGCCCGGAATCGACGATTCACTGTAAGTCCATTTTTATAAACGCACAGAACATTTTAATGCTCTCCAAAACTTCAAAGTCGTTTTTCTCGAAACGACATTTTTCAATGCGGTGCCAATGATTCCAGCCAAAGTTCTGAACGGATCTGGATTAAATTTGGCATAATTGTTGCTAATTACATTGTTGTGTACTTGGACGAAGGAATTTACGTTCTGATAAAAATTACTATATTTTTGGCATGCTAAATCAACCAAATTTTAGGTCATAAAACGCACTTTTTTTCAAACGGCCGCCATTTTGTTTAAAATCAACGTATTTAATTTTCCTTCGTCCAAGTACAAGGTTTTTATATATATTACTAAGATCAATATCGATTTTGTGTTTCAGATAAACAGTACGACCTCTGGGATTGGCACCGCGAACCCTTTATTCTGAAAGGCGCGCCCCTGTACACAATCTTTTTGTGTGTGTATACGCATATTTTTTCAATAAAAAAATATTTTTATAAAGTAGAATAAAAGACATTTTAACGTAGTAATAGCTTTTTACATACAACCATTACTTTTCGAGAAAAAAAAATCCAAAAAACACCTAAAAATCACAACTATGACGCTTTTCGTAAATTTCTAAGATTGTAATTTTCAAAATTCTGACGGTTTACCTGAATTTCCTAAAAGTTCGTTAATTTAAAAAGTGTCGATACTTTTTATAATTAGCAAGGTAATATTTTCTGTATATCTGACGTATGTAAACCTAGGTATTAACATTAATAAAGCACTTACTTACTTACTTACTAAGTTATTAAAATCTCCTTTAATTTTCAAATTATTGGCAATTTTCATGAATTTACTTCATGTTCTTAAGCTTAAAAATGGTGATGTGTCCATCATAGTACTTTCCCCCGTAAATTGCGTATTAAATCACTTTTAAAATATTTGTAGCATTATTATTTTCAAAATGTCTTCAACTTTTTGATAACTACAACTTTTATTTGAAACATTTTTCAATTGGATCAACACATACTGACACAAACCAATGACTAGATAAAAAACACTATTTATTGAATATCTCAAAAACTAAGAGTGCTATGACAAAAAGTGAAGATACAAAAAATCTTTAATATCCTATTACCTACAACTTTTATTTGAAACATTTTCCAATTGTATCAACACACACACTGACACAAATCAATGACTAGATATAAAAAACACTATTTATTAAATATCTCAAAAACTAAGAGTGCTATGACAAAAAGTGAGTCCACAAAAAAACTTTAGTTTTTCATTTCCTACAACTTTTATTTGAAACATTTTTCAATTGTATCGACACATACACTGTCACACACCAATAACTAGATAAAACACACAACTTTTGAAATAACTCAAAAACTAAGAGTGCTATGACAAAAAGTAAGTAAACAATACATTTTCATTTTGTTATTATCTACAACTTTTATTTGAAATAATTTTTTGTTTGATGAACATTTATTGAAAAAATCTGAAAAAACTGAAAAACGCTAAGAGTAAAGTACCACTTCCGGTTTTCCGATTTTCACCAAAAGCTTTTCAGTTCTTCCGATTGTAACAAAAAGCTTAAGTTTCAAGTTTCATCTCGATATCTTTAGCGGTTTTTGCGGTACAGCGCACACAGACAGACAGACAGACAGACATTTTTCAAAAATGGTCTTATTCGACTCAGGGGACCTCAAAACGGATATTTCCGCTAAAATTTTTGATTCGAAAATTTTCACGAAAACAATACTTTCCCTTTGTATTACATACGGGGGAAAGTAAAAAATTTTGAAGTTTTCATGAAATTCCAAGATTTCCACTAATTTTTAAAAATCTAACGGTTTTCTTGATTTTTTTAAATTTTCGGTAAATTTAAAATTAAAAAAAAAAAAAATTCTTTAATTTTCAGTATCAACCTTTTGATACTTTTCATGAATTTTTGAAATTTTCATCAATTTGTATTTTCTTCATAACTTTTCGTCATCTTTAATTTTAAATCTTAATAGTTTACGTTAATTCTCAAAATATTATTACCATTTAAAAATGAACTTCCCTTAATTTTAGGTTATTTTTAACGCTTTTTGTAAATTTCTAAGATTGTGTCTGAGAGTATTCCTAAATTTGTTTGTTATTGATAATCTCTGGCTCTTTACATTCATTCAAACGAAATTTATGTATACACACAAATTATTCTTAGTTCTATTAGTTACTTTATGGGTATTATTATTATTATTAATGTTTATTTAGTTGTACACTTTATGGTGATATTTTTCTTTTTTATAAATCTATTGTGTATAAAAGGGGATTCCCGTCAATAAATATTATTATTATTATTATTATTATTAATGAGCACCTTGTGTCTCGAAATGTACATCTAACATAAAAAAAAGTGAAGTAAGGAATAACAGTCTTTCTATTTGTGATTAATCACTTCACGTAAACTCAAAACAATACAGTTATTCCTAAATTTGATAAATGTTCGTTAATTTGAAAAGTGTTGATACTTTTCATAAGTTTTTAGATTCTCTTTATTGGCAATTTTCATGAATTTACTAAATATTTTTTAGCTTAGCTTAAAAATTAGTCGCCTATCGCGTTTTTGTTTTTTGAAGATTTTCAATAATTTTAAAAATATTGACTCTTTTCAGGAATTTCTAAGATTGTCGTTAATTTTCAATATTTTTTTAATAACGCATTATATTTTTCATATTTTTGCAAAATTTAAAAATTATGACCTTTATTCGTGAATATCCAAATCACCCGTTGAATATCAAAATATTGATATTTTTCGTTAATTTAATAAATTGTCACGTTTTTTTAAAGATTTTCGTTAATTTAAAAAAAGTGACGGCGAATGAATGCTTTAATATTTTCGCAAATTTTAAAAATTGTGACGTTTATTTGTGAGTATCCAAAAAACCCGTTAATTATCAAAATATTGATATTTTTTATTAATTTAATAAATTATCGCGTTTTTTATCTATGATTTTTGGTAATTTTAAAAAATTAACGCTTTTCCGGAATTTCCAAGATTGTCGCTAATTTTCAATATTTTGCCTTCTTTCATGAATAATAATAATAATAATATTTATTCACGGATCAACAATTTTACAGCAACATACATGTAGTATAAAAATATAGGTACAGTAATTTAAAGATAACAATAATAAAAGCCATGCAAATAAAATAAAGAAATGACAAAAACATATATAAATTGTTTACATCTAGCTACAAAAAATATAACACATTAAAATCACAAACAAAATTAGATTAACATCGTAAAATTGAACGAGGACTGAGTCAATATGATAAAATTGGTATACAATTTCTAAGCATTAATATTTATTTCTTTAAATAAATAATTACGTAATTTACCCAATGTTGTGTGAAATAAATCTATTTGAACTTTATTGCAGTTGTGAAGTAAACGCCGAGTACCAAATTGCTTTGCATAATCAGTCCTAGAAGCAGGTACGAAGAATGTATAATTAGTTCTGAGTGGTCTAGATGGTACGTGAATATAAATGTACTCTAATAAAATAGGTGCATTTATATAGCCATTTAACAGTTTATAAGCAAATATCACATCACAACAAAATCGCCTATGCTCTAGTGTGTGCATGTTAAGTTTGTTCAAGACAACAGAGTGGTTATCGTCATAGCCAAATTTGTATGATATGAATTTCGTAAATCTTCTTTGAACTCTTTCGATATTGTTTATGTCCATTAACGTGTAAGGATTCCAGAATATGGAACAATACTCGAGGTTTGAGCGAACTAAAGCCACGTAAAGTTTACTAAGTGTAGCTGGATTTTGAAACTTAGATGAATTTCTTTTTAAAAATCAAAGCATTTGGAAGGCTTTTGATGTTATTAAATTAATGTGAGTAGAAAAGTTCCAATTGTTAGTTAGGGTCACACCTCCCCAGATCAACAGCTAGAGACCGTAACAACGGATGGATGAGACACGAGGCACAGGATTTCTGGCAAAACCGCCCTGGGATGAGACATTTCAGAGCGGTAACAAGTGGACCATCTGCGGCCAGGACGGCCTCATGGTTGAAGCTGAGCAGATCAGATGTTCACACATTAACTGCTCTCTTCACTGGACACAGCCGTCTAAGGCATCACCTTAATAAACTAGGACTAAGCGACACCACTGAGTGCCGCCTATGCCTAGAGGATGATGAAACAGCAGAGCACGTCATATGTGCCTGTCCAGCTGGCAACCAGATCAGGACCACGGTGTTTGGCACACCGAAGCTAAACCTAAAGGACCTGGAGAAAACTTCACCTGACAAGATCCTTGACTTCATCAAGAAGATGGACTTGGAAGGTGAGCTGTAAGGTCGGATGTTCGACCTTAATTGTGAGCCACAATAGATCCTTGCGGTCGCAGTGGAGGGTAGCATAACTACCCACTCACTTTCAATAGAATAGAATAGAATAGAATAGGGTCACACCTAGGTCCTTTACTGAATTTAATGGCGTGAGGCGCTTATCATTTAGAAAATAATTATTCACAACATGTAACCTACTTTTATAAAAAGACATTACATTACATTTATCGATATTTAGTTGCATTCTATTTAATGCACACCAGGACTGAAATCTATTAAGATCTTGCTGAAGAAGATGAAATGAATAATTATTTTCCAACGCTGTGAAGATTTTCATGTCATCTGCGAAAAACAAGCACTTCGAATGATGAAAACATGTAGTGCTATCATTTATGAAAATATTAAAGAGTAGTGGACCCAAGTGTGACCCCTGGGGTATACCAGAAGACACGTGTATTAATGCCGAATTATACATACCCACTCGAACCCTCTAGTGTTCTACCATCCAAATAAGAATGGATCCATTTGAAGAGGGATCCATGTATGCCCAATTTAAGCAGTTTAGACAGCAATATATCGTGATCGACTTTATCGAATGCCTTGGCAAAGTCTGTATATACAGAATCAGCTTGTTGACCGTTTGCCAAGGCATCTGTTATAAACTTCCCGTATACAAGTAGGTTCGTGGCCGTTGATAGTCCACGTCGAAATCCATGCTGTTCATTAACTATCAATGGATCAATAATAGGGGATAATTGATGAGTTATAAGTTTTTCAAATAGTTTTTGAATATGAGATAAAATTGATATTGGCCTATAGTTGTCGATTATGTTTTTAGAACCATTCTTATGGATGGGATTGATAATTGCCTCTTTCCAGTAGGTTGGGAACTCGCCAGTTTTCAAGGAATTATTAAATATAATCCAAAGGGGACGGCATAATGAAAATGAGCATTGCTTAATAAATAATGCTGGAAGGCCATCCGGGCCCATGGAATTGTTTTCTTTGAGGCTCGAAAGTTCTTGCAGGATATCTGATATTTTAATGTCGGATATAGAATGTAAATTCAAATTTGTATCGCTAAGACCCGCGTCAATGGAGTTAGTCGAGTCCTTATACACAGAGCCAAAGTATGTAGCGAAATGATTTACGATTTCGTTCTGGTCACTTGTTGTGATTCCATTGTGTTCGAAAGAGTTTGGAAGACCATTTGACTTACGTTTAGACTTTACGTGCTTCCAGAAGAACTGAGTATCATAAGCAATATTGGTTTCGATTTTATGCAAATATTCTTTATGACAAATATCAATGAGAATTTTGCATTCGGATCTTACTTTCCTAAAAGAATCATAATCAGACTTCAGATTCAATTTTTTGAGTTGTGTGTGAAGGCGTTTTTTTGAGAGTAATTTACTTTTAAGAGCTGCGCTGAACCATTTTGGGAAACATAAACTTGTTGGATTTTTTATTTCCACTATGGGTACAAATGTTCTGATTGCTTCGTAGAGATAATTATGAAACCCATGTACTTGGCCATTTACGGTTTTATTATTCAAGAAGCTATCCCAACTAAAATTAATTAGGTAGTCGTTTATTCCTGAAAAGTCAGATCTTGCAAAATCGTATTTCAAATTAGGTTCCCAAATAGATTTCGTAGTACTATTGGCTTTATAGGAAATAGTTAATTCTAATGCAGGATGATGTGAGTCGCATGGTACCAATGGATAAGCAGCTACTGAAACAACGTATTGTTCAATAGCTTCCGTCTGCATAAAAAAGAGCAATACGGAATTGGTGTTGGTAATATTATTAATTTGAAACGTATTAATGAACCCATACGTATTTGCGATTAATAGCGCTGTATGATTTGTCGAATCTGTATAAACTCCATAATTTCCTGTTAACCAACTTACATTTGGGAGGTTATAGTCACCCAATATACAAATTTGATGTCCAGGGAGAGTGTCAGCAATGTTTTCAATCGATAAACAATGTTGCTGGTAAGTTGATAGCGACGAGTTGGGTGGAATATATACACTACCCAGTAAAATATTATCTTCGTCGTTACAAATGGAAACGAAAAGCTCTTCATAATGAGCTGACGTAGCGCTAACACTGTGTGACTTAATATGGCGAGCAACAGCGATAAGTGTGCCTCCTCCACGCTTTTTGCCCGAGAACACGCAGTTGCGATCACAGCGATATACATTATAGTTAAGTAGACCCAGTTCATTACGGATTTCGGATTTCGTTACAACGGAGAGTTTGGTACGAAGTCCACGTACATTTTGATAAAATAGACTAAAAGTATGGTTTGAGTATGGTTTTAACAATGTGTTCGTGGTGTCAGGAATACATGTATTTAACCTAAAAAATTATTAGGATTTGTGTTTAACTTTTTATGATTTTTGGTAGTTGATATTCTCTGTGACTACTTCACGATTTTTATTACTTTCCCCCGTATGTAATACAAAGGGAAAGTATTGTTTTTGTGAAAATTTTCAAATCAAAAATTTTAGCGGAAATATCCGTTTTGAGGTCCCCTGAGTCGAATAAGACCATTTTTGAAAAATGTCTGTCTGTCTGTCTGTCTGTGTGCGCTGTACAGCAAAAACCGCTAAAGATATCGAGATGAAACTTGAAACTTAAGCTTTTTGTCACAATCGGAAGAACTGAAAAGCTTTTGGTGAAAATCGGAAAACCGGAAGTGGTACTTTACTCTTAGCGTTTTTCAGTTTTTTTCAGATTTGTTCAATAAATGTTCATCAAACAAAAAATTCTTTCAAATAAAAGTTGTAGATAATAACAAAATGAAGATGTATTGTTCACTTACTTTTTGTCATAGCACTCTTAGTTTTTGAGATATTTAATAAATAGTGTTTTTTATCTAGTCATTGATTTGTGTCAGTGTGTGTGTTGATACAATTGGAAAATGTTTCAAATAAAAGTTGTAGGTAATAAAATATTAAAGATTTTTTGTATCTTCACTTTTTGTCATAGCACTCTTAGTTTTTGAGATATTCAATAAATAGTGTTTTTTATCTAGTCATTGGTTTGTGTCAGTATGTGTTGATCCAATTGAAAAATGTTTCAAATAAAAGTTGTAGTTATCAAAAATTTGAAGACATTTTGAAAATAATAATGCTACAAATATTCTAAAAGTGATTTAATACGCAATTTACGGGGGAAAGTACTATGATGGACACATCACCATTTTTTTAGTTTTAAATTTACGTTGGTGGTTTTTAAATTCCCGAATCACAACATTCTCTGGCCATTTATCATCGAGTAAAAATTGACTCAGATCCGTTTCAGTAATGCCAACTTTAAAGGAACAGTACATTGAGTTTGCAGTAAGTTTTGAACACGAAAAGTGTTCGATGCCAATGTGGTCTTTGATGAAAGAATTCATAAGTTCTCCTGTTGTAGATGGACTGCAATTATGCACATGGTAATAAATTCGTTTACTAGCCCCTGTAATTCCAAGATTCGTTGCACTGCCACGGATAATTGAAGCCGGAGACGAGTTTTTTTGCCTATTGTGATTTTTCTTATTTGATTTTCCTGTTTCCACGGATATACGAATGCTGTTATTGTTGATTGCTGGGTTTGTAGAATTCAGGAAAGTGTTGTTTTCAGTTGTGATTGGCGAAATATTAGCAGTTGTAGTGTTTATCGAGCTGGTAGTTGCATCAGATGAGTTGATTGAATCAGATGAGCCCACGACTGTGTTATTTTGAGTTAAATTATTGGTAGTATTTAACGGAGATTCAGAATATGATTTTTTCGGTATAAAATTATGGTGAATATTATTAATATAATCGGTGAGTTCAATTTTTAATTCACCAATTATGTTTTTAGTTATTTGTGCTAACAAGTCCTGTTGTGCATATTTCATGCATACAATTTCCTCCTTCAGTAACGACACTTCGCTTTTTAATGCGGATAACGCTTGGCTCGTCGCGCAGGAGCAGGGATGGCTTAGCGTTGGGGGGGGGGGGATTCTGCGCATTGTCATAAAACACTTGGTCCGCGGAGAGACTAATGCTTCTCGCTGCTCTAACACACTTCGGACATTGGGATATTGAATTGCTATCGCTAGATAAATTATTAAAAATTTTGTAACAAGAAATACAGCTGCGGTGGAAGTTAGCGAAGCAATCCGTACATACAACGCCTGATTGTACAGGACCTTTACATTTATGGCAATTAGGCGTCATATTACAAGCTAGTTGTCAAACAAATAGCTGAATTTAAGTAAATATAACAAATAAAACAAAGGTTTGGGTGATATATAGGGAAAAGACGATGTAGACACGTTTCACAGCACGGGGTCCGTCGTGCTGACTTTATAGTGACAAACAAGGTGAACACAGACCACGGATTAGTGAATAAGGATATTTACGCCTGCGCGTAAAGTTGTTTAGGCACGTTGGTTAGAGGTTAGGATGCAAGTATTTATAAAAGTGTGTACTTACATACGTTTTTACTTATATTTTCACAAGATAATTGATTACTTGGTTTAATTAACTAGTCACCAGCACCTTTGTAATTTATATTAAATCATTTATGATAAATTGAGCACAACAAGCAAGAGCTCTAGTGAACTTTATTCTTTAATATTTTCGCAAATTTTAAGAATTGCGACGTTTATTCGTGAATATGCAAAACACCCGTTAATTATCAAAATATTTATATATTTGTTAATTTAATAAATGATAGCGTTTTTTTAAAGATTTTCCTTAATTTTAAAAATATAGACGCTTTTCAGGAATTTCCAAAATTGTCGTTATTTTGCATATTTTGCCGCCTTTCATGAATTCTTTAATATTTTTGCAAACTTTAAAAATTATTCTGTATTGTGGAGGCTTCTACTTCGTTATACATGTTAATTACACAATGAAACACTTTTAACTTTGTTTGTATAACACGTTTTATTTAATGTGACTGCAGTTCCGACAAATTTAGCTTGTCATTATCAAACACGGAGTAGTAGTAAAAGTGTTTCATTGTTTAAAAATTATGATTTTTATTCGTGAATATCCAAAACACCCGTTGAATATCTAAATATTGATATTTTTCGTTAATTTAATAAATTATCGCGTTTTTTTTTAGGGATTTTCATTATTTTAAAAATATGAACGCATTTCAGGAATTTCCAATTGTCGTTTATTTCCAATATTTTGCTGCGTTTCATGAATTCTTTAATATTTTTGGAAATTTTAAAAATTATGACTTTTAATCGTAAATATCCAAAACGCCCGTTAATTATCAAAAGATTTATATTTTTCGTTAATTTAATAAATTATCGTGTTTTTCTTAGATTGTCATTAATTTTAAAAATATAGACGCTTCTCAGGAATTTCGAGTTGTTTATTTTCAATATTTCATGAATTCCTTAATTTTTTCGCAATTTTTTTAAACTAAGACGTCTATTTGTGAATATCTAAAACACCCATTAATTATCAAAATATTAATATTTTTCTATTTGAAATAAAACAACACAGTTGGGAGGGTTTCACTTTTATTGTTGAACACTGCAACATGTTTCACCACACAGTGGCTTTATCAGGCAGATGAAAAAAATTTTTTTTTTCATCTGCCTGATGAAGCCACTATGTGGTGAAACATGTTGCAGTGTTCAACAATAAAAGTGAGACCCTCCCAACTGTGTTGTTTTATTTCAAATAGTATTATGGAGTTTCATCATGTATCCGCCTCATCAATTAAATATTTAATATTTTTCGTTAATGTAATAAATTTCCGTTATCTTTCCAATTCTTGACGGTTTTCGCGTTTGTTAATTTTTTTCGTGAACATAAGAATACGTTTATAATTGATCGCCTAACGAGTGTTTCCAATCCCAGATTAAGCATGAAGTAAAATTTCGAGTTTAGAAAAGCCTGAAAATTTGGCTCGGGCGCGTAGCGAAGCGAAGCGACCGAGCCAAATTAGGCTTTTCTAAACTCGAAATTTTACTTCATGCGCCACGCGTATAAACCGCTGGTTTAATGTGAAATGTTCGTTAACCAATTAACAAGTGAAATACGTTTAGTATGTCAATCATCAATTGTTTAAATTAATAAATTATCGCGTTTTTTTAAGATTTTCATTAATTTTAATAATATTGACGCTTTTCAGGAATTTCAAATTGTAGTTTATTTTTAATATATATATATATATATATATAAACATCTTTATTGCGCACTAAAAAAAATTACAGTTTGTTTATTTTTACACTATATTTTTTTTTTTTGGATCCTTGGCTATCGACCATCGGTCTTTCAGCCTGAGTTGTACTTGTCCTTGTCTTGTCAGTTAGTTATGATTCATGTGAGATGAAATGAATTGATAAATGGTGGTTTCTGGGTTGTTGAATTTGGGAGAAATATTGGGGTTTCGTACTAAACAGAGGTGATTAAGGATGTCATGGATGTGTGGGTTGGATGCGAATTTTTGGGATAGTTGGGTAAGTCGTTGTTGGATAGGGATTATTTCTGTTTTTCGTACAATAAGGTATTGGAGGGGTTGTGGAGTGGGTTATTAGGGTGTCGGATTTTTGTGAGGATTCTAAGGGCTGATCGTTCTGCGACTTCGATATTATTTAATGTTGAGGGACGAGGGTTAAGAAAGAGGATTGAAGCATATTCTAATAGGGGGCGGCAGATCATTTTATAGATGTGGACAGCTGTTTTTGTCGTGATCCCTTTATTTTGGAAAGTTAACGATCTGAAATGCCGCGCCCTATTTTGAATTTTTGTCTTCATGGTTTGGGAATGGAGTTTGAAGGATAGTTTGGGGTCGAAAGTGATGCCAAGGTATTTACACGCAGGGGATGGGCTAATTACGGTGTTTGATATGGTTATGCTAAATGGGGAATTGAGCGGTCTGTGGAAGGGTATGAATAGATGGGATTTATTGGGATTAATGGATATTCTCCATTTGGAAAACCAAAGAGATAGCGAATCTATTAGCCCTTGGAGAGTGGAGAGAGCTTAAGGAAGGGTGGGTTGGTGTGTTATAAGGGCAGTGTCATCGGCAAAGAGCAGAAAATATGCTGAGGGATTAAGGTACTGTGGGTTGGGGTTGTATATGTCATGAACATAGATATTGTATAGGAGCGGAGATAATGGAGAGCCTAGGGGAATATTTTTAATATTTTGTCGCCTTTCATGAAATCCTTAATATTATTGCAAAGTTTAATTATCAAAATAGTGAATTTTTTCGTTAATTTAATACATTATCGCGTTTTTTTTTAAGGTATTCATTAATTTTAGAAATATTGACGCTTTTGAGGAATTTCCAATTGTCGTTCATTTTCAACATTTTACCGCCTTTCATGGATTCTTTAATGTTTTCGCAAATTTGAAAAATTAAGACTTTTATTTGTGAATATTCAAAACACCCGTTAATTATCTAAATATTGATATTTTTCGTTAATTTAAAAAATGTCCATCTTTTAAATTCTCGACGGTTTCCGCGTTTGTTACTTTTTTTTCGTGAATATAATAATAAATTTATGCTATTAATGATTTCGATAGCTAACGCCATCTATTGCTTCATAGTGGCATCGTCAGTGACACGAATGCACGAAGTGCATATACAGGTCACTGTTTCATCCACGAGCGAGCAGAACTCTGTTTGTGAAACCAGAAAACAAATATCAAAATTGGCGTTAGCTATCGAAATCATTAATAGTTTTCACATATTGGCTTGAAATAGTCAGAAATGTTCAGTATTCCTCAGCACTGGGTCGGGACCACACTGAAGAGGACCTTGAAGTCCGAAACGCGTCTGTGGGTGTCTGGTGCCGGAATACTGAACACAAATTTAATTTTAATAAATTTATGATTGATCGTCTAACGAGTGTTTCCAATCCCAGACTAAGCATGAAGTAAAATTTCGAGTTTAGAAAAGCCTGAAAATTTGGCTCGGGCGCGTAGCGAAGCGAAGCGACCGAGCCAAATTAGGCTTTTCTAAACTCGAAATTTTACTTCATGCGCCACGCGTATCAAACGCTAATTTAATTTAAAATGGTCTTTAACCAATTAACAAGTGAAATACGTTATATTTTTCGTTAATTTAATAAATTTCCCTTATCTTTTAAATTCTTGACGGTTTTCACGTTTGTTAATTTTTTTCCTGAATATAATAATAAGTTTATGATTGATCGTCTAACGAGTGTTTCCAATCCCAGACTGAGCATGAAGTAAAATTTCGAGTTTAGAAAAGCCTGAAAATTTGGCACGGGCGCGTAGCGACCGAGCCAAATTAGGCTTTTCTAAACTAGAAATTTTACTTCATGCGCCACGCGTATAAAACGCTGATTTAATGTAAAATGGTCTTCAACCAATTAACAAGTGAAAAACGTTTAATATGTCAATCATCAATTGTTTAAATAACCGAGAAAGTGGTAAGATGGACACATCATCATTTTTTGTAGTTGTTTTTGTGTAACTTTAGAAAAATGAATTTATAAAATTAAATACCAACTCATATATTGGTTAAAACTTAATTATAACTTGTTCATTCGTTTATTTCAATTCGTAAAGAAATTAAATTTCATTAACAATACAAATAGTTTTACATAGATGTATAATCTACAGTAGGTTTTGTTATCACGTCTGGACAAAAACGAAAAAAAATCCTCGATTAAAATAATTCTTATCAATTAATTACTTAATGACAAAATGGCTAAAATAGTAAACAACAAAATACGTGGAACTTTTATTTCATGTTAAAACATTGTTTTTATTATGTAAAATTTGCCAACCTATTCCGCATAAAATATAATATAATTTCGCCACTTTTTTATTTTATAAACAGAATTTAAAAAACGTAGACGCCTTATCATCAACAGTGGGGCTAATCATAATAATTATTTTTAATAATACACCTAAAATTTAATTTGTGGGAATGTGATATATGCAAATTAATATACCGTCGTGACGTAAAGTTGATATATGCAACTTACTATACTTTCGTGACGACATTGGATAATTGTGATATATGCAACTTAATACGCTTTCGTAATTTAAAGTTGCATGCATTGTGATCACTGAAATATAGTAATACTGGAACGCGCACTGCCTATGATCGCTGGGTTAAGAAAGCGAGCCGAGAGAGACAGCGACCAAAGGGTCTTGTGTCATTGTCTCACGCTCCTCGCGCATGCGCATTAGAACTAAAGTCAGGCGGCGTACATCACGGCACAAAAGTACGACGGAGACACAAGACCCGTTACTCGCTATCTCTGTCGGCTCGCGCTGGCGTCGCCAGAGCGCGTTCCAGTATTACTATATTTCAGTGATTGTGATATATGCAACATAATCGGAAAAATGTTAGAAAAAATAAATATTAATATAGCATATATCGGGTAATCAACAATGATTGTAGACAGGTTAAATTTCCCGCCAAAAAATGTTTGTACAACTAATTAGATGAAAAGAAAATCCCCTAGATTGCTTCCATTGGCGTAGCAAAAATTTTTTCCCAAAATAAATTAAATATTTAATCATAACTATATATAAATTTTTTACAATTTTAATTAAATATACAAAGTAAATTGAAGTGAGTTAAGGTTTTGTGTATTTTTAATAAACGTAGAGTTAGCATCCCTAATTTTATAATAAATGTTGAAAATGATGGCCTTCATTTTCTAGGCAAATGTTAACTCTACGTTTTTTATTTTGAAATACTCGTTGAAGCTCCTCCGGATTTATGTTCCTTATCTCTTCTTCAATTGCTGCTTTAAGCTCGTTTAGGGTATGCATTCGATTTTTAAAAAACTTATTTTTTAAATGCCCGAATAAATAAAAATCGCACGGAGTGAGGTCTGGCGAACGTGGTGGCCATAATCCGTCGCTTACCAAGCGATCATCGTAAAATTCCCTCAAGTAATTTAATGTCACCAACGCAGTATGAGGAGTGGCTCCATCTTGCTGAAAATAACCCATTATCTGTTCGTCATCATGCAATTGATTCAAAAATTCATCTAGAATGAGTGTTCGGTAGCGCTCCGCATTGACTATTTCGTTGAAAAATATTGGGCCAATTATCCGGTGTCTCGAAATTGCTACCCAAACACCAATTTTTTGTGGATGTAAATCCGTTTCAATAAAAGTATGAGGATTTTCTGTAGCCCACGTACGATAGTTTTGGCTGTTCACATATCCTGACAAGTGAAACCACGCCTTGTCAGTAAAAAAGGTCTTGTCCAACATACCATTATCATTTAAATTCTGATTAAACCAATTGCAATAATCAATTCTTTTTTGGAAATCAAGTGGCTGAAGTTGTTGAACTACCGATACCTTATACGGGTGCAAATGCAGATTTTTTTTGCGGCTTTTATGCAACTCCCATACGATACTCCTGTAAAAGGATTAAACATTAAAATTTGTGCGCACCTTAAAATTAAGAACATACCCGTTTGAGCTGAAAGTTTTCTTAAAGATTTTGTTGGGCTTTGTTCAAGTCGTTGTTGAATGTCGCCAACAACCACTTCTGTTAGGATAGGCAGTCTTCCAGCTGACTTGCCCTTACAGATACAATTCTTTCCCTCAAAAAGGTCAACAATGCGGGTTTTATGCGAGGAAAATGTTTTGTAAGGAATGTGGACATCGGAGAAGGCTTGAATAAATTGATTCAGAAACGATTGTAATGAGTAAGTCCATGTGCCATCTTCATTCATAGTTCCACTTCGATAATGAGCCTTCAGGATGAAAGCATCATGCTGTGGTGCAAACATCACGGTAAACACAAGCGAATTCTCTTAAAATCTGTAAATTTAGGATTAAACTTAAATTTTCTAACCTTAAAAACAGCAAATCACTTACCACAAAACAGAGACTTATACAAAGTAGTCCTGATAAGAACTGATGTCTATGAAACAGAATGAAAAATAACTTAATTTGAAGAATGAATTAACACAATGGCAAAATACGACGCACGACGCTGCTAACAGACCCAGTCAACTTCATATGATTCTCTAAGTTCACATATATAGTTGACCGACCCACTCGATGGGAGGGCGCATATGTCGGAATTTCAATTTTCCCGCAAATTCTAACGTGGGCTCTAATTTTCAATCAACAGCTGTCAGATCCGAAGAGACAAAAATGCCGATGAGACGAAATCGTCTCGAGATGAGCGTTAATAAATATAAATAATTACAACCGTAAGTATATATATTATTTTTAAATTTTAATCTATTGTGTATTATTTTAAATAAGTCTACAGTTTAAACAAATTTTGTGGGCTTTTCTAAACTCGAAATTTTACTTTATGCGCCATGCTTATAAAACACAGATTTCAAGTGAAATTTGAATATACATAAATTTCACGATATTTTACTGTTTTATACGCGTGGCGCATGAAGTAAAATTTCGAGTTTAGAAAAGCCCAGAAAATTTGTCTCGGGTCGCTACGCGACCCTCGACAAATTTTCACGGGGCTTTTCTAAACTCGAAATTTTACTTCATGCTTAGTCTGGGAGTGGAAAACACTCGTTTCAAGCTGCAAATTGAACTCTTTTGAAAAACAACGAATGTCGGAAAGATTGCAGGTTATGCATAGGTCATTTCTAAGATGCATTTTTTTACGAACTGCAGCGATTTTGTTGAGAAGTGAAATGTAATTCACAAACTGTGATGAGGTTTTGACATATAGGGAAATGTTGTAGTATATAGGGAAATGTATTTGATAAATGGGAAATATATTTGAGATAAAGGGATGAATATTCGACATTAAGTTAAATGCGATAGAAAAAGTCTGTAATACCTTTTAAAATATACATTTAACATGTTCATTACGTCTTTGTTATTTCTCGCATCGCACGGTAATTTAATACCGTGTGGTGTTCCCCGCACCGCACCCACCATTCAATGTTTTGACCCCCTGCACCGCACACCCTACTTAGCAAGCCGCCCGCCCAATCCCCGCGGAGTTGAAGTATTTTGCGATTGCAACGCCGCCCCATCGAGTGGGTCGGTTAACTAAAATCATGATACGTTGAACCCTCTAGGAGTTATCAATCTAATTTAATCTATGGCTGCTAATGTCAAATCGAGTTACTGTTTATTAATTTTTCCTTGGCATGAACTTGGAGCGATCAAATTCCCCAGATTTTTCGGCGGGAAATTTAACTTGTCTACAATCATTGTTGATCATTCTTTAGAACCAATAACACTTTGGGTAAAATAATTAAAAACAATAAAAACAACGTTAATAAAACTCAACAGAGTGGTGTCTATTTATTGAATTGCAAAGACTGCCCCAAAGTATATGAAGGACAAACCAGAAAGTCGTTTCAAGAGAGGATAAAAGAACACCGAACTAGCTTCCAACAAAATAAAACCAACTCCACATACTCTAACCACCTCATAGAAGAAAAACACTACTTCAAAGTCGTACATCAAGAAAGAAAAGGCCGAAAACTCAACATCATGGGGTCCATGCAAATTAATAAAAGAAAATACACGGGACATCCTCTCAACGACCAAACGAACTTAACAAATTCCGGGTTAACAAATTCCGCTTCTTAAATATTAATTTTTTGAAAAAAATATGGGTGAAAATCTAGTTCTATTAAGAAGGTTTTTTTTTATCCAAGTAGAAAGTAACGAGTAATTTTTAATTACAGAAATCTGCGTTAACAACATACAAATTAATAATCATATTTTATATAGAGATGATTTGTTGATAACTTTATCATAATTTCCGCTTCCTTTCTTACTGAAAGAATATACCTTATAACGTATTAGTAAAAAATATTTTAATGCAAAAACGAATGAACATAATTTGTAATCGTTTCTACGCCACTGATGTTAAGTTAGGCAACATCGCCAACGAGAACACGTAGCATATGTCAAATCGTGAGTGTCAGAAAAGTCAAAATAAAGCAGTAATGTACGTTTCCAATTAGTTTGTGATCATTTTTTATGTAGCCTAAGTTAAGTTACGCGTTCGAGTGAAATATACAGAAATACAACTACGCGAAGATGACGAATCTACGCCAGAAACAAATCAGTAAGTCGTATGTCTGTTTTGTTTTAAATATGTTCATCGAAGAATGTATATTTTCTGCTTTAATTACCTTACGAATCCTTGTAATTAGTATTAATTACAGTAATAAATATGCTATGACAATACAGTGTTATTCCTGTTAAAAATAAAAATGGCATTACGTTTAGGTGTAAAATTGCTTAAAGTTATCTCCAGTTTCTAATTACACTTTCGTCGTTGCTGAATTTCATGAATCATTATGTTTATTAAATGGTGCGATCACTTCGATACATTCACAGATAAATGTGTTTAGATTTACAAATGTGAATAAATATGCATCTTTAGTTAGTAATCGTTTTGTGTTTGTTAATAAAAAACGGTTTAACTTTGTTTGTATAACACAATTTATTTTTATGTGACTGCAGTTTCGGCAAATTTAGCTTACCATTATCAAACATGTAGTGTTATACAAATAAAGTTAAACCGTTTTTTTATTAATAAATTAACATGTATAACGAAGTAGAAGCCTCCACAATACAAAATTTTGTGTTTGATTACATATGATCAGTTCAAAGTAAAATTTACTAAGATCCACTTTTACATTTTACAAACATTAGATATCTTGCCGTTAATGCTGGCTACGGGTTAAACGATCAGTTGTGATTATACAACCTGAGAGTAGAACGTCATTAGGTGAATCGCGGAGTTACCTTGAGTCTACGTTATGCGGTGGCTGAAGCTTGAGATACCTCTTTGTCAACGTGCACTTGCTCCTTCTCTCTCTCCACTGGTCTATCCAATATGTTTGATTGTAGGCGCACTAGTAATAGAGTAAAGACTGGGAAGATAATTACGACAGCGTTTGTAAAATCAAACGTTGCTTAGCGAAAGTTTAAACTGAGTTGGAAAATAACGACAGCCTATTATAAACACGGGATACCTAATGTTTGTAAAAGTGGACCTAAGTGCTATGTTTCCCTTGTACTTAACAGCTTTTACTTTATTATTCTATTATACATAAAAAGACGGTTATTCCTTCACTTTTATTTGTGCTCATTATCAATAACAAAACACTAGAGCATCGATTCTCAACCTTTTTCAGGTCGCGCCTCCCCCTCATAACTCCACGCCCCCCCTTCCTGATATTATTTGGGTTTTTCAGTTAGATTGAAACACCATTATAGCCTTATTTCACTTTACCTACTCTTTAGAAAATCTGTCGCCCCTCCCCCCCTGTTATCTTGCCGCGCCCTCCTAATGTGGCGTGCCCCCCCTGTTGAGAAACCCGGCACTTGAGTTTTGTTGTAGATAATGAGCTCCTTGTGTCTTAATATGTATATCTAACGATACAAATAAAAAGTGAAGTAATGAATAACAGTCTTTTT
Source organism: Philonthus cognatus (assembly GCA_932526585.2). Lineage (NCBI taxonomy): Eukaryota > Metazoa > Arthropoda > Insecta > Coleoptera > Staphylinidae > Philonthus > Philonthus cognatus. The sequence goes on from OW052241.1 coordinate 178,058,232, forward strand.
ATGTCTAATAATCACTTGACTTAAACTCAAAAACATACAGTTATTATTATTTTTTTACTGCAATCTTGTGCAAGGTTTTCGATTTTCATTTCCACACACGAGATTGCAGGGTTTGCATTTTCCTTTGCACAATATTATGATATTCTTGTGATTAATTTAGTTTGTAATGTTGAAAAATAAATATTGAATAATCTTTAGATTCCATCAAACAAATGCTAAATTTGAATCAGCCGCAAACAAAGTCGGGTGCTGCGGAGCCAGTTTGGAAAGTGCTGATTTACGATAAGGTGGGACAAGATATTATCTCACCGTTGATTTCTGTTAAAGAATTAAGGGAATTAGGTGTGACCTTATACGTGTAAGTTGTTTATATATTTATTTATTCTAATTGTTTATGTTGATATTTAATCGTTATTACAGTCAATTGCATTCGCATCGAGATCAGATTCCAGAAGTGCCGGCCATATATTTCTGTGCGCCGACGGAGGAAAATTTGGGTCGCATCAACCAGGATTTCCAGAAAGGGCTCTACGACATCTACCACTTGAACTTCATTTCGCCAATCAGTCGACAGAAGTTGGAGGATCTGGCCTCGGCGGCGTTGCAAGCGAACTGTGTAGCCAATATTCACAAAGTAAGAAAATTTTAAAAGTGCGAAGAATAGTTGTTTTTAGTGCTTTATTTATCAATTTAATTTGATCTTTGCGCAACTCAACTGTTAAAGAGCATCTAAGGAAAATCGGGCTATACAACGGCGACACCAACTGTCGCCTCTGTAATACGGCACCGGAAACAGCTATGCACGTTCTGTGCAGGTGCAATGCGCTGGAGAGCAAAAGACGGCTCATATTTGGGAACAGACAAATGGAACCAAATGATTTCCACGCGCAACCTCTGAAGGACCTGCACAAGCTAGTGCAGGGCATCGAGTTCAGAATAGTTGCGTGAGTGTAATAATATTGGGGCAGTACAATAATAATAATAGGCTGCAGTGCATCCGGATCCGAAAGGAAAGGAAGACGGCCCCCACAGAAAAAAAAAAAAAAAAAAATTCAACGAATGAATTTAAGTAAATTTGTACACTTTACGTACAATAATAATAATAACTTTATTAATGTCAAATCCAAAACGATAAACAAGTCAAAATATACATACATATGAATGAAATTAAACAAAATTAGTAAAAATTAGTAATGGGCCTGTTTATCAAAATGTTCAACATTCAACATGTTAGGATTTGTTTGCGATATACAGAGAGTTTTATGTAACACCGATCAGTTTCATATAATACAATTAGACACCTTTAATTTTGAAGTTATGTGTAAATTGGGTTGCCTATATGACCATTACAAATTGTAGCCAATCAATCGCAATTAATGCCTCAACTTGTACATACAGGGAGTTTTTCTTTCAAGTATACATCTCCCAATTACAGTGTATATGCCGTAAATCTTTAGATAACCGTTTTTTTTTTTAAATGAGTTCAATTTGAAATGAGTGTGTTCCACTCCCAGACTAAGCATGAAGTAAAATTTCGAGTTTAGAAAAGCCTGAAAATTTGGTTTGGTCGCGTAGCGCGAAGCGCGGAGCGGCCAAACCAAATTTTCAGGCTTTTCTAAACTCGAAATTTTACTTCATGCGCCACCGGTACAAAACACTGACATATTACGGAGTTTAAAACACACAGCTAAACTTTACATTGCATCAGTGTACCAGTGGCGCATGAAGTAAAATTTCGAGTTTAGAAAAGCCTGAAAATTTGGTTTGGCCGTTCCGCGCTTCGCGCTACGCGACCAAACCAAATTTTCAGGCCTTTCTAAACTCGAAATTTTACTTCATGCTTAGCCTGGGAGTGGAAAACACTCGTTTAAAGTTCAAATTAAATTTTTTTAATAAACCGAGCATCAGCAAATTTATAGATAGGGTGGTGCAGAGGAAACGCATGTTTTTCAATATTGAATTACTGGGACACAATGGGTTGAAAATAATAAAAACAAGTATTAAATGATAGGTATTTTAATGCAGTTTTTGAAATTACATACCATATTTAGGTTCGGAAAATAATGTCTTTGAGATGACGTCTCGTACAAATTTGGATCCTCTTCTGAAAATTACGGACGGCTCTCTCCAACATTTCATTCGGCACGGCTTCAATTTCCCGACGAATGGAATTCTTAAGGTCATCGAGTGTGCGAGGCTTGTTTATGTACACTTTTGATTTCAAATATCCCCACAAAAAGACAGGTCGGGTGAGCGAGGGGGCCAGTGAACATCACCAAATCTCGAAATCACATGTCCTGGGAACATTTGTCGAACCACTTCCATGGATACTCTCGCCGTGTGAGCTGTGGCACCATCTATCAACGGGATGGAAGGTACTCCACGCTGATTACCAACTAGCTCAGGTTGGTTGAGTTAAAGAGAGATGAGCAACTAACTTTTGAAACACGTATGCTGTTTTAAATTATTTATTTCAAAACAAAAAAAAACAAAAAAAAAAAAACATTAAAACAACAAACAGAATAAGAACAAGAGAAGCACAGTGCACGAGTTACAGGGCAGACTTGGTGTGGCGTCGGCGTCGCGATCGGGATTTCTACTAGCCCAGCGGTGGCGTCTGGCTAGTGGTGGCTTCCGGATGGAGGCGGCGTCCAAGTACCAAGACGGCGTCTCGGTGTGAGACGGCGTCTGGCTGGATCCGGAGGCAGCTACAAACACTACGCTCGTAGTGCGGGACGTCAGGAACGACGGCGGAACGGCTAGCGTTGGCGTCGGGCAAAGTTTCCTGGTGTCGGTGGGTAGCTGGCCTGGCCTGGATCCGGCGGAAGCAACGAACGCTGCACTGGAGCGTCGTTGTGGCGTCGAGGCGACTGCGCTGGCAATCGGGTTCTCGGCGTCCTAGTCCAAAAACAGGAACGACGGCTGGGACGGCTAACGTCGGCGTCGGTTGTTTCCTGTTGTTGGAATCTTCTTCTGGCGGCAGGAACGACGGCTAGGACGTCTGGCGTCGGCGTCGGTCGGAGCTTCCTGGCTCAGACAGAAGAGTTGAGGAACGGTAGTTCCTCCTGAATCCACATGCTGCCCCTGTACAGCACAAGAGTGGACTGGCTTCCTGGATGCCGTCCCCCGGTATTTATGCCACGAAAAATGGCTTGGAGAAGGGATGATTTTGAGGACTACGTGACCGTTGGCAAAGAATTCGCTAGAAAGTAATTATTGCAGACAACATAATTACTTCCAGCGAACCCTCAAATCCAAACAACCGTTAAGCTGCAATTTGAAAGAAGTATAGAAATTTATAATCTCTCTTCTTTCAAATTGCAACGGTGGTCATTAGTCCTCTCCCTTAATTGCCGATTTCGAAAAACCCCGAGGGACAATCCGCCACACCTGCCCAGGTAGATGGTGGCCCGGGCACGGTTTAAACCGCCCGAGATAATCCTTTGGACCGGTCAATTAGTTAATTGCTGGGTACGAACTCATTTTAAATAAACGAAGAATTGTAAATAATATTTACAATTCTTGTTGCCGGAGATTAAAATAATCCCCGGTAACACATCCTGCTGAAACCAAATGTCTCTCATGTTCACTTGACGCCTTTCAAGTTCTGGGCGAAGGAAGCTGTTTAGCATTTCAACGTAGCGAGCTGATGTAACAGTAACTGCAATTCCTTCTTTTTCAAAAAAATAGGGTCCAACAATCCCCAAGTTTGAAATGCAGCACCACACTGTTACCTTTAAACTGTGCAGAGGTCTTTGGTGTAATTCTTGTGGGTTCTCCGATGCCCAATACCGACAGTTTTGAACATTGACGTAACCGTCAAGATGAAAATGTGCTTCATCACTCACGAAGACTGTAGCATCGGGATCTTCTGTAAACATTTCATCCATTATGCGACAAAACTCTCTGCGCTGTACAAAATCCCCTTCATTAAGCTGCTGGACGATCATTATTTTGTACGGATGGAACTTGAGGTCATCATGTAAGATGCGGTGAAGCGAACGGCGTGACATACCCAGCGCTACAGCATGTCGTCTAGTCGATCGTCTAGGACTAGTAACAACTGCCGTTCTCACTCGGTCTACATTTTCCGGAGTACGAACTGAACGGGGAAGACCAGGTGGTTTCTTTTTCATCACAGAACCAGTACTTCTAAACGCTGCAACCCATCGGAGTACGGTATTTCGATCAGGCACTGCACCTCGACGTCCAACTCTAAAATATTGACGGAAAAGACGGTATGGGGTCAGTTTTCCTAATCCTTTTTTCCTAATTTTTTTTTCCTAATCCTTTTTTTCTAATATTTTTTTTTCCTAATTTCTATTATTATTATTTTCCTAATACTATTTTCCAAATTCACATTTTATTTCCGAGACTCATTTCCAAATGTACAGTTCAAAAACCAATGTAGCAACCGACGTCCTTTAAGTACTCCATAGCTTCCTCCCGCCGATCTTCATACTGGAGAACGACGTTCGTAATCCTTTCTTCGTTCTGCTCCATAGCTTTGCTCACGTCTCGCCGGACTCTAAATTTAGGTCGCGGATCATGCCTTCAGTGTCAGATTGCTCTTTCTTGAGTTCCTTGAGGAGAGTGTACAAACCCGGATGGTTCTTTCCCACCACAAGTGCGAAACGAGTATGCCAACCTGTAAGATAAGATGTGGGATAAAGGACAGTTGTTGGATGCAGGAAAAAGTAAAAGGAAAAAGGAAAAGGAACCTTCTGAAAGGTTGTTGGTTCTCGATAGGTTTTGGAGCGTCGCATCGTACATGTTCCAAACATCTGGTGGGTATCGGGCATCAACGGCTCGACGTCTACCTCGAGCTGTCTGTCCTTTTACGTACGTCGTCTACGGGGTAGTAATACTTGTAAAAAATAACTGATGTGCAGACTGATAGCGGACTGATGAGAAAGAAAAAATACCCGAAAATAGTCGACCACCGATTTGAATGCAGGAGGTGCTTGGTTTTCGAATTCAGCAAACACAGATAACACGTCGGCGAGAGGAACGAACGCGATAGCGCACATCATTCGCGCTGCATCTTTTATAGTTCGATCTTTCTTATCGCTATACGCCACTTGCAGCCCCTCCTGTTGGATGTACCGGTACACTGCTTGTCGGAGGTGAAAAAAGCAGGCTCTGACTTTCGTACTCTCCGTCATGATTTTTCTAATTGCGTTCAGGATAGGGAGTTCAAAATCCGTCATCACAATAACCGGCACTCTGCGTGGAATGCCTGCTTCCTCACACGCGTTTCTGATGACATCCAGTACTTTTTCGTACGCGACTTGTTTTTTATTTTCCAGCAGTGCGTATACGAGAGGGATAGCGACTATTTGTTGTTTACCGTTCCGAATTTGTGTCAGGGAAGCAAGGACAGTGAAGAGTTGAAAAAAAATTTGCGGTACAACCTGAAAAAATAATACGGTACAACTCGAAAAATAAAATAAAAATAATGTACATTATGAAAAGAATAAACCTAACCTTGAAGGTGCCGTCCAAGTACCAATTTGGACTTCTCATTAACAGCCGCAAGTTCTGTATGGTCGCAAAAATCAGAATTCGTCCCACCCCTTCGTTTTCTTCGTCATCATCATCCTCACGCGAGTCATACAAAAGGAAATTTTCACCCGTATGTGTTTTCGCATATAACTCTGGTACTTCTTCTAAATCTTCGATGTCGACAGGGTTCGTTGGCATATTTTGTCTTCTTCTTCGCGAAATTAATTTTGCCATATTTGGCCTGTCAGGTAGATGAGCCAGAACAGCAGCTGGCACGCCGTCCAATTCTTCGCGCAACACTTGAATAGGAGGGGCTTCGGGGTGTTCCACCGCTTTTCTCTTCACGCGATATTTTAATTTGATGGCTTCGACGGCATCATAGTCTGGAGCGTGGTTGTGGGTGGCATCCAAGTTTTCTCCACCTTTTATGACGTCCACCGCCTGTCCGTGCGTCAACTGCAACCTCGTTACCGCCGTGGCATTACACAGTTTGCAGTTCCAAAAGACTCTTCCATTTTTTGTCAGGCGTTTACTATACAAAAATCCGCTCATGTGTAAAACATGGCTTAAGTTAGTTTGAATCAGTTCAACGGTCATTTTTACAGACGCAAATTTGGACACACGCACTGAAATATTGACACTTTCTAGAGGTTTTGTTTGCCTGACAAATGACGGTTGGCATGGGAACTTCACGGTTAACATTGGAAAATTACGAAAATTAGGAATATTAGGAAAAAAAAATTAGGAAAATTGTTAAATTAGGAAAATAATAAGTTAGGGAAAAAAATCATTAGGAAAATAATATTAGGAAAACTGTACCCCAATCGGAAAAGACGTTGTACTGTGCCTACAGAATCATTGTTTCTAAAAAACTGCTCGACAACGAACACACGATGTTGTACGCTCCATAGCGACTGAAACGGCATTGCATGGGCCATCTGCCAACATTCGTTCAAGGTCAATACCCCCTCCCGTCGCCACGTACTAGCGGTTCGAAAAACATGCGTTTCCTCTGCACCATTTTTCCTCTGCACCATACTCGATAAACTTTGGTTGACACATTATGCAATATGTATGTACTGGTTTTAACCAGCGACGGCTTGCAGCCTAACTTCAGGGTCGGCCAGAGACGCAAGGTATCCGTTGTATCCGTTATTGAAAGGTGACTTTAATATGCAATTCCTTGTATTTATAAAGCGCAATCCCAACCTCAAAATTTGTGTGCCTTGGAGCTGTGGCCGACCCTGAATTTAGCCTGCGAGCCGTCGCTGGTTTTAACACCGGTGGCTCGCGGCCTAACTTCATGTGAGGCTCAAATCCAAGATACAAAAAATGAGGTTGAAAGCACTACGTATCTATTTTATTTATCAATGCTCCTTACGTCACGCAATTCCGTCATTAATACTTGCGTTTAGTAGCACAACGAGCGCACATTTTAATTTCGAGATGCATTACCTTGGCATTTTTGTTTCACATGAAACACCCGGCCGCCATTGGGATTTAATAAATATGAGAGCAGATGAAGCTAATATATACAAGTGTTTTTCCTTGATAAATTATGTTTGGTAATTTTCACATACATTTTGATATAACAGAGACGATATAAATACTCCAAAATTAATCAACCGCTGGAACGATTGTAAAATAAATCTGTATTATTAAATGTTTTAATAATAATAACTATATTTGTTATTCTTCTTGGAAAAGAGGCAAATATTTGATAATGATTCATCTGGAAACGAAACGATTAAATATTTTTTTGTTGAAGAAGAAAAAAATATTTAAACTTAGTTTCTTCCAGAGCTGGGCAGGATTCGAATCATTCAGGATTCGAATCCCGGATTCGAATCCTTTTAGAGGATTCAAAAGAGGCATTCGAATACTTTAGTTCAACTGGATTCGTGATCCGGATTCGTTACATTTTTTTAAGAAGATTCGTATTCGAATCCAAATGTGGGTGATTCGAATCCTTATAAAAGGATTCGAATATTTATAAAATTATTCGAATACTTACATTAGGATTTGAATTGTCATAAATGATTCGAATTGTGAGGATTAACATGAAAAATGTGTCTTGTGTTTTTTAATTTCTCATTAAATCAGTGTTTTATACGCGTGGCGCATGAAGTAAAATTTCGAGTTTAGAAAAGCCCCGTGAAAATTTGTCTCGGGTCGCTGCGCGACCCTCGACAAATTTTCTACGCGGGGCTTTTCTAAACTCGAAATTTTACTTCATGCTTAGTCTTTGATTGGAAAACACTCGTTTAAAAATACTAGAAACACTTGGATTTAAGGGTTTTTGGCGCCCAGCGTGGAGCCAGGCTAACGCTGTGGCCCCTAGATGGGCGCCATAAATTGCGAACGTCCAAATTTAACGTTGGGCGCCATAAATTGCGAGAGTAAAAGTTGAAAACTTCCCACTGAATCAGCGGTTTATACGCGTGGCGCATGAAGTAAAATTTCGAGTTTAGAAAAGCCCCGTGAAAATTTGTCGAGGGTCGCGCAGCGACCCTCGACAAATTTTCTACGCGGGGCTTTTCTAAACTCGAAATTTTACTTCATGCTTAGTCTTTGATTGGAAAACACTCGTTTAAAAATACTAGAAACACTTGGATTTAAGGGTTTTTGGCGCCCAGCGAGGAGCCAGGCTAACGCTGTGGCCCCTAGTTGGGCGCCATAAATTGCGAACGTCCAAATTTAACGTTGGGCGCCATAAATTGCGAGAGTAAAAGTTGAAAACTTCCCACTGAACCAGCGGTTTATACGCGTGGCGCATGAAGTAAAATTTCGAGTTTAGAAAAGCCCCGTGAAAATTTGTCTCGGGTCGCTGCGCGACCCTCGACAAATTTTCTACGCGGGGCTTTTCTAAACTCGAAATTTTACTTCATGCTTAGTCTGGGAGTGGAAACGCTTGTTCGAAACTTCAAACTGAATGCTTTGATAAGAACATTAAATGTTTAACATAGCAGCCACAATCTGAATTGTTACATTTTTCCGACATTTTCAAGATTTTTTTCCCTGGCATTTTAATTAAAGTTTCTTCTGTGAAAAATCCAAATTTTTTAAATTGTTTTCATTTTTTTTGTCAATATTTAAGTTAATTTTATAAATGTTTACTTGTTTTGTAATTTGTCTGCTGAATTTGACAAATCTAATAATATCATATGGCTTTTTTGTTAGTGTTTTGGTCAATTAGAATATAATTCTATGACTTTTCTCTGATTTTCCCGGTTTTAATGATATTCAATGAATTTTCAGCCATTCGTCGATTTTATAATAGAGTTCAATTTGAAGTTTTAAACATGTGTTTCCACTCCCAGGCTAAGCATGAAGTAAAATTTCGAGTTTAGAAAAGCCCCGCGTAGAAAATTTGTCGAGGGTCGCGCAGCGACCCGAGACAAATTTTCACGGGGCTTTTCTAAACTCGAAATTTTACTTCATGCGCCACGCGTTTATAACACTGATTTGAAGTGAAGTTCAGAAAGACACAAATACATCTTTAATGAGAGTAACATGAAATCAGATATTTAGTCTGTTATCAACGATATTCAGTGTTAATAATAAATAATTAGGTTTTGAATATTTGTATTAAAACAACTGGTAACGATATTTATATATTATTGGTTGCAAAAAAATAATAAAATCAAATTTATTTTTAAAGGAATAGTATTCATGATTCAAAAAACAGGATTCGAATCTTTGATTCGAATCATATTTATCTCTTGCGAATCCTTTATTCGAGGATTCGTGATTCGAATCATATCAGGTGATTCGGATTCGTAATTCGAATCCTTTTTACAAGGATTCGTCCCAGCTCTGGTTTCTTCACTTCACTCTGTTGGTCAGTTAAAACGTTTTTGTACCAGAAATGTTGAAGTCGGGTTCAAGCTGAACTCAAGATCAAGATGACAGTTCATATTGTTCTAATGTCATGTTGAACTCAAGTTCAGAGTTGAACCAATTTACCGTGTGTGGTGCAACTGGCCCTTACTCATAGAATTTATGAAAATAATCGTTGATTTATTTTTAAATATGTCCAACTGCGCTTGAAATTCAAATATTTCTGCAAATCGAAACTAAGAAGAAATACGTGTATGCATTTTTGTTTGTGTAATTTTACTTCTTTTACAGGTATTTAATTTCCACCCTCTATGTTTTTTTTATGTACACATTCACCTTTTTTGCAATTGCACGCGCTCCTATAAATGTACAGGTATTAATTAATATAATTTATATACCTTCACGTTTTCCATAGCGACTGAAACGGCATTGCATGGGCCGTCTGCCAACATTCGTTCAAGGTCAATACCCCCTCCCGTCGCCGCGTACTAGCGGTTCGAAAAACATGCGTTTCCTCTGCACCACCCTGTACAACGTATGTTTATGTATACCTAAAAGAATAATTCTTGTTTTAGGCATGTTCGGTGTTACATAAAACTCTCTGTATGTTGGTATCTAATGAATGGTACTCCGGTCGGTCTATTTTGTATGATTGCAAAAATCCCAAATCACGATTAATAATCCGATCATCAGAGAATTCCCCAACAATTGGCAGTAAACTGTTATCTCTGCTGAATGGGCCCCATTGTAATTGAAAATGTAACTCAGTTGATAGCAGTTTTTATAGAATGTCACAATTAAAATGGTCACATTCATCAGATAAAACCGTTGGAAGTTTGGTGCCAACAGTTTTTCTCAGTGAATACACTGTAGTGTTGTGAGTTGGCGAAAATTCTCGAGCACGTTTTCAGTGACCGAAATGGCAAAACATAGAGAACGTTCTGTTAAGGAATGACCGAAATAATTTTCATGCCTCTGTTCGCTGTTTTTTTCGCGGGCTAGATGCACCGTCATCAATTATCCTTCTCGCACGCACTGTTACATTCTTTCTTTTTTTTTTTTGGCTAACTAAGGATATTGTTTTTAAATTAGTATAATTAATATTAAATAAATATTTATTTTTTAATTTATGTGACTCAGTGAGACACACGCTGTTTGTTTTGGAGTTATTACATTACATTTGAAGAGTGCGACGAGGATAAATGTTGATGGCGCATTCAGCTCGCAACAAAACAGCGAGCGGAAAAATGGAAATTATCAAGGTCATATCCATCATAACATTCTCTATATTTCGCCACTTTTGTCATAGAGAACGTGCTCGAGAATTTTCGCCAACTCACAACACTAATACACTCTCAACACGTTCAACAATTTTGCAAGCCTATAAAAGAGTCCGATTGGTGTTGAATTAAGCACTTAAGATGCCGAGGCCATGGACTTGATAGCGGTTACGTCGAATTTCAGGTTAAATGCAAAGTAAAATGGACGAAGTAGCGTTCACCAGATACTAAAGTAAATCGTGAAAAAAAATCCAAACGTGTGGACAGCAAATTTTTGTGGTGAATGCGCCCAAAATGGACAAAATTAGTGTTGCAATTCAATGTTGCCAACTCTATCAGTTTTTCAAGAATAACTGTATCATATGTTCAATAAAAAAAAACCTCTAGAGTGCCATGATTTAATCTTTTTTCAAATTTAAGTTTTCTACACACTTCAGGAATTTACATATAAAACGTCAGACATAATAATTCATATATTTTCAGAGTTACCAACCAAAAATATTTTCCATGGCACTCTAGAGATTTTTTTTAATTGAACATAGGTTATGAGTATATTTACAATTTTATTTTATTGAATTTAAATTATTTGTATTAATAATTCCTTTTTTTACAGGTTTACGATCAGTATGTTAATTTTATTTCATTGGAAGATGATATGTTTGTGCTGAAACATCAAAACAGTGACAATATTTCGTATTATGGTAATGCTCTTTTATAAACCAACTTGTTTCTTTTATTTTATTTGTTTACTTTTTGAATTTAAAGCAATCAATAAGGGTGACACAAAAGATACAGAAATGGAAGAAAAGATGGACTGTATGGTCGAGTGTTTGTTTTCCGTCTTTGTCACAATGGGTGAGTAAAAATATTTGAATATTTCAATTATTTCAAGATTCAAATGTTTAAATATATATATATATATATATATATAATCAGTATTCCCTTTTACCATATGGTGTCGGGTTAATGTTTAAATATTCGAATTTTAATGTTTTTGAATGAATATCTGAATACTTCAGTTTAAAAAAATTCAATTATTGTTTTAAGGAACCGTGCCTATAATCCGAAGTCCGAAAAACAACGCCGCAGAAGTCGTGGCGAAGAAACTAGACAAAAAACTCCGCGAGAATTTATTCGACGCGAGGAACAACCTCTTCAACTCGGAGATCCAGGCGGGAAATTTCAATTTTCAGAGGCCGCTGTTGATCGTGCTCGACAGGAACGTCGACATGGCGACGCCTTTACATCACACGTGGACTTATCAAGCTTTGGCTCACGATGTTCTAGATTTGGCCTTGAACAGGGTCGTGATCGAAGAATCGGCGCCATCTGGAGGTGAGTCTGTAAATCGATCACTGGTAAATTCGTCCGTTTACAAATGTTAAGAAAAATCACTGAAATAGAGATTAAATAAAAATTATTTAATACGAGGGACGATCAAAAAGAGAGGTTACAAAATGTACACATTTAGTTGCAGGCTTTGTTACCTTACTTTTTTAAATCCCCTCATATAATGATTATAGGCAACTCAATAATTTAATGTATATTGGGTTGCCACTGTTGATTCACTATATTTACCAGTTCAAGAGAAATAATTGTTATAGTTCACACAATGTATTCTTACAAATTTGATTACAATCACTTTCGGCCTTACACATTGCGACTAACGTGTGACTAACTAAGGTTAAGTAAGTGAATGAAATATGTCCTATTGTAATAGGTCAGTAGGGATTATGTGCAAATATTATTTTTGACGAAATTAAATTAAAATATTAATACAAAAATCACCCAAGAAAATAATAAAGAAAAATCAACATCCAGTAAATACGAGAATAACATTAGTCGATCAAAATTTTTTATGTGAAAGAAATAACAAATGCAGCATCGCCTTAAAATAATAAACAAGTACCGGCGCGTGGAGAAATGCTAAGACATACAGAAAAATTCAGATCAGGGTTCAACGAACGCAAACACAACAAGTGTGCAAAGTCAGGGAAATGAAGTTGACGTCAGAGAGGGAAGGATTTTGTGACCATATATGGTAGTAGATAAAATTTAAGCAACACAATTTGAGGAGGGGAGAACTTTGAGAGCAGCAAAGAAACGATTCTAAAAATCAGTTAGTTTTGGGACCGGGACGGGGACAATCAGTATTTGAATGTAAATAGGGACAGTTGAGAATAGGAAGTTTCAGTGGGATGTGAGTTAGTGAAGTAATGTTGATAAAAAGAGTTAAGTATTGAGAATGGAGTTAGAAAATTGAGAATGCAGTTAGGGATAACAGCGCTGGAGAGACTATCACGTAAGAGTAAAATTAATTCTACATCAAACTGACTTAGTTGAAATGAAACAAACAAAACCAGCGAAATAATTTAAACATCTGGGAAAAGGGGGAAGATGAAAGGGGGGGGGGGGTGAGAATGAGGGATGCATGGTGGTTGATGTGTAAGGCCGAATTGAACAAGAACACGAAGTATGTCCTACTAACTAATCGACCCAGTCGATTGATGTGTTAGGCCAATCCGAGTTAGTATTGCACTAAGTGTCCTACTAACTAACCACACGAATGAGGGATGTATGGTGGTTGATGTGTAAGGCCGAATTGAGCGAGAAAACGAGGTATGTCCTACTAACTAATCGAAACAGTCGATTGATGTGTTAGGCCAATCTGAGTTAGTATTGCACTAAGTGTCCTACTAACTAACCACAAGAATGAGGGATGTATGGTGGTTGATGTGTAAGGCCGAATTGAGTGAGAAAACGAGGTATGTCCTACTAACTAATCGAAACAGTCGATTGATGTGTTAGGCCAATCCGAGTTACTATTGCACTAAGTGTCCTACTAACTAACCACAAGAATGAGGGATGTATGGTGGTTGATGTGTAAGGCCGAATTGAGCGAGAAAACGAGGTATGTCCTACTAACTAATCGAAACAGTCGATTGATGTGTTAGGCCAATCCGAGTTAGTATTGCGCTAAGTGTCCTACTAACTAACCACAAGAAAAAAATAACTCGATTATGAGTGGAACGAGGTGAAAGGTCGTTCTACTCATTAATCGAAAATGAATGGCGATTGATGTGTAGGGCCGATGTGAGAGATTGTCCCACTAACTAATTGCAAGTGTGTCGAGTGTGTGATGCTAGCTCCGAGATGGTTTTTGTTGGTTTCCCATCTCGTAATGCAAATGCAGGGGCTAGTTAATTTTGCTCCCACAAGTAGAGTCATACATTTTTTTGAGTTCGCCCAAATGCACATGACTTTTAAGCATAAACGTTGGGTAATATATTTTGTGAATATAAATAATCTAAGACATACCAATTCATTAGAAATGTCATGAAAGGTCAATAAACTTTGCATACGTTAAGCTCATATCCTGTTTTATTTATTGTCCACACATCCTCCTAGTCAAATTAAAAGGGAATAAAGACACAGTATTTACGATAATGCATATTGACACAAATAACAAACCTGGTAAATAAATAAAAGGGTTACTACATACACAACACAACGTAAACAATAAAACAAATTATAAATTTGTATAATACCTAGGGTCGAATCATTACAGTATGCATAGTCAAATTTTAGACGTGATTAGCGCTAGGCACTGACTAAATTTGTAATCACACTATACCCCTAGTTTTATATGCAATTATACTTAACCTCAAACATTATTCGCGTGATTGTCAGTTCTGTGTTTCCCAGAATAATAAGCTGTGTTTTTAGTGGGACGCGTTGAACTTTTTACTATTGAATTCTATTCGCGTGCCCGAGATACTAGTTCGGTTGAGTGAAAAAAACACGCGGGTTTTTTTGGTAGAATAACAACACGATGTATTTACACTTTTTTACATAAATTTTACAAGTTTGTGTGGGTCAAACGAATTCTTGTTTCAGAATGATTGTGATTTTTTGGACTGAGTGCTACGATATAAGAATGCAAATTTTGGGACCGCCCTGAAATTGGGGGTAACTGGTGTTTAATTGGTAGGTTCGAAATACACCACCAACAGGATGTGCTTTCTACCTACTTTGACTCGGTGCGGGTGCAAATCTCTGGAATGTAACTAGTGTACAACTTTCTCTTACTTCCAGGAAACTTGCCCCAGCAACGGTCACTTCCTTTTGTTATGAAAAGGGTCCGTAGCACTCAGTCCGTTACACCTTAAAAAAAGGGCGGAAATAATTGATGTTAACTAAGCTATTTACAGAAATAAATCTAAACGAAAAGAAACATTTACAAAAACAAACAATTTTCAAAAGGGACAAACAAACAAGATAAATTCAAATTCAAAACTCTTTGAATTCGAGAAAATAAGCTTACGCTTCTTATAGTTTGCACACTTTTAACATAATATATAAAATTACGAAAAAACTATTCGTGAAAATGCAAACAGTGTCTTAATTAATAAGACAATTTAAGACGATAAATATCCATTGAAACAACTACTTCCCGTGCAAATACACCTCCGGATATTGAATTATACAATGAAATATTTAAAATCTTATTTAATTTGATTTGTTACAACGCTCTATTAAAGTATATGTAACGTTTAGGTCAAATTCTCTTCAAACCAACTAACAATACAATTTAAAATGAAAGGAGAGATAGCAACAAATTAGAAGTGAAAGGACTTAGATTAAAACTAATGTCTTAGGCCATCTATAGACGCGTTTCGAGATTTATCTCTCTTCAGTATAGCTTTGCTTATGACGTTTAAAAAAATTAGGAATAAAATTAAAACAAACTTACTTGGAAAAAGTGTTGTGTGTGGAATGAACAGGTACACAAAAATGGAATGAGTGAAAATGATGGTCGGTATTTATAGGTAAAAAAGGGGGGATTATGTCATTAGCAGGTATGAAGAATGTGAGACCTTATTATTTACCTTACGGTACAGTTCAAACTCATCATAATCCCTCTTTTTTACCTATAAATACCGACCATCATTTTCACTCATTCCATTTTTGTGGACCTGTTCATTCCACACACAACACTTTTTCCAAGTAAGTTTGTTTTAATTTTATTCCTAATTTTTTTAAACGTCATAAGCAAAGCTATACTGAAGAGAGATAAATCTCGAAACGCGTCTATAGATGGCCTAAGACATTAGTTTTAATCTAAGTCCTTTCACTTCTAATTTGTTGCTATCTCTCCTTTCATTTTAAATTGTATTGTTAGTTGGTTTGAAGAGAATTTGACCTAAACGTTACATATACTTTAATAGAGCGTTGTAACAAATCAAATTAAATAAGATTTTAAATATTTCATTGTATAATTCAATATCCGGAGGTGTATTTGCACGGGAAGTAGTTGTTTCAATGGATATTTATCGTCTTAAATTGTCTTATTAATTAAGACACTGTTTGCATTTTCACGAATAGTTTTTTCGGGACAAACAAATATATACAAAAATATGTCCTTGAAATTAGACACACTAACAGTTTTTGTTAAGATTATGTTGTAAACTTCTCGGACGAGCGCAAAAATCGTGCTTTATGCTTTTTATCTTAAGATAGTCATTTGAAGAAGATCGAGCGAGTAGATCACTTGCGTGGATCGAGTAGTCAATCTTTTTTGATTGATCTTGTCCATCACTAATTAAAACACGACGATGCATACTGCGTACTTAGTATCACCTTAATTGCGATTAGTTAATCACAAGTTATTAACAGTTTAATCACAGGACTATACTTAAGGCCAAAAAATTTAATTCACTGATTGTAAAGGCTTTGCGTATTTGTTTTTAGATAACAATAGACATGTAGCTCGATTTACAGACGTTGTTGAAACTAAAACGATACAGATTAGAATGTTGTCGTGTTTGTTCTAATTTTTTTTATCCGGTAGGTGTTAGGTCAAAAAACAGGTCGTGTGAACTGGACTCGAAAGACAAGTTCTGGATGAGCCAAAAAGGCTCGCCGTTCCCGACGGTGGCCGAGTCGATCCAGGAGGAGCTTGAGCAGTACAGGCTATCCGAAGAGGAGGTGAAAAAGTTGAAGAGTTCCATGGGCATCGACGCCGAGAACGACGTGGCCATGACGATGGTGACGGACAACACGGCCAAAATAACGTCCGCCATTAATTCCTTGCCGCAGTTGTTAGAGAAGAAACGGCTGATCGATATGCACACGACAGTTGCTACAGGTAGGAATTATTTCTCATGAAGTAGTAGGCTATGAAATAATAAATTTTATATATCATCTTTAAAATCAAATGTTTTTGGTTTGAGTGGTGACATGTGTTTGTTAATTCATAGCCAACTACAAAGCGAGCTTCTCGAGGACTTTACACCGGCTCAGCAAAGACGTTACCCCGAAGAGCTGGCATGAAATCGAATACTAGTTTTTTGGAAACTAACATAAACGGGACATACATTTTTCCCCAATTCTGAATATTAAATAGATACTTATCTTAACCTAACCTCCTAACTTAACCTACCCTAACTTGATCTAACCTCACCTGACCTCAAGATTATGGATATTCTCTGCTATTGTATATATATATATATATATATATATATATATATATATATATATATATATATATATATATATATATATATATATATATATAACAGTAACAGCCTAACCTAACTTAACTTACCCTAACCTGACCTATCCTAACCTTTTTTTTTTTTTTTTTTGTGAAGGGGGAAAATCTGCATCAGACATCACGCCGCCAGTTGACGTGATAGTGTGGGGATGGACTGATCTAAATGTCCGACCCACTAAAAACCCCCTTCTGCCTTTTCGTGTCCTACTCTGGTACCGCCTCTTGGCATTTCTTCGGAGTAGGTAGGCTGCGGCTATTGGTGTTTGCCGCTGTATTACTGGCTCTTATTTGTCATGGTTTTTCCGTTAAATTAAATTTGACGTCTTAGCTCTAGGGCTTGCTCCCGTCTGGTATCCGCGTCCTTTTTGCTTAGTACTGTCTTTGCGAATATTTCCACGGCTATCCAAAAGTCGTCATGTTGTAACATGGTGTTTACCAGAGTCTCTTGTTTTAGCTCCCCGATTTTGAGTTGCAGTTCGTGTCTCTCTCTGCTCCACCGTGGGCAGTGGAATACGGTGTGTTTGGCTGTGTCGTCCTCCTCTTCGCAGTACTTACACCGAGGCGAGTCAGCCTTACCTATACGGTGTAGGTAGTGTTCGAAGCATCCATGTCCCGTCAGTACTTGGGTTAAGAAATAGGTTGTCGAGCCGTGTTTCCTCTTACACCAACTGCTTACTTGAGGCATTAGCGTCCTTGTCCACCCTGTGTTTTTCTCCCATCTCTCCTGCCATCGCGTCATCGCTCTCTCTTCTGCCCGAAGTTTCGCCTCGCTATACGTGGCTCCGCGTTTTGTTTCCTCGTATGCTTCGCTGCGCTGCTTTACTGCAAGATCTGCCGGGATCATGCCTGAAAGAACTTCCGCTGCCTCTGTGGAAACCGTACGGTACGCCCTGGTGATTCTCAGGGTGCCGGTCCTTGTTGCCCTGCGTAGAATTTCGCGGTTTCTAGCTGCCTCCGTACAAGGCGCCCACGCCGGTGCAGCGTACAGTAGTTTGGCCCTCGAGTCCGTAGCGATCATTCTTCGTCTACCCTCTCCTGGGCCCCCGATGTTTGGCATAATTTTTGCCACCGCCTTCTCCGTTTTGGAGGCAGCTGATGCTGCTCTAGCCGCCTGAGCACTACAGCGCGGGTTAGCGTCCAGGGATATTCCCAGGTATCCCATTTCTTTGCCTATCGGGATTTCTGCTCCCCCTGGGATGTTTAGGGTTTCGTTTATCGATTTCCCCGCTCTTCTTGTGGATAAGAAGACCGCTGCCGTTTTGTGTACAGCTACCTCTAGCCCCGTCATCTTCATCCACCGCACTATTTCCTGGAGTGCCTCGGTTATGATCTCTTTTAACAGTTGCAGGTCCCTGTGCGATGCGATCAGCGCCAGGTCATCGGCAAAGGCGACTGTGTTCGCCCCGGCCGGCAGTGGCAGTCGGAGGACCCCGTCGTAAACCAGGTTCCATAGGGTTGGGCCTAGTACAGAACCTTGTGGTACTCCCTGGCTGAGCTGTTTGGTGATTTGCTTGCCCTTTGTGTTATAGAGTAGAACCCTCTCGCACCCACCTATTATTCTTGTAAGATAGCCCGGGAGCTTACTTCTTGCGGCCGCTTCTATCTCGCCCCACGGGATTGTATTGAAGGCGTTTTTTATGTCTAAAGCCACCATGATGCAGTGCTTTCGTTTTCTAAGAGGACCGCTATTTGCCTCTTGTGCCAGCTTTTTGACCTCCATGATGGCGTCTACCGTGGATCTCCCCCTCCTGAAGCCAAATTGTCTTTCAGATAACTTATCCTCTTCTATCTGCGTTCTGAGTCTCGCACTTATCATAGTTTCCAGCAGTTTTGCTACCCCGTCTAGTAGGCGTATAGGACGGTAGCTTGTTGCCTCCTCCCTGGGTTTTCCCGGCTTCGGGATGAGGACCAGTAGCGCCCTTTTCCACCGTTTAGGGGAAATTCCCTCCCTTATGCACCTGTTGTAGGTGGCCAGGAACGCCTCCGGGTTTATCGCCGCTGCGGCTTTTACGGCCTCGTTTGGCAGGCTATCCGGCCCTGCTGCTTTTTTGTTTGGCATTCGCCTAACTGCCGCCAGCAGCTCGTCCTCCGAGAAGTCCAGGGTTTCCGCGTCCTGCCTCACGTGGCCTTGCTCATCGGTTTGTGTGTGGGGGTGTGTATTTCGGGGAAAAAGTGTCTCCACCACTGCTGTTGTGCCCCCCTCTACCGAGCTGTCAGGTCCTGCGGCTGTCTTTTGGATTTTGTTAGTAACAATTCGGTAGGGCAGCCCCCATGGGTCGGCCTCGAGTTCGTCACAAAGCTGCTTCCATGACCTCTCTTTACTGCGGGTTATTTCTATCTTCAGCCTTTTAACTTTTTCTTTTCTGGATTCCTCAATTTCGGTCGTTACTTGCCCGGTCTTTCTGGCCCTTGTAATTTTCCGCCTCGCCGCGTTTGCCTCAATTCTGGCGCTTCGGACCTCTTCGCACCACCAGTAAACTCCCCTTTTTCTTCCAATTTTTTGCTTTGGTATGGCTATCTCGCATGCCTTTTTCAGGCTGGCCATTAGTATATCGGCTGCCTCCTCGGCTGAGCATGCGCCTGGGATGATGCAGGTGCCCATGGCTGTCTTGAAGGCCTCTGTGTTTATTTTGCTTATCAGCCACCTGGTTTTGTTTTCCTGTCTTGTCTGTGCACTATCATCTGGGTGTATCTCGTAGGTGATGTACCTGTGGTCACTAAGGGATTCCGTGTCTGTGTGAACCATCCAGTTTCTGACAAGGTATGGGTCGCTCTCCTTAGTCCAGGTGAGGTCTAGGTGTGAACCTGTGTTTCCCCTTACAAAGGTATATTCGTTCCCCTCGTTTACGACCTGCATTTGTAGTAAGGTCAGTTTTTCCATCAAGGCCCATCCTCTTCTATCGGTGCTTGGCGACCCCCACCATGTAGATTTTGAGTTAAAGTCGCCCCCTACGACTACGTGTTTGCCGCGCTGTTGTCGCAAGCATTCTTCCAGCTTATCGAGCCATTCTTCCAGCTGTGTAATGCTACAGTTTGGTGTTATGTAGCAGCTAACGAACGTGGTGTTCCCAACAGTGACCCAGGCTATTCCCTCTCCTGGGGATCCCCATTTCCTTACTTTATTTAGGTGCTGGTTTCCCAGGTGTATGACTACATCCTTCGTTGGATCACAGAAGGAGCTACTGTGTGTTTTTGCCTTGTTTGGTTCGGATGCTAACACTACATCTATCTTCCAGTCTCGAACGGTTTGCTCTAACAGGTCATGTGCTATTTTACACCTGTTTAGGTTCACTTGTAGTACCTTGAGAGCCATTTTTATATATTTATCGTTCTTGTCCTGATCTCCGTCAGGTACTGTCTCTTCGCTTTGTTTAGCTGCCGCCTAACCTCCTTACATATTCCCGCTCCGGTCCTGTGGCCCGGCTCGTCGCACTGCGTACATTTAGGCTCATTTTTGCAGTCTTTTGCCCTGTGTCCTCTCTCGCCACATTGGAAGCACGTGCCGTCCGCCACTTTATTGCTGGGGCAATTTGTTGCTTCGTGTCCGAGGCCGCGGCAGTTATTGCATCTGCTGATGTTTACCCTGGGGAGTACCCTGCAGGTCGTCAGGCCGACTTTAATATGGCCTTCCAGGAGTAATTTCTCTGCTGCTGCCTGTTCCACCTTGACAGTTGCCGCCTGTCTTCCCTGGTGTGTGGGCCTAACCTAACCTGACCTATCCTAACCTAACCTGACCTATCCTAACCTAACCTGACCTATCCTAACCTAACCTGACCTATCCTAACCTAACCTGACCTATCCTAACCTAACCTGACCTATCCTAACCTAACCTTACCTGGCCTAACCTAACCTAACCTCCTAACTTAACCTACCCTAACCTGACTTAACTTCACGTGACCTCAAGATTATGGGTATTCTCTTCTATTGTATGTATATAACAGTAACGTACTTTAACTTAATCTACGCTAACCTAACCTGGTCTAACCTAACCTAACCTATTGTGATCCTTTATTGCACATACATTTGTTATTATTATGTACAGACAATAGCAGAGAATATCCATAATGAGTAATTGTGTGAATGTAAATACAAAATAACTATTTAATATTCAGTTAAAGAGAGTGAAAGAATTGGGTGAGTTTTTTTTTCTCAAGATACCAGATGTGACTTGTGTGACGAAAGGATTTATGGCCTGTTTATGTTGGTGTTCAATTTTATGCCGGCTCTTCGGGGGTGCGCCCTTGATCAACAATTAGTTTCAATCATCAATTTTTTTAGAGAAAATTAAAATGTAATAGAGTGACATTTCATATCTCTTTTTAGTTATGTACGGTTAGGAAAAATCTCACTTACAATACCAATAACATTTTTATATTAACATTAAATTTATTTCAGCGATTTTAAATTCAATCAAATTAAGAAAACTGGACACGTTCTTCGAACTGGAAGAGAAAATTATGAGCAAAACGACGTTGGACAAGAGTTTACTGGAAATAATCTCTGATCCGGAGATCGGCACTCCGGCTGATAAAATGCGGTTGTTTATCGTTTACTACATTTGCAGTCCGCAAATGATGGAGGCCGAGTACAAGAAATACGAAGCCGCTTTAACGGAAGCCGGCTGTGATTTAATGCCGATGGCTTACATTAAAAGATGGAGGTAAAGTTAAAATCTCAGTGTATAATTGTAACACATCAAAGAATTTTGTAATGATAGTTTTATATGTTCCAATGTTTATTTTACATTTTTTATTCATGATTTTATAGTGATTATATTATAGTATTCATGATTTTATAGTGAAATTCTGATGATTGTAATATATAGTTCGTCCGAGAATGCAAGCAATATCTAGTTGTTTTCATTGCCATTCCAACATCTTTAAACTCCCTAAATACAACGTTAAAGCAAGTGTTAAATATATGTTGTTTTGTTGGTAATACCCCACAGCGTTGCCGCTTCACCACTCGTAACAAATCCAGGCGAAAACTCCGAGTCCGAGGAAAAGTGAATTTGTTAGAACATTTCAATGCACGTTCAAATTCTTATTGATAAATGACAGTTTTATGTTATTTGCTGTGGATCTGGGTCCTCTCCTTGCTGCGTCACTACAGCTTAACCACAATTCACCACCTAAAAACCCGTCCGAAAACGTTAGGTGCTAGATTCCTAATGTTGAGTTATGAATGTTTATAACTCAACGTTAGGAATCTAGCACCTAACATTTTCGGACGGGTTTCTAGGTTTTTTTTTTTTAAGATTACTATTTTTTTTTTATTCATAAACATTTATTTTCCCAATAACTTATACAATTATATAACAGAGTATGGTAATTAAAATAAAATAAACGCTTATTCCAAAGTATTGTAATTTAGTAGTTTCCTTGTCTCGATGCTAGTAGCTTGTAGAGACGGAGGAGACTTCATTATAATTTTTCTTATTATGTTGAATGTTTACATGTACTCTTGGAAATAATGCGGGGACTTTAAACAATTAACATATTGCCTGGATTCTTGGATATACTATATTATAATTAATGTCAGACTGGAAAGAAAGTATATTATTTATTTTTATTATAGTTTATAAAGTGTGAGCCACAAAATTTTGTTTCTTGTTTGGTTACAATCCAAAGAATTTCTAATGTGCGAGCAACAACATTTTTCTTTGTAAAACATCGGTTGATTAAAACAACCTACTTAAAAATGTCAAATTTTAATTATTGTGGGAGGCTTATCATTTCTTTTTCATAGCCGACTCTAAGAGAAAATTATGAATGATAAACTTACAGAGAGCTTTTTTTAAAGTATACATATACCAATTGCATGTGTTGTAAATCTTCAGATATTTTTTTTTTAAAGGTCAATTTGTAGCTTCAAAGAGTGTTTTCCACTCCCAGACTAAGCATGAAGTAAAATTTCGAGTTTAGAAAAGCCTGAAAATTTGGATTTGCCGGGCGGAGCGAAGCGAGCCCGGCAAATCCAAATTTTCAGGCTTTTCTAAACTCGAAATTTTACTTCATGCTCCACCGGTATTAAACACTGAAATATTGTGTAGTTTAGAATATACTACAAACACAGTATTCTAAAGATGTATATTTTAAACTACACAATATTATATATATATATATATATATATATATATATATATATAAATATATATATATATATATATATATATATATATATAAATATATATATATATATATATATATATAATCGATAGCCCCTTCTACCGATAGGTGTTGGGGTAACTACACAATATTTCAGTGTTTAATACCGGTGGCGCATGAAGTAAAATTTCGAGTTTAGAAAAGCCCCGTGAAAATTTGTCGAGGGTCGTGCCAGCGACACTGAAATATTGTGTAGTTTAAAATATACATCTTCAGAATACTGAGTTTTTAGAATATACGTAAACTACACAATATTTCAGTGTTTAATACCGGTGGCGCATGAAGTAAAATTTCGAGTTTAGAAAAGCCTGAAAATTTGGATTTGCCGGGCTCGCTTCGCTCCGCCCGGCAAATCCAAATTTTCAGGCTTTTCTAAACTCGAAATTTTACTTCATGCTTAGTCTGGGAGTGGAAAACACTTGTTTAAAACTGGAAATTTTACTTTATGCCCCACACATATGTATAAATCACTGAAATATTGTGTAATTAAAAATATACTGGTAAATCAGTATTCAAAAAAAAACTGCTAAACAGAATTAAAAATATACTGCTAAACAAAAAACACCGAAATATTGTGTAATTAAAAATATACTGCTTAAACAATATTAAAAATTAACTATTAAACAGTATTAAAAATATACTGCTAAAGAAGTAAATGTTTACGCTGTACATTTTTTTAACTTGAAGTGTAAACGAACGTTTTCCTCTCCCAGACTAAGCATGAAGTAAAATTTCGAGTTTAGAAAAGCCTGAAAATTTGGATTTGCCGGGCGGAGCGAAGCGAGCCCGGCAAATCCAAATTTTCAGGCTTTTCTAAACTCGAAATTTTACTTCATGCGCCACGCGTGTAAAACACTGAAATATTGAGTAATTAAAAATATACTGGTAAATCATTTTTAAAAATAAACTGCTAACAGAATTAAAAATATACTGCTAAGCATGAATGTTTTGAATTTCACAATATTTTAGTGATTTACACGGGTGGCGCATGAAGTAAAATTTCGAGTTTAGAAAAGCCTGAAAATTTGGATTTGCCGGGCTCGCTTCGCTCCGCCCGGCAAATCCAAATTTTCAGGCTTTTCTAAACTCGAAATTTTACTTCATGCTCAGTCTGGGAGTGGAAAACGTTCGTTTAACACTATAAATTAAACTCTAAAAAAATAACGAATGTCGAAAAATTTACATCGTATGCATACAGGTGAAAAACAATAGTTGCAATAAAACAATGTAACATCGTGTAATATAAAAATTTTAATAAATGTGCGTTTCTTTTTTTGCTCATAAAAAACTAAAAGAACATGTTTTGTTTATATATTTTTTTGTTTTTCATAGGAGTTGTGCGAGAAAATGTGCGTTCCCATTTTTACTCATGAAAAATTCTGACAGAGCATTTTTTGTTTATATTTTTTTGTTGTTTTTCATAGGAGTTACAGTAAAATGTCGACGGGATCGAATCAATACGAAGGCGCCGGCACAAAAACGGTTAACATGTTTTCCAAGCTGGTGTCTCAGGGATCTTCTTTTGTTATGGAAGGTGTGAAAAATTTGGTCGTCAAGAGACATGTGAGTAAAGCGAAACTGTGATTTATTTAATTATTTTGTCTGCTTGAGAACCCTTAAAGTTCAAATGTAATTAGCTCGAAAACTTTAAGATCGAATGTGATTTGTTTAGAATTTACCGGTGACTCGGATCGTGGATCATCTGATGGAGTTCAAACACAGTCCCGAATTGGAGGACTACCACTATTTGGACCCGAAACAGCTGAAGGTCACGGACGTGCCGAGGAACCGAGCGCCATTCCAAGATGCATTTGTTTTCATTGTCGGTGGTGGGAATTACATCGAATATCAAAATTTAGTCGATTACGCAAAAGTAAGTTTTATTTTAGTTATACAGTGATATAATATGGTGCTGAAGCAGAATAATATTTTACTGGATTATTTTCGTATAAAAAAAAAAAATGGCATCAGCGACAGCTCGCAGTCTAACTTCAGGGTCGGCCACAGCGCCAAGGCACACAAAATTTGAGGTTGGGATCGCGGTTTATAAATACAAGGAATTGCACTATAAAATCACCTTTCAATAACGGATACATATTACCTTGGGTCTCTGGCCGACCCTGAAGTTTTTCTGACATTCGTTGATTCATTGATTTCACAGTTGTTTTCACAGTTAGGCTGTGAGCCATCGCTGAATGGCATAACATATTACATTTTATTAGCTACAAGTAATTGCTACCCCCTCTCTTCCTCCTGTGTTTCTTCTCTTCCCCCAACTTGGCCCGCGTCCTTACCCCGGCCCCATACTCTGTCATCCATTCCATTGCTCTTCTATTTACTCAAATTTTCATATACTCAATGACATTAGAAGCGTAACACCAAGAAGGAATGATTTTTTTGAATTCATATTTTAGCAACAGAGTGACTATATTTAAAGCATACATTGATAACAATTTCAACCTTGTGCCTTTTATATTTATTGTGAAAAAAAAAAATATTTCACTTTTTCTTTTTTGATAAAACTATTTATATGAGCTGTTTAGTACAGATGTTTTTAGTTTTCGTGTTTCCGTTGAGTGTGTTAAGCTTAAATAAAATGCCTCGAGTCCGAAGACGTCCACAATATCACCATTTGAGCGATTTTGACGAATTGACGGGGTCGAGTTGTTGCTTATCGAGATGTCGGTATGTCCTATCGCGAAATTGCCCGCCGTATTGATTCCACTGCAGCAACTGTAATACGTGTGTATCAGGTATGGACAGAAGAAGGTAGAGGAGCAAGAAGAAGACCAATTGGTCAACCAAGGCGTACCACAGAACGTCAAGATCGGCGCTTAAGACAAATAGCCCTGCGAGACCGTTTCGCTACTACGCGTCAAATCGGTGATCAATGGATTGGAGAAGAAGGTAGGCCCGTTAGTATGCGAACCTTATATCGCCGCATTCAATCCTTTGGTCTTCTTTCGTACCGTCCAAGATTAGTGCTTCCTTTAACAGCGAGACACTGTCGCCAAAGGTTGGACTGGTGCAGAGAACGGCAGCATTGGGAGGCAGAATGGCACGATGTCGTATTCAGCGATGAATCACGATTTTGTCTAGGCACGCATGATGGCCGTAGAAGGGTACGACGCTACCGTGGAGAACGACCTGATCTTAGGTTTGCTATTGAGAGGCATGTACACAGGACTGCTGGAGTAATGGTTTGGGGGGCTATTGCTTATGGTAGTCGATCACCTCTTGTATTCATTCGAGGCAGTATGACAGCTGCGCGTTATGTTGAAGACGTCATACGACCGACTTTGTTGCCTTATTTAGATGGCCGCCCAGACGTACTTTTTCAACAAGATAACGCACGTCCCCATATTGCTCGTCGAACTATGAACTTTCTTAATGAAGCTGGTGTTAATGTTTTGGCGTGGCCGCCCCGTTCGCCGGATTTAAATCCCATTGAACATGTGTGGGATATCATGGGAAGAAGAATATTCTCTTTGCACCATCCTCCACAGACTCTAGCACAGTTGATCGATGAAATTCAAGTTGCTTGGAACGAGATGCCTCAAGAAGACATCGACCATCTCATTTTGTCGATGCCCAGACGTCTACAGGAGTGTATACAGCAAAGGGGTCGCCAAACACATTATTAATTTGTTTTAGATTGTTTTTTAATAAAATTTCTTGAAAATGTAATCATTTTATTCTTGATGTAAGACTACCATACTGGCAAAAAATCAAGTTAAAATAATAACTCCTTCTGGGTGTTACGCTTCTAATGTCATTGAGTATATAATCATCTCTAATAAATGGAACTCAAGTAGAAAATGACTACTAAGAATTATACGCTCTCAATTTTTAAAAGACTATGTAATCAGTTATATGTAGTTGAAAAACTGGATTGTTGTTTTATTTTTGTTAGCAAAAAACATCGTCGGGTAATGCGAAACGGATAGTGTACGGAGCGTCGACGTTAAACAACGCCAAGCAATTTTTGAAGCAGCTGTCTCTCCTGGGGCAGGACATACAGTCCTAATAATTTTATTTATTCGTTTGTTTTTAATTTAAATTTTTACGTCGGAGGGATGATTTGTAATATACTTGATATGTACTATAATGAATAAAATCGTTTATTATTATTACTGAATTATTTGTCTATCTGAAGGCCCTTGGGTTTATCACTTTTTTCAGACTTGTCTATCCGATGTTAGTTTGGTCCAATTTGCAATGTTGAGTCTTTTCGTATCTTCCTCGACCACCTTTTTCCATTCTTTTCTTGGCCCTGCCCCTTCTTCTGTTTCCTATTGGTTCCTGTCTCTTTACTTTTTTTTGTTGTTCGGTTTGAGGAGAGTCTTTGTACGTGGCCGAGCCAGCTTATCTTAATTATATTTTGAAACATAAAGAGTTGTAAATTGTATATTTTTTTAAACTTTATACTAAATCAGTGTTGTATACGCGTGGTGCATGAAGTTAACATTTCGAGTTTAGAAAACCTGAAAATTTGAATGGGTCCAATCCAAATTTTTAGGCTTTTCTAAATTCGCAATATTTACTTCATGCTTAAGGATTAAGGATTGGTTGTCGGGAGGGCAGCCGCAGCCGCACCCACTTAGGACAAGTTTTAGGCCCATTGTAGTGCCTTCCTCCGCAGACCCACTCCGCACTATTGGTAATTAAAAATATTTGTGCAATGGACCAATATTTGTGCTTAATCATTGATTAAATAATATATAAGATAGGAAACGCAATGCATTAAAAACGTGACCCCAAAAATTGTCCAGCTTTGGCGTCGACACCAAGTAGGCGGTCAACTGAACTACACTATTTAAAATCTTACAGATATCTAGTTTGTGTAGAAGTTGAAGACCGGCGAGATATTTATGCGCTCCTGATACTCTCCTCGAGCGGAGCGGTTAGCAAGTAGGTGCGGACGTCCCGGGGAAGTGAGGGGGTTAGATCATTGGTTTTGGCTGATGAGTGTGCGTGAACAAGCAGACGGCCGGCGATTCTTTTAATAGTTTTCAAAATGAATGTAAAACGTAATAATTGCGTTTATATTAATTGTCATATAAACAGACACAAAAATCCAGAAATATCATTCTTTAAATTTCCAAAAAAAGATGAAAGTAGACAAAAAATATGAATTGAGAATAGCGGTAATATAAACTTATTACAGTTAAAAACAATAAACTGCATACGAGTGTTATATGCGAAAAACATTTCGCTTCAAAATATATCATGAAAAATGGTGCTAGAAAAAATGTTCGCGAAATTCCTTCAACTTCAGAAGAAAACGTATTTAAATTGAAGTTGCCAATAAGAAAGTGCTATGGAAAATTACCAATAAACGAAAATGAAATTTCTACTGTGGAGATGGTGAGTTTTTAATATTCAGGACCGGCGTGTGCGGGACAAAATAGTCGTAAGAAAAAACAAGGGGGGGGGTTACCGCTTGTAGTGCCCAAAACATATTTATTAATAGGCTTAATTAATGACAGAGATTCGCGAAAAAAAATCTTAAGGTGTCCGTTTTTAGAGCTGCTCTATGGGTGATCGCAGTGACGGATCCAGAGAGCAATTTACGGGGGGAGGGGTATTGACAATTATCTGTTGTATTGTTTCAAAATATACAGGGTGCCCGTTTTTCGAGCTGCACTATCTCGCTTATTTGAAGAGATAGAGAATCGTCATTTGTAATTTTTTCCAAAATTTCTAAAAACATTCTTATAGCCCGATTTATGAACTTACTTCATAAACAAATTAAATCTGCAAACGACTCGTTATTGTTTTTCCAAACACGACTTTTGTTTTTGTTATGGGCGCATATGGAGATATCAGAGCTGGGATGAATCCTCGAAAACATGATTCGAATCACGAATCCGAATCACCTAATATGATTCGAATCACGAATACTCGAATAAAGGATTCGTAAGTAAAAAATATGATTCGAATCCTCATTTTTGAATCACGGATACAAATCCTTTAAAAATAAATTTGAATCTATTATTTGCAACCAGTAATATTTTATTCCATCAGTTTCTATTAACAAACATGTTCATTTACCGACTAAATATCTGATTATAAAATGATTTTAATTAATGATGATATATGTGTTATTGAACTTCATTTTGAATCTGTGTTTTATACGCCTGACGCATGAAGTAAAATTTCGAGTTTAGAAAAACCCCGTGAAAATTTGTCTCGGGTCGCTGCGCGACCCTCGACAAATTTTCTACGCGGGGCTTTTCTAAACTCGAAATTTTACTTCATGCTTAGTCTGGGAGTGGACAACCCTCGTTCTTAGAAGTTTCAAATTAAAGGATTACTCTAGATTACTAAGTTTATTACCAATTTACAAAGGCTACAGCTCGAAGGACCAATCATGGTCTTCGGAGACCGAAGGACTACAGGGAATCGAAGTTTATTTACAAGAAAACAACGAATATCTGAAGGTTTATAGTATGGATAGGAAAAAAAACATCCAATTTTGAAAAAATATCGAAGTTGGGTTGGTTTTCAGTGCGTTTTTAACTTCACTTTAAATCAGTGTTTTATACACGTGGCGCATGAAGTAAAATTTCGAGTTTAGAAAAGCCCCGTGAAAATTTGTCTCGGGTCGCTGCGCGACCCTCGACAAATTTTCTACGCGGGGCTTTTCTAAACTCGAAATTTTACTTCATGCTTAGTCTGGGAGTGGACCGTCAAGACTTTCTGCATGTCGAGATTTTTGATATTTCTAGATTTATGTCGATTTATTCACAGTTTGTTATTGTATTAAATGCAACTTTAATATTAAATAAAAACGGTTTTTTTTAGGAATAGAATATTCACCCATTAAGAGCCGAACAAATTATAAAGTTAACTCTAAAAGTTAATTTTAGGTAAAATTTTGCATCTTTTTCTATGATTTCAATGAATGATTTATTATATTACATACGTCGATTTTTTAAAAGAGTTAAATTTAAAATTCAAACGAGTGTTGTCCACTCCCAGACTAAGCATGAAGTAAAATTTCGAGTTTAGAAAAGCCCCGCGTAGAAAATTTGTCGAGGGGTGACCCGAGACAAATTTTCGCGGGGCTTTTTTAAACTCGAAATTTTACTTCATGCGCCACGCGTATAAAACACTGATTTAAAGTGAAGTTAAAAATGCACTGAAAACCAACACAACTTCGATATTTTTTCAAAATTAGATGTTTTCTTTCCTATCCATGCTGTAAACCTTCAGATATTCGTTGTTTTCTTGTAAAAAAACTTCGATTCCCTGTAGTCCTTCGTTCTGCGAAGACCATGGTTGGTCCTTTGAGTTGTAATAAACTTAGTAATCTAGAGTAATTCTTCAATTTGAAACTTCTAAGAACGAGTGTTGTCCACTCCCAGACTAAGCATGAAGTAAAATTTCGAGTTTAGAAAAGCCCCGCGTAGAAAATTTGTCGAGGGTCGCGCAGCGACCCGAGACAAATTTTCACGGGGCTTTTCTAAACTCGAAATTTTACTTCATGCGCCACGCGTATAAAACACTGATTTTAAGTAAAGTTAAAAATATATATATTAACGTTGGATATTTTTCATGGTTAAGTAACCAAATATGCATTCACAAATATTTGAATTATTCGTAAATTTTAATATTTATATTCAAATATAATAATAATAATAATAATAATAATAATAACGTTTATTGCCCAACAGAAGATCCATTTACAGGACAATTTTACAGAATAAAAAATAAGAAATATATTAGAAACAAAAATGCACATATAACAAAACAATCGATCGAATATTAATCAGACACTATATTACAGTTTATCAAAAAATATATCACTATAATGTTTCATAGCACTTCGACACATAACTGGCACAGGCGCACGGCGTAGACAGTTGGTACGCGCTCCGGGAATGTAGAAGGAACTGCTGTGTCTAGAGTTTAATCGTGGTATATGGAAATTAATTCTAGATAGAAGAAACGGTACATCTGTCACATTATGAACAATTTTCCAGAGAAAATTCGCAGCCTGCTCTTCTCTTCTCGCAGAAAGGGAGACCATATCATGCTTCTGCAGCAGTAAATCCTGTTCTATCCCTCGCTCGGGATACACTCCATCCACTCTGAATGAAAGGTACTTTAAGAACCTTCGATGAATCCTGTCCAAAGGCATATTTTGACTCATATAAATTGGAAACCAGATGATATTACAATATTCCAGTTTAGAGAGAACATACGCAGAATAAAGTGTTTTTATGAGGTTAATATCTCTGAAGGATACACAGACTCGCATTATAAATCCAAGTGTACGAGATGCAGCCATTGCAATATTATTAATATGTTTTGTAAAACTCAAATCAGTACAAAATAAGATACCCAAATCTTTCATCTCGGTGCAGGATTTAAGTTGTAAGTCATACATTCTGTATGGCAGTGAGAGTGAGTTTGTTTTTTTAGTGAAGGATACTGAACAGCACTTATCAACGTTGAGGGAGAGTTTATGTTTGTCACACCACTCCGTAAGTTTATTAATATTATTCTGCAGTGACAAAGCATCACTCAATGTTGTTACGACAGCAAAGAGCTTAATATCATCTGCGTAAGCAAGCGCATGACAGGTTAATGACTCTAGCAAAGAATTTATAAAAATTATAAAGAGAAGCGGGCCAAGGTTTGAGCCCTGTGGAACCCCAGAATTGATTACTAACGCAGAGGAGTGGAATCCGTTGTAGGCAACGTATGCTTGTCGGTTAGTTAAGTACGATTTTACAAGTAGTTGAACTTTTGGGGCAGCGCCTAAATCCATTAGTTTCACAAGCAGTATATCATGATCGAGAGTGTCAAATGCACGGGAAAAATCCGTGTATATGACATCTACTTGTCCTCTATCGTCGATCACTTCAGAAACAAATTGTGAAAAGCAGCCAAGATTGGTTGTTGTAGATCGGCCCGGCATAAATCCGTGTTGGTTAGGAGAAATATATGAGCAAACATTCTTGAAGATCGTGCTATAAATAACCAGTTCAAATATTTTAGAAAAATTGGACAATAATGAGATAGGTCTATAATTCGTTAAAACCTGTTTGTCTCCTTTTTTATGAACCGGGCTAATCTTTGCGACTTTCCATCGATTGGGGAATTCAGACGCGTCAATTGCTAAGTTGATAATGACACAAAGCGGACTAGCAAGAACAAATCTACAATCCCTAATTAGGTATGAATAATTTAGTGATTTAAATATTCATATTGGAATATTTAACTATTTGAATTAATCGAATTCGAATCCCAGCCTTAATAGCGATGATTCGAATTATTTAGGAGGATTTGAATCCATGTATCAGGATTCGAATATTAGGATTCGATTCCTTTTATAAGGATTCGATTCCTTTTATAAGGATTCGAATCCTTTTAT
Source organism: Philonthus cognatus (assembly GCA_932526585.2). NCBI lineage: Eukaryota > Metazoa > Arthropoda > Insecta > Coleoptera > Staphylinidae > Philonthus > Philonthus cognatus. The sequence goes on from OW052241.1 coordinate 178,090,965, forward strand.
AAGAATTCGAATCCTTTTATAAGGATTCGAATCATCTACGTTTGGATTCGAATACGAATCCTTTTAAAAAAATGTAACGAATCCGGATCACGAATCCGTTTTCACTAAAGTATTCGAATACCTCTTTTGAATCCTCTAAAAGGATTCGAATCCGGGAATCGAATCCTGAATGATTCGAATCCTGCCCAGCTCTGGGAGATATGCATATCATTGAACAGCATTTTTTACGCTGATTTCAATGATGAGCTACATGTTGACTTTTGCAAAATGTATTGTTTTTATTATATGTAACCATTGAAACAATTGAGCAATGTCCACAAAAACTATTTGTTTGTATAAGAAAATGTAACCAATTATTAGTAGACTTCCGTGTAAATAGCATTTCAACTACTCCATAGCAACTTGATATTTTTTGGTTGACATCACAGTTATCTGACACTTAAAAACATGGAATATCTGTGAATATGATTTCATTGCAAACCTTTGTTTAAATTCAAAATAATTGTAAAGTTTTTTGGCAATTTTTTCGGTAAATACTTTTCTTAAATTATTGAATAAATTACCAAGTCATTCAGCTTAATACGCTTTAAAAATAATGTAATAAGACCGGTACTGTCAAATAATTAGGGGAGCCAATATTAACACATTTAAAATTTGACATGTAAATCCCTATGGTCCGAAATATTTAGAATGCAATCCAATTCAAGATATAATAGTAGGAACTAGGACGAAGTCAAGCTATTGGAAAAAAGGGATTAGTTTTTATGATTAGGGGGCTATTTAAAAAATGGAAACAGCCCATCTCTTATTATATTGCGGAACGCCCAGTTCCAGGAAATATTTTAAAAGATTTAGTCCTTTTTAATATTAAAAAGTGTATGTCCATTGGACTTACAGTAAAATCAATTGTATGTGATCAGGGCTCTAACAATAGACGTGTTTATAATTTATTAAATATTTCAAAACAAAATCCTTTTTTAACTATGAGGAAAATAAAATGTTTGCCCTTTATGACGCCCCACACCTATTTAAATCTATAAGAAATAATTTAGTTTCAACAGACATATTTGTGGATGATTTGCGTGTGTCGTGAAATGACATAGTACATGTTTATAATATAAATAAATAATTTCAATTATCATCATGTTTAACAAATATTACAAACTGGCACATATATCCAATAACTTTTGACAAAATGTCTGTAAAACTTGCAGTTCAAGTACTAAGTAGGAGGATGTCTACAGCGATCGAAACTGCTGTAAATACAGGTAAGTCTTCAAGCGGAAACAATACAGCAAGCTTTTTAAAAATTATTAACGATCTTTTTGATTCGTTAAATAGCCGCACGCTCTATGATCAAAATCCATATAAGAATGGATTATCAGATGAAAATAAAGTCGTGTTAGAGACATTAAGAAACGGATTGGTTTATTTAAATAAAATTAAAGTTTATTCTAAAACTATAACTGAACGAAAGAATGTTTATTGCTTTGAGGGCTTGGCACATACAATTACAGGAATATTACAATTATTCGACGACATTAAGAACAGTGGGCATACATTTTTGTTAACTAATCGTCTTCAGCAAGACCCACTTGAAAATTTGTTTTCGGTCCTAAGGAATCGAGGTGGCTATAATAGCAACCCCACGGTTAAGGGTTTTCGACAGGCATTACAACAATCAATGCAAATAAGAATGCTGGAGACTATTACCGACAATTCAAATTGCGAGTTAAATGATGATAAACAATTATTTAATTTATCTGAAGAAAATAAAGACAGGCACATTTGATAATACATTAAAGTTAAATGGTTTTTATCGTGGGCCATAGGATTTTACATACTAAAAATGATACCTTGTGTTAATGTATTTTATCATATAATTTTGAAGCAAATTTTTATTGTTAGTAATAAATGCATTATTTTTCTTCACGATGCGTTTAATTAGAATAACTTAAACATGTTTTATTCCATGTAAAAATAAAATAAATAACTGTGCACAAATAATGAAAGTGCCTTGAATTTCAGATTGATTAGTAAGATGATTAATTTAACGTGTATACTGTTGAAGAACGAGTGGAATTTGTAATTAAATTAATTATAAGAGGTTTGTCCGTTTTCGAGCAAAGGCATTTCAAACAATTTCTGTGATATTTTTTTGGATTTTTGTTATTGTTCTATTTCTATTATCTGCTAACAAATTATTAAATATATTTTTTTAATGGAATAAATCATGTTTATATTATTCTAATTAAGCGCATCATGTAGAAAAATAACTGATTCATTACTAACAATAAAAATTTGCTTCAAAGTTATATGATAAAATACATTAACACAAGGTATAATTTTTAGCATGTAAAATACTAAGGCCCGCGATAAGCAAAAGATAATATATGTATAACTAAAAGTGGCCGTTTTCTTATTACTGCAAAGAATACGGCCACTATCAAGGGACATAAAAAATGGACATAAAAAAGCAGCGCGATGAACAAGCGATCTTTGTGCGCCACGTTACATTCGAAGCAAGTATCAAGAGAGCATAACGAGCACAACTGCACAGTTAGTTCTATAATACGTCGTTCATTTGAGTGGTGTCTCCAGCTGACTGAGACGTGTAAGGCGTGCAAGGGTGGTTGTATATAGTTTTCATGAGCACGTTATTATCCATACAGTTTCGCTTCTTATACTACTTATTCAATGGCTTAATCAAGGAGTGGAAAATAATGGGTAAGTAATAAAATTAAATGTAGCACTAAAATACCGCTAATAAATAATGAAATTAATAGTATAATTCGAGCATTTATTATTATTCATTATAATTAATAATATCATTTGAATATTTACAATTTTACATGGTTTTTGTTTTCCTCACTTACGACTAGGCAATGACACATAAATACATGTTACATTAACGTGACACATAATATTCAATATAGCTTAAACTAGTTTAGTACAGTACAGTAGGATGGTGATATCAAAAATTTTACAAATTACAATCGACCCTTCGTTAATTACATCCGGTGGCAAATAATACCCATTTAATAAAGTAATTATTATTAATAATAAAATATTAATTATTTCAACTTAAAGTTCACAAACAATATTTGCATTAATTTCTATTCCCAAATTATCAATTGATTAAAATTAAGAAAATAAATAGTTGTAGACTTATATGTAATTTTGTTAGTTTTAAGAATCACGAACTGTAGTCTCGTATTGTATATGGATCCCGTTGATGAATAAATAAATCGTCGTTTTTATATCAAAATGTTGCTAAGTAAAAATGTACACTTTTTAGTAGCTAAGAAAAACGTTCGGTTTTATTTTGTATTAACCGTAAATACGTGATCTGGGTTCGATTCCCAGCGGAGGCGAGTAATTTTTCTAACGAAAAATACTCGTCTCCGGTTCCATGGATGTGTATGAATGTGTTGTGACGTCCAAATATATACATAGTTGTATGTTATACTTAATAATCGTTAGTGGCTGAATGGTTAAACCTATGCCAAAAAAAAAAAAAAAATAATAATAATAACCGTAAATACTCGATACCATAATTTTAAACTTTGGTTGACACATTATGCAATATGTAGGTACTGGTTTTAACACTGGCGGCTCACGGCCTGACTTCACGTGAGGCTCAAATCCAAGATACAAAAAATTAGGTTGAAAGCACTATGTATCCATTTTGTTTATCAATGCTCCTTACGTCACGGAATTGCGTCATTAATACACGCGTTCAGCAGCACAACGAGCGTACCTTTTAATTCCGAGATGCATTACCTTGGACAATGAAACACTTTTAACTTTGTTTGTATAACACGTTTTATTTAATGTGACTGCAGTTTCGACAAATTTAGCTTGTCATTATCAAACACTCCATGTTTGATAATGACAAGCTAAATTTGTCGAACTGCAGTCACATTAAATAAAACGTGTTATACAAACAAAGTTAAAAGTGTTTCATTGTGTAATTAACATGTATAACGAAGTAGAAGCCTCCACAATACAGCATTACCTTGGCATTTTTTTTCATATGGAGTTGGCTACCGGCCGCCATTGGGTTTTAATAAATTTGAGAGCAGATGTAGCTAATACAAGTGTTTTTGCTTATTACATTTTGTTTGGTTATTTTCACATACGACATTTTGATATAACAGTGACGATATAAGTACTCCAAAATTAATCATCGATTATAAAATAAATTTGTATTATTAAATGTTTTAATAATAATAACTTTATTTGTTATTCTTCTTGGAAAAGAGGAAAATATTTGATAATGATTCGCCTGGAAACGAAACGATTAAATATTTTTTTGTTCGAGAAGAAGAAAATATTTAAACTTAGTTTCTTCCAGCGACGGCTCGCAGCCTAACTTCAGGGTCGGCTAGAGATCCAAGGTAATATGTATCCGTTATTGAAAGGTGACTTTGTTGTGCAATTCCTTGTATTTATAAAGCGCGATCCCAACCTCAAATTTTGTGTGCCTTGGCGCTGTGGCCGACCTTGAAGTTAGCCTGCGAGCCGTCGCTGGTTTCTTCACTCTGTTGGCCAGTTAAAATGTTTTGGGCCCAGTTGTACCAGAAATGTTGAACTCGGGTTCAAGCTGAACTCAAATTCAAGACGACAGTTCATATTGTTCTAATGTCACTTTAAACTCAAATTCAGAGTTGAACCAGTTTACCGTGTTTGGTGCAACTGGCCCTTACTCATAAAATTTATGAAAATGATCGTTGATTTATTTTTAAATATATACAACTGCGCTTGAAATTCAAATATTTCTGGAGATCGAAACTGAGAAGAAATACGCGCATGAATTTTTGTTTGTGTATTTTTACTTCATTTACAGGTATTTCATTTTCACCCTCTATGTTTTTTTTATGTACACATTCACCTTTTTTGCAATTGCACATGCTCCTATAAATTTACAGGTATTAATTAATATAATTTATATACCCTTACGTTTTCCGTCATAATTTGCAAAATTTTACGGCACTGTTTAAAACACTGTTGAAACAAAAATAATGATAAGAACAAAACAAATATTTATTTTTTGCAGTATTTTTTTTTGTTGGTATTCCTGTTTTGTCAATTGGATTTGACTTTATCTTAAAACGACTGTTTGAGAAACACAGCAATCTGTTTCATAGAGATAGGAAATAGTTTTAAGAAGTAGTGCAATACAATTGACAAAAAAGAAAGGCTAAATAATAATAATATTTATTTTATTTAAAAGGAAAAGAGTGTAAATAAAAACGTATCTATTTGCGTACTTCTTTAAAATTCAGCTTATTTATCTATCTGTGTGTCTGTTTGTCTGTGTGCTTGTTTATCTGTTTGCCTGTTTGTCTGTTTCTGTTTTTTGTCTGTGTCTGTTTGCCTGTTTCTGTTTGTTTATCTGTCTGTCTGTCTGTCTGGCTGTTTGTCTCTTTCTGTTTGTTTGTCTGGTTGTCTGTCTGTCTGTTTGGCTGTGTGTCTGTTTGTCTGTGTGTCTCTTTTGTCTGTTTGTCTGTCTGCTTGATTGTCTGTTTGTATGCCTGTCTGTTTGTCTGTCTGTCTTTCTGTTTGTCTATGTGTCTGCTTGTCGGTTTGTGTGTTTGTCTGTTTCTGTTTTTTTATCTGTCTGTCTGTCTGTCTGTTTGGCTGTTTGTCTCTTTCTGTTTGTTTGTCTGGTTGTCTGTCTGTCTGTTTGGCTGTGTGTCTGTTTGTCTGTTTGTCTGTGTGTCTCTTTTGTCTGTTTGATTGTCTGTTTGTCTGTCTGTCTGTTTGTCTGTCTGTCTTTCTGTTTGTCTATGTGTCTGCTTGTCGGTTTGTCTGTTTCTGTTTATTTATCTGTCTGTCTGTCTGTCTGTTTGGCTGTTTGTCTCTTTCTGTTTATTTGTCTGGTTGTCTGTCTGTCTGTTTGGCTGTGTGTCTGTTTGTCTGTTTGTCTGTGTGTCTCTTTTGTCTGTTTGTCTGTCTGTTTGATTGTCTGTTTGTCTGTCTGTCTGTTTGTCTGTCTGTCTTTCTGTTTGTCTGTGTCTGCTTGTCGGTTTGTCTGTGTGTCTGTTTGTCTGTTTCTGTTTGTTTATCTGTCTGTCTGTCTGTCTGTTTGGCTGTTTGTCTCTTTCTGTTTGTTTGTCTGGTTGTCTGTCTGTCTGTTTGGCTGTGTGTCTGTTTGTCTGTTTGTCTGTGTGTCTCTTTTGTCTGTTTGTCTGTCTGTTTGATTGTCTGTTTGTCTGTCTGTCTGTTTGTCTGTCTGTCTTTCTGTTTGTCTATGTGTCTGCTTGTCGGTTTGTCTGTGTGTCTGTTTGTCTGTTTCTGTTTGTTTATCTGTCTGTCTGTCTGTTTGGCTGTTTGTCTCTTTCTGTTTGTTTGTCTGGTTGTCTGTCTGTCTGTTTGGCTGTGTGTCTGTTTGTCTGTTTGTCTGTGTGTCTCTTTTGTCTGTTTGTCTGTCTGTTTGATTGTCTGTTTGTCTGTCTGTCTGTTTGTCTGTCTGTCTTTCTGTTTGTCTATGTGTCTGCTTGTCGGTTTGTCTGTTTCTGTTTATTTATCTGTCTGTCTGTCTGTCTGTTTGGCTGTTTGTCTCTTTCTGTTTATTTGTCTGGTTGTCTGTCTGTCTGTTTGGCTGTGTGTCTGTTTGTCTGTTTGTCTGTGTGTCTCTTTTGTCTGTTTGTCTGTCTGTTTGATTGTCTGTTTGTCTGTCTGTCTGTTTGTCTGTCTGTCTTTCTGTTTGTCTATGTGTCTGCTTGTCGGTTTGTCTGTGTGTCTGTTTGTCTGTTTGCCTGTTTGTCTGTTTCTGTTTGTTTATCTGTCTGTCTGTTTGGCTGTTTGTCTCTTTCTGTTTGTTTGTCTGGTTGTCTGTCTGTCTGTTTGGCTGTGTGTCTGTTTGTCTGTGTGTCTCTTTTGTCTGTTTGTCTGTCTGTTTGATTGTCTGTTTGTCTGTCTGTCTGTTTGTCTGTTTGTCTGTTTGTCTGTTTGTCTGTTTGTCTGTTTGTCTGTTTGTCTGTCTGTCTTTCTGTTTGTCTATGTGTCTGCTTGTCGGTTTGTCTGTGTGTCTGTTTGTCTGTTTGGGTGTCTGTCTGTCTGTCTGTCTGTTTGTCTGTTTGTTTGTCTGTCTATCAGTTTGGCTGTTTGTCTATGTGTCTCTTTGTCTGTGTGTCTTTTTGTTTGTCTGTTTGTCTGCTTGTTTGTCTGCTTGTTTGTCTATTTGTCTTTTTATCTGTCTGTCTGTCTGTCTGTTTGTCCGTTTGTCTGCTAGTTGGTTTGTTTGTCTGTCTGTTTATCTGTTTGTCTGTCTGTCTGTCTGTCTATCTCTCTGTCTCTCTGTCTGTCTGTCTGTCTGTCTGTCTGTCTGCCTGTTTGTCTCTGTCTACCTGTCTGTCTGTCTATCTGCCTGTCTGTTTGTTTGTTTTTCTGTTTGTCTGTCTGTCTTTTTTTTCTGTCTGACCATACACCCTTTGATTAAATTAAAAAAAATTAAATTAAAAATGTTTATTTATAATCTTAAAATGTTATCGTCCGGACGAATTTTCTTAAATACACGCAAAAGAAAAAATATCTGCATGTAATTTTGTATATTTTGAACTTCGCTTTAAATCAGCGTTTTATACGCGTGGCGCATGAAGTCAAATTTCGAGTTTAGGAAAGCCTAAAAGTTTGGTTTGGTCGCTCCGCTAAAAGAGTTCAATTTGAAGCTTTAAACGAGTGTTTTCCACTCCCAGACTAAGCATGAAGTAAAATTTCGAGTTTAGAAAAGCCCCGCGTAGAAAATTTGTCGAGGGTCGCGCAGCGACCCGAGACAAATTTTCTGGGCTTTTCTAAACTCGAAATTTTACTTCATGCGCCACCCGTATAAAACACTGATTTCACGCGAAGTTCAAAATATACTGCTTTAACATATTGTTTTAGAAATATATCAAAAACTTCACTTGAAGTGAGTGTTTTACACGCGTGGCGCATAAAGTAAAATTTCGAGTTTAGAAAAGCCCAGAAAATTTGTCTCGGGTCGCTACGCGACCCTCGACAAATTTTCACGGGGCTTTTCTAAACTCGAAATTTTACTTCATGCTTAGTGTGGGAGTGGAAACACCCGTTCGAAACTTCGAATTGAAAGCTTTTAAAAAATACTACGAACTCCTGAAATTTTATAGTGTATAATCTTGTTGTGTACTTATAATTAAATTATCAGAAAACTGGAAGTAATAAATTATCATAGGGGTTTATGTACAATATACGATACTTATTTCTTGAATGTACAAACTTAAATTATGATAATTATGCTTTTTGGTTTCAAACAATGCCGTTTGTTTCAGTTTTTAAATAATAATGTAAATCTAGAACATTGAAAAAGGGGAGAGAGCTCATTTTCTTCTTCTAAACATGTATAAAATGATACACTGACTGGAACCGACACACAAATATACAAACATACAATGATCCCCCGGAATGACATTCGTTAATCCCACAAAAAAACAATATATTTATAATAATAATAATACGCAAGATTTATCAAAAATATCACAACGTGCAAATATTTCGGCAAGGTTTTGAAATAAAATTAAATAAAGTATCAATGTTATTTAAATAAACAATTTGAAGTAAATTCAATTGTAAAGGTAGCTCAAATTAATCTACCTTTCGAGTTTCCGCAAGGTTTTGAAATTAGATTAAATACAAAAAAAAAATTAAATGGACTTCCGTATAAATAAATAAATAAATAAATAAATAAAAAAATCAATCAAATTTGAAAATTTAGGTATGGAAACATTTCGAAAATTTGACGTAAATCCGAAAATCTCAAAATAACTTTATATTATACCAAAATGTAGCTAAAGAATGGAAGTATATTCTCTTCAAATTTGGACAATATCAAAAAATTAGTTTTCGCACAATTCGCTCGAGAAATAGACGCTCGAAAATCGGTCGAAAAATTGTCCGACTTTGGGATTTTTTTATTGCGGCCACAGACGACATATAGCGATGATTATAAGTAAAAATGCAGCTGAATCCTTCAGGATTGTAATGCTTTAAATCCCAATATTTTAGGTTGTCGGCAAGCCGAGTAATCTCTGTCCAACCGGCATCGCGTTCAAACGCACCAATCGGCGGGCCTCGCTAAAACCGTTCCCATAAGACCCTGTGTAAATGAGCCGGCCCGAACCAAGTTGCCTCCGGGAACCGACAATGAATTCTTTTTGGCAAAATAATTGTTCTACCTACTTTTTACTATCATGAAGGGCATTCATAATTTTTTTTAGATTATTTTGAGAAAAAAAATGATCATGGAAATTTGAAAATTTCGAAAGGAAAAAGTAAAATTTTGACTAAAATCTCAGAATAACTTGATATTATATGTCAAAATGCAGCTGAATCCTTCAGGATTGTAATGCTTTAAATCCCAATATTTTAGGTTGTCGGCAAGCCGAGTAATCTCTGTCCAACCGGCATCGCGTTCAATCGCACCAATCGGCGGGCCTCGCTAAAACTGTTCCCATAAGACCCTGTGTAACTGAGCCGGCCCGAACCAAGTTGCCTCTGGGAACCGAAAATGAATTCTTTTTGGCAAAATAATTGTTCTACCTACTTTTTACTATCATGAAGGGCCTTCATAATTTTTTTTTAGATTTTTTTGAGAAAAAAAAATGATCATGGAAATTTGAAAATTTCGAAAGGAAAAAGTAAAATTTTGACGAAAATCTCAGAATAACTTGATATTATATCAAGATGTAGCTAAAAAATGGGAGTATATTCTCTGCAAATTCGGGCATTATCCAAAAAATAATTTTCGCACAATTCGCTCGAGAAATGGACGCTCGAAAATCGGTCGAAAAAATTGTCCGACTTTGGTATAAGGCCCCATGTAAATGAGCCGGCCCGAACGAAGTGGCCCCCGAGGACCGGAAATAAATTCTTTTTGGCAAAATAGTTTCTCTACCTACTTTCTATCACCATCAAGGGCCTTCGTGAATTTTTTCAGAATTTTTCGGGGATTTCTTTTTTTTATGAAAATCTGAAAATATCGAAAGGGTATGGAAAAATTTCAAACATTGACGAAAATCCGAAAATCTCAGAATAACTTGATATTATACCAAAATGTAGCTAAAGAATGGGAGTATTTTCTTTGCAAATTTGGGCAATATCCAAAAAATAGTTTTCGCACAATTCGCTCGAGAAATGGGCGCTCGAAAATTGGTCGAAAATATTGTCTGACTTTAGGAATTTTTGAGGGCGGCCACGAGCGACACATAGAGATGATTAAAGGTCAAAATGCAGCTGAATTCTTTAGGAATTGATTGCTTCAATTTCTAACATTTTAGGTTGTCTGTGAGCTGATTAATCTCAGTCCAACCGGCATCGCGTCCAAAAGCACCAATCGGCGGGCCTCCAGGAACCGTTCCCATAAGACCCTGTGTAAATGAGCCGGCCCGAACCAAGTTGCCTCCGGGTACCGACAATGAATTCTTTTTGGCAAAATAATTGTTCTACCTACTTTCTACTATCATGAAGGGCCTTCATAATTTTTTTTAGATTTTTTTGAGAAAAAAGAAATGTTTATGGAAATTTAAAAATTTCGAAAGGAAAAAGTAAAATTTTGACGAAAATCTCAGAATAACTTGATTTTATATCAAGATGTAGCTAAAAAAATGGGAGTATCTTCTCTGCAAATTCGGGCATTATCCAAAAAATAATTTTCGCACAATTCGCTCGAGAAATGGACGCTCGAAAATCGGTCGAAAAAATTGTCCGACTTTGGGATTTTTTTAGGGCGGCCACAGACGACACATAAGGATGATTATAACTCAAAATGCAGCTGAATCCTTTAGGATTGAAATGCTTTAAATCCTAATGCTCTAGGTTGTGGGTAAGTCGAGTAATCTCAGTCCGACCGGCATCGCGTTCAAAAGCCCCAATCGGCGGGCCTCGCCAAAACCGTTCCCGTAAGACCTAATGTAAATGGTTCGGCCCGAACCAAGTGGCCTCCGGGGACTGTAAATAAATTATTTTTGGCAAAATAATTGTTCTACCTACTTTCTACCATCATGAAGATCCTTCGTAAATTTTTTCAGATTTTTTCGGGGAAAAAAATTTTCATGGAAGTTTGAAAAATGTCAAATTTTCAAGAAAATCATAAAATCTCAGAATAACTTCATATTATATCAAAATGTAGCTAAAGAATGGGAGCATATTCTCTGCAAATTTAGGCAATGTCCAAAAAATTGTTTTCGCACAATTAGCCCGAGAAGCGGGCGCTCGAAATTGGTCGAAAAAATTGATCAACTTTAGAATTTTTTTGGTACGGCCACAGGCGACACATTGGGATGATTATTAATCAATCAATGTAGCTGAATCCTTTAGGAATCGAATGCTTTAAGCCCTAACATTCAATGTTGTCTGTGAGCCAAGTAATCTTAGTCCAAACGGCATCGCGTCCAAAAGCACCAATCGGCGGGCCTCACTAAAATCGTTTCCTAATTTACATGGGGTCTATGTAAATGGGTCGGCCCGAACCAAGTGACCCCCGTGGACCGGAAATGATTTTTTTTGGCAAAATAATTTCTCTAGGTACTTTCTATTAGCACCAAAGGCCTTTTTTCTGAATTTTTCGGAGAAAATTTGTTTTTGCAAATTTGAAAATTTTGAAATGGGTAGGTATGGAAACATGTCCGAAAATCCGAAAATCTCAGAATAACTTTATATTATCCCAAAATGTAGCTAAAGAATGGGAGCATAGTCTCTGCAAATTTGAGCCCTATCAAAACATTTGTTTTCGCACAATTTGCTCGAGAAGTAGTAGACTCAAAATTTCGTCGAAAAAATTGGTGGACTTTGTGTAGACTGTATTCATCTATATTTATTTGCGCCAAATAATGAAGTTGTGCGCTAAGTCAATTGTTCTATGCACATCTTTTTTTCCAAGTTTGAAGGTAAATTACCGATGAATTAAGAAAAAAGAGCTGAACACACAAGAACAGTTCTTTATTTCTGACTGAAAATAAATGAAGAATAAAGAGTTCTCAATTGTGTGATGTTAATAATAAAATGCCATTTCACAAATATATTTACGTTGCAATAATTTTGAAAAATCTTGCTTAACACCCTCAAGGAACTATTATAGCGATCAGGCAATTATGAAAACTTAAGAAATTTCTAAAAAAATTAATGCGGACACAACGAATCGAACAACAGGAACGTAAATAACAATGGAAACAAAAACATCACAAAAATATCACATTTATCTTACAGTTATTTCGATCCCAAAATACAAACACTTTGAAACTACAGGGTTTACCAAAAGTAACGGGTAATTTCTATAGAATTTTTCGGGGTAATTAAATTCAAACCAAAAAAGTGCTCAGGGGGGTCGATTTTTATTTTATAATCGTCATTTTCAACTGTTGAATGTTGTGTATTATTTCTGGAATAATTGATCGGAATTTCTTATCTATTTTTTTCTTTTAACCTATTGAATATTTTACTTATTTATTATTAGATTTTGAAAAACTTTTTTAATTGTATTTAGCCTAAAAAATACTATCCAGAATGCAGATTTCTTTAAACAAGGATTTTTTTAATATGGAAGATTTTGCTGTTTGACATTTTAAATTTGGGGTTTATTTATTAACGGGTTTCATATATAGCAAAAGATTACAATTCAGATTGAGGAGCTCCGTGGAGAAGTAGTACAAGTGCTTTTTTATTAAAAATTGGTATAAGTACAAAGTTTATCTCCAATTTACACAAATCAATCTCATGTCACTTGTACCGAGTGGTGGTTTTCGTTGATATTATAGGGTATAGGCTTAATTGTAAAGACACAAAAAAAACTAAGATATGTGTCCCGTTCCCCGCGATCAGATCTACGCTAACTAGATTGGTTTAGAAGATACAGGGTGATTCTCAAAATCTGCCGGTTTTATATTATCTTTTATGACTCGGTTATTTATGGAAATAAAAAAAAGTTTTAAATACGAAAGTTTTATTACTTTTTACGTAGAATCGAGTAGTATACTTAAAAAAATGTAGATGTTTTAATTTTTGAAATATTATCAAAACTAGCATTTTTTTTAAATCACATACCCTGTATCTGAGTATCTCAAAAAATTGCATTTTTGCACTGAGCCCCTCAATAATAATAATAATAATAATAAACCGTTTATTGACCATATCCAGTACAAGTATAATTACATAAATTTTAAGATAAATTTAATGGTCAAAGGGTCCTGAATCAGTTTCAGTCCAAGGTATATAACCAAACACTGAACCTGATCTTCCTTCAGGCCGTACAATAATAGACAGTACAATACAAATAATATACAATACAAATAATATAGCTAGTAATAATAAATTATGATGCACTTAGTATTTCTATATTATTCTGCTTAAAATCCGTGTATGAGCCAAATCGAAACTGTACCGAGTTCATGCAACTTGTAATTGTATAGGTAAAGCACTTTTTAAATAATTGTAATCTATGCTTTGGGATGGATAGGAGCCCTCTACTTCGAATATTTATGTTATGCAAATCACTTCTATACGTTATTTTGTTGAAGAGATATGGGGGCGTTTTTTCTGGAAATTATTTTGAAGTAGAAACAAGCCGTATGTAATTTTCGCCTGTTGTGCATGTCCAACCAGCCACACTCGGGCAGTCTGTGAGCTATACTGGTTCTCTTATTACCACCAAAAATAAGACGCAAGCATGAATTCTGTATTCTTTGGATTCTATTAGTATCTATTTTGTCGATAAATTCATGATAGAGTGTGTCACAGAAGTTAAAGTTCGAAAGCACTAAGGAATTACACAATATAATTTTTGTACTTTTATTTAGAAGGTGTCTGTTTAGGAATATACTCTTCAGTGCGATGTAAGATTCTCGTATTAGATTATTGGTATTATCTTTGAATTTAAGTTTTGAATCTATAAATACCCCAAGATTTTTAACACTCTCATCTATAGATATCGTTTGACCATTAACTACTATCTTTAAGTTTTGTATCGCGTTTGTACGTCTTGTTGTAGGTCCAAACACGATTGCTTTCGTTAATGCATAGTGAATGTGCCGACGAGTATTTTACTAAATTTTCCAAATCAAGATTCAGTTTCAGCTGTGCATCAACAATATCTTCAATTTTAAAAGATATATATAGTTGAGTGTCATCTGCATATAGATGGTAATGTGAATAAGTTATAACCTCACTTATTGATGATGTGTAAATTGAATAAATTAGTGGTCCCAGAATTGTACCTTGTTCTTAAAACAAAATTTCGTAAAAGCTTAAGCCCAGCGCTTGTAGGTTGAGGGGTAGAGGGCTAAAAATTACATCTTAGATTAATAATTATAAAATAAAAATCGACGTATCCGAGCATTTAAAAAAAAAATTCCATCAACAATTTTATAGAATGTATCCGTTACTTTTGGGAAATCCTGTATATGAAATAATCAACTAAAATTACTTTAAATTATCTTATTTTATTAATTTGGATCTATAAAAAATTGTTGTTTGTATAAAAGAATTGAGTAACTCGACATTTTTCGATTTTAAGCTATACACGAGAGGTGATCAAAAACTAAGGTTACATAATACACGTTTCATTGTAGGCTTTGTAACCTTACTGTTGATCATTTCTCGTTTTTATAAATATGGATTGAAATAATCAAATAAAATACTTTAACTTTGTTTCTATAACTGAGCTTCAGTTGATTCAAACCAAATTAAATTTTAAACGATAATAGTTTATTATTTTTAGAAATTTCTTAAGCGATCTTTATACAATCATCCTACTTTCAAATGTCGTTGTTATTTATATAAAATACAGCTGAAACGCTTACCTCACTTATCTTTAAAAATTATACATAACTTCATTTCTTACTTTTTTACACGGACCGTCGCGGCCGATCGTTTAGTTTTAATTTTTTTGTAAAATTTTCTGTTTTGATTAATTTCATAATTTATTCACAAAATATAGATGAGTTGTCTAAAAACCTAAGAATCCCTCCGACGGCCGGAAACGTTTATTATGTCTGGTACTGGAGCATTGGCGCTGCTAAGTTAGGGTGGTGCGTCGAGTTCATCCTCAGGGCTGATAGACTTTTGTTGTACCATTCATCTTCCGCACTCATTCCTATAATAGAAACAAAATAATCAAGTAAACATTTATTAATATAGAAATAAATGGAGTTTTTATTTTCATTCCTATAATAATAAAACCAAATAATCAAGTAAACAGTTATAATTATACAAATATAGGGATTTTTTTTAAAGTGTACATTTCTCGGTGGTTAATCTGTGAATGTGCAGGTATTCGTTGTTTTTTTTTAAGGGTTCAAATTGAAGTTTAAATTAAGTGTTTTCCACTCCCAGACTAAGCATGAAGTAAAATTTCGAGTTTAGAAATGCCCCGCATTTACAGATTATTCATCGGGATATTTTAATTTTGTATTCCTGGTTTTTTTAATGAGTTCAAATTGAAGTTTAAAACGAGTGTTTTCCACTCCCAGACTAAGCATGAAGTAAAATTTCGAGTTTAGAAAAGCCCCGCGTAGAAAATTTGTTGAGGGTCGCGCAGCGACCCGAGACAAATTTTCACGGGGCTTTTCTAAACTCGAAATTTTACTTCATGCGCCACGCGTATAAAGCACTAATTTAATGTGCTTTAGCAGTATACTTCAAACTTTGCATTAAATCAGTGTTTTATACGCGTGTCGCATGAAGTAAAATTTCGAGTTTAGAAAAACCTGAAAATTTGGTTTGGTCGCTCCGCGCTTCGCGCTACGCGACCAAACCAAATTTTCAGGTTTTTCTAAACTCGAAATTTTACTTCATGCTTAGTCTGGAAGTGGAAACACTCGTTTGAAGTTTCAAAGTAAACATTTTTAGAAATATTACGAATGTATAAACATTTACAGATTATTCATCGGGATATGTATGATTAATTGGGTATTCGTTGTTTTTTTAAAAAGCTTAAATTGAAACTCAAAACGAGTGTTTTCCACTCCCAGACTAAGCATGAAGTAAAATTTCGAGTTTAGAAAAGTCCCGCGTAGAAAATTTGTCGAGGGTCGCGCAGCGACCCGAGACAAATTTTCACGGGGCTTTTCTAAACTCGAAATTTTACTTCATGCGCCACGCGTATAAAACACTGATTTAATGTGCTTTAGCAGTATACTTCAAACTTCGCATTAAATCAGTGTTTTATACGCGTGGCGCATGAAGTAAAATTTCGAGTTTAGAACAACCTAAAAATTTGGTTTGGTCGCTCCGCGCTTCGCGCTACGCGACCAAACCAAATTTTCAGGTTTTTATAAACTCGAAATTTTACTTCATGCTTAGTCTGGGAGTAGAAACACTCGTTTAAAGTTTTAAATTAAACATTTAAAAAAAAACAACGAATGTCTAAACATTTACAGTTTATTCATCGGGATATGTATGATTAATTGGGTATTCGTTGTTTTTTTAAAGAGTTCAAATTGAAGTTTAAAACGAGTGTTTTCCACTCCCAGACTAAGCATGAAGTAAAATTTCGAGTTTAGAAAAGCCCCGCGTAGAAAATTTGTCGAGGGTCGCGCAGCGACCCGAGACAAATTTTCACGGGGCTTTTCTAAACTCGAAATTTTACTTCATGCGCCACGCGTATAAACACTGATTTAATGTGCTTTAGCAGTATACTTCAAACTTCGCATTAAATCAGTGTTTTATACGCGTGGCGCATGAAGTAAAATTTCGAGTTTAGAAAAACCTGAAAATTTGGTTTTCTAAACTCGAAATTTTACTTCATGCTTAGTCTGGGAGTGGAAACACTCGTTTGAAGTTTCAAATTAAACATTTTTCGAAAAGCGACGAATGTCTAAACATTTACAGATTATTCATCGGGATATGTATGATTAATTTTGTATTCGTTGTTTTTTTAAAGAGTTCAAATTGAAGTTTAAAACGAGTGTTTCCCACTCCAGGACTGAGCATGAAGTAAAATTTCGAGTTTAGAAAAGCCCCGCGTAGAAAATTTGTCGAGGGTCACGCAGCGACCCGAGACAAATTTTCACGGGGCTTTTCTAAATTCGAAATTTTACTTCATGCGCCACGCGTATAAAACACTGATTTAATGTGCTTTAGCAGTGTGCTTTAAACTTCACGTTAAATCAGTGTTTTATACGCGTATAAAACACTGATTTAATACCGATGAGAAGTTTGCCATAGATTTCCAGCCACGAATCCGGCGCATCCACCATTTATAACACTATAATTTTACCAACGTGTAACGTTCACTTTTACCGCCGATAAAAATTGGAACAATATTTTTATTACAATGTAGTATTTCAACATAGACAATCATGTATACATATTTGTAATTAATTCTTTTGAGCTAATTAAGCAAATGTTTCGTTTGTTTTCTTTTTTTTTGTCGTCAATTACCTAATTCTGATTATCATTAAGCCATCTCTAATTATTTTCTAGTTATTTTTTAAATTGATTTTAATATTTATTCAATTAATAAATTAATTAAATAAATAATTACTATATATACACGCACAATTACGTCGATTAGCTGTTATATTTGATTTTTATATATTTTTTTTTAATTAATTATATTACGTTGTAATTTTATGTACACATGGTGTTTACCGTAAATAAATTTACTTTACTTTACTTTACTTTAAAATATTGGCAACAGCGAGTTTATTGTCGCGAAGGTGAATTTGAGGAAATTTTTGATTATTATCTTCCGGGCTGTGTGCTCGACGCGATCTGTGTGATCGATCGTTAAATACGTTGAAATAAAATCGTAATGCATCTGTGTGATCGGCGTATTAATTAAATTAGATAAGTGCTTATCTCTTCAGGCCACACAATACCTTCAGGTAACGAGTTTTATTTTCTTCCCGTGAGGGGATTGATTTAACTAATTTTTGGACGGCGTATGCCTGCCGGCTTGTCGCCTATTTGTCTATTTTTTTTTGAGGATTTAACCAGGAGAGGTTTATCCACCAGTATTTCCTTATCGCATTGTATTGCGGACGCTCGATTGGTGGGCGGCTTGGATTTTCTCATCAATTTCTTGTTTTTGGAAATCGCACGGATTTTGGTGTTCGTTTCGGGCTACCGGAGCTGAAGTGCGGCCGATTTGGAGTGAGAACCCGGAGGAAGCGCCGCAACGCAATGATAAGTTTTTGAATATTTTTTCTATACAAAGTGCAACAATTTATTTTCGTTACTCGAGAAAAATCCACAAAGTAAATTTAGTGACAGTGTTTTTTTGATAATATTTAACGAATCGAATATTCGTTTAAGTATTCGTCAATTGCGTGTTGAAATCTCAAAATTTAAGTAAAAAAAAAAAGGGAAATCAACTAGGAGAGTAAATTTAATTAAGAATATTTTCTTCATTTGTAATCGAAGTTGATTAATCAATTACTTTGATTTTTCCTTTTTTTTTTTCTGTGTAAATCGTATGAATATAATATTTAAGATTTAGTATCTTATTTTTGAACGAATTCTATTTTTCTTATGAATATTTATATTTTTTCGTGTAAGTCGTATGAATATAATTTTCAAAATGCAATATAATATTTTTGAATGAATTCTATTTCTCTAATGAAATTATATTAATGATATTTTAATTGCTGTTATGAATATGTAAGGGAAAGGTGACGTAATTTTTTTCAAACAAATAGTGTTATTTAATGTTATTATTTAAGTCGATTTGATTCAATTTAATTTAATTAATTACAACCAAATGAACCGGATCTAGTTAACTTTGATTTAGGATTGATTTTTGTTGATAATTCTTTACTTTGACATTATTAAATAATTTATTAATTTAAAAAAAGCTTTCTAATTTTCTATTTTTTTATCTCAATATAATAAAGTTTTCCTAATTTCTTGGTTTAGTTAGGAAGATTAATTTTACTTAAACCAAGTGGCGCCCATAATATATTTTTTTTATTTTTTTGTTTTTGTTTCAAATACTTTTTTTTATTTCGATCCACGACCTGCCTCCAGACAAAGAGCTGCCGTACGCAGGTTATAAACGTATTACAACGAATACAATAAAATTTCATAGAAACAATTGATAATTTAATTAAATGTAATGCTGAGATAGCTCTTACAACTTTTAAAAGTTATGATTTAGCATCTGGCATTAAAATTTGTATCTGTGATAAAAGAGGACATTTCAAACATTTTAAAAATGCTATTAGGGGAGGTTTAGAAACGATTTTAATAGCCACAAATGTCCCCAGTAGTGTTATTACCAATATAAAACAATAATTGGAGGGCCATCTTTCTTAATTTTTTTTTAACATGTTTTTCTAAAACGCCCACCTGAAGACAAGGCTTATTTTTCGAAAAATAAAAAGTTGGTGTTTGGGGCCTTTTAGAAATGATTTTGTTGGCCACAAATGTTCTCCATAGTATTAGTAACCATATTAAACAACAATTAGAGGACCATCTTTCTTCAATTTTTTTTAAACAATTTTTTTCCAAACCGCTCGCCTGAAAACATGGCTAATTTTTCGAAAAATAAAAAGTTGGTGTTTGGGGCCTTTTAGAAATGATTTTGTTGACCACAAATGTTCTCTATAGTATTAGTAACAATATTATATAACAATTGGAGGACCATCTTTCTTAATTTTTTTTAAACAATTTTTTTACAAAGCGCTCACCTAAAGACATGGCTTATTTTTAGAAAAATAAAAAGTTGGTGTTTGGGGCCTTTTACAGATGATTTTGTTGGCCACAAATGTTCTCCATAGTATTAGTAACCATATTAAACAACAATTAGAGGACCATCTTTCTTCAATTTTTTTTAAACAATTTTTTTCCAAACCGCTCGCCTGAAGACATGGCTAATTTTTCGAAAAATAAAAAGTTGGTGTTTGGGGCCTTTTAGAAATGATTTTGTTGACCACAAATGTTCTCTATAGTATTAGTAACAATATTATATAACAATTGGAGGACCATCTTTCTTAATTTTTTTTAAACAATTTTTTTACAAAGCGCTCACCTAAAGACATGGCTTATTTTTAGAAAAATAAAAAGTTGGTGTTTGGGGCCTTTTACAGATGATTTTGTTGGCCACAAATGTTCTCCATAGTATTAGTAACCATATTAAACAACAATCAGAGGACCATCTTTCTTCAATTTTTTTTAAACAATTTTTTTCCAAACCGTTAGCCTGAAGACATGGCTAATTTTTCGAAAAATAAAAAGTTGGTATTTGGGGCCTTTTAGAAATGATTTTGTTGACCACAAAGGTTCTCTATAGTATTAGTAACAATATTATATAACAATTGGAGGACCATCTTTCTTAATTTTTTTTAAACAATTTTTTTACAAAGCGCTCACCTAAAGACATGGCTTATTTTTAGAAAAATAAAAAGTTGGTGTTTGGGGCCTTTTACAGATGATTTTGTTGGCCACAAATGTTCTCCATAGTATAAGTAACCATATTAAACAACAATCAGAGGACCATCTTTCTTCAATTTTTTTTAAACAATTTTTTTCCAAACCGTTAGCCTGAAGACATGGCTAATTTTTCAAAAAATAAAAAGTTGGTATTTGGGGCCTTTTAAAAATGATTTTGTTGGCCATAAATGTTCTCCATAGTATTAGTATCCATATCAAACAACAATTGGAGGACCATCTTTTTTCAATTTTTTTTAAACAATTTTTTTCCAAACCGCTCACCTGAGGACACGGCTTATTTTTAGAAAAATAAAAAGTTGGTGTTTGGGGCCTTTTAGAAATGATTTTGTTGGCCACATATGTTCTACATAGTATAAGTAACCATATTAAACAACAATTGGAGGACCATCTTTCTTTAATTTTTTTAAACTATTTTTTTCCAAAGCGCTCATCTGAAGACATGGCTTATTTTTCGAAAAATAAAAAGTTGGTGTTTGGGGCCTTTTAGAAATGATTTTGTTGGCCACATATATTCTCCATAGTATAAGTAACCATATTAAACAACAATTGGAGAACCATCTTTCTTTAATTTTTTTTAAACAATTTTTTTCCAAACCGCTCATCTGAAGACATGGCTTATTTTTCGAAAAATAAAAAGTTGGTGTTTGGGGCCTTTTAGATATGATTTTGTTGGCCACAAATTTTCTCCATAGTATAAGTAACCATATTAAACAACAATTGAAGGACCATCTTTCTTTAATTTTTTTTAAACTATTTTTTTCCAAGAGATTACATCTTTTATGTATTTAATGGATCCACATGTCATACCATATATGTCTCTTGAGTTCGAGTTTTTTAGGGACACAATCGACTCTCTAACTTCGACTTCACTTACCTCTCTGAAGGAGAAGAAATTGTTACCGATATTATGTGGATTTATAAGCATCAGTGGGTCTAAATTTGACTGAGGGTGATTAATTAGAGTAGATTCAGCTATCGTAGTGAAGTATGTGTTAAAATCATTAGGATCTATATTACAGTTTATAAAAAATTATAGTTTTATAAATGGTGAAGGCGCCGGATTCGTGGCTGGAAATCTATGGCCAACTTCTCATCGGTTGATTTAATGTGCGGTATACTTTAAATTTCACGTTAAATCAGTGTCTTATACGCGTGGCGCATGAAGTAAAATTTCGAGTTTAGAAAAACCTTCGCGCTACGCGACCAAACCAAATTTTCAGGTTTTTCTAAACTCGAAATTTTACTTCATGCTTAGTCTGGGAGTGGAAACACTCGTTTGAAGTTTCAAATTAAACATTTTTAGAAAAACAACGAATGTCTAAACATTTACAGATTATTCATCGGGATATGTATGCTTAATTGGGTGTTCGTTGTTTTTTTAAAGAGTTCAATTTGAAGATTAAAACGAGTGTTTTCCACTCCCAGACTAAGCATGAAGTAAAATTTCGAGTTTAGAAAAGCCCCGCGTAGAAAATTTGTCGAGGGTCGCGCAGCGACCCGAGACAAATTTTCACGGGGCTTTTCTAAACTCGAAATTTTACTTCATGCGCCACGCGTATGAACACTGATTTAATGTGCTTTAGCGGTATACCTTAAACATTACGTTAAATCAGTGTTTTATACGCGTGGCGCATGAAGTAAAATTTCGAGTTTAGAAAAACCTGAAAATTTGGTTTGGTCGCGTAGCGCGAAGCGACCAAACCAAATTTTCAGGTTTTTCTAAACTCGAAATTTTACTTCATGCTTAGTCTGGGAGTGGAAACACGTTTGAAGTTTCAAATAAAACATTTTTAGAAAAACAACGAATGTCTGAACATTTAAAGATTATGCATCGAAATATGTATACTTTAAAGAAACACTGATTTTAAGTTTGAAAATATGCAAATTAGGTAGGTGTTAAAGCTAACGTCTATTAAGAAGGCTATATATTTTTATTGTATTTACTTCATTTTATTTCAAGTTACGATTTGTCTATGGTATTTATTAAAAACATAAATTATTTTTTAAAATATTTGTATTCGTGGGACTTGGGAGTTGAATCATATGGTATCGTATTTTTTAATCATTTTGAGAAAAACAACGAATGTCTGATCATTTACAGAATATACATCGTGATATGTATACTTTAAAGAAACACTGATTTCAAATTAAGTTCAAAATATATTGATTAGGTGTTAGAGCTGTATGCTAAGTTTATTAATAGGGCCGTATATTTTTATTGTATTTAGTTCGTTTTATTTCAAATCACGATTAGTTAGTAAGATTTGCTTTAGCGGTATACTTTAAACTTCACGTTAAATCAGTGTCTTCTACGCGTGATGCATGAAGAAAAATTTCGAGTTTAGAAAAACCTGAAAATTTGGTTTAAATTGAAGTTTAAAACGAGTGTTTTCCACTCCCAGACTAAGCACGAAGAAAAATTTCGAGTTTAGAAAAGCCCCGCGTAGAAAATTTTCACGGGGCTTTTCTAAACTCGAAATTTTACTTCATGCGCCACGCGTATAAAACACTGATTTAATGTGCTTTAGCGGTATACTTTAAATTGCACGTTAAATCGGTGTTTTATACGCGTGGCGCATGAAGTAAAATTTCGAGTTTAGAAAAACCTGAAAATTTGGTTTGGTCGCTCCGCGCTTCGCGCTACGCGACCAAACCAAATTTTCAGGTTTTTCTAAACTCGAAATTTTACTTCATGCTTAGTCTGGGAGTGGAAACACTCGTTTGTAGTTTTAAATTAAACATTTTTAGAAAAACAACGAATGTCTAAACATTTACGGATTATTCATCGGGATATGTATGCTTAATTGGGTATTCGTTGTTTTTTTAAAGAGTTCAATTTATAGTTTAAAACGAGTGTTTTCCACTCCCAGACTAAGCATGAAGAAACATTTCGAGTTTAGAAAAGCCCCGCGTAGAAAATGTGTCTCGGGTCGCTGCGCGACCCTCGACAAATTTTCACGGGGTTTTTCTAAACTCGAAATTTTACTTCATGCTTAGTCTGGGAGTGGAAACACTCGTTTGTAGTTTCAAATTAAACATTCTTAGAAAAACAACGATTATCTGAACATTTACAGATTATGCATCGGAATATGTATACTTTAAAGAAACTGATTTTAAGTTTCAAAATATGCAAATTAATAATAATAATAATAATAATAATAATAATAATAATAATTTATTTTCATGTTGATACATAAGGTTTACATACGTCAGTGAATGGAACATAACTGCGGTTATTTCAAACTAACCGCTTGATAAGTAAAATTTAAATTAATAACTAGTAAAATAAATCAATATGTATATCATGCATTAGATAAATATAAGACATATAAAACCTAACATGAACTAACAGAAAATATATACGCAGTACACTTTGAGGAACACATTAAAATTCAGTTAATATTAAAAACATTAAAACACTATAAATCGTAAGATTGTAATGACCATAAATAACTGTTTTACCGATTAAAATCATGATTACAATATCCTTGCCAGTTATAGAAGGCGCCGTTTAATAATACATTTTTAACACATATTTTAAATTTATTTAGAGGGAGTTTGGAAATATGATCTGGCAACACATTAAAAAACTTGATGGAATAATAATTTGGCCTAAATCTAGAACGTTGAAGTCTTAAGAGATTGGGGCATAACTTGTCCCTAATTCTCGTGTTATGTCCATGATGTAACCTGTGGCAGGGATATTTTGCAATATGCTTTTTTACATACAATAGACATTTATAAATATATAAGCAAGGAAGCGTTAATATTTTCAAGCTTACGAATATATCTCGACAATCATCCCTATAACCTGATCGTGATATAATTCGTATAGCTTTCCGTTGTAAGCCAAACAAACGCTGAGCTGAAGATGAATGACCCCAAGCCAAAATCCCATACGAGAGGTGTGAGTGAAATAATGAAAAATAAGCTGTTCTAGTAACTGATATTGAAACATTATCTCTTAAATTTCTTAAAAGAAAAATTGACTTGTTAAGTTTCTTACTTATTTCATTGCCATTGTGGTCCCAACCTATTTTATCATCAATGTGTAGTCCTAAAAATTTGACAGATTTTCGCATAGCGGTAATTTCGTGTTTTTTTAATGTAAATAAAAGCCTTACTGTTTTATCATCGTTAAGACAGAGGTTGTTGGCAGTGAACCACAATGATGCTTTTGATTCTGCTGCTTCGCTCATTGCCAATGACACATTGATATCTTTTGCCGAGGAAATTAAATTCGTATCATCAGCAAAAAGTACTACGTCAATATTATTCATGTAATTGTCGAAATCATTACTGAATATTAGATATAATAATGGTCCCAGCGTAGACCCTTGCGGGACCCCATGTTTAATTGTTAGATTTTCAGATAGTGATTTATTGAGGTGTACTATTTGTTGCCTATTTGAAAGAAACGATAAAATAAGTCTAGACGCACATGGTTTAAAATTATACAAGTACAATTTTCTTAACAGTATACAGTGAGAAACACAATCAAAGGCCTTACTCAAGTCAACGAACGAGGCCATTGCATATTCACCCTTCTCAAAACAAGAATTAACTTTATCTACAAAGTCGATTATGGCATCAGTAGTTGATTTTCCCTCTCTGAAGCCATACTGCGAATTAGAGAGAAGTTTCTTAGAATTTAGAAAGGAGATCATCTGACGAAACATAATTTTTTCAATTACTTTCGAAAACACTGGCAGTAGAGATACAGGCCTGTAATTATTTATTTCATTTTTATCCCCTTTCTTGTGAACAGGTATCACTTTTGCTAACTTGAGTACGTCCGGAAATATACTAGATGTTATTGATTGATTAACAAGTTTTGTTAATGGTTCAATTAGGACGTCGATGAATTCATTAATTATGTGCATTGAAAATCCATACACATCCTTGCTTTTTTTATTTGCAAAGCCCCTGACTGTATCTCTCACTGTAATCTGCGAGACGGTTTCAAAATTAAAATAGGGGATATCACATTTAATACTCGTAGTGGCTAATAAAATAGGATCTCTATCACATATTGGTAAGCTGCTTAAAATATCTTTGGCTATATTTGTAAAGTGAATATTAAATTGGCTAGCTGAAATATCACAATTTAGTGGTTCAGGTAGGTGTTAAAGCTTTATGGTAACGTCCATTAATGAGGCTATATATTTTTATTGTATTCACTTTATTTTATTTTCAATTACATTTTGTCTGTTATTTATTAAATAAATAAATGATTTTTTAAAGGATTTGTATTCGTGGGACTTGGGATTTGAATCATATTGTATCGTATTTTTTAATCTGGGGTCTCGGGATTCGAATCATTTTAAATCCGACGATTCAGATTCCTGATTCAAATCCTTTTTTGAGGAGTCTAACCAGCTTTGTTTAATACTAATATTTCGTTGTTATAATTTGTTCATTTGAAAGGCGATTATTATGCGCCTGGCGCATCCACCATAAATATAATATTTTGGAAAAGAGTTTCGAAACTTTCGAAGCCCAATATGTCAAATTTAGAGGATACACAAAATACTTGTAAATTATTATATGAACTTCGTAATTTTTTTTTTTTTTTAATCTTTAAAGTCAGATAATATCAATTTACTAACATTAATATAAACAATCTACTCAAAATACTAATTAAAAATCGCTCAGGCTGAACTTATTTGTACCATAAACAACAAATAAGTTCAGCCTGAGCGATTTTTAATTAGTATTTTGAGTTTATATTAATGTTAGTAAATTGATATTATCTGACTTGAAAGATTTTTTAAAAAATCGGGGCTTACAAGGTTTCCGAAGTAGTTGTATCGATTTATTGAATAATTGCTTTCTGAATATTTCATAGGTTTTATTTTTTGTAGAAAATTGTGTTTTATCACGTAATTTATATTGGATTGGTGTGTAGGAGATGAGGGCTAAGTTGACCGCATTGTAAATAAGCCGTTGCTCGCGATATATTAGTTGAGAATCATCAGGGACAGGAAATGGAACATCTTGAAGATGTCTGCTGTAATCTTGGGCGCATCTCGGCGGAAACTACGTAATTTCCGCTGGGAGAAGCCTCTTAAATCTCTCCTCATGCATGTCACCAGCAATTCAAGGGAAAAAATTCACCCGCACGGAAAAATTTGACCGATCGATTTCCACCAGAGTGCGTCCCTCAATGAATATTTCAGTAAACTGTACTGCGTAGATAATTTTAAGTATTTATCTAGTATTCGGATTAACTAATTGATACTTTTCCACCTTTAAGAGGAAGTCGACCGCTCTCTAAACGTATAAACGAAGCATAGTGCCGTCTTAATTACATCCTTATTTAGGGATGAAATATTTTGAAAAATAGGTATACTTCAAGGAAAGTACTATATTTAAGCCCGTCTCAGTAAAATATTTTATACTTTTACCGTTATTTCATAAAATAATATCAAACATTGGTAAACTAGCGAAATCGCGTTCCTAATTTTATTTTTGTCTGCAGTATCTATAAAAAAATATTGAAAAACTAAATCAGTCACATTGTAGATAATTCCTTTGCAAAGATATGTGATTTTTTTCATTTATTTATTTGGTTAAATATAGTCACTAGGATGTCGCGTGTAAAACAGTTTTTCAAATTTTCTGAAGCTTCAATATCGCGCGACATCACAGTGAATTTATTGTACGATAGAAATAATTGGAAATAATTAAAATTCTTCGAAAAGATTTCTTCTACAATGTGACTGATTTAGTTTCCCAATATTTTTTATAAATGTTGTTATACAGTCTGTTTGATATATTGTGACACAGCACATATGTCCGTTATTAGTACAGATAGAAAAAAAAGTTAAAAACAATAGTTTTAGTATTTTTCATGATCTATTCAGTAGCATAGTCAGAAAAACAATTGAAAATCAAATAAACACGTGAAAGCTATTAGCTTCATTTTCTTTAATGGAACACTCTGTATATTTTATTTATTTCAAATAGGTAATAACCTTAGCTTTATAATGATACCACATAAGTACCCCTTCATTATACAAATAACGCGACAATTGCAAATAAATGAAATTTATCAGTTGCCATGGATAACAATTGACATAAAACAATTTGTTAACGCTTTAATGTCAAAGTGGTGTAGTAACTTCCCGTCTTGCGTGTTGTTGATTCAAATCTTTAGAGATGGGTGATAATTACTATTCTAATGATGAAAAAATGGATATGCTAAAGGTCTTCGTTAGATGGAACGATAATTCTAGAGAAGCTAGTATCACTTATCGAAACATGTATCCAGAAAGAAGACAACCACATTATTGTACTTTTGCAAGACTTGAACAAAATTTACGGAGAAATGGGCGTTTTAATAATAAATTACGAAGGAGAAGACAAGAAAGAGAAGATAATAATGAATTATTGATATTGGCCTATTTTAGAGCACATCCACGTAATTCAATACGCGAAGCAGTGACTGACTTAGGAATAAGTATGCATAAAATATTTGCTATTCTGAGAAAACATAAAATGAGACCATACAAAATTAAGTTAGTACAAGGTTTAAGAGATGGTGATTCTGGCAGGAGGATAGTATTCTGTAATTGGCTTAGCAACAACCAACATTTATTAAATTTAATTCTTTGGAGTGATGAATCAAATTTCAACAACAACGGAATCTCCAACCGAAAAAACGACCATTACTGGGATACTGAGAATCCACGTCAAATTCGAGAATGCAGATTCCAACAAAGATTTGCAGTTAATGTGTGGCTTGTGTGTTAGGTGATACCATAATAGGACCATTTTTTTATCAAGGAACGTTGAATGCGGAGCGATATGCCAACTTTCTTACGATAGAATTCGAAGATTATTTAGATGATATTCCCCTAGAAATACGTCGAGATATGTGGTTCCAACAAGATGGAGATCCTCCCCATAACGCAAGAAATGTCAAAGATATTTTGGAAAGAAAGTTTGGTTTGAAATTGATTGCAAATGGTGGCCCCATAAACTGGCCAGCAAGATCGCTAGATCTGTCTATTTTAGATTTTTTTATTTGGGGATTTTTAAAGCAAAAAGTTTATGTTACTCGTCCAGAAAATCTAGACGATCTGAAAAATCGTATTCGTATGGCATGTGGCCAAATAACACCACCGATATTCCAAAAAGCACGACGAAATTTAATGAAGAGATGTGAAGAATGTATTGCAAACAACGGACGTCACTTTGAACAGACACTTTAAATAGTTATTCATGTCAACTGATAAATTTTATTTATTGGCAATTGTCGTGTTATTTCTATAATAAAGGGGTACTTATGTGGTATCATTATAAGGCTAATGTTAATGCCTATTTGAAATGAACAAAATATACAGGGTGTTCCATTAAAAAAATGAAACTAATAGCTTTCACGTGTTTATTTGATTTTCAACTGTTTTTCTGACATTACGATTGAATAGATCATAAAAAATACTAAAACTTTTGTCTTTAACTTTTTTTTCTATCTGTACTAATAACGGACATATGTGCTGTGTCACAATAAATCAAACAGACTGTATTGAAGATGCGATTACGCTAGTTTAATAATGTTTGATATTTTTTTATAAAAGAACGGTCAAAGTGGGAAATATTTTATTAAAACAGGCATTAAGATTCCACTTTCCGTAAAGTACGCCTATTTTTTCAAAATATTTCATCCCTAAATAAGGATGTAATTAAGACGGCAGTATGCTTAGTTTTATACGTTTAGAGAGCGGTCGACTTCCTCTTAATCATCTGGCCCGAAAAAGGCAGTTGGATTGTTTCACTTATTTTTTCATTTCCCTAACTATTTTCGATTTATCGTCAATCTCAAGGACTGATGTACAGAAAATAAATATTTACAGAGATATATCGTATGTTCAATAAAATAAAACCTCTAGAGTGCTATGAAATATATTCTAGGTTGGCAACTCTGAAATTATACATTATAATTATTAAGTCTGACGTTTTATTCCTAAATCGTGTAGCCAACATAAATTTAAAATAAGATAAAATCATAACACTAGAGGTTTTTTTATTCAACATATGATACATCATTATCAGGTAGTAGAAGAAATTAATCTTCTTTCATAATATTGTTGACCCACCCATGAATGTAAAATTATTTTTGGAAGTAAATGAATTATTATTATTTATTGGCACAATAAAAAACAGGTAGTAATGACAGTAAGGATGGGGGTTGCTAGATGTCTCCGTACTCCTGTACCACGTTTTTTCTTTGTTTTATGCCTTATAAATTCCTATGGTTTCTCGAAAATTCAAATCGTCTCCTTTACTAGTGCAACATTTTAAAATCAGATGCCTTAAAAACCTGATTAAATGCAAATCCCATGGATTATTTTTTTATTCACAGTTGTTTGCTGATGTTCAATTAATTGCATCGCATTCAATTACTTTTTTAATGCATCTGATTTTAAAATTTACCATTCGTTTGTTTATTTATTTATTTTATTTTATTTATTTTATTTTAAACGGATATCACCTTTTTACAAAAGCATATAGTAATAATAGTAATGTTTATCGTGTTCACTATTGTGATTTTGTAAACTATTACAGATACGAAGACGGTTAAATTATACAATAATTTCTATTTTTAATACAAAATAAAATTGTTTTAAGGAATATCATCTAGCTGTTATTTTTATTCGTTAGATGTATATTGCATAGTGCTAAGCATTCATTATGAATAACTATAATTAGTTATTGATAATGAATGCTTAGCACTCGAATGTACATCTAACGAATAAAATTAAAAGGAAGGACTAACTGTTTATTTGAGTTATGTGGTGTATTAAATCACAATGATGATTGTGATTAAAAGTAACGAATCACAAGTTCTTTATTATGAAAAATATGTTAACTAAAAGAATTAATTCCACATTTAATTGCCACACACACAGATAATTAATATCCAGTTTTTTTTAATTTGATTGTTTTATTCTTAACTTAAATGTTATACTTTCTGTAAGATATGTTGGAATTCAAGATTTTAGGAATTTAACTCACCCATTGCGTCTTGACGCATCCCCGCCACTGTCGTCATGTTGGTGCCATGGGACATCGAAAACGATTGCGCCATTCCTGGATATGAACTCGTACTCATCTAAAACAAAAGTTAATGTTATAGCATTTATTTATTGATCTGCATGTAGATTTTTACAAGCTTTAAAAAAACTATTTTAAGAATGTATATACTGATAAACAGTGCAATCATTCAAATTATAAAGTAGATATCCAGCAACAGCATCCAAACACGGTTTCCAAATTTTATAAAGAGGCTTGCTAATTGGATAACCCTGTTTATCCAATAAGTCAGCCTCTATATAACATTTGGAAACCGCGATTGGATGCTGTTGCTGGATGCGAGAGTATATTGCAACTATCTTATTCTTATTTCACTAAGCAGTCTGGCCACTTCTAAGCGGTAAGAGATAGAGAATCGGTTAAATAAGAGAAAATATGCAAAACAATGAGTACCCTCTATATCCGGTGTCAAACTAACCAAAATGTTTAACTTTCAGAGCACACTGCGAAAAAACTGATTTTCACGTTTTTTATTTTTCTTTATAAATTAGTTATTAATAATGATAGAAAAATAATATTTTGACATTATTGAGGCACTTTCTTATGCATTTTAATAATACTTTTGCCCACCTTAAATCCTAATTTCACTTATCTACGCAGTACAGTTTACTGTGCGTCGCTTTGGGCTTAATTACTGTTATACCTGCATATCTAAATAATAATTTTGTGCGATTTGCATGCATAGCCTTGGCTGTGCAGATGTGGATGGAGAGAGTGAGCGGTTAAAGTGTTTTGGATGTTTGGCGTTTGCCTTTTGCCGGTCGCCGGTTTCGCGGCTTACGTCCGTCGCTTGATGGTCGCTGACGGAGGAAATGCGGTCTAATGTAAACTAATCAAGTAACCTGTTTGACCTCACTTAATCAAGTTACCTGCGTCGTCTACGGCTCCCGTGCTAATCGTGCACACCCCTTCCGCCCCTTCGGCGCGCTCTTCATGACCCAATCTAATTCCTCCTTTACCACCCTACATTTCAATTTCTCTCTCTTAAAATAGAAATCTTTACATACCCACAAGATTTTAAAAAAATCCTCCTTGTCACCCTATACTTTCATTTATTTCTCCTAAGATGAAAATGTTTATACCTACAAGATTTACAACGCAAGTAAACTAATATTTATACAAAAAATAGAATGAACTACTATGCCTGAAGTTAGCTTGTCTCAAATTAAGTAAATTGTTTTACTATTAAACCTAAGCCATTCATGCTACTTGTTCAGAATTTTTTTCATTAAGAACAATCAATGACTATGCTGCGTTTTGCATATTGCAGCCTACTTAGCATAAACTCGCGATTGGCGAATTCATGGAAGAAGACCAAAGATAGTGATCGAGAGAACATCGTAAGTGTTTATTTCGTATTATCGCTATCGTTAAGTTGAGTCAATCGTTAAAAGAAGAGGATGGTAAGCGTGCCAGACGCTCCATAAAACCCAGAGACCGACAGCCAAGAACACCAGGGTAAGTTCCGAGTTTCACTGCACCACTACCGTAAATGTAAATTCGCATACAGTTGTCTATAATAACCCTTTTCACAGCACACTTATTTTTTGTTTAAGAATATATATCGCAAAGGAATCTTGATCTAGGCATTCGAATTTTGATAGATTTGGTTAGACGAAATAAACATTTATACAATTATTTTAATCCCTTGTAAAATTTTAAAATTGGAACTGATTTGGTTTTTCCTTTTAAAAACCAAATGAATTCCAATTTTGAAATTTTACAAGGTAATAAAATAAAAATTCAGGACTCGTGTCCGGAGTTGGGTTAGTTAGGTTGTATTCAGACGCTGTATCAGAAGTTGGGTTAGGTGTAATTGGAATGTATGTTTCACTAGTTATAATATTTCTTTGTAAACAATTTTTTTCAATTGTCTGTAACTTGTAGAATAGTTTGCCTTCGATACTTTTTGACTCATTAGGTTTTTCCCTGAACCGTTCGTTTAACGTGGAAACAAACATACAATCAAGCTGAGTTGGCCATTACGTTGAACCTACAAGGAAAATATAAACAGATAATGAGATATAAAAAATAATAATAATTTTACACAATGCCTCATACTACTGATTCTTGGTAGTAAACTGATTCAAATGCTTGACTTAATTTTCAACGTTACCATTTTCTATATATATATATATATATATTAGACTGTGCCAAAAAAAATCGACATTTTTTGATTTCGCTCTTCCTCTAGTATATGATTCCCCGTTCAAAATCCGGCGGGTTCCCAAAATCTGAAGTCAATCGGTTGATATTTAGAGGTGCATCAAGTCTAAAACGTGTTTTTAAAATTTTTTCCTCGATTTTCGAGAGGTTTTAGCTTATTGTTACTGCTAAAACCTCTCGAAAATCGAGGAAAAATTTTTAAAAACACGTTTTAGACTTGATGCACCTCTAAATATCAACCGATTGGCTTCAGATTTTGGGAACCCGCCGGATTTTGAACGGGGAATCATATACTAGAGGAAGAGCGTAATAAAAAAATGTCGTTTTTTTTGGCACAGTCTAATATATATATATATATATATATATATATATATATATATATATATATATATATATATATATATGTATATATGTTAAAACGTAGATTTTCGCGGGCGTAACATGTATCATTCTTCGGGTTTGGTCCCGCGTATTTTCTTGGCTCTGGTCCATTTTATTTTTAATTCGACGTTTCGATGACGTCGCAGTCATTATCGTCAGGAATAACTATCAAAATTCCATTGCTCTAGCAACCACTTGTTTGACTTTTACGTACTACTTGATGCATCAAGTAGTACGTAAAAGTCAAACAAGTGGTTGCTAGAGCAATGGAATTTTGATAGTTATTCCTGACGATGATGACTGCGACGTCATCGAAACGTCGAATTAAAAATAAAATGGACCAGAGCCAAGAAAATACGCGGGACCAAACCCGAAGAAACAGTGATACATATATATATATATATATATATATATATATACAGGGTGGGCCACGAATAACGCCCATTAAAAGTTATCGGGATTCCTGACAGAGGAAATATTTAAAAAAATTCTACATTGCACGGTTGAATGCGATCACCTCATGGAAAATATTTCGACTTTCTATCACTTCCGGTTGTACCGGAAATGGCTACCAACTTTGTTATTTTAAATGGAACATCCTATATATTATTTTTTTTAGATTCCCCGTTCAATTGTCCACCCTCTCATATGAATTTATGTCCACTTAAATCTTACAGTTTTTGAGTTAACAATTTATTGGTCAAATATTGACCTCAAATAGACGTTTTGAAAAATGCCTATAACTTCTAGTAGGGACAAGATAAACAGACGAACGGCATCTTCAATTATTACTTATAGATCCCTCTAGAATTAAAAAAATTGACATCTGTCAATTTTGACAAGTGGTATTTCAAAAATCAATATTTCAGTGCCCACTTAAAAACATCATAATTCAATGTTTTCAAATGGAATGACAAATATTTTATCTCATATGGTGATTGGAAAGACAATTTGCAACATAAAAGTATTATGTCTCCCTATATCTAGAGCAAGTAGTTTTTGAGTTATTTCGAAATTTCTTTCCTCCCAGAATGCTTGCACAATTGAATAATTCCTGTACTATTCACACGTGCACCATAGTAGGCTACTGTCAATATTCGCTGAACCGAATCTGTCAATATTTTTGAACGCTCCGTTCGAGTAATATTAAAATGAATAAGTATGCCAATCAAGAAATTATGAATTTATTCGTCATACATGGTCAGCGCGACAGAATTGTTGAGAGAACTTGCAGAATTTTCAACAAAACTTACCCACACTTACCGCCGATGGATAGAAGAAAATTTAGAAGACTAGAGTCAAATTTTGTACAATTTTGAAAACTAAACGCAGAAAAAAATCAACCAAAGCCAATAACGCAGAACGAGGAAGTTCAAGTGAATGTTTTGGCTTATTTTTAAGCAAATCCACGCGCATCCACCTGTAGTTGCCAGGAGGATTTGGGAGTAAGCAGAACATCACTGCGAAGAATTTTGAAAATATATCGTATGCATAATTATAAATTTATTTTGGTGCAAGAATTATTTCCTCAAGATGCAGTGAACAGGATTGATTTTTGTGAGTTTTTGTTGGTTAAAAATCAAGAAGACAATGACTTTTTAAAAAAAATTATTTGGACCGACAAATCAAATTTCTCTCGTGAGGGTATTTTCAATAGAAAAAACAATCACATGTGGTTAACTGAAAATCCACATGCAACGCTTGTACATAAATCCCAACACAAATTTAGTTTCAACGTATTTTGCCTTTTGATGGACACGCGTGTTACTTTTTAT
Source organism: Philonthus cognatus (assembly GCA_932526585.2). Taxonomy (NCBI): domain Eukaryota; kingdom Metazoa; phylum Arthropoda; class Insecta; order Coleoptera; family Staphylinidae; genus Philonthus; species Philonthus cognatus. The sequence continues at coordinate 178,125,791 of OW052241.1, forward strand.
TTGTACCACGAAAGATTAAATAGTGGTAGATATTTACAAATTTTAAGAAATTTTGTAGAGAATTTTTTGGATGAGCTTCCTTTGAATTTAAGGATAAGTTCATGGTATCAGCTCGATGGAGCCCCAGCTCATTGCACACACGAAATATCGCAGCAACTGACGAATATGTTCGAAGATAGATGGATTCGAAAGTTAGGTCCGTGGAACTGGCCCGCTAGATCTCCAGACCTTACTCCACTCGACTTTTTTCTTTGGGGTCGTATAAAAAATAAAGTTTATGCCACTGTCGTCAATACCCGAGAACAATTGGAAGCAAGGATGCGAGCTGCATTTGCGGAATTAAGTGCAGAAGAAATTAGGCGAGCAACAACAGAGGGTGTCGCAACACGTGCTGCACAGTGCTTATACGTTAATGGTCATCATTTCGAACAATTGTTATAATTTTTTTTTCTGTTCTTGCATTTAATTATTCGTTTGAAAATTACTTTATTTTAATCTTCCTGCTTTTGTTTTGTTTGTAAGTTGTAAGTGTGGATAAGTTTCGTTGAAACAACAATTCTATCGCACTAGCCATATATGACGAATAAATTCATAATTTCTCGATTGCTACACTTATTTATTATAATATTACTCGAAGTGTTCAAAAATATTGACACGTTGGAAACGAATTTTTCTAGATTCGGTTTAGTGAATATTGACAGTAGCCTAGTATGGTGCATGTGTGAATTGTACAGGAATTATTCAATTGTGCAAACATTCTGGGAGGAAAGAAATTTCGAAATAACTCAAAAACTACTTGCTCTGGATATAGGGAGACATAATACTTTTATGTTGCAAATTGTCTTGCCAATCACCATATGAGATAAAATATTGGTCATTCCATTTGAAAACATTGAATTATGATGTTTTTAAGTGGGCACTGAAATATTGACATTTTTGAAATACCTATTGTCAAAATTGACAGATGTCAATTTTTTTAATTCTAGAGGGATCTATAAGTAACAATTCAAGATGCCGCTCGTCTGTCTATCTTGTCCCTACTAGAAGTTATAGGCATTTTTCAAAACGTCTATTTGAGGTCAATATTTGACAAATAAATATTTAACTCAAAAACTGTAAGAGTTAAGTGGACATAAATTCATATGAGAGGGTAGACAATTGAACGGGGAATTTAAAAAAAATTAATATATAGGATGTTCCATTTAATAATAATAATAATAATAATATTCTTTATTTTCTACAATAAAAAATTACAATATCCCAATATAATTACAAACAATAGACATTGTAGAAAACCCATGGGCGGAGTACAGAAAATAGCTTATACAAGCAAATCTGCTTTCAATTCAACCCAAATTAAACTAAGAATAATATTATGGCTTAAACTTAAAATAACAAAGTTGGTAGCCATTTCCAGTACAACCGGAAGTGATAGAAAGTCGAAATATTTTCCATGAGGTGATCGCATTCAACCGTGCAATGTAGAATTTTTTCAAATTTTTCCTCTGTCAGGAACCCCGAAAATTTTTAATGGGCGTTATTCGTGGCCCACCCTACAGGGTGGGCCACGAATAACGCCCATTAAAAGTATATATATATGTATATATATATATATATATATATATATATATATATATATATATATATATATATATATATATATATATATATATACAGTAGTGAAAAAAGTAGAGCAACTTTTGAAAATCGTTTATTTCTTTAATCAGTAATGTATGACATAGCCATATTTTTTTTATAATAATCCACAACTACAAAAGCAATTTATTTTGGGGGTAAAAATAAATATTTTTTGTATGAAGTATTTTTATATTTAAAGATAATTTTTGGGTGGAAAAAAATAGAGCAACTTTGCTTCAAAATAGTTTTTTTTTAAATACAAATAGTTAAAAAAATATATTACTTAATATTTTGTAAAGAACCCGTTATTCTTAATAACATGTTGACAACGTTTTGGCATCGATTTTATCAGTTTAGAAATAATGGCAGTATCCATATTGACCCATGCTTCGTTCAAGGCTTCAAAGAATTCTTGGTGATTGCGATAGAATTTTCCTCTGATTTTGGAATCCAAAATGTCCCACAGATTCTCAATTGGATTGAGATCTGGGGACTGTGAAGGCCATTCCATAACAGTGATGTTTTCCTTTCTGAACCATTCTTTTACGAACCGAGAAGTATGCTTAGGATCATTGTCCTGTTGAAATAAATGTCTTAAAGGCATAATCTCGTCGGCGTATGGGACCATTTGGTTCTCTAATATGTCCTTATATTTAAATCGGTCCATAATACCTTCTATTTTATAAAGGGGCCCCATACCATATCCCGAAAAACAGCCCCAAACCATTACCGATCCACCACCATGTTTTAAAGTTGGACACGTATACTTAGGGTTGAGTCGTTCATTGGCAGGACGTCTTACATACACAATACCATCACTTTTAAATAAAGAAAACTTTGATTCATCGCTCCAGATAACCTTTTTCAAGTCATTCTCAGTCCAGTGTTGATGCGTTTTGGCAAAACTTAAACGGGATCGTCTGTTTTTCTTAGACAACATGGGTTTTTTTGCTGCGCTTCTAGCAAATAATTTAGCTTCTAGTAGTCTGTTTCTCACTGTCCTAGAGGTCACATTTACTCCAAGTTCTTCAAATATACGGTGCTTTATCATGTTAGATCCGAGAAAAGGCTCGGTTTTGGCAATTTTTATAATTTGTTTATCCGTAAAGTGAGTGGTTTTTCTAGGTCTCCCTGATTTTTTTTTTTTGACGGATGTATCTCCCTTTACACGATATTGCTTAATTATTCGCGACACAATAGATTTATTTAACATAAACATGTTTGCAATGGTAATCTGTTTTTGACCACTATTGTATAAATCAACAATCCGATTTTTAATATCAGCGGATAAATGTTTGCCTCTGGGCATGTTGACAAGTGAAATACGTTAAACTGATGAATTTAAACTTATACTAAACTAAATACATTGCAAATTTATCAGGTTATTGAAAAAGTTGCTTTATTTATTTCCATTCTAAAATATTCTTTTTTATATCCAATGGAACAACGAAAGAAGAATGGGGATTTTTTATCAGCAAACTATTTATAAATATCGTATGTTTTTATCTACAGACAAATTATGGCCAAAGGTAACATCAGAAATTTTATTTTAGCAATATATTAAAGTTGCTCTATATTTTTCCACTACTGTATATATATATACATATATATATATATATATATATATATATATATATATATATATATATATACAGAGAGTTTTATGTAACACCGAACATTTTCATCCAATACAATTTGACACTTTTAATTTTTAGGTTATGTGTAAATTGGGTAGCCTATTTTTTATTTATATATTTATTTATTTATTGATTCAGTCAGCTACATATAATATGGATTGAACATGTCAGGACGATTAAAACTTTTAGCCAATCAATCGCAACTAATGCTTTAACTTGTACATACAGGGAGTTTTTATTTTAAGTATACATGTCCCACTTACAACGTACATGCCGTAAATCTTTAGATATTCGTTGTTTTTTTCAAAAGAGTTCAATTTGACATGAGTGTCTTCCACTCCCAGACCAAGCATGAAGTAAAATTTCGAGTTTAGAAAAGCCTGAAAATTTGGTTTGGACGCGTAGCGCGAAGCGCGGAGCGGCCAAACCAAATTTTCAGGCTTTTCTAAACTCGAAATTTTACTTCATGCGCCACCGGTACAAACCACTAATGCAATGTAAAGTTTAGCGGTGTGTTTTAAGTTTCGTAGTATGTCAGTGTTTTGTACCGATGGCGCATGAAGTAAAATTTCGAGTTTAGATAAGCCTGAAAACTTGGTTTGGCCGCTCCGCGCTTCGCGCTACGCGACCAAACCAAATTTTCAGGCTTTTCTAAACTCGAAATTTTACTTCATGCTTGGTCTGGGAGTGGAAGACACTCATTTCAAATTGAACTCTTTTGAAAAAAACAACGAATATCTAAAGATTTACGGCATGTACGCTGTAAGTGGGACATGTATACTTAAAATAAAAACTCCCTGTATGTACAAGTTAAAGCATTAGTTGCGATTGATTGGCTACAAGTTTTAATCGTCCTGACATGTTCAATCCATATTATATGTAGCTGACTGAATCAATAAATAAATAAATATATAAATAAAAAATAGGCTACCCAATTTACACATAACCTACAAATTAAAGGTGTTAAATTGTATTGGATGAAAATGTTCGGTGTTACATAAAACTCTCTGTATATATATATATATATATATATATATATATATATATATATATATATATATATATATATATATATGTATATATATATATATATATATATATATATATATATATATTAAAATTAGTACAGTGCAATCATTTAAATTATGATTTAGAGTAAGCGGCATTTTTTGAGGTTATGGTAAACTATGTGTTAACAGTCAGTAGTGCCAACTTAATTTAAAATTCAAAGCCTACTCCAAATCATGTTTTAAACGATGGCACGGTATAAGAAACTATAGTTAAATACTATGATGCGATATTGTAACAATAGTATCTTAAGTTGCACCGACATTTTTAATCAAATGAAATAGAGAGTTTTCTTTAAAGGAATTAATATTCATAGGCGTATAAATTGTGGTGTCATTTGAGGGATTTGAATTTTCTCATCCATAAAATATACATAGTAATATCGTCCTCCCCGTGTATGAATATATATGTGCGATAAGTTACCTGCGGATAACGATTTATGGCCGTCGGGTGCGGATAAGGTTGATATCCTCTGGCCGCCCCCGGGTAGATGTTCCTCATCATGGCGCCGTTGCAGCCCGGCAGGACGGAGGGGGCGAGGGCCTTTTGCAGTTGTTTCTCCTGCTTCCTGTATTTCGCCCTCCTGTTTTGAAACCACACCTAAAACAAAATACCGAACGTTCAAACCAGCCCTTTTCATAAAAACATAACGATGATTCAATTAACTTTTACACATTTTATTTATCATATTTTAACAAAAAAATATGCTATTCCTTTAAATTAGGGGCTCTAAACTTTTTTCAAAAATTATCTCTTTTGATATGACAACAAAACAAAAACATTTGAAAACATAACTTTATGTTATAACTTTAATATTAATAAAGATATCGGAATTAGGTTAAGCTCATTTAATTATTCTCAAAAAAGTGCCGCAAGAACATACCGAGAGTTTTATGTAACACCGAACATTTTCATAACGAGATTTTTTCTTTTAAGTATGTATATGCAGACGTTTTACATTTTACCACACTCAGTTTATTAAAAGAATACAATTTGAATTAAAAACAACAATGGAGAAAGAATAATACAACTATGCATTGAAAACAACCTCGTGATTACAAATACAAAATTCAAGCACAAAAACATACACAAGTACACAAGGGAGCAACCAAACAGAAACGAAAGATCGATTATAGACTACTACCTAATTAATAGGAAAAACTGGAACAAAATAACGAACGTAAAAGTAAAAAGACAAGCAGAAATAGGAAGCGACCACCACCTATTACGAATAGACATGAAATGGAAGGAAATACGAAAACTGGACAAGAGGAGGACAATAGTCAAAGAGAAAATAAAAACATACAAATTAAGAGAAGCACAAATACAAGAGAAATATCAAGAGATATTACAAAATAAGTTGAGGAAGAACGAAATAAGGACAAACATAGAAGGAAAATGGGAAACATTCAGAAGAAATATACTAGAACCGGCAGAGGAGTGCTGCGGAACAACAAAAATAGGAAACAAGGAAATGAAAAAGACAAACTGGTGGACAGAGGAAATCAAAAAGGAGATAAAAGACAAAAAAGACAAATGGAAAAGATACTTACAAACTAAAAAAAGCTAAGACTACGAACAAGACAAAGAAAAGAGAAATGAAACAAAAATAATAATTAAAGAAGCCAAACAACAATCATGGACGAACTTCGGAAAAAGAATGAACGAGAACTTCAGGCAGAACCAAAAACTATTTTATGGAACACTAAAACGACTAAAACAAAAAAAAGAACACAATATGATGAACATAAAAGATAAAAATGGAACAATAATTACGGATGAAGACAAGATAATGGAAAGATGGAGACAATACTTCAAAGAATTAACCGAAAAAGAAGAAGAAGATACCGAAAGACAAGAACGGGAAGAAGAGCCACAGGAAATACGAACAGAAAAATTTGAGGAAATTAAAGAAGAAGAAGTAAAAGAAGCAATAAAAAAGCTAAAAAACGGGAAAGCACCAGGAATCGACGACATAACCCCGGAAATGATAAAATACATGGGAAAGGAAGGAATAACACAAATAACAAAACTAATAAATGAAATAATAATGAGCGGGGAAACACCAAGAGAATGGAGTAAAGGAATAATTTTACCAATACATAAGAAAGGCGATAAAAGAAAATGCGAAAACTACAGAGGGATCACGCTAACAAGCATACCAAGCAAAATAATGACCAGAGTACTAGAAAAAAGAATGAGAGACAAACTAGAGACAACAATAGAGGACAGCCAATGCGGATTCAGAAGAGGGAGATGTACACAAGACCAAATATTCATACTTAATAAAGAAAAATAGGGAAATGCACATATGCTTTGTAGACCTCGAGAAGGCATTTGACAGGATAAAAAGAGAAGACATATGGAGAGAACTAGCAGAAAGAGGAATAGAGAACGAAATAATAAATGTAATTAAAACCATGTACAAAAATAACAGAAATATAGTAAGAACAAATAACGAGGAATCAAAGGAATTCGAAACAAAGAAAGGAGTGAAACAGGGATGTGTGCTAAGCGCTCTACTATTTACAATAGTATTGGACACGGCGATGAAAAAAGCAAAACAAAAAATGAAGATGCTGAAAGTTGGATATTACAAACTGGAAATCACAAAAATAGCGGAACTACTCTTCGCAGACGATATGGCAATAATTGCAGAAACAGAAGAAGACCTACAAAACAACATGGAAATAACAGAGAAAGAACTTACGAAAATAAACATGAAAATAAACTATGAAAAGACAAAAACAATGATAATTGCCAAAGGAACAAAGAAACACGAAATAAAGATACACGGTAAAAAAATCGAACAGGTAGAACAATATAGATATTTAGGAACCATTATTCAGAGTAATGGCAAACTAGATAAAGAAATTGATGATAAAATAGGAAAAACGGCAAAACTCTATAACATGTTGAAAAACACATTTTTTTAGTAAAAAGGAAATATCAAGAGACACAAAAACAGAGATAGTGAAAAAAGTAATTAGACCAACGCTAACATACAGTAGTGAAACATGGACGATGACAGGAAAGCAAATAAAAAGAATTAATACAATGGAGATGAGATTCCTAAGAAAAATCGAACACAAAACAATAAGAGACAGAATAAGGAACGAAACACATAGGAAAAACCTACAAATAAAGCCAATACAGGAAAAAATCACGGAAGGACAAATGAGGTGGTATGGACACATAAGAAGAATGAGCGAAGAAAGAAATACCAAAAAAATATATGAGACACGAGCAACAGGAAAAAAACAAAGAGGAAGACCAAGAAGAGAATGGAACAGCGTAATAAAAGAAGAGGCAACAAGAAAAGGGAACACGTGGGAAGAAATAAATGAAATAACAAAGGACAGGAAGAAGTGGAGAGAATACTATAAAAATTAGTAATGTAAGCCTTACACCGAAAGGTAGATAGGCAAAGGAATAAATAAAATAAAACAATTTGAAGCTTTAAACGAGTGTTTTCCACTCCCAGGCTAAGCATGAAGTAAAATTTCGAGTTTAGAAAAGCCTGAAAATTTGGTTTGGTCGCGTAGCGCGAAGCGCGGAGCGGCCAAACCAAATTTTCAGGCTTTTCTAAACTCGAAATTTTACTTCATGCGCCACGCGTACAAGATTGATTTCAAATGAAGTTCACTTGTTCACAATATTTCAGTGCTTTCAGTGTTAAATACGCGTGGCGCATGAAGTAAAATTTCGAGTTTAGTAAAGCCTGAAAATTTGTTTTGGCCGCTCCGCGCTTCGCGCTACGCGACCAAACCAACTTTTCAGGCTTTTCTAAAGTCGAAATTTTACTTTATGCTTAGTCTGGGAGTGGAAAACACTCGTTTAAAACGTTGAATGGAACTAATTTTAAAAACACGTATGCATAAGTATAAAAATCCCTGGTTGTCTAATTTTAAAAACTCTAGGTCTTCGATTTGTTGAAATAAATAATTTAATTAGTAGATTACAGACCGACATTATACATTTTCATTGTGGCAATAGCTGGAACCTCCAATTTGTTAAATTAAATTGTTAATGTATCAAATTAAATTGTCAATCAAATTGGAAATTTAGTATAATTCCTTATAATTATGGAAAATAGCCGTGGAATAGGACAGAATTACACAGAACAAGAAAAAGAAAGCTTATTAGAATTTATATGTCTTAAACGAGTGTTTTCCACTCCCAGGCTAAGCATGAAGTAAAATTTCGAGTTTAGAAAAGCCTTAAAATTTGGTTTGGTCGCGTAGCGCGAAGCGCGGAGCGGCCAAACCAAATTTTCAGGCTATTCTAAACTCGAAATTTTACTTCATGCGTCACCGGTACTAAACACTGATTCAATGTAAAGCTCAGCGGTGTGTTTTAAACTTCGTAATATGTCAGTGTTTTGTACCGGTGGCGCATGAAGTAAAATTTCGAGTTTAGAAAAGCCTGAAAATTTGGTTTGGCCGCTCCGCGCTTCGCGCTACGCGACCAAACCAAATTTTCAGGCTTTTCTAAACTCGAAATTTTACTTCATGCTTAGTCTGGGAGTGGAACACACTCATTTTTAGTTTCAAATTGAATTCCTTTTAAAAAGACAACGATTTTCTAACGATTTACGGCATATACGCTGTAATTGGGATAGGTATACTTGAAAGAAAAACTCCCTGTATATACAAGGCATTGATTGCAATTGATTAGCTACAATTTGTAATGGTCCTATAGGCAACCCAATTTACAAAAAACCTAAAAATTAAAGGTGTTAAATCGTATTTTATTATTATGTTCGGTATTATATAAAATTCTCGGTATAACTTTTATTACTGTCAAATGAAAAATAACTGAGATATTGCAAAATATTGAAAATAGAAAAAATGATTATTTGGTTACAACTCGAAAACAAACGACGATAGCTAAATTTTGTTCACCGTTTTGTTCACTACTGAGTTTTTCTCCAAAAAAAGAGACCGAGGATGCACCATCCGTTTTGACCTATAATTTTAGTGTTGATTATTCCAGCCCACACGTTTACGCTAAATCTGTGTTGATAACCCGTTGCAAAGGAACAATCTGGATTATTTATCGAATGAAAGTGCCGATTATGCCTATTGAAAATACCATTATTTGTAAACAGAGATTCGTCCGTCCTTAGAATATTTTTTAATAAGTCTTCAGGTTGATCTAGAATCCACCTGGAAAATTCCATTCTTCGTCCATAGTATTGTAGCAGTAAAGCTTGAATCTTTGTAAAATAGTCTCTATCTCTTATAGTTATTAAGATCTCCTATACAAACAACGAATTTTGCCTACCCTGTACACTTAAAATAAATCATTTAAATAGTTACCCAAAATTACACACCCCAAAGTTTTAATGACAGGCTTCTTGTTAGGAAATTATTTTTATAAAATTGTTTGTATAAAAAAGAAACAGCAACAAATTGTGTAAATTAGTAGTCTTGTCGCGTTCCTGTTGCGAAGGCTGTAAAATAAATCAATAAATACGAAGGGAACGTTAAAGTACAAAAACAGTCAGTTTATTAGTATTCCTTTGATGTAATATCATAATGACACATTGTGTATGAAGTAAATACAAAATGAAAGGCATTTAACAGAACTATGTGGAGACTGTACAGCCGACGCCGCGCGGGAAACGTGCCTCGCGTCCCATTCCGTCCCGTCCCACTTCCCCCCCTCTCTCCCGCTCTCTCTACCCGCCCTTCATCCCTCTTCCCAACCCACCCTCTCTCGATCCCATCAAATGGATCCGTAATCGAGTTACACCCGCCCCCTCGCTCTTATCAACGGATGAACCGCCCCCGCGCTGATAGGTCCCCCTACGTTCCTCATCCAGAACATCCCCCGAAAATTCACTCTTTAAGACTGCATATTTTTCAAACCGAAACTAAAAAATTATAGAAATAAACGGGGAAGGATTCATATGATTGTGGAGGCTGTTGAGAGAGTGCGGAAACTGCTTCAATCTATCCGCTCGCAAATTGCGTTCGTTAACATTAAAACCTCATTATTCCGCGGGAAGAAAAATCGCTGCGTGGAATGGGGGGAAATTCGTATGGCCAACTAGCGGATTACAATTATCCGTCGCTTTTCGTTCTCATTTACCGGATTAAATGTTTTCGTTCGTTCTAATTCTAATTTGACCCAAATGCAATTGTAAGGGATTTAAAGTTATCTCTACTTAAACCATTTAGAATAAAAATAACTAATGTAATTATTATACAGGGAATGTTTCTTTTGTGTATATATATTTCGATATACCGGGTGTTGATTCGATCATGTATATATAGGAATTTGACATGTAAAACCACATTTATACATTTTCCTGCTTTCAGGGTAATTTTAGTAATAAAGTACAAGAGCAAACAAAAATTAAGAAAAAACCTATATATATATAGGTCGCTATCCGGTTAAAATGCGACGTCGCACAGTGGTCGATTTTCAAATTTAGCCGAACATTTCGCGAAAAATAAAGTATTTAGAAAAACGAATATTTGTGTAAATATCATTAGTATAATGACCCATTGGTGCGCAGGTAAAAGCATAATCCCCTCAACCCTCTTTCCTGGTAATTATCGGTACCCAAAGTACACCCTATTGAGACACCGATCATTAGTTGTTTGTGCGCTCTCAAACGCATAAGTTTTAAATATTTAGTTTTCAGTTGTGTGAAGTGAAATTTTTAAAACAACGATGGATATACATTCTACTGGTATGTATTTATCATTTGTGTTAATTTGTTTTTTTATATTTTTATGCAACAATAATAAATAATGACATAAATTACTCATACAATTTTTCATTGTAAATTAAAATTTCTTAAGCATGATAGAGAAAAAGTATATTCCGTACGCAGCGGTACGCATTGGGATTTTTTTCAGTTATAGAGCAACTATTTAACTTATCATATAAACAAACATTATATGCAACCATTCAAGTAATAATTCTTTTTCAGGCCGCGTAACCGTTCGCCGAAGCGCTCTCTTCAATGTTTGGCGTATGGAGCGCACGGTGGAAGAGAAAAACAGCGCCGTTCAAAAATATATTTTTGATTTAATGAACTTTAATGTTCAAGACCAAAATGAAAATATAAATATATTAAAAGATCAAATACGTTATTTTACGTCATCTTTAAATTCTAAGTGGCAAAAAGTATTTAGAGTATGTTCCCGATTTGAAAATAATTATGCAGAGTGGCTAAACGAAACACAGACATTTTCTTTGACTGATACAATCGATGAACCTGTACCTGGACCATCTTCGAGAGGGCCGTCAAATCATTTAGTGATTTATCAAATTTTTCGAAAAAAAGAAAAGTTAGGCCATTGATGGAAAATTATTCCGAAGAGGAAATTGCGTTCGCCACTCAGGTTAATTTACGAGCATCTGGAAAGAGGGATAGTGCAGAAATAGTGAACGAGGTTACAACCAATTCACCAACAAGAGGTTCCAGTATTAAGCAGGCTTGGAAATCACCCCAACAAAAAGTTCAAAAATATACACCAGAAGAAGCCTTGGCGTTATATATCGACGGAAGGTTTACAAAGCATTCCTATAAATTGATACAATCTGGAGCTAAGGTACGTAATGCAAATATTTACCCAAGCTATGATTTATTTATTTATTTATTCAACCAACGGAACAAGGTCCAATTACAGATTGAAGTTAATACAAATAAAGAAAAAACACAATAATTTTAATTAAAGAAAATTAACATTGTAAATAAACGAAATTTTCAGGTTACTAAGCTAATAACAAGAAATAAACTAAAAGTAAAAAAAAAAACTAAGAAAATAAACTAAGAAAGATACTCAATGATCACATTGAAGAATTCTTTCGCTGATTTAAAGTTGAATATATCCACATCTGTATTTGTATTAATGAGTTTGTTGTACGTAGCGCACATAGAATACATCGGCGATCTGACCAGTACGTTCGTTTTGGGTATTGGTAGCTGAAATAGACGTTTAGTTCTTACACTACAGGGCACCAATATATTCAGTTGCTCCAACAATTCAGGGCAATCAATTTGACCATTGAGTACCTTAAACAGCGTTGTCACTAAATTCGCCTTACGGCGACATCCTAAGGAGTGCATTTCAAATTCATCTAACAACGCAGCATAATCGTAATTAAAATCAGGATAAGCCCCGTACTTCTTAAAATGGAGATACTTAACAAACCTCTTTTGTATAGCTTCAATCATCGAGGAGTACTTAGAGTAGTGTGGATCCCAAACACTTGAAGCATACTCCAGCTTACTACGCACAAATTCAAAATAAAGGGTTTTTATTGCACCAATATTCCTAAATGACTTACAATTCCGTATTATAAAACATAAGGAACGGTTGGCGGTTGAGACAATTTTCATAATATGATCATTGAAAGATAAATGATCGTCGAATATCACACCTAAATCTTTAAACAATACCACTCGGGACAACACTGTACCATTGATGCTATAATCATAAGTGATTTTTGATTTGTTTTTAGTATATGACATAACCTTGCATTTGCCTACATTCAATGAGACATTGTTATCCCTACACCAGTTAATTATTATCTCAAGACTATCCTGTAAATATTGGCAATCATTCACAGTAAATATTGGATTAAACAATTTTAGGTCATCTGCAAATATCAAGATGTTATGTGATATTTTATCAGCTATATCATTTATGAAGCAATTAAATAAGACAGGTCGTAGGTTGGATCCCTGCGGGACACCTGAGGATGCGATAAATTGATTTGACTGATATCCCTTATATTCCACAACTAAATGTCTGTTACTAAGATAACTCTGAAATAAATCACATAAACCAGTGGAAAACCCAAGCCGTTTTCATTTATTTATCAGGATCCCATGATCAATTCTATCGAAAGCTTTCGATATGTTAGTGTAAATGACGTCCACCTGAGTACGATTATCCATAAATTTTGAAATAAATTGGGTTTTCAATAAAATATTTGACACAGTTGATTTCATGGGCCTGAAGCCATGTTGATATGAGGACAATTTATTATTAACGTAAGGATTAATATATTTGCAAAGAATAAGTTCAAAACACTTTGCAACGTTAGAGATAATAGCAATAGGGCGATAGTTCGGAACGTCCCTTTTATTGCCCGATTTAAAGACGGGTACAATACGTGCACTTTTCCAACATAATGGAACTTTGCTATAGGTCAGGCATAAGTTAAAGATATGCGTTAAAGGTCTAGAAATAATATCACGACAATCTTTTATTATTAGAGCTGGAATTCCATCCGGGCCCGCACTTAACTTGTTATTTAACTTCCCGAGTGCTTCAATTACTACACAAGTACTGACTTTACATATATTTAAGTAATCAAAGTTATCGTAAGATACATCATTTATTTCGTCAACTTTTCGTAAAGATGATCCTGCATAAGATTTGGAAAAGTGCGTAGCAAAGGCATTGATTATTTCATGTGGGGGTGATAATTTTATGTCGTTATATTCCATATATGGAGGGATTGAGGACTCATTACGCAAAGTATTAATAAAATTCCAGAACTTGCCCAGTTCTTTGGATACCTTATCTTCAGTGTTCATGATAAATAACTTAAAATCAGCTGCAGAGAGTAATCTTACTTGAGTACGCAACTTATTAAATCTTTGCTTAGTAAATTGGGATAAGGGATTCTATTTTTTTAGTTTGAGGAATTTATTTTTTTCTCGAATTTTCTTTTTAAGTTTATGCGAGAACCACGAAGGGAATTTGCATTTACTTCCGGATACTAAGGGAACATGGTCATGAAATACTTCAAATAACTTATTATAAAAAAGTGTACACGAATCTTCAATGGAATCCGTATTCAGAATATCAGACCAATCAATTAAAGCAATTGACTCATACAGATTAATAAAATTCGCTTTCTTAAAATTAAAAGAACGAGTGTGAGTATTACTTTCAAAAGTTGAAGATGAACTAGAACCGTCAGTCAATGGAATGGTAATATTCACTACAAGTGCAGGGTGGTATTTATCTTCTTGAGTAATAGGATCTTCGACCATACTAGTCAAAGATTATTCATTTCTCTGGGAAATTTGAGTTCATTTGATGAAATTGGAAACGAGTTTAAAATTATGTACAAATGGGGCTGTGATGGTAGTTCAGGTCACTCATTATATAAGCAAAAATTCTCTAATGAGTCCGAAAGTGATGAATATATATTTTCTGCGTGCTTAGTGCCTCTTCAAATAATATCAATAAAAGATGATAATATTTTATGGCAAAATCCGAAACCATCCTCAACTAGATTTTGTAGACCAATTAAGATTATGTTTGAAAAGGAGTCTAAAGAAATTATAAAACTTGTGGTAAATGATATTGAAAATCAAATTGAAACCATTTTACCAACGAATGTAGAGTTAAACAATATACAAATTATAATTAATCATAGTTTTAAAATGACTATGATTAATGGCAAGACTTATAGCACAGTTACAGACACTTCAACTCAAACGTGTGCTATATGTGGAGCTACCCCTAAAATAATGAATCAATTAGAAAAAGTCAAAAATTTACCGAAAATTCAAAAATACTATGATTATGGTATTTCTTCTTTACATGCTTGGATTCGTTCATTAGAATGCATGCTGCATATAGCATATCGTCTCGATATCAAAAAATGGCAAGTTCGAGATACCAATGAAAAAAAAAAAACATTAGAAATTACAAAATTAAAAATTCAAAAGGAATTAAAATCTAAATTAGGATTATTAGTTGATGTGGTAAAACTTAATTTCGGAATAACAAATGATGGTAATACCGCAAGTCGTTTCTTTGAAGAATATAAGACAACATCAAAAATTACAGGGTTAGACGAAATTTTTTTAAAAAGAATTAAAATAATTTTGCAAGTCATTTCTTGCGGAGAAGCTACAAATATAGAAGCGTTTCGTTTGTATTTGGATGAAACAGCAAAAAAATATATCGAATTATATCCATGGTATTACATGCCCACCTCTTTGCATAAAATTTTAATTCATGGTGCGGATATAATTCAATCAGCAACATTATACCAGTTTAGCGGTGTGTCATCAGTAAACACATAAAGCAGTGCTCTCAGTAAACACATAAAAACGGATGGTTTTTAACTAATTACAACTTGGGCGAGGTAAGAAACCTATACACAATATCCCAAAGTATTATCCGTATAAATCAATAAATGCATATTGTTATAATAACTGAAAACAATCCAATCAAACACTTACTATTTACACCATGTATAACCTCAAATAACATATGCATCAGTTTATAATTGCAAATTGGAGCAAATTTAACAAGCCAATATTGACAAACGCATACACAAATACTTTCGTGTCGGAGTGGTTTGGCGCCCGGCTCAAAAACCAAGGATCCCGAGTTCGAGACTCAGAGAAGGTACAACGGCATTTTAAAATATTTTATTTGTATCCTTTCCTTTATTTGTTATTTATAAATGTAACCTATCCTTTCCGAGGTCTTGTTGTTTGTTTATTTGTTAGTCACCACTAACGACCCAGTGGTGTGAAAATTTGTGTCCCCGTAATATTTTCTCACAAATATAAATTCAATTAAAATATGAACCTTGATAACATCCCAGAAAATATAAGCCTCAAAGAAGCAGTAAATCTAATCATTAATACAACAAACGAACATAAAAAGGAAGTAATAAATGAAGTAGCTGAGATTAAAACATATATACATCTTAAGCTTGAAGAGTATGCAAACAAAATAGAGGCACTCCAAGAAGAAAATCATCAGCTAAAGGCAACAATCGAAACAATACAAAAAAATGCAAAGAAAAGTAACTTAATTATTCATGGCTTAGCCGAAAACACGAAACCAAACGAGGTGGCAGATTTTATTATGAAAAATTTGGAAATAAACATTAGTGACACAGATTTAAAAGACTGCTACAGAATTGGAGTTCAAAATAATAACTATACCCGCCCAATAAAACTAGAATTACTAAGTTTTAATAAAAAGCTGCAGATTTTAAAAGAAGCCCCGAAATTAAAAGGAAAAGAGATTTATATTAACAACGACTATACACAAAAAGAACAGATAGACCAAAAAATATTAAGGAAGCATTTAAAAAAATGCAGAAGTCTAGGTTTGAGCGCGAAAATTAAAAACTTCAAACTATTAGTTAACGAGGTGTTGTATACAGTTGAGACGTTGGAATCAGAAGACCCGTTTTCCAACGACCTAGACACTACACAGGCGACGCTGACGTCCGCTCCATCACCATCTCTCCATAAAAACGCCACACTACCCAAAACCACCACCTCTGCGACAGAGGCACCAAATCCAACAACAGGGCTCGATTCACAACTTCCACAAAGTATTTCCTCTCGAGACAAAGGATCAGATAAAAATAGCAAAAAAGTTCAACCTTCGCGGAAAGCTAAACTACCAGCTTAGCTCTTTTAATGAATCCAATCAACATGTATTTGCTACTATACTAATACTACTAACATTAATATAGATTACTGTTGTCAGAGATTGTATTTACTAATCATGTCTAATAATATGTTAAGAGCATGTCATCTAAATATAAGGTCAATAACGAATAAATTTGATTTACTAAGAACCAATCGCCATTTAACCAAATTTGACATAATTGCAATCTCGGAAACTTGGCTCTCCGATACAAATTCTAGCAAGTCACTTATGCTAAATGGTTACAATCTAATAAGAAATGACCGTCAGAGTCGTGGAGGTGGAGTTGCATTTTATATAAAAAATGTTTTTGATTGTACGGTTATGCACACTGATTCACTTCCATACATCGAACACTTATGGGTAAAAATTATTATAAACCATAAGTCTTTTGCTGCCGGAGTAGTATACCGTCCTCCAAGAGGTGACTGTAAAGAATTTCTAAACTTATTTGAAAACACTCTACTAGAATATAGCCTCCAATTTGATTATATTATTTGCCTGGGTGATTTTAACATAAACTTATTAAATAATTCTGTAACCAGTAATTCTTTTCTAGCAATACTTGATGCGTTATCACTTAAACAAATAATAAGTGAACCAACTCGAATTACCTCAACATCCGAGTCTTTATTAGATTTAATAATTACTAATGACATTTCTAACATTAATAACTGCGGTGTATCCGACATCATTGATATTTCGGATCATGGATTGGTTTTTTGTGAGTTCACTATAGAAATACCTCAGGCTGAAGCTAAAATAATCAACACTAGAACTTTTAAGAATTTTAATCATGATACTTTTCTCAAAGATCTTTATAAATTAAACTGGTATGAAATATTCGATGTTGATGATATAAATGAGAAACTAACACTATTTAATAGCAAATTAATATATCTCTTTGATAAACACGCGCCTTTTAAAATTTTTAGCTCCTCAAAAAGGGAAGCTCCATGGTTAACGTACAACTTAAAACAAATGATGAAAATTAGAGATAACGCAAGCAAAAGATATAAAAAATCAAAAAATCAATCGCACTATGAATTCTATAAAAGTATGAGAAACTTAACATCAAAGGCTATTCGGGCTGAACAGCGAGCTTATTTGCAATACTCTTGCGAAAATGCAGGCAACAATAAAAAACTAATTTGGACAGAGCTGAAAAAACTTAATATTTACGGTAAGAAAATAACTAATCTACCAGATCACTTAAAAAACGTAAATGAAATAAACCAAACTCTAGCGAGTCAGGTTCAGTCACTACCAACAGATAAAAAATATTTAGATTTTTACAAAAATAATACAAAAACAAAATTCAATCATTTATTAAAATTCTTTTCTGTATCTGAATCGGAAGTGTTGTCAATCATAAACTCTATTAAATCGAACGCAACAGGTGTAGATAGTATAAGCTGTCCTGCTTTATTAGAATACATAACACATATAATAAATGCATGTATAGAAAAGTGTCAATTTCCTGATCTGTGGAAAGAATCTCTAATAATACCTCTACCAAAAATTAACAATCCCGAGTCGGTTAGTGATTTAAGACCTATAAATATATTACCTGCCCTTTCTAAAGTCCTGGAAAGAGTTGTCGAAAAACAATTGCGTGATCATTTAAATACTTACAACATTCTTTCAAACTACCAATCAGGCTTTCGGAAAGGGTTTAGCTGTAGCAGCGCCATCACCCACATTTTGGATGATATTGTTAATGCGACTGATCGTGGCAAAGTAACTGCTCTTGTACTTCTTGACTATAGTAAAGCATTTGACAGAATAAATCACGAAACACTTATAGCTATTTTAAACTATATTGGATTTAGCACAAATGCAATAAACTTCATGAGCAGCTACTTCAACAAACGAATCCAACGAGTTGTTATTGATAATACAATTTCTTCGCAACTTTCAATAAAGTGTGGTGTGGGCCAAGGCACAATTTTAGGGCCACTTATTTACTCCATCTACACATCTTCCCTAAATGATGCAATTGCTCACACATCTTATCATCTCTATGCTGATGACACGCAATTGTACATTTCTTTTAATATAGAAGATATTGGTGACGCACAAACAAAACTTAATATAGACTTGGAAAATTTAATAAAATACTCCACTGCTCATTCCTTGTGCATAAATGAAGCGAAAACAAAACTTATTTTGTTTGGACCCGATAAAAGTCGAAATTTTGCTTCGTCAAATTTTGAAGTAACAATTAATGGACAACATATTCCCGTGAGTGACTGCGTTAAGAATCTTGGCTTTTATATGGACTCAAAACTCAAATTCAAGAAAAACACGAATGATTTAATACGAAAGTCATATATAGCATTAAAAACCATATTCTTAAACAGGCACATTATAAACAATAAAACGAAAATTCTGTTATGTGACACTCTTGTATTATCAAATTTTAATTACTGCGATTCCGTATATAAAAACTTTATTGATCAACAAGACGTAAGAAGAATACAGAGAATACAAAACTCTTGTATGCGACTCATTTTTGGTATACAGAGAAGAACTAGTATATCTTATAAATTGTATGATGAGTGCAAGTGGTTGCGTATGCATAACCGAAGAAAACTACATTTGGCTTGCTTCTATTATAAAATAATATATATGAAATGCCCTCCATACCTTTACAATAAAATAAGATATAGATCCGATGTGCATAATGTAAATATTAGGAATCGTGGTCTCTTATCGATACCAAAACACAGATTGCAATTATATAAGAAATGCTTTACTTACTCGATTACAAACTGCATGAACTCGGTACCTTTTCTCTATCGTTCTTACTATGGCTTCAAATGTAAATATGCTGAGATGCTACGTGCATCACAAACTTAATATTATATGTGCAATTGTTAATGTTTTTTTTTTGTATGGCTTGAAGGAAGAACAGTCTCATTATTTAGCAAGAAACTGGTAAATAGTGAAACTGATTCAAGTCCATTTGACCATTATTACTTGTAATTTGTGTAACGTTTCTATACTTGTATGTGCATAATTTGTATTGTTTTATATGGTCAATAAAGGATATTATTATTATATTATTATTATTACCAATTGGGATGTTATCCGAAGAGGCACTAGAAGCTCGCAATAAAGATTTAAGGAAATACCGAGAACATCACACTCGAAAATTTTCCCGCTTACAAACCATCACAGACCTATTTCATACATTGTTATATTCTTCTGATCCATATATTTCAACTATATCAAAAAGAAATCATATATCAAGATCTGCTAGAATTAAAACATTTGACGATGAGGCTGTTAAATTGGTACACATTTCAAATAATTTTGATTTATCAGATAATTCAAACTCCGACAGTGATACTGAATAGTTTGGTGTAAATGTGTATTTGCATTATGTACCTAATATTCTGGTTTCAATTGAACATGTGTATATATATTTATGTGTATATAGTGTGTCCATGTATAATATGTATACATAATATATTTGTGTAAATAATGTTGTAAATATATAGTTTTCTAATAATAGAAACATTCTCTAATGCAATTAATTGGATTACCCTTAAACACAAAATAAAATAAAAAAAGATTTTGAACGGGGGGGGGGGGGGGGGGGGGGGTTACAAAACGATTTGTTTTGTGTTATTTTCATAAGTCTACAAAATTCGCTAAGACGTTTTATATTTTCGCACAGAATTTCGGGGGGGTTCAAACCCCCATATTCCCCACCCCCCTAGCTACGGCCTTGTCTTTCTAGTATAAAATAAACATGTAATTTTTATAGGAACCATTCCAGGTAAAATAATCTCATATTTTGTTACAAAATTTTAAATTATTTTGAAATATGAGAGTGTTTTCTATATTAATCAGATGGGTGGGGGTTGTTTAAAACTTTTTATTATTTTTTTTTATTTTACGAAGAATGACTCATTATATTTGTTTAAAATATTAAAAAAAAAAGATTTTTTTACAAAAAAATCTTTGATTAGGGGTTGGTAGTGGGGTGGAAAATGTGTCCATAACATAAATGACAATTAAATACTTAATTGAGAAAATATTTCTTTCTATTAGACAGAATTAAAAAAAAAACAAAACAAATAATAACAAAATGTTCAGTTAAATTTGAAAATCGACCACTGTGGTCGTTTACTATTTATAAAAAAATAGCCCCAAGCCGGGCAGTAGGACACAATATGGGCATTTTCAACACGTGATTACGCCAATTCAGAGGTTTAATTTTCGACCTTTGTGTCTAAAATCATCAATGTCGCATCCGTAGCTTTTATTTAAGGTCCCTTCGACGATTCTAGCGCGTTCGTATCAAAACTAATGAATGAAAACGGGTGTTCTTGATGCAATTTATTTAAAATTTTCATAACTTTCAAAACTCGATAAAAAAAACAGTAAATAATATCCTCTAAAATTACCCTGGAAATAAAAACATGAATAAATGTGGGTTTACATGTTAAATCCCTATGTATACGTGATCACATCAACACCCGGTTAGGGTTGTTAAAAAAAACTTTTTTTCATTTTACATAAAACAAACCGTTTTTTTACAAAACGTGTTTTCTTTATTGAAACAGCGTTTAAAACATTAACAATTAAAAACTCGTTTGAAACGTGTTTAAAACATGTTTAAAACAATTTTAAAACGTGTTTAAAATAGAACATACAGGGCATTTTTCTTTTGAATATACAAGTTACCTGACGCCAACACAACAGACTCCTTTCATTATAAACAATAGCACTTATTATCTATTTATCCATTTATATATTATTCTGCTTACTTTGCATAATTGTTATCTTATGCTTATTTCGCTATTTTATCTTATTATATTATATTTTATTATTGTATCGTTAGTTATGAATTAGAGACCAAACCGTGAACACGGGTGTTAAGAAATAAATTCCTTTTTAAAAAATCGGTTTGTGTACGAGTAAAGTTAATTTACATATCCCGATAATTACAGCGTTTTTAAAAATTGCGGGATATCGCTGTTTCAATGCGGTTAATTTGAGGCTTTTAACGAGTGTTTTCCACTCCCAGACTAAGCATGAAGTAAAATTTCGAGTTTAGAAAAGCCTAAGAATTTTGATTCAAATTAGGCTTTTCTAAACTTGAAATTTTACGTCATGCGCCACGCTTAAAAAAAGTGATTTACAGTGAAGTTCAAAAACACACACATACAATACTAATTATATAATCACTGTTTTAAACAATTTTTTCAGCACAGAATTTGACTCACGTTTTATCCACATCAATATATTAGATTGCGAAAGCCGTATATTTTTAACTCTAAGATATTTCAGTGTTTTATACGCGTGGCGCATGAAGTAAAATTTCGAGTTTAGAAATGCCTAATTTGGATTGTCCGCTCCGCTTCGCTACGCGGTCAATCCAAATTTTCAGGCTTTTCTAAACTCGAAATTTTACTTCATGCGCCCCACGTACAAAACAAAAATATTGTGAATTTATGTATATTTAAACCTCCCTTGAAATCAGTGTTTTATACGCGTGGCGCATGAAGTAAAATTTCGAGTTTAGAAAAGCCCCGAAAATTTGTCTCGGGTCGCTGCGCGACCCTCGACAAATTTTCACGGGGCTTTTCTAAACTCGAAATTTTACTTCATGCTTAGTCTGGGAGTGGAAAACCCTCGTTTAAAGATTCAAATTAAAATCTTTTAAAAAAAGCAACGAATGCTGCACTCATTCGTTGCTTTTTTTAAAAGATTTCAGTTATAGTTTCTTAGAGAATATTTGTTGTTCTAGAGCCCCCTGATTTTTTTTTACTTACCATCTGCCGTGAATCTGAAAGAGCTATTGCCATTATTATATTTAAACGTGTAATATTATACGCCCCCTAATTTTCTCTATTTCTCTATCTATTGCCCCCACCCCCCTGAAAGTCTCAAACGCCCCAAGGGGGGCGTTATCGCCCACGTTGAGAACCTATGGTGTAGATTGACAAAACGGGACATGAGATATTTAATGTTAATTTATTTATATTGGAATATTATCTTCCCTCATTTTTTTAGAGAAGTTTTTTAGTTTAATTAATAAAGTGGGGCATTGTCAAGAAAAGGTTGGGAAACTGCTCTATATTTCAGAACTTTTTCTTGACCATGCCCTACTATAAACTTAAATACCGCCATGACCTCCGTGTACTAGTACATAATTTTTGTTACTCGACATGTGAAGACTTTAGGTCACACGAATTGTAACAGTGAAAATGCGAGGCCCTTCAAAATTGTGTATAAATTTGGACTGTGACTTTATCCCTAAAAATTATTTTACATTTTAGAGTACACTTTTGGCAATAATAAAAAATAAATTAGCTGTTTTTAAACCTTACAATAAATCAGTGTTTTATACGCGTAGCGCATGAAGTAAAATTTCGAGTTTAGAAAAGCCTGAAAATTTGGTTTGGCCGCTCCGCTTCGCACAAGTCAAAATCGGGATCACAATAGAAAGTATTTAAGTTTCTAACAATTATTTTAAGTGTCATCCCGGCGCATGCACCATTTTGTTGCTGGATGTTAAAAATTAAATCTGTACTAAATAATGCGATTCTTTACGCCATTTATTTGCAGATGACTCTACAGTAATGGTAAAAGGGAAAAGTATTAAAGAAGTATCAGAAAAAGCGGAAGTAATGAAACAGAAAACTGCACAGTGGTGTATAGATAATGGGCTGGTACTGAACGACACGAAAACCAAAAAACTTATCTTTACTCTCAATAAGGTAGATGTTGGTGAAACAGATCAAACTACTTGCTTTCTTGGTCTTCATGTGGATTCGGCCCTTAAGTGGGATTGCCACGGTTCCATTTTAGCAAAGAAGCTTTCTAAAATTACTTTTGCGTTACGTCAATTGGCTGGTACCGTATCTAGTGAAACGTTAAAGACGGCATATTTTGGATATTTCCAGTCAGCCCTCAAATATGGGGTCTTAATCTGGGGACACTCATCTTGTCGTCACCGGATATTCGGTATACAAAGAAGGGTTATCCGTATACTAGCTAAATTACAATATCGCGATGATTGCAGAGAGAGTTTTTTCGAGCTAGGCATTTTAACATTGCCATCATTATTTATTTTAGAATGTCTTCTATATATAAAAAAATATCCTGATAAATACGCATGTCTTGACCACAAATACGATACAAGGAACCGTGATAATCTGCAAAAACAACACCACAGACTAACAAAATCACGTTCAGGTGCTAATTGCTTTGCTATCGAATTTTACAATAAGTTGCCACCTCATTTAAAAACACGCTCTTATCCCTCGTATAAGAGGGCAGTAAAAGAATTGCTAATAAAAGGCACATTTTTCTCATGTGAAGAATTTTTTAAACTGTGACATGGAGACTCTTTTAATGTGTTAATGTTTTTGTTTCATTGTGTATTTACTATAATTTTATTAAACATGATCTAAATTTTAAAGTGTTAGTTATAAGTATATTTTTAAAAAAAATTTCTAATTCTGTTTTAATATGTGTATGTGATTTACTTAACTTTGTTATGTTCATTTTTTGCATCGCTTAATTTTATGCTTAGCAGCCTAGTTTGTTTTACTTATACATTTATTTATATACTCCTGACCTGTGCAAAACAATATGTTATGATCACCAATAAATACTTACTTACTTACTTACTTACTTACATTTATTAACGGCGGTTTGCAAAAGTTTGAAAACGTGCTGAAGGATTATCATCTCGGCGTATCTACCATTTTTCATATGAATGCAAAGACTAAATCTGTACTAAAAAATAATAATCCATAATCGGGATCACAATATAAAGTATTTAAGTTTTTAACAATTATTCCAGGTGGTGAAAAATATCCATAATTAGTCTGATAATATTATACTTAAAAAAAACATGCCTGTATATTTACAAAGTATTAAAAATTAAAAATGAAAATATAATGAAAATTAACAAATAAAATTAATAGTAATTATACCAAAAATAATAATAGTAACCGGGCTAATTTTCTAAAATACGGTGAGAAAAATGTTAAATATTTCGAACCATTCACAGTTGTTGTTTAAAATTTAATGCAGTTTAATAAATAATCAGTAAAGAAAATAGAAATATATCGTTTCGTTTTTCTTTCTTTTCTCTTAACTTGACACAAAATTAGAAGAAAAATCAAATTGAATTTTTGTTGAAAAATCGTACGATTAATGAAGACAATTATTTAGGCATTTATAAAAATACGATATTGAATAAGTTTGATGAAAAAATTATTAATTTAGTTAAAGTAAATATATATATATATATATATATATATATATATATATGTATATATATATATATATATATATATATATATATATATATATATATATATATGTATATATGTATCACTGTTTCTTCGGGTTTGGTCCCGCGTATTTTCTTGGCTCTGGTCCATTATATTTTTAATTCGACGTTTCGATGACGTCGCAGTCATCATCATCAGGAATAACTATCAAAATTCCATTGCTCTAGCAACCACTTGTTTGACTTTTACGTACTACGCATCAAGTAGTACGTAAAAGTCAAACAAGTGGTTGCTAGAGCAATGGAATTTTGATAGTTATTCCTGATGATGATGACTGCGACGTCATCGAAACGTCGAATTAAAAATATAATGGACCAGAGCCAAGAAAATACGCGGGACCAAACCCGAAGAAACAGTGATACATGTTACGCCCGCGAAAATCTACGTTTTAACATATGTATATATATATATATATATATATATATATATATATATATATATATATATATATATATATATATATATATGTATATATATATATATATATATATATATGTATATATATATATATATATGTATATATATATATATATATATATGTATATATATATATATATATATATATATATATATATATATATGTATATATATATATATATATATATATATGTATATATATATAAATATAATATAACATATTGTTAAAGTATTGTTAAAGTTAAAATTTAACCAAAGGGTTATCGACCGTAGGTCTTCTACCCTAGTTTGTCATATCTCTAGTCCGTCATAATTGTTAACTGTCATTAAACATTAAATAATTAGCCATAAAAAAATGTAATATCTCGCTTGGGTTTTTTTAGCCAAATTAAAATGTTGTTCGTGGGGCAACATAGCATTTTGATGTCTTCCAAATTCACTTTAACTAAATTTTAAGTAATTTATAGGCTGCATTGAAAATTACTTCTATCGCGTGTTTTCCACTCCCAGATTAAGCATGAAGTAAAATTTCGAGTTTAGAAAAGCCTGAAAATTTGGGTTAGTCACTCCGCGAAGCGGAGCGGCCAAACCAAATTTTCAGGCTTTTCTAAACTCGAAATTTTACTTCATGCGCCACGCGTATAAAACACGGATTTATTGTAAATTTTAGAAACGTGCTACGCGACTAAACCAAATTTTTCGGCTTTTCTAAACTCGAAATTTTACTTCTTGCGCTACGCGCATAAAACCCTGATTCCAATTGAAGTTCATTTTTTTTATACTGTTTGGTTATTATTTATAACCATTTTTGCTATAGAAATTTATCTCCAACAGAAATTGATTATTTAAATTATTGTGGTACTGGAGAATTTCGTTTCGTTGGCTAAAATTTATTGAGGGTTAGTGTTGTTAATTCTAATTTTATTAATGTTTGATTTTATCAATTATTGGCGTTGTAATAAATTTTTATAGTCAAATTATTCAGGCCATCTATAGACGCGTTTCTCATCAGTATAGCTTTGCCATTCCCTCAAAGTAATTTGACACCTTAGACTGGCGGTCACGTTACCGTTCAAACGTAAGTATAAATGAAATTGCCAATTCTTGGTTGCGTCTATCTCGTCTATAGATGGCCTGAATAATTTGACTCAAATTGTTGCATTTGCAGTAGGTTACTGTATGTAACAGCAAACACTTGCTGTATAATTCAATGTTTATCGGGGTATTAGCTCGGGAAGTAGTTGTTTCAATGAGTGTTTGATATAGTCTTTGTAAGACTAACTTGTTGTAGATTGCGAAAAGAATCGCACTTTTAATGTTTGTATTTATTTTAGTTAATTAATTGTTACTTAATTAAAATTCGCTGTTATTAAATTATTAAATATTTATGGAAAGAACGTCTCTTCGGAGCGCACAGCGGTTTCCATTTTGAAAGAGGTCTGAGAGAGAGCGCGAGAGGGAGAGAAAGACAGGGAGAGACGAATAAAACGGATATGAATTAAAATTCATGCTCAAGCTCTGAGTTGTCGGTTTCCGTGAATTTTAAAACAGTACATTTTAAAGGAACGCGCGCCCCCCGCCGCCCCTCCGAGCGGCGTCGAGACGCTCTTATCGATGAGATATAATACCAACATCGGTTTATTAGGGAATTATTCTTGGCGTAAATATTTTTATAAAAATAATTATGGTTTGCAAGAGCTTGAAAGTAAGCTAAAAGATTGAGGTCCCGGCGCATCCCCCATTTGTAACATGAATGCAAAAATTAAATCCTTTTTTAGTAAGGATTTAATTTTTGCATTCATGCGATTCTTTACGCTATTTCTTACGATGTCTATGTCATACAAACTAATTTAATCATTTTTTGGGGTACTAGCCCTAGAAGTAGTTGTCTCTTGCAGGGCTAGTACCCCGACTTATAATGAAATATTTGTGGTTACAAGACAGTATCAATTGCAAAAGGTAACAATTCATGTCAAATTATTTTGCAACCTAACTAAAGAATAAACAGGAAAAAGTAACAACAATAACTGTTTATCGACGGTTATTTGATATGTAATAAACTTGTATTTTTTATTTTTATAATAAATAAATGGAAGTAAAATAAATAATAGGTAATAGAATAAAAAATGAAAATAGATATTGACTTTGTGCCAAAAGAGGAGACCTAGTAAAAGGGAAAAGCAGCAGCAGCAGCAGAAGCAGCATCAGTAGGATGGCGGTAGGGCATAGACGGACGCACTCGTTCGGATGTTTGATTGAATTAGGCGTTCGTTAGCCCTTAGCCGGGGGCCCCCGGGGGACGCAACTGTCACACGACGTCGAACCACCCCCCCCTTTCCCCAACCCCGATACAGACCTTCTTCTGAGTCACGCATTAAGGTTCCCCGAGTCTTCCTCCCTTCTTTCTTCCTTTCAGTATCGTTTACTCGGCCACCATCCCATCTCAGTCCCCTTTTATTTCAGCGAAACCACCCCCCGACTGCCCCTATTTCCCTCTATACACGCTCTCGCAATACTTAATCAGGTTTTTTACGTCCGACCCCCCCAACGGTTTTCTCTACCCGTGTAAACTGAAAATTTTCTGAGTTTATGTGTCTAAACATCTCGAAATAGCCTAATATAACTTTTTTGATCAATTATGATGATATGTTTGGCAACAGACCCATTCGAATTACGTCGACCTAAAAGATTTATTGTATTGTTAAATTTGATCAATTATAGTAAGTTCCAGGCAGGGCTGTGGAGTCGGAGTCGGAGTCGTGGAGCCGGAGTTGAGGCATTTTGGTCGGAGTCGGAGTCGCGGAGTCGAAAATTAATTACGACTCCGACTCCGGACAAATCGAAATAAAATGTACAAGATGGACGATAATTGAGCGGCTTTTGATACTATCGATCACAATATTCTGCTTTGTAAATTAAAACAATGGGGTTTTAGTATTAATATGATATCTTTAATGCGCTCATATTTGTCTAATAGACTACAATACGTAGAATACAAACAGTACAAATCTCACTCGTACTGCCCCTTAAGTAGTGTTCCTCAAGGATCAAACCTTGGGCCCTTATTATTCATTTTATTTATTAATGATATAGTTAAAGATATCAATTCTAAAATCCTAATATACGCAGATGATGTCAAAATTTTTAGCTGTATTAAATCTGTAGATGATTGCCAATCATTGCAAAACGACTTGGATAACATCAAAGAATGGAGCCTCAATAATAAACTGCATCTTAACATATCCAAGTGCAAGACTATATCATTTTTTAGAACCTTTACTCATATAGCATTTGATTACAACATGAACAATGTTTCACTAGAAAGAGTAACTATTTTAAAAGATCTCGGTGTCTTATTTGATAAAGATTTATCGTTTATACCCCATTATAATGCAATAGAGAAAGATGCCTTAAAAATGTTAGGTTTTATTCGGCGTATCAGTGAGCCTTTTCGGGACATTTATACAATAAATAAATTGTATCAAACATATGTGCGTCCAAAATTGGAATATTGTGCTTGTGTTTGGGCATCGAATTACAATGTGCATATGCAAAAATTAGAGCGAGTGCAAAAAATGTTTGTTAAATATTTGTATTTTAAAAAACATTCGGTTTACCCCGACACTGCTGTATCTTATAGTGATCTGTTGTCAATGTTTGACTTACAAGAATTGGGCTCAAGCCGCAAAATCTTACTTCTAAAATGTCTACATCAGATCATTCATAACCGATATAGATGATCCCAATTTATTGGCACTAATAAATATATATGTTCCTCGAGCGTCTAGTAGAAATTGTACAACATTTATACGTAACCATAGCTACACTAATTTATATTATTATTCTCCAATTAATTTCATGAAACTGTTACATCTTGATGTTCAACAATATGCAGATATATTTATGCTTAGTCCAAAAGAATTTATAAAATGTATCAAAAATATATTATAATACGTCTCCTTAATTTTATGTATGTTTGTGTATGTATGTAAGCATTGTTTTTTTGTTTGTTTAAATTTACACTTAGTCTAAGTAGGGGGTTATTCTGTAACATTTCCGTTAAATTTTAAAGGCCGTTAAAATTTTAAGAGGCTTTAATATTATGTTGGTATTCGGTATTTCATATTCCCGTTAAAAATTACATGAACCCTTTAAATTGTCCCTTTAAAATAACAGATTTTAGAGGCTTGTTTATTTTAACCTTAAAATTATAAATGACGTTTACTTTAGTTAAAAATGGCTGTTTTTGATATTGTGGGTGAATTTCTAGTTCAAGAAATAATAGAACACGAGGAAAAGTAAGTAATATAAAGTAAGTGTATAATAATAAAAAACATAATGAAATTGTAGCGTCACGTTCAGGTTGCATCAAAGGCAAATCCGAGATCTAAGCAATCCATTTGAAATACCTGAGACTAATTTTAAAAGGATTTTTCGATTCAACAAGAATACTGCTTTAATAATAGTAAATATGATAACTGAACGCATGAGACACGGAGAACGAGTTACTGCTGTTCCTATTCATTTGAAAGTTCTTGCCACATTTCATTTTTACGCTACTGGTAGTTACCAATTGAGTGCTGCACAGGGATATCATTTTTCAATGAGTCAGCCTAGTATGAGCCGGTGTATAAATGAAGTCACAAACATCATATATGAACATTTGTTACATATGTGGATCGTTTTTCCTTCTACGGAGAATGAAAGAAATAAAATTAAAGACGCCTTTTTCAGAAAATTCAATTTTCCTCGGTGTATAGGAGCAATTGATTGTACACACATTGCAATAATTTCACCACCTGAGCAATACCCAGCTCTTCCATATTATTGCCGAAAAGGCTATTATAGTATTAATTGTCAAATTATTGCAGATACTGATTTGAGAATTTTAAATATGAATGCTAGATTTCCTGGATCTACTCATGATTCAGCAATATGGCAAGCATCAAATGTAAGAACTGAAATGGAAGATTTGTATCTACGTGGAGACTCCTCAGTACTAATAGGAGACTCTGGATATCCTATTCAGCCTTTTCTTATGACACCCTTCGATAATCCAGATATAAATACACCTGAAGAAAATTATAACAACAGTTTTATAAGGGCACGAAATGTTATCGAACGATTAAATGGTGTGTTAAAATCTAGATTTCGTTGCTTACTGAAGCATCGTGTTTTGCACTATAATCCTACCACAGCAGGAAAAATCATTTACTGTTGTGGTGTGCTTCATAACATGGCACAATATTATAAAGATGACTTACCTGAAGAAAACATTATAGAAGAAGAAGATAACGATGTAAATGATGTTAATGTCCAAAACATTTTATTAAGAGATGGGGGTTGGCATAGAAGAGGGGAAGAAGTGCGTAACCAAATTGTTCAAAATGCCTTTATTTAAATTATTATATTTCTTATTAAGCTCAAATAAAAATAGTAATAATATATTATACATATTTATAATTTACGCTTTATAGCTAATGCCAATGCGTTAATTGATTTAGCAATTGCGAAATTTGATTTGACCAATTCTTCGAGAATTTTGTCATGTTGAGTTAAGCAATTTACTACACTTGACTCTCCTCTTTTTTTACATTTTCGGCTCTTTTTTGGTGGTTCTTTTATTTTATTCTGTTTATCTAAAAAATAAATCAAGTTTGAAAATTAATCCTACGCAAACTACGCAGTTTTTTACCATTATGTTCTTCGCTCTCAATTGCAATAATACTGTTGGAACTAAGATTCTTAAATATAATTAAATTGTTAAAAAATCAATGAGTAATTTATTTTACATTACGTACATTCTCTGGCGTATTTTGACTTGCGGAGTCAATGCATATGGGTATATCTTTTGCTATTCCTGGTTCCACCAAGCCGCTATCTCCTTCCGTTGTCAATTTTGATAATAATTTCATTAATCGTTCCTCCATGTCGGACAATTGCTTTACTCCAACACCTCCTCCGGTACCACTTGTACTATAACGTACTTCTCGAGCTCGCCTGCGCACGCTTGTTTTCATTTCACTTACAGTCTATTATAGAATGAATCAAAACAAGTACTTCTTTGTAGATAATTTAATAATTGTATTAAATTAGAAATGTATTAAACACTATTTACCTCTTTCCATTGTTTAATAATTTTAGGGGGTCCGATATTATTCAATTCCTTGGCTAACTCTTCCCATAATTTATTAATTTTCGGTAATTCGTTTGGGTTAAATCTTCCGCCCAAAAGTTCCTTATGTTCGTCCAAGAAATTTATAATAAATTCTTTCTGAATTTTCGTTGTTCTGGGGGAACGCGACATTGCTGTTAAAAAATTGTGTCCTTTCGTTAAGAACGTAACAAAAGTTTCAACAAGTAAATAACCGTATCGTTAGTAACGGTGCAATTGTTGTTTATTAATTCGCGCAGACCATGATTTAAAATTGCATGTGTTTTGTTCGCATTACGGCGTTGCCAAATGTTACTCCTGCCAGTTTTAACGGACCCTTTAAAATATGACCAATTTAGCGGTCCTTTAAAATTTGAAACTACAGAATACTCATTCCTTTTATATTTTTTGACAGGCCTTTAAAAATTGTTTATTTAACGGCCTTTAATTTATAACGGAAAAGTTACAGAATAGATGTGGTAGTCTTATATATTTTCCCTGTAAATGGATGTTAATTTCTGTTGGAAAATAAAATTATTATTATTATTATTAACACTTCAGGTAACGCTATTCGTTAATCGTAATTTAAAAATGCTGTACCTATAGCTTCTTATTAAGTCTCGATAGGGATTTAAATTCTAAATATATGATTAAAAAGAAGAATTTTTTAATATATTTTGTGTAAAATTATTGGTTTTACATATAATAATAAATGATGTCTAATTTGTAACGTTTAAAAATAATATAGTGTTAGTGGGCTTATTGAATTAACACGATTATTAGTGCATTTTTAAATAATCTATTTTGATAATATTCTTCGACTGTTACATTTTTTTTATAGAGTGTCTTCTCTTTGTATAAAGAGCCGGTCGGTGAGTGATAGTGGCTTAACGAATCATTATTAATATCGTCGAATTTTAAAATGATCAATTATGATCATTTTCGGGTGACTTGTTTTTTTTTAAATTGAAGTTTCTGACTATAGAATGTTTAATCAAAGAGTATTCCACACGTATTTTCCGCCTCGCCTGCTTGCACTCGAGCCCATGCGTCTTGGCAACGCTGCTGCAGAATGCGCAAACGGATGCGTGCAAAACTACCTTTGTACCACGTGTTCAGCCAAACTAAATAACCTATTTCAGCGTGTTTTTGAGTTTAGTAAAAGTTGAAAGTGAAAATGGCAAAAAAACTAACCAAATGTAGTGTCTATGACTATTTTAAAAGTTCAAGTGACAAAACTCATTTTGTGTGTATGTGCAAAACGAACAATGACCTTAAATTGTGTAACGCTACATTAAATGCATATTCCGGCTGCAAGAAAAACGCCCCTACGAGAGCATGGAATTTGAAACGTCATTTGCAACGCCACCACCCCGATATTTATAAAACTGTAGTCGAAAATAATGAAAAAGTGCCAGCATTAAGAACTAAAAAAGAAGTTACCCAGACAAAATTAACCAAATTCTTTACGGGTAATAAGCTATCCATTACAATAACTGCTCATAAATTCAAAAATAACGTAATTGCATTAATATGCCAAAATGGGGTAGCATTATTGTTATTCTCACAACCTGGATTTATTGGCTTGAATGGCGAAATGGCTGAAAAACTAGGAATTTCTTTAGATAGAGAAAACATAAAAAGAATGGTTTGTGATGAAGCGGAAAAACAAAAAGAAGAACTGAAGAAGGAGCTTATCGGCTGTTTTGTTTACCTGAAAATGGACGCATGTGCGCGCCATAGAGTAAATTATTTCGCTATTAACGTTCGTTTTGTTAATAATAATAAGTAACCAAGACATTAGCAATAAAAGATACTCATGCTTATCATACAAGTGAGTATCTTAAACAATTACTTCAAAATGTTCTTGACGATTATGGCATTAAAAAAGAGCAGATACTATGCGTTATCACAGATAATGCTTCAAACATGATTAGCACAATTGAACAAAGAATCAAATGAGGCTCATATGATGAGGAGTGAAGAAGGTGAATTTGAATGCGAAATATCCGAAAATGCCGCAAAAGTGTACAATGAAACGGAATTAGGTGATGATAGTTTGGATGATTTAGCGGAAGGGGTTGCGAAGTCTATTCAAATTCATCATATGCGCTGTGTTGTACATACGCAGCAGCTAGCAATATGAGTTGGCCTTAATAGAGGACACACGCGAATTTACTAAGTAAAGCAAGGCGGATAGTTACCACAGCCAGAACACCAAAAATTCATGACATTTTAAGGGGGTATTACCACTAGGACAGCGTTTTTTTTTTACGGTTTTTCAGAGTTTTTATTTTTGGGAAATTTAATACATGCGATCTTGCGGTTTCTTGCAACTTGTTTATAGATTCATAAACTATAAAAAATGAATTTTAATTCTTTTCAATCGTCCGGCTAAACCTCTAAATCTGGCCTCAAATAAGGCCGTGTCCGCCGTGTTTTTCCTCATGGCCGGAAAGATTTTTTCGATTCTGTGATTTGAAACGTAAAATGAAGTAGTAGTCATTAATCTGTATTAAATTATCTGGAGTTTGAACCACCGACAATAAAAAATCTCGATAAATAACAAAATGGAGGCCGTTCGAAAAAAGTGGTCGCTTTTTGCCCCCCTTTCTCTGACTTTAAGTCTCTATGAAAAATATTAAATGTTAATATATTTGAATGACGGTGGTTCAAACTCCAGAGGAAAATGTGGAGAACCGAACACTAAAAGCTCAAGTCAATCCGTTTCATAGTTTGAAAAGAAAGTTTCCGGCCAGCGAAAAAAAAAAAAGTGGTTTCGAGAAAAACGCGTTTAAAGTTTTGACACAAGTTTTAACTATTTTTGGAGATTTTTGGCTTTAGTCAGCTATGCCAGCTCCATACACTAGGCCTTCCTCTTCCTCTAAAAACTGGGTTTGAATGATTTACTCCTGCCAGCGTTGTTATGAGTTGCTGGAGTCAGGCAAAATTCGTCCCACATCTCGCGCTCCGCGTCGGTCCGCACCGGAAAGCCTTGGCTTGCAGGCCGATATGGATTCCCAGTGTCTCTATCGTCTTAAAAACAGCCGAGTATCCGTCGTTGAAAATGCTGGTAGCTATGAAAGACGCGATAGCGACGGTTTTTGCACCACAGTTGAGGTGCTTCGAAGCCAGCTTCCAGACACAAGCATTCAAACTTTCGTTTGAGTTCTGCGTATTTCCACCCAGCCACCTAACTCAGCGTTGTTTACTTCAACAAGCAAACATCTAACTAACGAATTCGCCTATTGTAAAACGGCTTTCGGACATGAAACTAGATACTATCAAGTATCAATACATGCAAAAAAAAATCAATTTTTTAAAACTTCCGAATGGTAATACCCCCTTAAAGAGACGTGCTGGGAAAGGTGCAATAATTGATCAAGCAACGCGGTGGGGTAGCACTTATATGATTGAACGTTTGCTTGAGCTTAAACCGTACCTTGTTGACATGGCAAATCCAAGCGTTTTCTTAAGCGAACATCAATGGGAAGAAATGATAAAATTAGAGAGTGTACTTCGACATCCATATGCCGTTACAAATAAATTGCAATCAGAAGATTTGACTCCTGGACAATTTATAAAAGAGTGGAGAAATCTAACATTTTCTCTGTCTCAAACTGGAGGATTAATTGCTGAAGGAATTGTCGCATCAATGAAAATACGCGAGGTTATATTATTAGAAAATAAACTTTTAATTGCTGCCATTTACGTAGACCCGATGCATCGATTTCTTTTGAATAATGATCACTTAACTAGAGCAAAATATGCTCTATTTGAGGTTATAGATCGCATGAACAAATTGCTACAGGATAAAACAGAAAATGAAGTGATCAGTAGTATTGAAGGATCTTCCTCATCAACTGACGAGGATTTAGATTTTGACAAATATCTGGATAAACAACAACGTACAAAACGTCATTGTTTGGAAACTACACCTAACAGCTGCAATGTGAATAAATTAGAGGAATTGAAACAGGATTTTGCGAATGCCTGCAAAGAAGTTGAAAAGTATGACCGTACATCTAAGCTGACAGTACATGAAGTTATCCCGTTGTATCCGGTCATAGTAAGAGATGCTGCTATGATTATTACTGCGTTGCCACCCACACAGGTTAGTGTTGAACGGTTCTTTTCTGCATTACGGATTATAAAATCTGATTTAAGAGCATCAATGAAGGAGGATATTATAGAAGCAATCCTTTTTTTGAGGACTAATTCGTGTGATTAATTATCAAGTTAATTTTAGTCAAATTTCCCTTCAAATGTATTTGTTCCATTATAGCTTTACGAATCATGATTCGTTAATTAATTATAAGCAAATAAACCTCATAAATGGATTCATTAAAAATATGACAAATTAATAAGAAAAACTTCTAAGGTTCACGATGTTTTTTATATTTTGTAAAAAAGTCATTCCTATTAACAACCCACTAAACATTTGTAATATTTAGCAGATTATTAATAGCAAAGAAAATACAAACAATATTTACAAAATATTACTGATGTCACAAATTTAGAAATTCAATGTCCCCGTGAGCCTTAATAAAGAATCTTACAATTTTTTTTTCTGATTTTAATCTTAAAATTAATTAAATAATTGATTCAGTTAAAGCTTTTCATTTATTTTCGGACTACCGTGCATAATTAGAATTAAGACACATTTATTAATTTAAAAATATTAAAATTAAATATGTCTCAGTTACTTTAACATTGTTAACTAGTATTTAACATATATATACAGAGAGTTTTATGTAACACCGAACATGTTCATCCAATACAATTTGACAATTTTATTTTTTAAGTTATGTGTAAACTGGGTTGCCTATATGACTATTAAAAATTGTAGCCATCAATCGCAATTAATGCCTCAACTTGTACACACAGGGAGTTTTTCTTTTAAGTATACATGTCCCAATTACATCGTATATGTCGTAAATCTTAGATACTCGTTGTTAAAAAAAAATAATTTGAATCTTGAAATGAGTGTGTTCCACTCCCAGACTAAGCATGAAGTAAAATTTCGAGTTTAGAAAAGCCTGAAAATTTGGTTTGGTCGCGTAGCGCGAAGCGCGGAGCGGCCAAACCAAATTTTCAGGATTTTCTAAACTCGAAATTTTACTTCATGCGCCACCGGTACAAAACACTGACATATTACCGAGTTTAAAACACACCGCTAAACTTTGCATTGCATCAGTGTTTTGCGGTCTAGGACGTTTCATCGCCGCCGATTCATCGCCGCCGATTCATCGCCGCCGTTTCATCGCCGGGCTAGTTCATCGCCGGCCGTTTCATCGCCGGGCCAGTTCATCGCCAATATTTTTATAAAATAAATTTTGAAAGAAAGATCATATCTAATCCCTGCTAAGGATATTGACGATTATTTGGATGCCTTAGCAGCAGAAATTCCTCCAGAGTTACAACCACTCTTCAATTGGTTTGAAGATATATATATATATTGGACGTCAAAATAGACGCACTAAAGGAAGACAGCCTGCAATGTTTCCACTTGAAATATGGAATCTTTATGAGCGTGTATTGCACGAAGAAGACCGAACAAATAATCATGCTGAAGCTGCGCATCGGCGACTGCAAGTTGAATTAGGAGTTCATTATCCTACAATTTGGAAATTTCTTGACGCATTACGGAAAATACAAAAAGGTCGAGACACCTACTACGAACAATTAGTTGCAGGAAATGATCCACCTGTTAAACTCCGCAAATATCGTCAGGCTGATGAAAAAATAAAAAAAATTGTGTCGGATTATGATAATAGGGAGCGTATAGAATATCTTCGTGGAATAGCACACAATTACCAATTTTAATTAAATAAATGTTTTCTAGTTGTTGTATTTAATGGAAATATGTAGATTCTAAGTTTGTTATTCTCATATTAATGATAAATAATTTAAATGTCATATTTCCTAACCTATCCTAACCTATCCTAACCTATCATAACCTATCATAACCTATCATAACCTATCCTAACCTATCCTAACCTATCCTAACCTATCCTAACCTATCATAACCTATCCTAACCTATCCTAACCTATCCTAACCTATTCTAACCTATTCTAACCTATCCTAACCTATCCTAACCTATCCTAACCTATTCTAACCTATCCTAATCTATCCTAACGTATCATAACCTATCCTGACCCATCCAAACCTATCCTGACATATCCTATCGCAATTGGCCTGGCGATGAACTGGCCTGGCGATGAAACGGCCGGCGATGAACTGGCCCGGCGATGAACTGGCCCGGCGATGAAACGTCCCATCCCCAGTGTTTTGTACCGGTGGCGCATGAAGTAAAATTTCGAGTTTAGAAAAGCCTGAAAATTTGGTTTGGCCGCTCCGCGCTTCGCGCTACGCGACCAAACCAAATTTTCAGGCTCTTCTAAACTCGAAATTTTACTTCATGCTTAGCCTGGGAGTGGAAAACACTCGTTTAATGATTCAAATTAAATTCTCTTAATAAACCTAGCGTCGGCAAATGTACAACGTATGCTTCTGTATACTTAGTAAAAATTCTCGTTATCAAAATGTTCGGTGTTACATAAAACTCTCTGTATATCAAAATTTGTATTATTAGTTTTGTTTTTTACAATTTTATAGAAACGTTTATTTATTACAAAAGCTATCGACTATAATTATTATTGCTCAGTCATATCAGTTTTATTTATGTTGTTTGTTTCTTTTATTAAACATAATAAAACAGACAGAACTCCAATGCAGAGTAAAATTCTCAAAGCTGTCCGATGTGAACTTGAGGAGAGGCGTGAGAAAGGCGAATTCAATCTGACGATAAAGTACATCAGGGGTCTTCCGCGAGTTGTCGCCGCCACCCCCAAGTCTACTTGAAGTTCAGTACCAACAGGAAACATCACGGCATACTACCCGAACGTCAGAGGATTGAATACGAAAACTACAACATTTCATGACAATACTAGTACCAACGATTATGACATATATTTTATAACAGAAACTTGGTTAAATTCGTCTGTGAATAACAGTGAACTATTTAGTGAAGAGTATGCAGTTCTCAGAACTGATCGTGATCCAATTCTTACGGGTAAATCTAGGGGCGGTGGTGTATTAATTGCCATGCGCAATACATTCAAAATTGAGATAATTCCTACAGACCATATTAAACTGCAAGTACCACTTATTGACATATTGCTATGTAAATGTAAACTTAAATCTTGTTGGCTCTATCTAATTCTCATTTATATTCCACCAAACATACCGATTGAAGATGTAAAGCTATTTTTTGATATATTATTGCAAATCAATTTTGAAACTAGTAAAATAATTCTATTAGGTGATTTCAATTGTCCTAATATATCAAATATTCCTCATAACTTGTCTCTCAAAGCTTCTTACATTGTCAATTTTTGTAATTTCTTAGGCCTTCAGCAATATAACACAATACCTAATATATCAAATAATGTTTTAGATCTTCTCTACTCAAACTTGAATTGTTATGTCCAGAGAGAAACTGATGCATTAGTTGCAGAAGATACTTATCATCCCTCATTTACATTTACCTTCCAATGTGAACTCGCTATGTCTGCAGTCAATGAAAAGGCATGTAAATTTAATTTCAAGAAAGGTAACTACCTAGGATTGTACGCATTCTTATCTAAAATTGATTGGAGTTATCTCTCAACTGTCCAGAATATAGACTTAGCATTTGATGAATTTTATAATGTTATGAATACAGCCATCTCACAATTTATACCTAAGTTTAATTTAAAATGTAAATTTAAATATCCGCCTTGGTTTAGCCCAGAAATAATTAATCTCTTAACAGAAAAGAACGCAATTAGGAAAAAACTTAAGCTGAATCCTTCTATGTGTAAATTATCGGAAGAATTTAATAAATTAAGATCTGTTATTAAAAATAAAATAAAATATGCGCGCAAAACTTATATATGTTTGATTGAGAGTAGCGTAATATCAAACCCTAAACAGTTTTGGTCATATATAAATTCAAAAAGGGCGAATTCGTCTAGAATTCCTTCAACCATGTCATATAATGATGCCGTCCTAGATAATCCTACTGTCATTGCAAATGGTTTCCGCGAGTTTTTTGAGTCAGTGCATAGTACACCAACGAATAATCACATTGATACGGATGTGAGTTTAATTCCTAATTTCGTTTTCGTCTCCACATCTGATCAACTTGTGTTTAAGCTACTTAGAAAACTAGAGAATAATTTTACATCTGGGGACGACAAATTACCTTCGTTTTTATTAAAAGATTGTGCTACGCTACTCTGTGTACCACTTGCTACATTATTTAACCTATCAATAAAAACGTGTACCTTTCCGCGATGTCTGAAAATTGCAGCAATCTGTCCTGTGCCAAAAACATCTTTTAAACTTCAAAACATTAATAATTTTCGACCCATTGCTATTCTGCCGCATATTGCAAAAGTATTTGAACGATTACTATTTGACCAAATTTCCAATCATACTAAATTTTATATATCTGATAAACAACACGGATTTATCCCTAATCGCTCAACTGTGACTAATCTTACACTTATAACTCATGATATTGCTGAAACTATTGATGCAAAGGGACAAATTGACGTGATTTATACGGACCTGTCGAAAGCCTTCGACAAAGTTCAACACAATATTCTGTTGTCAAAGTTAAGTACCTTTGGTTTTTGTGCGTCGTCGCTGTCATTAATACAGACTTATCTTAGTGAACGCAAAGCATACGTGGTAGTCAATGGCTTTAAATCTGTTGAATACTGTCCAACTTCTGGGGTACCCCAAGGTTCTATTTTAGGCCCACTACTATTTAACTTATTTATTAATGATCTTTCTGACTCCCTATCTTGTAAGCACCTACTCTACGCCGACGATTTAAAAATCTACAGTACCATTAAAAATGTCAACGATTGTCAAGTCTTACAATATAACCTTAATGCTTTATCATCATGGTGTCTAAAAAATGGACTCAACCTAAACATCTCAAAATGTACATACATGTCGTTCACTAAGATATCCAATCCGCTTACATTTAATTACACAATTCATGGTAATATCTTAGAGCGTGCCACAGTTTTTAAAGATCTGGGAGTTTACTTTGACAACACCTTAACTTTTAATGTCCATGTTGACCATATTGTTAAAGACTCCTCAAGGTCTCTAGGTTTCATTTGTCGTAACTCTTCCCAGTTCCATAACCCCAATGCATTAAAATCATTGTTTTATGCATACGTACGATCAAAGTTGGAATATGCGGCCATAGTTTGGTTTCCGCAGAACCAGGGTCAGAT
Organism: Philonthus cognatus; assembly: GCA_932526585.2. NCBI lineage: Eukaryota > Metazoa > Arthropoda > Insecta > Coleoptera > Staphylinidae > Philonthus > Philonthus cognatus. Next base: position 178,166,775 of record OW052241.1, read on the forward strand.
TAGTGCATTAGAAAGTGTACAACGCAAATTTTTAAAAATTTTATCTTATAAGTCGGAGGGATATTATCCAAACAGAGGTATAGATCACCATATACTTTTACGTAAATATGATTTTGAAAGTCTTGCATCTCGCCGACAAAAAGCATGTATTTCTTTCCTATATAAACTTTATAAACTTCTGCACAATTCTGTTGACTCTCCTGACTTCTTAAATAGAATTGGGCTGCATATTCCATCTTTTCATAGTAGACAGTCTTCTACATTTAATTTAGTAGCACATAGAACTGATATAGGTCTGAAATCACCTGTCAGTATTGTGTCCAGATGTTTTAATAGCATTTCTTCTTCCTGTGATATATTTCATGATACTCCGAAAACTCTACTGACAGCCTTAAATCAATTATAATTCTTACTTATAATTATTATATACACTATATTTAGTAAAATGAAACTTGTATAGATTTAAGCAAGTTGTTACACATTCGTATATTGATTACTTATATATTTTTGTATGTTTTATAATTAATTTACTTTCTTTTTAACTATATTGTCTTGTAATTAGGATATGTTTCCTGTTAGACAATAAAGATTTATTATTATTAAAATAATAAAATCTTATTAAATGTGTATTTGCTAAATTGTTCAAATTGTCAATTTCTCTATATACATTCGGGGTCACCTTAAATTGCGCGGGTCTTAGGGATAATATGGCTTATTTTCCTCAGATTAAATCATGATTTATCCAACCAACGGGAAACATTTTATATTATTGGCACTATCAATTTGAGATTATCCCAACTGTACATACAATAAACGTCGATATGTTGATACCATAATATAAAAAATGCATACCTTGTTATGATATTCATATCTTTATTTAAGCAAAGCTCTTCATTGTTTTAGGTATTATTTCAATTTAATTGGATTATTATTTTATGTGTAAAATTATTCTCATTTGATTATAAATACAACAACATACGTAGAGTTTACAATAAATCCACCCTATTTAGGAGATATAATAATCTATTGTTTATATTTGCTGTTATTTTTTCAAACATCAATATCAATGTATACATATTCTAGTTAATTACTTGATTTAATTGTATTTTTGTATTGTTTATTATAACTATATGTATTTGTACGTTATTTTTCAAATCTACAAAATTCTTACTTGTATGCACATTAAAATTATGCATCAATAACGAAAACAAAGAATTAATTTATTTAAACAAAATATACAATTATTAGTTATTTTTAGATGAAAATGATACAGGTTTATTACTTTTATATGTAAAACGTTTATTTAAGTTCTGAAATGTTAATCCTTTAAAAAAAATACATGTTAATTTTGCATTTGAACTTCTTGTACATACATGTCGTTTTTAATAGTACCCTTTAATCCTTATGATTTCCTAATAATCACCGGAGTTGGAGTCGGAGTCGGACGTTGAAGATGGAGTCGTTTTATGTTAAATTGAGGAGTCGGAGTCGGATACTGTATCCAACGACTCCACAGCCCTGGTTTCAGGTAGGCTGCCTGAGTTGAGGCTGAGTGGTCGACAGGAGGAAGCACAATGGGCCTAATGATTTCTAAGTGCAGTGCAGAAATGCGCACTCCTCAGAGAACCAGAACCAGTAGGTTCTAAATAATTTTACATGCAATTTCATTCACACTTTTAATTAACGTATGTACAGTTGCGAGTGAAAAAAACTAGTACAGCAGGGAGCAAACTTGTCATGTTCAGCTTAAAAACATTTTTTTCTTGACCTTAAGACGGTGCTTTTGTTGATATGCAATGTCTCTAATGCTAAACGGGTCTATATTATCGCTTTTTGCGTTTTAGTCAGTTGAGACATGTCGACGTTAATTAAATTTCGTTTGACATTTCTACAGATTTGTCAATTTGATTGACATATGAAAAATCATAGTGACTCCAGTTCACATAGCCAAATATTTTTCTGTACTAGTTTTTTTCTCTTGCAACTCTATGTATGTATATTTGATATAAATAGTTAAATTCCAATTTTCCAAACTTTTCAGCTAACATAATTTTGTTGCCAAATGTCAACATGATGCATTTGTGGGTTAAATAACTTTAGTTTCACCGAAGCGCTGACAATGAAGTTATGCATTTAGCTGGAGTTCATGGATGACGGTTTATTTTGGTAGGTAAAAGTTAGCGAACTGACCTGTATTCTGGCCTCGTTGAGTTTTGTACTCCTGGCCAGTTCCTCTCTGCAGTAAATGTCGGGGTAGTGGCTTTTGGCGAAGGCCGCCTCCAGCTCGGCGAGCTGTTCCTGCGTGAAGGTGGTCCGGTGCCGCCGCCGCGCCGGCGTCGGACAGGAGGCCGTCGTCGGCGTGTGTCCGGCGTGTTGGGGTCCGCCCGGCGACACCGTCCCCAGGCTGCTGCCGCTACCCGCCGACGTCGGTTCCGGTTTTAATTTCTTAAACGCTCCATCTGAAAATTATTTAAATAAAAAAAGTAATCTTTAATTTGAAGTATAAACATTTGTTCAAACTTTCAAATTGTGTTGTTTACTACACGAGTCCAAAAATGAATTTTATTGGGTTTATCAATTTTCTGTAGTTTTTAATAGTGGAATTATTTTTTTCTTGCTGAAATAAATAGCGCGCATTAATTCTTTAATAGATAAGAGTATCTGTGAATTTTTTGAGATTTATTTAAAATTAAAAAAAAATGGTGTGAAAATCAAGATTTGTTTCATACCTACCCCTTACATAAATTGTAATTTTTCGATGAAAATTTTAATTTTTTAAAAACTCTGAAAAAATTCTCAGATATTCTTTACGGTGATAAAAATAGCATGAATTATTTTTTTTCTTGTTAAAAAAATTATTTCAATAAAAGGTTAGCTATTTAAAATCACTTGATACAATAAAAAAAATGAAATTTTAAGTTCTAGCATCTACCATGACACAATTTCTATGAGAGCAATGCATTATTTATATCAATTTGTAGCTTATTTAATCCTGAACTTATTTCCTCTAAACAATTTTCATTTGTTTTTCTAATTTACGTTTGAAATCAACTTTTTATTTAAAAAAGTAAATTTCTCGATTTTCGACTTTTTGCAGTTAAAGCGCTCTAATTCATAAATCGCCTTCCCGATTTGATTTATTTGAACAGAATGCGATTAGAGATAATATAATCTTTAATTTGAAGTATAAATATTTCTTCAAACTTTAAAATTGTGCTTACTACGCGCGTCCAAAAATGAATTTAATTGAGTTTATCAGTTTTCCGCAGTTTTTAATAGTCAGAAAAAAATTGTGGAATTATTTTTTTCTTGCGGAAATAAGTAACTTGCGTTGTTTCTAATATTGATAACAGCATCTGTGAATTTTTTCAGTATTATTTAAAATTAAAAAAATTGGTGTGTAAATTACGTTTTTTTCCATACCCTTACAATAATTGTAATTTTTCGATGAAAATTTTAATTTTTAAAAAATACTGAAAAAATACTCAGATATTTTTTACGGTGATAGAAGTTGTATAAATTACTTTTATTCTTGTAAACAAAATTATTTCAATAAAATGTTAGCTATTTAAAATCACTTGGAACAATAAAAAAATGAAATTTTAAGTTCTAGCATCTACCATGACACAATTTCCATGAGAACAATGCATTATTTATATCAATTTGTAGCTTATTTAATCCTGAACTTATTTCTTCTAAACAATTTTCATTTGTTTTTCTAATTTACGTTTGAAATCAACTTTTTATTTAAAAAAGTAAATTTCTCGATTTTTGACTTTTTGCAGTTAAAGCGCTCTAATTCATAAATCGCCTTCCCGATTTGATTTATTTGAACAGAATGCGATTAGAGATAACATAATCTTTAATTTGAAGTATAAATATTTCTTCAAACTTTAAAATTGTGCTTACTACGCGCGTCCAAAAATGAATTTAATTGAGTTTATCAATTTTCCGCAGTTTTTAATAGTAAAAAAAAAATTGTGGAATTATTTTTTTCTTGCGGAAATAAGTAACTTGCGTTGTTTCTAATATTGATAACAGCATCTGTGAATTTTTTCAGTATTATATAAAATTTAAAAAAAATGGTGTGTAAATTACGTTTTTTTCCATACCCTTACAATAATTATAATTTTTCGATGAAAATTTTAATTTTTAAAAAATACTCAGATATTTTTTACGATGATAGAAGTTGTATAAATTACTTTTATTTTTGTAAAAAAAATTATTTCAATAAAATGTTAGCTATTTAAAATCACTTGAAACAATAAAAAATGAAATTTTAAGTTCTAGCATCTACCATGAATACAATTTTTATGAGAGAAACATATTATTCATATCAATTTTTAGCTCATTCAATCCTAAACTTATTTCTTTCAAACAATTTTCATTTGTTCTTCTAATCTACGTTTTAAATCATCTTTTTATTCGAAAAAGCAAATTTCTCGATTTCTTATTTTTCGCAGTTTAAGCGATATAATTCATAAATCACTCTTCCGATTTGATTTATTTAAACAGAATGCTATTAAGGATCAAAGAATCTTCAATTTGAAGTATAAACATTTGTTCAAACTTTAAAATTGTGCTTAGTACGAGCGTCAAGAAATTACGCTCGTACTAAGTGAAAAAAGTTGTAAAATTATTATTTTCTTGCGGAAATAAATAACTTACGTTGATTCTAATATTCGTAAGAATATCTGTGATTCTTTGAGATTTGTTTAAAATTTAAAAAAAAATAGTGTAAAAATTACGATAGTTTCCCTAGAAAAATTATAATTTTTCGATGAAAATTTTAATTTTTTTGAAAATGCAGAAAAAGTTCTCAGATATTCTTTATGGTGATAGGAATAGCATGACTTAATTTTTTTCTTGTGAAAAAATTATTTCAATAAAATGTTACCTATTTAAAACCACTTGAAACAATAAAAAAAATAGTTTTAGCACCCACCTTGAATAAAATCTTTATGGTATAAACACATTACTAATATCAATTTGTAGCTTATTTAATCCAAAACGTATTTTTTTTAAACAATTTTTATTTGTTTTTCTAATTTACATTTCAAATCAACTTTTTATTCGAATAAGCAAATTTCTTGATTTTTTACGTTTCGCAGTTAAAACTAGGTCGGAGGCCTAGTTTTAACGTTATTTTTTGCGTTCCAGTTTTTCTACCAGTTCAATTAATAATAAAGGGTGCTTTTTTTAGACGTGTGGTTTTCAAGAAGAAATAATACGCAGATAATTTAATGTTATGGCCAAGAATTTAGCTTTATCATAAAGATAAGGGTTTGCCATTATGTTTTAAAAATGATTTCGAGCAAGTGGGCGCCGCGGCTTGCTCGAATAAATTCCAGCCGAGAGGCCCAATTTCCGACCACTTTTTGCAGCAATTGGGGCCGTATGTCAGCAATAACGCGCCGAATATTCTCTTCCAAGGCGTCAATCGTCTCGGGCTTATCTGCGTACACAAGCGACTTCACATAACCCCACAAGAAATAGTCCAGCGGTGTTAAATCGCACGATCTTGGAGGCCACGCCACAGGTCCACGACGCGAGATAATGCGCTCACCAAAAGTTTCCTGCAACAAAGTGATTGTTGCGTTGGCTGTATGGCATGTAGCGCCGTCTTGTTGGAACCATAGGTCGTCCAGATCAACAGCCTCCAATTCAGGTACGAAAAAGTCATTAATCATGGCTCTATAGCGTTCCCCATTGACTGTAACTTTATGGCCGGCTTCATTTTTGAAGAAATATGGACCAATGATTCCCTCTGCCCATAGAGCACACCAAACAGTGATTTTTTTGAGGATGTAACGGCGTCTCAACAATGACTTGTGGATTATCTTTACTCCAGAAGCGACAATTTTGCTTATTGGCATACCCATTTAACCAAAAGTGAGCTTCATCGCTGAACAAAATTTTCTTGTGAAAATCGGGATCGGTGGCCATCTCGTTTTGGGCCCATTCACCGAACGTGCGACGCGCTTGATTATCGTTTGGCTTCAATGCTTGCACGAGTTGGATTTTGTAAGCACGCAAACCAAGATCCTTCCGCAAAATCTTCCATAAAGTTGATGGACACAGCTCCAATTGTTGCGCGCGATGGCGGATAGACTCATTCGGGTCTTCTTAGATACTCTGCTCCACAGCAGCAATAGCGTCTTCGGTGCGTACTGTACGGCGTCTCTGAGGATGCGCACTATCCACTAGAGTAAACGTGGTGCGAAACCGATCCATGGTTGCTCGAATTACCGACTCTGCTGGGCGATTATGTCGACCGAATATTGGACGCAGCGCGCGATGCGTCGCGCGAACCGAACCATTATTTTGGTAATAAATTTGCACGATTTGCAAACGTTGTTCAGGAGTAAGTCTGTTCGTTATGAAATGGCAAACCAAACTGAGCATAAATCAAGTGACAGCTGTCAAAAAGACCATCTCCGAAAAAAGTAGTGCCCACTTGAAAACCACACGTCTAAAAAAAACACCCTTTAGTATATAGTGTAACAAGGGCCGAAAATAAGCTTTAGCAGCCCGCCGCTTTTAGCAACTCGAGCGAGCGAAGCGAGCGAGGGTCGCTAAATGTGAAGGGCTGCTAAAGCATTTTGGCATGAGTTACACTCGATATTTTTTTGCCTTCCTTAAGTAAAAATAGTGTTGCAGGAAATTTTCTACCGCGCACCATTGAGAGTGAACAGAGTTTATCCTTGTAGCCTACTCGTAATCCCTTGAAAAGTTGTCTATAATTTATACCAGTGGTGGGGAAACTTTTTTTAAGACGGGCCATTTGTAATAACCAGACAATCGTAGCGGGCCAAAGAATAATGCTTAATCGTAGGTAGGTAGTTTTTATGCGGGTCGTCACATTACGAAGTAAGAACGCGTTCAAACATTCTCACGACGGAACTCTTAAACGGGCCGGATTAAACCTTTCCGCGGGCCGGACTTGGCCCGCGGGCCGTAGTTTCCCCATCACTGATTTATACAAACTTAGAAATAATATTTCTGATGTGTTTTTTGCCTTTTTGCGTAGTTTTCACTTGCAAAATACGGCATAGTGTTGTTCATATCGTTGCCTTGATTTATCCGGCAGTAGATTGTCGCTGACACTGGATGCAATGTTTTGTAATTCTGGAGGAGTACACTCCATTAGGTCATCGCAGTCGCCGTTTTCTGACATTCTACACGAATTGATTTCTTAATTCACTAACAACTGCTACTAACTAATATTACATAGGTTGCACTATTGAAATTGAAATGTCACTGTCAGATTTTTGCATAGCCTTCCGTGAAAGGTTGTCTAGATTATGCATATTATTTTTTCGGCCTTAGATACGCTAAGTCGTCGTTTCGGCCCGATTTATATGGTTTCGGTAGAGGCAGGCGAAAGAATATATATCGGTTCAGTTTCGGTTTTCGTCCCGGAAAAAATAACGTTTTTTTTTTGCGGTTTTCGGTTCAGCTCCAAGTGAATGTTTTAATTTTTGAAATGTTTTTATTTCACACGAAAAAAAAAAAACGTTGATGCGTCCATATAGCACTGTTCTCGTTATACTGGGTGATTTATTTAACCTCGTAGAGAAAAAATAGCAAAATCCAAAGTTAAATATATTCGTGTGAGAAATCCGTTACGATCAAGTATTTCGCGTGCTAATACGGACTAGTGTGCTGGACAGCCATCATGTTGAAACCACATGTTCTGTTGGACATCTAAAGTCACGTCTTTAAGCAACTGTGGCAGTTCATTGGCCAAGAAATCGCGGTACATTTCACCATTTAAATTGCCTTCAATTATGTGATATTTTTCTAGGTTACGCTAAAGTAATTTATGTGCGGTTGCTTCGTATAAAAAGAAATAGTTGTTTAGTAATTTAAAAAAATGTCAAACATGATTACAGCGCCATCTGTCGTGAATCGAAAAAAAAAATGAATAAAAACTACATAATTTTTGACGTAGTATCCGAATATGAGATAAAAATTGGGGTTCTTATTCAAGATTTCAAAGTTGCACCACGGCGGGGGTGGAGCTCTAATTTGAACGGATTCCTTACACAAAGATAATACACTTTGGATTCTGCTATTTTTTTTAGAAAATTTGTCGTGGGTCGCTGCGCGACCCTCGACAAATTTTCACGGGGCTTTTCTAAACTCGAAATTTTACTTCATGCGCCACGCATATAAAACACTGAAATATTATGAAGTTAGAAGTACACTGACATTTTTTTTTCAAATGAGAAATAATGTAAATATTTAAATAACAAAATATTAACATTTTTCTTCATACATTTTCAAGCCAGGTCAAATAATATAACATAGCAAATTAACTTATTTAGTAATTTAATTAAGAAAAAATTAATAATGTTGCGTTTATGCATCACTGGCGCTTAATGAGTTAATCAAGTGACTACGATATCTTTTGCCATTTTGACATCCGCAGTTGTTGTTTCAATTCCATGGCATGTCATTATTTTTATAAAATAACATTATTTTATATTAATTATTTTAACTTAGATAAACGTAATAGGGATTTCCTATGTTGCATCCGCCAACACCCGGTATAGTTAAATTTCACAATTTGGAAATTATGTTTTTAAACAGTTTTTATTTCACTTAACTAAATGATTACAATAAGTAATAAGTCACAACGATTACTCGATAAAGGACATGGAGATGTTACTCGAAAAAAGGTACGAATTATATTTATGCCTTTATGAAATAATAATGTGCATGATGAAAATGGAGCGCTCTTATCTGCTTGAGATAAGGCGCATCTTTCCTGGGAACTGCCCTGTCAGCATACTGGTGTCGTGAGTGTACCATAACTATATAATATGATTAGTTTAGTTTGAATTTAGCGCCTAAAGCCGTCAAGATGGATGGCAGTTTGCACTACTCTTTTAAATACAGGGACACTAGTCAGCACTGTTCCTGCTGTTTTAATTGGTGAAATCGACAGAGACGTCTGCGAAAAATTATTTAAAAACTGTAAGGAGCGGTTGATTGCCAGAAAAAAGTGGAGATAAACATATGCTGGATATTATTTTTTATCATTAAATCGGAGCCCTTCTTAAATGAAATTAAAATAACCTTTACAAATTTGCTTTGATTTTGGCTGATTTATTCCATTTTTAAAAGCTGCGTCTTTGCTGAAATAGGCTTTGGTTTAAATGAATAGATCATTTTTATCTCTTTTCAATGATGCACTGGACAATTTTCCAAGTTAAAATTAAACAAATAAACGGTGATCCAACTAATGCTTAAGGATTTTCAAATTAAACAAAACACAAATATTGTGTTTTTTCATAATTTGAAAGACCAACTAATTAGAATTACTTTCCAAAACTAAATGAAGTAAACATTTTACTTCATTGTATGAAGGTATTTTTGAATTATTTAGAAGCGAAACAATCCCGTAATTCATGTCTTAAACGTATCAACAAACAAACACATGTATTGTATTCACCACTGTTTAATACTTTTTAGCCATAGAAACACTGTAAATTTGTCAAACTTGAAAATGACACTAAATATGTCGAAATTAGAGTCGTAGAATTATTAAAATAAAGTGGCAAAAAAACATTATAACACGTCTCAATATTGATTAATTAATTACAGTTATGTTTTAAAAATAATATAGGGGGTGGAATTTTCTCACATGAGTTCAACCTCAAAAAAAATTTCGACTCCCAAACCACTGCAGCGTCCTACAGGCGGAAGTCATGGCTATCCGAGTGGCAGTGGACTGGATAGGTAAAACCGACCTTCAGGTAAACCATAGCAGGTTCGTCACCGATAGCCAGGCCGCCATTAGGACATTAAATAGTCCCTACTGCACCTCCAAGGTGGTCAGAGACTGCAGAAAAGTGCTTAACAAGCTCGCTAACAGCTGTGATGTGGGGCTCATCTGGGTACCAGGTCACAGTGATATCAAGGGAAACTCAATTGCCGACGGCCTCGCAAGGAAGGGGGCAAGGATGAGAGACCTATCTACTGAACTTTCCGCCGACATTCCTCTTGGGGAATGCAAGAGACTATTAAGGGACCAAATGACATCATGGGTTAACCTTAGGTGGGAGGAAGAAGGCACGTTTTACATAACAAGGCAGCTATGGCCTATGTGTGACACTACAAACAGTAAAAGATTAATTGCACTTAGCAGAATCGACATAAGGAAGGCAGTAGGCATCATCACGGGTCACTGTTTTCTGGGTGGACACGCACAAAAAATGGGTCTCAAATACAATGACTACTGCAGATAATGCCTAGATGAGGAAGAGTAAGAAACAGTACTCCACTATCTAGGTCAATGTCCTGCCCTTGAGTGGAAACGAATGAAGTACCTCTGTCTTCACCACGCAAGTGAACTGGCGGAGCTCTCACCTATAAGGGTGGGAGATCTGATCGGATTCATTAGGTGCTCAAATTGGGTTGTATAGGGGAAGGATCTCTCATGGTATCACAACGGGCCCTATGGGCCTAAGTGAACAGCCTCGGCTGTTGCCATATAAACCTAACCTAACCTTTAAAAATAATATCGTTTAAACGTGCACCACGACTTAACCTAAATCTTTCTACAATATCCTCTAGGTTGATCCATATGGAGGTTCCAATTGCTAAGAACGATGTCTAACAGACGAATTTGGATTATTTGTTGAAGGAAAACACTTGTTTTGTTCCATGATTTTATTTTCAGTTTTCTGACACATGTTTCGGTCTTTACAGACCATGCTCAAACGCTAAACTAGTTTAACCTTAACGAGAATTTTTCTTTGAAGTATCCATATTGCACATTTTCCGATGCTCGGTTTATTAAAACAATCCAATTTGAAGCTTTAAGCGAGTGTTTTCGACTCCTAGGCTAAGAATGAAGTAAAATTTCGAGTTTAGAAAAGCCTGAAAATTTGGTTTGGTCGCGTAGCGCGAAGCGCGGAGCGGCCAAACCAAATTTTCAGGCTTTTCTAAACTCGAAATTTTACTTCATGCGCCACCGGTACAAAACACTGATTCAGTTAAAGTTTAGCGGTGTGTTTTAAACTTCGTAACATGTCAGTGTTTTGTACCGGTGGCGCATGAAGTAAAATTTCGAGTTTAGAAAAGCCTGAAAATTTGGTTTGGCCGCTCCGCGCTTCGCGCTACGCGACCAAACCAAATTTTCAGGCTTTTCTAAACTCGAAATTTTACTTCATGCTTAGCCTGGGAGTGGAAAACACTCGCTTAAAGCTTCAAATTAAATTCTTTTAATAAACCAAGCATCGAAAAATGTGCAACGTATGCATATGTTCGGTGTTATATAAAACTCTCTGTATACGATGCGTATTTTTTGAGATATACGCTATTCCAGGTTACACGAATCACCCGGTGATTTAAATATTATGCATATGGAAAAGTGTAACAAACTAAATTTGTTCTACTTTTATTACTATTATCACATTTACAAAATACTCACAAAATAAATATTTTGTGCATTTTTTTTTGTTAAATCTTAGTAAATATCTATCACATCTTAGCAGTATATATTTTTAACTTTACTTTAAATCAGTGGTTTATACGCGTGGTGCATGAAGTAAAATTTCGAGTTTAGAAAAGCCCCGTGAAAATTTTCTACGCGGGGCTTTTCTAAACTACATGCTCAGTCTGGGAGTGGACGACACTCGTTTGTTTAGTTTTCGTTAGATTTTCAACATATCGAGATTTTTATTAATTTATAAAATTTTCATGAAATGTTTAATATTTCGAGATTTTCGTCAACTCGTCTCGATATGTTGAAAATCTAACGAAAACTAAACGAGTGTCGCCTACTCCCAGACTAAGCATGAAGTAAAATTTCGAGTTTAGAAAAGCCCCGCGTAGAAAATTTGTCGAGGGTCGCGCAGCGACCCGAGACAAATTTTCACGGGGCTTTTCTAAACTCGAAATTTTACTTCATGCGCCACGCGTATAAACCACTGATTTAAAGTAAAGTTAAAAATACATACTACTGAGATGTGATGGATATTTGATAAGATATAGCAAAAAAATGCACAAAGTATTTATTTTGTGAATATAAAATTTTGAATTTAGAAAAGCCCTGTGAATAATAAATAAATAAATAAATAAATAAATAAATAAATAAATAAATAAATAAATAAATAAATACGTTTGTTGTCCAACAGAATAAACCAATTTAGGACATATAAATTAACAAAATTAATATGCTATAATATGTAAAACTAACAAAAATCAATATAATATAGTATGAAAATTAAACAGTATGACATTTAATAAAAATAAATCGATTAACCTCAATGATAATTGGAAATTACAAAAATTATCCGCAATTAAAGGAATAATTATAAAATTATTTCAAAAAACTATTCAAAACAATTACTTAAACCCTTTCCGCGCACAGACAAATTTATAAAATGAATAAGATATAATTTGTAAAATTTACAAAAATTAAATATTATGTATATAAGCAATGCAATACAAACGAATAATCAATAGTATTATTTTCAATAACAATATTAGACAATCAAATATTCAGTAAATTATATAAATATATCCTGAAACAGGTTATTAGCATTGCGGCTCATATGATTAAGGGGCGCTCTCAGCAAAATATTGGTACATGCAATGGGTAAAGAAAAAGTCATTATTTGGCGCGATGTTAGTCGAGAAACATGAAATTGGACCATGCTTAGCAGTTCGGACGAGTTCACTTCATTGCAAATAATTTTTTTCAAAAATGATGCGCTGCATATATCTCTCCGTTTAGACAAAGACAAGCACTCATGCTGTTCAAGTAAGTCACTATAATCTGTCTGTCTGTCAGGATATATGCCACTAATTTTGTAGGTAAGGTATTGAAGAAAGCGCTTCTGGACTCTTTCAATTACTAATGAATCTGACACATAGTACGGGTACCATATTACCGAAGCGTACTCTAATCTGCTGCGTACAATAGCATAATATAAAATTTTTAATAAGTTGAAAATAACGTAATGTCCGCATCAAAAACCCTAACAACTTATAAGCTGATTTACCAATCTCATGAATGTGATTGGAAAATGTGAGTTTATAGTCAAATAAGACACCGAGATCTTTAATATTATTTATCTACGACTGCTTGAATAAGTGACGAATTTGACAATCATTTGAGTTACGTAATGAAACTCATTACCTAACTAGTTAGGTAATGAAATCAAAAACGCACTCATTTTTTAATACCAACTAACCACCAAATTTATTAAACAATTACTTATGAACATTAATAATAACATGTTTACATTTATTTAAGTGTATTCCTGAAGACATTTCTGTTTTAGAAATTTCTAAACTACTGCGGTTACTGGTTGAAACTTCTACAAGTACATTCTTTTCTCCAAGAATATTTGTTGCGATACGTTTCTTATTCTCAACCGAAGTTTCTATGTACCCTTCGGCTACTGTATTGCTCTTCCAACCCCCGTGCCTTTTTATTGTTAGCAGGTCCGCCCCTGAGTTTGCCAACAGTGAGGTCGACGATCTTCTGAAACAGTGACCGGTGTACTCGTTAGCATTTGGTAGTTTTAAAAAAGAAGCAATATTTTTCGGCATGCTACCAATCGTGTTAATGCCTACGGGCTGTTTTATACATTTGCCATTCCTGTAACCAACAAAAAACCTCTCTACGGCATTATGTGGACGCAGTGCCATGTATTTTTTTATAATGTCTACGAAATTGATCCCATCAATGCCTCCAGATGTTATAACAAAGTCTCGCGAAATTTTGGTCTTTGTTTTTGGTATTGTGACGCAGAAGACCTGCCCTTCGTTCCTAACGTTGGTCACTTGCATATAAGTGAGTTCTTCCTTTCTACAGGCTCCACCAATTCCAAAGATCAAAACTACCTGAAAATATATCTTAATATAAAATGTCATGCCTTGTTCTTATTTACCTTTGTTAGTAGCCACTTTTCATCATCAGCTTCTTGTAAAAATCGAGTTATATGTTGTTTTGTTAAAATGTTCGATTTCTTCGGTTTATATCCTTCTGACTGCCTTTTCAGAAATGCGACCAATTAAATAAATTTACTGATATCTACATTTTTCTTTATGGATATCATAGCACGTATCATCGAGTAATATGCCCATAGGCTTGAAGGTTTATAGCGTTTCGAAATATTTTCAAAATATACTAGAAGTACCTTTTCATTTGCTTCATTTTTTATTTTCTTCTCATCGCACCATTTCCGCAAACGTTCATAAGCTTGCTCATATTTAATTTTTGATTTTTCCGGCAATAACATTGAAACTACCTGCGTGGCCGATTTTTCGATATCCGAAGGCAGAGATTCAGAGTCGCTCATTATTTCACAGCAAAACAGAAATTAGAAAATTAATTCTTGAAGTTTTGACTATTAAATTGTTGACATTCAAATTACATGTTGATTGTTGAGATTCAAATTACATGTTGCTATGGTTCTACGTACATACTATGATATTCTAATTTTTCATCAAATTCAATTCAAAAGTATAATTTCCGTAATTCTGAGCAGTCGTAGATAAAAAGTTGTATCTAATACCTGTGGGATAAGGCATATTAACTGAGACTCATGCTATTACTTCGACTCGGGCTACGACCTCGTCTCAGCAACTCACCGCATTCGTCAGTTAATGATGCTCTTATCCCACTAATTAGATAAATATTTATTTCACGTCGTATAATTGTATCGCCAATTTTGTAATTAAAAGAAATGTTGTGATGTTTACGAGTATATGATATTACTTTACACTTGTTTATATTTAGAGTTAGTTGGTTCCCAATACACCAATCAGTTATACGAGTTAAGTCTCTTTGCAGCAAAGCACACTCCAGTTCTGTGGTAACCGCACCATAAATTTTTAAATCATCTGCATAAGCTAATACCCTACAGGACAAAGAGGAAATTAAATCATCTATATAGATATTGAATAATAAGGGACCCAAATTAGAGCCTTGCGGCACCCCAGACGAAGAAATGAAATAATTTGATTTAAACCCATTACACTGGTCGGCATGAAAATCGGCCCTGACACCATTCCTGTTGATTCCTATGTAAAATGACCTCCTGAATCCGAATATGACCCCCGTTTTCCCCCATCTCCCACCGTTTTCGGGGGAGGTCCCCCACCTATTTTTATCACTTTTCGATAATTTGGAGGGATTAAAAGGATTATTTTAGCCTTTACGTTTCTTCTAAGGGGCTAGAGAGGTGGAAAGTTCCAAAACATGAATATTTGTAGCAAGGAGGTAGATTTGGGGGGGGGGGATTTGCCCCCTTAAATTGTAAAAAAATCCTTAAAAATGATCGATTTTTCCGTTTTTTTCGCAGTTTTTTCACTTATTTTCTACATATTCCAGCTCCCATCCCCCCTCATCCTCCCCCAAACAATAAAAATATATAGCAACAATATACAGATAGTTTTATGTAACACCGAACATACGTCGTATATTTTCCGATACTCGGCTTATTAAAAGAATTTAATTTGAAGCTTTAAGCGAGTGTTTTCCACTCCCAGGCTAAGCATGAAGTAAAATTTCGAGTTTTGAAAAGCCTGAAAATTTGGTTAGGTCGCGTAGCGCGAAGCGCGGAGCGGTCAAACCAAATTTTCAGGCTTTTCTAAACTCGAAATTTTACTTCATGCGCCACCGGTTCAAAACACTGACATATTACGAAGTTTAAAACACACCGCTAAACTTTACACTGCATCAGTGTTTTGTACCGGTGGCGCATGAAGTAAAATTTCGAGTTTAGAAAAGCCTGAAAATTTGGTTTGGCCGCTCCGCGCTTCGCGCTACGCGACCAAACCAAATTTTCAGGCTTTTCTAAACTCGAAATTTTACTTCATGCTTAGCCTGGGAATGGAAAACACTTGCTTAAAGCTTCAAATTGGATTCTTGTGATAAACCGAGCATCGGAAAATGTGCAACGTATGCATATGGATACTTTAAAGAAAAATTCTCGTTCTGAAAATGTTCGGTGTTACATAAAACTCTCTGTATAGCAACAATAATAAAAATATATAGCAACAATAATAAAAATATATAGCAACAGTTCGGAAGATTCACTGTACCACGCTGGCGCTCTCAATACCTCGCGCGCACAGGTTTGCCCAGGAATTTTTATTTTACATTTATTATTTTACTTTTTATTTATTATTCTTTACAGCTAAAATAATCCTTTTCACCCCTCCAATGGATGGGTATTGAGAGCGCCAGCGTGGTACAGTGAATCTTCCGAACTGTTGCTATATATTTTTATTATTGTTGCTATTGTGACGCCTCGCTTGGGCTAAATAAAAAAAAACGTGAAGGTTAATTTTAATTTTATTTTAAATTTTATTCAATTATTTATTTCTTATTTGAACCAAAAAATATGTATATGAAGTTCCTTGAAAATTCCCGGCGTAGGCTAGCTAGGGCATGGGGACGGGTTCGATTTTTTTGGCGCTAAGTAGTCTTTCAAATTTTGCCCTACCAGGAATTGACGCGACGGAAAACTACTAAACCTAGATGTTCGATTCAAATAGGAAGTTCATAATAATCAATTACAAAAGAACAATTAAATAATTTAATACTTTACTTTATTAACGTTTGAATAAGTACGACTAAATAATGTTGTTTAAAAGTTATAATATTTTCTTTAAAGTTTAATTAGGTGACACAAAATTTATTAGAGTTGCTATTCCCAATAATATGAAAATTTGCATTTCAAAAACTAAACTTTAATTATTAAATTCGGTGGTTATACCAATGGCCATTGTACAATCCGAGCGGATAATTATCATATCCAAGTCAAATAAGTTAACAAATGACCGTCGGATTAGCACACTCCTAACACTCAATATTTTAGCAACAATTAATTTTATTCATTAATAATATTATATTCTAGAATTAAAATAATTCAGCACAAAAGATTCAAACAAAAAAATCGAAATTGGCACCGTGGCCACCGTAATTAATTAATTATTCACCCTAGTGAATATTTTTTTTTTTACAAAAAAAAACCAACAACAATAATATGACTTCACCGCAAAAATCACAACACACAACTTCGACGCAAGTTAAGTAATTGGCACTTAATTATTTTTAAACACGAGCGATAAAATCGCGTAGTTCGGAATAGAAAAATAAATAGAAAAAAATCTGGCCTGTTTATTTATCCGGCTGCAGATAACGCCCTCCGATCGAGCTCCGCACCTCACGCCTTCATCCGCGGCGCTCCCTGACAAAATTCTGAAGCGAGTCGGACAGCTAACTGGACAACAGGGCTGATAATTAGCCAATCAGGAAGGAGACGAACCACACCGCAAGAAATTTAGCGGCACTTAAGGGTTTTGAGAACTCATTTAAAGGATCATTTAAGATCATTTAAGAGCATTTAAGAGCATTTAAGAGCCTACAATATCACAGAGAGGGGGAGGGAGAGGAGGTGTTAGATAAGTTAAACAAAACGGTAAAATTACATTACCTAAGATGTTGTGCGGCTCTTTTAGCGATGTGCGTGCGGCAGATTATTTCGTGCGCGTCTTAAACGCTCCAAACAACGAAACGCAGAAAAATCTTTATCAGCAATCTTGACGCACAGAACACAATTTCTACAATGGCCAAACGGCGAAAGATCTACTCGGACACTCGCGCATAGTCAATTGTGTCCAGAAGGTGACTTAAGACGACAATGACCGCGCGCGCTTTTTAATTTAAATTAAATTTATGGGCGTTCAAAATTGTGAACGTCACACTATATATTTTTATTATTGTTGCTATATATTGTTGCAATATATTTTTATTATTTGGGGGTGTTTGGGGGAGGATGAAGGGGAATGGAAGCTGGAATATGTAGAAAATAAGTGAAAAAACTGCGAAAAAAACGGAAAAAATTGATCATTTTTAATGATTTTTTTACAATTTAAGGGGGCAATCCCCCCCCCCCCCCAAATCTACCTCCTTGCTACAAATGTTCATGCTTTGGAACTTTTCACCTCTCTAGCCCCTCAGAAGAAATGTAAAGGCTAAAATAATCCTTTTCATCCCTCCAAATTATCGAAAAGTGATAAAAATAGGTGGGGGGGCCTCCCCCGAAAACGGTGGGTGATGGGGGAAAACGGGGTTCATATTCGGATTCAGGAGGTCATTTTACATAAGAATCAGCAGGAATGGTGTCAGGGCTCGAAAAAAAAATTTTTTTTGCAGACCAGTGTTATAAGAAACGTAATTATTACGACAATCTAAGTACGATGCTAAGAAGTTAACTAGGCTTAAAGAAAGGCCAATTGAGCAAAGTTTATTTATTAGAATTTCGTGATTTATGGTGTCAAACGCTCGAGAAAAGTCCGTGTACAATACATCCACTTGCCCGCGTTTGTCAAGAGATTCGCAGATATGCTGAGTAATGACAGCCAAATTTGTCGTTGTAGATCTACCAGAGCAGAATCCATGTTGGTGTGGGGATAGGTAATTAATAATATGATTATAAATAAACTGATAAATAATTTGTTGAAAGATTTTAGAAAAGTTAGAAAGAATTGAAATTGGTCTGTAGTTCTGAATATCTGATTTGTCACCGCGTTTAAATATTGGACAGATTACAGCTGTTTTTCATCTACTTGGGAAAACCATACTTTTTAGAGATAAATTGTAAATAATTGATAGGGTTTTTGCAAATATATATTTACAATCTCTAATTACATAAAATGGTATACTGTCATCACCGCATACCTGCGAATTTCGTAGTTTGTTAATGCTACCTATGACATCACTTTCTTGAATAGACGGCATTATAAGAGTTTCACGGTTGTTGAGTGAATTGTCAGTTATATTAAAGTGCGTTTTGGTAGTGTAAACACTTGCAAAAATATCGGCGAACGCATTAACGATTTCTTGCGGTGAAGAGTAGGTCGAGTTTTCGCTGTGAAGTTCTACCGGAATTCTTGATACACCTTTCTTTAAGTTAATAAACTTCCATACGTCTTTGGGATTTGTTTTGAGGTTAGATTCAATCAGTTTGATATAGTTGTCATAAGCATTCGAGATTTGTGTTTTAGTGAGCTTTCGCAGTCTGGAAAACTCACTGTAGAAAAATAGAGAATTTGAAGATTTCCACTTGTTATGGAAATATTGTTTTAGGCGAATATTACGTTTGATTTCTATAGTAAACCATTGCGGAAACGATTTATTTGATTTATTTGAATTTTTAATTATAGGGACAGATGTGTTGAATGTATCAGACAATTTGTCGTAAAACGCATTACATAGTTCATTTACATCTGTGAACCTATCCATAAACGACCAATCTATAATATTCATATCATCGTATAACTTCAAAAAGTTACATTTTTTGAAGTTGCACCTTACATTGGTGTTAGATGGAAACATAGCCTGTTTGCCGCATATATCTAAACTTAATGTAATCCGTAAAGGTGGGTGATAGTTGTCCTCTTGTACCAGAGGCAACTCATTTCTTGTAATACTTACAACACTATTATAGTTACATAATACTAAATCTAATAACCTACTGTTACAGTTTAAGACATTGTTAAATTGTGTAAGTTTTAATAAATTGATAACATTTAAAAGTACGCTGTACTTTCCATTATTTCGATATGGGTTATCAACATAAGAGGGAATATTGAAATCACCTATAATTTGTGTAGGTTGGTTTAGGATATGTAGAGAGATTAGTTCAAAAAACAGATATAATTCATCTATTGAGGTATCAGGGGGTATATAAATAACTATGAGATAAAAATAGCGTGAAGTGGTGAAACATTTGCAGGTTACAAAGTCTATTAATGGACAGTGATTTCTGATGTTTGGTAAGTCTACTCCTCTAGAAGAGAGATTATTAAACACGGCACACCTCAGGGTTCTATACTAGCCCCATACCTATTCATAATTTTCATGAACGACCTAGACTTGGCTTTCTCACATATGTCAAATGTGAAAGTCTTCAAATATGCTGATGATACATCCCTGGTGATCACGGAAAATTCTATTCAAAGTGCACATACCACATCTTGTGAGGCAGTTCAAATATTTCGCTCATGGTGTACTGAAAATGAGCTGTTGTTAAATTCTGACAAATCTGGCTTTATGCAATTTGTAAACTCGAGAAGCCGAATACAACAAAAAATGTCTAACCCTGTCTCAGACAATATTAAAATAAAAGAATTGGTTCAGGAAAAGTTTTTGGGTGTGAACATGACTCCTACCCTAAATTGGGATGAACATATAAACACGGCCAGTGGCAAACTAAGATCGGCTAGTTTTGCAGTACTGTCGATGAGGGTCTCAGTTAATCAACGAGGTCTTTTAACATTTTACCACGCTCACATCAGTAGCCACCTTATGTATGGAATTATTATATGGGGCGCGTCTAGTGATGCAGCTCGCATATTTAGGCTACAAAAACAAATAATTAGAAGAATAACTTTCTCGTGCCCTAGAAAGAGTTGTCGTTCGCTTTTCATTGAGATGAATCTGTTAACATTTTACTCTTTATATATATACAGTTGTTGCGTCTATGTCCATAAACATAGAAGTAAGTTTATAACCAATCGAGCATACAATTCTATCTCTAATACTCGAAATTTAGATAGCATAAGTGTTCCACTCCACAATACATATCTTTATGAACAGATGGTCCCTATCGATGTCTCACGCTGTATAATAAACTACCAGTTTCCCTCAAAAAAATTAAGCAACAAAATACTTTTAAAAATGTGTTAAAAGGACTACTAATTAAAAAGGCGTATTACTCAGTAAGCGATTTTCTGCATGACACTTTTAATAACATACTATAAGTAAGCTCCTCAAATATGTGAATAATTTTAGTTGTAATTTTAATTTATGGTATTTCATGTTTATATTAAGTATTTTATATAGGTGATTTTCTTCTTCTTTGACAATTGTAATACATGTGAAACATATGTCTTATACAAATAAATTAAAAAAAAAAACATATTCATATGATATATTACTGTTAAGGGCTATCAAAACCCCCCCACCAGTTGTTCTGTTTGTCCTTTCAGAATTTCTATCTTGCCTCATTACGTTATAGTCAGCTGTAAAAAGTTCGCTTGTAAGAATTGATTCACAGAGCCAAGTTTCATTGAGGCAGATTATATCAGAGTCACAATTACACACATTATTGTAAAACGAGTGACTTTTAGAACGGAGTCCGCGGGTGTTTTGATAATAAATGTTTATAGATGTTGTTCTGTTGGACTGATTCAGTTTTCCGGACTGGCGGATAAAGAAACTATTGTAGGTATGCCCCGTTTATACTTGATCCCGATGCCGGTTTCTCCCGAAGACAAGCGCTCTTGAAGCTTCTTCTTTGTTTCACGGTAAAATTCCATTTGAGTTGGAGTTTGGTCCCGGGATATCGATATATGTTTATATAAATTACTATTTTTCAATTCTCTCATATTTTTAAAAACACATGTTATAGAGGAATCATGTGGCAACGACACTTTAATGGGACGCTTGTTGACGGAGCGAGTCGGGTCATATTTACCCAACCTATAAAGTTTTACGTTGTCATTGTCCACTTTTAACAGTGACAGAACATCTTTAACTACTTTTATATCAGTATTATTTTGCGATACTTTCGTATTACATGTTTCCTCCAATCCATAAATAACAATATTGCGCTTACGTCGTTCACGCTCCTGCAATTCCTGAATAATTTTTTCAGTAAACATAGGTTCAGACGTTAGCTGGGATGGTGTAGATTTAAGATTTTTTATTTCTTGCTGTAGAGCTATTACCGCAGATTTTAATTCATTCAAATCATCTTCAATTTTAATGCATCTATTACAGGTCCATGTTAGGCCAGATTTAAGGTTTATTTTTCTAGCTTTACTTTTAGTCAAATTTGCGTATGAAATTTTGAAGAATTTTTTGTAAACACAACACTCTACCATCGAGTGTTGTTCTTCCGGTTGATTACAACAAGCACAATTCATGTTAATGTCAGAAGATGAAAATAAACAAGGAAAGGATTGACGTATTTCACGCTAGCGCGACCCACCGCAGCGACTTAGTTACAAAAGTAGAGTTGAGCCACGGATGGGAAATATTTGTTAATAACAAAAACGAAGAAACATATGGCAGAAACTATTAAGGAAAAGGAAAAAATGTATGTACGGAGGATGAAACGTATGAATGAAATAAAATACAATCAATCAAAAACTATGAATGAAATAAAATAATAAAATACGGCCAATGGATTGATACAAGATATCGCTCAATAGGTGTAAATGACCATGAGTATAGATAAGTTCAGAAATGATGGAGGCTTTTTTCGAAATCTGACCTTCACAATGCTAGGCTGTGCAGGGGAATATTACCAAGCCAAATCAACGAAATTACAAGTAAGATAGCAGTTAGATTTCACTAAGATTCACTCACCACGTGAGTGATTATTAATCCAATCACCGTGCCAATTTTTAGAATTTTCTGGTACTATTAAACCACTTAAATTAATTCACTAGCACGAGCACATGCACATCATCAGTGTAAATATTTGTTAAAATTCCTTTTTTTATATGTAACGTTTAGGTCAAATTCTCTTCAAACCAACTAACATTTGAACAAAGTTAAATTTTGATTTGAAATATTTATATTATATGCGCATCTAATGGTTTTTGATTAAAATAAATCAAACAATAAATAAGCATAAAAAACTTACAATTTTTAATAATAATAATAATAATAATAATCTTTATTACGGAATCACCATTTTAAAGAAATAATACAAACAAAAATATACCAGTGTTACTATAAATCAATACATATGCAAAAAAGAAATTACAAATTTTAAATAATATCAATGATTAATGCAAAAAATTAAATCACAGTTAAGAGATAACATAAAAATAAAAATAAGTTCTTCAGTAGTAATAACAATAATCGCTAATTAAAAAACAAATAAAAAAAATACACAAATAATAAAATACAAACCAGTTTTTTCAACAATACAATTAATAAGAATTACATAATTACACAATACAATTTTGTTGATATACCTCTTAATAACAAATATGCATTTTGCATATAATCCGAGCCTTAGTTATCAATGTTCGATTTATAAACTATATTATAACAGAATGTTAATTTGTGCAAATTAACGAAACAATTAATTTTAAGGTAATTTAATCGAAATCCATATCATAATCACTAGTTTATTCCTCATAATCACACAGACAATTAACAAATAGATTTATACGACCGGAATGGGCCAAAGAGAAACGTCCGAAATCGCATTAAAACCGAGCCCAATCGAACGTTATTACCCGGCGAGCCGAATTTAATCAAATATAATGAATGGACAATTCAGATCTGTAAAATTCCAACTCAACAAGTTAACGTAACGCAATCGACGCAAGCAAATCTCTTTAGCATCTTTTTTTCGCGATATTCCGGTCGTTTATCGGATGTGTTAGGCGCGGGCGACACAAACGTCCGGTCGTATAATCCCGGACACGGCGAATTCAATTACAATTACACTTAACGTGTGTGTGCGAGTGTGTTGTTAAACGGGCGAGTGGCGAGTGCACGTGCACACACGTGTCTATCCACCATAACGTTGTTATATATTATTATATAGATGCAAGCGCAAACTAATTGTTATCGTTAATTAATATTCTATAATCGTGTCGGTGCGGGTGAATGCAGAGAGAGAGAGATGGATGAAGTTGTTTGTGTTGGGGGCGGAAAGGTTGATTGATTTTGGTGGATGCGCCGGGCGAACGAAAGCTCTATTGCCCTTTAGAATGAATTGATAGACGTTTGGAGACGGAGATTTCTGTATATGTAGAAGGCAAGGTGACTCTAATTTTTTTATATTTTTTGATTTTGTATGCATTTTTCTTTAAGAATTTTGTAAAATTTATCATACAATTTTTTTTGTCGATGTTTTCGTAATTCGTCGTTTACATAAATTACAATGAATTTAATTAAATTAATGTTTATTGGCGGCATACGCCCTTTTACAAAATAATATATAAATCTACAAGTGCTAGTAACAGGTGATCCATTTCGAGGTTCCTACTTTTTTAAAGAAAAAAAACCACAGAAAATTCAAATTTATTGGAGAATGTTTATTATCATTTGAAAGAACATTCTTTGGCATTTGTAAATAAAACACTTTTTACTTTGTTTAACCACTGGATCCAGTGGTTAAACAAAGTAAAAAGTGTTTTATTTACAAGTGTATTTAAGATGTACCACAAAGTGGTAACACCAAACAATTCTTTGGCATTTATTTTTTGAAGATTATGTCTATCAATTGTTGGCCGTTGCTACGTCGCAGATGGTCCATCCGTTGAGTCCAATTTTCGATGAATGGTTCGAGCATTTCGACTGGTAACTGGCGAATGACACGCGTGATGTTTTCCTCCAAGGCCCGAATCGAAGCGGGTTTGTCCGCATAAACTTTAGACTTTACATATCCCCACAGGAAAAAGCCTAACGGTGTGATATCACACGATCTTGGTGGCCAATCGACCGGCCCAAAACGTGAAATTATGTGCTCACCGAAATGTTCTCTCAATAAATCCATTGATTGATGCGAAGTGTGGGAAGTGGCGCCGTCTTGCTAATACCAAATGTCGCTGAGATTACGAGCTTCAATTTCAGGCAACAAATAGTCGGTTATCATGGCACGATAACGGTCGCCATTGACGGTTACGTTCGCACCGGCATCATTTTTAAAGAAATATGGATCGATGATTCCACCGGCCCACAAACCACACCAAACCGTTGTTTTTTCTGGATGAAGTGGCAGTTCTTGAATCTCTTCAGGTTGCTCTTCGTCCCAAATGCGGCAATTTTGTTTGTTTACATACCCATTGAGATAGAAATGGGCCTCATCGCTAAACAAAATTTGCCTCGAAAACGTCGGATCTTCTGGGAACTTTTCAAGAGCCCATAGAGCGAAGCGATGTCGCTTGGG
The DNA here is from genome assembly GCA_932526585.2 of Philonthus cognatus. Classification (NCBI taxonomy): domain Eukaryota; kingdom Metazoa; phylum Arthropoda; class Insecta; order Coleoptera; family Staphylinidae; genus Philonthus; species Philonthus cognatus. The sequence continues at coordinate 178,191,731 of OW052241.1, forward strand.
AAGGTTGAGCGGCTTCAGTTGTTGCACAAGCTGCATTTTGTACGCTTTCAATTTAAGATCTCGACGTAAAATGAACATTTCGTTATTATTTGTTTTTTTTTTTAATTCTGTCTAATAGAAAGAAATATTTTTTCAATTAAGTATTTAATTGTCATTTATGTTATGGACACATTTTTCACCCCACTACCAACCCCTAATCAAAGATTTTTTTGTAAAAAAATCTTTTTTTTTAATATTTTAGACAAATATAATGAGTCATTTTTCGTAAAATAAAAAAAAATAATAAAAAGTTTTAAACAACCCCCACCCATCTGATTTATATAGAAAACACTCTCATATTTCAAAATAATTTAAAATTTTGTAACAAAATTTTACTTGGAATGGTTCCTATAAAGATTACATGTTTATTTTATACTAGAAACACAAGGCCGTAGCTAGGGGGGTGGGGAATATGGGGGTTTGAACCCCCCCGAAATTCTGTGCGAAAATATAAAACGTCTTAGCGAATTTTGTAGACTTGTATGAAAATAACAAAAAACTAATTGTTTTGTAATTATTTTATTTTGTGTTTAAGGGTAAATTATTAGAAAACTATATATTTACAACATTATTTACACAAATATATTATATATACATATTATACATGGACACACTATATACACATAAATATATATACACATGTTCAATTGAAACCAGAATATTAGGTACATAATGCAAATACACATTTACACCAAACTATTCAGTATCACTGTCGGAGTTTGAATTATCTGATAAAGGAAAATTATTTGAAATGTGTACCAATTTAACAGCCTCATCGTCAAATGTTTTAATTCTAGCAGATCTTGATATATGATTTCTTTTTGATATAGTTGAAATATATGGATCAGAAGAATATAACAATGTATGAAATAGGTCTGTGATGGTTTGTAAACGGGAAAATTTTCGAGTGTGATGTTCTCGGTATTTCCTTAAATCTTTATTGCGAGCTTCTAGTGCCTCTTCGGATAACATCCCAATTGGCAATGTTGCTGATTGAATTATATCCGCACCATGAATTAAAATTTTATGCAAAGAGGTGGGCATGTATACCATGGATATAATTCGATATATTTTTTTGCTGTTTCATCCAAATACAAACGAAACGCTTCTATATTTGTAGCTTCTCCGTAAGAAATGACTTGCAAAATTATTTTAATTCTTTTTAAAAAATTTTCGTCTAACCCTGTAATTTTTGATGTTGTCTTATATTCTTCAAAGAAACGACTTGCGATATTACCATCATTTGTTGTTCCGAAATTAGGTTTTACCACATCAACTAATAATCCTAATTTAGATTTTAATTCCTTTTGAATTTTTAATTTTGTAATTTCTAATGTTTTTTTTTTCATTGATATCTCGAACTTGCCATTTTTTGATATCGAGACGATATGCTATATGCAGCATGCATTCTAATGAACGAATCCAAGCATGTAAAGAAGAAATACCATAATCATAGTATTTTTCAATTTTCGGTAAATTTTTTACTTTTTCTAATTGATTCATTATTTTAGGGGTAGCTCCACATATAGCACACGTTTGAGTTGAAGTGTCTGTAACTGTGCTATAAGTCTTGCCATTAATCATAGTCATTTTAAAACTATGATTAATTATAATTTGTATATTGTTTAACTCTACATTCGTTGGTAAAATGGTTTCAATTTGATTTTCAATATCATTTACCACAAGTTTTATAATTTCTTTAGACTCCTTTTTAAACATAATCTTAATTGGTCTACAAAATCTAGTTGAGGATGGTTTCGGATTTTGCCATAAAATATTATCATCTTGTATTGATATTATTTCAAGAGGCACTAAGCACGCAGAAAGCATAAAATATATATTCATCACTTTCGGACTCATTAGAGAATTTTTGCTTATATAATGAGTGACCTGAACTACCATCACAGCCCCATTTGTACATAATTTTAAACTCGTTTCCAATTTCATCAAATGAACTCAAATTTCCCAGAGAAATGAATAATCTTTGACTAGTATGGTCGACCAAGGCTTGCAAAGTAACTTCTGCAGCAGTTTCAGTGTATGATATACTAACTTCTGCGGGATACCATGCTTTTTTTGCTTTCAAAATACTATCATAGCTTGGGTAAATATTTGCATTACGTACCTTAGCTCCAGATTGTATCAATTTATAGGAATGCTTTGTAAATCTTCCGTCGATATATAACGCCAAGGCTTCTTCTGGTGTATATTTTTGAACTTTTTGTTGGGGTGATTTCCAAGCCTGCTTAATACTGGAACCTCTTGTTGGTGAATTTGTTGTAACCTCGTTCACTATTTCTGCACTATCCCTCTTTCCAGATGCTCGTAAATTAACCTGAGTGGCGAACGCAATTTCCTCTTCGGAATAATTTTCCATCAATGGCCTAACTTTTCTTTTTTTCGAAAAATTTGATAAATCACTAAATGATTTGTACGGCCCTCTCGAAGATGGTCCAGGTACAGGTTCATCGATTGTATCAGTCAAAGAAAATGTCTGTGTTTCGTTTAGCCACTCTGCATAATTATTTTCAAATCGGGAACATACTCTAAATACTTTTTGCCACTTAGAATTTAAAGATGACGTAAAAGAACGTATTTGATCTTTTAATATATTTATATTTTCATTTTGGTCTTGAACATTAAAGTTCATTAAATCAAAAATATATTTTTGAACGGCGCTGTTTTTCTCTTCCACCGTGCGCTCCATACGCCAAACATTGAAGAGAGCGCTTCGGCGAACGGTTACGCGGCCTGAAAAAGAATTATTACTTGAATGGTTGCACGTGGCTGCATATAATGTTTGTTTATATGATAAGTTAAATAGTTGCTCTATAACTGAAAAAAATCCCAATGCGTACCGCTGCGTACGGAATATACTTTTTCTCTATCATGCTTAAGAAATTTTAATTTACAATGAAAAATTGTATGAGTAATTTATGTCATTATTTATTATTGTTGCATAAAAATATAAAAAAACAAATAAACACAAATGATAAATACATACCAGTAGAATGTATATCCATCGTTGTTTTAAAAATTTCACTTCACACAACTGAAAACTAAATATTTAAAACTTATGCGTTTGAGAGCGTACAAACAACTAATGATCGGTCTCTCAATAGGATGTACTTTGGGCACCGATAATTACCAGGAAAGAGGGTTGAGGGGATTATGCTTTTACCTGCGCACCAATGGGTCATTATACTAATGATATTTACACAAATATTCGATTTTCTAAATACTTTATTTTTCGCTAAATGTTCGGCTAAATTTGAAAATCGACCACTGTTCGACATCCCGTCCAAAATCGTCAATCGGCGGGCCTCGCTAAAACGGTTCCCATAGGACCCTGTGTAAATGGGCCCGCCTGAACCAAGTTGCCCTCGGGGACAGGAAATGAATTCTCTTTGGCAACATAATTGTTCTACCTACTTTCTACCATCTTAAAGGACCTTCGTAATTTTTTTCGGGAAAAAATAAATTTTATGGAAATTTGAAAATTTCGAAAGGAAAAATGGAAAAATGTCAAATTTTTACGAAAATCCTAAAATCTCAGAATAAATTTATATTGTATCAAAATGTAATTAATGAACGGGAGTATATTCTCTGCAAATTTGGGCAATATAAAAATAAACATTTTTCGCACAATTCGCTCAAGAAGTGGACGCTCGAAAATCGATCGAAAATATTGTTCCACTTTGGGATTTTTTTGGGGACACATAATAATAATAATAATATTTATTAGTCGAAAATGTACATACATGCATATGAGACACGTCAATATACATATAGTAATCTTAACAATTAATTATTAAAATATTCGCTTATATTATATATAGATTTATTTAACAGAAAGGAGTGTAATTTATTACAAAAAGTTTTCATACTGCTATTTGATTTTATGTCGACTGGCAGTCGGTTGAACAGTAGCGCACCGAGTACATTGGGAGAGTTTTTAAGAATATTTAATTTGTACTGTTTTATGTAAAGATTATCAGCTGTCCTCGTAGGGTAGTTATGTATTTGTTTGTTTAATACAAATGCAGGATCATTCTTAAAATAGTCTTTACAGGAATCTGTTCTACCGATACCAGCCATCGCTCGAAGGGCTCTCTTTTGGGCAATGAACACTTCTCGCCATGAACTAGACATTCCCCAAAAGCAGACTCCGTATCTCAATCGAGACTGAATGACGGCATGAAAGAAATGTTTAAGCTGACATAAAGTAAGATAATTATTGAGAACACGTATATTATAACAATATTTGTTAATTGTTGAAACTAATTTTCCACAGTGTATATTCCAGTCGAGATTTTGATCAATATATACTCCTAGAAACTTTGTATTATCAACTGGCGCCAGCTGGTGGGTATCTAGTGTAATATTTAGTGTCAAGTCTTTCTTAGTTTGTTTGGTACTAAATCTAATGTACGCAGTTTTTGATAAATTTATAGAAAGTTTGTTGAAGGCAAACCAATGGGATAAATTATTTAATGTTGCATTACAAGAGTTCTCTAAAATAGGAGATTCATGATGGCTTACAATAGCTGAGGTATCATCAGCATACATGAGAATCGAAGCGTTGGAAATGTGATTGATAATATCATTGATATAGACTAAAAATAATAGAGGTCCGAGGATGGATCCTTGAGGAACACCTATATTGGTTATTACGTAGTGTGAATTTATGTTATAGGGGGTATCGTGTTCATAGTCAGTTATTTTTACTCGTTGTCGTCTATTAGAGATATGAATTGAACCAGTTGCATGCTGTACCTCGTATACCGTATGTATACAGTTTGTCTAGCAAAAGATCAATATCTAAGCAATCGAAAGCACGGCTGAGGTCGATGAAGATACCAACGGGTTGATTACCTGCTTCAAGAAGTTCTGTAGTTATTGAATAAAAGGAATGCAGTGGTGGTCGAAAATGTTCTTCGAAACCCGTGCTGTGCTGGTGTGATGATGTTGAATTTGTTTAGGTATTCTGTTAATCTATTATAATAATAATAATTTATTTACATTCCATAAATACATACAAAATAATACTTGTACATGTAAATCGTCACAGAGGTATATATATATATATATATATATATATATATATATATATAAATTTTAGATAGATAAATTCAATGTGAAATATCGATAAAATAAATAAATAAATTAACATAGAAAGTTCACGTAATTAAAATTTAAAATTATAAAATTCTGACATAGAGTATGGCTCAAGATCACATAAGAGTTCATATATTTTTTTTTGGCTTTGTTGTAATCATTTATTACTTTAATTGACAATGGAAGATGGTTAAACATTTTAAGGGATGAGTAAAAACAACCTTGCTTAAATTTATTGAGTGAATGATGTGGTAAGTTGTATACTTGACCGTATCTGCTAGGGTATCTAGTTGAGTAAAACACGTCCCCGAATAGCGACTTGTTTTTTAAAAAGAATTTCAAACACTCGTAAATGTAGAGACCATAAAAGGACAATATCTTTTGTTTTCTAAACAAACCTCTACAGCTTGCATTTATTTTTTGTTTAAGTAATATTCTTGTTGCCTTTTTTTGCAGTGTAAACACTTTCCCTGCAGAAGTACTGCCACCCCAAAATATCAGACCATATCTTAATTGGGATTCAATGTTTGAAGAGTAAAATAGTTTAGCAATGCGATGGTTTGTGTTTTTGATTAATACCCTAAGTCCATAACACGCTCCGCTTAGTTTATTACAGATATAGTCAATATGACGATTATATTTTAAGGTGTTATCTAATATAATTCCAAGACATTTGACACTATTTGTAATTGGATATAATTTATTATTTATAGTGATGTGTGGGGGCGTGTTTATGGCTTCAGTTGTCTTAAATAATACAATATTGGTTTTAGACTCATTTAGTATTAGATCGTTTGTTTTAAACCATATTTCTAGGTTGTTAATACAGTCGTTGCTCAAATGTTCGATGTCAGAAATAGATTTTCCGCTGATTAGTAGATTAGTATCATCAGCGTAATTTAAGATTTTACAATACGCTGGAACTGTTTTAGAGATATCGTTAATGTATATAACAAACAGCAAAGGGCCTAGGATGCTCCCTTGCGGAATTCCTTTATTTATAGTTAAGGGCTGTGATAAAGAAATGATATTATATTTAGTGTCTGTGATTTTTGTAAAATGGATTCTGTCGATTAAGTATGATTGAATTAGGTCATACGCAACGCCTCGAACACCATACATAAAAAGCTTGTCCATCAGTATTTTATGGTTGATGGTATCGAATGCTTTCGACAGATCCACAAAAATTCCACAAGATAGTTGATGATTTTCCATATTTTCCAATATTTCGTTTATATAATCGAAAAGAGCTGTTTCTATGCTTTTACCCTTTAGAAATCCATGTTGTGCAGATGAGAGTAAGTTGTGTTTTTAAAAAAAATGTAAGCAAACGATTTTGTATGATTTTTTCAAATATTTTTGATAAAGAGATTAGGAGACTGATAGGCCTATAGTTTCCTAAATTATTTTTATCACCTTTTTTATATATAGGCATTAATAAAGATGTTTTAAGCTTACTTGGGAATATTCCCGTTTTCATTGATGAATTTAAAATAATGCTTAAAGGTAACGCTATATGATGTATTGATTTTTTGATTATGTGCATGGGTACTTCATCAATCCCCGTTGCGGTGTTATTTGATATACTCAATGTTATTGTAATTATTTCTAAATCGTCTGTAGGATAAAGAAAGATAGAATTTTCGTTGAATGAAATGTTAGTTTTATTGGCAATGTTGTTTGAGTTGTTATTTGTTAAGTTATTAGCTATTTCATTAAAAAATATGTTAAAATCATCCACTAATTTGTTTAAGTCGTTGCTATGAGGCATTGTTTGAGTCTTTTTCCCACCAACGACATCTCTAACACAGTTCCAGGAGGCCTTTGATTTATTAGTTGAGTTATTTAAAATTGTTTCCATTTGTTAATGCTTTTCTTTAATTAATAAATTGTTATAGTTTTTTTGCTCTTTTTATGCAGGTGAATGAATTCTGGTCTATAATTGGAGATTGTTTTATATAAGAGAAGGTTATTTTTACTAAGTTTGAGCGCTTCTGTTTGAAATACTTTTTTTGATTTCTCTTTGCATTTTTTTATAAATGGAAAACAGCTTTGAAAACATGTGTATAAATAAATCATATTGCATGTCTGGACAATCTACTTTGATGATATTACTAAATGATTCCTTTGATATTTTTTTTTTAAAATTAGAGATATTTTGTTCCGAAAAATGTCTAATGTTGATGACAGGTTTTTTTTTAATTTCAATACTGTTTTTATACGTGAGTAATTGCCCAGTATGATCTGATATTGGGGATGGCAGCACCTCTGATGTTACGTTTGATGTTTCATTAGTGATGATGTTATCAATGCAAGATTTAGTAGTTTTGGAAATACGAGTGGGTTCCTTTATAAGGTAGCATAAGTTAAATGATTTCAACAAATATAACAAATTATTTAATGTATTTGAAGGTTTTAAAAAGTCTATGTTTAAGTCACCGGTTATGAAAAAAGTTTTATTTGTGGATGAGAGACAAAGAAGTAACTTTTCGAAATAATCCAGAAATAAATCAATATTACCAGATGGGGGTCTGTATGCACAAATTATGAGAACGGTTTTTGTATTTAGGTTAAGAGCAACACTCGCACACTCAAATTGTCGCATTTCTGTAAACGCACTCACATCAAAAACCGAATACTCTATCGATGATTCGATGTAAATAGCCACTCCTCCATGTTCCTTTTCTTTCCTGCAACATGTAGATCCCAGCTTGAAGTTTGGTATGTTGACCATCTTTATCTGATCGTTTGTGAGCCAATGTTCTGATAGACATAGAATGTTGCATTCATATTCTTCTGTTAATGCTGTTAATTGGTTTATCGATGTAGTAAGGCATTGGACGTTCTGGTGAAGTAGTAGTAAATTCCTTGGATTTCCTATTATATGTTTGGTTTGGATTGACGTGGGTTTTGAAAATTTGAGCGTTTTGTTTTAAAAAAGAATCGGTTTATAATTATGTTCTTAGGCCAGACATTTTCGTTAATTATATCCACTTCACACTCGATCGGAATGCCAATTTGCATGCATAATTCGAACAGTTTAAAAAAGGTAGATACTAAGGCTATTGGTCTATAGTGTTGGATGTGCTCGTTGTTGTTTTTTTTTATAAATTGGAATAATTATTAATTCTTTCAGTTTATCTGGGAAAATTCCGTATTCAAGCGGTATATTTACTAAATGTGTTATTGGTTTTAATATCTGTAATGCTGATGTTTTAATTATGAAGTCAGGAATGTTGTCAAAGCCATGCGATTTTTTGTTTTTTAATTTATTTATCATGATCAAAATTTCATATTCTTCATAAGGTCTTAAAAATATGGATTGCCTTTGTGTGTTGTACTGTTGTGTTATCGGTGGAGTTGTTCTGATATTGCTCACTAGATTTAAAGGTTCGTTGCTGAAGAATAAAGATGATTATAGGTCAAAATGCAGCTGAATCCTTTAGGATTGGAATGCTTTAAGTCCTGATATTTTAGTTTGTCAAAGGGCTGAGTAATCTCAGTCCGACCGGCATCACATCCAAAATCACGAATCGGCGGGCCTCGCTAAAACCGTTCCAATAAGACCAACTGGAACCCGGGGAGCGGAAATGAATTCTCTTTAGCAAAATAATTATTCTACCTACTTTCTACCACCATGAAGGGTCTTCGTAAATTTTTTCGGGGAAAAAAAATGTTGATGGAAATTTGAGCATTTCGAAAGGGGTAGGTAGGTAGGTATGGAAAAATGTCAAATATCGACGAAAATCCGAAAATCTTAGAATAACTTTATATTATATCAAAATGTAGCTAAAGAATGGGAGTATATTCTCTGCAAACTTGGGCAATATTTAAAAAATAGTTTTTGCTAAATTTGCTCGAGAAATATATGCTCGAAAATCGGTCGAAAAAATTGTCCGACTTTCGGAATTTATTGGGGCGGCCACAGACAAAACATAGCGACGATTATAGGTCAAAATGCACCTGACTCTTTAAGGATTGGAATGCTTTAAATCCCAATATTCTACTTTGTCAAAGAGCAGAGTAATTTCAGTCCAACCAGCGTCGCGTCCAAAATCACCAATCGGCGGGCCCCCGCTAAAACCGTTCCCATAAGACCGGGCCGGGCCGGCCTGAACCAAGTGGCCCTCAAGGACCGGAAATGAATTTTCTTTGGCAAAATAATTGTTCTACCTATTTTCTACCATCTTGAAGGGCCTTCGTAAATTTTCTCAGATTTTTTCGGGGACAAAAAAAAGTTCATAGAAGTTTAAAAATTTTGTAAGGGGAAAAAAATGTTGATGGAAATTTGAATATTTCGAAAGGGGTAGGTAGGTAGGTATGGAAAAATGTCAAATATCGACGAAAATCCGAAAATCTTAGAATAACTTTATATTATATCAAAATGTATCTAAAGAATGGGAGTATATATATGGGAGTATAGGTATGGAAAAATGTCAAATTTTGACAAACATCTGAAAATCACAGAATAACTTCATATTATATCAAAATTTAACTAAAGAATGGGAGTATATTCTTCACAAATTTTGGCAATATTAAAAAAAAGTTTTCGCACAATCCGCTCAGGATATGGGCGCTCGAAACGTTTTCGAAAAAATTGTCTGACTTTAGAAATTTTTTTAGGACGGCCACAAGCGACACATAAGGATGATTATAGGTCAAAATGCAGCTGAATTCTTTAAGAATTGATTGCTTTAAGTCCACTTTTAAAAATTAAGTTATTCAAAACCAAGTTCCAAGGTACTCGATTACAGTATAATAATAATAATAACAATTTTTATTCTCCGACAGATATACCATAAAAGGACAAGTAACAAAAAATATATATAATTCAATTCAGTATCAAGATTGTTTAATATTTTTCACTTAAAAAAAAAACATCTAAGTTAAAAGAGTCTCAATTTATTGTTGCAGTTTCTGAAACAATAAATTGACTGTGGAGCAGTTTCTTTATCAGTCGGATAAATACAATATTTTTCAACCATTAGAAAACTCCAAGTACAATAGTGTGAATTCCCAGTTTTCGAATGAGAAACAAATGAAGCATTTTCTTATTTGGCTAGTTTTTTTATTAATATCATCTTTTATGTTGCAAAAACGAGATAATTATACAAAAAAAAGTTGTTTAAACGCCGAGTGATTCGAAATCGTTTGAAAGTTAGACAAAGTTAGACGAGTGGTGAGTGTATAATAAGTGAATGAGAGAGCGTTTAATAAGATCGAGTTAGATTCTTTGTGGCGCGCTGCGGCACGGTGTCAGTAATTGTAATTAGGTTGGTACTAACTGCATTAATAAACAGTAATGAATTCAATAAGGTTTAGTTGCCGACGACGCCCGTTTACTAACCGTTTGTTCGCACACCTGCTCGCTGCCTCGGAGGCGTCGCTACGCGTGTGCCCACGACGACGCCGACGCGGCCACCGATAACCTCCAAAAATACACCGAGCGACGTCCGAATTTTCACACCCCATTTACATAATTTATTAAATTTCACTAACATTTACACGAAATTTAGAATATTATTAATTTATTTGTCACAAGTTCTTTTAAAGGTTGTTCCTAGCGAAAAAGTTAAATTTGAAATGTTATTTGAGTCGGCTAGATGCGAAACCAGTCATACAACTATTTTTGTTTTATCTGTAGATATAATATAATTATCTTAAAAACCTTAAAGTTACGGTTAAAAATCATAAACCTAATCGAAAGAGAGTTGAATTTTGAATCGATTTGACAATTAAATATCACAACTGTGTGTGCATTAATGTGGCTTTTAAATACAGGGATTTTTTCTTTCAGGTATACATACGTATGCATACACTGTAAATTTTACGACATTCGTTGCTTTTATGAAAGATTTTAATTTGAATCTTTAAACGAGGGTTTTCCACTCCCAGACTAAGCATGAAGTAAAATTTCGAGTTTAGAAAAGCCTGAAAATTTGGATTGGCCGCGTAGCGAAGCGGAGCGGCCAATCCAAATTAGGCTTTTCTAAACTCGAAATTTTACTTCATGCGCCACGCGTATAAAACATTGAAATATCGTAAAGTTTAAAATATACGGCTTTAGCAATCTAATATGTAGATGTCAATTAAACGTAAGTCAAATTCTGCGCTGAAAATATTGTTTAAAACAGTGATTATAGGCAACCCAATAACTCTAACGTATATTAGGTTGCCTGTTGTTGTATGTGTGTGTTTTTGAACTGGTGAATAAGCAACGTTGTGTTACTGTGTGGTGTCGATTGCATGCTGGAGGCATCATTGGCCATTACTTTTTCAAAAATGAAACTGTCAATGGCGAGCGTTACAGGTCAATGATTCGAAGTTTTTTTGACCCCCAACGTCAATGCAAATCTGTTGAGAACTAAATGGATTCAACAGGACGGCGTAACTTGCCACACCACGCGGTAAACCCTCACAATGTTGTTAGAGAAGTTTAATGGTCAATTTATTTCAAATCAAATCAAATCACAAATAGAAAGACTGTTATTCCTTACTTCACTTATTATTTTTATGTTAGATGTACATTTCGAGACACAAGGTGCTCATTATCAATAACAAACTCACAGTTTGTTATTGATAATGAGCACCTTGTGTCTCGAAATGTACATCTAACATAAAAATAAAAAGTGAAGTAAGGAATAACAGTCTTTTTATTTGTGATTAATCACTTCACGTAAACTCGAAACAATACAGTTATCAAATCAAATCAAATCAAATATTTATTTACCATCATATACAAGGTGTACATTGGTGTTGGTCAACTTAAAATTAACAAATTAAAAACTAAAAAACTAAAAACTAAATGTAGATTTACAATTGCACATAATAAGAACGAAACACCACAATTCACAACAGATTAAAAATATTAAATGTTATCCTCAAAAATGTCATTAAAACTGTAATATACTCTTGTTTTAAGTATTTCCTTCAAACGTTTCTTAAATATAACACTATCGTGAGATTTCAAATGATTTGGAAGTTTATTATATATTTTAATGCCAAATATATTCGTACTTTGATTAAAAAACACTTAGAACCTTTCTTCAATACTTTATTTTGTAACCAAATGTACATTTCGGACACGAAGTATCCATTATCAATGGTTTGATACTAATATGTATTAGTATCAAACCATTGATAATGGACACTTCGTGTCCGAAATGTACATTTGGTTACAAAATAAAGTATTGAAGAAAGGTTCTAAGTGTTTTTTAATCAAAGTATAATTATCTTCAAGTAACTCAATTAATCCAAATATATTCGTACTGTTATTCGTTATTCGTATTTCGTTACATAGACCTAACAATTAACTACCTAGATCGTGTGATTTGATCCCATTAGACTACTTTTTGTAGGGCTACGTCAAATTACTGATTTATGCTGATAAACAAGCAACGATTAAAGACTCAGAAGTCAACTGTCGGCGCGTAATTGGAGAGATTAGCGCGACCACACTGGATCAAGTTATGTAAAATTAAACCAATAAATGGTTCATCTAAGACGGAATCGCGGTAGTTACAAGCCCAAAATTATTATTTTAAACATGAATTACCTAATAAAGCATTTAATAGGCTAATAAAATATCACAAATGTCTGTGCATTAATGTGATTTTTAAATACAGGGAATTTTTTTTAGGTATACGGATGCATACACTGTAAATTTTACGACATTCGTTGCTTTTTTAAAAGATTTCAATTTGAATCTTTAAATGAGGGTGTTCCACTCCCAGACTAAGCACGAAGTAAAATTTCGAGTTTAGAAAAGCCTGAAAATTTGGATTGGCCGCGTAGCGAAGCGGAGCGGCCAATCCAAATTAGGCTTTTCTAAACTCGAAATTTTACTTCATGCGCCACACGTATAAAACACTGAAATATCGTAAGGTTTAAAATATACGGCTTTAGCATTCTAATATGTAGATGCCTAGATCGTGTGATTTGATCCCATTGGACTACTTTTTGTAGGGCTACGTTAAATTACTGGTGTGTACTGATACACCAGCAACGATTAAAGACTTAGAAGTCAAATTTCGGCGCGTAATTGGAGAGATTAGCCCGACCACACTGGATTAAGTTATGTAAAATTAAACCAATAAATGGTTCATCTAAGACGGAATCGCGGTGGTTACATGCCCAAAATTATTTTTAAACATGAAATGCCATTACATTGATGACCTAATAAAGCTAAAACATCTGTTATTTTATTGATTTTTATGTGTTTTATTTAAAAAAGAAGTTCTATACCTCTAAAAAAAAAACACCCTTTATTACCTTATTATTATTTCTATTAACTAATCATTATTATTATTAACAAATTGTTAATGTAAATTTTAAACACATTCCGAAAATATATTTAAATAAATAATTTTTAAAATTATGCTAATTAACGAACTAATCAACAATAAATTTTATCCCCCCATAAAATATTTTACAAAATCACGAGCGTGTTTTTATTATCCAACCTGATTATAATACGGCCCACTAATTATTCCTATTATAATTAAGTTATGAATAAATTATGCACCATGCAAATTATTATGTAGTAAATCCGTTCGTTTAAAAAGTGATTACTGAATTAAACATTCAATTCAGACGCGGTTCCGATATTTATATTTATCGAAATTAAAAATTTACACCAGATTTAATTTATTATTCTCATTCAATCGCCGCTATTTTTTAACATAATTTTAATTTGGGATTATTTTAATTGTATTCAATAGTTTTAATTACAAATAAATATATAATCAAACTGTTCACTGTGGAGGCTTCTACTTCGTTATACATCATTATTTACCAGAGCTGTGCAGGATTCGAATTATTCAGGACTCGATTCCCGGATTCGAATCCTTTTAGAGGATTCAAAAGAGGTATTCGAATACTTTAGTGAAAACGGATTCGTGATCTGGATTCGTTACATTTTTTTAAATGGATTCGCATTCGAATCCAGACGTAGATGATTCGAATCCTTACAAAAGGATTCGAATTCTTATAAAAGGATTCGATTCTTATAAAAGGATTCGAATCCTTATAGAAGGATTCGAATACTTATAAAAGGATTCGAATACTTATAAAAGGATTCGAATCCTTATAAAAGGATTCGAATCCTCATACACGGATTCAAATCTTCTCAAATAATTCGAATCATCGCTATTAAGGCTGGGATTCAAATTCGATTAATTCAAATAGTTTAATATTCTTTAAATCACTAAATTATTCATAATATAAATATTTACATTTTCGAATAATTCAAATATTTGTGAATACATACTTGGTTGCTTAACCATGAAAAATGTCCAACCTTAATAGTATATTTTTAACTACACTTGAAATCAGTGTTATATACGCGTGGCGTATGAAGTAAAATTTCGAGTTTAGAAAAGCCCCGTGAAAATTTGTCTCGGGTCGCTGCGCGACCCTCGACAAATTTTCTACGCGGGGCTTTTCTAAACTCGAAATTTTACTTCATGCTTAGTCTGGGAGTGGACAACACTCGTTCTTAGAAGTTTCAAATTAAAGGATCACTCTAGATTACTAAGTTTATTACCAGTTTACAAAGGCTACAGCTCGAAGGACCAATCATGGTCTTCGGATGATTCGAATCACGAAATGCTCGAATAATGGATTCGTAAGTGAGAAATATGATTCGAATCAAAGATTTTTGAATCACGGATACAAATCCTTTAAAAATAAATTTGAATATATTATTTGCAACCAGTAACATTTTATTCCATCAGTTTCTATTAACAAAAATGTTCATTTGCCGACTAAATATCAATTTAAATAATGATTTTAATTAATGATGATGTATGTGTTATTGAACTTTATTTTAAATTAGCGTTTTATACGCGTGGCGCATGAAGTAAAATTTCGAGTTTAGAAAAGCCCCGTGAAAATTTGTCGAGGGTCGCTGCGCGACCCTCGACAAATTTTCTACGCGGGGCTTTTCTAAACTCGAAATTTTACTTCATGCTTAGTCTGGGAGTGGACCGTCAAGATTTTCAACATTTTCGATATTTATAGATTTTTTCGATTTATTCACATTTTTTTATTATATTTAATGCAACTTTAATATTAAATAAATATGGTTTTTTCTTAGGAGTGTGAGTGTGTTTTAAAGTAAAATAAATCAAAGGTAAAAAATCTTTCAAAAAATGATTAATCGATTTTTAATTGCAACTAATTGGAAAATTATTTACTAAAAATAAAGTTGTCCAAATGTCTACCGTTTCGCTCCTTGCACTCCTCTAATCTTAAGCCAAAATTTTCTATTACGCGATGACATATTGCTTGAGGTATCGATGCCATTTCTGCTGCGATATTATCCTTTAACCGAGTCAATATCCTTGCTTTGTCAATTTACACCATTTCTTTAAGGTACCCCCATAAGAAATAGTCCAAATGACTCAGGTCTGGACTGCGTGATGACCAGTTATCATTACCTCTTCGCGAAATTAGTTTATTGAGGAATAGCTCGTTTAGTGCATCAATTGAAAGGTTTGATGTATGACTCGTGGCTTCTGCAACGAGGCACAAAAAACTGCTTTGTGAATGCTCTGCCCTGTCCTTTCAAAGAGGAAACTACCTGTCATCGTTTACTTTAATGCCTGATGACATAGTACACATTAACCCTCAAATTATTGTAGACTACGCAAGAGTTCTAGACATTGAGGGACTCAAGTAGGTCAGGGATGATTACAAAAGATCTTTCAGGTCGAGGTAATTTTGGAAGACCTAGGCCACACGACCCACCGACGCCATAACATAACATGATTCGTGGCTCCATCTTGTTGAAACCAAGTTTCTGCATTAAGGCCACCAAACTGTTGCAAAGATGAAGCTAGGAAATTCCTAACCATCTCGCAGTATCGCTCTGCACTCACCCTTTTTGGACAACTTACTTATCCATTTGTTTGATAATACTGAAACTCATTTATATATTATCAAAAAGCGTTTTATTGCATTATTTACACTTTTAACTTAATTGTGTTGACTGAAATAAGCATTCTCTATACCGTAATAAATGTTTTGGATAATCGGTTGGTTCGTTTCTACTGCACTAAGTTGAACTGAGTTCAAGTTTGTGACGTCATAGTTCAAGTTAATAGGTCTGTTCTTTACATCTAGTCTGTTCTTTACATCTAGTCTGTTCTTTACATCTAGTGCAGCACGTTTTACACTTTATGCACAGATTTTGTTCGTTACATGAACTGGACCTATGAAACTGTAAATGTAAAGTTACACTAACTTGAACTCTGACGCCACAAACTTGAACTCATTCAACTTATTGCAGTACAAACGAACAAACCTAGAGTAACTTCACCTTTATAATTGTAGGTGTCCAGTTCATGTAACGAACAGATTCAGTGATTGTTGTTGATATAGTTTTACTTAGAGTCAAAAGTATAGACTTTCATTTAATTTAGTGTTTCTATGAGTCTATAATTTGTATCTAGCATTTGTTTCAAAGATATGATGAAAAAATTAAAAGTCGATAAAGTATTATTTTTACTAACATATTAGGTCTCTTCTTTACAAGAATTAGTCGTTTTAACGACTCATTTAAACTAAGAACAACATTTTTGTTTACTATCTCTTTCATTAACAAAGTTAAAAGAGATATTGAACTAAAATTTTGTTCTTAGTTTAAATGAGTCGTTAAAAACGACTACTTCTTGTAAAGAAAAGACCTAATATGTTTACATTAAACGAGCGTTTCTATTAAGTAACTCCTCTGAAGAATAATCAAATGTACGCCCTAGGGCCCTGATCGAAGAAGTGGCCGCAGCCAGCGTCTTCTTCTCCTCTTGGTAAACAAAGAATGTTCAAAAAAGGTCGTTAAACTCTGCGTCTGTGGCGCACGGTCGTCGAGATGAGGAGTTTCTGATTGTTAATAATAATAATAATAATAATAATAACAAATTTATTTCTAATGGAATTACAGTACAATACAATTATACAACAATTACACGAAAACAAGTCAACAAAAAAAAATAAACAAGGTATATTTACATATTTAATTTTTACAATAGAATTCATCCATATTATATGGTTCTAATGCTACAAGTTGATTGTAGAGTGATTTTTTCATTGCCGTGTATGACTTTGCTTTCTTTATCTCTTTGGGGAGATGATTAAAAAGCTTGAGACAAGTGTAATGAGGTCCTTTCTCAAAAAAACTTGATTTATGAGCAGGATAACTATACTCAACTCCATGTCCCGTACTATATACATCTCTCAAACGATGCTGCTCAAATAAGTGTCTATGTTTCCACAAGAACTTGATGCATTCAAATATGTACACTCCGTAGCAAGTCAGTATGTTCGCACGTTTGAAGTAGCCCCTGCAACTGCTGTCATATTTAAGTTTGTACATAATACGCAGTGCCCTCTTTTGCGTCACAAATAAAGAATGTATGGCACTACTATGACCCCAGAATATTATGCCATATTTTAGGTTTGAATAGAAATAAGAGTAATAGAATATTCTCGCTATTTCAATATTTGCATTTTTTCATGGAATTCTCAACCCATAACATGCTTTGTTGAGCTTTTTCCCTAATATATCTACATGTTCTTTATAATTTAGTGTTTCGTCCATCGTTATACCTAAAAATTTAGAATGGGATGTGAACGAATAGATTTTATTATTTAGCGAAATTGATTCTGAAGTACTTATTCTCTGACTTATTTTGAAAAATGTGCAATTGGTTTTTAATGTGTTTAGAATCAGTCCATTATTTATGAGCCATGTTTCTGTCGATTCCATAGCAACATTGCCTTGGCTTTTTATACCCGTATACTCCGCACTAGACAGTAATATATTAGTGTCGTCTGCGTAGTTAAGAAATCGACAAGTATCCTCCATGCCAACACTTATGTCATTCATAAAAATTATGAATAGAAGAGGGCCCAGAATACTGCCCTGCGAAATGCCCTTATTGATATCCAGGACATCTGATAATACATTCGACCCACTCGATGAATCTCTTATCTTCACAGTCTGTTTTCTGTTCAGTAGGTATGATTTTATTAACTTATTTTCAGTTTCTTTGATTCCATAGTGGAATAGTTTAGTTAAGAGTATCGTGTGTTAGATTGTATCAAATGCCCTGGATAAATCCAGGAACACACCACAAACCAGATCCCCTTTGTCTAAGCATGAATAAATAGCTTGACTATCTACGTCAAACAGTGCTGTTTCAACACTTTTACCCTTCAGAAATCCATGTTGGGAGTTACTAAATATACGATTGTCATTAAAAAAGTGTATTATTTGGGTTGCTATTAAAGATTCCAGTAGCTTCGAGAAAGTACTTAGGACACTTATTGGTCTGTAATTCTCAAAATACTGCCGATCACCTCTTTTATAAACGGGTGTGACAATCGCATATTTCATATCATCCGGGAACATTCCTGTCTGTAGGGAGTAATTGAAAATGTGTTTTAGGGGTTCTATTATTTTATGAATACATTTTTTTATTACAATGGCTGGGATTTCATCGGAACCACTGCTCATTTTATTGTCCATTTTATTGACAATGTTTAAAATATCGGTATTAGAAATGGGCTTAAATTTATTTAATTAATTATTTACAGGTATATTACATATATATTTATTAGACTGAGGAATTTGATTTATAATTATTTTTTGTGCAATTTCTTTAAAAAATGTATTAAATTCATTGGCTTGTTGTTGTGGATTTTCTGTAAAAGGCAATATAAATTCTTTTTTCTTTGTATTTACAAGGTCTGATATTATATTCCAGGATGCTTTAGATTTGGTGGTTGAATTATTTAATTTATTCTCATATTGTTTATTTTGTTCTGCTTTTAGTAAATTATTGTAATGTATTTTTGCATTTTTTAAGTGAATTTTATATTCCGGAAAGAAGACGATAAGAGTTTCGTATAAATCAATAGATTTTTTACATTGTTCAATTTCCGTATTTGTAATGCGAGATTTATGCTGTTTGCAATTTGTTTTAATATTTCGTACCGGAAAGTATTTATTTAAGTAGAGCATAAATGTATTCATAAAAACTTTATATTTTTCATTAACATTATCTCCTAAGAATGCATCCTCAAAATATTCTCCGTCCAAGTCGTTACAGAAATCATTGAGTAGGTAATCTGAAAATTGCCTACCTTTTTTATAGCTAGGCTGCTTACGTAATTCTAACTTTGTGGAGATAAGCTGTGCAGAATGATCAGAAGTGTACATATTAATCTTGCTGTAATAAACATTATTACGGCTAATATTAGTTACAATATTATCAAGACATGAAGTTGAGCCTGTATGGTGCATTCTAGTATATTCGTTAACAGTTAATATTGCATCATAAGATTCAATTAAGCTTGTAAGCATCATTGATTCAGGTGAATTTGTTAAAGTATTAATATTAAAGTCGCCTGCTATAAAGTAATATGAATTTATTTGTGTTAGCAGAGTAAGAATCTTATCAAAAATATTAAAAAATAAACCTAAATCACTTGCTGGTGTTCTATATATACAAACAACATATATTATGATTTTATCTATTTTTAATTCTGTACCTACACATTCAACTTGTTTACAAACAGTCATATTATTAATGACATTTACAAAAAGTGCCTCAATGTTGGATTTGCAATAAATTGCTACACCGTCATGTTCATCTCATGTTCATCTCATGAGTTTTGACAAAATTGTTTTATTATTAGTTGTTGTTAACTTTATCAGTTTTGTGGATGGCTCTTTTTGGGGTGGATGAAAAAATTATATCTTGTGACATTTATTCCCGTTTCCCATGAGATGGGATTTTCAAGAATTTCTTTGTTGGAAAATGCAACCCCAATTTTGAAACTGCTGAATGTCGGGTTTTCATATTTTGGTGTTATTTTTTCACATACAATTTCTTTAAGGTGGTGTCTCTTAGTTAGTACGTCCTTTAATTTTTCTGCTGTCATATCTAGGGGATAGCGTGATACATGGAACCACGCGTTTCTTTCAACCGCTGTAATATTGGTTTCTTTTGTTCCGACAATTACTTTTTTTGTTCTTCTGCGTTTGACTAAGGTGAATTCCTCCGCGGATGTGGTTGGCGTACTCGGAGTTTCGAGTTGAGGCCGATCCTGATAGTTTGAACTCTTCGTGCGCTTAGGCAGGGGCGCTTGCGCTTTCCCGTCCGTGCTGATTAACGCCGAATTTTTGGTATTTTCGAGTTGTAGGTTTTTATTAGCGGATTGGGCAGTGTTCTTTTTCGATGATTGTTGAGCATTTGTTAACACTGATTTATAGGTGTCGTTGCTTTTGTTTTGGTTTGCCGTTGAGCTAACATTAGCTATTTCTATTTTATCATTGATTTTAATTAAATCTGTATGATTTTGCTTTATCATCTCACTATGTTCATTTAATTTAGCATTTAGCGGTTAATAACCGCGTATAGAATGCGAAAAGTGAGCTCGTGCTCTCCAGACCAGAAGGATCATGAAATGGACGAGCAGAACGAGATGAAGAAGGAGAGAGAAAGAAATTCCTTTCCTCGTGACCCACGCGCCCGAAATGCTACCAATCGACAAGACCTTGATCCACAAATCAACACATGCGAATTCCAAAAATATTAATTATTCGATAGAAAAAAATCAACTCAGGTCATTCAAATTCTGAAACGAACATTACTTGGAACTTCTTTAGATCAAACCAAAACTTGAACAAGAATAATTCAAATTTAAAACTATTTGAATTTTTGACAACGATCAGGATTCAAGTTTTCAATTTGAAACTATAACAAGCGTAAGCTTAGCTTTTTATAGTATGAACTCCAAAGCTTAAATCCTGATTGTTGTCAAAAAGGTTCGAAAGACCAGAATTTTTTTTTGAACTCAGTTCATAGAATAACGTTTCTATTAATGCAATCTAAACTAATTGGGTAGGTATAGTAAAACACTTGTTTTGTTTCATATTTTCCCTAACACGTGTTACGATCTGTTAGGATTTAATTTAAAGTTAAAACTCAGTGATCGTAACGGATCCAAATATTTCAAAAACAACAGAAAATTTCATGAAAATCCCTTCAAGCTTGATTATTTGAGTTATCATTGTTTGTAAATTCAATTAACGGGAAATTCATTCTAATAAAACAGCATTTTTACTTCAAGCGAAAGTAACCTAAAAACAAAGATAGTGATATTTGCTAATTTTTACATATTTTGAAAGAGCGGGGTTTTTTCAACACCCACAGAAAGTTTAATAAAAGTTCATGCTGGGCTTTTTGAGCAATGGTTTTTTTTACTGCAACTTCTACGAAAATCAGGGTAAACGAAAACAAATGCTTGATCGTCCAACGATTGATTGATCTTGGAACGAGTGTTTCCACTCCCAGATTAAGCATGAAGTAAAATTTCGAGTTTAGAAAAGCCTGAAAATTTGGATTTGCTGGGGCGCGCGAGCGAAGCGAGTCGCGCCCCAGCAAATCCAAATTTTCAGGCTTTTCTAAACTCGAAATTTTACTTCATGCGCCACGCGTATAAATCACTAACTTCAAGTGAAATCTACGACTAATTGGTTACAGCAAAATAAATTGAGTATGTCAATTATCAATTTTTTTACGATTTTTTTAACAATTGTCCTCCAAAAATTGGAATTTTTGTATAGATAAAAATTGATTTTAAAGTCGACATTTTTGATTTCAAAAATCTCAACAAATTCTTAAACATTGTTACATATGTTATAAATAATCTAGGCTAGTTATTTTTAAAAGAAAATAATATGTCCACTATTTTTTTTAGGTTTACAAAAATAAAAATAGCAAATCAACTAAAGGCCCAAAATCCATATTTAAGCGCTTACACTAAGCTGAATATTTAAGTTTTAAAAAATATATATTTTTTACTTACGAATCCTTTATTCGAGTATTCGTGATTCGAATCATATTAGGTGATTCGGATTCGTGATTCGAATCCTGTTTTTGAGGATTTATCCCAGCTCTGTTATTTACACAAATAAGACAATTAACTTTGTTTGTATAACTGAGGATTTTATTGTGACTATAGTTTCGACAACTTTAACTTATCATTATCAAACATAAAGTAATTTAAAACAAACAATTTGTCAGGTATATATACGAAAAAATTACAGTTACAAAACGGCTTTAAAAATGGGGGTGTATATTAGGTTAAGCTGGTCGTTTATTACGGGAATTTCCGGATTAGCGCGTGCTCTGTGAATTTCCAGAGACTCCAGGACGTCCATCTTACGACCCTTTCCGGCTAAATGTATTATTGACAAGTTAATGTTGTCGAAACTATAGTCACAATAAAATCCTCAGTTATACAAACAAAGTTAATTGTCTTATTTGTGTAAATATATAATCATTAAACACTTTTTATTGTTTGGATTGATTGAGTTACTTAAAGATAATTATACTTTGATTAAAAAACACTTAGAACCTTTCTTCAATACTTTATTTTGTAACCAAATGCACATTTCGGACACGAAGTGCGTCAAAAAACAGTGTTTTTCCTAAGTTTATTTTTGTGAACACCGGTAAACAAAACAGAGACATATCGAAATTAGTAACGGATTTCAAAATTAAGTGGCTGAAGTTCGAAATCGGCCGGCTACACGGAAAACGGTCACACCTAGAAATGTTGGCGTACGAACGACATCTACGATTAAGCAAATCAACAACTCCGCAAACATGGGACGATTTCCAGAGAAAAATACATACAGTTATAAATAAAAAAGTGAAAAACAAATCAATTGTCCTACAGAAGAAATTGAAAACTCTCCTCCTGCAAAAACAAAAACTGAAACAAAATTTTCCACCAAACATTTTACCCGAACTCACACAAACACTTGTTATAAATAAAACAGACATCACATTCTCCGACGCCGAACAAGAACTGCTAAGAAAAGGTTTAAAGCATTCCATAAACCCAAAGAAACTTCCCATCGAAGAGGTTGTCAACGACGTAGCCATCGCAGCAACTAGACTAACACCGGATCTTTCCATACAATTTTGCACTTCCGCTAAGGACACCTTAAAGAAAACCATGGATAGGTCTAACCAACAAGAAGTTTTCAACACCCCCGAAATCGTCGAGAAATTAAAAGAAAAAGATTGTTTTTACCTAAAGGCGGACAAAGGTAACAGTGTCGTGATTATAAATAAGACAGACTATTTTAACAGTGTAAATAATTTATTAGAATCAGGACAATATATTCGGCAAACAAAAAACCCAATAAATACATATATCAAGAAAATTAATGCTATACTGAAGGCCTCAACAAATTTAATCGATAAAAAACTTAATTTAAATCTGAAAGCCAAAAACCCAAAAATACCTCAATTATACTATTTACCAAAAATTCACAAACCAGGTAATAAATTCCGCCCGATTATTTCAAATATCAAATCTCCCACATATAAAATTGCTAAATGGTTAGTCACCCAGTTCCAAACCCTAGAAATAGAAAACGATTTTTCAGTTAGACATTCCATAGAATTAACAAAACACTTAGAAAAGATAAAAATCTCATCATCATAAACTAGTGTCCTTCGATGTTGAATCACTATTCCCGAGCATACCAATCAAGAACACCATTTCTATTCTAGAAGAAATTTCAATAAAAAATAATATTCCAAACGAACAAATCAAAGAATACTTACAGCTTACCGAACTAGTGATGGATTGTAACGTGTTTGAGTTCAATAATTCGTACTATAAGCAAACATTTGGCACTGCCATGGGTAACCCGTTATCACCTTTTCTTGCTCACATTTTTCTAAATAATTTTGAAAATATTGCCAAAAAATCAATAACCCAGTTTCTGAATATTTGGTTTAGATATGTCAATGACATATTTGCTGTGGTCGAAACAAATTTCGATATTAACAACTTCATCTCATCCATTAATAATATTTACAATAGTATTAATTTTACATACGAGTTAGAGGACGAAAACTTACTGCCCTTCCTAGACATTCTTATAAAAAGAGAAAACAATAAATTAGAATTTGATATATTCAGGAAACATACTCATACTTTCAATTATATCCATGCCAACGCATTTGCACCAATGAAATATAAATTATCTGCCTTTAATAGTATGATTAATAGAGCCTTCAACATACCATTATCACCCGAAATTAGAAAAAAGGAACTAAAATTCATTCACACAAAAGCAGCACACCTTAAATACAACAGAAATACAATACAGAGACTAATTAATAGACATTCTCGTAAATATAAACTCCGAAATATAACTTCACTTACAGATATAGAAACCATAAAAGAAACAAAATATGTCAGACTAAGTTATTCCCCCACAATCGAAAATAATTTCAAAAAATTGTACAAGAAATTCAATTTAACCCCAGCGTACTATGTAAATACAAAATTACACAATTTACTAGGGAACACTTTTAACGAAACACATTTCTTAGAAAAATCTGGAATTTATTCCATTAAATGTTCGAATTGTGACAAAATATACATAGGACAAACACAAAGAAACATTCAAACTAGATTCAAGGAACATGTCTCACACATTAAACACCTGAATCCGGATAAATCTGCGGTCGCTAACCATGCAATTGAAACGGGCCATAAGTTCATTTTAGAAAACGTAAAATTATTGAAACATTCTACACACTATCATTTAAATATGTTGGAGGCAATTCAAATGAAAAAACAAGAAAACCTACTGTTAAATTTCGATTTAAGTCCGCTCGAAAATGTTTTATTAGATTTAGTGTGTCCACCTGAAACTCGGGTGTTTTCCTAATCCCTTGGAATCCCCATCAAACACGTACCTACTTACCCACAGATAACCTTTTTTCGGCTAAAATTAGTTTATTACCACCATAACCATATCCCCTACCGACACCCTCTAATTCCCTCATTTTTTAGTGTATATATATCAGTGTAAAATGTATATTTTTCGTATTAGTATCAAACCATTGATAATGGACACTTCGTGTCCGAAATGTACATTTGGTTACAACATAAAGTATTGAAGAAAGGTTCTAAGTGTTTTTTAATCAAAGTACTTTTTATTGATTGAATATTTATTTATAATCTATGGCTGGTTTTGTATTTGGGCAACTCATATAAAAAATTTGTGAATTTATTTCAGTGTAGGTAACTGAAATAAATTCACAATGTTTTTGATTTTGAAGTTTTGATATCCCTGGATTTTACCCGTCTCGGGCTATAATTTTAAATTGGCCTTTAGAACCCATCTGAACCCTTTTAGAAATAAGTTTATAAAATCTTGTCGAAAGCAAAACCTGCTACATTTCTCGGTTGCAAAAGCTGACATATTAATTTTTTTTTAGTTGCAAAACCTGCCAAATTTTTATTTAGATTTACATAAGTTTGTGTAGTATTAATTTATTAACCTTGTGTGTGTATGTATAATTAAATAAAGTGTCAACAGGGAATTAAGCATTCAACATAAATATTCTAATAAAAGTGGATCCCTTTTAAAATCCGGCCAAGACGCATTTCGGAGAGTTAATTTGCATTACGCACAATTAATCCGGTCCCCGGCCCTCACGGGACGTTTAAAATGCGCGAAATTTTTAATTCGGCCATTTGCATATTTTCGGCATCCCTTTTCCTCCTCGGCGCGTCATCAAATATGAACGAAACGCCGAAAAAGGTGCGGAGTTTATATTTATGCGGATTAATTAAATATTTAAGGTGCACTGAATTAAAATATGTGGGTTTTGTTTAGAATATGACTCAAGGTTATTAAAAGAATTTCCGAATTGGAGAATAAGTTTATTTTATGTTAAAGTAGGTTATTATTTACAACTCTTTTTACATTCCTCGTAAATCTTAATTGTTAGTTAGTTAAATGTTAGTGGAAATATCCATTTTAAGGTCTCCTGAGTCGATAAAGGACATTTTTAAAATATAGGCCTCTGTGTTTGCCCGTTTTGTTAGAATTTTAATGGGTTTTTCTGTTTGTGTGTCTGTATTGTATCTCTGTCTGTCAGTACCTCTGTCTGTCTGTTAGTATCTCAGGCTATCTTATGATCTCTGTCTGTCAGTATCTCTGTCTGTCTGTTAGTATCTCAGGCTATCTTATGATCCAAGCACGAATCTCCAGGTTAATGGTGATTGGTCCGGTGAATGCGACATCTCAGCAGGGGTTCCTCAGGGTTCCATCCTAGGTCCCCTGCTGTTTATTTTATATAGAAATGATCTGCCGCTACAAATCGATGCGAAAACAGTACTGTACGCAGATGATGCTTCTTATCTCTGTACCTGTAATGATGTATTAACAGCCCATCATTTTAGTATTGATTGTAAAGAGATAGTAGTTAAATGGTTTGTTGCCAAAAAATTATTCTTAGGCAAATGGTTATTTACTTAGATGATGCTCACATCTTGCATGATAGCCAGTATGGTTTTAGGAACGGGCGTTCTACAGTTGATGCCATTACTGCACTCGTGGATGGGGTTCAGAAGGGTTTTAACTGCGAAATGGACACGGTTGTATCCTTTCTGGACCTCAGTAAAGCATTCGACTGTGTCTCCCGTGACGTTTTACTGAGGAAACTATATTGCTACAACTTTGATCCTTCTAGCTGTTGTCTGTTGAACTCCTACATGACTGATCGATAGCATCGTGTTAAGGTTAATGGTGATTGGTCCGGTGAATGCGACATCTCAGCAGGGGTTCCTCAGGGTTCCATCCTAGGTCCCCTACTGTTTATTTTATATATAACTGATCTGCCGCTACAAATCGATGCGAAAACAGTACTGTACGCAGATGATACTTCTTATCTCTGTACCTGTAATGATGTATTAACAGCCCATCATTTTAGTATTGATTGTAAAGAGATAGTAGCTAAATGGTTTGTTGCCAATAAATTATCATTAAATGCAGATAAAACAGTAGGTGTTACCTTCTCTACCAAACTCGGCGTTGAGACTAATTCAACCATGTTTTTGGGTGTTCAATTAGATAGTAGGCTGAACTGGGATGTAGATGAGAAGTATATCTCTGGGAAACTTTCTAAAGTTATCTTTTTACTGCGTAACCTCGACTCCTTTTTACCTCACACTGCTCTAAAATCCGCTTACTTCGGGCTTTTCCATTCTCGTCTAACCTATGGAATTCTTGCATGGGGATATTCCTCAATTATTAACAGCTTATTCGGGCTACAAAGACGAGCTGTAAGGGTTATCAATTCTATGTCGTATAGAGATGACTGCAAAGACACATTTGTAATCTTAGAAATCCTTACATTACCTTGCGTTTATATTCTCGAGTCTCTTACGTTTGTTCGAAAAAATGTTTTATCTTACCATACATATTTCCATGAATATGGGACTAGTAATAAACACCTCATTTGCTTGCTTTTTCTACGAATTTATAAATGCAGAAATAGTATTAATTACTTTGGCCCTAAGCTATTTAATGCTTTACCAGAAAATATTAAACTCCTCCCACGTACACCGTTTAGAAGGGTAATAAAACACTATGTAAAAAAGCATTTTACAGTTTATCTGAATGCTTAGAGGATGATTTTAAAGACCTTAGCATATGAATGTTCACGCTCTAGTTGCTTGTGGTATTCACTATTTGAATTTAAATAGAATTTTAATGTGTTTTTTTTTTTTGTTTGGTTATTCACCTATTTGATATAGAAATTTATCTCCAACAGAAATTGATTATATAAATCAATTCTGGTACTGGAGAATTTCAATAGTTATTGGAGGTTACTAACTTTTAAATTAATCAATTATTGATGTTGCATAAAATGTTGTTTTAAACTAATTTTAAATTTATTAATGTCCGTGATTTTCCTGACTGATACCGGTAAATTATTGTAGCATTTCACGCCTGATACAAAAATACTATTTTTCAAGACATCAGTTGTGTTCATTTGGATTAGTAAATTACTGCGCCTACGCGTGTTATGGTCGTGAATTTGTTTGAATTTTTTGAGTTGAATGTGTGAATTAGTTAGCATTATTTTATGTATTACTAAGCATCGTTCAGAGTTGATTTTATTTTTTATTGTTAGTTCTGGGATTAATTTATATAAATCTTTCGTGGGGGTAAATCTGTTAAGGTTATAAACTATTTTTAAAATTTTATTCTGCTGTCTCTGTAAAGTATTAATATTTTGTTCACTTGTTCCGCCCCATATGCTACAGAGATAATTTATATTAGATGTGAATAGTGTGTGATATAAAAGGTGTTTACAATGCGTTGATATTAATTTACCGACTCTGTATATTGCACCTGTTTGTAATGATATTGTATTACTTCCATACATTTCACTGTTTTATATTTATATTGTACAGTGCAATGTCTTCATTTTAATCGATATATATCAATTATTATTATTGTTTATTTATTTATTTATTTTTTACGCAAATTTTATTTATTCGTTATACTTTTATGTATCTTACCCATGACGAGTGTACACTTTTGTAATAACACGAAATAAAGGAAAGTTGAAAGTATCTGTCTGTATTTCTGTCTGTCTGTTTATCTGTCAGTATCTCTGTCTGTCTGTCTTTCGCCACGGTATATCGAAAACCGCTAAATATTTAAAGATGAAACTTTAAACTTAAGAATTTTATTACAATCTTATGATCCAAGCACGAATCTCCAACACTGAGTCAACATTCTCGAGAAGAAAAGGCTATTCGAAATGTACTAGTAATATACATATGAATAAAAATCACGGATTACAACTCGAAATCCTATTCGAAATCCCACTCATCCAGATCTCCTCCTTTATACTCAATAAACAATTACAAACCAAAATACGACACCCGGAATAATACTAATTACTATTTGAACATGTGCGTCCGCCTCGGGGTCGGGACACAATCTGTCAAATTGAGTGTTAACCGAAGGGCGCCCCCTCGCGAACTCCCTTTTGTATTGTCCGCGCGGAGTACATATGTTGCCCCCCCTCTTAAAATGCAGTAAATTGATACTTCATTACCGACACACTGAGCACCTATTAACACACCGTCAGCGAGGGTTGTTGGCTGCGTGAGTGTCCTCTTCGAATGGGATTTACATTCTTCCGATATTCATTACCGGATTTTCGAGGGTGGCAAGTGTCGGCTCGAATCTGATCGAGTTCGATTTTTCGCCCCTTAACGCGCGTGTCAAGTTTTCTGTTTGTTTAATATCAATTTTATGTTTTGCTGTATTGTTTTGGAACGGCACTAGATCCCTTGGATTTTTGAGAAAATGTTCGAAAAGAATGAAACCAGAAGTATTCTACAACCAAGTATAAATATTATTTTAAAATTAAATAAAACTATTACTATGTTAACTGTATTGTTTCGAGTTTACGTGAAGAGATTAATAATAATAATAATAATAATATACTTTATTGTCCACGGAAAAACCACAAATCGGACAAAATCATACAATACATAAAGTTAACAAAATTATATATAAAATGGTGTAAAATATACAAAAGTTGGTATAATTAAAGATTTACAATATTACAAAATATATCAGTAAAACGCGAATTAGCATTAATAGACATGTGATATATTGGCGCTTTTAGTAGTATATTGGTCTCTTGGTAATAGAAACGAACTACTTTGCCGCGAAACTATACGTGGCGTATTAAAAGGTATCATAGGGAGTAATTGAGGAACATCTATTATATTATGAACTAATTTGAACATGAATGTACTACTAGCTAACTTACGACGATCAGACAAAGATATCATACTGTGTATAGATAATAAAGTGCTGTAGTCAGTGAGATAATCAGGATATATACCAGTTAACTTAAAATTTAAATATTTTAGAAAACGTTTTTGTACACGTTCTAGCAAGATGGATTGATTTGTGTAATATGGATAAAAAATTATGGAACCGTACTCTAAGCGGTTTCTAACTAAGGCACAGTATAATACCCTGATCAAATCAGTATCATTAAAATACTTGCAAGTCCTAATTACAAAGCCAAGCATCTTGAAAGCTGATGAGGTGACGTTGTAAATATGATTAGTGAATGACAACCTGTGATCAAACGTAATACCAAGATCTTTGAAAATTTGGTCTCGTTTTATGGAGGCACCATCTACCCAATATTGATGATTAATGGGATTGGATTTTTTCGTATATGAAATAGTGACACACTTACTAACGTTAAGAGACAGGCCGTTATTGTTACACCAACCACTTATTATATCCAAATTTCTCTGCAAAGTAACACAGTCGTTTAGATTGTTGATGACATTATATATTTTACTATCATCTGCGTAAGCTAAAACTGGACAATTTATGGATTCAATCAGGTCATTAATATACAAATTAAATAATAATGGACCTAGATTAGACCCTTGCGGAACACCTGAAGGGGAATAAAATTCATAAGAATTGAAGCCATTAAAAAAGACGTAGTTTGTTCGATTTATAAGATATGAAGAAAAGAAAATGATAAAGTTATTAGAAAGTCCAAAATTGTCCAGCTTACTCAGTAAGATATTATGATTTATGGTGTCGAAAGCACGAGCAAAGTCTGTATATACTACATCAATTTGCTCGCGTTTGTCCAGAGCCTCGCTAATATGTTGTGTAATTACTGCTAGGTTTGTCATTGTCGAGCGACCAGACATAAAACCATGTTGAAATGGAGAAATATAAGGTTTGACATGAAATGATACTACACTATAAATAATTTGCTCAAAAATTTTAGCAAAATTAGACAGTAACGCGATTGGCCTGTAATTTGTAATAACGTCCGTATCACCACGCTTCAACACGGGAGTAATTACAGCTCGTTTCCATAACTCAGGGAATGTGTTAGTTTGCAGAGAAAGGTTATACAATATGGACAAAGGATATGAGAAAGTGAATTTACAGTCCTTTACAAGAAAATTTGGAATTTTGTCATCACCACAGGTGTTCGAGTTTTTGGTACGATTAATGCTTCTAATGATATCTTATTCCTCTATTACGGGGGTTAGCAACGTCTGACAATTGGAGATGACATTGTGCGAATCTAAGTTAATCGTTGAATACATACTGGAAAAGTTATCCGCAAATGCATTGACAATATCAGTCGGGGTTTCGTAATACAAATTATTTCCATCTCGCAGACGCCCAGGAACACGGGTTTTGCCTTTTTTGTTGTTGACGAATTTCCAGATGTTATTTGGAGAAGTTTTAAGATCCTTTTCAATCATATTTATATACGTATCATAGGATGTTGCAATTTGTTGCTTCAGTTGTTCCCGAATTCTCCTAAATTGGCTATCACAAATAGAAAGACTGTTATTCCTTACTTCACTTTTTATTTTTATGTTAGATGTACATTTCGAGACACAAGGTGCTCATTATCAATAACAAACTATTTTTTGTTATTGATAATGAGCACCTTGTGTCTCGAAATGTACATCTAACATAAAAATCTTTCTATTTATTATTATGTTTTTTAACACTTTTATTTTATTTTATAATAATTGTGGTAAAAAATATAGTCTCTTTAGCATTTCTTGCATTGCCAAGTTTATGTGCAACTATAATGTGCAACTATAATGTTACATAAAAGGAAAACTAAAAAAAAAAGAAATGAGAAAAACAAACTTAAAGTTTAAAACGTTAGAAGAATATTGGGAGGAAGAAGAACAGAAGATGTATATGGGAGAAGATATAATAGTGAAATCTATGAAATTAAAGCAAGAAGGATGCAGTGGCTTGGACACATAGAAAGGATGCAATGGCTGGGACAAATAGAGAGGATGCAATGACTGGGACACATAGAAAGGATGCAATGGCTGGGAGACATGGAAAGGATGCAATGTCTGGGACACATAAAGAATGCCTGAGGAACGGTTTTCAAAGGTTATATCTCGAAAAAGTCCAAACTATAAGAAAAAGAAAGGAAAAGCAAGGAAAAGATGGTGAAAAGCAGTATTGGCGGGCCTGAAAGGAAAGGACATAAGGGACTGGAAGACCAAAACTAAAAACAGAAAGGAATGGAGGATAATCACCAAGCTGTGAGCCTCAACGGCCTGTAAGAAGCTATATAAATACAGGGAGTTTATTTTAAAGTACACGTATTCCAAATTCAGCTTATTTTCATTAAATCTTTGGATATTCGTAGATTTTTCTAAAAGAGTTCAATTTGAAGCTTTAATCGAGTGTTTTCCACTCCCAGACTAAGCATAAAGTAAAATTTTGAGTTTAGAAAAGCCTCGTGAAAATTTGTAGAGGGTCGCGCAGCGACCCGAGACACATTTTCTGGGGTTTTCTAAACTCGAAATTTTACATTATGCGTCACGCGTATAAAACACTGAAATATTGTGAAATCTATTTATATTTGAACCTCACTTGAAATCAGTGTTTAATACGCGTGGCGCATGAAGTAAAATTTCGAGTTTAGAAAAGCCCAGAAAATTTGTCTCGGGTCGCTGCGCGACCCTCGACAAATTTTCACGGGGCTCTTCTAAACTCGATATAGTTCAATTTGCAGCTTTAAACGAGTGTTTTCCACTCTCAGGCTAAGCATGAAGTAAAATTTCGAGTTTAGAAAAGCCCCGTGAAAATTTGTCGAGGGTCGCGCAGCGACCCGAGACAAATTTTCGGGGCTTTTCTAAACTCGAAATTTTACTTCATGCGCCACGCGTATAAAACACTAAAATATTGTGGAATGTATGTATATTTGAACCTCACTTGAAATCAGTGTTTTATACGCGTGGCGCATGAAGTAAAATTTCGAGTTTAGAAAAGCCCAGAAAATTTGTCTCGGGTCGCTGCGCGACCCTCGACAAATTTTCACAGGGCTTTTCTAAACTCGAAATTTTACTTCATGCTTAGTCTGGGAGTGGAAAACACTCGTTTAAAAAGTCAAATTGAATTCTTTTAAAAAACAATTTTCTGGGCTTTTCTAAACTCGAAATTTTACGCAACGCGTATAAAACACTGAAACACTGTGAAATTTATGTAAAAAAAATATATGCACAAGCTGTACATTTTCCGACATTCGTTGTATTTTAAAAGAGTTCAATATAAAGCGTTAATCGAGTGTTTTCCACTCCCAGACTAAGCATAAAGTAAAATTTCGAGTTTAGAAAAGCCCTGTGAAAATTTGTCGAGGGTCGCGCAGCGACCCGAGACAAATTTTCTGGGCTTTTCTAAACTCGAAATTTTACTTTATGCGTCACGCGTATAAAACACTAAAATATTGTGAAATCTATTTATATTTGAACCTCACTTGAAATCAGTGTTTAATACGCGTGGCGCATGAAGTAAAATTTCGAGTTTAGAAAAGCCCAGAAAATTTGTCTCGGGTCGCTGCGCGACCCTCGACAAATTTTCACGGGGCTTTTCTAAACTCGAAATTTTACTTCATGCTTAGCCTGGGAGTGGAAAACACTCGTTTAAAGCTTCAAATTGAACTATATTAAAAAACAATTTTCTGGGCTATTCAAAATTTTACTTCAGTGGCGGATGAACTAAAAACATGAAGGTTGAAGTAATAAACACTGAAATTTGTAAAATTTATGTAAAAAAAGATATGCACAAGCTGTCAATTTTCCGACATTCGTTGTTTTTTGAAAGAGTTCAATTTGAAGTTTTAAACGAGTGTTTTCCACTCCCAGACTAAGCATGAAGTAAAATTTCGAGTTTAGAAAAGCCCCGTGAAAATTTGTCGAGGGTCGCTCAGCGACCCGAGACAAATTTTCTGGGCTTTTCTAAACTCGAAATTTTACTTCATGCGCCACGCGTATAAAACACTAAAATATTAAGAAATGTATGTATATTTGAACCTCACTTGAAATCAATGTTTTATACGCGTGGCGCATGAAGTAAAATTTCGAGTTTAGAAAAGCCCCGAAAATTTGTCTCGGGTCGCTGCGCGACCCTCGACAAATTTTCACGGGGCTTTTCTAAACTCGAAATTTTACTTCATGCTTAGTCCGGGAGTGGAAAACACTCGTTTAAAGCTTTAAATTCTATATCTTTTTTCTATATTCTTTATTACGGGAGATCATTAAAAATACAACAATATATACACAATAATCACAAAACAAACAAAAAATGTACAAATGAATACAGTCAGAGACAGAAGTTACATCTAATAAAAGAGTACCAAATAAATAATTATATAAAGGACCTTAAGAGGAGTTAATCGACCTTAAAGAAAGTCTTTTAAAACGGTTCAACGAGACATTAAAAAAATCTATTGACTCGCCATAAGAATTAACATATCTTATTAAATTGTTTTGTGGGCTGTTATAGCCATACAGAGTAATGTGGTGTACGTCAGCAAGAAGATTTTGTTGTCTGGTTGAGCGAACTGGAACGTTAATGCCAATAGACGACAAAATGGATGGGCAAAGTATCAGTCCATTCAGTATACGATGTGCGAAGCATAGCATAAAATAAATCCTTCGTTTCTCAAGAGACAACAAACCGAGATATGTACGAAGTAGGTCATAATTATTACTATCGTACGAAAGGTTTGACCGGTAGCAAATGAGTTTTATCATTTTACGTTGTAGACGTTCTAATCTATCAATGTGACATTGATAGTGCGGTGACCAAATTATGCAGCAATAGTCTAGAATTGGTCTGACTAAGGTGGAGTATAATGTCATTAAAGTACGGATAGATTTGAAATGTATAGTAATACGCCGTATGAAACCAATTCTTTGGAATGCTTTTGCAATAATTAAATCTAAGTGCTCATGAAATTGAAATTTACAGTCAAGTAGAACGCCTAAATCATTGATTTTATAAACCCTCTCTAAAAGATTACTATCTAGAAAATAGATAGCCGGTAAATAGATCCCTTGTTTTCTCGAAAAACAAATATATTTGCATTTAGTTGTGTTCAAATGCAAATCATTACTGGAGCACCATATAATAAGCTGATTCAGATCATTCTGCAAGATGCGACAATCGTCACTGGTGGTGATTTTACGATACAGCTTCATATCATCTGCAAAAAGCAAAACATTTGATTGAATTTCTTTACCAATATCATTGATAAAGATGAGAAATAGCAATGGTCCAAGGTGAGAACCCTGGGGCACACCTGAAGTTGCATTTATTACAGAACCAGAAACTGCATCATTTATTTTCACCACATGTTGTCTACAACTTATAAACGAGCGGAGCCACTTAATCATGGACCCAGCAACACCATACATTCGAAGTTTGTATAAAAGCCTACAGTGGCTAACTCTGTCAAACGCCTTACTAAAGTCGGTATAGATCGAGTCTACCACTGCCCCTTCCTCCATCGCGTTGGTAATGAAATTGGAGTATACAAACAAGTTGGAAGCAGTAGATCTTGATGGAAAGAATCCATGTTGTTGCTCAGATAAAAGTGGCTTAAAAATGTTTAACATATACTTCGCAACCAACTTATCTAATAATTTAGGAAAACATGATTGAATAACTATGGCTCTATAATTGTCAACACATGTCTTTATGCCTGATTTAAAGACCGGGACAGTGTAGCATCGCTTCCAAAGAGATGGGAAGAATCCATCTCCTAGAGAACGATTAAATAATTTAGTAAGAGGTAAAGACAGAGTCGATGCGCAGGCTTTTATCAAGGCAGGCGGTATTCCGTCAGGACCTGGTGCAGCACCATTTTTAATTTCAGATAGGCATTCCATAATATCTGTTTCACTAAACTGTAAGTTATTAAATATTAGGTCACTGAACTCACTAACTTCAGGACCAATGGTAGTTGGACATGAATATGAATTTTGAAAATAGTCTGCAAATAGATCCGCTATGCCATTAACCGAGTTTGCGACCAGCTTTCCATATGCCATACTGGATGGAAGACCTCTACCACTGCCATTTTTAGATTTACAATATTTCCAAAATATATTGATATCATAAGGTATACTCCTCTCAACATCATCGATATAACTTATGTGATCCTTAACAATAGCATCTTTGCAGACAGCACGTAAATTAGAAAAAATTGAGTAATCATTTCTAGAGCCGGATCGTTTAAAATTTCTGTGAGCCGTTCGCTTTTCTTAAATTAAACTTATAAGAGATTTCGAGAACCAACTGGGAAAATGCGATTTTGCGTTTAGGGACATAACGATTAAAAGCATCGTACAAGATTTCGTAAAATATGTCAATGTCATATTCTATCGAAGTACTCTTATTTATTTATTTATTTATTTAACGGAAAATCCATTTTACAAATTAATATTTAACTAAATATAATTACTACAACAACAACAAAAATTTAATATAAATAATGCAATAATAAAATATAAATATAATATAATAATAAATTTTACAAATATTTATTCGTTTAAGTCTTGCCATGAATTGTGAGGGTGAGAAAGAGTTGAAAATGTCAAAGTTTGGATGTACAGATAATGTATTGGCTGTTCGCATAAACCTTGAAAGTGGGCTATTATAACCGTAATTTGTCTTATGTAGTTGAAGACGAAATATGGGTAAATGTCTAGTTGGGCGATTGGTTAAATTAATACTGAAATTAATTTGTGATAAAAGATATGTACAATTAACTGTATTGTTTCGAGTTTACGTGAAGTGATTAATCACAAATAGAAAGACTGTTATTCCTCCCTTCACTTTTTATTTTTATGTTAGATGTACATTTCGAGACACAAGGTGCTCATTATCAATAACAAACTCAGTTTGTTATTGATAATGAGCACCTTGTGTCTCGAAATGTACATCTAACATAAAAATAAAAAGTAAGGAATAACAGTCTTTCTATTTGTGATATGTACAATTAACAGTATTACAAATTAATTTATGAAAAAACAACAAGTCGGCATAAACCCGGCGACAACATAGTTTATCAATACATTGTTCCGATGATAATATCTCTAAATTTGTGCTAGAATCGAAACCTAACTTGTACGCAAGCACCTTTCAAAATTTGTTTTGTACGTTTTCCAAAGCACTGATATAAACGCGTTGTGATGGTGCCCATACACAAGATCCATACTCTAGATGAGAACGTACAAAAGCGAAATAAACCCGTTTAAATGCTGCTGGCGACAAGTCCTTAGCCATTCTTTTTATATAACCCAACATTTTCAAAGCTCGATTACAAATTGCGTTAATATGACTGGCAAAACATAATTTCCTATCAAAGGTAATACCCAAATCTTTGGTAACATTTAGTTGTTCTAAGTGGTGACCATGAATTGCATAATCAAACCGTACAACAGTTGTTTTTCTGGCGAAAATCATTGTTTTGCATTTTTGAACATTAAAAAACAAATAATTTTGTAGACATCAATTAAAGACAGATGATAAATCATCTTGCAGCAATGAACAATCGTCAACCGATACAATTTCCTTATACAATTTCCTTATACAATTTCAGGTCATCGGCAAAGAGCAAAAATGAGGAATGTTTTATAACCCGTGAAATGTCATTAACAAATAGTAGAAACAGCAATGGACCACAATGCGAGCCTTGGGGATCTCCTGGGGGCACTTAAATGATGTTGGATATAAAATTCTTAATTTTTACGCACTGCACACGATTAATTAAAAAGCTGTATACCATATATACCATATACAACATCGGCATGGAACCCTAACGCTAATAATTTCGCCACTAAAATTTCGTGATTAACGCGATCAAAAGCCTTGGCAAAATCGGTGAACACGGTATCTACTGAATGGCTAGATTCGAATGCATTAATGATAAATGAAGTATAAGTTAGAAGATTTGTTGATGTCGATCTGCCACTACGGAATCCATGCTGTTCCTCTATAAGTATGTTTTTACACATCCAATTGAGTTTGACAGAAACAAGTTTATCAAACAACTTTGGTATGACGGATTGTATTGATATACTGCGGTAGTTAGCAATATCATCCCTTTTGCCAGACTTAAAGATTGGTGTTGTATAGCTTTTCTTCCAGAATTCGGGAAATGTGTTTTGTGTTAATCATATTTACCCAGTCATAGCTGCCAATATAATTACATATACCTACAATATCAGCATTAGAGAAATCGTAGTGAAATGATTCATCTAAGGGTGATAAACTGCTAGGAACATGATAAATGTCACACTTCACTAATGGATCCGAGATAGAACAATTTACAGTGGGAACATTAGAAAAAGCAAGATCCAAAATATTACCACTATTATTAATAAAGGAGTTAAACTGATAAAAACCGCCACTCATAACACCATCGTATAAAAGACGGGCACTTTCACTAACCGTATTTATTGGTAAATATCCAATACATTCATCCTCGATGATCCACTTCACTTCCGGTAGATTGTAATCCCCAAGCAAGAGCATGCTAGAATCCGAGTATCGATCAATGATTTCGGATAATGCACTAATATGTCCGGCATATATCTCAGCAGCTGATCGTGGAGGAATGTAGACACAGCCAATAATGGTCTGGCCGTTGATAGACACCCAAATCTCTTTACGGTTTTCGGAATCCACAGTAACTAGAGAAGAGCTTAACTTCCTATTCACTCCAATAACGCCGCCGCCGCTCCTTGAACTAATTGATGTGATATTGTCATGATCACAGCGATATATAATATATCGGTTATCGATAACTTCGTTATCTCCTATATCGGAATGTAACCATGATTCAGAAATACATATGACATCAAAGTCATTCGCCAAAACAGCATTATAAAATTCAAATAATTTTGTCCTTAACCCTCTAATATTTTGGTAGAATATAGATAGACCAAATCTATTAGTAGTAACTAACTTGGGCTTATGATGATGACGAAGAGGGACGAATTCCTTAATTGCGATACCCTGTGGCCATTTCGACCCATCAAGTAATGAATTAAAATGAGGTTCATCAACACCAATTTTGAACGATGATGACTGATCGGAGTTTACCAGTCTGAAGCATTTGACATCAGCATTCACGCCTAATATCTTCTTAGCGTGGCTAGCAATAGCTTTTGGATCTACATTTTGTTGAATCCTATAAATATGTAACCACTTTTTCTTAATTGAACATGACTGAAACCCGAAGTCAGATGCTCCGGCTGCAATTATGACCGGTGGTTTGGTTTGCTTCTTTTTCTTATCAGAAACTATGCTAGCGATGTTCTGACTATCACGGGGTTTATTTTCACTCGTGGTAGGACATTTATTAACAGAACCTGAAACCGCCTGCCCTGAGGTACATTTATCGATATTCGGGGGTGACGTAACAGTTGAAATTTAAAAATTATGTGAAGTAGGTAGCACCACATCCACACTCGATTTACTTTTAGAACTTTTAGAACTCCCAGCACCCAAAATTTCAGTATTTTGTCTATTATAATCATTACTAGAATTATACTTTAATTCAGCTATTTGCTGTGACAAGGCTGACAATTTATCAAAAACTTGACGTTTAAAGGAATTGAAGGCTGTAATTAATAAATCGAATCTATCGTCATTTTGGGCTGGACGAGTATCTTGATGAAGAGATGATTGTTCATTAACAAGTCGATCATTTTCACTAGAGCAGTCAGTACTTCTTAAGCGATACGGACGACGCACAGTAGTCGGAGAGCGGAAATAAGTTAGTTTTTGGCAGGCCAGTTAATCGTCTAACTGATGTAGTATTTCTATAATAGATACTTAAGAGAAACATACCTCAAAAGTTTTCTAACATAATGTGTAATATTATAAGAGTACCATGGTATCAAATCAAAGCTACGAAACACTCACAATTTTTCAAATACAAAGTATTCGGTACTTATTTCGTGTTCGCAGAACTTTTTTTGTTTTGCTTAGGTTAGATATAGACTATTAAAATAAATCGATAAAATATAAATATTTATTATTAACTAAGTCAAAAACAATTTCAAAGAAATATATAATTTTACTGCTAGTTTCTATAAAACCAATGACTGATAGTTATTTCCGCTGTCGACCGCTGTCTTCTAACATACCTTAAAAAATTCTCTGAAATCTCAGGAGCATATCAAAATTAATTCCAGCTGCGGTAAACTGCGGTCTTAGAATTACAAGCCAAAATATTACATATTTACAAGAAGTAAGAAACTTTATTGAAATAAAATATTATAATAATTATTTGTAAATAAAATATATTTATTTGAATGGAGTGCAACAAAACAATTTATGCAAAAGTCTAACATCACACTTTACGCACATAGTACGAACTGTACAGTTCAACCCCGCACATCTCCGTCGGTTGCAAAAACAAACATTCCACCAGTATGCATCCTTAGGATGTTTACGTAAAAACTATGAGATGAAAAACGTTTTCAGTCAGGCTGTGGCTAGGGCTCACTCAAGGATAGACGCGTTCTGCGTGTCATATGGATACCTGGGCGCGAATGGCTGTCAGAAAAATAACTTGCGATCAACATAATCTTTGATCAAGTAGCTTGGCACGTGCTTTTGTTTGTACTCGTTTGTACACATTTCATTTAAATCTATTTGTCAGAAAGTAATATCCGTTTGTGAACCATGGCGAGTTTTATCATTTTATACGCGGAATTAGTTGAAATCGTAATTTCGACCAACCGTGAAGTACTTAAGTGCCTCGACAATATCAAGCGCTCCTATCCGAACCTCAAGGAGGCAGTTATGGAGGAAATTTACGAGGAATTGAGTCGAAATTTCTTGCCCAAATTCACGAAGAGGTGGCAAGCGGCTGCAAGGAATAAGAAGACATTTCTTAATAAAAACCAGAAATGGTTGCAGAAAACTGTTGTTATCACTGTAAGTCCTGTACAACCTGATATGGTAGAAGATGAACCAGGTCCTTCGAAGCGATCACGCAGCGGACCTCCAGAAAAACATTTTGATGAGTGTTGCGACCGTACCAAACGATATAAAGTCAAAAGTTTGTGTGAGAGTTTTCCAGAAAAACTCATTACTAGAGCTGCCGATAAATTAGAGGATAAATCTACGACATCTACATCATTTACACCAGAGAAAGCATTGGCTTTATTGTTAGATGCATCATTATCAAAACATCAATATCAAATTATTAGAAATGCTGTAAAAGATTTAGGATGTGATTTTTTTCCAAGTTATAATAAAGTACTAGACGCAAAGAAAGAATGTTACCCCACGGATATGGAAATCACTGAAAGTTACGCTTGTATAGGTTTACAAGATTTGCTGGACGACACTACAAAAATAATTTTTAAGTCCAAAACTGAAAACGAACTGGCAAGTATGGGTGAAGAATGTGTCCTTATTTCCAAATGGGGATGCGATGGTTCATCCGGCCACAATGAGTATAAACAAACTTTTAACGAGGAAAACATTACAGATGCAAATATGTTTTTAACATCCTAGTGATGTTAAAAACATATTTGCATCTGTAATCTTTGTTTATCTACAAAAGATAACGATACTATAGTTTATTGGAAAAATACATGTCCATCTTCGACAAGATACTGTAGACCCGTACAGTTTCAATTCAGTAAAGAAACAACAATGGGCACGAAAAAAGAAATTTCAAGGATGTACTCAGAAATAACAAACCTAAACGAAACCGTGATATCATTGAATGGAAAAACTTACGAAGTGCATCACCAGCTTCTCTTTACAATGATTGATGGCAAAATCGCACAAACTATCACCGATACATCTTCTAATGCAGTATGTTTCATTTGCAAAGCACAACCAACAGAAATGAACGATTTAAAGAAGGTGCGTAGCAAAATTGAAGACGAAGATGCATTAAAGGTGGGCTTGGCACCCCTCCATGCGCGCATCAAATTCATGGAGTGTATAATCCATATTGCATATAATAAATTTTTTAAGAGCTGGAGAACCAATCAAACCACTAAGCCGCAAAAAGAAGTGGAGAAGAAAAGGATTCAAGAAGAATTATTTAAACAGTTGGGCTTTAATGTGGACTTCGTGAAACAAGGAATGGGTACTAGTAATGATGGCAACACATCTAGAAGATTTTTCAATAACCCAGCTGTAACAGCCGAAATCACAGGAGTAGATGAAAATTTAATTCACAGATTTGGTATAATTTTACAAATAATAAACTCTGGTGCGACAATTGACGCCGAAAAATTCGACAACTATTGCACCGAAACTGCTGAATTGTACGTCAGTCTATATAGCTGGTACTACATGCGCAACACGGTTAATAAAATCCTCATGCATGGCAGTAAAATAATAAATTTGGCTATGCTACCGATCGGCATGTTGACAGAAGAAGCTCAAGAAGCTCGCAATAAAGATTCATTACAGGTTAAGCCACTCTAGAAAATGTTCTCGAGAGTCTACAAATGAAGATATTATTAATATGCTAATGGCTTCCTCGGACCCATTCATCAGTAGGCTTAGAACATAACTCAATAAAAAGCATGTACCCCTACATGAAGATGCCCAAGCATTAGTAGTAAGCAATAATTAAGGTATTTATTTTTATTATCATGTATTTGTATGCCATTCATATTTCGTGTAGTCATTAAGTCTCCGATTTTTGTTGTTTTTTTTAGTGTGCTTCTTTCTGCAATAAAATTTTATATTTATTTAACGTCACATTTATGCACTGTATCCTCATTCCACCAAATACCGTTTATTTTGATAAATAATACTTTAAAATACTTAATGAGCTATATTTAGGGTGATTAAATAATTATTTCCGTGATCCTATGCTACTCCGACCACTGTGCGACGTGTACAACAGTCGACCGATCTATCGCCGAGAGTAACAATGTAATTTAGTCTAGTAGCGCAAGCTGAATGAAATCCAGAGTTACATATCGAACAAGTGACGTGTTTACCAGAAACAGACACGGGCTGCTTACATTTGGCGCAGCGGATGTCACTCTTTTTTGAATTATCCGACATGTTAGAAGGAGATGCAATAATTGAATAATTTGAAGTTATTTTATAAAACAAATAATAACAATTTATATTAAAGTTAACAATTTATCGTAATAAAGAATAAAAAATTACTAGCGCGCATTAATCGATTGAAAACAAACATTAAGCACGGGGGGACACACTTCACATCACACGGTTTTTTGTGAGGACTTTTAATACACAACACAGGAAGACCACGGAAATTAGGTAATATTAGTAATAGATTTTTTTTTTAAATTATTTTCGGCTTTTGCCTGGCCTTAGTTTCTATCATTGGCCAACATTACTCTATAAAATTATAACCATATCATTATTTCTATTTATTTAAATTCCAACCCATTCATCTTATTCATACTTGGAAAAAAGGTAAACATAGATATTCTTCTCGCCTAGGGGCTCGTCAAGGCATTTTAAGTAAGACAAACAAAACTAAGCCACGGGTAAATGGGAAACCTACACAGGTAAAAACATAGGATTCACATTCATATTTACCATTCATTCACAATTTTAACTTATATCCTAACATTAATACTTTGAAAGAATTCAAAAACCTTCATATAAACTTCTAACTTTTTTGATTTCAAAATAGTCATATAATTAAATGGAAGCGTTAAATTCATACTAATTGATTTAAATAGTATTTCTCTCTCTCGACAAAATCTGTTGCAGTTCATAACGACGTGTTCTAGTGTTCCCCTCTCGCCACATTCACAAAGTGCATCATCTTTCCGATTAATTTTATATAAATAGAAAGGGCATAAACCATGATTACATCGAAGTCTACAAATGGTTTTAACGAATAACTTTGAGATAAACTCTGTTTTATAAAACCAAGGACTTGCTGGTACAATAGGGTTAATACTTCTATAAAAATTGAAATCGTTTCTTTTTTGGAAAAACTCCCTAAATTCTTTATCAAGTACCTTATTTACTTTATTATACAGATCAGTTGGTGTTGGTGGGTAACTTATCCTATTTATACCTTGTAGACCATTTCTTCCTAATAAGTCCGCCCTTTCATTGCCAGTAATACCGGCATGGCCTTTCACCCATAATAGAGAGATATTTTTATTGAAAGAATTAATATATCTTATGATTTCTGTTGTGATTAAATTTAGACTGGAGGAAAAATTAAAGTCTTTATAAAAATCTACAATGCTTTTATTATCGGTTAGTACTAAAATATGTGAGTAATTTGTGAAATCAACCTGAATTAGATATTTGAGCGCTTCTAAAATTGCAATTGATTCCGCTGTATATACCGACTCACAACTATCCAAGGAGAAGCATATCTCCGTATTTTTTTGTGGATCGTAGTATGCTCCACCATATTGACCGTTACAGTGAGATCCGTCTGTAAATATTTGATATGAATTCGGCCATTTTGTGTTCATATGTTCCAAAAAGTTAATGTTTGTCAATTCTTTACAATTCGAAGACGATTCATAAATATAGTGGCATGCAATGGGTTTTATGAGTATATTATATGGAATTGTATATATTAGATTCTTATCTCTGCTAATACCTGTTGTGTCATAATCTGAAAGAGATCTGTAAAAATCAACTAGGATTGGGCTCTTTTTAACAATCCAATAGCGTGCCGTTAAATCC
This sequence comes from Philonthus cognatus, assembly GCA_932526585.2. Classification (NCBI taxonomy): domain Eukaryota; kingdom Metazoa; phylum Arthropoda; class Insecta; order Coleoptera; family Staphylinidae; genus Philonthus; species Philonthus cognatus. The sequence goes on from OW052241.1 coordinate 178,236,306, forward strand.
AGCATATGAAGTTGAATAACATTGTTGAATAACTTAGACTTTCTACTTTTTAATTTTATTAAACATTTTAAACCTAATTGAGAGTGGCCTCTCGTTTGTTTCTGAAAGTAGAAAATTTATTGGACTACTGCGAAGCGCTCCTACACAAAATCTTAAACATTTATATTGCAGTTTGTCTAACTTTTCAAGATGGCAATTACTCGCATTACCATAGAATAAAGAGCCATAATCAATAATGGAACGTATGTATGAACGATATATAAGCAGAGAGATTACCTGATCTGAGCCCCAATTGCATGATGACAACATTCTTAAAATATTTACACCTTTTTCAGCTCTAGATATTATATGTGATACTTGTTTGTTCCATAACAGTTATAAACAAAGTGTTCTACTCAAAGTAATAAAATATTCAGTTCAACGACCGACGATAAATAAATATTTTTTGCGATAGATATTTTTTGCGAGACAAAGGCCGCAGCACCGGGACTCGCGGCGGAAAAATTACCAAAATAAGAATAAAATACTCTTGTTTGTTCCATAACAGTTTGCTGTCCATGTATATTCCCAAAAACAGTTCTTCACCTGAAGAAGCCACAGTGTGGCGAAACATTTGTTGTGAATACAAAATAAACAATTTTTGAAAGTTATAAACAAAGTGTTCTACTCAAAGTAATAAAATATTTAGTTCAACGACCGACAATAAATAAATATTTTTTGCGATATTTTTGCGAGACAAAGGCCGCAGCACCGGGACTCCCGGCGGAAAAATTACCAAAATAAGAATAAAATACTATACTAAATACACGGATTCTTATTTGACGTAAGAATTTGATGTTTACTCGCGGTACATATGAGATATAACGTATTCACCACAGCAAATTTCACAATTATTTGATAACTATTTCCCACAAAAAATACAGTTTTAATACGGAACACATGTGGCTCATGTAGCACAATCAACATTTTTTTGAACTATATTAAAAAACAATTTTCAATAGTAATATATTAAGTGCATTAAAAATGATCGAAAATTTTGCACGAAAAGCCGTTGCCTAGAAACTGCATGAGTCCATTTTGATTGTGATTTGACAAAAAGTGCCCGAGACGCGAAGCGTCGAGGGCACTTTTTCAGTCAAATCACAATCAAAATGAACGAATGCAGTTTCTTAAAGGCAACGAGCTTTGAGTACTAAATTTTCAGAGCATTTTTAATGCACGAAATGTATTTAATAGACTATTTCCTGAAAAATACGATTATTAATCAAGTTGACGTATTATTTAAAATATTAATTATCAATCAGTGTCACTTAATGTGTCAACATGAATCGCTTCGGAAGTTTTTCTTCCAAAGATATATCGAAAAATATCGAGAAAAATTCATCCGAAAATACAAGAAAGAGTAAAGAGTTCGTTTGGAGACAATTTATGACATTCTGTGATGAAAGAAAATACGAGTTAGATCAAAAAACTTCAGATGCTTTCTTGGCAGAAATGCTCAAAGACTGGGCATATAACATGAGGAAGCAAAATGGAGATGACTATAAAGAAATGACAGTAAAGACAATATGGAATACAACAGCTAAAATATTAATGGACAAATATTATAAACAATATGGGCGCAAGATTGATCCGTTTCAAGCAATAGAATACAAAGAAGCGAGGGAGGCACGAAATTCAAAAAGAAATGAGTTACAAGTGATGCCGTCAAAACGCAAGCAGAGTTCAGCCTCCCTAACTCATGATGAATTTAAAAAACTTGTACATTTTTGCGATGAGGATACCCCAGACGGTCTCCAGAAAAAGGTTTTTAATATGCTGTCATATGAATTAGCTTGGAGGGGAGGTGAAGGAGTTAAGTGCTTACTAAATTATTTTCATGAAGAATTGGATAATTTGGGAAACAAAACCAAAAGGATTGAATATAACCCAATTTTTGAAAAAACTGCACAAGGGGGAAGTAAACGCTGTGCCGAATCAAAATGGTTAATTCCTAATGAAACTAATCTGAATTTGTGTCCTGTAAGATTATATAGTAAGTTTATAGAAAAACGACAACATGTAAAAAGCAATCGTTTTTTCTTAACAGCAAATCCATATTGGCAAGTAAATAATAATTGGTATAAGGATGCCCCAGTTGGCAGAAACGAAATTTCAAAGTGGACTCTAAATACTGCAAAACAAATTGGTCTCAATACTGTAACAACAAAAATTACGAATCACTCACTACGATCATCAGCTGTATCTAATTTAGCCAAGGAGGGAGTAGGTGAACAACAGTTGCTTAAAATTACTGGTCATTCAAGCACCAACTCAATTAAACCTTACCTTCAATTGGATAAAGAACATCACCAACAGATAATTAAGAAAATGAGAGGCGAAGGCTATTTAGAGGAGGACAGCAATAAGGCAGTTGATGTTTCAGAGTCTTTGTCTAATCAAGAAACACACAACACAATACAAGCAACTGCATCTACATCAAAAAATAATTCCACAATTTATAATAATTGCGTTTTTAATTGTACTAATGTAAATGGTTCCAATTTTAGTAAAATGTTAGATTAATTAAAAACCTTATTTTTAGTTCTGGAAATAGTCGCATAAATTATTCTCAATACTTTCCAGATTCTTTTAAAAGAAAAACTTTCGAATCGATTAATTTTGAAAGATTGAGAGAAATTGATTGATACCTGACAATTGACGTCACAACAGTACAAATTTCGCTGTAATTTTTCGTAGAATTTTCACCTACTATGCAATTTTCGCTGAAATTTAATTGTGATTGGGCAATAAAAATGAATTCTCGTAATATGATTGGTAGACATTTTTTGAAGGAAATAGTCTGGGCTTTTCTAAACTCTAAATTTTACGCCACGCGTATAAAACACTGAAATACTGTGAAATCTATGTAAAAAAAATATATGCGCAAGCTGTAAATTTTCCGACATTCGTTGTTTTTTCAAAGAGTTCAATTTAAAGCGTTAAACGAGTGTTTTCCACTCCCAGACTAAGCATGAAGTAAAATTTCGAGTTTAGAAAAGCCCCGTGAAAATTTGTCGAGGGTCGCGCAGCGACCCGAGACAAATTTTCTGGGCTTTTCTAAACTCGAAATTTTACTTCATGCGCCACGCGTATAAAACACTAAAATATTGTGGAATGTATGTATATTTGAACCTCACTTGAAATCAGTGTTTTATACGCGTGGCGCATGAAGTAAAATTTCGAGTTTAGAAAAGCCCAGAAAATTTGTCTCGGGTCGCTGCGCGACCCTCGACAAATTTTCACGGGGCTTTTCTAAACTCGAAATTTTACTTCATGCTTAGTCTGGGAGTGGAAAACACTCGTTAAAAAAGTCAAATCGAATTCTTTTAAAAAACAATTTTCTGGGCTTTTCTAAACTCGAAATTTTCCGCCACGCGTATAAAACACTGAAACACTGAAATTTATGTAAAATAAAATATATGCACAAGCTGTAAATTTTCCGACATTCGTTGTTTTTTAAGAGAGTTCAATTTAAAGCTTTAAACGAGTGTTTTCCACTCCCAGAATAAGCATGAAGTAAAATTTCGAGTTTAGAAAAGCCCCGTGAAAATTTGTCGTGGGTCGCGCAGCGACCCGAGACAAATTTTCTGGGCTTTTCTAAACTCGAAATTTTACTTCATGCGCCACGCGTATAAAAGACTAAAATACTGTGAAATTTATGTATATTTGAACCTCACTTGAAATCAGTGTTTTATACGCGTGGCGCATGAAGTAAAATTTCGAGTTTAGAAAAGCCCAGAAAATTTGTCTCGGGTCGCTGCGCGACCCTCGACAAATTTTCACGGGGCTTTTCTAAACTCGAAATTTTACTTCATGCTTAGTCCGGGAGTGGAAAACACTCGTTTAAAGCTGAACATTGAACTATTTAAAAAAACTATTTTCTGAGCTTTTCTAAACTCGAAATTTTACGCCACGCGTTTAACATACTGAAATATAAATAAAACACTGACACTGAAATATTCTGAAATGTCTGTAAAAAAAGATACGCATGCACTGTACATTTTTCGACATTCGTTGTTTTTTAAGAGAGTTCAATTTGAAGCTTTAAACGAGTGTTTTCCACTCCCAGGCTAAGCATGAAGTAAAATTTCGAGTTTAGAAAAGCCCCGTGAAAATTTGTCGAGGGTCGCGCAGCGACCCGAGACAAATTTTCTGGGCTTTTCTAAACTCGAAATTTTACTTCATGCGCCACGCGTATAAAAGACTAAAATATTGTTAAATGTATGTATATTTGAACCTCACTTGAAATCAGTGTTTAATACGCGTGGCGCATGAAGTAAAATTTCGAGTTTAGAAAAGCCCAGAAAATTTGTCTCGGGTCGCTGCGCGACCCTCGACAAATTTTCACGGGGCTTTTCTAAACTCGAAATTTTACTTCATGCTTAGTCTGGGAGTGGAAAACACTCGTTTAAAAAGTCAAATTGAATTCTTTTAAAAAACAATTTTCTGGGCTTTTCTAAACTCGAAATTTTACGCCACGCGTATAAAACACTGAAACACTGTGAAATTTATGTAAAAAAAATATATGCACAAGCTGTAAATTTTCCGACATTCGTTGTTTTTTAAAAGAGTTCAATTTAAAGCGTTAAATGAGTGTTTTCCACTCCCAGACTAAGCATGAAGTAAAATTTCGAGTTTAGAAAAGCCCCGTGAAAATTTGTCGAGGGTCGCGCAGCGACCCTAGACAAATTTTCCGGGCTTTTCTAAACTCGAAATTTTACTTCATGCGCCACGCGTATAAAACACTAAAATATTGTAAAATGTATGTATATTTGAACCTCACTTGAAATCAGTGTTTAATACGCGTGGCGCATGAAGTAAAATTTCGAGTTTAGAAAAGCCCAGAAAATTTGTCGAGGGTCGCTGCGCGACCCTCGACAAATTTTCACGGGGCTTTTCTAAACTCGAAATTTTACTTCATGCTTAGCCTGGGAGTGGAAAACACTCGTTTAAAGCTTCGAATTGAACTCTTTTAAAAAACAACGCATGTCGAAAAATGTACAGCTTATGCACATGTTTAGCTAAAAGAAAAATTCCCTGTAATTATATTGTAGACAAACTGTTAAATTTTGGCAACATAAAATATATATTCATGTTTTTATTTGTAACTACATAAGTAATTTAAATGATTACTATGAAAAACCAAATATCGCACATGACTGTCGCATGCTGCGCTCCTTAATTTGGTAAATTGCAATGAAGCATACAAAAGGAATAGATGTGAACACGAGAGGAGGTCTACCCTCTAAGCTGGGTAGGCGACACTTTAAGCTGAGTAGGCTAAACCGTACAAAAAAAAGAAATTACAATAACCTAATTCGAACTCTAGACGCTAAGCTGACTAAGTGCCTCAGTAATCAAATTTAAGAGTGTTCCATTAGTTGATTTATATACCGGGCTTTCATTAATTCCCGAACCCCACGTGACTAAATTTAAAATTGCCGCGTAAATTATTGTATTTGTACGTTGAAGGCTTTGAAAAAAGTAACCAAACGTTACTAAAGTCAAATTTGACATAAACGTTTATGCGCGGTGCATCGTTAAACCAACCTTTGAGATCTTACAAAATTCGCCCGGAATTTTCAGGTAAGCAAAAATTGTTCTATTATTCTGAAACATTGAGTTTTATTTCTATTTATTTTGCAGAGTCAATTTGCTAGGATAAGCAAATACTGCGAAAATTAATAAAAATTAGTTACATATTTGAAGATGAGCCTATTTTTTAATAATTTTAAATGTAATATTTTCAGTCGTTATAAAAATACGCCGGCGAATAAATATTTTTAAATCTAGGAAATTTTTGTGTGAGCCATACCACCTTGTACATTTGGTTGCCTATTATTTTTGGTCACGTGGGGTTCGAGAATTAATGAAAGCCCGGTATAATTCAATATAAATTAAAAAAAAAGAATAGTGTCAATTTATTCGCAAAGCTTTAATGTGCAATGTGTATAAGTTTTAAAGCTCTATTTTTATTATTGTAGAAGATTAATCGTTGCTCGTTCTTATGACAAAATAACTTGTGAATTTCCGGCCTTAGTTGCAATTGCAAAAATGATCGATCCAAGGTTTTTGCAATTACGAAATAAATATTCGTTTTTATATTGTTGCGTTTTTAGATTATTGCCTTTTTAGATTGCTGCGTTTTTAGATTCATTTCATGATCTTAGTGAGATTATTGATAATGAAGGTTTAAATTAAATTACACTTGGGTTGTTTCACATTTTTTTACTTAACTATTTACTCGACTAGTTTCGCGTTTTACAGCATTATCAGGAAATATTAGTGAGATTTATGTAGTTAGCTGCCCTAAGGTTGTCAAAATTATTAATAAGGTTTTGGGGAAAACTGTCCTACACCGCTTTCCCCAAAACTTTACCAAGAGGAGCCGATGCTTATGGAAGAACTGGAAATCGAGTAGAATAGGAGATACTATGGTCAGGATGTGGGGTAAGAGTAAAACAGACGATTGTATACACCAATCACCGGTTTCGCTTCTGGATGCAGCATCCAAACGCGATTACCAAATTTTATGCCTAACTGGATATATAAGAACTGTGACCTTACTAGTAATTTCATGATCTTATTCAAAATAAATTCAAATTCAAAACTATTTGAATTCGAGAAAATAAGCTTACGCTTCTTATAGTTTGCAACTTTAAACATAATATATCAAATTACGAAAAAAATATTCGTGAATATGCAAACAATGTCTTAATTAATAAGACAATTTAAGACGATAAATATCCATTGAAACAACTACTTCCCGTGCAAATATTTGCACGGGAAGTAGTTGTTTCAATGGATATTTATCGTCTTAAATTGTCTTATTAATTAAGACATTGTTTGCATATTCACGAATAATTTTTTCGTATTTTTATATATTATCTTATTCAAATATTTTTCAGAAGAAACATACCTGTATGATCTGTTATAGTTCTCGGTGCGGCGGGTGGTGTGTGAGCTGGTGTGTGCGCGTGGTGATCGTGAGAGTGCGGTAACCCCCCGTAGATAGCGGTGAAATCCTCCGCCGAGGAGCCGCTCGTGTTGCACTTCCTGGGGGCGCCCTTGTCCCCCATCAGGTGCCCGTGGTGGTCGTCCAACAGACCCGAGACCCCCAGCAAGTTACCGACGCCGACGAGGTTCGGCCGGAGGTCCTCCATCATCGACTTCTGGGGGCACGCGTTAAAATTCAGTTGCCTGCTGAAGATCGCCGGGAAAATGTTAAACTGCTGGTGCGAGGTTACCTCTTCGTTGGAGGCGGTCGTCGTGGGGGCTGACGGCGAATTGCCTAGCGCCCCCAGGCAACTCGAGACACCCTTGAAATCCAACTTGAGGCAGTTAGGCACGTTTTGGATAGTTTAAGTTCGGACGCGAACGCACGACACCCCTTCTACAGTTTTATTATCGGCGACCGTCGCCTGCACCATCCACAACGAGTCTTATCCGCCAGTCGCACATCAATTAAAACAAATTACTAAACACCTGATCGAATCACAAACAATCGGCGGCCTCACGGATGATATTGTTAATATCTGTGACTGATCTAATTATCTTTCGGATCTACTCTCATCCCAATATGATGACTAGCTTATGCCTAAGCCAAACGGCAAGTGAATATAACAATATTAAAACGTGATAGCGTTGTTCTGTTATCCGCTGTCCTACACCGGCCCCAATCTCCGACGCAAGTCCACGCGCGGCATCCCCTTTCAACCCTTAGCTGCTCCAAAAAACATCCGTCCTAACTAGCGCACCCTCTCCGCAACCGAGGGTAGTTTACGCCGACCAATCCCATCAGTCGCGTGCTGTTTTCCCCCGCGCGATTGGCCCGCTCTCCCCGTCCACACCCTAGCAACCCCAATCGCAACCCCTCGCTGTCAAAATGGTGGATCTATCCTCCGGCTCCGAATTCGATTTTTGCGTTTTTTCCGACATAGACTATTGCTCGTTTTATACATATATATTTGTGTATACTATCCCCGTACATAATTCCCCTATTTATGTTACACAGCATAATTTTCTACCCTTTTTAATACCCCATTATAACATTCTTAATATTTTAATGCAGCGTATTTTTTTCCGTAATTTTTCGGATCGCGCTTCATTGGAATTTTTTTGTTTTATTTGTTTGCGTCCGGGGAGCCGCCCCGATGGGGATGAAACGAATTCCTTCGTTTTTAAGTAAATATCGGGGTGGTTTCGGGTTGCCCTCATTACGTGCCTTTTTTTGCACCCTATCGTCATCGTGTTACAGTTTATCGCGTGAAATGTATTAATGCAGTTTAATCCGATTTGGGATCGAAACTCTAGGTCGCCAGCTTTTAATGGAATGGTGTGCGCTGGGTTTTGATAATCGGTTTTAAGTTTTTAATAGTGATTTGTTTTAAGGTTGAAATTAGGTATGTCTATTATTTATTTATAAATGAAATTGCCAATTCTTGGTTGCAGAATACTTCAAACATTAAAAGTGCGATTCTTTTCGCAATCTACAACAAGTTAGTCTTACAAAGACTATATCAAACACTCATTAAAACAACTACTTCCCGGGCTAATACCACGACGGACATTAAATTATACAACAAGTGTTTGCTGTTACATACAGTAACCTACTGCAAATGTAACAATTTGGGTCAAATTATTATTTATTTACCAGGGACGTGTAGCTAACTACAGTCAAAACATTCTACCCTAATATTTGGATTGATTGAGTTACTTGAAGATAATTATACTTTGATTAAAAGACTCTTAGAACCGTTCTTCAACACTTTATTTTGTAACCAAATGTACATTTCGGACACGAAGTGTCCATTATCAATGGTTTGATACTAATACGAAAAATATACATTTTACACTGATATATATACACTAAAAAATGAGGGAATTAGAGGGTGTCGGTAGGGGGTGTGGTTATGGTGGTAATAAACTAATTTTAGATGAAAAAAGGTTATCTGTGGGTAAGTAGGTACGTGTTTGATGGGGATTCCAAGAGATTAGGAAAACACCCGAGTTTCAGGTGGACACACTAAATCTAATAAAACATTTTCGAGCGGACTTAAATCGAAATTTAACAGTAGGTTTTCATGTTTTTTCATTTGAATTGCCTCCAACATATTTAAATGATAGTGTGTTGAATGTTTCAATAGTTTTACGTTTTCTAAAATGAACTTATGGCCCGTTTCAATTGCATGGTTAGCGACCGCAGATTTATCCGGATTCAGGTGTTTAATGTGTGAGACATGTTCCTTGAATCTAGTTTGAATGTTTGTCCTATGTATATTTTGTCACAATTCGAACATTTAATGGAATAAATTCCAGATTTTTCTAAGAAATGTATTTCGTTAAAAGTGTTCCCTAGTAAATTGTGTAATTTTGTATTTACTATTCTACCCTAACGTCATTAACTTCTATCTGTTTTCAATTAATGGATTCTGGTTGAAACAGAACACCTTCAATTGTTTGGCACGTCGAATGATATGTTTGCGTTTTATTATTATGACATTCATGACACATGTCAAAATACTTCAGTTGCGTCGAAATTACTCAAATGCTCAAAATCCTATCAATCTTGGGGTTAAATCCGGCGAACTTGCTGGTCATGCCATTGGACCGCTTCGGCCAACACATTTTCCGTCGAAGGCTATGTTTAAAAGATCTTGCACAATTCTCGCGTAGTGTGGTGGGGCTCCATCTTGTTGGAACCATATTTCTTGACAGGTGAGAAGATCGACGGTTTGCAGTAAAATTGGTAAATCCTCTCTGAGAAAATCTCAATATCTTTCTACCGTAAGAGAAATGTGGCCCTATTACTTGTCCATTGACATTGCCTTGTCCAATGAGGATTCTTCATAGCGGCATATTTTTTTTATTTTATTTTTATTTATTTATCACTTTAGCTACAATAAATGTTGAATAACATAGTTGTAAGATGTGAACGTCAAGGAAGAGAAGTTACAAAAATTTGTACTACAGATATGTTTAATTATTACCACTGCCGTCGATGGAAGTAGGGAATAACAATAAGTAGTTATCAACTGAGTAAACAGGATGAGCTATAAGTATATTTTATATATATTTTTTAAATTTAGAATAATCTAACTTCTTAACATTTTCTGGAAGTAGATTAAACATTTTTTTCCCTTTGCAAAAATATGCTCTATTCATAAGAGTTGTGTGCGATTTATTTAACCGCAGTAGATTACAATGTCTAGTTTCATAATTGTGATGTTGACTTGACGTAGGGAAAACATTAAGATTTTGTTTTATGTAACATAGCATCTTGTAGACATATATTCCATACAGTGTTAACATTTTTTTTGCTACGAATACATGTTTACATGTATCTAGTCTCTGAAGACCAAACATTGATCTAATAATTTTTTTCTGTGCCATGAATACATTATGAGCATCAACTGCTCTTCCCCATGCCAGTATATTAAAAGACAGGTGAGGGTAGGCAAATGCATAGTACAGAGTCATTAAAGTATTTTCTTCTGTTTCGTCCTTCATTCTAAGGATTACAAAATGTGCCTCACTTAACTTTCTACAAACATGATCGGTGTGGTTTCTCCATGTCAATTTCCGATCTATGTGCACACCTAGGTACTTCACACAGTCTACGAGCGGGTATTTGATGTCATTTACTATGATTTTGAAGTCATTTGGCAGTTGACGTTTCTTACCTATATGCATACATACCGTTTTAGACGAATTTAATATTAAGTGATTGCCGGCACACCATTCATTCATTCTGTGTATGACATTTGTTATTTTGTCAATTAATTCAGTACGACTGTCCGCTGTCACTAATATTGCGGTGTCATCAGCAAATAATAATGCGGTTTCTATCAAGTATTCCGGAAGGTCATTGATAAATAAAAGGAACAAAAGTGGGCCTAATACTGACCCTTGCGGAACACCATAAAACGTTTGTTTACAAGTAGATTTAAATTTATTGACTTCAACAAAGAAACTTCGGTTTGATAGGTAAGAAAGTAACCATTTAGAAAAATGACCTCTAAATCCATATGCTTCAAGTTTTGTTATTATAAAATTTATATCAACACAAATATTGTGCCGATTTACCATTCCATTACTATTAAAAGTAGCTTGTCCGAAAAAAGTACCATGGAAGCTAAATTTTAATTTAATTTTAGTTTTCAAACTATACTTTCAATGTTTTAAACGTACTTTCATTGTAAACCCTTCTTGCCAATAAACAATTGCGATTTCATTCAACCAACAAGTAAATCATATTAACAAATTCTTTTTTGAAAAGTTCAATGTGCAGGTGCAATACTTTAGGAGAATTGAATTGGCAAATCTTCTTAATTTAACACTTTACCACTTTGAAAAAAAATTACAAAATTATTTGACCATGGCATCACCAATTTAAAATTTTAAAATCCGAAGTTTGATGTGTGATAACATTTAAAGTATTATTTATAGATTTAGCAAACTAGGCATTTTTAGAAAGGCAAGAAAAAGGACTTTCAATTTCTGTTGACTGAGTGTTCCATTAAAAAAACAACATTCTCTTTACACTTACCGAAGATCTTTCTTTATACAAATAGCATTTTATTACTTAACCATTAAGCGCCATTGATGCATAGACGCAACATTATTAATTTTTAGTTATTAAATTACTAAATTAATTAATTTGATATATTATTATTTGACCTGACTTGAAAATGTATGAAGAAAAATGTAAATATTTTGTTATATGAATATATCGATTGTTACTCATTTAAAAAAAAAATAATGTGAATATATTTCTAACTTCACAATATTTCAGCTTTTTATGCGCGTGGCGCATGAAGTAAAATTTCGAGTTTAGAAAAGCCTGAAAATTTGGTTTGGCCGCTCCGCTTCGCTACGCGACCAAACCAAATTTTCAGGCTTTTCTAAACTCGAAATTTTACTTCATGCTTAGTCTGGGAGTGGAATCACTCGTTCTAAACTTCATACTGCACGTTTTTGTATGAAATCGACGAATGCCTGAAATTTTGCAGCATATACACTATGTGTATTTAAAAGAAAAATTCACAGTATTTAATACAATAAGTCATATAGAATAGAATAGAACTTTATTCATGCATACAACTACAAACGGTCTTACAATCGTCAACATAAAGATATAATGAATTATATGTGTACAATATTGCCAATAATTTACAATTAACATATCACATAATAATAATAGTAATATCAATGGGAACAAACAAGTATTTCAGATTTTTGCTCACCGATTGTCCAGCCGAACTCTAACGCACAAAATTAAAATATTCATCAAAACTGAAAAATACTGCATCCAATAATAATGATTTATTCAAATGGAAGACTTATTATGCTATCAGGTAATTTATTAAAGAAATGAATCATAATAGTTAGTTCCAACTCTAGATCGCTGTAACCTCAGCTTCGTTAGGCAGAGTTTATCTTTTGTTTTAGTGTCATGTATATGTAAAGAACTGTGAGAGCAATATAGATCAATGTGTTTCTTAACATAAATAAGACATCGGTAAATATACATATATACTGGAAAGTGTCATTATTTTTAGTTTATTGTAGGCTTCTCTACAGTCGGCTCTGTAATCGAGACCAGCGATTAATCGTAATGCCTTTCGCTGAAGGGCGAATACTCTATGTGCTGTTGATGAGTGCCCCCATTTTACAATACCGTATGATAAATGAGAGTGTATTAACGAGAAATATGCCGTTCTCATTACATGTGATGACACATTTTTAGTCAGGTTTCTTAAAATAAAAATTGACCTATTCAGTTTTTTACATAATTCACTCCCATTGTGATCCCATAGTAGGCGATCATCAATGTGCAAACCTAGAAATTTTACCGATCTACTCGTATTTTGCAAGTCATGATTTTTTAATGTCAACATACTTTTTGTTTTAGATTCATTAAGTATTAATTTGTTAGCATGAACCCAGGATGCTGCCTTTTTTGCTGCCTCTTGATCCAATGATATGGTGGTATGTAAATTATCCGAAGAAGATATGATGTTAGTATCATCTGCAAAGAGTACTACATTTATTCCATCCATAAATGCAGGGAAGTCATTACAATAAATTAAATATAGTAAAGGACCCAGTGTGGAGCCTTGAGGGACACCATGAATGTTTGGTAACTGCTTGGAGTAAAGACCATTATGGTAAACAGCTTGGGTTCTATTAGAGAGGAACGAGCATACAAATTGTTTTCGAGAAAAGTGACTTGCGACCACAAAATTATCAAGTTTAAGTAAATTCGCTTCGTCGCCATTAAGCCAATGTTCGCATAAACATAATACATTGAAACCCTTGTCGAGTATTAGTGCCTCTAACTCAAGAATTTTATTTTTCACAGATTGGATATTTAATACAAAAAAGTTAATCATGTTTGTTTGTTTTAAGTTTTATTTATTTTCACCAAGTAAAATCAACAGGTTGTTTACAATCATTACAACTAACATTACAATGAATATTTCACAAAATGATCCTACCAGGCGGAAAATAAAAAGGTATGAATTCAGCGCAACCGAAGTGCGGCTGATCTTCCATTCAACCAATAAATTACCGTAACAAATGTGATGGATTCAATATAACAAAAAAAAGGAAATAAAAATCATTAGAAATAAAATTTGAAGAAACGAATGATATATTTTGGATTACACAGCAGTATTAACCGTGCTGCTGAACATAAGTTCTGAGTCTAGATTTGAAAAGTGGGACGTTCATAGTCTTAAAGTTACCTGGAATGTTATTATATATTTTTGTAATTACATAGGAGTACGTTCGCATAAAAAGAGCTGAACGAAATTTTGGGGGTGTTAGTGTTCCCTTAAACCTAATATTAAACTATGAACGTTTGTGCGAAACTTTATTTTATTGTAGACGTAGGGCGGCTTTTTATTAATTATAATAGATTGAAATAAGCACGCACTATGTAAATATCTTCTGTTCTTCATATTTAACCAATTTAGATCCGTGAGTTTATGACTAATTCTGTTATGCTTCCTTATTCCAAAAATAAAGCGCATACATGCATTTTGCACTCTTTGTATTCGCATAATATCTACGCAATCAATACATGGATCATAGAGGACATCCATAAAGTTGAAATGTGATAAGACGAGCGACTCGCACAACATTTTTTTTGATCGGATAGATAAGAGGCAGCGATTACTGTATAAATTTTTTAAGTTACTATAGGCATTTCTAATACATTGATTTACATGTGATTTGAAGCGAAACCTGTAGTCAATGGTAACCCCTAGACTCTTGACTTTATTGCTATATGGAAGCACAGTATTGTTGATCGTTACTCTGAATAAATTGTTTTGCATAAGGCGTTCTCTAACTTTTTTTTGGTGGCAACATTCGTAGGTTTATGTTATCGTGGGTTTCGATGGACGTCGATGAAAAAACCTCTCCACATAAGCACCCGAGGGCTATATATTAGGATCCATTAACTGCTGGAAATTATGAGGATTAACCATTATCTTGTATGATGAATAAAATTCAGGGTGTTTTGTTGGAATAGATTCACATTGTACTTCGGGAAACTTCACTTTTAAATAATTTAAAATATCCTGTTTGGGAGTAGTTGAATCAAGTCGAGATACGTAGGCAAAAGCTTTTTTCGGTACGATTTTAAGGGCACAGTTCGTTGTAATTTTGATATTTATAGATATCATAAAAAGAAGTGCAGAATTTTAACTAAAATCAACATTTAGAGTTATCTCTATAATTTCTCGGCCGTTAATGGGTTAAACAAACCTAATCATCTAAAAATGTAAAATTTTGACATAATAATATAATATATTGACACAATTTTTTAGCTAATTTGTAACTTTTTTTTTGTTTGTATTTTTATTATTATTTTCAATACACAATCAGAGTGATCGGAGAGTCAAGTGCGGTTCACAATCGTTTTTTTTTGTTTTGTTAGAAATAGAAGTTTTGAAAATCTAAGGTCGAATTCGGATGGGAAATCAAAAAGAATGTTCGTTCATTATGGCAATGCAAGCTTGCGTATTCTCAGTTTAAAAAAAAAATAGATCCCTGTGGCTGATAATTGTTGAAAGTTCATTTTCATTTTTACATAAATAAAACAATTTAAAACACTTTTAAATATTTGAAAGTTTTTTAAATTGTTTTATTTATATCAAAGTCATTCTCTGTTAATTTTTTTATCGCAAAAGAACAAATGGATTTTACCCTATTTTTCATGTAAATTAAAAATTTCGTATGGAAAAATGTCAAATTTTGATGAAAATCCGAAAATCTCAGAATAACTTCATATTACACCAAAATGTTGCCAATGAATGGGGCTATAATCTGTGCTAATTTTATTCCCATTGAAACAGTAGTTTTTGGACGAATCTAATGCTTTTAGTCCTAACCTTCTAGGTTTTTTGTAAAGCGAGAAATATGAATCCAACCGAGGTCACGTCCGCCAGCGTCGATCGGAGCGCTTCCCTGAAAACCACACTACACTTTTATGAATGATCTTAAATAAAAATGTAGCTGTATACTTTAGGAATCCAGTGCCTTCAATCCCGTTATTATATGTCTTCTGTAAACTAAGTAATCGCACTCAGAAAAGGATCGCGTCCGCTAGCGTCGACTTTTTTTTTGCTCGACTTTGCAATTTTTTTGTAACGAGCACAGAAGACTTACAAAGATGATTATAAGTAAAAAAATAACTGCATCCTTCACGAATCTAATGCTTTTAGTCCCAACATTCTAGGTTTTTTGTAAAGCGAGAAATATGAATCCAACCGAGGTCACGTCCGCCAGCGTCGATCGGAGCGCTTCCCTGAAAACCAAACTACACTTTTATGAATGATCTTAGACAGAAATGTAGCTGTATACTTTAGGAATCCAATGCCTTCAATCCCGTTATTATATGTCTTCTGTAAACTAAGTAATCGCACTCAGAAAAGGATCGCGTCCGCTAGCGTCGACTTTTTTTTTGCTCGACTTTGCAATTTTTTTGTAACAAGCACAGAAGACTTAAAAAGATGATTATGAGTAAAAAAATAACTGCATCCTTCACGAATCTAATGCTTTTAGTCCTAACATTCTAGGTTTTTTGTAAAGCGAGAAATATGAATCCAACCGAGGTCACGTCCGCCAGCGTTGATCGGAGCGCTTCCCTGAAAAGGCGCGCCTCTCTTAAACCGTTTCCGTTAATTTTTCGGGGCGAATCAAGTGGCCCGAAATGGTGGAAAATAATTTTTTTCTCGGAAAACTAAATATTCCACATCCTTTCTACCATCGATAAGGGCCTTTGTGATTTATTTCAAATTTTTTGGGGAGAAAAAAAATGTTCACCGAAATTTGAAAATATCCAAAGGGAAAAAGTCAAATTTGGCCGAAAATACGAAAATGATATGACTTCATATTTTATCAAAATGTAGTTAATGAATGAGCGCATAAACTGTGTGAGTTGGGGCCATATTGAAAAAATAATTTCTGCTTACAGCGCTCACAAATTGGGTGTTCGCAAAGTAAACGAAAATTTTCGCCGACTTTGCGATTTTTTATGGAAACCATACCACACCTTTATATTAATTATTAATTAATTATTAAATCTTTATTTCCACTATAATGCTTTTTACAATAATTAAATTAACAATACATTACACAAAATACGGCAGCATAGTGAAAAAAGGCGGAGTTCAGCATATACATCTCTAGGAGATATTGCTGATCTTCCACTCAACCTTTAAGAACAAAACAAGAATATTTACTTAATTACTATATTACTATAAGCCTAACAGTACATACGCATTTACATTATTTTTGTATAAATATAAACATACTCTGTGTGACAGATAATGTTAAGCTATTATTTTCAGAGTTACTTTAAATTTATTGTAGCTAGATGTTTGGAACAAGTCATGAGCCGAGTTGTAAGCCTGATAGATTTGATACGTGAAAGAGCGTTGAAATAAACAGGTTTTGTGTTTTGGAGGAGATATTCTTCCCCTGAATCTAGTGTTCAGGTGATGAACGTCATTCCTAAAGGTGATTTTGTTAAATAGGTAAGCGGGCATTTTGTTATTAATTATTTTGAAAAATAGACACATAGCTTGAGTCCTCCTTCTAGCTTCCATATCTAACCATTTAGCATCCTTTAATTTATGCGAGATATGGTCAAATTTCCTGAGACCATAGATGAAACGCAAACAAGCGTTCTGTACCCTTTGAATGCGTATGCGCGTGTTGCAATCAATCGCCGCGTGATATAAGGTTGAGCAGTAGTTAAAGTGGGAGAGAACTAGACTTTCACATAATGTTATTTTAGTATTTATACTAAGATAATGTCTATGCTGGTATAGACATCTTAAGTTGAGGTATGCTCTTGAAATATATTTATTAATTATTTATATAATTATTTTATTAATTATATATGGTATATTATTTATTTATTTATCTTTATTTGTATTAGACCAAAATGTAGCTGTATATTTCAGGAATCTAACGCTTCTAATCCTGACATTCTATGTCCTCTGTGAACCGAGTAATCGCACTCACAAAGAGATCGCGTCCTCCAGCGTCGATCCCAATATTAATTTTTCGGAACGACTCAAGTTGACTGAAATGAAGGAATATGTTTGTTGCTCGAAAAAAATGTTCCACGTCCTTTCTACCATCATCAAGGGCCTCCGTGAATTTTTTTCAAATTTTTTTCCGAGAAAAAAATATTCACCGAAATTTGAAAATATTGAAAAAAGTCAAATTTGGCCTAAAATCCGAAATAGTTAAATGACTTCATATTACATCAAAATGTAGCTAATGAATGGGAGCATAAGCTGTCTGAGTTCGGGCCGCATCGAAGAAATAGTTTGCGCTCACGACGCTCGCAAATTGGGCGCTCTCAAAGTAAACGAAAATTTTCGTCGACTTTGCGATTTTTTTGTGGAAACCACACCACACCTTTATAAATGATCTTAGACAAAAATATAGCTGTATACTTTAGAAATCCAATACTTTCAATTTCGTCATTCTATGTTGTCTGTGAACCGAGTAATCGCACTCACAAAGGGGTCGACGTCCGCCAGCGTCGATCGACGCGCCTTCCTTAAACCGTTCCCGTAAGGCGCTATGTTAATATTTCGGGGCGACTCAAGTGGCCCGAAATGGTGGCATATGTTTTTTGTTTGGGAAAATACATATTCAACGTCCTTTGTACCACCATCAAGGGCCTTTATGAATTTTTTCCGATTTTATGCGGAGAAGAAAATGTTCATCAAAATTTGAAAATATCCAAAAGGTTTGGAATGGAAAAAAGTCAAATTGGCCGAAAATCTGAAACTAGTCAAATAGCTTCATATTACATCAAAATGTAGCTAATGAATGGGAGCATAAGCTGTGTAAGTTTGGGCCACATCGAAAAAACGGTTTTCGCTGACGACGCTTGAAAAGTGGGCGCTCGTAAAGTGGACGAAAATGTTTGCCGATTTTGACGATTTTTTGTGGCTACCATACCCTACGTTTATGGATGATCATAGACAAAAATGCAACTGTATACTTCAGGAATCCAATGCTTTCAATCCGATTATTCTATGTTGTGTGTGAACCGAGTAATCGCACTCACAAAGGAGTCGCATCCGCCAGCGTCGATCGGCGCGCCTCCCTTTACCCGTTCCCGTAAGAGCCAGTGGGCGCTCGTAAAGTGGACGAAAATGTTTGCCGATTTTGACGATTTTTTGTAGCTACCATACCCTACGTTTATGGATGATCTTAGACAAAAATGCAACTGTATACTTCAGGAATCCAATGCTTTCAATCCGATTATTCTATGTTGTGTGTGAACCGAGTAATCGCACTCACAAAGGAGTCGCATCCGCCAGCGTCGATCGGCGCGCCTCCCTTTACCCGTTCCCGTAAGAGCCCATGTTAATTTTTCGGAGCGACTCAAGTGGCCCGAAATGGTGGAAAATGTTTTTTGCTCGGGAAAATAAATGTTCCACGTCCTTTCTACCATCATTAAGGGGCTATGTGAATTTTTTTCGATTTTTTACAGAGAAGAAATTGAAATCTAAAAATATGAAATATGGAAAAAACTAAAATTTTGTCGAAAATCCGAAAATAGTTAAATGACTTCATACTACATAAAAATGTAGCTAATGAGTAGGAGCATAAGCTGTGTGAGTTTGGGCCACATCAAAAAGATTGTGTCCGCCGACGACGCTCGCTGAGTAAACGCTCTCAAAATGAGCTAAAAATGTTGCCGACTTTGCGATTTTTTGTGGCAACCACATTACGCCTATATGAATTATCTTTAACGAAAATGTAGCTGTATTCGTCATGAATCCAACGCTTTCAATTCTGACATTCTATGTCGTCTGTGAACCGAGTAATCGCACACGACAACGAAGTCGCGTCCGCCAGCGTCGATCGTCGCACCTCGCTTATTCCCGTCCCATAAGATCCCGTGTTAATGCGCCGCACAGTGGTCTGGGCGACGACAAAACCTTACTTATTTTAATTTGCTGGAATAAAAAATAAGTTTTATTCTCAGTTTATAGGATAGCTAACTACTGCATTTCAGTAACTCAAGTCGCAGTTTTATTATAGATATCAATTTTCAAAGTTCACGATTAGAATTGAGAATTTTAATAATATTTTTTCTTCTTTTTATTTCATATTTTTTTACACAATAAAGTGATGTTAATATATTTTTCTCATATATCTAGCATAGGGGCCTCGGTGGCCTCGGTGGCCGAGTGGGTAGAGACCCTGCCCACAGACCAACAGGTCGCGGGTTCGAATCCCGTCCGTTGGAATAATTTATGAATAATAAATTATTCCGTCCGGGTCCATGGATGTAGTGTGAATGAGTTTGTGTTGTTTCAGGAGTAAATGGTTATTTATCGAAACTAGAATTGGTTAAAATACATTAAAATGTTAAATATATAAATAGATTGATGGCTAATGGTCTAGATCAGGGGTCTCCAAACTACGGCCCGCGGGCCAAATGTGGCCCGCGCCATCATGAATCTGGCCCGCGGCCAGAGATGATACATTTTGCGTAAATGATATATTTTACAACGATTTAGTTTTAACAATTTTTAAAATTAATATACAACTAATGATGTAAAATTACCGGTAATTTAAAATTGAGTAATATTCTCACTGGTAAACATGGTAACAATTGGTAATTTAAAGTTAGACATAAAACACACACAAATTCGAATAAATAATTCTAAGTATTTCCATGAATTAGAAAAATTATAAGTTTTTAAGAATTTTTCAACAAACTGTCGTTTTTCTCTAAGAAAGAAGGAAGTTACGAAAAAACTTGAAGATAGAGAAATTGTCCAAAACTTGATGATCTAAAACTTTCACTTCAACAATTTTCGTGTATTCCCATTAGTTATAAAGTTATTTGCAACTTTTGCGAAATACAAATCAAGCTTGCGTAGATACTCGATATTTTTCAATTTTCACAAAAAACGCTATAACTGAAAAACTACTTGAGCTACAGAATAGTATAATACATGCATTTCGGCTATTTCGACGAGATCTACAAAATGGAGACCTTTATTTTTACGCATGGTGATCCATAAAGTATCTAAAAGAGAGTGTCAATTGTTTTTTTCTAAATCAAAAAGGCGAGTGTTTATCAAAGTTATCAATATTATATATAGGAGTGTTTTCCACTCCCAGACTAAGCATGAAGTAAAATTTCGAGTTTAGAAAAGCCCCGTGAAAATTTGTCGAGGGTCGCGCAGCGACCCGAGACAAATTTTCTGGGCTTTTCTAAACTCGAAATTTTACTTCATGCGCCACGCGTCTAAAACGCGGATTTATCGTGAAGTATAAAAATTCACACAAATTCCAATCAATAGTTCTAAGAACTTTATGAAAATTATAAGTTTTACCAATCTTTCAACAAACTTAAGTTTTTCTGCGCGACCCGAGACAAATTTTCTGGGCTTTTCTTAACTCGAAATTTTACTTCATGCGCCACGCGTGTAAAACTTTGACTTATCGCGAAGTTCAAAAACATACGCAAATTCCGAGAAATTGCTAAGTAGTTATTAAACGATTTTGTGAAAATTATAAGTTTTTACGAATCTTTCAACAAACTGTCGTTTTTCTCCAAGAAAAAAGATAGCTTCTATAGCTAAAGATATAAAAATTGTTCAAAATTTTATAATCTAAAACTTTTATTCTAACAATTTTTTTTGTATTCCCATTAGTTATTAAGTTATTTGCAACTTTTGCGAAATACAAAAAAGCGAGTGTACTCGCGTTAATTCTCGACATTTTTCAATTTTCACAAAAAACGCTATAAGTCAAAAACTACTTAAGCTACAGAAAAGTATAATACATGCATTTTGACTATTTTGACGTGATCTACAAAATGGGCATATTTGTTTTTATACAGGGTCATCTATAAAGTATCTAAAAGAAAACGTCAATTGTTTTTTTCTAAATCAAGTAGGCGAGTGTTTATCAAAGTTATCAATATTATATATAAGAGTGTTTTCCACTCCCAGACTAAGCATGAAGTAAAATTTCGAGTTTAGAAAAGCCCCGTGAAAATTTGTCGAGGGTCGCGCAGCGACCCGAGACAAATTTTCTGGGCTTTTCTAAACTCGAAATTTTACTTCATGCACCACGCGTGTAAAACTTTGATTTATCGCGAAGTCCAAAAACATACGAAAATTCCGAAAAATTGCTAAGTATTTATTAAACGATTTTGTGAAAATTATAAGTTTTTACGAATCTTTCAACAAACTGTCGTTTTTCTCCAAGAAAAAAGATAGCTTCTATAGCTAAAGATATAAAAATTGTTCAAAATTTTATAATCTAAAACTTTTATTCTAACAATTTTTTTGTATTCCCATTAGTTATTAAGTTATTTGCAACTTTTGCGAAATACAAAAAAGCGAGTGTACTCGCGTTAATTCTCGACATTTTTCAATTTGCACAAAAAACGCTATAACTCAAAAACTACTTAAGCTACAGAACAGTATAATACATGCATTTTGACTATTTTGACGAGATCTACAAAATGGGCATATTTGTTTTTATACAGGGTCATCTATAAAGTATCTAAAAGAAAACGTCAATTGTTTTTTTTCTAAATCAAGTAGGCGAGTGTTTATCAAAGTTATCAATATTATATATAAGAGTGTTTTCCACTCCCAGACTAAGCATGAAGTAAAATTTCGAGTTTAGAAAAGCCCCGTGAAAATTTGTCGAGGGTCGCGC
This sequence comes from Philonthus cognatus, assembly GCA_932526585.2. Lineage (NCBI taxonomy): Eukaryota > Metazoa > Arthropoda > Insecta > Coleoptera > Staphylinidae > Philonthus > Philonthus cognatus. Next base: position 178,258,581 of record OW052241.1, read on the forward strand.
AGCGACCCGAGACAAATTTTCTGGGCTTTTCTAAACTCGAAATTTTACTTCATGCGCCAAGCGTATAAAACACTGAATTATTGTAAAGTTCAAAATATACATCTTTAGCATACTGCTTTAGTAGTATATTTTAATTTTCACTTAAAGTCAGTGACTTATACGCGTGGCGCATGAAGTAAAATTTCGAGTTTAGAAAAGCCCCGTGAAAATTTGTCAAGGGTCGCGCAGCGACCCGAGACAAATTTTCTGGGCTTTTCTAAACTCGAAATTTTACTTCATGCGCCACGCGGATTTATCGTGAAGTATAAAAATTCACACAAATTCCAATCAATAGTTCTAAGAAATTTATGAAAATTATAAGTTTTACGAATCTTTCAACAAACTTAAGTTGTTCTCCAAAATGAATCTTTCAACAAACTTAAGTTGTTCTCCAAAAAGAAGATAACTACGTAAAAATTTGAAGATATAAAAATTGTCCAAAATTTTATTATCTAAAACTTTTGTTTGAACAATTTTTCTGCACTCCCATTAGTCCTTGAGTTATTCGCAACTTTTGCAGATTTTAAGAATTTTTCAACAAACTTGTTTTTCTCTAAGAAAGAAGAAAGTTACGAAAAAACTTGAAGATAGAAAAGTTGTCCAAAACTTGATGATCTCAAACTTTCATTTAAACAATTTTTCTGTATTCCCATTAGTTATTAAGTTATTACCAACTTTTGCAAAATACAAAAAAAATGAGCGTACTCGCATAAATTCTCGATATTTTTCAGTTTTCACAAAAAACGCTATAACTCAAAAACTAGTTGAGCTACAAAAAGGTATAATACACGCATTTCGGTTATTTTGACGGGATCTACAAGATAGGCGTATTTATTTTTATACAGGGTGATCCATAAAGTATCTAAAAAAAATGTCAATTTTTTGGATCTTGGCCCATTTGATTATATAGAATTGTATATGTGGCCCGCAAAGGAAAAAGTTTGGAGACCACCGGTCTAGATACCAAGGCCAAACAAAAAAAAGGAAAATATATATCTAGCATATTAATGTATGTCTAAATGTACTCACACATTTAAAATATAAGTTTTTGAAAATGAAAAAAAAACGTTATAATCAGTAACGTTAACTCAAAAACTAGTTGAGCTACAAAATAGTGTAATACCCGCATTTCGGCTATTTCGACGGGATCTACAAGATAGGTGTATTTATTTTTATACAGGGTGATCCATAAAGTATCTAAAAAAAATTTCAATTTTTTGGATCTTGACCCATTTGATTATATAGAATTGTATATGTGGCCCGCAAAGGAAACAGTTTGGAGACCACCGGTCTAGATACCAAGGCCAAACAAAAAAAAGGAAAATATATATCTAGCATATTATTGTATGTCTAAATGTACTCACACATTTAAAATATAAGTTTTTGAAAATGAAAAAAACAACGTTATAATCAGTAACGTTTTCTTTTAAATATGTTTTTCAAAATAAAAAATAAAAAAAATGTTATAATTAATAACTTTTTTCTTTTTAAGTTAACAATTAACAATTTCAAATAAATATTAATTTTAATTTTAGTCAGACTTCAGTATTCTCTTCGAAAAAGAAATAAATATGAAAGAGAAAATCTTCAAAATAGGAGAGAAATTAAAAAATCTCAACAAATTGATTGATATAAAAATGTTTGATATTAAATTATTTCTTTTCCTATTTTTTGTAGTTAGAAAATACTGATACTGAATAATATTGGAATTGATTTGTAATTAAAATAATAATTTTTATTTTAATTAAAATATATAAATACAAATATTACCAATGCTCTTCTAAATTGTCAAGTTAACACAAATTGAAATTTATTAAATAAAAAAATTAAAATAATCTATCTATCCTCTATTTCAACAGAAGTATTGACAAAAAACTAAAAATAAATAGTAAAACAATAATAATAATAATTTTTATTGGTGCCAACAACATAGGGTTTTACACAAGTCATATAATAGTAGTCCTTAAGTATACGTATACATATTAAAAACAAATTTAAATATTTAAATAAAGTATTATAAATAAGACAAAAATCACATTTAAAATTGAGCGTTCTAACAACAAGATTGCTATCTTGTTGTTAGAACGCTCAATTTTAAATGTGATTTTTGTCTTATTTATAATACTTTATTCAAATATTTAAATTAGTTTAAAAATTCTTGAATATAATAGAAAACTTTGCTCTCTAAGTAACTTTTTATGCATTTTTTGAACCTAGGTGCAGATAGCGACTTTACTATTACTATCAATAAGAAAACTAAAAATTAAAAAAAAAACTTCTAAAATTTGATTAAATTCTTAAAAATCAAATAAAGTCATTAATATATGACATAATAATTTACTATTTGCATATATCATATCCTTATCTGTACTTTTGCGGACATTCGTTGATTTTGTAAAAGAGTTCAATTTAAAGTTCGAACGAGTGTTTCTGTTATAGATCGGTTATTTGAACATAGTTAAATCTAGTTAGTTTAGTTGTCAACATAACTCTGTCAACATTCGCAATTCTGTAGTACAATTCTAACTTCAATACAGCCTTTAAATAGGTTAATTATTACAACAATTTATTGAACTTAGACGTTCTTAAGTATGGGCCGTTTGTTAAAACCCGATAAACTCGATTTAGATCCAGACTCAAGCTCAACTGCTCTACAATGGCATCATTGGTATAAAACCTTTATGAATTTTATCAAGTCGGTAAATCCCAGTGATGAAGATAAGTTACAGATATTGATTAACTTTATTTCGCCGCAAGTATATGAACGGGTGAGTGATGTTAGTTCATTCGATGGAGCGATTAGCTTACTTAGAAGTATTTATGTAAAACCTGTCAATGAGGTGTTCGCTCGTCATAAACTTGCTTATCGTCACCAAAACTCTGGCGAAACCACAGATCAGTATCTCAAGGCGCTGAGGCTTCTTGCAAAAATTGTAATTTTAAAGCTGTTACGGCCGAGATAAACAGAGATGACTGCATCAGGGACTCATTCATTGGCGGCCTACAATCAAATCACATCAGACAGAGACTACTCGAGAATCCCTCACTTACACTTGCTGAAGCCTATACACAAGCACGTTTCTTAGAGCTAGCCCAACAACAATCTCAGACGTACGTTACACCACCTATAGTAAATGCAGTTGCCGATAATTAACCTTGGACTACTCCCGATAATTTAGCAAACATTGGCCCCTCTAATTCGACTCTAGCGGGCAGCTCATCGCCGTGCTATTTTTGTAGATTTACTTTCCATCCCAGAAACCAATGTCCTGCTAGAAATAAAGTTTGCAGGCGTTGCTTGAAAAAGGGGCACTACGCTAAGGTCTGCCGATTGTCCGGTAACAGAAATAATGTTTCGATTTCCAATAAAACAGCCTCCTTACTAGCTGGTCTTATAAATTGTACAGCCACTGCACCATCTGGTTTAATTTCAGCCACTGTATCTGCCCTTCTAAACGGAATCACAGTATCTGCGTTGATCGACACTGGAAGTACTCTGAGTTTTATAAACTATGAAACAGCCCAAAGACTTAAGTTAAAGATCATCCCATCACAAGGGTAGGTGTCTATGGCTTCGACCACGCTTACTTCAAATATTATTGGAATCTGTAATATAAATCTTGAAATTGTTGGTCGCCGCTATACAAATATCCAGCTCAATGTCCTTCCAGACCTCTGCGCGGACATTATCCTTGGTCATGATTTCCTGAAATCACATTCTGGCATCGAGATGTCTTTTAGTGGAAAGAAAGATCTCCTAATAATCTGTGGACTTGCTGTTGCCAAAGTAAAACCAGCTTCACTATTCTTTGATCTGTCTCCTGAATATAAGCCCGTATCTATTAAATCCCGTCAGCAATCTGAAAGCGACGCTAAGTTTACTAGAACCAATTTTTTCCCCATGGAGAGCCTAAGTGCTTATTACTACAAACTAAAATCATAAAAGACGAATGGTAATAGATTACTCAAGGACCATAAATCGGTTTACCCAACTAGACGCTTACCCTCTTCCTAAAATAGAATATATTGTAAACAAAGTAGCTAAGTACGAAGTATTTAGCACCATTGATCTGCGAAGTGCGTACCATCAGGTGCCAATCATCGAAGCAGATAGAACCTATACAGCTTTTGAAGCATGCGGACAACTTTTCCAGTTTACAAGAATCCCTTTCGGTGTTACAAATGGGGTGGCTGCTTTTCAACGAGTCATGATGAAGTTATTCGTGTTGAAGGTCTGAAAGATACGTATGTTTACCTCGATGATGTCACTGTTTGTGGCTTAAATCAAGAAGATCATGACCTAAATCTTAGTAAATTTTTGAATGCTGTAAATAAATACAATCTCACAATAAATCAGGAGAAGAGCTCTTTTTCCCTACGATCAATTAGTTTACTAGGATACAATATTAGCAATAAAACGATAAAACCTGATCCAGACCGTCTTAAACCTCTTAGAAGGCTCTCGCCGCCTTTAGACACTTCCTCTCTGCGAAGGACCATTGGTATGTTTTCATACTACTCCAGATACATACCCAGGTTTTCCGATAAAATTCAGCCCCTCCTTAAATGCACGTTCCCATTATTAAAGGAAGCTATTGCATCTTTCGAAAACTTGAAGAAAGATATTGAAAATGCTGCTGTCTCATCAATTGACTCTGAAGCTAAATTCACAGTAGAAACAGACGCATCTGACACTGCTCTAGCTGCTACCCTATCCCAGTGTGGTCGACCAGTGGCATTTTTCTCAAGAACTCTCTTTTCAACTGAACAAAAGCATCCGGCTATAGAAAAGGAGGCACAAGCTATTGTTGAAGCCGTAAAGAAATGGAGACACTATTTAATGAATCGACATTTCCTCCTTGTTACAGATCAAAAATCAGTATTTTTTATGTTCGATGCCAAGCTATCTGGAAAAATAAAAAATGAGAAAATTATGAGATGGAGACTCGAACTATCTTGTTACAAATACGATATTGTATATTGCCCTGGAAAAGATAATGCAGCTGCTGACACACTTTCCAGAACATGCTCAGCTACTGGCAACAGAACTTAGTGACTGAAATGTCTTCATGAATCACTCTGCCGTCCAGGGGAAACAAGAATGTATCATTGGGTTCGAAGTAAAAACATGCCTTATACATTGGAAGAAATTAGACAAATGACTTCTGCATGTCGTGTTTGCTCTGAAATAAAACCAAGATTTCACAAACAAGAAGGGAAACTAATTAAAGCAACATCTCCGTTTGAACGACTAAACATTGACTTTAAGGGGCCTCTTCCATCAACATCGAAGAATCGCTACTTATTAACTATAGTCGATGAGTACTTCCGATTCCCTTTTGTTTTTGCATGCCCTGACATGTTAACATCTACCGTCATATCGAACCTAAAACAACTGTTTGCCATTTTTGGAACACCTGCCTATATTCACTCAGACCGAGGCACTTCATTCATGTCACAAGAGTTGAATATTTTCTTAACATCATTGGGCGTTGCTACTAGTAGAACTACTCCTTATAACCCTCAAGGAAACGGGCAAGTCGAGCGATACAATGGAATTGTGTGGAAAACCATTCAGTTATCTCTGAAGAACAAAGGAATGAACATCACTCAGTGGGAATCAGTCCTACAGGAGGCTCTTCACTCTATCCGTTCGTTGCTTTGTACCTCGACAAATACTACCCCCCATGAACGAATGTTTTCACACCCAAGAAGATCAAGTTACGGCCAGTCTATACCCACATGGTTACTAGAGCGTGGACCTGTTTTACTGAAACGAACTGTTCGTCAATCGAAGTATGACCCGATAGTTGAATAGGTTACTCTGTTGGAAGGTAACTCCGAATATGCCCACGTAAGATATCCAGATGGCAGAGAGACTACAGTTTCCACTAGGCTTTTAGCTCCTGCTGGTGAGAACGTTCAGGATATATCAATGGACAGTAGCGGCACACCAAAAGGTCAAGACATGATCCAGGAAGAAATTGAACCGGCCGAAAATACGGAAAAACTTCCCGAGCCTACACTTGCACAGGGTCCCACACCAGATGCTGCTTTGCGGTTGAGTCTGAATCCTGCTATAGATCCCCCTTCGCGGCGTAGCTCTCGTGATCGTCGGCCTCCGACTTATCTGCAAGACTTCGTTAGCTCATAGGGAGGAAGAATGTTATAGATCGGTTATTTGAACATAGTTAAATCTAGTTAGTTTAGTTGTCAACATAACTCTGTCAATATTCGCAGTTCAATAAAGCCTTTAAATAGGTTAATTATTACAACAGTTTCCAAACCCAGACTAAGCATGAAGTAAAAATATTGAAACAAATATTGATATCGTAAATTTTCAGCCGCGTGTCAAAAAAATACGTTATTTGTGTGTATAGCTACATGTTTTAAACATACACTTTTCGGTAATTCTTAACACATGTTTTTTTTTTATTTTTGCGTGTGAGATTATGGGCATGTGTGTGTGCCTATATTTTTTGATTGGGCGTAAGAGCTTTCGCGTATTTATATTCGAGCGAAAATGCACCGAAAATATAAAGCTTTTTACATTACGTATTAGTCTGCATCATGTATGCAAGGCTTTTTACCTCAGTAATTGGCCAACGTGCTTAAAGCTTTTAAGTTTGATGAAAACTCCCGCTTCGGCCTTTATACATTTTTAAAAAGCTCCTGCTGCAAAAAGGCGGCCCCTAATGCTCTGTATACAGTCTTTCTCTCTGCGTACATACACATACACTCGTACACGTACACACACCATACATGTTTTTCGGGGGATGGGATGGGTTGAGATGAAATGGGAGGGGGTGGAAAGTACACAGTCGGTCGTATTTCTCCACATTTGGTGGTTTGAGGGATGTATCTGGGTTTTTATATTTATTCATATCGGAAGTAACGGAAGCAATCCGCCAATTAAAGACAAAAACCTCCACAGGCTATGATGACGTACCAATACTTGCATTGAAGAAATGTGTTGCTGAGATTGCTCCAGCTCTAACTGACATTATCAACAAATCTGTATGTCTTGGCCAATTCCCAAATTCATTAAAATTAGCAACTGTTGCACCACTATTTAAAAAATGAAATCCAACTCTGCTTGAAAATTATAGACCCGTGGCCCTATTATGTTCATTTTCAAAAATAATCGAAAAAGTTGTTTGTAATAAAGTTATGAATTTTATATGTTCCCGACACAAAGTAAGCACTAAGCAACATGGGTTCCGCCGTAACTTTTCTACCGAAACCGCCATGATAGATTTTATTCAACAAATACATAATTCAATGGACAAAAAACAAAAAGTAATAGGTACCTTTTTTGACTTATCCCGAGCTTTCGATAGTTTAGATTTTGATTTTACTCTTTCTAAATTATATGCTTTAGGGATCCGTGGGCCTATAAATGACTGGTTTAAATCATTTTTGGAAAACGGAAAACAATTGATCAAAATTGAAAAAAATAAACATATATGCTGTCGTTTGAGTAGTGTTTAAAGTGTGCTCCGCGTTTTTACTATCCTGTGGCGTTATATCGCTGTATCAATTAATAGAGCTTGGACAATTTGACTTGTCGAGTATTATACTTGCTGCTGCTACCCTTTTTTTCGACATGCCGTTTACCAGAGACGAAAAACTTGAACTTAAATCAATCGTGAAGGAGGCCCTCATGGAAATGTTCAATGATGAATCTCTGATAGCGTATTTGATAAAATTATCACCAAGGTGTGTGGAGAATTCCAGGCTCAATGCGACAATTTAAATCTAAAAATAGATCAATTAAATAGTGAAAACATTGATCTTAAAAAGAAGGTCGATGAACTTGATCAGTCCTCTCGCAATAACAACGTTAGGATTATGGGTCTTCTAGAAGAGCGAAACGAAAATTTAAACGAAAAATGCAAACATTTTATTAATAAAGAAATGTTAATTAATGATGAAATTAGTATTATCCGCTGTTTTCGTATTGGGAAAATGGGAAAAGAGCCTCGTACAATAATTGCTCGCTTTGAAAAACGTTCGGAGGTGGAAATGCTACTAAAAAATCGCTCTATGCTAAGAAATAAAAAGTTTAGATTAACAGAGGATTTGATACCTCATCGACATAAACTACTAAGAGTCGCCCGCGATAAACTAGGGAATGTTAATGCGTTGTCCTGGAATGGCTGTTTGTATGGAAAAGCGACCAAAAACGGAGAGGACATAAAAAAGAAGATATACGTGGAAACCGATATTGAACATCTACTAGCTGGAAAATAAATCATGCATGTATATTTTTCACATAAAAAAAATCATGCATGCTTCAAATTTAATATTTTTCTACATTTACCGTATTAGTCACCTTCTTTATCTTTTTTTCTAACTGTATAGGCGGCACACAAAAAATTATTTTTTGTTAACTCAGATATTATTAATAACTTAAAAAAAACAATTATGTACATTACTTTATGTCATTTAAATGTTCGATCATTAATCTCGAATTTCAGTAATTTTAAAGCTCTTGTAACTACCAACTCATATGAATTAATCGCCGTATCTGAAACTTGGCTAAACTGCACTTCTGATGTATCTTTTGTTCAGATTGACGGTTATACATTTATTCACAAAGAACGAGCATCTGGCCGCGGTGGTGGCGTTGCCCTTTATATAAAAAACAATTTGAAGTTTTAACCCGTATTTATCCTAAAAATATGTTCAAAACTTATAGAATTATCTAATTCTATAAGTTTTGAACATATTTTTATTAGATGTAAACTTGGTGGTCGGCTGTTCCGTATAGGGGTAGTCTACAGACCTCCCACCTTAAATGTAAATACCTTTATTGAATCATTTGACACCGTCGTTAGCCATGTTCTTCCGTTATTTGACGAAATATTGTTTCTTGGGGACTTTAACATCAATTTATTGAATATTGATTCCAATCTTACTAAACAGTTTTGCCAATTTATAGAGTCATATGGACTTCATCAGATTATTGAAGAGCCCACTAAAGTCACGGATACATCGACTTCATTGATAGATTTAATTATTACCTTAAATAACACAAATATTACCGAAAGTGGAGTTGTCAAAATTCACGATATTGCTGATCATGATATCAAAGGGGGAAATTAAGGTGTTGCCTTCTGGGAGACAACCACCCCGATTTTGAGAAATTTATATTGAATTATTGACCTTGTTCTCAAAATCGGATCACCCTCGATTACCTAGTAGCTCGTAGGCAGAGATACCACACAGTCACTTTTAAAACAAAATAAAACATAAAAATACTCACCCTGTCATCGTCAGGTCCTGGAACAGCATTTTTCCAGAACAACTCACTTTGTATATATATTTCTTTAGGTTATAAGAATTGAAATGATTCGATAAATGAAAGAGTACGATTTCAAAAAAATCATTTACAATGGTGTTTATTAAAAATAAACAAGAGTTGACAATTACCGAAATATATATACAAATAATACAAAAACAACTATCACCTTACGCGACGCAACTCTTACGTTATTTGTTGGATTTAAAACAAAAATAATATTATAACAACACTCGGATTTCGGATGACCGCACGATTCAGGAGATTGATACCGATTACTGTCCTCCCCCTGAACCATCAGTTTCGATAACCACCCTCTCCCTTCCCATGATCGTCGCTAGGTGGGATGTGGGAGATGGAAGTGGTTAAGGCTCCTGCCTCTGATTGGTCCAGCGGTTAGGGGTGACATGCGCAAGTCTATTGCGTTCTCTCATTTTGCGCGCCCTGGCGCATGCGGATCATCCAACCCGAATTACTAGGTGAATTGCCGGTATTTCCCTTTATGCAAATTCCAAGTAGCCGGGCAGTAAATACCATCTCTCCCTAATCCGGAGGGCGGTACTCGACGGTGAGCCTTTCGTGACCAAATCTGTCTTGCTATTGTTTTGGTCACGAACTGCCGTAATGGTGAAAATTTCCCGGCTTAGGGCCGCTACTTGGAATTTTGCATTTTACGACCCAAACGAGATTTGCGCCGCGTAAGGCAATAAAATCAAAAATTCTAAATAAAAATGACTAATCCTATAATTACAAATATTTACAAAACCCGAACGATCAGTGTATATAGACGAACTTATTTCATTTCATAATAAATGATTATGAAAGTGAATTTAAAAATGATTAATAAAAATTATGTGGGGTCCGTTGTTATCGCGAAATGAAATTAAACTATATAAATCGCCGAAATAATCATAGTTGCGGCGTTTCCGGTAAAACGCCGGTAACAATTCGGCCCCGTGAAATGAAGTAAGTTCGTTGACAATATGTGTGAAAAGACAAATTGACAAAATATTGAAAAGAGGAAGTAGATACACTGATGTTCGGTTCGCTTGATAAAAGTTGGTAGCGAGAAAAGCGAAGAGCTTCCCCAAACGCTGTTTTCCTGGATTCCTCTTCGGCTATCTGCCAAATGGTTATTGGTTCCCGATTGTATCATTTGGGCGCCACAACTGCTCATTGTCAGTCCTGATGCGTTGTTGTTCAAGATTTGCTGGTGAAGGTGGCGTCCGGATACGTCGTGTGGCAGCAAATTCCGCGGATTTTGATATGGAAGTGCGGCCCGTTCGTGCCTTTTGGTCCGTATGCGGGATCGGCGTTGTTTCACTTCTAAAATAGTTTATGGAGGCGGTGCACGGGAAATCATTTGTTTGATTTTTCCTGTAGATTCTTGTATAACAGTCTTAAAACACTCTTAATGTCTGTGTGTTTTCAATCACTTATGTCTCTATTATATCGCAGAAGTGTGACATCGATACAAATGAATTTACACTCATTATCCTGATTACACTCCCCGGGAAACTAACAATAATTCGCAAGTGAACCTTGCGTCGAGGGAAAAGGTGTTTTAATTTTCCGGAAAAACAAAACGTCTATGTCGCGGGAAAACTAATCACTTTAGTAATTACAGCTGCAGTGGAAGGTCCTGGAATTGGGTCGTCGATGTCTTCCTTGGCCACATCTTCTTCTCCGGCGGGTTCCTCGGCTTCTTCGTGAACTTCGACTTCTTCGGCGGGTTCCTCGGCCTCTTCGGCAACTTCGTCGGCATTTTGGGTGGTGGTTCCGGGAAGAGGGATATCATTTTGATTCCGGGCTGGTGGGGTTGGCTCCTGTGGCGTTGGCCGTATGTCGTCCGCGTGTATTCTGACGGTGTGGCCATCACGTTCGATGAGGTAAACGCGTCCAGCGAAACGATCTCGGACAGTGTACGGTCCTAGCCACTTTGTTGCAAATCCGGCAGGATTTTTCGCGTCACTTATGGGATGGTTTCGGATAACCACCTGCTGTCCGATGAAAAATTGTGCCGGTTCATCTGGTTGATCATATCGACGTACATATCGTAGATGGCTGTTTCGGATTACCTCCCATCTTCTCTCTCTCTCGTCGTCCTGTAGTGGCGGTTGGGTGGGTGGGATTTCGCGTTCTGCTGGGCGGGGTAAGTTATAACCCAACAGCGCGGCGGCAGGAGTAAATCCTGTTGCGGCATTCGTTCTCGACCGGAGCTCGTACAGGATTTCTGGAATGTGCTGAACCCATTTATTTCCAGGCTGGCCTTGCATACGAATCCTTAAACATTTCTTCAGCTCCTGGTTTCTTCGTTCTGTCGGATTTGCCTGTGGGTGATACACGGGAGTGTAGTATGCTTCCACTCCCCAACTTTGCAGTTGATCTCGCCAGCGATTTGCAGTAAACTGCGGTCCATTGTCGCTGATTATAACTCTTGGGTAACCGAACCTATGGAATACTTGTTCCTCTAGTAATTTTAATATGTTACCGGAACGTGCTTGACCAATCGCAAAGGCCTCAATCCATTTCGTAAAAAGGTCGGTTACCACAAGTATGAATCTTTTCTTCGCGGTGCTAGCAGGATATGGTCCCATTAAATCTACGGCGACGGTGTCGAACGGTGCGAAGGGTATACGCGCTCTCATTGGTGCGCGTTTTTGATTCTTACCACGCTTCGTGGCAATGCAGATGAGGCAATTCTTTACGTAGTTTCGAATATCCGTAGGTTGACTGGGCCAGTAATAGCGATTTCGAATACTGCGTAAGGTTTCGTCGCGTCCTGGATGAATAGCCTCATCATGCATCGCGTGTAAGACTCGAGGAACTGCTGCAGCAGGAACGTAGATAGCACGATCACGGCCATCAATTGGGCGTTGGAAAAGGTGTCCTCCGATGACTTCAAATGTTTCGTTGCATTTCGAAAATTCTGGGTGGTCTGGGTCAGCAAGAAGTTGTATTTTTTTTTGAATTTCTTCATCTGCTGCCTGCGCTTCCCACACAAAATGAACAATAGGCTGCTCTACCACATTTAGCTGCGGTGGTAAAACAGATTCTAATTCCGGTAATGGGTCCACAGGTAAACATTCTGGATCGCGGCTAAGAAGGTCAGCTAGTTGATTTTCTTCTCCTGCGCAATGGGCGATCTCGAAATCAAAACTCTGCAGTTGTAACGCCCACTTCGTAAGTTTTGATTTCACGTTCTTAAATTTGGCGAGCCAAGTTAGCGCCTTGCTGTCTGTGACGACACTAAAATGTTTTCCTTCGAGGAGTGGGCGGTATTTTTGCAATGCAAATACAAGTGCGAGGCATTCTTGCTCATTTATGTGGTAACGCGTCTCGGCATCATTTAACTTGCGCGAATCAAAAGAAATTATCCTTTTCTCGCCGGTGAGAGTCGTTTGGAATAATACAGCGGAAATTCCTATCATCGACGCGTCGGTTTGAACTGTGTAGGATAACTCTGGTAACGGCCGGTGAAGTTTAAGTGGTTGTTGAACGCGTTCGCGCAGCATCTCCATAGCTGCTGTTGCGGACGGCGTCCACTTAAACGGACGTGTTGTGGCAAGTAGGTTGTTTAATGGAGCGGTTATATCTGCATAATTATCAATGTATTGCCTGACCCAGTTGCAAAGACCCAGATATTTTCGCAGTTGACGGCGTGTTTTTGGAGTAGGATGATCTTTGATTTGAGTCAGGTGTTTTTGCAAAGGACGTGTCAGGTCGGTATCGACGATGTGTCCTAAATACTCCAGCGAACTTTTCCCGAACGAGCACTTATCTACGCTTAAGCGAAGGTCAAATTGGTCCAATCTCTCAAACACCAATGCGAGGTGTCTGATGTGCTCTTCTGGTGTCCTGGAAAATATAATTATATCATCCAGGTACACCATTGCGAAATCGTGTATCATTCCAGCAAGCACTTCTTGAGACATCAAGCGCTGAAATGTAGCTGGAGCATTTTTGAGCCCGAAGGGCATTACACGGAATTGATAATGCCCTCCATCCGGTGTAGAAAACGCTGTAAATTGTTTGGAGTTTTCTTCCATTGGGATTTGCCAATACCCACTCTTTAAATCTAGCGTAGAAAAGATACTGGCATCTCCGAGATCTTTCAGCGTTTCCTGTATAACGGGCATGGGGGTCGGCTCCGATATTGTCACCTCATTGATTTTTCTGTAATCCATACAGAATCGGCTAGTCCCGTCCTTCTTCTGCACTATAACAATGGGTGAAGCGTACGGGCTTTTGCTCGGTTCGATAATTCCTTGTGCGAGGAGGTCATCTACTTGTCGGTCGATTTCTTGCTTTCGCAGTGCATTGACTCGATACGGTCGAATCCGAATTGGTTTGTTGGATGTTAGTAGTATTTTGTGCTCCGAAATTCGTGGGCGGTGAGCGAATTGATCCTTGGGCTGGAAAATTCTCGCAAATCTCTCGATCAATTCTTTAAAATGATCAGCTGCGTTTCCTGATAACTCGCAATCAAATTCAGGTACCTGGATGTTTTCCGATTTGAGTTGCTGTTCGGTCCACCGGATTGTCTGGCGTAATCCGGTGCCGAGGTGAATGCATAATTTACTGCAGTCAATCACAGCGTGGTGTTTGAGGAAAAATCCTATTCCAAGAATTGCTTCGTAACGGAGATCAGGAAACACAAGAAAATCCTCGGAGAAATGTTGGGTGCCTAGTTGGAATTGAACAGATGCCATCCCTGTCACATCTGCGGTGATATCCTTTCCAGCTAAATTTGCCTTCATGTGTATTTCGCGCACACATTTTGTGATTCCCGGTCGAATATAATTTTCACATGCTCCTAAGTCGAGCAAACAAGATATTGTTCGATCTTGCATAATCACTGGCAATAACACGAGTTTTGGAGAACTTGACGAAAAAGCACATAAGGGAAGGGTGTCCTTATCACTGTATATCTCGCGTAAATTATCTCGCGGGCACGTATTAGTGGAAATTGATGGGCACTGCGCTATTAATGATGATGGTCCGGCCTCCGAGTGGTTATTATCGGAAGATGGGTTAGCATTCTGATGCTGGTGTTGCTCGTCTCGGTCGCCAGTTAGGTTGAGATTCGCATTATTTCCGTTATTAGAATATATGTCGATATTCTGGTGGAGGTGCCGGGTGCGCTTAGCAGTTTTTCCTAAATTTTTGTTCTGGAGCTTGAATCTTGTTAGTTGAGAGTTTCGTTGTCGTCGTACGGAGGCGGCAGGGGAGGGTTGTACAGTGTTTATCTCTGATCCTGCCGCTCCTGGTAGTTTCCCGACCTGCTTGGGCAAACGTTATGCCAATGATATCCGTTCTTGCAAATTCGGCAGAGGGGTGGCTTGCGGGGGCGGTTCGACGTGGAGGCAGCGGTTTTCTGTGGTGATGCTGCTCTCGGAGGCTGTATTACTTCGACATTTGGCACTCTGTTTGGGCTGGTTGATTTCGGATTGGATTGCTTTTTTTCATGATTTTGACGTTGATTATATCTTGGCGAGCGAGGTCGTTTATTATAATTACTGTTATAGCGGCTCTTTGACGAATTAATGTAATTCTCCTTCGGTTGGTCCGTGTTTGGAATTATTGTGGGCTGTGATTTCGCCTGGAATGAATCCGTTTTCCTGTTTTGTTCGAAATTTGTGCTTTTTCTTTTCGATGACAGTTTCGCAGCTCTAGCAACAAATTCAGGCACGCTCGCCGGCATAAAAATCATCGCTTGCTTCAAAGACTCCGATGATAATTCCCACATGACGGTGGTTTTCATTTCTTCATCCCAGAAAGATAAATGTCGACCAAACAAGATTCTCTTTCGTAGAGCGAATAATCCAGGTGACGTATTTCCTTGGGGCTTCATTAATAATTCCTTGGTTTCATCCAGCGCCACTGAGACTGGATCAATTGAATCAATAAATAACGATTTCGCTTCGTCCCAAGAAACGTCGTCAGTGAAGTATTCTCCATATATCTTCCTGTCGTCGGTGTCCATTCTTGCCAATGTTCTCCTGTGTTTAACTTCATCTCTAAGGTTTAGTCCGTTGAACTCGATTTCCATCTGGGAAATGAATTTTCTAGGGTTGCGGCCATTAAACATTATTTTGTCTTCTTCGCTGTTGCTGTTTGATTCGCGAAGCAAATCGAGCACCTGCTGGGGCCATAGATTCGTTGCGGGGAGGTCGGAAGAAGTGGCGGCTTGTCGAGATGGTAAATTTGTGCGTTGTTTTGGTGGTGCGTGGATGTCGGCTTCGACTTGTATTTGATTGCGCGGTGGTGTCGGTAAGCGGTTTTCGCTACTGGCGTCTGAGAGACGTGATGGACCGCGATCTTCAAGCGCAGTCAGCTCTTCCTGGAGGAAGTTTATCTGGTCTCGATTTTCTTTCGCCACTTTAATAAACTTCTCTTCTCTTTTCAAGAAATAATTCCGCAATTCTTCGAAATCTTTCCACGTCGGAGGAGCACGCTCTTCTTCCTCTCTTTGTTGGCGCAGAATTTCTTCTTTTTCCTGTGCTAATCGTGCCATTTCCGCATCAAAAGCCCGCCTTTTCTCTGCCATCGTTTTATTAATGACTTCACATGTCAACTCTAAAGTAGTGGAACTTCGCGAGGGTGGGCGGCTCTCTTGGCGGCTGTTGTCGGCGTCCATTACTGTACCGTTGGATATAGTGCTATTGGACGCGGTGTCATCGAGTGTGGAGTTTTGAGATGTGGTGTTGTCGGTTACGCTGTCGTAGTCGCTTTGGGTTCCCTCCATATTGTTGGAGGTTTGTTTTAGTGGGCGAAGATTGTACGTGTTCATCGTTATACGAGTTTTTGTTTTAAAATTTTCGCAAAAGCTTTAAGTTATTATTTATAACTCGGCCCCGTCGAGTTTTCAAATAATTTTTAAACAAATTAAAGTTCGGGCACTCTTTGCATCAAATTTATACTATTTATTTGCAAATAAAATTTAATTAGTGCTCATGAATTGCACTTATAAACTCGTACAACTACGAAAAAGTACGTTCGTAATGTAATATAAAATATAAAATCTATCGAGTGAGTGTGGGTGTATAAACTCTCGTTATTAAGAATTAAGTAATTATGAACATTTAAATATACAATTCACTTCCCCGTAAGAAAATGTCAATTAGTTTACAACGAGAATTAAGGAATGTTTTGGCCAATATGTTGAATTTTATTTATTACTTAAAAGAATCTATATTATAAATGAAAATTGTACGGTGAAAAGTTAATAATAATTATAATTACAACATTCATAAAATTTTAAATTCGAACTTTTTACAATGAAAGACAAAAATAAAATTTGTGTTGGTTAACACACTAATAATTAAACATTAACAATTTATCAAGTTTTATAATTGAGATTAGAAGAAATTTAAGCAGTTCAGAAATGTATTAACTTTAAAAATAATCGTTAATAGTACAATTTTCATTAAACAAAAATAAGTAATAAATATATCAATTTTTATATAGGGCCGTGAGCAATGAAATTAAATCGTGATATATGTGAGAGAAACATGTAGTACAAAATTTAAATTGGATTCTAAGTCAATACTAATGGGACAAAGGTATAAACCAAATGCACTTTCGTTAATTAATTTTGGTTAAAGTTATCAAAAATATAATTGGTTAAACAAGATTAAAGTTAGAAGAGTACGCTGTGACTCATTTATTCAATGAATAAAAAGTAAGGGCATTAATTAACGTTGGTCACAGTTATCCCAGTTAGAAGAACAATGAAAATGATGTACGATGTGTGTCATTTATCACGGATAAATCGTTAAAAAAATAAATTAAACGTTGGGCGCCATTTATCAAAGGGGGAAATTAAGGTGTTGCCTTCTGGGAGACAACCACCCCGATTTTGAGAAATTTATATTGAATTATTGACCTTGTTCTCAAAATCGGATCACCCTCGATTACCTAGTAGCTCGTAGGCAGAGATACCACACAGTCACTTTTAAAACAAAATAAAACATAAAAATACTCACCCTGTCATCGTCAGGTCCTGGAACAGCATTTTTCCAGAACAACTCACTTTGTATATATATTTCTTTAGGTTATAAGAATTGAAATGATTCGATAAATGAAAGAGTACGATTTCAAAAAAATCATTTACAATGGTGTTTATTAAAAATAAACAAGAGTTGACAATTACCGAAATATATATACAAATAATACAAAAACAACTATCACCTTACGCGACGCAACTCTTACGTTATTTGTTGGATTTAAAACAAAAATAATATTATAACAACACTCGGATTTCGGATGACCGCACGATTCAGGAGATTGATACCGATTACTGTCCTCCCCCTGAACCATCAGTTTCGATAACCACCCTCTCCCTTCCCATGATCGTCGCTAGGTGGGATGTGGGAGATGGAAGTGGTTAAGGCTCCTGCCTCTGATTGGTCCAGCGGTTAGGGGTGACATGCGCAAGTCTATTGCGTTCTCTCATTTTGCGCGCCCTGGCGCATGCGGATCATCCAACCCGAATTACTAGGTGAATTGCCGGTATTTCCCTTTATGCAAATTCCAAGTAGCCGGGCAGTAAATACCATCTCTCCCTAATCCGGAGGGCGGTACTCGACGGTGAGCCTTTCGTGACCAAATCTGTCTTGCTATTGTTTTGGTCACGAACTGCCGTAATGGTGAAAATTTCCCGGCTTAGGGCCGCTACTTGGAATTTTGCATTTTACGACCCAAACGAGATTTGCGCCGCGTAAGGCAATAAAATCAAAAATTCTAAATAAAAATGACTAATCCTATAATTACAAATATTTACAAAACCCGAACGATCAGTGTATATAGACGAACTTATTTCATTTCATAATAAATGATTATGAAAGTGAATTTAAAAATGATTAATAAAAATTATGTGGGGTCCGTTGTTATCGCGAAATGAAATTAAACTATATAAATCGCCGAAATAATCATAGTTGCGGCGTTTCCGGTAAAACGCCGGTAACAATGATTTGACCTATTGTAAGCTTTTGATTGATTCTCAAAAACCTGTTAATATGGTTACCTATCGCTCACTAAATAATATTCTTTTATTTTTTTTTATTTTGGGTTTTACGTCATCTATTTCCGCTGCTAAGGCCAATCATGACGCCGGAGATTAGGTCTACAGCTATCCGGGAATTTTGCCGAACCCGGTGGGAGTTCCAACCCACCGGTAGGGATCTTTAACGTGCACGCAACATCCAGGCAGTACACGGGTCCTACATGCATTTAACGTCATATCCGAGAAGACGGAGTGTTTGGCATTTTTATCCTAACCTATATAAATGCAGACAACTTGTTAGGCTGGTATTTGAACCCCGGTCCGTGGACTAAATAATATTGATCACCATACTTTTCTAAATGACTTATATTCTCTACAATTAGATCAACTTCTGTACTTAACAAATATTGATGATAATGTCTGCTTTCTTAATGATTCCTTACTATTCCTGTTTAATGTTCATGCACCCCTAAAAACCTCGCGGATAACTAGGAAACCTGCTCCGTGGTTGACACAAACAATTAAGGCAATGATGTTGGATAGAGACAATGCCTATAAGAGGTTTAAAATTACGAGGGAAATTACTAACTATAAAACCTATAAATATTACCGCAATATGGTCAACTCGGCAATTTTACGTGAAAAGAAAGCATACCTAAATATTATGGTCAGCAAAGATCCTAAATTTCTCTGAAAACATTTAAAAAAATCTGAAGTTACAAAGCCTAAAGTACGTAACGTACCTTCTTTGTTGAAAAATGTCAATGTTACTAATTCCTTCTTAGTCGACTCGGTCAGTAGTGTAACCGACCCTAATCTAGTCTCATGGTACACCAAAAACTCCCATCCTAACGTTAAAAATAAACTCAGTTTCTCTCTTGTGGATACCCATAATATTTCAAAATTATTATTAAAAATTAAAACCAATGCAGTGGGATCAGATGGTCTTAGCGCGACAATGCTTAAAATGTGTTCTCCATTTATTGTCCCCTACATTACACACATCATAAACTGTTGCTTAGAACAATGCATTTTTCCACAGTCCTGGAAGTTATCGACGGTTATTTTAGTACCAAGCCTGAAAGATCTAAGGCCAATTAGTATTTTACCTGTCTTATCTAAAATTCTGGAATCTATAATAAAAGACCAACTGACCCTGTTTGTAGAAACCCATAGTATCCTGCCCACGAACCAATCAGGCTTTAGAACAAATTATAGCTGCTCTACTGCTTTACTGAATGTCACTGACGATATTATCAATGCAACTGATAGAGGTTTACTCTCTTGTTTAATCCTTATTGATTACAGCAAAGCTTTCGACACAATTATTCATGATGTATTGCTAGCCAAAATGAAGTACATTGGCTTAGAGTCAAATGCATTAAAGCTTATAAGTAGCTTTATCTATGGCCGCCAACAACAGGTGAAAATTGACAAGATGGCGTCTGGTATATCAGAAATGAAGACCGGTATCCCCCAAGGATCAATTCTAAGCCCACTGTTATTTTCGATTTATACATCATTTATTCCTGAGACTTTAAAATTCTGTACCTATAACTTATACGCAGACGATACCCAACTACTTTACTCCTTTCCTTTTGATGACATAATAACAGCAAATCAAAACCTAAATCTTGACCTATATAATATTTTATCAGCTTCCCAGAAACACACCTGCGCTTTAAATTTCATGTCAGTTAATATATCTCTAGAGCTTATAATAATCTAAGAATGATATATGCGAATAGAAAAATCTTAAGTAAAAACACCAAACGACTTCTCTGTGACACTCTAGTGCTGAGTCATTTCAACTTTTCGGATGTGGTCTATAGTGCCTGTTTAGATAGTATAACAATAAATCGTATACAAAAAGTTCAAAATTCTTGTATACGGCTTATCCTGGGAATAAGAAAATTCGATCACATTTCAGGTAAATGCAATAAACTTAACTGGCTGAACATGGCTAATCGAAGAATTCTTCATTCTTGTTTACTCTACTATAAGTTAATTCATTTCCGTAAACCCTCTTATCTATATCGTAGAATTGTGTTTCGGACTGATATTCATAATGTCAATGTTAGGTTCCGGGGACTCATATCGCCACCGAAGCACAGATCTGCTATTTATACGAGATGTTTTTCTTACAACATCTATAAATTATTCAATAAAATTCCCAAAAACCTAAAACAATTAAAATTCAATAGCTTCAGATGTCACTTGCGCTCTCTGTTACTACGAATTGAGCTTTGAATTTACAGAATTAATTCAAGATATGTTTGTCTATTATCCCTCACACGTTTCAATTACATTTATGTTTAATTTTTCGTAGGTTAAGTGGAAGATCAGTAACAGGTTAAGCTGACTGAACTTCGCCTACGGTTATAAGTATTTATTTTGTATTTATTTTTTGTATGACAAATAAAGGCATTTATTATTATTATTATTATTATTAAAATAGATGATGTTATATCAGACTCATTCAATATAGCATTAGGGGCACCGCAAGGAAGCGTGGCAGGCCCTTTATTATTTATTTTATTTATAAACGACCTTCCTGAGCATGTTCTAGACTCACATGTTTGTATGTTTGCGGATGATACCTCAATAATAGTAAGTGCTCCTGATAAACATGCTTGCAACATTAAACTAAACAACATAATAGCTCAATTCATGACATGGTGCAATAAGAATAACCTTATCATTAATTATTCTAAAACAGTTTGTATTGAGTTTTTAAATCCATACGTAATGCCATCAGAATACGAAATTGCTATGAACAATCATGCAATCGATATTAGTGAGTCTACAACATTTTTAGGAATAAACGTTGATAATAATCTCTCATGGAAGGTTCATATAAGTGTTCTAGTGCCGAAATTAAATAAATCGTTTTTTGCTTTAAGCCGTTTAATGCTTACTTAATGAACGAAACGGGGCTAATTTCAGCGTACTTTGGCATAGTATATCCATTGCTAAGTTACGGAATTACGGTGTGGGGACACGCATCTGAAGCGAACAAAATATTCATAGTCCAGAAACGGATCATCCATGTAATGTTTAATATACCATACCGAGATTCGTACAGACTGATATTAAGACTAAGCATATAATGACGACACTATCAATTTACATTTATAAATTATTAAAGTATATACATAAAAATAAAAACTCTCTTTCCAAAAATAGAGACAAACATAGCTACAAAACAAGAATTTCTGACGATATTTACATTGAAAAATTTGCCACAGAGCAATATAAATAATCACCGTTATACGCAGGAAGCAATTTATATAATAAACTTCCTCAATCTATAAAGAATCTACAACTCAAACGATTTGAAAATACCATTAAAAACATTTTGTGCAAAAATGCAGTATATTCTAGTCAAGAATTTATTGAACTATTATCCAAGTACTAATTTTACTGTAAAACGTGTATATGTTTTGTAATGTACTATATTGACGAATGTATCTATACCCTGTATGGCAGTAACAGAGTAAATATATTATTATTATGTCACTTGCGCTCTCTGTTACTACGAAATGAGCTTTGAATTTACAGAATTAATTCGAGATATTGACGACGAAATATGTTTGTCTATTATCCCTCACACGTTGCAATTACATTTATGTTTAATTTTTCGTAGGTTAAGTGGAAGATCAGTAACAGGTTAAGCTGACTGAACTTCGCCTACGCTTATAAGTATTTATTTTGTATTTATTTTTTGTATGACAAATAAAGGCATTTATTATTATTATTTAATTTAGCACGTCCTTAATTGACGGTGAGTAAATGGACACGGTTTCCAAAACAAGTGTCCATATCGCTATGGAGGGAGATTGAGGTAAGAACGAACTATTGCTGTGGTGTTTAGAATTACAGACTTTTGGAGCTGAATGTAGGTGAGTAGAGGTAGCTTAAATTTTAGGAGGCTACCGTGCCTTATTATTATTATTATTTAATTTAGCACGTCCTTAATTGACGGTGAGTAAATGGACACAGTTTCCAAAACAAGTGTCCATATCGCTATGGAGGGAGATTGAGGTGAGAACGAACTATTTATTGCTGTGGTATTTAGAATTACAGACTATTGGAGCTGAATGTAGGTGAGTGGAGGTAGCCTAATTTTTAGGAGGCTATCTTGCAGTTTCTTTGGTATTACTCCTGTTGACGATATTACAATAGGTAAGACATATACCTCTTTCTGCTTCCACATATTCATAATTTCGTCTGCCAGGGGTTTGTACTTGTTAATTTTTTTCCTGCCAGGTAGCCTGCATGTTATGAGTATTAGGAATAGCAATGTCTATAAGGAATGTTATATCTTTCTCTTTGTCTGTTAGTGTGATGTCTGGTCTATTGCAAGGTATGCTCTTGTCCGTGATAATGCTCCGGTTCCAGTACAATATATGTTTGTCGTTTTCAAGGACATTGGCTGGTTGGTACTCATAATATGGAGTTTTATCATCAGTTAAGGTGTGTAATGCAGCTATTTTTTGATGTACAATGCTAGCGACCTGATCGTATCTCTGCAGGTAGCTTGTGGGTGCCAACATTGCACATGCAGCAGTGATGTGTTGGATAGTTTCTGATGCATTCTGGCATCGCCTGCAGCTGTCTACAATATTAGCTTCTTTTAATATAAATTTGCGGTAGTTCTTCATAGCTATGACCTGGTCTTGGATCGCGATCATAAAGCCCTCTGTCTCAATGAATAGGTCCGCCTGAGTTAGCCATTCGTTCGACGCTTTCTGATCAACAAAGTTATGGCTAAGATCATTTGGGTGTCGCCCATGTAGTGCTTTTCCAATTCAAGATTGCTTTTTCCCTTGTTCACAATCCGCATTTGATTGCATTGGTTGTTCGTTAGAGTGCAGTAGGTCCAGTGGCGTATAGTTGTTATCTGAAAGACGGATCGCTTCATGCAGTGGTGTTTGCTTGCTGAGAAAATAGCGTTGTAGTTTGTCAATCTGCTTTTCGTTTAATCTCTCGACATCAATGAGCCCTCGGCCTCCTATTTCGCGCAGCAAATTTATCCTTTCTATTGCCGCCTTTATTATTATTATTATTATCCACCCGGCTGTCAAAATGAAATAAAATGGATGAGTAATTAATAAAATTCAGAATTTGTATTCAAATTACAAAACTTGGATTTAACAATTTATAGAGTGTTTGATACACTCTTTGTAAGACTAACTTGTTGTAGATTGCGAAAAGAATCTCGGCACTTTTAATGTATGAAGTGTTCTGCAGCCAAAAATTGGCAATTTCATTTATACTTATGTTTGAACGGTGATGTGACCGCCAGTCTAAGGTGTCAAATTGTTTAATGGGACTGCAAAGCTATACTAATGAGCGATAAATCCCGAAGCGCGTCTATAGATGGCCTGAATAATTTGACCCAAATTATTACATCGCTTCGCTCGCGCGCTCCGGCAAATCCAAATTTTCAGGCTTTTCTAAACTCGAAATTTTACTTCATGCTTAATCTGGGAGTGGAAACACTAGTTAGACGCTTCAAATTGAACGCTTTAGTGGTTAAAGCGTTCAGTGAACTCAAACTTCTAGCATCCGCGCTGGATACAATATTGGTGATGCAAAAGAGACAAATCTTTACAATTGAAATAGATCTCATCAAATTGATTATTAATAACTTATAAAATTGAAAATTAATTCATAACATCAATTTGCCGGCGTAATCGAATATTTAGCAAGTGTTCGTTCGAGTGTTAAAAAGTCCTCGACGTGAATTGCAAATGTACAATCTGAAGTGGTTTCGAGTTCGGAGTTAGGGGACAGGTGGCGACTTTTCGGAGGGTGCCGGTGCCCCGGGGCGAATGGGGCGCCCCGCGGCCTAAACCCCCTAATGCGGCAAGTGCGCACACACAGATATCGGATAATCCATCCGTGGGCGAACGCATTCGCTCATTCATGCCGGGCTATATGCACGTATTGTAGATTTGTGATGTGTGAGCGGATCATCTCGCCCGCTGATTGTAATCGGCTTTGCGGATATGGAACCACTCTGGGGACCTATATGTACACTATGCTCACTATATCCGTCTCGCTTTATGTATTCTGTGCGAATATTGTACGCTTTGAAGGTGTACATATTTTTGTTTAGCTATAATTAATATTGTAATAGGTCAGTAGGGGTCATGTGCAAATATTATTTTTGACGAAATTAAATTAAAATATTAATACAAAAATCACCCAAGAAAATAATAAAGAAAAATCAACATCCAGTAAATACGAGAATAACATTAGTCGATCAAAATTTTTTATGTGAAAGAAATAACAAATGCAGCATCGCCTTAAAATAATAAACAAGTACCGGCGCGTGGAGAAATGCTAAGACATACAGAAAGATTCAGTTCAGGGTTTAACGAACGCAAACACAACAAGTGTGCAAAGTCAGGGAAATGAAGTTGACGTCAGAGAGGGAAGGGTTTTGTGACCATATATGGTAGTAGATAAAATTTAAGCAACAAAATGGGGAGGGGAGAACTTTGAGAGCAGCAAAGAAACGATTCTAAAAAGCAGTTAGTTTTGGGACCGGGACGGGGACAGTGAGTATCTGAATGTAAATGGGGACAGTTGAGAATGGGAAGTTTCAGTGGGATGTGAGTTAGTGAAGTAATGTTGATGAAAAGAGTTAAGTATTGAGAGTTAGAGAATGGAGAATCAAACCGACTAAGTTAAAATCAAACAAACAAAACCAGCGAAATAATTTAAACATCTGAGAAAGGGGGAAGATGGGGGGGGGGGGTGAGAATGAGGGATGTATGGTGGTTGATGTGTAAGGCCGAATTGAGCGAGAAAACGAGGTATGTCCTACTAACTAATTGAAACAGTCGATTGATGTGTTAGACCATTCCGAGTTAGTATTGCGCTAAGTGTCCTACTAACTAACCACAAGAAAAAAATAACTCGATTATGAGTGGAACGAGGTGAAAGGTCGTTCCGCTCATTAATCGAAAATGAATGGCGATTGATGTGTAGGGCCGATGTGAGAGATTGTCCCACTAACTAATCGCAAGTGTGTCGAGTGTGTGATGCTAACTCCGAGATGGTTTTTGTGGGTTTCCCATCTCGTAATGCGAATGCAGGGGTTAGTTAATTTTGCTCCCACAAGTAGAGTCATACATTTTTTTGAGTTTAACCAAATGCACATGACTTCTAAGCATAAACGTTGGGTCATATTTTGTGAATATAAATAATATAAGACATATCAATTCATTAGAAATATCATGAAAGGTCAATAAACTTGGCATACGTTAAGCTCATATCCTGTTTTATTTATTGTCCACACATCCTCCTAGTCAAATTAAAAGGGAATAAAGATACAGTATTTACGATAATGCATATTGACACAAACAACGAACCTGGTAAATAAATAAAAGGGTTACTACATACACAACACAACGTAAACAATAATACAAATTAAAAATTTGTACAATACCTAGGGTCGAATCATTACAATATACATAAAAGGAATTTTTGTTTAAAGTATACGTCTTTCAAATTCAGCCTATTTTCTGTAAATCTTTAGATTGTAATGATTCGACCCTAGGTGTTATTTTTTAATTAATATTGTAAATTATTTTCGTCAAAAAAATATTTTTTTGACGAAAATAACACAGGTTTACAAAAAAAAAAGTCCGGACTATATGACCGGACCATGGTATCCCGGGGTATTTTTGCGTCCTGAATCCGATCCTGGGGTCAGCTGAGCCCCATCACGTCAGAAAACGAGATTTCAAGGTCACTTAGAGGTTAAAATGGCCATTTTTGGAACTGGACCCGGGACAATGTTGCCGCATGAAATTAGTTCGTGTTTTCGATCTGGGGGCACCACTATACAAAGCGACCCATTTCTCGATTTATAACAACACTATAAAACGAATATTATTGAGATATATGAAAAATGTTATTAATAAAATATATTAAATGTTTTTTTTAATTAGGCGGAATGCATTCCGTTTTTTGATTACATAAAATTGATGATTTTAAAATCCATTATAAAACAAATATAAAAAAATAAAATGCATTGCGCATATATCAGTAATAAAATAGGCTTATTTTGTACAATCAAGTATCTAAATGTTTATTATAATTTAATTAACAACGAACTACTGTTTTTGTATTTAGGCAACTCAATATACACTGCCAGTTTCAAATCCATTAGCTCTATCTTTTTCTCCATTGGAGTAGCACTGTCAACCTCTCGAGTGAGCTTTCACAAGCGACTGGTTTCTGTTGGTCATTTAATCAAGTGTTTTCGGCTATTCATTCCATTTATTTTAAAGAGAGAAGAACTCAGGCTATTCCGGCACCTTAACTCCAACTTCCCCGGAAGTGGAAAATCACTCGGGAAAATGGCTAAGTGCTTGAAGAATAGAGAGTCTTTCTGTGTTCTGTGTGGGGAATATCATCTTAAGACGAACTTGGTGAATTTCACAGAGACCATATCTGCACAATTTAAGTCGTGTTTTCCCAATTCCGAAGGTCCAGATAACAACCCATGGGCCCCAAAAGTTCTTTGTCGCACATGCCAAGCGCGTTTGAGATGTTGGCAGACTGGATCTAGAAAAATGATGTTTTCTTCTCCTATGACCTGGCAGGAACCAGAAAATCACGAACGCGATTGCTACTTTTGCAGAAACGTTAAGCCTGGGTTAAATTCCAGGAACAGAAAAATTACGTGGTCACCTCGTCGGTTACCATGCCAGTGATAGCTGATGTTGACCTTGATGAACGTATGGTTGTTGATGGCGAAGATGAAGGAGGTAAGGAAATAGAACCGGAGCAAAATGAAGGGGAGTTCTCACAATCTCCAATGGACGTGAACGATGACAGCGAGAATGATCAACTCCAGAATTCAAAGTGGAATCAAATGGAACTCAATAACTTGGTTCGAGATCTGGGGCTATCTAAGGACCAGTCTGAACTGTTAGCTTCTCGTTTAAAAGAAAGAGGTTCTCTGGAGAAAGGAACAATCGGGACCTATTACAGAAATAGGGATGAGCCTTTCCGGAAATATTATGACCAGCATGATTCATTAGTATTTTGCAGAGATATAGAATGTCTATTCGGCGAATTCGGAGTTGAACATGATTCGGATGATTGGCGGCTATTCATTGATTCATCAAACAGGAGTTTGAAAGCTGTTTTGTTGAACAATGGCAATAACCTCGCGTCAATTCCAATAGCTTACTCGACGATATTGAGTGAGAACTACTGCAATCTGGACTATTTGCTCCAAAAAATTAATTACAGCAGGTACAAATGGAAAATATGTACGGATTTGAAGGTAGTAACAATACTTTTGGGACAACAGAGTGGATTTACAAAATACTCTTGTTTTCTCTGTGAATGGGATAGTCGAGCTCGTGTTGAGCATTATGAAAGGAAGGTTTGGCCATCAAGGGAGAATTTTCTTGTTGGTCAGAAGAACATAGAGCAAGAACAGTTAGTGGATCCCAAAAGTATTTTACGACCTCCGCTCCATATTAAATTAGGGTTGATAAAACAATTCATCAAGGCTCTTAAAAAAAGAAGTAGCGAAGCCTTCCAATATCTCTACAAAAAATTCCCAAAGTTGTCAGATGCCAAAATCAAAGAAGGGGTTTTCAATGGGCCGCAAATAAGGGAACTTATAAAAGATCCAGAATTCCCGAAGACGATGACGGTGGATGAGGAAGAAGCATGGAAGAGCTTCGTGAATGTTGCCCAGAAATTTCTTGGAAACAATAAAGACCCAAACTATAGGGAATTGGTGGAGGGCTTGCTCCGGAATTACAAAGCTATTGGATGTTTGATGAGCTTGTAGGTCCATTTCTTGGATTCACATTTGGACAATTTCCCAGAAAACCTTGGACATTATAGCGAAGAACAAGGAGAAAGATTTCACCAAGATATAAAAGAGATGGAAAGACGCTACCAAGGTTTCTGGGACATCAACATGTTGGCAGACTACTGCTGGAACTTGAAGAGGGATAGGACCAAGGGGCATAAGAGATAGGCACTTAGAAGGAGTTTTGAGCAAACCTGCAGACCCCATAAACAAGCGCGGAAAGATTGAAAAATTAGCAGGGAGAAAAGTGAGAGGCAAGGGGACTCACTGTAAACAAGCACCCCGAAGGGAACAGAATCTGCAACGTCCACGTCGTTGTTCCTGGGTGATGCTAATAGCAGAGTTCAGTTTAATAGCAGGGCTGGGTTCCCTGTCAACATCTCACAGCGAACGGATCGCCGGAATTGGATGCCTTGACAGGGAGATCGAAATCCGCGAGATAAAACAATCATGGCAACATTTTATCCACTGGGGTG
Organism: Philonthus cognatus; assembly: GCA_932526585.2. Classification (NCBI taxonomy): domain Eukaryota; kingdom Metazoa; phylum Arthropoda; class Insecta; order Coleoptera; family Staphylinidae; genus Philonthus; species Philonthus cognatus. The sequence continues at coordinate 178,287,263 of OW052241.1, forward strand.
GCACTGTGATAGTCCCGATCGAGATTTAGGGCTCCTTGCCGATGTTTGGAAGATATTCAAGACCTAAACAGTTACCCTCTAACTTAACAGATCGCTTGAGAAGTTGTCCCGGGTCCAGTTCCAAAAAATGGTGATGTGTCCATCATAGTACTTTCCCCCGTTAATTGCGTATTAAATCACTTTTAAAATATTTGTAGCATTATTATTTTCAAAATGTCTTCAACTTTTTGATAACTACAACTTTTATTTGAAACATTTTTCAATTGGATCAACACATACTGACACAAACCAATGACTAAATAAAAAACACTATTTATTGAATATCTCAAAAACTAAGAGTGCTATGACAAAAAGTGAAGATACAAAAAATCTTTAATATTTTTTTAACTTTTATTTGAAACATTTTTCAATTGTATCAACACATACACTGACACAAATCAATGACTAGATAAAAAGCACTATTTATTAAATATATCAAAAACTAAGAGTGCTATGACAAAAAGTGAATCTACAATCTTTAGTTTTTCATTTCCTACAACTTTTATTTGAAACATTTTTCAATTGTATCGACACATACACTGTCACACACCAATAACTAGATAAAACACAACTTTTAAAATATCTCAAAAACTAAGAGTGCTATGACAAAAACTAAGTGAACAATACATCTTAATTTTGTTATTATCTACAACTTTTATTTGAAAGAATTTTTTGTTTGATGAACATTTATTGAAAAAATTTGAAAAAACTGAAAAACGCTAAGAGTAAAGTACCACTTCCGGTTTTCCGATTTTCACCAAAAGCTTTTCAGTTCTTCCGATTGTAACAAAAAGCTTAAGTTTCAAGTTTCATCTCCATATCTTTAGCGGTTTTTGCGGTACAGCGCACACAGACACACACACAGACAGACAGACAGACAGACATTTTTCAAAAATGGTCTTATTCGACTCAAGGGACCTCAAAACGGATATTTCCGCTAAAAATTTTGATTCGAAAATTTTCACGAAAACAATACTTTCCCTTTGTATTACATACGGGGGAAAGTAAAAATGACAATTTTAACCTCAAAGTGACCTTGAAATCTCGTTTTTCTGACGTGATGGGGCTCAGCTGACCCCTGAATCGGATTCAGGACGCAAAAATACCCCGGGATACCATGGTCCGGTCAAATAGACCGGACTATTTTTTTTGTAAACCTGTGTAATTGACTCTTTACAAGATATTCGTTGTGATTTTTTTTAAAGAGATCAATTTGAAGCTATAAAGGAGTGTTTTCCACTCCCAGACTAAGCATGAAGTAAAATTTCGACTTTAGAAAAGCCCCGTGAAAATTTGTCGAGGGTCGCGCAGCGACCCGAGACAAATTTTCACGGGGCTTTTCTAAACTCGAAATTTTACTTCATGCGCCACGCGTATAAAACACTAAAACATTGTGAAATTTATATATATTTGAACTTCGCCTGAAATCAGTCTTATACGCGTGGCGCATGAAGTAAAATTTCGAGTTTAGAAAAGCCCAGAAAATTTGTCGACAAATTTTTACGGGGCTTATCTAAACTCGAAATTTTACTTCATGCTTAGTCTGGGAGTGGAAAACACTCGTTTAAAACTTTTAATTGAACTTAATTAACAAACAATTTTCTGGGAACTCGAAATTTTACTCTATGCGTCACGTGTATAAAACACTAAAATATTCTGTAATTTATGTAAAAAAAAAAACATATGCATACGCTGCGAATTTTCCGACATTCGTTGTTTTTTAAATAGTTTAATTTGTTTTAAACGAGTGTTTTCCACTCCCAGACTAAGCATGAAGTAAAATTTCGAGTTTAGAAAAGCCCCGTGAAAATTGGTCGAGGGTCGCGCAACGACCCGAGACAAATTTTCTAGGCTTTTCTAAACTCGAAATTTTACTTCATGCGCCACGCGTACAAAACACTAAAACATTGTAAAGTTTATGCATATTTGAACTTCACTTGAAATCAGTGTTTTATACGCGTGGCGCATGAAGTAAAATTTCGAGTTTAGAAAAGCCCCGTGAAAATTTTCACGGGGCTTTACTAAACTCGAAATTTTACTTCATGCTTAGTCTGGGAGTGGAAAACACTCGTTTAAAGCTTCAAATTGAACTATATTAAAAAACTATTTTCCGGTCCTTTCTAAACTCGAAATTTTACTTTATGCGCCAACTCTAAAATATTGTGAAATTTATGTAAAAAAACATATGCACAACCTGTAAATTTTCCGACATTCGTTGTTTTCTAAAATAGTTCAATTTGTTTTAAACGAGTGTTTTCCACTCCCAGACTAAGCAAGAAGTAAAATTTCGAGTTTAGAAAAGCCCCGTGAAAAGATGTCGAGGGTCGCGCAGCGACCCGAGACAAATTTTCTGGGCTTTTCTAAACTCGAAATTTTACTTCATGCGCCACGCGTACAAAACACTAAAACGTTGTGAAGTTTATGCATATTTGAACTTCACTTGAAATCAGTGTTGTATACGCGTGGCGCATGAAGTAAAATTTCGAGTTTAGAAAAGCCCAGAAAATTTGTCTCGGGTCGCTGCGCGACCCGAGACAAATTTTCACGGGGCTTTTCTAAACTCGAAATTTTTGTTCATGCTTAGTCTGGGAGTGGAAAACATTCGCTTAATGCTTCAAATTGAACTATAATAAAAAAAACAATTCACTGGGGCCTCGAAATTTTACTACATGCGTCACACGTATAAAACACTAAAATATTGTGAAAGCTATGTAAAAATAAACATATGCATAAGTTGTAAATTTTCCGCCATTCGTTGTTTTTTTAAATAGTTCAATTTTAAGCTTTAAACGAGTGTTTTCCACTCCCAGACTAAGCATGAAGTAAAATTTCGAGTATAGAAAAGCCGCGTGAAAATTTGTCGAGGGTCGCGCAGCGACCCGAGACAAATTTTCACGGGGCTTTTCTAAACTCGAAATTTTACTTCATGCGCCGCGCGTACAAAACACTAAAACATTGTGAAGTTTATGCATATTTAAACTTCACTTGAAATCAGTGTTGTATACGCGTGGCGCATGAAGTAAAATTTCGAGTTTAGAAAAGCCCCGTAAAAATTTGTCTCGGGTCGCTGCGCGACCCTCGACAAATTTTCACGGGGCTTTTCTAAACTCGAAATTTTACTTCATGCTTAGTCTGGGAGTGGAAAACACTCGTTTAATCCTTTAAATTGAACTATATTAAAAAAACCATACGTATTTCTCAGCTAGATAACTGTCTCTCTCAACCAACGAAAATGTTGTTTCTAAATTCGTCTGAATGTTGGTGTGCTAAGGAAGGGGGTTGATGATGCGTAACGTATAAGTGGGTTATAATTTTATATCGAGTTAATCAGGAGTCGTATTCATAAGTGAATCGAATGATTTTGTAAAGGGCGACGCGTGTTCGCAGTTACCGGCGACACGTGCGCGAGGAGCCGGCCCTTTTCGCGCGCCCCCCTGCGATCCGTAAATATTTATATATAGCGGATGATTAGTCGTGCCCCTCGTCATTCAGGCCAATTCCATAACCGACAATCACTCAATCAAAAACTGGATACAACTTGTAATTAACTAATCATAATATTTTTTTTAGAAAGTGCTCTGTGAATGGATTTAGGGGGTGGGAAACGAAAACGCCCTGCGATTTAGACTCTTTTTGTTTGTTGAGAATTGTTTCGTAACAATGATTTTCAGTTGGTATAATTTGATGGAGTGTAAACTGAATTTGAAGGTTCACACGTTTTATTTATTTAATAATACATACTATAGTGAAGAGTTTGTCGATTTTAATAAAATCTCATCTAACGAAATTTAAATGAAATTCCAATAAAACTCAGACTTGTATTTTTAATATCTATTTATTTGTGATTTTCAGTTGGTATAATTTGGTAGAGCGCAAACTGAATTTAAAGTAATAAATAAGGTTAAAATATAAATCACAAACAATATACAAATAAAACAAACAAAACAGATTAAAATGTGAACAAAAATAAAAATCTAATTTATCTCACGGAGCATGGACTTAAGATTCTTTTTACTTGTGGTAGCAAAGTCTATATTCGCCGAGTTGCAGTGCGCGGCAACTCTAGCCATACCATAGTTTCTACCATAATTGGTACGATGAAATGGTACGTTGAAGAGGTCGAAGGGACGCAAACCCCTGCTAGGCACATTGATTTTAAACTGGCCCAGAAGGTAAGGGCAGTCGATCCAACGGTTTATCAAATTGAAACCTAGCATTACATCCGCGTTCCTTCGTCGCTGCTCCAACGTATTCATTTCTAGGCTACTTAAAATCTCTTGGTAGGAACCACAAATATGAAAATTATACGCTATAAAGCGTATAAATTTCGTCTGGACCCTTTCAAGTAAATTTATCTCAGACTTGCTATGGGGATTCCATACCATGCAACAGTACTCCAAATGTGGTCTCACAAGGGTCGAATATAATGTCAGTAGAGTATTGATGTTTGTGAACTCCTTGATATTTCGTTTTATGAAACCCAGCATACGATGAGCTTTAGGCGATATATTAGTCATATGCGAGTTGAAATCCCACTGTTGAGTCAATGTAAGTCCCTCACCGACGAGACGCGCAACAACTGAGTGCCATTAAGAAAATAATTCCTCTCAGCAGTTGCCCTCCTCTTAGAAAAGGAAATAGTGTTACATTTCTTTAAATTCAGTGTCATGTCATTAGTTACACACCAAGACTGGAATCTATCCAAATCATCTTGCAATAAATATGCTGAAAGATTAGATATTTCTGTGAAAATTTTTATATCATCAGCAAACAGCAGGCATTCTGCGTGATGGAAGCAGTCGGTAACATCATTTATAAATATGTTGAACAGAAGAGGCCCTAGGTGTGACCCCTGAGGAACCCCAGAAGTCACTGTTATGGCTGATGATATAACACTTCCGATTCGTACTGTCTGAGTCCTCCCGATCAAATATGAATGGATCCATTTAAGCATCTCTCCACAGATTCCTACAAGCTCAAGTTTCCGAAGCAAGATGGTATGATTAACGGTATCGAAAGCCTTAGAGAAGTCTGTATAGACGGAGTCAACCTCATATCCCCTCTCCAAAGCAGACACGATATAGTGGCTATACGTTAATAAATTGGATGAAGTAGAACAACCGCTTCTAAAGCCATGTTGCTTTTCGGACAGGACCTTAGAGAGGTAAGCTGTGAGGGGTACAGTTAATAATTTCTCAAATATTTTGGGAATATGGGATAGAATTGAAATCGGTCTATAATTTGAGACGATGTTCTTTTTGCCACTCTTAAAAATAGGTGTTATTAAAGCGTTCTTCCAAAAAGTGGGGAAAAAACCAGAGTTAAGAGATTGGTTAAATAGTAGCCACAAGGGGCGACTAAGTGGAAAAGAACACCGTCTCAGAATAACAGAAGGTAACCCATCAGGACCAGTACAGTACGAATTATCTAATTTGTCGAGTTCATGAAGAACATCGGAAATTTTTACAATCGGGCATAAGTTAAAATTAATATGATTGGAAGATGTATTACAAGATTCACTGGATGATCCGTACGAGGTATGTGTGTGAGCAGGAACATTAAACACTGATCCAAAATGGTTTGCGAATAATTCAACAATATGGTGCATATTATTAACCAATATACCACCATGATCAAACGTGCTAGGGAAGGACGAGCTACTTCTACTTCTATTAACGTGATTCCAGAACAACTTTGGAGAGCTTTGCAAAGATTGTTCAATTAACTGTACATGGTTCCCATAGCAAATCTGAGACAAAATCTTACATTGTGAAAGTGTTGATCTAAAAAGCTAAAAGTCAGAGTCTAGACCAGAGCGCTTAAAATTTAAATGATGTAATTTCTTGAGAGAAATTAGATCAATGAGTTCAGAACTGAACCACTGAGGATATCTCCGGGTTCGACAACAAGCATTATTTTCTAAAATTTTTGGTGTATAATAATCAATAATGGTATACAACACTGAATAAAATAGATTTACATTAAAATCTGTATTATTGTTAGAAAACAAACTGTCCCAGGAGGTATTAATAATTTGTTCAGCAATGGAATTATAATCAGCCCGAGCAAAATTATAGACAAACTTTGAATTCCAATTGCTACCAGGCGTAGATATTTTTAAATAATCAATATCTAAAGTAATGGATGGATGATGACAATCGCAATTTACTAAGTTAACCTCGGACCGTGAGACAATGTGATGACTAGCAAGTAAAGAGTCTAAGAATATTAAATCTAAAATAATAGAATTCGAATTCGTTACATTATTCACTTGTTGAGAATTCAATGATCTGAATGTTTCAGCTATTAGTTGTACAGAACTCTGAAAGGAGTTCGTTGTTATAACATTATCGTAAAATTCCCAAGACACATTTGGTAGATTATAGTCGCCCATAATGCACGTGTGATGGTCAGGTAAATAGTCAGTAAGCTCCTCAACCAAACTAGTATGATCATCATAACACGAGACAGGAGCGTTAGGTGGAATATAAATTGCACCAATGAGTAACTTTAGATTATTTACTGTAACTGAAACAAACAATTCCTCTTGAATTTTCGCTCCGCATCGTAACATAAAAGAGTTAAATATCTTCGAAACAGCAATCAATGTTTCGCCACCCCGGGATTTTCCAGTCACCATTGAATCCCTGTCGCTGCGAAAAATATTGTATCCATGAAGGCCCAGCTCAGCATCAGCAAGATCTTCAGTTAGCCAGGTTTCAGAAAAAAACAAGTATATCAAATTCCCCCAGTGAAGCAGACGTTCGGAGTTCATCCAATTTCGTCCTTAAGCCCTGGATATTCTGATAATAGATTTTAAAGAGACGATTATCAAAGGATACAGATTTCTTGCTATTAATTAATTAGGTCGGCTTTCTAATAAAAAATCGCCAGTTTTAGCATCAGATTTCTTTTTGTAATTTGATTTGGAACGTCTTAGATTGGTGAATAAAGCTATAGATAGACTGTCAGGCCATTTATCTGGCTGAAGAAAGCGATCACTATCACATTCATTAATTCTAACCTTAAAGGAGCAGTATAAATTATTGTCAGCTAGAGAAGGTTTACACGTTTTATTTATTTATTAATACATACTATAGTGAAGAATTTTTCGATTTTAATAAAATCTAATCTAACTAAATTTAAATGAAATTTCAATAAAACTCAGATTTGTATTTTTAATATCTATTTATAGTTGAGGTCTTTAGGTTTCGATGCCTAGAGTTAAGGAACCTCACCAGCCAGATTGTTCTGTCCTTCATTTAGTAGCCCAAACAATAAATATGAAGAGTGGGCTTGTCACTGTTTTACAATGCGTAATTCTAAATGTTCTCACCCGTCAAAACGTGAAACCAGTCGAAATTCACCACAGACTGCAGCTTGGAAAGGATACCTTTTCATGGTCAAAGTTTGAGAAGAAAGTTTAGTATAGCGAAATCAAGCGAAAAGGAAAGGGCAAGGGAGCCAAAATTCGATTGTCTGAGTTGGCCACGTTTTTTGGGACCGTTTGTGGTCTTTGCGAACCAGGTTCTTAGGGTTTTCAACCATAAAATGTTTCTTCGTGCAGTTCTTACTCCTAGCACTTTTGTGACCTACAACAGGTTTACAAAAATAATAATTGTTTTCCTTTCGTCTGGAAGACGAACTTTCAGTGTTAGCCTTGTAGATAGATAACAAAAAAAAAATACAATGTGATCTTGGCTATTCATGTAAATATAAAAATGGCTAAATTCGTTATTACATTTCAGTACCTCGTTTCGAGAACAGTAAGGATTTGTTACCGGTTGAAGACAATTGTTTTTTTTTTAAACAGCAACAGATTAATTGCACTTAGCAGAATCGACATAAAGAAGGCGGTAGGCATCCTCACGGGCCACTGCCTCCTAGGCAGACATGCAGATGGGTCTTGAGCACAACGACTTTTGCAGAGGATGCCTGGATGTGGAGGAGGAAGAGACGATACTCCACTATCTGGGACAATGCCCTGCTCTCGATATGCACTACGCGAATGGATTAACGGACCTCACACCTTTAGATATGAGAAATCTGATCGGGTTCATTAGGTGCTCGGATTGGTTTGTATAGGTGGGGAGGGAGGGGAGATCTGTTTCCTTTGGGCCTAGATAGATAGATAGATAGATATTCGTAGGGTTGGCCTCATTGGCCTGTACCACCGCGACCTTTGTAGATCTATTGTGGATCCCTATTATCTTAGACGACGTGCTCGAGCTTCGCCTCTTTGATTAGCCCTATTAGCCCTGACAGTGACCCTTGTGTATAGCTCTCTGCGCTTGGTTTAGTGTTGCCCAGCTTTAGGTATCTAACTCTTGCTAGGGCCTCACATCGGCACAGGATGTAGAGAGGATCCTCCTGTTCTTCCTGGCAGAATCTACATATTGTATCCTCTGCCAGACCTATTTTGCTCATGTGTTTGTTGAGCCTACAGTGTCCTGTCAGTAGACGTATTAGAGCTTTAACAGTTTTTCTCTCTTGGCTGAGAAGATCGATCGTGAAAGTCTTTGGGCCTAAGTTAGCGGTCTAACTGCCTAACCTAAGACAATTGTTTGGAGGAGCGAACGGAGCGAGCGATGACTCCAATTATTGTCTGAGACCGCTGTTGTACTTACTGTTCGAGATGCTTATGACGTTTTTTGCACCATCTTTGCAATTATTATAAATATGTCACTGACGATTTGTCAAATTTAATGACTGAAATTTGAATGTTTTCAGTTCTAATGAGTTGTTTTTTAGTTGCTATGGTTGGTAAGATTTATTAACCGATCGCTAAACTATAAGTTAAACTTAAGTTCCATTTACCTATTCGTTATTTATAGCAACTTGATAAACACAACATACTGTCCTGGCAACAAATATAGTGAGTATTTAAAAAGGGTCGATCGTGCAAAAATTACAACACTTCATACATGCATTTTATGTTTTTCTGTTAAAGATATTTTCCTATTATTTATTGAGGGTGATATTGAGTGTCAGAATTAGAAGTGTACTATTTTAACTGTGAATAAATGTGGTGGGGAACGAAATTTCGCAAAAAGTAATTGATGTTCTGGCTGAAAGTAATCGCGGTATGAATAATAATGCGTGTAGATGTATGTTAATTTGTTACATAAGAGTTGCGAGTCGTCGACAACGCTGTCGGGCACACGGAGTAGAGCTAGGGTAGGATGGTAGAGCGAAAAGCCACCCTCTCGTACATGTACGTGGTGGTGCGCGTCTGTGCGCGCCCCGAGGCGCCCCAGAGATGGAGACGCGGGAGAGAAGGCAATCATTCTTACGCTGCGAGCTGTCATTCCGGCGGGCCAATAGCGGCCCCCAAAACTACCCCATGGCGCTTTTCCGTCCGTCCGTGAAAATCCACCCCTCTATAGCACAAGAAAACTCGGGTGAGTTTCACTCTTCTAATAAATACACGTATCTTTTAGATACGGAACAATTTTGTATTCTCTTAAAATTATACTGTATTTAAAATGCAGATAATTGTACCCCGATTGGTAGCTTTGGTAAACTAGCCTGATCGCGCCTTAAATTTTATTTTAGTTCAATAAAATCGGTAAATAAATATAAGAGTTATAGCGTTGGGCGTTTTTTATCGAACATCCGGTATTCAGGTGTTACATATAAATATTTTATGACTTAGGTTACGACAGTGTAAGTGTCATTATCAAGTATTTTCCAAAATAAGAATGTAGTTAACACAACAATACGTTACCTCCCCTTAAATATTTGATAGTCTGCTTCACAATTATACAGGGTCCTGCATCTCACCGCCCGTCTTCTGTAGCTCAGTTACTAATCAAGTTAGGCTTTTGATATTTGGCAGACTTCACTTGTATCCTATGGCGTATTTCATGAAAATATTTTTGATTATACAGGGTGTCCCAAAAATGTTTGACGTCATTATGATATACATTTTTAGATTACATGCTATATATTTTGTTCGTTATTTGGGTGCCTTCTATGGATACCTACATACTCCTAAAATTTTATAGGAATTGGTTTAGTAATTTTAGCAAAAAAAATAAAAACTAAATAAAATCAGTTTAGCACCATTGGTTTAAAAAATTTATAAAAAATAAAAATAATGCCTCGTTAATTAAATTATACAGTGTACTTATTAAATAAGGACTGACAGTCCCGTTAACCAAGTTTTATTCATATGAATTATACAGAGTGTCTAAAATTTAGTGTCAAACTGTTTATTTATTCTTTATTTACGGAATTCACCTTTTTTACAATTGAAATTAACACAATTAGTTGTATATAGTAACACATCATACTCATTACGTTACTAAGTATAACCAAAATTAATGTATAAACAAAATAATATCAAAAAAAAAATATATATATATATATATATGAGAAATATGTTTTACAAGGGATAACCTGAATCTCTAACACCAAACGGTTCAATGGCTAAGGTTCAAACCTTAAAGCACTTTATTTTTTTTATTTCAAATTATCATTAAAATAGCTATTGGATTAGTTGATAAAACGAGTTTTCTGCAAATAACTTTTAATGTGTTAGGAATTGCGATGGGGTTGTAATTAGGAAAAATGTTTGTTCTATAATTCCGCATGGAATGACATAAAAATATACAGGGGGTCTATATTTTTATGTCATTCCATGCGGAATTATAGTACAAACATTTTTCCTAATTACAACCCTATCGCAATTCCTAACACATTAAATGTTATTTGCAGAAAACTCGTTTTATCAACTAATCCAATAGCCATTTTAATGATAAAAATCGAAGGTGGCTTTGAAAAACAATTTATTGTTTAACAAAGTGACAAAAGCCTATTTTGACTTTAGTAATGTAAAAGTTAAAAGCATTATGAGTTAAGCTCTTTATATCCAAGAATTTGTTGTCATGAAGTACAACCGAGACGATCTCGTAGATATGATTTTCATATTAGGATAATGCGAAAAGAACTGTTTTTTGACAAGTCGAGTTTACGCACAGCGGTATCCGGAACGACGACATCCAGACAACAGGAGCCTGGAAAACTTATTGGAGAGATTTATACATACGGGTAATGTAAACTATACAAAACCAGTTAGAAATAGGCCGGTTCGAACTGAAGAAAATCAATTGGCTGTGCTATTATCAATTACGGAAAATCCTTCCGTTAGTCAACAAGCAGTCGCTGCTGCCGTGGATGTAAGCGAAAGAACCGTTCAACGAATTTTAAAGGACAACCGTTTCTATGCCTATCATATCCAGTTCCATCAAGAACTCTTTGAACAAGATTTTGATCAACGTGTCGAATTTTGCAACTGGGCGCAAACTAAAATTAGGGTACATGTTGACTTTTTTGGTAAGGTTTTGTTTTCTGATGAGGCCACCTTTCATAAAAATGGATTTGTGAATCGTCATAACTTCCATTATTATTGTGACCACAATCCAAGAGTTTTTAGGCATGTTGATCAACAACACAAATGGGCAATTAATGTGTGGGGGGAATTATTGGTGAACATATTATTGGCCCTCACTTTTTTAACGGATATTTGAATGGACCAACGTATCTGGATTTTTTGCAAAATCAATTGCCAGATTTATGTCAACATTTACCAATGGCTGTGAGGGATGCAATCTGGCTGCAACAGGATGGAGCCCCAGCACATTATTCATTACAAGTCAGGGATCATCTCAACACAACCTTACCGAATCGGTGGATTGGAAGAGGAGGGCCAAGTAAATGGCCGCCCCGATCTCCCGACTTAACTAAATTAGACTTCTTTTTGTGGGGCTACGTTAAGGAAATCGTTTATCAAGAACCTTTAACCACACCAGAAAACATGCAGCAAAGAATCATAAATGCATTTCACAACATTACACCCGACCTATTACGAAGAGTTGCAAGGTCATTTCATACTCGTCTTCAATTATGCCTCCAAGAGAACGGAAGACATATCGAACATAAGTTCTAGTAGGTGATTAATTTAAGAAATGCGTGTTTTTGTTATGTTTTTTGTGAAATGTTATTACTAAAACTATTTCTTATACAAAACTTAATACCACGCGATCGTAAAAAAACATGATTCAGAGCAGACCTTGACTAGAACAACATGGTTAGCAAGACAAATTTCAGAATACTGTTTTGTGTTTAAATTTATTTGAAGTCTCCTCTTTTTATTGAATTGAAATCAGTGTTGCTAATCGTTTTGTAGTAGTCAATGCCTGCTCTGAATCATTTTTTTTTTCGATCTCATTGGACTTTCGAGATGCAATTTAATTACAAAACATGTTATGTCAATAAATTGTTTTTCAAAGCCACCTTCGATTTTTATTAATTAAAATGGCTACTGGATTAGTTGATATAACGAGTTTTCTGCAAATAACTTTTTATGTGTTGGGAATTGTGATAGGGTTTTGATTAAGAAAAATGTTTGTTTTTTAATTCCGCATGGAATGACATAAAAACATACAGAGGTTCCAATTTAAAATAAGAAAAATACAGTGCAATAAAGTTTAAAAAGTTTGACACTAAATTTTGCACACTGTATAATTCATATCCACCACACTTGGTTATCGGGACCATTAGATCTATTTTAATAAGTACCTGTTATAATTTAATTGACGAGATACTATTTTTAATTGTTATTAATTTTTTAAATTAATAGTGCAAAACCGAGTTTTTTTAGTAATTATTTTTTTTTGGCTGATATCACTAAACCGATTTCTATAAAAATTTAGGGATATAAAGGTAACCATAAAAGGCACTCAAATTATTAACAAAATGTACACCATTTAATTTAAAAATATATATCATCATGACGTCACACTTTTTGAGACACCCTGTATAATCAAAAATATTTTCCTGAAATACGCCCTAGGATACAGGCAAAGTCTGCCAAATATCAAAATCCTAACTAAATTAATAACTGAGCTATAGAAGACGGGAGGTGAGATGCAGGACCCTGTATACTTTATTTCGCTTTAAGTAATAGCCTATTTGGAAAACTATGACGAGTTAAAAAAAACGCTTTTCAAAAAAGAAAGAAAACTGCTAATACTATACTAGACTTATTTTTATTCATGCGAGTGTATATTTGAATAAATTGGCGCACGTACGCGACAGGCAGCCAGCGGAAAACGGACCTTCGCCCCGTCTGCGTGTGCCCCCCACGCGGGTTTTTCTTCCTCTCTTATGGGGCGGGCGGGCGTAGGGCGGACGTCCCCCCTTTTCCACCCTCTCTCTTAACAGAGACCCTCGCCTATAGTTTCCGCGAAACTTTCCCACTTTCCCGGCAACTTTTCATCGCATTAAAATAAACTATATCTTAAATCGGATTACTAAGTTGCGGCATTACTCAGCGCCAACCTTTCTTAATTCCCGCAAACTTTCGCAATTATCGCGTTAATTAAAAGCGGTAGATGTCAACACGGGAAACTACACCATTTTCCAGGAAAATTACAATGGAAACGTCGCTTTTATCCAAACTTCAATGCTTTGTTTCTTGTTGTTTTGTTGAGTTTTTTCAGTTACTAACGAGTGTGTCCACTTCTAGGTTAAGTATGAAGTAATATTTCGAGTTTAGAAAAGCCCAAACAATTTGTTTAGCCTATTTTCTGTGAATCTTTAGATATTCGTTGTTCTTTTTTAAAAGAGTTCAATTTGAAGCTTTAAACGAGTGTTTTCCACTCCCAGACTAAGCATGAAGTAAAATTTCGAGTTTAGAAAAGCCCCGTGAAAATTTGTCGAGGGTCGCGCAGCGACCCGAGACAAATTTTCTGGGCTTTTCTAAACTCGAAATTTTACTTCATGCGCCACGCGTATTAAACACTGATTTCAAGTGAAATTCAAATATACATAGAGTTCACAATATTTTAGTGTTTTATACGCGTGGCGCATGAAGTAAAATTTCGAGTTTAGAAAAGCCCAGAAAATTTGTCTCGGGTCGCTGCGCGACCCTCGACAAATTTTCACAGGGCTTTTCTAAACTCGAAATTTTACTTCAAGCTTAGTCTGGGAGTGGAAAACACTCGTTGAAAGCTTCAAATTGAACTATTTTAAAAAACAACGAATATCTAAAGATTTACAGAAAACAGGCTGCAAATGTTCTGCAATAACAATTGTTCTGGTTATTTTAAACGTTCTTACATGTAGGTTAATTTTTAATATGATACTTGTAAATGATTATTATATATAATTGATGTATACAGTTTGTTTCGTTTCGGTAGGATGGTTCATTGTGGATCAGCGGATTGTGTATAATATATTCAGTAAAATGTGATCAGATGTTCCCCGGCTTGGGAGAGAGCGAGCGGATCTCCCGCAGCTACAAAGTGGAGATTACGACAATTACCCCATAATGCAATCTGTTGCTTGCTATATTCATGCCGTATTATCGGGCCCAAAGCCAGACGGAACGGTGCCTACCTACACAGCAATTGCATCTTTGTTGCATTCGGGAAACAATGTTGCGCATGCAACAGATTGATAAATTCGATTGCCCTCGTCGAATCGACGCTTAATTTTAGGACAATGTAGATTGCTACTTTAGTATTAATAAATAATTAAGGTATTGAGTGAATATGTAAGAATATTGATCAAAGTATTATCAATAGGAATAATATGTGAATGTTAATATTTTAAGGCTTAGAGGACGTGCATGGAGTCCTATACATATAAAGGGTGTCCCAATAAGAGTACCCAATTTAATTTAAAAATAAAACGAATAGTTTTTGAGCAAGTGGTGACATTTTTATTGCAATATAAAGTGGACATGTTCCGATTAAATATAATGGTTTTTTTTTATAGAACTTTAAATAATTATACAAGAGAGAAATATTGTTGGAATTATTAGTTATTATTATAATCTGCTAGATAATTTCATGGCATTTATTTTTCAAATATGATTTTCGGCATATGTCCGCCGCGGCTACGAGATACATGGTCCATTCGATCAGTCCAATTTCTCACTACTTTTTCCAATAAATCTGGCCGTATGGCGTCAATGGTGGCTTGAATGTTGGCTTCCACTGCTTGAAGATTCACTGGTTTGTTGGCATAAACGAATGACTTAACATAGCCCCATAAAAGGTAATCGAGAGGCGTTAAGTCGCACGAACGAGGGGGCCAGTTAACAGGACCACTTCTGGAAATAAAGTTGTCAATTTGGTGACAACTTGTCACCAAATTAATTTTGCATTAAATTGATGGTTAAGCGCGCTGTATGGCAAGTTGCGCCGTCTTGTTGCAACCAAATGTTGTCGATGATTAGCTGATTAATTTTTGAAAACAAAAAATCAGTCAGCATGGCTCGATCGAGCTCGCCATTCACCGTAAAGCTGCCGTTACGTCCTCACTGCGATACAAATAAGGACCGATGATGCCCCTAGCGTGTAACCCGCACCAGTCAATTTTAATGGACGTAACAGTGTTTCGTTATTGGCGGCTTGAGGATTGTCTTCGCTCCATATACGGCAATTTTGCTTATTGACGAAGCCATTTAACCAGAAATGAGCTTCATCGCTTGGTGTGGGGTCATTCGGCATCTCGACACAAGCTTTTCGGCTTACAGCGCAAAGCTATTCGCACCCTTACCGGACTTGGATATCAAGACGACTGTAAGGAAAAATTCAAACAAATGCGTATTCTTACTTTACCAGCCATATTTATCTTGGAGTGTTTATGTTACCACAAACGAAACTTACACGCGTACACAACTTATGAACACCATGAGTATCCTACCAGATACCGAAAGGAAATAAAGCTACCCCAAATTAGACTTAAAAAATCACAAACGGGAACTAATTATTTCGGCCCGCTTCTGTTTAATAGATTATCAGAAAATTCACGTAATTTATATTTTATTAAATTTAAAAATGTCATTAAAGAATTCCTACTGGAATTATCGCCTTACAGCATCGAGGAATTTATTACTTTTGGAGGTATTGTTTAATGAAATAGTCCGTTTTAAAATTTATTTATTTATTTATATATTAAATTTTATCTTATTTATATATTCAATTTTATCTTATTTATATAATTCATTTTATCTTACTTATAGGTATATTCAATTTTATCGAATTTATATATTCAATTTAATCTTATTTATTGACTAATTTATAGTAGATTGTTATGAGTATTAATTCGTACTTCAATTCGTACTGCAGTCTTTCCTCATCGATTAAAAATTGCATCAATTTGCCCAATACCAAAATCACCAGTAAAACCACAAACCGTTGATAATTTCCGCCCTATAGCACTTTTACCACACATTGCCAAAATTTTTGAGAGAATATTATTCGATCAAATATATCAACATATTAAACCATACCTATCAACTGTGCAGCATTGTATTATTCCGCGACGGTCGACGGTTACAAATCATTGTTTAATGACACATAACATCGCGGAAGTTATAGATTCTAAAGGGCAACTTGATGTCATTTACACCGATCTGTCAAAGGCTTTTGACAAAGTTCCTCATAACATCCTTCTGGCCAAATTAAGCAGATTCGGGTTCTGCGAGTCATCAATATCACTAATGAACTCTTATCTCACTGAACGTAGAGCGGTAATTAGATATAACACATTTGAATCAACTGCATATACACCTTCGTCAGAGGTACCCCAAGGTTCGATCTTAGGACCATTATTATTTAACATGTTCATAAATGACCTCTCAGAATTGTTAACTTGTCGTCATCTACTTTACGCAGATGATTTAAAATTATATACTTCGATCAAAGACATAAACGATTGTCTAATGCTCCAAAATGAGTTAAAATTGATTGCTTCATGGTGTGAGAATAATGGACTTACTTTAAACATTAACAAGTGCAAATATATGTCGTTCACTAAAAAATCTAGCCCCATCACGTATAATTATTCAATTAGACATGTATTTAGAGAAAGTCACGGTATTTAAAGATCTGGGTGTCTATTTTGACAGTAATCTGACATTCGGTCGTCACATTGAGGCAATCGTTAATAATTCATTTAAGTCATTGGGTTTTATTCATCGCAACTCGTCTAGTCTTAAGAACATCAATGCATTAAAAACCCTGTACAACTCGTATGTACGCTCAAAGCTGGAATATGCAGCCTTAGTTTGGTTTCCTCAAACTCAGAACCAAATAAAGATGATTGAAAGCGTAGAACGCAGGTTTTTAAAATTTTTATTTCATAAAACTGAAGGATACTATCCAGTAAGAGGATTTGATCATGACATACTACTCAATAAATTTAGTTTAGACTCTCTTGAATGTCATAGGCATAAGGCATCTATCTTATTTATGCATAAATTATTACACAATGAAATAGATTCACCAGAATTATTAAATCAGATTGGGCTGCATATTCCAGTTTTTTGCAGCAGGCGAAAACCTATGTTTAGCATCCCAAACCATAGGACTAACGTGAGATTAAAATCTCCTATTGTTATCATGTCATGCATGTGTAATAAATGACCACCCTGTTGTGATATTCTGCACGACTCTGTTAAATCGTTGATGAACAATCTGTCAAATAGTCACACTCACGAGCGTCTTCATATTGTTTAGATTTAAATTTATTTATGTACATACATACATTGTTTATTGTATTATCATTGTCTTGTAATTGGGAAATTTCCTGTTGGGCAATAAATACTTATTATTATTATTATTAGTATTTGTTTAATTTGCCACAATTATACACACATTCTCAGGTTTCATCATATTTTATTATGTTATTATCACTATTACATATTTAATATTTATCTTGTATACCTACTATTTACTTGACATGTGTAAGGATTTTTCTAATACACTAATAGAGAATTTAAAATAAACACAATTCTTCGATAAAAATGCTCATCTTCGGCCAGTTTCAAATTAGCCCAATCAGCAAAAATGCGACGTAAACGATGGTCATTTGGCTTTAATTGTTGCACGAACTGTATTTTATAGGCACGTAATCCAAGATCCTTACGTAAAATTTTCCACGTAGTCGAAGGTCAAAGGCCTATAAGTTGAGACGGCGATGAATCGACATTTCGGCGACTTCTTCAACACTTCACTCTACAGCAGCAATATTCTCTTTGGTACGCACGTTTCTATGTCTTGTTGATGGTTTTGAATCGAGAAGAGTAAAATTAGTGCGAAAACGATCAATAACTTTACGAATTGCTTGCTCACTAGGCCGATTATGCTGACCGTAAAATGGACGAAGTGCTCTATGAACTTCGCGAACAGATTTATTTTTTTGGAAGTATATTTCCACAATTTGGAAGCGTTGTGGCGTTAAACGATTCATGATAAATTGCCTAACCTTACTGAACAGAAATGTCAACACAGTTTGACATTCTTATTGAGTATAGATAGACAACTAGCATCAAAACTTCTCATGCAGCTAATATAACACCCTTTAGAATAAAATATCCGACAAATGGTCCCCGCAGTTCTGAACACAAACTCTTGCTCTCTTCGTGAAATTTTCGATAACGTTTTCGCAGAGTTGAGGCTCTAACTCGCCGCTGACGCGTTAGATCTCGCCCTTAACCTCGGCGCATTGGTATAGACGTGAGATTTTACAAAACTCCAGAGTAAGAAATTGCACGGCATCAAATCGCACTATCTCGGTGGAGAGTTGACACCGGAATTTTGGGGCATAATTCGGTCCGGAAATCATTCCTCTAATAAATAGATTGTTTCGTCTGCGGTGTTTCAGGTCGCGCCGTCCTACTGGAACCACATGTCTTCCAGATCCATACCGTCCAGGTAAGGCCACAAAAACTCCGTTATCATGTTGCGATACCACAAACCGTTACAAAACTCCAGAGTTACGGCATTGGCAGCCTCATTTTAAAAAAAGTACGGGCCAATCACGCCCAAAATATGCAAGAAACAGTAACTCGTTTTGTTATTTCTCTTGGATGACGTGCGGATTTTTTGAACCCCAAGCTTGACCATTTTATTTGTTAATAGACCCGTTTAAATTAAAGTGTTCCTCATCGGCGCAACTTTCCACATTTTTGTAATGGGTTTTTACAATGATAACACGTTGTTCCTTTGTGTAGCCCTCCATAATTAATAATCAGAACAATCGTAGATGACAATTGACAAATTTCAGAGCTGCCACTTGCACAGAAAAAGAAATGCCGCAAAATTAAAATTAAGCACTCTTATTGGGACATCCTTAATACTTATTTTTAACATGAATAATTTATTGACCGTTCCCGGCGCATTTACCATAATTAATGCAAGCCTGAACACATGCTTTATGCGCCAGGCGTATAAAACGCTGATTTAATGTGTGTATGTGTGTTTTTTTTTATTAGCGCTTTAACAATTGTTTTACACACGTCAATAATACATATAATATAAAAATTGTAGTAACAATATATATAATAATCGTAAATATGAATAATAATATCTATACCTATGTGACAAAAAATTTAAAAAATTAAAATTCAGATGTCAGATGTGAGAAGAAGTGTAAGATCACCAACCCCAAACAATAGAAATACATAAATGATACAAATACAGTTTTAAAATAATAAATAAATAAATAAACATTAAAATTAATAAACATTAAAATAAAAATAAACGTTAAAATAAAAATAAAATCACAGACGATACAAACGATTTAAAAGAGAGCAGTCAAAAGTAGTAAAATTAATGTCTTAAAAGTCAAGGGATAAAAGTAGTGTTTAAAATATAAATAAATTAACATAATAAAAAAAATACTTAAAATTTAACTGACGATAAATAGAATTACTAACGATACAAACGATTTAAAAGAAAGAAATCAAACGGAGTAGAATGTCAGTTCGCTACTATACTAATGTGGTAAAATCGTACTCAAGGTACTCCTCCCAACTGTAGAAGGCTTGTGTAAGAAGGACCTCTTTAATCAGTTTTGTAAATTTGTTTACTTCTATGGATTTAATTTGATCAGGAAGGACATTAAAAAATTGAATGGCGTGGTATCTAACACCCGTCTGTGATTTAGTTAACCTATTCCCCTTTGAATAAATATTTGATTTGTGTCTTGTATCATAATTGTGAATATCACAGCTGGTCTGGAAAAGGTTACTATGATTTTTAATATACCTCAGGCACTCAAGAATATAATAACATGGCAAAGTTAGTATTTTCATGTGTATGAAGACCTGACGACAATCCTCAGTATACCCACAGCCAGACATTATGCGGATAACTCTGCGCTGTAAACCTGCCTTATAGCAGAATGTCCCCATACAATCAGTCCGTAGACCATGTGGCTTTGAAACAGAGCGAAATAAGCCACTTGTAATGTTTCTTCTGAAACAATCTTTGTTAAATTACGTATGGCGAAAGTGCTGGAGGACAGTCTACTAGCAAGAGCATCGCTATGTGAATCCCAGTTCAGTTTAGAATCGATATGCACACCTAAAAATTTTACTGAGGCCTTTTCTTTCACTTCTTTGGAGAGTGAGAAAGTAAGAGTCCTGGATTTAGAGTCATTAAGATTGAGCTGATTACTTAAGAACCAGGACGAGACCGTTTTTAGGGATTCGATGTGCATTTCTTTAACGTCATCCAGTTTTTTATGTTGATTTATCAACGTAGTGTCATCCGCATATAAAATGATGTTCGCATTTGTAATTGATCGGGGTAGATCATTTACGTATATTAAAAATAACAGAGGCCCCAAAATGGATCCTTGGGGAACCCCATGTTTGAGAGGCAGTGGTTTAGATACATTTTCATTGTATATGACACATTGACTCCGGCCTGACAGATATGACATTATCAATCTACAGCTACTTGGATGTATGTTGTAGAAATACAATTTACGTAGAAGTGTTTGGTGGGACACACAGTCGAATGCTTTCGACAAGTCAAGAAAGCTCGCCATTGACACCGATCCCTCTTCAAAACAATCGGTTGTTGTCCTTAGAATGAGTTTGATTAATTTTTGACGATTCGAATCCCTTTGGAGGGTTCTAATCCTTTTGTAAATATTTAAAACCTTCTATAAGGAATTGAATCATCTAGTTCTAGATTCGAATACGAATCCTTTTAAAAAACGCAACAAATCCGGATCACAAATCATTTTTTTTACTGAAATGCTCGAAACCTCTTCTGAATCCTCTAAAAGGATTCTAATCCTGCCCAGCTCTGGAAGATACACATGCGCACACTGAAGAAATTGGTTATACCATGTTTTAAGAAGCGTGAAACGTTGGTGTATCATAATTGAATATATCATCATTGAATATAAAACATACAGAAAAGTGTACACTGGGTTTCTTGAAACTGTAGCTTCATTTGGTTTTATGAAACATGATTTACGTAACCAAAAAGATAGGTTTCGTCGAAACATAATTTCATGTGCTTCCATGTTAGTTGTTTATATTTCCTTATTATTTGTTTTAATTTCAGTTTTGATTATAGTGTTTAATTTGATACTCAGTTAGGTGTGTAAAAAAAGAAACTTTAAATTTAAGCTTTTTATTACAATCTTAGGGTCTGAAAAACTCTTCGCGTTTTTACGATTTTTCTTGATATTTGAACAAATCACTGAGTTATATGTATAATCACAATAAAACCTTTTTATTCATTACTTTACTTTTAATTTTATTCGTTAGCTGTACATTTCGAATGCTAAGCACTCATTATCAATTACGAATCATTAGTTGTTGATAATAATGAGTACTTAGTACTCAAATTGTACACCTAACAAATAAAAATAAAAGTGAAGTAAAGAATACATATTTTTTTATTGTGATTTTCTTAAATATTGATCATATCTAAGAATATTTAAAATAATAGTCGAAACACTTAAAATCCATATTTATACAGGGTGTTCTGTGGCAAATTTCCAAATTGTGAGTGAAATAACTCGAAATTAGATTGCGCGATATTTTTCGGTCCTGACGCATATTGATGACCATGTCTTGGGAAATCAGATGGTATGAAACCCTTCACAGCTGAAGAGCATGCTGTCTATTATTGTCATTGATGGTGATACAGTAAGTACAGTTTACACAGGTCAAATAAATTAAACATATATCATATCATATCATAATTTATTGGTGCCATACAATACAGTTTACACAGGTCAAGAAACTTAATATTAATACAAAGAAATAAGCGTTGTGATACATAGAACAACTTTAAGATGGAGACATATTAAAATTTGTACTACAACGACGTGTACATGAATAAAAAAATTAAAAACCATATTAAAATGAGGTACATACATACATAGTCTTATCATAAAATAGACAATAGACACATTTACACATTATAAAAATTATACAAACTCATCAACCAAATTACTGTCCAGAAATTCGTTTATGTTATAAAATGCCTTTTTCATTAGGTAGTTTTTTATGGTAGTTTAAAATTTATTTAAAGGTAGCAATCTTATTTTTTCGGGAAGATGATTAAAGAATTTCGGTCCATAAAAATGTGATGCGGTCTCTGATTTATGAAGGCGTAGCTTACTCAGATATATATCAAAAGCGTTCCTTAAATTGTACTGATGAATACAATTGTGTGTCTGGTAATCATCGATGATTTCTCGGAATACCATTAAACTCTGCAGTATAAACATGGAAGGTAATGTAAGAATACGTAGCTTGACAAAATGTTCCTGGCAGTTTTCTCGGTATTTTATCCCTGCAATTACACGTATAGCACGTCTTTGAATGCCGAATAATCTAGACATTTTTGGTGAATGTCTCCACAGGGTTAAGCCATAAGAAGTATGCGCCTGAAAAAGCGCCATATAAATCGATCTTATGTTTCTTGTATATAGCATGTCTGAAAGACATCTTAATAAGTATGTGACGCGGCACAATTTCTTAGCTATGTATTCCTCATGATCCATCCACGTACGCGTTGTATCAACATAGATTCCTAGGAATCTAGTAGCCTGGTAGAGATCTGATGAAATGTTTTTTTAAGGTAAATACCATTTCAACAGTTTTCTCCTCGATTAATGTTAATTTACTGCATAGAAACCATTCGGTCAGGATTTACTGTGATGTTTGACATTTAATCATTGCATTTGGTAAATGTATATCTTTGCAATATAAAGATGTATCATCTGCATAAATAATAGTTGAACTCTTTAGGTGTGACGGAAGGTCATTAATAAAGATCAAGAATAGCAAGGGAGCCAAGATAGAACCCTGTGGAACCCCATGCTTCACCATTACTTTTTTGGATGACTTAGAGTTCAATATAACTTGTTGCTGCCTTTCAGATAAATATGAGCATAGGAATTTGCAGCTGGTGGGGTGAAAATTGTAGAAATAAAGTTTTCGCAAAAGTACGTACATGAAAACGTACAAGAATTACCAGTATGTTCTGATTGGCGGAAAATTGGTAATAATTATACACAATAAAATGAGCAAATATAATAAAACAAAAGAAGCAATCACTTGATTTAAAATAATAAAACATGTTAAGATATGAATAAATAAATATAAATAAACAAAATATTGCATAAAAGCGTATTACAAAAATAGCAATTCTCCCATTGCCGCGCGAATATTTTTTTCAGCGCATCGCTTACGAAACATTAATCGTTCTCCTTCAGATAAATTGATCAAAAGTTGAGTTAATCATTTTGAAAAACAACGCCAAGAAAAGGAAGAATATACGTCAAATCTAAAGGGTACGAAGAATTTAAAGTTGAACGAGTTAAAACAAAAAATCACTTGAGAAATTCGCACCATAACACCGGCCATACCGGTCGTTGCGAAATTTTAAGGTTCGTTGAGAAGAGGTCATCCGCTGTGAAGGATGTAATTTGAATGATGTATTTCACATATAATTTCCCAAAAAATAAATTTTGATTTGAATTATTCCTGAATAAAAAATGTTAAGGTTTAAAAAAGTTATTTTACTTTAAAGTCGGAAATTTGCCACAGGACACCTTGTACTTTTCTGTAGCGTGTATGGCTTATAAGTTACTCCGTTTTCAATAAATCAGGCCGCTTCTTTTAAAAAATATATAAGGCTGGGAACAATCTAAAAGAAACCGATTTTCGA
Source organism: Philonthus cognatus (assembly GCA_932526585.2). NCBI lineage: Eukaryota > Metazoa > Arthropoda > Insecta > Coleoptera > Staphylinidae > Philonthus > Philonthus cognatus. Next base: position 178,311,304 of record OW052241.1, read on the forward strand.
CTGACGGGGAAAGTTCTATCTAGGACACATCATCATTTTTATTTCTGTATAATGAAAGTAATAATAATAATTAAAATAATTCTATTAATGATTTCGATAGCTAACACCATCTAATGCTTCATAGTAGCATCGTCAGTGACACGAATGCACAAAGTGCATATACAGGTCATTGTTTCATCCACGAGCGAGCAGAACTCTGTTTGTGCGTTAGCTATCGAAATCATTAATAGTTTTCACATATTGGCTTGAAATAGTCAGAAATGTTCAGTATTCCTCAGCACTGGGTCGGGACCACACTGAAGAGGACCTTGAAGTCCGAAACGCGTCTGTGAGTACCTGGTGCCGGAATACTGAAAACAAATTCAATTTTAAAATAATTCTAATTTATCTTCAATTTGGTTCTCATTAATCACTTGATGAAACATGTTTACAATATTGATAATTAAATAAAAGTCACTTTTTTTTCATTCAGACGATTTCCAAATTTTATATTCAGGTAATAAAGGACGAGAATTGAATTTTAGAGAAGGCCTGAAAATTAGCAACGTAATGAAACAGGGAAAACACATCGTATACGAGTACGAAGACATCTGGAACTCCCCAATTCTTAAAATCCTTAAAACCCATTTTTCTGTATTACTCCTTGAGAATAACAATAAGTCGAAATTAGTCGGAGAGAATTAAAAATATCAGTGAAACAAACCAAGTGACGTTTATTTAATTATCAATATTTCTAATTTTTCTTATCTCTAATGTTTATTCTTTATAAACTAATTTTAACACGGGATGAATCGTTGATTCGTATTTATTTTATTGTCCATATTTATTTTCTGGCGAATAAGAAGAAAATAATGTTCATTTATAAATTTTCCGGGTCGACGGCGACGTCCGCCCGGGCGACAAAAAGTAATCATTTTTCATTTTCTCGAAATGACGGGAGGAACTGAAAGGAAAAGAGGCGATGGACGGAAAATTAAATTTATTTTTCAATCATTGCTGACTGATGGGCACTGTCGGACGCCCACCCCTCCGCTCTCCACCTCCGCCGATGTCCGCCTCCATGTTTACTGCACGGGGGGTGGATCACTCCGAGGGACAACTTTTCCCTGACACTCATTTTCCCTTCACTCCCCCCCCCCGCGCCGCCCGATTCCGCCATTTACTTACTTTTGCACAAATCAACAACAAAAACATAATATCTCTAAATATATCGTCCTTACACAAGTAAAGTGACACATCTCATAAATCCACATTTTTTTTAGGAGAACGATTTTAAAATAATATTGTTCTGCATTTTGAAGTTATAAAACGAAAATTTTCTACAATGTTACAATGCTTCTTGATTGTGATGGTTTCATAATACTATGTAATTTTAATACATTTTTGAATAAATACATAAACTTTGATAGACATTATATAAGGTGTTCAGTTAAAAAAAACCCGATAGAATTGGCTATGAAATTTTCAAAACATTGTGAAGTAGGTCGTACGTAAATTTGTCAGTCACTTCTGCCAATGTTAATCTAATCCAGTTTTATATAAGTTATTTTTAATTTTATTCGGTCAAACTTATACGAAAGAAGAAGAAACAACACAACTATAAGAACAAAACAAATTAATGAGCTACTAATTAACCCATTAAACGCCATTGGTGCATATCCGCAACATTATTAATTTTTTGTTAATTAAATTACTAAATTAATTAATTTCATGTATTATATTATTTGATTTGACTTGAAAATGTATGAAGAAAAACGTAAATATTTAGTTATTTAAATATCTCAATTATTACTCATTAGAAAAATGTTTTCAGTGTGTTTCTAACTTTACAATATTTCAGTGTTTTATACGCGTGGCGCATGAAGTAAAATTTCGAGTTTAGAAAAGCCCCGTGAAAATTTGTCTCGGGTCGCTGCGCGACCCTCGACAAATTTTCTACGCGGGGCTTTTCTAAACTCGAAATTTTACTTCATGCTTAGTCTGGGAGTGGAAACACTCGTTCAAAACTTATAAATTATTTCTAGCATATTCTCTTTCCCACTTTTATAACATTTTTTACCCTAACATCCTACGCTGCATAGTTGCTGAGATAAAAGGTTACGCTGTGACCCCTAGTTGGGCGCCATAAATCGTAAGCATCTTAATTTAAAACTTCCCACTGAATCAGCGTTTCGTACGCGTGGCGCATGAAGTAAAATTTCGAGTTTAGAAAAGCCTAGTGAAAATTGGTTTTGGGTCGCTGCGCGACCCTCGACAAATTTTCTACGCGGGGCTTTTCTAAACTCGAAATTTTACTTCATGCTTAGTCTGGGAGTGGAAACACTCGTTCAAAACTTATAAATTATTTCTAGCATATTCTCTTTCCCACTTTTATAACATTTTTTACCCTAACATCCTACGCTGCATAGTTGCTGAGATAAAAGGCTACGCTGTGGCCCCTAGTTGGGCGCCATAAATCGTAAGCATCTTAATTTAAAACTTCCCACTGAATCAGCGTTTCGTACGCGTGGCGCATGAAGTAAAATTTCGAGTTTAGAAAGGCCCCGTGAAAATTTGTCTCGGGTCGCTGCGCGACCCTCGACAAATTTTCTACGCGGGGCTTTTCTAAACTCGAAATTTTACTTCATGCTTAGTCTGGGAGTGAACATACTCGTTCTAAACTTTATATTATACAATGAAACTCTTTTTACTTTGTTTGTATAACACGTTTTATTTAATGTGACTGCAGTTTCGACAAATTTAGCTTGTCATTATCAAACATGTTTGATAATTACAAGCTAAATTTGTCGAAACTGCAGTCACATTAAATAAAACGTGTTATACAAACAAAATTAAAAGTGTTTCATTGTGTAATTAACATGTACAACGAAGTAGAAGCCTCCACAATACAGAATTATATTGTACGTTTTTATACAACGACGAATGCCTTGCATTTACACCGTATACATTATGTATATTTAAAAAAAACATTCACAGTATGTAATACAACAAGTATTTCGTAAAAATCATTAAAAGAAGTGTAGCATTTTACCTAAAATCAACTTTTAGCGTTAACTCTTAATTTGGGTTAACACAACCTTTCCTTTCATCAAAAAATCAGCGCCTTCTCGATCGGGTTTTTAAATGAACACCAGATATTATGAATATTGTTTTTTATTCACGTCCTACCACCTCAATGGTGTGTGCTTACATACATAATATGTTTTTTTAAATTTTAATATCGTTTGGAGCGATCTGTTCGCTATAACCGATACTACTGCGTAAAGCAAACACCGGTTACAACGTACAAATATCGCCGATCCCTTGAAGTTCGCTATAAACAATTTTGACTGTAAAATATAAAAACGAATTAAAATTAATATCGACTTTCTGCAAAATGTTTGTCCAAATATTCATTGAAACAACTACTTCTCGAGCTAATACTGTATTTTGACTGTATTTCAGAATTACGATGTTATTCCAATTCCATCCGGTGCCCCCGGGATGGAATTGAAATATCTTGTAGATTTTTAGACAGGTTTATAGGAAGGCAAACAGGTAATTTTTTTTGACGATTAAAAAAATCGCATTTAATAATAATAATAATAATAATAATATGATTTATTGGCCATTGATGTACAGTCAGTAACAGGCACATATGAGACGTAGTCACTGATAACAAATATTTACAGCTAATTAGTAACATAGGTAAAATATTCATTTAAAACGTAAAACGCTTTCTGGGTAAGAAATTGGATGAGCATTTTTTTAAACAAGGTTAACGATGGTGCATTTTTAATAGATATTGGGAGGTGATTAAATACCCTAGCACCGAGAACAGGAGGTAATCGTTTTGTGCCATTTAATCTGTATGGTGGTATATATATTCTTTCATTATATCGGGTTTCATATGAGTGGATGTGTAAAGTTATTTAAATTAAAAACACTTGGTATTGTTTAACAAACTAAAATTTATTCCGACTAGTTTCGGTTTGTTAGACCATTTTCAAAGGAATGTACAGAAAAAATTATTGTCTAGGTCAGCGGTTCTCAATTTTTTTTGGTGACGGAACCCTTTTGGAAAGCGAAATACTTGACGGAACCCTACAATAAAACAATAGTTTTTAAAAGTGTATTCTTTATTAATAAGCATAATAAAAGTACCATGTAACAGTTACTTGTTACTTACTTACATAACAAGTATAATAATATAAGATATTAAAAAAGAAATCTAACTAATGGGAGGTGTGAAACTGTTTTTTATTTTTCATCAATTGGTTGACATCAGTTTTGATAGAGGGCAGTTGAAATCATATCAGGTTCGGCGTCTAGTAGAGTGGTGGGGAAACTTTTTTTAAGACGGGCCATTTGTAATAACCAGACAATCGTAGCAGGCCAAAGAATAATGCTTAATCGTAGGTCGGTAGTTTTTATGCGGGTCGTCACATTACGAAGTAAGAACGCGTTCAAACATTCTCACAACGGCACTCTTAAACGGGCCGGATTAAACCTTTCCGCGGGCCGGACTTGGCCCGCGGGCCGTAGTTTCCCCATCACTGGTCTAGTCTATTGCGGTAATTGGTTTTCCTGGCTGCATAGGTTGAGAATCCTATTTCGCACAAATATGTTGTTGGGAACGGGAGAAGAATATTCAGAGCCATTTTGGCAAGCATTGGATATTCATCACGGATTCTGCACCAAAAATCGTTGAGAGGCGTCTTTTTGAACAGTGACTCCATCCTTGTGTCTGATGACATTTCTAAAAGAGATTTATATATCTCGTTTGACATTCTTTCGGGCTTTTGTAAGTTGGGTAAAAAATAATTATGAACCCATGAATTCAGTTTCATTTTTGTATTCTGATCTTCGGGAAAATACTTCTCAAAAGATGCGCACATCGAAGTGAGATATTGGACCAATTCTTCAAATACATCATCTTGAAACATTTCTCAGTCGTTATCTCCAACAAACTCACTGAGTGACGTAAAGCTTCCTATTTCTCTCTTTCCAACGCAAATAATCCAAAAATCTAATTTTCTTTTGAAGGCAGTTATTTTGTTACAGGCCTGGAACACTGTTGTCTGTTTACCTTGCAATGATAAATTTAATTCGTTCAGTTTTTGAAAGATATCCGCCATAAAAGACAGTCGGAACAACCAAGTTTTATCATATTAACGGTCTTTCAAATTAAAAGAAGTATCTGAAAGAAACATTTGTATCTCGGCTCTAAGTTCAAATAGCCTTGTTAAAGTTTTACCCCGAGACAGCCATTGCACTTCTGTATGGAGCAGCAGTGTTTTATGTTTGCTGAAATAATCTTCACACAATAATGATGAAAATCGGGATTGTAGTGGTCGTGAATTGATAAAATTAATTATTTTTACCGCTTCATCCATAACTAATTTTTGATTTGACGGCATTTGGTTCATCGCCAGTGCTTGTCTATGCAGTGGCTGGAACTACAATTAGGCGCTTTATTTTTTATTCGTGACACTACTCCTGCTGTCATACCCGTCATCGCATTGGCACCATCTGTACAAATGTTAATGCAATCGTTCCAACTAAGATTATTTTCCTCAAAAAATAAATTTATTTTATTAAAAATTTCTTCTCCGATAGTGTTTGTGGGCAGCGGTGAACATCTCACGATATCCAGCAAGATAGCCAGACCAGCGACATCAGTCGACTCATCTATTTGCAAGACGAATCATGTTTTTTGTAGACGTGTAACTAGTTCTTGTTTGACGTAGCTTGACAGATCATTAATTCGCCATGAAACAGTATCTTTTGATAGCGGCACAGTAGAAAGATGCTTTGCAGATTTTTCATTGAGCATACATTTTGTTATGTTTAACACACATGGTTTTATTAAATTCTCAGCGATAGTGTGAGCTTCACCTGCTTGTGCAATGCGATAGCTAACTAAATATGATGCCTTCGTGGCCTTTTGATTGATAGTTTGGGTTACATGCATCAAATTTTTTTGACTTTCCAATAACTGTTCTTTTTTACGTACAAAAAAATCGTTATTCTTGTCTTTAGACTCGGGGTGTACAGTTTCTAAATATCGGTGCAACTTGGCAGGTACCATGGAACTATTAGAGAGCAGTTTACTACATAACATGCAGAGAGGTGATCCGTTGGAATCAACAAATCCGGAACTGATATATGATTCATCATACTTTCTTTGTTTTCGCCTTTGAAACCGTGGAACTTGACGTCGTTGCATCATCGACTGGATCGGTAATTGCTGTATACTCCGCGCGTACTGCTTTTGAACATTCGGCTTCGTTAGAAGATGTCGTTGTAACACGTTTAACGCCTTTAAACCAACGTTCCATTCTTCTTTATTAATAATGTTACATGTCAGGATAGTGGGGTCAAAATAATGCACAATCGCTACTGCGTAGAAGAGTTTCGTCCAAAGAATAAATGTACAAAACTGATACAATCAGAATACAGCAGTAGAACAATAAACACTTTGTTTCTAGCAGGTAGGTACTTCTCGCTGCGAACGCTAATCGTCGACTGAAGTGTCGTTTTTTGTGACTATTACTGTTACTCAAAATGAGTAGCATATATTGGTGGCGAGTGGGTGGGGTATACTTTTTAAAAAAGGGTCAGAATCATTACTGAAGCATTTTTAAAAAAAATTAATTGGTAACGTCCAGTTGTAGTGGCCGTTTTTTGCTAGTTCTGAAGTTTTCAGGAACTTCAAGGGTATCTTCTAAAAGGGAGACGTCGAATTTAGAGGAATGTGCAATTGCCAATTGACGGATAAAATCCTGTAATTTCGGTACTTTCGTTTCGTTTCGGATTTGGTCGTTACTGACGAACCACGGAGCGCCTACGATCTTGCGGATCATGCGGCTCTGCGTGGCTTCCAGTCTGTTCATCTGCGTTTTCGAGATGTGTATCCATGACGGACAACTATAGGTCATTTTTGACCTAATCATTGCCTTGTAAATGTGAATTTTACTGGCGAGGACTGAAGTGTCGAGGCGCGATCGTCGCTTTTATAGTCCTAGCCTCGATCTCGAACATTCTCAAAAATACTCGAGTCGGAGCCTTTGATAAATAAAAAGCCGAAATAAAAATAGAAATACAAAAAATGCGGTCTAAACAATCTTGATTTTACGTTTTGAAGTTAGAGCCGAAAGTCGCTTATTCACAATTATAGCGTCTAATCTCAGAGGCGACTTTTATCAAAGCGACTACGCGCTTACAAGTAGAGATCGGCGGTGGCGGCATAGTAAAATTGTACGAGGCGACTAAGTTCGGCTGCGCCTCGTGAATCGTGATACGCGCCGTCAGAACGGTCGACCAGAGAGAGGTGTTTTGATTTTTTTTCTAAATTCTTGCGGAACCTCTACACGGGTATCGCGGAACCCTAGGGTTCCGCGGAACACACTTAGAGTATGGCTGGTCTAGGTATATATACATATTTTTGTTTCAGGTAATAAGGGAAGTCAAAATTGGGGAATTCCAAATCTCCTCGTTGTCATTTAGTACGTTTTTTCCCATTTTAAGTGGATGTGTTTCGCTATGGCAAAATCTGATTTGTTTTCAAAAATGTACATACTCAATTCGTATATGAACAAACATGGTAAAGTTAGTATAGCATATTTAATTAAAAGAAAGGTCTACATGATATTTTGCGATCTATACCAACCATGGATCGTATACATCGGTTCTATGATATAAATACCATCTTCCACGATGAGGACGCCCCCCAGAGACACAACAGACCATATCGCAATCGGGACTCGGTTACGCCTATGTAGAACATGTTTAATTGTTGATTAGTGTAATACTCTTTGAGTACTTTAAAGCTGTAGCATGATTTCGAAACTGATGTTGCTAGTTTTGAACAGTGATCAAACTAATCCAGATTTTTATTGATAGTTCACTTTCATTCGATTTTTCGCTCCACCCTAATATACAGCAGAGCTAGGACGAATCCTCGTAAAAAAGATTCGAATCACAAATCCGAGTCACCTAATATGATTCGAATCACGAATACTCGAATAATCGATTCGTAAGAGATAAATATGATTCGAATCAAAGATTCGAATCCTGTTTCTTCGAATCACGAATACAAATCCCTTAAGAATAAATTGATTTTATTATTATTTTGCAACCATTAATATATAAATATCGTTACCAGTTGTATTATTTATTTATTTATTCATACGGGTGGCCAATTACATAGAAAAAAAAACATATATAATAAAAAATACAATAATACAATAATACAATAATACAATAACGTTACTTATGAGTTACAATCTAAAACTACACAACACGTACGCTTAAAATACTTCAGACTAACTCCGAACTTATCAATTAAATTATAATATTTGTTAACGTTATGTATTAAGTAATTACGAGGGCTATTAAAACCAAATACAGATTTGTGAAATTCACATGCAAGAAGTTGCTGATGCCGCGTTGCATGTCTGGGGATAAAAAATGATATAGATGACAATACATCTGAGCAATCAATTAACAAAAATATTCAAAATCTAATTATTTATTAATAACACTGAACATCGTTGATAACAGACTAAATATCTGACTCCCTGTTACTCTGATTAAAGATGTATTTGTGTGTTTCTCAACTTTAAATCAGTGTTTTGTACGCGTGGCGCATGAAGTAAAATTTCGAGTTTAGAAAAGCCCGAAAATTTGTCTCGGGTCGCTGCGCGACCCTCGACAAATTTTCACGGGGCTTTTCTAAACTCGAAATTTTACTTCATGCTTAGCCTGGGAGTGGAAACACCCGTTCAAAACTTCAAATTAACTCTATTATAAAATCGAGGAATGCCTGTAAATTACGTAAATAAAAAATTCACTGAATATCATTAAAACCGGGAAGATCAGAGAAAAGTCATGAAATTTTATTCAAATTGACCAAAACACTAACAAAAAAGCCATATGATATTAATCCTGATGATGGTTGCGACCGTTACTACGTGGTAATTCATAATCACTGAATAAAACACTTACTATGTTTTTTACTACAAAATATTTTCAGCAACCCTCGAAAAATTACCCTGGCATTTCAACAAGCTCCTAAAACTTAGACGTTTGTTTAAAGCTCCGATTGAAATTTCCTCTAGCTTAAAGTTTTTGCAGCCACTTGTAGAGCTAAGTCCCCCAGAAATTTCAGCAATCCTCGAAAGATTACCTTGGCATTTCAACAAACTCCTAAAAACTTAGACATTTGTTTAAAGCTCCAATTGAAATTCCCTCTAGCTTAAAGTTTTTGCAGCCGCTTGTAGAGCTAGGTCCCCCAGAAATTTCAGTAATCGTCGAAAAATTACCTTGGCATTTCAACAAGCCCCTAAAAACTTAGACATTTGTTTAAAGCTGAAATTGAAATTTCCTCTAGCTTAAAGTTTTTGCAACCACTTATAGAGCTAGGTCCCCCAGAAATTTCAGCATTCCTCGAAAAATTACCTTGGCATTTCAACAAGCCCCTAAAAACTTAGACGTCTGTTTTAAGCTCCGATTGAAATTTCCTCTAGCTTAAAGTTTTTGCAACCACTTGTAGAGCTAGGTCCCCCAGAAATTTCAGCAATCCTCGAAAAATTACCTTGGCATTTCAACAAGCCCCTAAAAACTTAGACGTCTGTTTTAAGCTCCGATTGAAATTTCCTCTAGCTTAAAGTTTTTGCAACCACTTGTAGAGCTAGGTCCCCCAGAAATTTCAGCAATCCTCGAAAAATTACCTTGGCATTTCAACAAGCCCCTATTAACTTAGACGTTTGTTTAAAGCCCCAATTGAAATTTCCTCTAGCTTAAAGTTTTTGCAACCACTTGTAGAGCTAGGTCCCCCAGAAATTTCAGCAATCCTCGAAAAATTACCTTGGCATTTCAACAAGCCCCTAAAAACTTAGAATTTGTTTAAAGCTCCGATTGAAATTTCCTCTAGCTTAAAGTTTTTGCAACCACTTGTAGAGCTAGGTCCCCCAGAAATTTCAGCAATCCTCGACAAATTACCTTGGCATTTCAACAAGCCCCTAAAAACTTAGAAGTTTGTTTAAAGCTCCGATTGAAATTTCCTCTAGCTTAAAGTTTTTGCAACCACTTGTAGAGCTACTATTTTAATTTTCTTTCTTTAAATTGTGTTAATGATAAGGGGTTTATTATATTAAAAGGAATATCTGGGTTAATTTTTATAGTAATCATAGGGGGGAGAATATTAATGTGATTAATGTTCCCCACGCCTTATTTTATTTGTCTTCCTGCTTTAATAAAAATAATAGCCCTAGTTGTAACATTTTTAGGGTTTGGGTTGGGTATGAATTTTCAAAATTTTCAATTAATTATTCTTTAAAATCTTTATATACTTTAAAGACTAGACCAGTGGTGGGGAAACTTTTTTTAAGACGGGCCATTTGTAATAACCAGACAATCGTAGCGGGCCAAAGAATAATGCTTAATCGTAGGTAGGTAGTTTTTATGCGGGTCGTCACATTACGAAGTAAGAACGCGTTCAAACATTCTCACGACGGCACTCTTAAACGGGCCGGATTAAACCTTTCCGCGGGCCGGACTTGGCCCGCGGGCCGTAGTTTCCCCATCACTGGACTAGACTATTCTTTTCATCTATATGAAATATGCCTGTTATCTCTACTTTCGGGGTAAATTATTATCCTATTTATTTGGGTTCTTTAATCTATAAGAATTTTGATCAAGGATGATTAGAATACCTTGGCAGTCAAAATATCCATAATACCTTAAAATCTTCCTCATTAATTATACAATTCATTATAAATAATAATTTAAAGATTTTTTTAATCCTTTTAATTATATGAGTGTTGTTTTTATTCTTTATTTTTTGTTTAAATAGCTTATAGTTAGAGCATGCTACTGAAGATATCAAGGAAATCATTTTATTTTTAAATATTTACAAAAATAGATTTTAACTTTACAATGAAAGTGTAATGTTTTTTTAAACTATATAAATAGAAATATTAACGAATCTCATCGCTAAAAGGCTAAGTTAGAAGCTTGCCTTTGAATCACTTATTTCTTTGATTGGGAATACCCCAGTTTAATCATTAACAGTGATTTACCTCTTTTTGGTTTCAATTAAAGGTATCTTGATTATGAAATATATATACTTCCATTATTATCTTATTTATAAACTATCAAATAAGGGTGGGTGCGCACCAAAGGTTTAGGTCGAAACTAAATGCAATATTTTGTTTCTTATTTATTAAGATAAATTGATTATTCAATACATTTTAAGTGCAAGTTAAATGTTATAATTAACTGTTATCCTATTTAGCTCAATTAAGGGCACCTTGATTTCACATAGTAAGTGTTTTATTCAGCCATATATTATTAAATTTGTCAAAATCAGCAGGAAAATCACAAAACACGTAAAAATGTATAAAATTAACTTAAATATTGACAAAAACAATCTAACAAAATGGGGGTTTTCCATAGAAGAAAGTTATATTAAAAGGCCAGGTAAAAGAATCTTGAATCGGGGTCAGTTTTACTTCAAATAATATTAAATAAAATTTTGAAAACTAGATTATTATCTTCTAAAACATTTTCATTCATTTAATGTTCTTATCAAAGCATTTAGTTTGAAGTTTCGAACGAGCGTTTCCACTCCCAGACTAAGCATGAAGTAAAATTTCGAGTTTAGAAAAGCCCCGTGAAAATTTGTCGAGGGTGGCGCAGCGACCCGAGACAAATTTTCTGGGCTTTTCTAAACTCGAAATTTTACTTCATGCGCCACGCGTATATAACAGTGATTTAACGAGAAATTTAAAAACACACAAATGACTTTTTCATGTTAATCTTTACAATTAATTCAAGTTATTTTTTATGATAATTGCAGGGATTGGTTATACAGCCGATTGCAGAAATTCTTTCATTGAGCATGATATATTGACATTTCCATGTCTCTATATACTAGAATGTCTCTGCTATGTCAAAACAGACCTGGCTGAATTTCCAGTACATAGCCATCACAGTTATGCAACACGACACAAAGAAAACTTACTCCCAGAAAGATTGAGGCTCTCAAGATCGCAAATGGGTACAAATCACTATGGGGTGAAATTCTTTAATAAACTTTCGACACATACCAGAGAACTACCACTGAAATGTTTTAAATCAACGGTTAAACAATATCTGCTGCATAAAGCTTTTTATAGTTTTGATGAATTTCTGCAATGTAGCGTCATTTCGATCTGATTTGCAGAAATGTCAATGTTTTAATATGTTAGTAATGTGTATTTATATTTATTTTATTTTATTTCCTTTATGTTATCTCATTCACTCAGACACACTTTTTAAGATGCACTGATATGATGCCTGATAATATCTAGATTACATCTAATTTAATTGTCTTTCTAATTATTATTAGTCTTAAATTATATACTGTGACGAATGTAAAATTTATATTATGACATGAATAAATTTGAAATTGAAATGATTCAAATCCTTTTGTAAGTATACGAATCCTTTTATAAATATTCGAATCCTTTAATAAATATTCGAATCCTTTTATTAGGATTCGAATCACTCACATTTGGATTCGAATACGAATCCTCTTAAACAAATGTAAGGAATCCGGATCACGAATCCAGTTGAACTAAAGTATTCGAATGCCTCTTTCGAATCTTCTAAAAGGATTTGAATCCTGCCCAGTTCTGATATACAGTACCCTATAGCTTTTGGTGAATTGTACATGTTTAGTTGTTTTGTGCCGGAATAGAGGAACAAACCGCAGCAGCAACAGAGCCAGAGTAGAGCAGCGGCGTCGGCGGCATCGCGACGCACCGCGCCGCCGTCCGGATGATCAATAAGCTGGTAGCTCGCGGCGATGTGAGGTCGCCATGGCAACCGTACACCACACGCAGTTTTGCAATGGGGCCACCTTTTAAAATACCTCTGCACGCCTCGCTTCACCCACAACATGGACGCGGGCCTCGGAGCCTCTGCGAAAACAAAACAACAAAATACACACACACACAAAAAAAAGCGATTTCCCATCACAGCATTCGCCGAAAAGCTCGCTTTTCATGCATATGCATCGGAATCCGCCGAAAGGCCTAAAACCGAAATTCACGCACACGTGTGGAAAATGTATACGCGTAGGTGGAGATGTTACGCGCGTAAAACCCACTCCTTTCAGGTGATGTCACGCTCCGGAAGGCGCGCATTAAACATTTATTTGCCTACGCACTAAACTGATTACCTGCATCAATATGGATGCGTAAGAGTCTGCGTGTGTTTGCTTTAAATATTCCATTTGCGTATACATAAAGCGACCAAAAAGGTTGAAATATTGAATCTAGAAAATGTTATTACTTTTATTTATTTATTTAATTATTACTACTACTACTCTTAAGCTTGTTTTAGACGACACTATTTTCTTGTACAAGAAAATAGTATATACACGAATCTTGTACAGTTTTGTATAATGAAAATAGGACATGTTCTATTTGGTACACCATGATAGAAAATTGTATACTATTTTCTTGTACAAAAAAATAGTGTCTCCTAATGTAAGCTTTACTCGAATAAAATACTAGTAGTTGTTAAAAGAGAGTATTCCACTATATTAAACTATCAAAAATATTTAAAAAGACGAATATTATAAATGAAATTCGTATTATAAATAAAAAGTCCATTGGCTCTTCACAGTGCCAATAACACAGGCCTAATTTTTTTTTTTTCATGAAAAAAAAAGTTTAATAGGTGTCTTATAGTACATGGGGTGTACTAATCACGAATCTGTGCTTAGTTTTTTTCCAGCATGTCAGGTTTTCAGGAAAACCGTGTTTGAAATTTTTCATATAAACTGCCAAAAATATTGAGAAAATATTTATTGAAACTATATTTAATAGAAAATTACACTGCAAAATTGAGTTGTTCATTAAAAAAACAATGCAGTATAATGTACACTTCTGTGCAATAAAATTAAGTACACAAAATATGTTACAGTTTAAAGCGGACATGATTAGTTTCCTAGTTACGTAAATATGTCAATTTCCTTAATGTCAAAATGTCGCGCCATTTAGACAACAATTCAAAAATTCGAATTCTAACTAAAATAGAAGATGGTTTTTCTATTAGACAAATTGGTCGATTGGTGAACATCAGTCATGACACTGCTTTCAGAGTTAATAATAATAATTGGAGGTCTCGTTCTCCAGTGGATCAAATCGTATATCACTGGTAGATCTCAGATGGTTCGGATTGGCCAATGTGTATCGCGTAATATTTCTGTCACCTCCGGTGTTCCCCAAGGGTCTCATTTGGGACCACTACTTTTTAATGTGTTTGTGGATGATGTTATTGAATGTTTCGTAAATGCCCAATGTCTCCTATACGCCGACGACATGAAAATTTTCATGCGAGTTCGTACTTACGATGATGCCGTTCGGTTGCAGAATGACTTGCTATCATTTCAAACGTGGTGTCGGTCTAATAAGCTTCAACTTAACTTGAACAAATGCAAAGTAATAACTTTTTCTCGACGTCAGTCGTCCGTTGTGTATGGATACCAATTGATGGACGTACCTTTGGAACGCGTAACATCAATCAGGGATCTGGGTGTGGTCTTCGATTCCGTGCTCTCTTTCAACGAACACGTATCCAACATTATCGCCAAAGCTTATAAGCTTCTGGGATTCGTGAAACGGAACTCCAGAGAGTTCTCCGATTCGAAGACGGTACTCATACTATACTACTCTTTAGTGCGTTCCCATCTGGAATATGGTTCTTGTGTTTGGTCTCCATATACGGCGGTGGACAAAGACAGACTCGAATGCATCCAAAGGAAGTTTGTTCGCTTTTTAGGCTATAAATTTAACATTATCGGGAGCACCAAAGAACTCTGCAACCGTTTTGGCATCCAAAGTTTAGAGCAACGTCGATTTAACTATGATGTAACTCTTGTTTACAAAATTGTAAATGGTCTAATCGATTGTCCGGACATTCTAAATTGGATAGGAATGCATGTTCCGTCTAGACCTTTACGGAAAATACCGACTTTTAACGTACCATTTAGAAGGACGGATTACGCTCTGCACTCCGCGTCAACACGCATATTAAGGAACGCCAATGAAGTCAATATTGACTTCTTTTCGGACTCGTACAACACCCTACGGCGCTCGTTAACATCATTGTAAATGTCTGTTGTTTTATTGTTATGTTTAAACTTGATATGTGAAACTGTCATCTACCAAGTTTTTTTACACTATTTGTTTTATAGTGCGTGTTATTGTCTTTTTTTTTATTTGTTTTTTGTTCTATTTTTTTTGTATTTATGTAATTATGTATTGGCCTTCCGTTTTAATAAAGATTAAAGATTAAAGATTAAAGAATAAGTATTTATTGCCCAACAGGAAATTTCCCAATTACAAGACAATGATAATACAATAAACAATGTATGTATGTACATAAATAAATTTAAATCTAAACAATATGAAGACGCTCGTGAGTGTGACAGCTATTTGACAGATTGTTCATCAACGATTTAACAGAGTCGTGCAGAATATCACAACAGGGTGGTAATTTATTACACATGCATGACGTTAGAAACGTTAGGAGCAGAAAAGAAGTGTTATGGTGTTTTATGATTTATTGAAACCGCTGCTAGGCAATTAAAACAGACCCGAATTATACAACTAGAATATTGTGAAAACTAGTTATAAGACTTGTGCTTAATTTTATTGCACAGAAGTGTACGTTAGACAATCGTTGGTTTTTTTCATAAAATCTCTTCTCTTTCTCTTTTTCCCTCAAAACTGCGTTTTGTAGTTTTCTTTTTGTGGATTTTTGTGAGCGAGTCCCTCTTCAGGGTCCAGCAGTAATCAGCCATTATTCGAATATCCCATTTTCCTTGGTAACGTCTCTCCATCTCCTTTATATCTTGATGGAACCTCTCTCCCTATTCCTCGCTGACAACTCCAAGATTTTCGGGAAAAGGATCTACGAAGTTTGATGCTCAAATATTTTTTTTTCCTGTGGGGGCGGATCCGGGCGGATCCGGATGCACTGCAGCCTAGGTGGCTTATTGTACTGCCCCACTCATTCGGACAATCACACACATTCATACCACACCCAGGGTCACGACGAGACATTATTTTTCAAATAAAGTCTCCCCGTGCATGGGAATCGAACCCGAACTTGTGACTCGCCGAGCGATACAGCCCGGCGACGTTACCGCTCGGCCACCACCTGCCCGATGCTCATATTGCATTTTTTATCATTTTCGACCATGTTGGCTACAATTTCTTTGTAGTTTGGAGATTTATGTTTCCAAAAATACCGTTTATGACTTCTACGAATGAACTCCGCGCTTTAGATTCATCCTGAGCCATTGTATTCTGGAACAATCTGTCCGATTTTAAGGTTCGAATTTCAGGGCCTACAAAAGTTCCTTCTTTAAGTTTAGCTTCAGAAAGTGCCGGAAATTTGTCGCACAGGTATTTAAAGCAGTAACCTTGTTTATTTAAAGCAGTGGTGGGGAAACTTTTTTTAAGACGGGCCATTTGTAATAACCAGACAATCGTAGCGGGCCAAAGAATAATGCTTAATCGTAAGTAGGTAGTTTTTATGCGGGTCGTCACATTACGAAGTAAGAACGCGTTCAAACATTCTTACGACGGCACTCTTAAACGGGCCGGATTAAACCTTTCCGCGGGCCGGACTTGGCCCGCGGGCCGTAGTTTCCCCATCACTGATTTAAAGCTTTGACAAACTGCTTCATCAATTCTAACTTTATGTGAAGGGGCGGTAAAAGAACTAATTTTGGGCCAACGAATGCATCACGCAGCACATTTTTTTTGTCCCGGTACAAGTCTTTCTCTGAGTGGCCATTCTTTCTTAACGTAATGTAAATTTCGTGCTCGACTGTCCCACTCACACAGAAAACATGGATACTTTGTGAATCCAGACTGCTGACCCAAAAGCATGGATATTATTTTGAGGTCTCCACAGAGTTGCCAACAATATTCGCTATACTTTATTGTATTTAGCAACAGCTCAAGAATCTCATACGTTTCTTTGAGATGCACGGAGTGAGCAACAGGCACCGAGGCATAGGTATTACCATTGTGCATCAAGACACCTTTCAGACTTCTCTTAGAAGAATCAACAAATAACCTCCATAATGTGGAATCGTAATTATTTCATAACTACTTCAGGAATATTATTACAATACACCAGTGAACCCTCTTGAGAGAAATATTCCGCGAACTCTTTTTCACGATGCCTATACCACGAAAATGTGGTTCCTGGAGCCAACAGATTTTTGTCTTTCAGTCGTGATCCTAAGATTTGTGCAGCATCCTTCGATAGGCGCAAGTTTCTTACTAAGTCATTTAGTTCAGCTTGGATAAACTGTTGAGGTTGATCTATATTAGGATTGAATTCGTCTTCATCGGTTTTTTCGTTTGAACTTTCATCTAATGATTGCTGTTGGGTGGTGTGAAGAAAAGGTGGAGGAATGAGAATTCCTGGTCCATGAGGTACAGGTCGTTTAGCAGACGATAAATCAGGATACTGAATAGTATGTTTATTTTTTGAATTGAAACCCTTGACATCGCAGGAGTAAAAGTAACAGTCGTCTCCATGGTTTTTGTTCCCTCCATACCATAGGAATGCCAAAGGGGAAAGAGCTACGTGTACCTTTTGTCCATTTTTTTTCAGTAGCTCGACACACTGAAAGCACACTTTGTGTGGAGCCCAAGGTTTGTCCTGATCACCAAGCTTTACATCAAAGTAAGCGTGATAAGCTTTCTTGATAAATTCTGTTATATTTTATTTGAAATAAAACAACACAGTTGGGAGGGTTTCACTTTAATTGTTGAACACTGCAACATGTTTCACCACACAGTGGCTTCATCAGGCAGATGAAATAATTATATATATTTCATCTGCCTGATGAAGCCACTGTGTGGTTAAACATGTTGCAGTGTTCAACAATTAAAGTGAAACCCTCCCAACTGTGTTGTTTTATTTCAAATAGTATTATGGAGTTTCATCATGTATCCGCCTCATCAATTAAATTCTGTTATGTTTCGTTGATGCTTTGCTATCGTTAAATCACCACACACGTAACAAAATATATCAGGACTGTTTTGCACTTTCGTGATGACATTATGACGCACTAGACACTCAGAAAACAAAACACAACTCGATGCTACAAACAACTGACGCTAACTAACTATTTCGTAAACAACTGCCGATGCCATCAAGTTAACCTTGACAGATGCGAAATGAAACAGTGTTGTCATTGAAATGAAATAAACATAATATTATACTAAAATATTTTCTATCGATGTATTAAGGATTTTAAAGAAATAATTTTAATGCAATTTAGGAAATATCATAAAGGTACTTATTTGCTTTAGTCAAAATATCTCACAAGATTTTTTTTAATTTTGTGAAAAATCTTGACATGATGGGCTCAAACCAAATTAATATTTGGAATTAACGTACCCGTATTAGTTAAGGACACTTGTAATTAATTCATATTTATATTGTTATTTTCATATTTCCTATTTCTTATTTCTGATAATGATATGAATCGTTTGTTTACTTTGTTAATCTCTTCAGTTTCGTGAAAATATCATTACCTGAACTACGTTTGTACAAGAGGGCACAGATAACCCTGGGAAGAACAAATAATCAATTAGTTTCCAAATAATACAAAGTTCACCCCGGCTTATGCGTGCCCCCACTTATCTAATATTATCATTTCTTTCATTATTGTAAATTACTATTTTCCAAAACACTTCTATTTCTGATCTTGTACGAAACACTCTTAATTCTACGTTTATACAAATTCCGCATTCGTTGTACTTATAAAATGATTTAATCATCGACAATAAATTTATTATATATACGTTATTAAACCATCACTAATCCCCGCTCGACCATTACACACTTATCAAATTCAAAACACAAAAAATCATGTCAGCCTGTGTAATCCATTATTGGTTTAATCAATCAATCTCTCAAATGATCTTTAGATGGATATCTCAATTGATTAAATCAATAAACGACTTGAGACCCAACAAAACGTCCCATTATTATTATTGTGGTGAAATGTCTTGTTGACAAACATCGCGATGTACAGTAGGAAATTCCGAGAGAGAGTCGTAACTTCGTAATTGCGAGAGATGATGTTTAATGACTTTTTAATGGACGGCCGACACCGGCGCATCTCCCCCATCCTCCCCCGAAGGCGTCGTTCCTCCACTTTTCCAAGGAAAATAACTCTCGGCAATTTTCACCGGAGAAGCGAGACGTGGAAAATAATCTCGGCGAAGAGAGGGAAAAAAAAGATACACGCCGAGATGATATTGCTGAACTCGGGGGCGGGGAGGAGCACAATTAGAAAAATAATTAAAAACGCCCTTTAAATAGTGATAAAATTGCGATTGTATTTATCTAAGAAAGTGTGAAAATATCATTTTTTGCACCAGAATAAATTATTCGTAAATAAAACCGTTTTTTGACTTTGTTTAATTACTGTATACTAAGTTTATTATACAGTAGTTAAATAAATAAAACAGTAACACTTTCTTCACAAACTTTTTTTTAGTGAAAAAAGTGTTACTGTTTTATTAGGTTTATTATATGTATTAAACTTTTCACGCAACTCAAGCCAAATACAGAACCACTGTACAGGGTGACCCGTAATTATTAATAAATTAATAAATGTGCAGCTGTACTGAGTAGACGCGTTTTTCGTGAGCTGTAACAATATTTTAAATCTTATATCTACATACACAAGTAAAGTGGTAAAAACAACAAAATGCCAAGACATCCTGTCGAGAAGGATGAAGTACTCATTCAAAAAGTGGTAGAGAGGGTTTTGTCAAATCCAGCGTTCATGGATAACCTATTGGACTCCATACGGAACCATCTTAAGACGGACTTTAAGGTAATTGATGAAAAGGTCGCCTCACTAACTCAACAAATTGAAAAAATCGAGGACAAAGTTGATTATCTGGAACAAAAAAACATCCAACATTAGAGTATTTGGATTGCCCGAGGTGACAAAAGAAGGTAAACATAGCTGCCAGGATCGATTTTTTGATATCTGTAGAGATAAATTAAAAGTCCCATTAAATTCAGATGACCTAGAAAGATTTTAAGAGATTGGTTCGGGAGTTCTTGTATCTTTTCACAATCGGGATTTGCGTAATAAAGTCTACGCCGCAAAAAGATTCCTGAAGGGTAGTAACGGGTTTATTCGGGAGGATCTAACACAACAACGACTAGCACTAATCAAACTGGCAACCTCTAAATTAAGTAACAAACATGTTTTCACCAGTTACGGAATTATTATTTATATTATTTGTATTTCACGGAGCTTAGATATTACTTTAAAAGGTGTTTTAGATTGTCCAGTCTCCGACCATGATATAGTCTATTGTGCAGTACCATTGGGTACCAAGTTAGTTGATAATAATATTAAATACTTCAGATCTTTTCGTTCTATCAACACCGATGAATTTGTAAATGATTTACAGTGTATACCATTCCATAATATTTTACATATAAGTGATATTAATGATAGGTTACATTTCTTTAATAGTTACCCGCCTTAATAGCAGCAAGGACTTGGATGACGTAGAAAACTCCGAATAAATACTTTATGGCTCACCTCTAGTGTCCGCATCTTGGTTCGTGTCCGTGGACCTCGCTGATACTTTTTTTAGTTGATACTTTTTTTGCTCGTTTATTTCCTTTGTGTCGCGAATTATTATTATTTTTCCTTGAGTGTTGAAATATTGTATTAGGCCCTTGTACCACCAAAGCTACGCGACAGCGACGCGACAACGACGCGATGTCGCCAGCGTGCATCTTTCGTGTTTAACCCATGGTTTATATATACCGTATACCCACCAACGCTCCAGCAAAGAAACATCTAAGCTGCGTGTCGGTTTCATGTTGCCGAGCGACTCGACAGGTCAGTTGCGAAGCAACATCCAAGCTGTGTGTGCGGTGATGCTTTGCGTTTAATGACGAAAAGGAAAATGAATATCACGGCCCAACAGAAAAATGAACAGGAATTCAATGAAAAATTAGTTGATACTGTAGAAGAATATACGTGCTTATACAATTATAGGTCAGCAGAATATTCTCGAAAAGATGTGACCGAAATAGCTTGGGCGGCAGTAGCCAAAAAAGTAAACGACACAGGTGAATTATTTATTAATACTTTATTTGTAAAAAAACTTGCGTTGTAAATTTAAAAAAGGTTTTAATTGTTAATGGTATATTTCCATTGCCAAGATAGAAGTACTGGGATAAATAATCTCTTAAAGTTTGTGCATTTGATCTGTCACAAAGAGTAATTACTTCTTGCTCATTTACAGACATGTCAGATGATCTGTCATTAGTGTCGTCTTCCCCCTCCTCCTCTACATCATACTCCGTTAAATACGGTCTTCCTTCTCTTATGCGAACATAGTTATGGAGGATACACACTGCTCGAATAATATGATTAACAGATTTCACTGTTTTGCAACGAATCGCAGTCAATAGCACCTGAAACTTTTGTGTCATCATGCCAAACGAGCATTCAATAGATTTGCGGCCTCTACTTAGTCGGTAATTAAATATTCGATTCTTGTTATTCAGTCTTCTTTTCGGATATGGTCGCATAAGATATTTCTGAAGCGGGAATGCTTCGTCAGCAACAAAGTAATGCGGAAAGTTTTGACCAGTTTCATCACGAGGCAGAGGCTTGGGTTCTGGCAAATCTAATCCTTGTTGTATCCACTGACCCATTCGTGACGCTTTGAAAATGCCACCATCACTATTTCTCCCAGCATACCCAGTTTCGATCATAATGAAATTCCCGTCAGCATCACTGCAAGCCATCAAGACAAGGGAGTGGAACGATTTGTAATTAAAATTTTCAGAACCAGTTCTAGGCATTTTTTGAATTCGTATATGTTTTCCATCGATCGACCCCAGGCAGTTTGGTAAGTTCCACAATTCTTCATATCTGTCTGCTATTATTTTCCACTGATTTTGATTGGGAATTGGCATATATTGCTCATGTAAACTTTTCCAAATAGCTTCTGTTGTTTCAAAGACAATTTTTGCAATAGTGTTATGTCCTCGAGAAAAATAAAACGCAAGAGAACTGAAGGTACATCCCGTGGCAAGATATCTGTAAAAAACAACAAACTATATCACACATAAAAAAACTATGTGATAAATTTTGTAAAACTCAATTTCGTAAAAAAATAATTTTGAGAAACAACTATATATACGCTTTGATTAAAACACTTGGTTTGTTTCACTGATATTTTATTTTTACTCCAACTAGTTTCGACCTTAGGTCATTCTCAAGGAGATATGTACAAAATTTTACAAATGTATCGATATTTATACAAATTTTACAGCTAATTTCAGGTAATAAGGGCCGTCGCGATGGGGGAAAGCCAAATGTCTTCGATGTTATTAGGCGTGGTTTTTCCATTTTTTATTGCTCTGTTTATTTCTAATCCGTCTCGGAGATTTAAGTCACGTCCCTTATTACCTGAATACAATATATTTAAATTACTATTATTGAAAAAATGGTTATTTTCTATACAATGTTGTGAAAGTCCGGTGGAAAATTTATTATTTAATATTGATTTTTTGTGTTCACTTAATCTAATTTTAAAAGTTCTTCCTGTTTGTCCTATATATACACAATCACAATCTCCGCACTTGATTTCGTATACGCCACTTTTTTCAAATTTGTCTATGTCGGATTTATTATGCACTAAAAATTTGTGTAGATTAATTGGATTTGTCATTATAACATTAAATTTATACCCTTTTAAACAATTTTTTATATTTTCTGATAGGTTGTTAACAAATTCCAGTTTGCACCACTTATTTTTTTCCGTTTTGTTTTGCGCATAAAAATATTTTTCAAATTGTTTTAATTTTTTCTTTTTGACAAATCTATCTATTAATTGAGTACTGTAACCGTTATTAAATGCAATTGTTTTTATAGTTTTTAGTTCTTGTTTAAAATTATGTTGATTGAGGGGGATATGTATGTCTATGGATTAAGGAGTGGAAAGTGCTGTATTTAATTTTATGGTGTGTGTTAGAAGAATTAGGTATTATGGTATCGGTAAAGCTATGTTTTCTATAAATTTTAAAATCTAATTTATTGTCAATTCTGGATATGGTTAAGTCGAGGAAATTTAAACAATTGTTAACCTCCATTTCTGTAGTGAACTGAATGTAATTATTAATGGAGTTAAGAAGATGTGTGAAAAGTTCAAGTTGACGAGTTGTTCCTTTCCAAATACAAAAGATATCATCGACATATCTAGCCCAATAAAATATGTTAGAAGTAGTTTTTTGTTTAAATAAATATTGTTCAAAATTAGCCATAAATATTTCAGTTAGGAGCGGCGATAATGGAGACCCCATTGGCAAACCGTCTCTTTGGTAATATATTTTATTATTAAATTCAAAATAGTTTTGATCTATGCAGAGATTGACTAGTACTTTCATTTCTGTTTTATTTGAATCTGGGTGGTTAGTACTATTGATGAAATCATCTAAAATATCTTTTAGTTGCTTTGTTGGGACTGAAGTAAAAAGGCTTTTAACGTCAAACGATATTAATTTTGAGTTTTCAGGAACCTCTAAAGATTTTAATTTTTTCACTAATTCTATTGAATTTCTAATTGAGTATGTTGACTTAAAATTAATGAACTCTGGTAAAATTTTATTCAAATATTTACATAAGTTGTATGAAGGAGCACTTAAATATGAAACTACCGGCCTCATAGGTATTCCGTCTTTGTGTAATTTCGGTAAACCATACAAAGCCGGTGATCTAGGGTTCATTTTAATGAATTTAAAACATTCTGTTTTCACAATCAAGTTTTCACAATTTTTTAAGGTGGTTTTTAATTCTTGCTGATATTTCTTAGTGGGGTCAGTTTTTATGCATTTGAAGTTGCTTGAGTTTAATAATTCCTCTACTTTTTCTATGTACTCTTTTTTATGTAATAAGGTTACCGTATTCCCTTTGTCTGCTTTAGTTATAATTATGTTTTCATTGATTAGTTTCTTCTTTAAATTTGTAATTATTTTGTTTTCTGCATTATATGTGGATTTTTTTATTTTGTGGTTAGTTATGAGTTTTGCAATTTTGTTTTTTGTTAACAACCTATCATTATCAGATTTAATTCTATTGCAAATAATTTCAGCACTAATGCCGACTGAATCTAATATTGAATTGGTGTTGATATGAGGACTATATTTCAAGCCTTTTTCTAATATTGTTTTTTCGTTAGAATTTAATTGAACATTACTTAGGTTTTTGAGTCTAGGGTAAAATTTTGTGTTATATTGCTCACCCCTATTAGCTTTAGCTAGCTGAGTAGATGATTTGACTTTTTTATTATTTCGCAGTTTTTCCAGTTTTTCTTTCTGTTTGTTATATTGTTGATGTCCGATAAAGTTGGCTTCTTCTCTTAAATTTGAATCAAGGCTATCAAACTCTGCTGGGTGTAGCTGCATGGCGAGTCTTGTGTGGAGCAGTTTGAGAATATGTGATGTGGCATCCCTCTTACTATACCATTTTTTCATTTCCAGAGATATCCAGAATTTATAACCGTGGCTGACTACCTTTTCTGCTTCATTTGACTGATGATTAATGTGAATCTTCATATATTTTGGTATTAACTGTTCTCGGAGACACATGATGTTAAACCAAATGTGGTTGTTAAATTTGGTGAATTTAATCAGATTTCTTTCGTACATAATGGTGAGATCTGCTGTACTGGCACTTACTATATGATGAATTAATTTCTCACTTAACCCGTGGTGAAACATATTTAATTAATACGCTTTGATTAAAACACTTGGTTTGTTTCACTGATTTTTTATTTTTACTCCAACTAGTTTCGACCTTAGTTCATTCTCAAGGAGATATGTACAAAATAACCATTTTTTCAATAATAGTAATTTAAATATATTGTATTCAGGTAATAAGGGACGTGACTTAAATCTCCGAGAGGGATTAGAAATAAACAGAGCAATAAAAAATGAAAAAAACCACGCTTAATAACATCGAAGACATTTGGCTTTCTCCCATCGCGACGGCCCTTATTTCCTGAAATTAGCTGTAAAATTTGTATAAATATCGATACATTTGTAAAATTTTGTACATATCTCCTTGAGAATGACCTAAGGTCGAAACTAGTTGGAGTAAAAATAAAAAATCAGTGAAACAAACCAAGTGTTTTAATCAAAGCGTATTAATTAAATATGTTTCACCACGGGTTAAGTGAGAAATTAATTCATCATATAACTATATATACTTTGTGTTGCAGTAAACACCTGTAAACAAAAATGGAAAAACATAAGATCAGCGTTTGTGAGGAATTTAAAATCAGCTCCAAGTGGATCATCGACTAAATCTAAAAAGCCATACTATTTAAACGACAGCATGCAATTCTTATTGCCATTTGTAAAGACGAATGCCCCGGACTCCGACACACAAAGAAATTTACCATCACCAGTTGCTAGAGGCACGGAAAATATTGAGAGTGGAAATGAATCCAAATCCGAAAATGTTGAGGTGCAAAATGAGATTGCAGTGGAGGACACTGAAGCTGATGTGATTGAACCTACAGAGCCAGTGATTAAAAGAGGAGACGCCGTTCAAAAAACAGCTAAAAACAAGGCTAAAAAACGAAAGTCAGAAGTACTCGATGTTGATAGAACATTTGTCGAGTTCTATGAAAGTCGTAAGAACAGAAGTGAAAATGTGGACCCAAATAAAATGTTCTTATTGAGTTTGTTACCAGAAGTAAATCAGATGAACCCTCAACAGTCCAGACGATTTAAAAGACAAGTAATGTATCTCATTGACGACATTTTAGATGAACCACTTTCAGTGACAGCATCCAACGCAAATTATGGACAGTCACCTACATTCCATACTAGTAGTAAGCCTTCATCTGCATCATCTATCCACACCTACAACCTAAATTCATGGACAAACGAAAGTAGTCTGACTACAACTCCTTCTCCTGCACCTCTTGTAACTGCAAGCACCCACGACGAAAATGAATGGTCCAGCAGAAATACAACCAGGGCACCTTTACCTTTACCTAGCAATACCGACGTTGAAAATCGGTGGGCAAACCACACTAGCACCACGAATTCGCGTGAGCCAAACGATATTTCCAGCGGAAATCAATGGCCTCTCTCCTACAACAACAACACATCTAACCTTCCACCAAATTACTAATTTAACTTTGTAGATTATACATATTTTCCGCAATAAAAGTAATATACAGTACTATACAATTTTTGTTAATTTATATAACAGTTCTCATCACTGGTGAGTGATTAGAAATTGCACGTTAGAAATAATATTATTTGCTTACCTTAGCGTTATTAACAGCCTTTCTTCAACACTCACACTTTTTCGGAAATTTGTATCTTTCTTTTGGACGTGAAATCTGACTTTTTCAACCAGCTCAAGAAACAGTTCTTTTGACATCCGGTAAAATAATTTAAACTTCACTGGGTGTCTGTTTTTTTGGGTTCTTGAAATAAAAGGATGCACCCACCATTTCCTTTTCTTAGACTTTCTAGATTTGTTTCTATTTTGTAAGTACCAGTACATTGCAATCAAATCGTCGTCTTCACTTGATGACATTGTTCACTGAACTGAATGTAGAAAACACGTCGTTTTGGTGAGACAACACCATGTCGCCTGCTTGTGTCAGTTCGAAATCGTGTCGTTGTCGCGTCGCTGTCGCGTAGCTTTGGTGGGACAAGGGCCTTATTCATTTTTCTCCTTTTAATATTTCTTTCATTGTTTTAATACAAATCACTAATGCTTTGTGATCTTCTAATTGCGCACATTAATATCAGATCACTGCTACCGAAGATAGATAATGTTCAACAATTGCTATACGAAAAACAATTTCATATTTTAACAATCTCTGAAACATGGCTCAACAATAATATTCCCAATCAGTTCTTGAATATTCCAAACTATACTTTTATCAGAAACGATCGTTTAACGAGGGGATGTGGTGTAGGAATATATGTAATTAATTCTGTAAAATTCAATATAATCCAAAGTGGTAATATCCTTGAGGATTTGTGGATTCATATAAAAACGAACAAATATAATGTTATTTTCACGAATAGTTTTTTCGTAATTTTATATATTATATAATGTTATTGTTTCATGTATATATTGTTCCCCGTATCAAAATATTCCTGAATTTTTGCATACTTTTGAGTGCGCTCTTATTAATTGCTTACCTTATTCTGAACATATAATTTGCTCTGGTGATCTAAACATTGACATGTCTAAACCGGAAAATAATTCCTATGTTTCACTTTCTGAATTGATTGATAGTCATGATCTTCTCTAAATCATAGATGTACCAACACGTGTCACTTCTACTACTGCTTCAATCCTTGATATTATTTGTGTTTCACGGAGCTTAGATACTACTTTAAAAGGTGTTTTAGATTGTCCAGTCTCCGACCATGATATAGTCTATTGTGCAGTACCATTGGGTACCAAGTTAGTTGATAATAATATTAAATACTTCAGATCTTTTCGTTCTATCAACACCGATGAATTTGTAAATGATTTACAGTGTATACCATTCCATAATATTTTACAGATAAGTGATATTAATGATAAGTTACATTTCTTTAATAGTTCTATCATTAGTCTATTTGATAAGCATGCTCCATATAAAATAATGAAAACAACGAAAGTCTCAAGTCCGCGGATAACTGATAATTTAAAGTTTTTTATGAGGATGCGTAATAAAGCCAAGGCAAAATTTAGAAAAAACACGCCTTAACTCCGATTGGGATTATTACAAAAGCTTGAGAAATTATTTTAATTCGGTTATGAAGAAAGAAAAGAAAGCTTATTTCACTCATATAGCTAATACATTTAATAGAAATCAATTATGGAAACATTTGCAATATTTGGGACTAAAGAAACAAAATATTCAGCTTCCTGACTCTCTGAAAAATGTCAAAGAAATTAACATCTTCTTTCGGGACTCTATTCCACAATATAATAATTCTACGAACTATAGCAACAGTTTCATAGGTTCTAAGCACCCCTCCGCTACCAACTTCTGTTTTAGTTTAATAGATGATAGCACAGTAATTCAATATTTAAATTCAGTAAATTCAAATTCAACTGGATTTGACGAAATTAATATAGTAAAGTAAAGTAAATTTATTTACGGTAAACACCATTTGTACATAAAATTACAACGTAATATAATTAATTAAAAAAATATATATAAAAATCAAATATAACAGCTAATCGACGTAATTGTGCGTGTATATATAGTAATTATAGAAATAACATAAATTGAATAACATAAATCATAGAAATAACATAAATTGCACAAACTAGAAATGACGTTTTAGCCTAAACTTTAAATTAGATCGAGTTGTGTTGAAAAGGTCAAACCATGGATGGGCACAATATTCATTCGCAAGAGCCATTAAGCGAGTCATCGAATTGTGAGATCCGGGAACTGTCCTGTGAGACTCAAGATAAAATAATTGTTTTGATCTTGTTGTCCTGCATGGGACCAACAAATTTATAATATAGTTATGCTAAGGCTATGTTGTCCCGTAATTATTCCATATGTCGTACATATCTTAAATAGTTGTTTGCTTGAATCAATTGTTCCTAATTGCTGGAAACTCGCAGTCGTAAAGCCTATTGCAAAAATTAATAACCCAACTAACTATGGTTATCTAAGGCCCATTAGTATTCTTCCCACCTTATCTAAGGTACTAGAAAAAATCATTAAAGCACAATTAACCTCTTACGTCAGTGAGAATAATATATTTCCTGAAATGCAATTGGGCTTTCGTAAGGGATATAGTTGTGAAACTGCCTTGATTAAAAACACAGACGATATATTAGCAGCCACTGATCGAGGAGAAATTACCTTGTTAGTACTGTTGGACTATAGCAAGGCTTTCGATACTGTTAACTTTGACGTCCTTGAAAGTAGATTAGAACACATTGGATTGGAAAATTCTGCTATAATTTTACTAAGATCTTACCTCTTTGTATTGTATTCGCAGAATGTACCTTAAGAATTGAAAATAAAGTTTATTATTATTATTATTATTATTATTATTGTGGGGAAATAGCTTAACCATAGATTCCTGGGATCAAAATATGATTTATCGTAACTTATCTATATCTAAAAGTTTATGGCTAAGCCGAAATTAATCTTCAAAGTTCAAAAAAATATTATTAATTTTATTTAAAACAATTGAACGCTATATTCGATCCTACTAAAATGTATTATGCTTGATTATCATAATATAACACACTATTTCAGTTATTATGGTCACTGTAGGTTAGGTGTAATATACTTAAATTTGATGAAGTCAGGAGTTAAGTTAGGTATAAGTTATTGAAATTTGATAAAATCAGAAGTTAGGTTAGGTGTAAGTTACTGAAATTCGATAAAATCAGAAGTTGGGTTAGGTGTAATATACTAAAATTTGATAAAATCAGGAGTTAGGTTAGATGTAATATGCCCCATATCCCCCCCTCTGGCTACAGCCTTGCTTAACAGAGATTCTGTGTTTAAACGAAGCAAGCTTTAAAAAAATTGAAATCACGAGTGCGTGCAGTCGGCTATCAGTTTAAATCCCTTGAAATCTGATAATATCCATTTGATATTTGAATTGGCAAACGTAATTATGCACGGGGTGCCGGTCGCAGAGAGACAGACGAGTGACACACATGTTCCGTAGGGCAGAGGTGCGTCTTTCTTTGTGACGTACGTGGGGCAGCAACAGCCCTTCTCTCGCTCGAGAGTCACGCCCATGCAATCTGTCGCTTGGTTTTCGCTGCGTGCTCCCAAATTGGCGCATACATTATTTGACAACATGTTCTATCGTTACATGCATCTTAATAACCGACCGCATGAATAATGCGACATACTGTAGATAATGTCACGTTTTGAAATTCTACACCGAATCTGATTTAAAGAAAATAAGCTGAATTTGGAATTGTTAAGGATGCAGCGGGGAAAAAGAACGAGTAACAACTGACTTGTATGAACGTTGCGCACAGACTAACTTGTCTGAACCTTTATTTGTACACACCACAGAATACAATAATACATATGTTGAACAATAGGTGGCGCTTTAATATACATAGTTTTGAGGTATATTTTTTCACCCCCACTATACCTAAAAACTATTACAATTTTACTATTCCTAGGTTACTAATAAATTTATCATGTTTGGCAAATCCCAAACTCTTGGTAAAAATATCAGCAGGCATATCTGCGGTTTGTACATATCTTAGTTTCAACAATTCGCTTGATATCGCTTCCCTTATAAAGTGATGTCGTACATCTATGTATTTAGATCTCTTATGGAACATGGGATTGTTCGAAAGTTTTTGAGCAGACTGATTATCATTATAAATAACTATACAATCATAATTACCTGTCAATTCGGCTAAAAGATTTCTTAAATAGATTGCCTCTTTAGAAGCTTCAGAGATAGCCATATATTCAGCTTCAGTGCTGGAAAGGGCTACAGTCCTCTGCTTCGAACTTTCCCAGGATATAATACTTCCCGAAAATTTAAAACAAAAACCTGTATACGATTTTCTATTAATGGGATCACTTGCCCAATCGGCATCTGCATAACCCACCAATTTTTCAGTGTTTTTCTTAAATTTTAAACCATAGTTTTTGTTCCCTGTAAATATCGAAGAATTCTCTTCGCACACTTGAAATGACTCTCATCGTGACAGTTGTTAAACTGGCTGAGATACCTCACACTAAATGCTATGTCAGGCCTCGTCATGACCGCCAAATACATTAGGCTACCAATTAATTGCTGGTATGGAATGGTTGTTTCATTTTCTTGTTTAGATAATTTTAAATTGCATTCCATTGGAGTGCTTACCGACTTACAATTTGTCATATTAAACTTATCTAACAATTGTTCAATATATTGTTCTTGATCTAATGTAACTATACCGTTTTCTTTGTCAAAACAAATTCTTACACCTAAACAATGTCTTACTTGTCCCAAATCTTTTATTTTGAATTTTGACCCTAATTCACATTTCAAGTAATTTGTTTCTTGTATATTGTTTGAAAAAATAAAGAAATCGTCAACGTATAAAGCTACAATAGTTGTTGAATTACTGTTACATTTCAAAAACACGCATGGCTCATACCCTGATCTTTTATATCCTAAATCTAGCAAAACTGTCTCTACCTTCTTGTACCATACTCTAGAAGATTGTTTTAAGCCATAGATAGCTCTATTTAATTTTAAAACCTTATTACTGTCATTACTATGGTAACCTTCTGGTTGTTTCATGAACACCTGTTCTTTTAAATGACCATTTAAGAATGCTGTCTTAACGTCTAAGTGAGTAACACTTAAATCTAATTGAACTGATAAAGCTATTAACAGTCTTAGCGTTGAGTGTCTGACCACTGGCGAGAAAGTTTCATCATAGTCAATTCCGCACTTTTGTGTGAAGCCTTTCGCTACTAACCTAGCTCTATATTGTACATTGTTATCACTATCAAATTTTGTTTTATATACCCACTTGCAGTCCACAACAGTACACTTTTCTGGCGCATTCACCAATTCCCAAGCATTGTTCTCTTCAAAAGACTGCAACTCTTCTGACATGGCCTGCAACCACTTTGCTTTATTTGCTCCATTTAAAGCCTCTGTTGTTGTTGCTGGATCGCTGCTAACAATATTATCAGTACACATATAGGATATATAATCTTCAAAAACTTTGGGTTTCATATATCGCTGCGACCTTCTAACTTCTTGATGTGTTGTTTCTGCAGGTTCTTTTTCTTCCTCTGTCGATTCATCAAGTAAATCATGATCAACTGTTTCATCTGGATTTGAATCTGTGTCTGCTTCTGATACCTCTGGTTCCTGCAAATCTTGATCTGTGAAAGATTTCTCTGCCCCCACTGAAACAGTTACTTCTGTTTCTGGTAAAACCACACCATCTGAAACTTTTGTTTTTATTATATTTTCCATAATAATAACATCTCTGCTTGTTGTAATTTTATTAGTGTCTGGATCATACAACCTGTATCCCTTTATGTTTTCACTATATCCAATTAGAATTTTCCTTTTGGCCTTTATATCTCACTTGAGTCTTCGTTGTTTTGGAATATGGGCCATTACCAAACTACCAAAAATTTTTAGGTGGCTGACATCTGGCTTTCTTTTCCAATACAGTTCGTAAGGTGTTTTACTTACTCCTGAAGCAATACTTCTGTTTTTCAAGTAAACCGTTGTGTTCACTGCTTCTGCCCAGAATTTCTTATCCAATTCACCATCAAATAGTAAGTACTTAGCTTTTTCTACTATTGTTCGGTTCAGCCTTTCACTCATTCCGTTTTGTTCCTGAGTATACGGATTTGTTTTTTGATGAATAATGCCATGTTCCCTAAGATATCTCTCAAAAGCACTGTTGCAAAACTCTCCACCATTATCAGGTCTCAAAATCTGAATATGTTCGTTTTGTTGGTTCTCAACCATAGCCTTAAAAATCTTAAAATGTTTGCTCACCTCATCCTTTGATTTTAAAAAATAAACAAAACTCATCCGTGTGAAATCATCTTGGAATAATAAGAAGTATCTTGATCCTCCGCTAGACTGTTGCTCCATGGGTCCACAGACATCTGTGTGAATAATCTCTAGTGGTTTTGTTGCCCTTGTTCCTCTGTGATTGAAAGGAAGTCTTGTCTGTTTAGCTTCACAGCAAACTATACAGTTCCTTTTTTCAGCAGTTACCTCATCACTAAACAATAAAGCATCTACGAGTCCTTTTTTCATACGATTTAAGTCTGTTTTATTTACATGTCCAAACCTTCTATGCCATGTGTTACCTGTTATGGCTTTAGCTGCTAGCAAAACAGGTTTGTGCACATTTAATTTGTACACTCCGTTTACTAATTCTGCAGTAGCTATCATAACACCCGCACTGTTGTATATCTCACAACCATTGTTTATAAATACAACATTATTACCATTTCTGATCAGTTCACTTACTAACAATAAATTTGTTGTAAGTTCTGGCACTATAATATATTCCATTTGTTTCTGGATCTCGCCTAGCCATGCTTTCGTGTTGTTATGTTGCAGTATCAACATTTACATTTTTTATTAATTGCCACTCCTGATTCCTTATTTTAACAGTGTTGCAATAATTTATGATATCATATGTAATCCTCTTTTTAATTTTCAAGAGGTTTATTGTTAATCTTGCAACAATTATTTCGCCACGCGGTCGCTTCTTCGAGCATTTTATTATTAAATCAAATTAATCTAGTGTTGCAATGCTGTGTCAATGTCAAAGTAAAAAATAATTTCAGGCACATATTAAATATTAACATGCCAAAGATTATCTCTGAATCAAAAAGGTTACAAATTCTGAAATCCTACAAACATTTTAGGCAAAATAATCCAAATCTACAGCATCACAATATTATTACGATTTTAATAGATATTTTTGGGGTATGTCTAGTATTTTAATTATCATATATATTTAATTAAAGATAATTACGTTTCAGGTAGGGAGATCTTCTTTACAATTAATTTTACGACAAAGACCTGACGAATTGAAATCTACTACTTCTGGCAGACGATCTAAAAACAGCCATTTTTGGAATCACCTAGCTAGAAAAGATCTGCAACAACTAATTTGGCAATATAACTCTAGAAATCAGTATTTTACTTTGAGAGATCTTTTGAATGATATGAAAGAAAATTATGAGTTCCATGGGAGTAGAACAACACTTTATAGGGTTGTTAAAAGTATGTGGTATAAATTCAAATTAATTAATGGGCGCAAAATTCTCTGTGAACAAAAACATGTTGTTGCAGCTAAACTTATTTTCCTTAGAACATTTTTACAGTATCAAAATTCCAGTGAAGATATCCAATTCGTATACCTGGATGAAACATGGATATATCAGAATGGATCCGTGGTTCGACGCTGGGTACATGAAACGGATATAAAAAGTAATCCAACTAAATTCGAAAATGAAGGCAAACGCTTCACCATTCTACATGCTGGGTATAGGGGTGGGTTTTTGGATGGGTGCGATTTTTTATTACATTCGAAAAACAATGACCGAGATTACCATGCCACAATGGATGGTAATACTTTTCAAAATTGGGTGGTTAATCAACTTATTCCTGCTTTGGCTAAGCTTTCAGGGAAATGTGTAGTTATTATGGATAATGCTGCATACCATTCTGTGCAATTAGACAAAACTCCTTCATTTTCTTGTAAGAAATGCGAAATGCAGGAGTGGTTGGTCAAACACAATGTAAAATTCAATCCAAAATTAACCAAAAAGGAACTATGGGCTTTATTTATACCTTTTCGATCAAATGACAAAATTTACGTAGTTGATGACATTTTGAGAAAGAACGGGCACGAAGTTCTTAGATTACCGCCATACCATTGTCAATACAATCCAATTGAAATGGCATGGGGGTTTTGTAAGACTTACTACAATAAGCACATAAATTCTAAGCAACCATCTAAGGATCGTGTTCAGAATTTATGGCTTGAGTCTCTCTCAAAATATACATCCGATATGTGGCAAAATTTCTGTGATCATAGTGAAAAACTTATTTCGGATGAGTGGACAAAACACATGGGGAACCTTTCTTTTGAAACCATTCCTCCTTTTATTATTTCGCTTGGGGAATCTGGCTCAGAACAAACATCAGAAGATTCAGATGCAGGTTCTCTTGACTAAATAATAAAAGTGGAATGAGGGCTTAAAAATTGTTTAACATGAAAATTATCAGTATCACAAGAGGGGGGGAATAAATTTGCAATTCTACAAAAAAATACTGAGGGCCAACAGAAGAGAGAATGACCAACATTAAGGTGGATGGATGGAGTTGATCAAAATGTGTTAACGGGAAGACCCAAGCGAGAAATACAAATGGATGACGAAATAAGTTTGCAGAGCCGAATTCATTATATTTGTTATATACAATATTATTGCTGTGTTTGTATGTACAAAAACCAAGTAGTAAATTTTGTTAATCTTAAAACTGCATATTATTATCCTTTTATATCTGAAAATTAGTAAAACAGGCAACAGTGTAAGATCACAATAGTCAGAAATTATAACCTTAAAATCGAACATCTGACAGTGACATTTAAAAACCCTGATTTAAAACACAACCAGCCCCATTTACTTAAACTGTTACTTTTCCATAACTAGGCGAGATCCAGAAACAAATGGAATATATTATAGTAGAACATTTTTTACTGTAATGTCAAACTCTTGACAATTAATTTTGGTCTTTAGAAACACCTCACCTGAACCGCACACACGCAATGTCTCTTCATTTGCTGTTATAATGTCACGCTGTGGAAAGTTGCATTGTACGTTTCTTAAAAGAGTTTTATTTGAGGTTAAGTGAACGCTGGCCCCTGAGTCAATGTACCAATCCTCTTTGTTATATTTACCATTACAAAACATGGCACTAAATGCATTCGACTATACCTGTCTATTTAAATTTCCACTATTTGGACACTTATTTTTAAAATGTCCCACTTGTTTACATTTAAAACATCGAATCTCTTTCTTGCTGTCACTTCTGTCAGTCGACGACCCTGAACATCGTCTCGAAGAATGGTTGGTTGCCTTGCTGCTGCGTTGCCACTTCGACTTCACGACGAACGCGCTTCCTGCATTATCGGCTTCAATTCCCGCGTCTAAAAGCTTGCTCTTGATCGAATCCGCCGTGATGGCGATGCCGGAATGCTCAATCGCCATTACCATTGGCATGAATTTTTCTTGCAATCCTGCCAACAGGAACGATCCCATCCATTCATCACTAATTTTAAATCCGGTGCTATTCAGTTTTTGACCTGTTTCTATCATCTGGTTTACATAAGACTCCATCGACTCTGAATTTTCTAAACGAGTTGAAATTAGTGTTCTCTACAGACCTATTTTTCTGGTAAATCCTGAATCCGCGAACATCGTCTTGAGCTTGTCCCATAACTCCTTGGTTGTCGTTGCATCTCGAATATGAGCGTATAACGAAGCATCCAACGTGAGAATTAACTTTGCTTTTGCCTTGTTGTCCACGGCGGCGTCTTCATGTTGTGCCTTGAGACATCCTGCTAAATCTTCTAATATCAGAAAATTTTCTGCAGCGAACGCCCAGTCGACATAGTTCTCCCTTCCTTTTAGTTTAGGAATATTCACTAAATAGCCTGAAGACATCTTTTACTCTTTCTGTTCTTTTTTTTTTTATAAAACACGTGATCCTGGGCCCATAACCTGTTAAGGATGCAGCGGGGAAAAAAGAACAAGTAACAACTGACTTGTATGAACGTTGCGCACAGACTAACTTGTCGGAACCTTTATTTGTACACACCACAGAATACAATAATACATATGTTGAACAATAGGTGGCGCTTTAATATACATAGTTTTGAGGTATATTATTTCAGGAATACGTATACTTTAAAGAAAAACTCCCTGTATACGAGTTTTTCTTTAAAGTATACGTATTCCAAATTCAGCTTATTTTCTTTAAATCTTTAGATATTCGTTATGTTTTTCAAAGAGTTCAATTTGGAGCTTTAAACGAGTGTTTTCCTCTCTCAGACTAAGCATGAAGTAAAATTTCGAGTTTAGAAAAGCCCCGTGAAAATCGCGCAGCGACCCGAGACAAATTTTCACGGGGCTTTTCTAAACTCGAAATTTTACTACATGCGCCACGCGTATAAAACACTGATTTAAGTGAGGCTCAAATATAGATTAAGTTCACAATATTTTAGTGTTTTATACGCGTGGCGCATGAAGTAAAATTTCGAGTTTAGAAAAGCCCAGAAAATTTGTCTCGGGTCGCTGCGCGACCCTCGACAAATTTTCACAGGGCTTTTCTAAACTCGAAATTTTACTTCATGCTTAGTCTGGGAGTGGAAAACACTTGTTTTAAGCTACAAATTAAATGATTAATAAAATCGATTTATGTGTACTTAAAAGAAAAATTGCTGGTATAAAGATAAACTGAATATTTTTATAAGTAAGTATATTTTTTCCTGCACTGCTTTGGAAAATACTCATCAACAAATATACTTCCTTATTGAAATATTTCATTTATCTTTTAAGTATACATATGTCGATTTTTGTAAATCGTTTAATTTGTAGCTTTAAATGAGTGTTTTCCACTCCCAGACTAAGCATGAAGTAAAATTTCAAGTTTAGAAAAGCCCCATGAAAATTTGTCGAGGGTCGCGCAGCGACCCGAGACAAATCTTCTGGGCTTTTCTAAACTCGAAATTTTACTTCATGCGCCACGCGTATAAGACACTGACTTCAAGTGAAGTTTTTGATATATTTCTGTATTTTGAACTTCGCTTGACTTTGTTTAACTACTGTATACTAAGTTTATTATACAGTAGTTAAATTATTATACAGTAGTTAAACAAAAATATACTGCTTTAACATATTGTTTTAAAAATATATTAAAAACTTCACTTAAAGTCAGTGTTTTATACGCGTGGCGCATGAAGTAAAATTTCGAGTTTAGAAAAGCCCAGAAAATTTGTCTCGGGTCGCTGCGCGACCCTCGACAAATTTTCACGGGGCTTTTCTAAACTCGAAATTTTTCTTCATGCTTAGTCTGGGAGTGGAGAACACTCGTTCCAAGCTACAAATGAAACTTTTAACAACGAATACCTAAAAATTCAAAGATATCACTGAAATACCTAAATATTTATAGCTAATGCTAGTATACCAGATGGCGGTGAAAGTATTGCCTACGCAATTACTCGGGCAATATAAATGGTAGACATTCGAGTGTTGAGATGCATCAATATTTAACTATAGTTTCATTTTGCCATCCTACACACACCGGCAAAATTAAAGGAACGCAGATAAATTCGATATTTTTTACTCCGTGCAACTTTTTTTTGGACAATTTCAGCGGCATGTCGTACAACCAAGGTAAACTAACTTGTAGCAGTTCCTTTTGCAAAGCTATGTGCCATTGTGAAACCTCTTAAAAAAATAAACCAAAAAGTAGCGTTTTTGCTCTAGAAGAATTATACACTTTGACTTTGTTTAAACATGTAATAAATAAGCGAAATTAAACATACTATTTTAATATCGTGTATTGCCTCCACGAGCCCTTATGACTGCAGTCATCCGCCTTCCCATACTTCTGATGACGCCGTCGATCATTTCTTGAGGCAAATTATCCCATTCTTCAATTAAAGCAGCTTTCACTTCTTCTGTGTTTTGGACAGCAGGAATTCTTGACCTAAGTCGTCTACCTAGTATGTCCCAGACATGTTCAATCGGATTCAGGTCCGGAGAACATGCTGGCCAATTTATTTTTGTTATACTCATTTGGTTTAAATAGTCAATTACACAGCGAGCGACGTACGGACGAGCATTGTCTTGCAAAATTTTCCCCAATATGTGGAGCGAAAGGTATCACATGGTCTTGCAGGATATCCCTAATGTACCTATTCGCATTTAAAGTGCTGTCCTGAATCACCACCAACTCTGTGCGTGCCCCTAAACATACGCCGCCCCATACCATATCTGAGCCTCCACCAAAAGAGACAGCAGGAGTAAAATTAAATGGTGCATTTTGTTCTCCTTGACGTCGATACAATCTTTCCCTACCGTCAATCGAATTTACGCAGAAACGGCTCTCATCCGTAAACAAAACATGACCCCATTGGTCATTATTCCAATGCTGGTATTCTCGAGCGAAGTCTAGTCGCGCTACTCGATGTCCTCTCTGAAGTTTTGGGGCTTTTATTGGCACATACGACTTCAAACCAACTTCTTTAAGTCTTCTTCTTACTGAACGTTCACTTATATTGGTTCCACGAACTTCTTCCAGTACGTTTCTTGTTTGAACTGCAGTTTGACGTCTGTTTCGCAGTGTTTGCAACGCTATAAATCGATCATCTATGGCAGTGGTTGAGCGTTTTCTACCCTGACCTCGTCTTCTGACATACAAACCAGTCTGTCTCCAACGGGTAACACTGCGAAGGATCGTTGATTTTGATTTTCCAAACATTTGGGCAACGTCTCGGAAGGTCCGACCATTTTCGATCATTTCTATTGCCCTAGCGATATCAGTCGGTGCTAAATCACCCATTATTAACTGGTTGATAACCAAATTGACGATTGTAAATAAAAAAACAAATTCGAACGATAACTTATTAAAAAATACGAACTGTTGCCCAAAGAAAACACGCGTTTCAAATGTAAGGCAACAATTAACACAATACTATACAACTTAAAGAGATGTCATCATGTAATTACAAGTCTCAAGTTTTAACTAATGTTTTAAAAAATGACATATGGTAGTAGGGAATGCGACGCCGTCTAGATCTAGCCAGTAAAAAAAGAAATTTAATGAATAAAATTAAATGTTGTATCCGTTTCTTTAATTTTGCCGGTGTGTGTATTAACTAGTAATTAATTATTTAATGACTCTCTATCTCTTCAAATAACCGAGATCCCCATACATTCTGTCAAAATACGGGCACCCTGTATTACACCTAACCTAACTCCTAATTTTATCAAATTTCAATAACTCACAGCTAACCTACCTCCTAATTTTATCAAACTTCAATAACTTACACCTAACCTAACTCCTGATTTTATCAAATTTTAATAACTTACACTTAACCTAACTCCTGATTTTATCAAATTTCAGTACATTACACCTAACCTAACTCCTGATTTCATCAAATTTCAGTATATTACACTTAGACATTACCCAATTTCCGCATTGTCCCAACATTTTATGTCCACCGATGGTACTTTTGTCGAAAAATGTTTAATAACACTTTTGTCGAAGAGTGTTGAACCATACTTTTGTCGAAATTTCGTGTTTAGAAAAGTCTAAAAAATGAAAATAATTAATCCCTCGTCTTGGTTTTTATTTCTGTTCTATATCTGGGATGTGGATAAGGAGGAGTTGTAGCAGAAGACGAGATTAGTAAAGCAGGAAGTCAGGATGATTGTGTGTTCCGTGTTTCCGCTGCAATCAAGCGTTCCCTTCCTATCATCCCTTTATAGACTATACAGTTTCCCTTCGGCCTCTCTTCTTACCCTCCACCCCCCTTCCCGCTCGCTCTACCCGACATTCCAATCTCGGGATCATAACACATTTTATTCCTCTCAGCATTTTTCCTCCGCTACCTCCGCAAAAATAAAAATATAGACAGCAGAGAAAAGCACTAGTACATTTCAGGATGGACTTTTTTTTCAATTCCTTTCGTTAGTGAAAATAAATGCAACCCAGTTTGCTAGCTGGAGTGATCTATACAGCGAATTTTTCTTTTAAATATATACCCGGTGGACATGAAAGTATTGCCTACACAATTACTCAGGCAGTATAAATGAGTTTTCGGATGTATTAGGGAGACCGGAAAAAAATGTCGCTTTTTTACATTAAATTCAAACAACAAAATTTTTATCGATATTTTAATCAAATCAATAACATAATCACCCTCATTTTCTACGACCTTTTGCCATCTAGTGTGCAAGTTTTCAATCCCGATTCGATAAAAATCACCAGGTTTCTCATAAAAATATCTGGAGATGGCATTTTCATCTTCTTCAGAATTTTTACATTTTTTTCCACCTAAAAAATACTGTAGCGATCGAAACAAGTGGAAATCAGATGGCGCAATATCAGGTGAGTATGGTGGGTGCGGCAATACTTCCCATCCTAGTTCATTAATTTTTTCTAGGGTTCGTCTTGCGCAGTGCGGTCTTGCATTGTCGTTTTTCAAAATTACACCTTTTCTGTTAACAAGAGCTGGGTACTTTTCAATTAAAGATTTATGTACTCTATTCAATTGTTCAGAATATAAGTCTGCATTCATAGTTTGACCAGGTTTTAGCACTTCAAAATGAACAACCCCACGAGTATTCCACCAAACACACAAAAGCGCCGTTTTGGGGTGTAAACCTGGTTTTGCTGTAGCTCGTGGCATGTCATTTGGAGAGAGCCACTGCCTTTTACGTTTTGGGTTATCGTAAAGGACCCATTTTTTATCCCCGGCAATCAATCTATCAAAAAACGCTTCTGTGTTATACCGCTGAAGCAATAAGTTGCAGGTATTGGAACGATTAGATTTGTTGTCCGCGGATAGATCAACTTGTTATACATCATTGGAAAAGGAATTTAGAGAGGAGTATGACAGGCTAGAAAAAGGTTGGGGTTGTTATTCAAAATAAGAAAAAAAATGGTGATGTGTCCATCATAGTACTTTCCCCCGTAAATTGCGTATTAAATCACTTTTAAAATATTTGTAGCATTATTATTTTCAAAATGTCTTCAACTTTTTGATAACTACAACTTTTATTTGAAACATTTTTCAATTGGATCAACATATACTGACACAAATCAATGACTAGATAAAAAAACACTATTTATTAAATATCTCAAAAACTAAGAGTGCTATGACAAAAAGTGAGTCCACAAAAAATCTTTAGTTTTTCATTTCCTACAACTTTATTTGAAGCATTTTTCAATTGTATTGACATATACACTGTCACACACCAATAACTAGATAAAAGACACAACTTTTGAAATTTCTCAAAAACTAAGAGTGCTATGACAAAAAGTAAGTGAACAATACATCTTCATTTTGTTATTATCTACAACTTTTATTTGAAAGAATTTTTTGTTTGATGAACATTTATTGAAAAAATCTGAAAAAACTGAAAAACGCTAAGAGTAAAGTACCACTTCCGGTTTTCCGATTTTCACCAAAAGCTTTTCAGTTCTTCCTATTGTAACAAAAAGCTTAAGTTTCAAGTTTCATCTCGATATCGGTTTTTGCGGTACAGCGCACACAGACACACACACAGACAGACAGACATTTTTCAAAAATGGTCTTATTCGACTAAGAGGACCTCAAAACGGATATTTCCGCTAAAATTTTTGATACGAATATTTTCACGAAAACAATACTTTCCCTTTGTATTACATATGGGGGAAAGTAATAATGCCACTTCCAGCAAAACCGGAAGTAGTATTACTAGTTAATAGTATGCCGAAATGAAACTATAGTTGCATCCCAAATGCAGTATTAGTAGTTTATAATAATAATAATAATAATTCCTAGTCCTACGTGCTAGTTTTTCTAATGAAAAATATTTGTCTCGGATGTCATGGGTGTTAATTGTGTTGTCCACATTTTCAGTAATTTGAAAAATTCAAATAGTAAAACTGGTCGTGACTGAATAGCTAACCGCCTAAGTCGATTCCCTAGTATTCATCTCATCCCCCAACCCGATTTTCATTCATCATCCTTCCTTTAAGACAAAAATAAACAAAGTTGGTATCAGCTTCACGGTTTTCATAGATTTGCAAGTCTTTCGCGTAAAACGAGAAAGGAAATAAACGATGAGTGATTCTGAATTAGAAGATTTTGATTTAGAATAAGCATGGAAAATATAAAGTGAATTAATGATATGAGTATTTTGGATTATTTTCTCTTTTCTCTATAATTTAGTTCATATGTATACATTTTCTACACTAATTGTTTATCTGAAACAATCTGGGTACAGGCCCAAAAAGCTAAC
Source organism: Philonthus cognatus (assembly GCA_932526585.2). Lineage (NCBI taxonomy): Eukaryota > Metazoa > Arthropoda > Insecta > Coleoptera > Staphylinidae > Philonthus > Philonthus cognatus. Next base: position 178,353,960 of record OW052241.1, read on the forward strand.
GTTTTCACAAGAGGGGGTATAAATAAATTCTTAAATGAAGCACCGGATAAAGTCTTTGCAGTTCATATGGTAATATAAAATTACTCTATAACGTGGGTAGGTAATACTTAATTGTATAGATCTTCCAGCGCTATATGAAAAAAAAGACTTCAAATTTGCAATAAAGTTTTATACTTTTATAACACCATAAACCATAATCCTCAATAAAAGTATCCCTCAGCAAACAGCTTATTGCATGCTCGGCCGTGAGTCGGCTGTAGATATGCACATTCGGTGGTATTCTCTATCGAAAACGTTAAATTTAACGTTTAACAGCAGAGTTAAATCTAGTCTAAAATAAAGGGAAATTGATTAAATTCCCTATCATTTTAATAGTTTTTGTTGAACTTATAATTTAATTTACACCAGTTGTCACCATTTATTTTAACGCGGATATCAATAATTAAATTTTAACGTTTTCGAGATAGATAGTCCAATAAATATATACCAAGGAAAACACTTTAATTTGCAGCTCTTACGATACAAACGTCAGTTATCTGATTAAAAGAGTTAAATGACGGTTGCAACTTGTTTTCTAGTCGATAAATTGTTTCATACTCTTATTAGCATGAAGTTTTGTTTCTTAACACTTCTCTATCAATTTACATCTTATTAATTGATACACAATCTACATCCAAAATATGTCACCCCTTTATGATTGAATTTTTGTTAATCGCATGTTATATTTGTATGTATATAAAAGTTTTATAAAAATGATGTATTTTTCTTGATAGTCGATAAGTAAATATTAGTTTAATTAGTAATTAAAATTAAAAATGTTTCAATGTGGTATATACAACTGTATATATTATGTTTTATTAAAGCAGTATTTTCAAAAATCGTAATTATAGCCAAAATAACTGAAAATCAAATGAAATAATTTTGACATTTTAAAAATATATCTAAATATCATTTATTTTTCTAAGAAATTAACTAACGGCCCTAACTTTAACTTATACATTTTTTTATTTAAAAAATATTGGTATTAAATATATACAATAATATTACATACTCTTTTTAAATATTACAAAGTATCAATTACAATAATCGAACTTAATTGTCCATTAGCGTGAAATAGTGAATGAGCGGCTCTTAGCGATTATACAGGTAAAGGTTATTAAGAAAATTGTATTAGGGCCAATGACAGGATTATATGTATATAATCCTGTCATTGGCGGAATTAAAAGGTACTGGGGATATCCCAGATTAACTCAACTTCTAAACATCTCGACATTCCTCGAAAAACTAATGGTCAATTTGACCCTTTATGCAATAAGGAACCAAGAGGCCCAGGATTAAAAGGTATTGGGGATATCCCAGATTAACTAAAATTCTGGACTTCCCGACAAAATGATTCTTCATAACAATTTCTACTAAAAGTATATTTTTTCGTGTGATTTATAATACATATTTAGAGTTGTTTTTTTTTCATTTTTTTTTTTTTGATTATTGCTTTCATGATTTTAATTAAATAATCGATCATTTTAAATAAAACTGTCCAATCCAACACTCTATACAAACAAATTCTATCAATTAAATTATATTATAACTTATTTCTGAATGTATTTTATTGCCATCTTTTAAACAAAAGTATAACTAAAATGTTTATTGCTCTTATGGAGGTATTGAAGCAACAGCTCATTTTATTTAATATTTAACTTAGAATAATCTAATACATACACCCTATTTATAACAAGTATTTCAATTAATTAAAGTAATATCACACAGGTAAATCAATTCGTCTATACAATATCTCAACATTTATATGACATCTTTAGTGTGTCACAATTAAATTTATATTTATTTTAGTTATAATTCCTTTTACGTAAAAACATTTTAAATTATTCACATAACTTCAATGTATAATGTGTGTAAATCTCAAATCTTAATTTTCATTATTATCAAAGATGAGCCGTTGTTCGTTCTTATGGAAAAAGAACACATACATGCCCCACTTTAAGAACTTTCGGGGGTGATGGAGGGGGTGTCCTAACTTTATGATAAATACGCGTCAACCCCAGGTCCAGTTAATCGTGCACATTAGTTAAGTGATCTGTTCCAATATTATACTAGACTTTAGGCAATTATTGCAAACAACTATCATGTGGAGACCGTGGAATAGCGAACACGATCAACATCATTTTCACCAACATGAACACGAAGAAAATTTAATAAATGCTGATGAAAATGGAGAAGAAGTTTTATCAAAATCCAACAATAGAATTGTTTTATCTGAAGACGCAACAAAGATTATCTTAAATGTATACGACAGTTTAAAACAACAAGGAAAATTTGGCACCGAAGACCATCTAATCTCCGAGACTGCAAATTTAACAAAAATTTCTAAAACGACAGTGTGGCGACTAGTTACCAACGGAATTATACCGAGGAAAATTAGGACAGATGAAGGAGTCCTAAAAAATTAACTGTGAAAGATCACCGCCGTGGAGTGAGAAGAATAATTTATAACAGTTTTAAAAATAATTTTGTTCCAACTCTAAACTGGCTTCAATATAAATTGAAAGAACAGCTTGATGTTAAATGCAGTTTAACAACAATATCACAATTTTTGTCATTAATTGGTTTTAAATATCGAACTATCGACAAAAGGAAGGGGCTCAAAGAAAGTCAACGGATTTGTGAGTGGAGGTATAAATATATAGAAGAAATAAGAAGAATTAGAAATACAAATACAGAAATACGTGTGTGTCATACCACGTTTCATCCAAGTATATAATTGGTTTATTATATACTTGGATGAAACGTGGTATGACACACACGATACAGTGAAGAAAGGTTGGATAGATGATAATTGTTCACTAAATGTACCAGCTTCAAGGGGACAACGTCTTATTATTCTCCATGCAGGATATCAAGAAGGATGGGTGAATGATGCGTTATTTTTATCAGCAAAAAATATAAAAAAAGCTAATGTGAACTACCACGATGATACGTCAGGAAAAGTGTTTTTTGAGTGGTTTGTGACATCTCTTCTACCCAATATACCGCAGAATAGCGTTATTGTACTAGATAATGCTAGCTACCATTCGGTTCAGATTGAAAAAGTACCAAATGCCAATTCGAGTAAAAAATAAATTTCAGATTTTTTATATGAAAATAAGTTATACTTCGAGCTGACATACACAAAAAAAGAATTGCTCGAAGTATTAATAATAAAAGAACATAAAAAAAACACTTCATAGACGAAGAAGCCAAAAAGTTGGGTCATCAAGTACTACGTTTACCTCCGTTCCATTGTGAATTAAACCCTATTGAATTGATTTGGGGCATACTAAAACCTCAAATACGGCGAAATAACACAAATCCTAAGTTTAGTGAAGGAACTGTAAATGTAGTTAAAAATGAAATTTCTAAAATTTCTAAGGAACAGTGGACGCGTGACATGTTATCGAAATTGAAAATAAATACTTTTCCAAACATGTGGAACCGCTTATTATAAATATTTTGGAGAATGACTCAGACGAATCTGATAATTAATTTATGTATAAAGTGTATTTTTGTATAAAGTGTATTTATGTATAAAGTGTAATTATATATGTATAAAGTGTAAATTTTCATTTTATTACATAATGTTTGTTTAAATTTTGAAATAAAAGATTGTCAGAAGAAATAAGTTGAGTTAAACAATTCTGCCGAAATTTAATTTTAAATATTTATAAATTAATTAAATCGTATAATTATTCTTCTTAAAAAAATTCAACTCAACTATGGAATTTGATATTAGTGGTGTAAAAACTTGCGCCTGAAAATTTCTAAAATAACATTATTTTTAGAATCGTATAATTTTTGTTTAAGCAAAATTTGCTGTACCAATTTGATCGTAGCTTTATTATAACTAACACGATTTTATTGAAATTTTAATTTAATTAATGATCCATTTCAAAATGCAAGGCGCCTCACTTTGAAGGGCTGTATTTTAAAAACAAAAATCTTAAAAAAATATCTGAGCACGTTTCTGTAATACTGAGAGTGTTTTTTATTATTATTGAAAAAAAATCAGATTGACCTGCAAAATATATAATTTAATTTTCAATCAATATAAATATTTGATTTTTCGTGGATTAAAAACCATAACCATCGCGCATCTTCAATCTCTCAATGAGGTTTTCAATCGACGAAAAATCAAATATTTAAATGATTGGAAATTAAATTATATATTTTATGTTAGGAACAATTTCTAACAATTAACTATAATTAAAAAACCGGATACTTAATTACCGAGAATGTTGAAATAGGATTTTGATATAGTAGGGGTTGAAAGGGTTCAGATATGCATTTCTTTCTTGCACCACTCTATAAATAAAGATTTAATCTTTTACCAGTATTTATTTCAAATTTTTATACTTAACTGATTAGGATTTATAAAGAGTTAGTAAGAATCCGTCGAAAAAATAATTATTTATGATAATAATCTGATTTCTTCAATAATAATAAAAAAAACACTCAGGATTACAGAAACGTGCTCGGATATTTTTTAAGATTTTTTGTTTTGAAAATACAGCACTTCAAAGTGAGGCGCCTCACTTTTTGAAATGGATGTAGGTATTTTCACATGTTTGATGGTTTGATAAATCACACAATTTAATATTAGTTAATGTTAAAAGAGCATAAATGTTTTGAACTTTTCATTCTTACACTTAAATGAACTCGGTTAAACAATCAACATTTTTAATCTCAACATCTCTGAACATTTTTTCTTCCGCTGTTTGCCTCGCGCCCCGGGGACAACACACTTTGTAGCGGCCCTGTTCATTTCGGTCATGAATTTTCTATGCAAATCATCTGGCCAGCGCAGGTTAGTTTTATTGCGGTTATGGTCATAAACCCCCAATTATCATTTACAAGTTAACCGCAAACTGAAGTCATTTTTTTCATATAGCGCTGGAACTACTATATATTTAACTTGAAAATTCATGTTTTTTATTCACTTTTTACTTACTGATCACATAGCAACCTAGTAAACACAACCTACCGTCCTGGAAATGAATATGGTAAGTACGTAAAAATTCACTTGTAATGAAAACACTTTTTACTTTATTTAACCACTGTGTTGTGCACTGAATTTGTGACTATAGTTACGACTATCTAGTATCAAACTGAAAATAAATAAAGATTACATGTTAAAAACTATTTATACGGCTTTGAAGAGAGGGGTGTATATTAGGTCAACCTAGTCGTTAAGAAGGAAAATTCAGGGATTAATTCAGGCCTTGTGTACTTCTAGTGCTTCCAGTAAATCCATTTTACGACCTTTTTCGGCAAAATGGATTACTGAAAGTACATCCTCCCCAAAAGTGTGATTATTTTTTAAAAGGTGGTTAGCATAGGTAGAACTATTTTGTTTTAATCTAAAAACTCGCTAATGTTCTTTTAATCTTATTTCGAATCTACGACCAAATTGCTCAATGTACACACCATTACAATTTTTACAATTCAATTTATGAATACCGGATCTGACTTAAGGATTAAAATTTGTTTTTGGATTAAAAATTATATTTTTAAGTTTATGGGTTCTTTTTAATATTACATTAATGTTACATTTCTTAAGGATATTTCTTATTTTACGACTTATTATACCGTAATAACTACTTGTTTTAAATTATTGATTTTCTATTGACTTAATTCTACAGTAGCAGAATTTTTCCACCTCTATTATTTCATAATTATGAATTAAATTATCTATTAAGGTCGGAAATTCACATTTTATTGGGCCATTCTTTAAATATAAGTACATTTCTGGATTCATGTTTTGAATAAGAATATGGAATGCCGATATATGTTGATTCAAGTGATGAATCGGAAAAATTCCTTTTTCATTTATTTACCAAATTGGTTGGCAATTTGATTAGCGAGGCACTTAGTCAGCTTAGCGTCTAGAGTTCGAATTAGGTTATTGTAATTTCTCATTTTTTGTGCGGCGTGCGGCGGCTTAGCCTACTCAGCTTGAAGTGTCGGCTACCTAGCTTAAAGGATAGACCTCCTCTCGTGTTCGCATCTATTCCGTTTGTGTGCTTCATTGCAATTTACCAAATTAAGGAGTGCAACACGCGACAGTCATGTATGATATTTGATTTTTGATAGTAATCATTTAAATCACTTATGTAGTTGCAAACAACATGAATATATATTTTATGTTGCCAGAATTTAACTGTTTGTCTACAATATAAATACAGCGAATTTTTCTTTTAGATAAACATATGCATAACCTGTAAATTTTCCGACATCCGTTGTTTTTTTAAAGAGTCCAATTTGAAGCTTTAAACGTGTGTTTTCCACTCCCAGACTAAGCATGAAGTAAAATTTCGAGTTTAGAAAAGCCCCGTGAAAATTTGTCGAGGGTCGCGCAGCGACCCGAGACAAATTTTCGGGGCTTTTCTAAACTCGAAATTTTACTTCATGCGCCACGCGTATAAAACACTGATTTGAAGTGAGATTCAAGTATATATAAATTTCACAGTATTTTTTTGTTTTATACGCGTGGCGCATGAAGTAAAATTTCGAGTTTAGAAAAGCCCCGTGAAAATTTGTCTCGGGTCGCTGCGCGACCCTCGACAAATTTTCACGGGGCTTTTCTAAACTCGAAATTTTACTTCATGCTTAGTCTGGGAGTGGAAAACACTCGTTTAACGTTTTAATTTAAACTCTTTTAAAACACAACGAATATCTAAATATTAAAAGAAAATAATCTGAATTTGGAATACGTATACATTCAAGAAAAACTCCCTGTATATCCTCATATGGAATATTAAACTAAAACGACATCTGTTTCGTTATACAGTTGCATGTATGTCGATAGAAGTTAAAATCGTAAATGTTTATCCAGTTTACTTGTGTCTTCTGTAGTTCAATACCCATTCATTCATTCGCACGGCGCTATGTGAACGATTGTACGACGTTTTTTCTACTCCATTTTTTCTACTCAATTTTTTCTACTCCGATTTTTCTACTAATTTTTTTCTACTATTGTTATTATCTACCTAAAATAATAATACTCAAACGTCAATGATAAACTGAATTTTTATTAAAATGTAATGTAATGTCCGACGTCTTTAAGGTACAAAAAAAAATTTAATTTTTTCGTTCTTCGTACTGAAACACCACCTTGCTGATTCAATCTTCTTGCTGCTGTCTCGATTGATTCCTGTCTTTTTTAATTCGTTTGCCTAAATCCAGTTCACGGATCATACACTCAGTGTCCGCTTGTTCCTTTAGAAGTTCTTTCATAAATGTGTATAAACTCGGATGATTTTTGCCCACAACAATTAGGAACAGGTTATGCCAGCCTTCAGAAACATTGTTGGTTCGGTATAAATTTTAAAGAGTTGCATCGTACATATTCCACAGCTCTGGTGAAAATCTTGGTGATGTAGCGCGTCGTCTACCTCGCGCAGTTCTTCCGCGTACATAGTTCTCCTGCCAGAATCAGAAAGGTGTAAAAAACTGAAGTTGTATATTAATTATACATTAATTACCGCGTAATAATCTATGATCGGTTTGAAATCTTCCGCAGCTTGTCGCTCAAAAGCAGCGAAGGTTCGAACGACATCTTCGATTGGCACAAATGCGGTTGCGCACATCATTGGGGCAGCTATCTTAATTTTTCGTTCATCATTTCGGTCACTATAAGCTTGTTGTAGACCATGTTCTTGAATGCGTCAAAACACTGCTTGACGTAGGTGGAAGAAACAAGCCTTGACAGTAGTGTTTCCGATGGGTTTAGCTGCATTAATAATGGCCATTTCGAAATCTGTTATAACGACAACCGGCACAGTACGAGGAATCCCAGATGTTTGACATGCAGCGTTAACCACTGCAAATACTTTTTCGTATGCCACCTCTTTTTTACCGTCCATTAAGGCGTATACTAGCGGTAATGCCACAATGTGGGTTACTCCACGGCGAATTTGTTGGAAAGAGGCTAAGATGGCGAAAAGTTGGAAAAAAATATGAGGCACGACCTGAAAATAAAATTAACCAGAATCAACCGAAAAAACCGAAATCAAATCAAATCAAATCAAAATTTAAATCAAATCAATCAAGCTACCTTGAAGGTCCCATCGACGTACCAATTGGAACTTCTCATGAGGCGCTTCAAATTTTCTTTTGTCGCAAAAATGATTAGTCGCCCGACCGATTCTATTTCATCCGTATCCCAAGAATCGTACAGCAAACATTTTTCGCCACCTGCCGTATCCCGATACCTTTGTGGAATTTTCTTCCAAATCATGTCAGTGGGGTTGGTCGGCATGTTTTGGAGTCTTTGGCGTTGGATAGCTCTGGTTAAGTTAGATCGATCAGGAAGCAAGGCTAATATTTCGGAAGGCACATCATGCAATTCGCTCCGGAGCAGTTGCACAGGCGGAGCTTCCGGGTGATCTTCCGCTTTGCGTTTCAGGCGATTCTGAAGGTAAAAACCCCGTGAACACCATACCACCAACCTGATTCATTAATCCAACCTTTATTTTCTCGGCTTCGACTTCTTCCATGTTGGGTGCATGTCCCTGGTGAGGCGATTCATCCGGACCCCTCAAGAATTCAACGGCTTGACCGTGGGTTAAATAAGAACGGGTCACCGCTCGAGCGCTGCACTCCGGATATTGGCGGCACTTCCAATTTACTCGCCCGTTTTTTTCATTGTTTTTGAAATACAAATATCCCCCAATGTGCAACAACGTACTTCGAGATGTTTTAATCAGTTCCCTGTCCATAATTTTAAAAGAAGTTGAAAGAATATTATCAAAGTTACAAATGTGTCAAATTATGAATGAACATGAAGTTGTCATGAAGATGTCAGTGTTCTAATGTTTTTCGAATGTTCGAAAATTCAATAAATTAATATTGGTAGAAAAAGAAATTTGTAGAATTTTTTATGCAGTAGGAAAAAGAATAAGGTAGAAATAATTATTAGTAGAAAAAAAGGAGTAGAAAAATTGACGCCCTACGATGTGAACAAACAAACAACGGGCTCCGCACACATCATTTTAATTATTCGTTGTGATAAAATTTGGTAGGTACTATAAACCAATACATAGTCAAAACTACTGTCTACAATTTTGCTATTTCTGCGCCACCTCGTATCCTAGAACCAGCAAAAATTGGCCCTCTTAACAAAGTCGTGTAGCCATTATTCAATGCTATTTCTTTTATTGTATTTATCAGTGGTGGTTAAACAAAGTAAAAAGTGTTTTATTTACAAGTGTATTTAAGATGTACTACAAAGTGAACGCCTACAACACAAAACAGTTACGTAAAAAATGGTTGATCGTGCAAAAAATGATATCTCTCTTAACTAGTAGGACAAGGAATAAGGAAACCAATAATAACAAATTAAAAAAAAAACTATTATCTCATATCTAGGTCGTAACAGCAAAATAAAGTTATCATCAATGAGAACGCCTGTCCCACATTTCCACTCTTTCTCCTTCTTTTCTGGCTTATAACAAAGTTAAAAGAAAGAGAAAAAGCAGAACGAATAATTTAATAGGATCAGTCTGAATTACGATATCAAATATCTTTAATTTTCCCCCTTATTTAACTGCGAGCATACACAATAGATTCGAAAGGCATTCGAAAGAATAACGCGATAATTTCGTTGTCGGGGATCCCGGGCCTCGAACGCGTGGCGCCTCACGGTGGACGGACGCCGAAGAAAGTCGACGTCGCGACGCTGGCTACATATCGATTGCAGTCCACGTTTTGTTTATCCCGTTGAAATACACTACACATACATATGTATATTCAGAATTGTGAGTACGAGTAAGTTACTATTTTCTTGTGTTTCTATTTTTCAGAATCGTGACTGGAGTTTGAAATAATTGAGAAATATTATTATTAAATGAAACAAGCAATCCTATTTCTCCACTGGTTTATTTTAATCACTAAATGTACATTTCGTTCACCAAGTGAACATTTTTAATAGTTCTACTAAACTCACTTTAGTACAAGTATTGAAAAATGTCCAATTAGTGAACGAAATGTACACTTCTGTGCAATGAAATTAAGCACAAGTCTCAACCATTTTTCACAATATTCCACTTGTATCCCATATAGCACACTTCGTCCATAGTACGTACACGATTCGTCCGTATTACGTACATTCGTCCACGGACGTAATACGGACGTACTAGGGACGTACATTTGTGTACGTACATAGTACGTACACTAATGTACGTCCATAGTACGTACATCTCTGTACGTACATCAATGTACGTCCATAGTACGTACATAAATGGACGAATATAAAATGTAACTCATTATATTTCTATATAAACAAATTAAATGATTCATTTATCGTGCTTATAACGTAATACGAAGTGTTGTTATGTTATTAGATATTTATATAAATAAAAAGGTAAGTATCATATTTCATATTTAATTATTTATATATATTTTACCCATTATAAGAATTATTATTATTTATACAATGAAATAATTGAATTTAATAATTTATTAAAAGAATAATCAGAAGTTACACCGAGCCATCTTTCTTTATTTATGTTGATATACCAATTAATACTATAAAAAATACGCATTTCCGCGTTATAAAATTAAATAACGCGCTAGAAAAAAAGCAAAAGCAAGACGAACCGTCGCGCCGTCGCACTCCTTCAATCTTACGCAGCTTGCGTGTATTGTGTGTTTACATCCGTTTTTGATGCCATTACCGTTTTCTCGTCACGGAACTCGTGTTGCAGTTTTGTTGTCATAGTTATTTTGTTGTTGTCATAGTTTGGTTGTTGTCATAGTTGTTCTGCTTAAGGTAAGTCAATTTGACTAACATATATATTTATCGCATTTATCCACTATAGTGAATAAATGCGTCCACATTTCGTTTATCTAACACCGGTAACCTAAACACGTGTTGTACCGGCATATTGAAATCCGCAAATTGTGCACTAAAACCCCGTTGCGTTTTGTTAAAATGTTAAGTTTTTTCAAACAGCATAGTCGTTGATTATATTTACATTGCGCGCGTCTACCTGCCGGTACCTGCCGCTACCTGTTGAGTGCTACAGGTGTTAGAGCGGGCATTTTGAATTATGGTGATCCTTTACGTTTTTAACCAATGCATTTTAATTCGATTCAATGATATTGCACAATTTTATTCAGAAATGGATATACTGTTTATGAACAAAATAAAATATATGAATGTAATTTTTTTACAAAATGCACCAAATCAAAGATGGTTATTATTTAATTTGAAAATGTATACAATAATAAAATACTTAAATCCTAAATTAAAATTAAATTCGTATTTATTTTCACAATAAAATAAATATCCACAATTGTTGATTTTTTAAATTAATAATTCTAAAGAATCACTATACAGGGTGTCCTGGTTAACCAGGCCCTGCAAGGGTATCTCCCAACTGTAAGAGATAGAGAATTGGTTAAATGGGGAAAATGTGCCGGCCAATTAGTACTAATAATATTTGGTATAAAACTAAAATAAAAAAAATTACTTAATAATGTCAAAATCTTATCCTTCTATCATCAACAATAACTAAGATATTAAGAAAAATAAAACATCGTCAGAATCGGTTTTTTCAGAGTAGACTAAACGTTTTTGTTAGTTTTCTACCGGATACTAATACTACTAATTGTCCTGCATATTTTCTTCCATTTAACCATTTCTCTAGATCGCTTAGAAGGTACCCATGTAGATACCCATACTTAATAAGGACACCCAGTTAAGCTATTTGATGTACTATATATAGTTTTGTTTTACTAGGTTAGTTATCTGCTGCCACTCGAAATATTGACCTGGGATTTGAGTCATTACTGATCAGTCCTATTACATTTCATTTAATTATACATAGAAATTTTAAACTAACGGTATTGAACTTAACATTTAGTTATTTATAATAGTTTATTTTTATTTTCCTGTAATTGCTTCAGTATGCCAAAATATAAATTATCTCGCAAACTCTATAGGAGTGCACAAAAATCATCAGATGCTACTCTGAGGGCTATAAAGTTGGACATTTCTAAAGATGCAAATAAGTCAATAGAATCAACAAATATTTTAAATAGTTATAGTGATATTAAGAACTCAACAAGCAATGAAGAGATATTAATAAAATTGCCTTCATATGAAGATTGCTCAGATTCAATTTCAAGTAGTAATTCTACTTTTGATAATAGTTTTAAAATAAACGAATCGGCAAATGAACGAACTATTTTCAATACGACCAACAATCCATCTTTAAAAACAGCCTTAGCAGATTGGGCCGTAAAATTCCAAATTCCACATGTTGCATTAAATGATTTATTAAGATTGTTACAACCCTTTGACAATAGTTTACCATTAGATTCAAGAACATTATTAAAAACTCCAAGGCATTGTGAATTGCAAGTTGTACATCCTGGACATTACTATCATTTTGGAATGTTTCAGGCTGTAGAAAAATTGCTAGATAAATACCCAATAAATATTAATATGAATAATATTAGTATTTGTGTTAATATTGATGGCCTCCCTTTATCAAAAAGCTCAAGTAGTCAATATTGGATACTATTATGTAGTTTGTATGAAAATTCTTCAGTAGTTGAATTAATAGGATTGTATCATGGGCTTGAAAAACCTAAAGATGCAAATATTTTTTTAAAACATTTTATTGATGAGATTGTCTTTCTCACAAAGAACGGTTTTAAGTATAAAGACAGTATTTATCAATTTAAAATTAAAGCATTTATCTGTGATGTCCCAGCAAAGTCATTTATTACTTTTACAAAGGGTCATACTGGCTATAATTCTTGTTCGAAATGTGAAATTGAGGGAACATTTATTAATAACCGAATTTGTTTTTCTGAAACTGAAAATTTAAGGAGTCGCAATGATATTGAATTTAGACGAAAAAAGGACGACGATCACCACAATGGAACATCAATACTTGAAAATATACCTAATTTTGATATGGTTCACGATATTCCATTGGATTATATGCATCTGATATGCTTAGGTGTTGTTAGAAAATTAATTTATTTATGGTTGTTCGGCAAAACTTCTACAAAACTATCATTTAATCAAGTAAATGAAACTTCAAATTTATTATTGGAACAAAAAAAATATATACCCTGTGAGTTTGTTAGAAAGCCAAGATCATTAGATGAAGTTAAACGTTTTAAAGCAACCGAATTTAGACAATTTTTATTTTATACAGGACCAGTTGTTTTAAAATCAATCCTATCTCAAGATCGGTATTTAAATTTTTTAAGTCTTCATATCGGTGTCACCATTTTGTCAAGTGAAAAATATTTATATCATCTAGGTAGTTATGCACACCATTTATTAAAATATTTCATTGAGACATTCACAATTCTCTATGGTAAAGAACATGTTTCACATAATATACATAATTTAGTACATCTTTTTGAAGACTGTAAAAAATTTGGAATTTTACAAAGATTTTCAGCTTTTCCGTTTGAAAATTACTTACAATCATTAAAATCATTAGTACGCAAAGGTGATAAACCATTATTACAAATTATAAAGCGAAAAATTGAGCTTGATAATAGTCAGTATAATAATGTGAAATCTGCCGACCATCTGCCTATACTAAAAGTTCAATATAATGGTGGACCACTTTTGCATTCTATGGTTTTGGTGGAACAATATAAGGAATTGCATTTCTTACACTTTACACTAAAACTCGATGAAGCTAATAGCTGTTGTGGATTAGTTGATGGTAGTATAGTGTGTATTGAAAATTTTGTAACCAATCAAGTTGGAAGTTACATTATTGGTCGTAAATTTAAATTAAAAACAGATTTTTATTGTAAGCCATGCCCATCATCATCGTTGAACATTTATATTGTGGCAGATTTGGATGATTTAGAAATGTGGAGTAAACATGACATATCATTTAAATATGTTAAATTGAAATTTGGAAGCCAATTAGTTGTAATTCCTCTTTTGCATACAAGGTCATAGACAAAAACAGAGGAGACGGTCTTAAACATTTGGGTTTTTAACACACTATATAAAATAAAAATTTGTAATGACAATTTATTAATATTTAAGTTAACATTAGAGTAATTTGCAAAACAGGAATAAAAAATATCTTTTGTTCACTAAAGAATAATATGGAAAATAAAGGCTGGTCAGTAGTCAAATTTCCTGAGGAGGATGCTGTGTCCGTTGTACCAACTTCGTGGCTGGATAATGACAACTGCTATTGGCCACCTTATAGCAATAGCTTAGTAATGGTTGCTATTGAAAATCATGAGGTCCCTAACAAGGCGACATGGAAAAAATTCGCATGCACTGGATTCCGAAATAATGTATTTGGTAATATTTTAATGATTTTAGTGTGTTATGTAATACTATCATCTCAAAACATTCTCAATGTAATTTACTATTTAAATTATACTAAAATTAATTAATTAATACATCACCTTAGCACTCAAAACATTATATGAGGCAATAATGTAATATAAAAAAAATACAGACATTCACATTGACCATGTTCAGTTTTACATAAAATTCTCTGTATGCTTATAATTGACTATTTTTTTGCAGACACTTTCCAAGAGGCCAATAAAAAATGCAAGAAAGCAGTTATTTGTTCCGACTTGGAATCGGATAATATTTGTGATTATTCATCAAAAAAAAGAAAAATTTTCAGGAAGAGATTAAGCTTAAGTGCTTCATCCTCGGAATATGAAGAAGTATCAATGCTTCCAGATCCTCCTCAGATGCAAGGAAATAAAAGTATGTTGTTTAAATCTGTATAAATTATATATATATATATTAATTTAAACTATTTTAAATTAGACTCTTCTTCATCATCACAGTGCAATTCTATAGAAGGATCTTACCAGTCGGATGGCAACAATCCAAGTGATTTAAAAATAATCACTAGTAAGTTTACAACCAGATTGTTAAATTAAATATGATTAAATGGTGTATTACTTTTTAGAATACTTGGAGCAAATAATAAAAAAACAAAACATTATACAGTCAATGATGGTTGACATGAACACCAGGTTGATAACCCTAGAGAACAGGGGAAATACTACAAATGTTGTTGCTGCACCTGAGGAACCTAATACAATTTTTGAGGAAATAAATTATTTCCCAATAAATAGTTATGATGCTCTACAAGTGTTTGAACAATTTTTATCAAATCAAGAAAATATGCAGAGAGCAGTATGTATCTTTTTATTAGTCAATAAACAATTGCACTTTATGGAATATAGTAGCACATGTGTCTGATAAATATTTCATTCATGGATATATCCATCCATATTATTTTATAAACTAATATTATTTCCAAATGCTTTTTTTAACTTCTTATGTTCTTTAAATATATATAATAATGATTTTTTTATCTTTTTAGGTCAGAGACATATCTTCATTTGGGGGAAGCAATATTTACGAGTTTATCTACAGATCTGCTCAAAAATTAATTACAAATAAGTTTTGTATGCAAGAATTTAGTTTTTTAGGAAAGAGAAAGAAGAGGCCATTCTGTAATTTAAAATTGAATGAATTATTCATAAGTATGTATCTTATATTTTTTTATAACAATCTATTAATTAATATATCTATATTAATTGTTTACAGAATCATCAATGAAATTATTCGCGAAGACCACGGAGAAAGAGGTCGAAATGAGTATAAACAAGTGGTTGAAAAGATGCTCTGAACGATCAAAAAATGAAGTTAATTCGACTAGTTAGTCAAATAGTTTTATGAGTTTACTATCTAATAAATATATTTTTTCCAAATTAAAGTATCTTTTTATTTGTTCCTTCATCAAAATATGCAAATTCTGAGCATCTGCTTATACTAAAAATTAAATATTAATGGGTCATTTTACTATTTATTTATTTATTTTTTCTCTTAAGTTTTATTTTTATTATCTTGTTACCTACCATTCCACTAAAGTAATGAGCAATATGCTGATGATTAACTAATTAAAAATAATCGTATAATTATATCAATAATATTTATGAAATTACAATAATATTTAAATTTTTTACCTACATATTTATTTATATGAAAAGTTTTATGTACTATATTGTAGAAAATAAATTTGTATCATTGAAAGTAAAATAGACCACATAAGTAGAGGGTTACAGCCGATTCTAGAACCTCCTCCTCATTTGAGAGGAAACTCCTCAAAATGATTAAAAGAGTTAAAACCTCCTGGTAGGGAGGAGGTGTCTTTTTAGAATCTCCAAAGAACCTTCTTTCCTCCTCCTCATAAAATGAAGAGGAGGAGGAGGAGGTTACTTTACGGTTTTATTGATTCTAAAGAGGCAATATACTCTTAATAATTTTAAGATAGTTTTCACCAAATAGAAGAGGTAGGGTTCATAGAATCGGCTAAAAATATCACCCTTGAGTGCTTACAGTCCACGGTCTAACGTATTGTCTAGCATCCATTAAAGACAAATAATGTGTCTAATCAAAATCCAAAGGGGCCCTTACCCCCTTAAGATTTTCACCCGATACATTACAGCTTTTATGCGCTGTATCGCTATAGGCGGACCATGCACAAGACAAGATGTGTTCATCTCGATGGTTCAAGGGCGACTGATGAATAATACATAAGATGTCATATATGAATCTATTAATAAATATTGTCAATGCGGTTAAAGTGTTGTTAGCAACATCGATGATTAAAGGTATTGAATGCCTTCAATTGGATTCTAATGAGTGGACAAACGACCTCCTTTAGGCGGGAAAAACATAAAGTAGTTAGTCCTTTTCAGAGGAGAAGTATGTGAGGTCGTTGTGATGTAAAAATATATACAGAACCTCCCCCCAACATAATATTATGGGACTATATAAGATCTGCCGGATGGGTGTAACTTATTACAGTACACGTGTTGTTGTCAAGAATACATCTGCCAGAACTGTGTCACTAATTAGTGTTGTTGTCAATAATAAATTGAATAATAAGTAAGTATTTGTAATTATTTTGAAAATAAATTAATTTATTGATTGAAGTGAAATTTTAGTGAAACGACAAAACCCGAGTAATAAACAAATTATTAGAGCACATATTCAAAATAATGGGCCAATTGATAATGCGAATTCAGCAAATGACTCGGGATTTTTTGAAGAGGGTGAAGAACCTTTTTCGAACATAAATCTACCGAATCATGGTGAGACTACTACTGTTGATGTTCCATGGAATATCAACGATACCAACGATGATGCCAACCACAACAATCAACTTGTAAAACAAAAGAAGAACGCTATGAAAAATTTACTGTCGTCGAATACGTATTTTTTAAATAAAAGTAATTCTAAATGGGTGTCGGTAGGTTTGGACATAGATCTTAATCTTGAACCAGTTATTAGAATATTGGGTAAGGGTGGGCAAGGAATTTCTTTGAATGAACAGATGTGGACAGTATTTTTAGAACAAAAAGTGAATATCAACCAAACATTTTTTTATGTAGATACGGATCAAACAATCAGCTTTAATGGAGTAAACATTTCATTTAGTTTAATGAATAATTGTCGTAAAGTTGCAAGAATTGATATCGGTGGAAATCACGTATTTTTATCGTATGAAGGTCTTCGTGAATTGTGGAAACTGGTTGATGTTGTTTCGTCTCGTTTGGAATATTTAAAAAATCTTAAGTTTAGTGAATATTACTATTCTTGCTTGGGTTTATTAAATGAACTGGATGGGGATATGAAAACTCGTTTTTCGAAAATAATGCAAGGCGAATGTAATGAATATGCTTGTATGATTGATGAATTGTTACTTTATGGTAATGATAAGTTATTGTTTGATTTTGATATGCAACATATAATGTTAGATTCTTATAATAATGGGAAGTAAAAAGAAAGTAGTAATGTGTGAAAGTAAAAATATTATTCATAATATGTATGTATGGAAATTTGCGTATAAAGAAGCTAGGAAAGGTGCATGGCATATATATTATTATGATTCTTTAAGATTCAAAGAAAAAATGAAAAGAATCGAATTAGCAATAAGTTTTTGTTTACAAAGTAGTT
Organism: Philonthus cognatus; assembly: GCA_932526585.2. Classification (NCBI taxonomy): domain Eukaryota; kingdom Metazoa; phylum Arthropoda; class Insecta; order Coleoptera; family Staphylinidae; genus Philonthus; species Philonthus cognatus. Next base: position 178,372,003 of record OW052241.1, read on the forward strand.
TTAGGGAGAATGTATATAACTCAAGGTTTAAGTAGAACATAGTTAGTATATGTGTTAGTATTAGGTGAAGTGGTAAATGTTTGTTAAAATTAAATTATAAAAATCAATAAACAGTTTTTAAGTTGCCACAGTTTATTTGTATACCTTATAATAAAATGTATGTCTATTATCCCGTCAGTCGTAAAAGAACTATCAAATGGATCGGTCGGGGGCTACTAAATAAATTAATAAACAAGCTGCCTTTTGAAATTCATTTACCTGGATATAATTATTGTGGGCCTGGAACAAAATTAGAAAAGAGATTAGCGCGAGGCGATAAAGGAATAAACGAACTCGACGAAGCTTGTAAAGAGCACGATATAGTGTACGATAATACAAATAATTTAAAAGAAAGGCATATAGCCGATCAGAGGTTACTCAAAACTGCAAAAAAAATAATTCAGAAGGTTGGTCCAAGTGCCGGAGAAAAGATTGCATCGGCAGGAGTTGCAGCTGCAATGAAAGGGAAAACTTCATTTGGAATGGGTCTAAAAAAGAGAAAAAGCAAGGGTAGAAACCGCAAAAGAATGAGTCGGGGTGGTACTTTAACGTTTAACAAGGCAGTTCGACTGGCCAGAAACGCTATCAGTAGAAGAAAACATAAAAGTGTATTTGATGCTACAAAAGCTGCATATAATGTTTTGAAAAAATATAAGAGAAAAATTAAATTTCCAAAACGTAGAGTCATTCCTATACCGAAACAAGGAGGATTTCTTCCGTTGATTCCATTATTTGCAGCTTTAGGTGCATTGGGTTCCCTTGGAGGAGGGGCAGCCGCTATAGCGAAAGCAGTAAACAGTGCAAAATCAGCTAAAGAACAACAAAAAGAAGCTGAGCGACACAATAGAGCTATGGAAGCCAAATCAGTGGGTTCTGGTTATTACATAAAACCATATAAAAGAGGATGTGGTTTATATTTTCCCGAATATTCAAAAAACTGAAAATAATGTTCCTTCATAAAAGACCTCTAAATAATTTGGAAATTTTAAAAATAGCAAAATTATTGAAAATACCATCGTTTAGAGGTGTCTATATGAGAAATGCATTACCGAAAAAAATTAAAAAAAATGAAAGTGCAGTTATCAATTTAGACAATAAAGAAAGTGAAGGAACGCATTGGGTAGCTTATAAAAAAAGTGGCAGTAGAGTAAAATACTTTGACAGTTTCGGTGATTTAAAACCTTCCATTGAAATTGAAAAATATTTAAGATCAGATGATAAGAATAATGTTATAAGTTATAACTATGAACGCTACCAGACAATCGATGATTTAAACTGTGGACAATTGTGTTTAATGTTTTTAATAAATAATTAAGAAAACAATTTAAACATCAGTCGAAGACTAAACGCAATGGTGAAAACTTCTCATTCGCTTACGTTTACGTTGACCGGAATCAGTTCCGAGTTAAGTTGCAATTTTAATCCACCGATTTATTTGAGCAAAGATGAAGATGAAGAATATGAGTTGGCTTTACTCAATTTTGAGTCATTCAATTCAATTCCAAACGTTGACATATCAAATAATTTATTTCACTACAAAATAGGAAACAACAAAAAAATAGTAGAATTGCCCGTTGGAATTTACGGTTTAGATGATATTGCTGATTTTATAGAGACTAAAATAGAAGGGGACATTGACAATACGGCATTGGTCCGTATACGCGGTAATAATAATACTCAGAAGGTGCACATAAAAACCGATGTAGAAATCGATTTTACAGCTGAAAAAAGTATAGGAACCTTATTGGGATTTGATAAGAAAGTACTAATGGGCGGAAAGAGTTATGAAGCAGAAAATATTGTTAATATCCACACAGTCAATGCAATTCAAATTTATTGCAATTTAGTGAGCGGTTCTTATAATAACGGTGAACCGGTACACGTGCTTTATCATTTTTTTCCTAAAGTGCCGGCCGGATATAAGATGGTAGAATCGCCACATTTACCTATATATTTATCTGTTACTGGAGATATTATCAGTACAATTGTGGTAAGAGTGTTGGATCAATCAGGGAAATTGATCAATTTTAGAGGTGAAGAAGTAACGACACGATTACACTTGCGTAAGGTTGAATGAGATGAAGTTATATAACTCAAAAACGTCGAATCGAAAGAGGAACCATATTGTTAAGAAGAAGAAGAAGAAGAACACAGCAAACCGGTCAGCCTATAAATTGGGTAGCGATATGAAAAATGTGTGCAGTAGCCTAAAAAAAGTGAAGAAGTTAACAACAGAAAATCGTATATTCTTAGAAGATTTGGGCTATAAACTACTAAAATAATGGACATTTTAAATGTTACCGACAAAGTTAAATCTAACAATGCAATAGTAAGTTACGAGTATCATTCATACCAACCTTATGGATCGGCAAGTTTTGATAATAATGATGAAATTAGGATAACGGTTCCTGAAACTGACAATTATACATTACCAGGAGAGAGTTATTTATATGTAGAGGGTACTCTACGGAAAGTTGGTGAGGATGGGAATGTTAAAAACGAGGCTAGTAAGAATTCAAAATTAGTCAACAACCCAGCAGGCTTTATGATTAGCGATCTTCGGTATTTAATGAATGGTGTTCAAGTGGATTCCGTTAGAAACGTGGGAGTGACATCATGTATGAAAGGATATTTTTCGTATAATAAAAATGAAATGATTAAATTACAAAATGCAGGGTGGGACATTGACAAAAAAGGTTTCTGCGATATAGTCGATGACAATGGACATTTTGCAATTAGTGTACCGCTTAAAAGTATTTTAGGATTTGCGGAAGATTTTAAGAAAGTTGTATTAAACTGTAGACAAGAGTTGGTACTCATTCGGAATAACGATGATAACGATGTAATTGTTCAAAGTGAAGCTGAAAAAGAAAAAGTAAAATTGACAATAGATAAAATTATTTGGAGAATACCTCAAATTGCAGTCGGTCTACGAGAACAGTTAGCCTTGACAAAATTAACTGACAAAAATCAAAATATCAATTTATGGTTTAGAAGTTGGGAGATTCATGAGTATCCGTCATTGCCGCAAACAACAAGACATACATGGGCCGTAAAGACGGCGCCGCAACTCGAAACGCCCAGATATATTATTTTCGGTTTTCAAACCAATCGAAAAGGCCAGATGAAGTCTTCAATGGCTCTATTTGATAATATAAAGTTGACAAACCTAAGTGTATTTTTGAACGGTACAAGATTTCCGTATGATAATTTAAATATTGATTTTGATAGCAATAAATATGCTATTGTGTACGATATGTATAGCAGATTCCAACAATCATACTACTATGTGCCAGAAAGTGAACCAATGTTTTCACCAGCAGAATTTAAAGAGAAAATTCCATTAGTAGGAATCGATTGTACGTATCAGGCAGACACTATTCACAAAAGTGGCGTTGAAATTAAAATTGAATTTACTTCAAAAGAACCAGTTCCGGCTAATACAACAGCATACTGTTTAATTTTGCACGATAAGGCGTTTTATTATGCACCACTAACAAAAGTGGTAAAAGAATTGTTGTAAAAGAGGTGTTACCCGTCCTGCTGCAATTCCCTGTTGCTATAAAACAAGGAGGAGCGATTGTCATTATAAAAGTAGTGTAATTTGCTTTACACATCAGTCAAGTACAAGAAGTGAATGAATTAAGAAGTACACAAACAAATTATGGATACATTGGACTATATCATAATCGACATTCAAGGTTTTTACGATAGTAATGATAAATTACTACCGAAAGAAGTGGCTATTTGTGATAGCGAACGTCGAATTAGCCATTATTTGTTTGAGGCTCCCCATTCTGTAAATTGTTTACCTGCTAAGCAACGTCGAACAGCACATTGGTTAACTTCGAATTTCCACCATTTGGAATGGACTAGTGGAAATGTACCACTCAACAAAATTGATAAAATTATTCGAGTGTTTAGTAAAAAAGCTAAAAACATTTATGTGAGAGGTGAGCAAAAATCACAATATCTACAGAAAATATTGGATCGGCCAATTGAGGACATTAAAAGATTGGATATAAAGTTGTCAGCGTCTCACCCAAAGTGTACGTATCACAAAGATACAGATTATACAATGTGTGCATTAACAAATGTGTATTATATCTACGATAAAATGTCAAATCCTATCAATTATTACATGCAAGATGAAGAAGAAGAAGAAACAATTTTATAAAAGAGGTTGCGACGAAACAACCTTCAGCAAATGGAGTAGAACAGAAAAAAGAACAAATGTACAGCAAACTTGAATGCATATAATTGAGTCGGAAAGTGAAATAATATCAGACGGCATTGGTTCACAACTGTGTTAACATGGAAACAGTTCGACAGTATACTTGTAACTTAAAGTATTATGTTATTAATTATTTAAGAAGGATTAACAATGCATTATCAAAATATATCGGTAGAGACGGGACACCATTTCTAGAAGATCAACGTGCTACTAATTCTACATTAATTTATTTGCTAAAACGAATGACACCATTGGAACTCGCTACTTTATGGCCCATATTACCGGACCACATACGCACAATGAAATGTTTACAAGGAAGATTGCCATGCAATGAACATTTCAACACGGCTAATTGGATGACACATGTCGATGGACCACCACCAATGAAGAAGGATTGTTTCTTTTGCAAGAGTATCGTAAATTGTGATTGCTGTTATTGTTATTGTTCAATGTATATTGTTTAATAAATATTCAATGTATCCATGATTAGGAAATAAAAAATGTTTTTTATAATATAACTTGTTTTAATTGCGGCAACTAAAAAAATAAACAAAAAAGAAAGAGAAAAAAAAGAAAGAGAAAAAAAAAGAAAGAGAAAAAAAAGAAAGAGAAAAAAAAGAAAGAGGAAAAAAAAGAGAATGATGGTTAGAAGGAATCTCCTCCTAGTCTCCTCCTACTCTCCTCCTACTTTCCTCCCACAAAGAGAGAGGGAAGAGTGGGGGTAGGAGTGGGGAAAACGTCTAAAAATACGTTCGTCCCCCCCCCCCCCCCCCTTCGGCAGCGGGGAGGCGTCAAAATAAAATTACCCCCTCCAGTTACGCCCATTGCCACGCCCCCTCCTTGGCTCCTCCCACGCCACGCCCCCTTGGCCACTCCCCGCCCCGCCCCCTCCTTGGCTCCTCCCCCACGCCCCAGTTGGCTACTCCGCCCACCCCCCGAAAAAAATTTAACCTCGATTCCCCCTCACTTGTTTTACTTTCGCTACCGTTTACTGACCTCAAAATTGGGTATAAAAGAAGTCAGAACAAACCAAGAAATCACATCCAGTGCAAGTTTTGGAACGAACAACATCTCCACTCTAAAATGGAAGGTAAGTGGTCTTTATTTATATTTTGGTGATTGAATATTTTTAACATATTTTGGATATTCTTATTTTGTGTGTTTGTTTTTGCTTTTAGGTAACAAGATCATTTGCATCGACGATTTTCTGAACTCCAGCATGGATGGGAATATGTTAGGTATTTTGTTTTTTTTTAATTCTATTTAATCAAATGTATCTTATTTATTGTCTATTGTTTTAAGGTGAAGTTGAGAAAACGAGCACCACCAATTCAGATGCACATCCTAACATAATTGGACCTGATGTAAAAAGTATTTAAAACACGTCTTATTTAAATGTTTCTAGATTATCTATTGTTATTGTTTTCAGTTTCATTTGATGAATCATGGGATGATTTTGATTTGTTTACAAATGACAAAAAGAAATCAGTGGCAGATGATTCATCAAATAAATTGCTTTCGAAGGAGAAAGGCGAACCGGCAACTGATCGATCGTTGAAAGCGAAAAAGGAACGAAAGACTAAAGGTTATTTCCGGGTTGATTAGATATTTTATTATGTATTATTTTCTATTCCTAATTATAATTTTAATGCATAATTATTGTGTACAGGGCGAACGAATCCTATGTGTTCAATGCCGTTACTTGTTGGATCGCCTTCTAACCACCAACCTTCGACATTATCCAAGCAGGGCCAAAAAAACAAATACAGCAGCAGCACACATCAACCACAACGCCCTCAGAGCATACACCTAGTCGAACCGCAAACAAAAAATCCTTCATTCCAAATCCAACAAAATATGCAAATCCAACCACCACAACAATCCTCATTCCAAATTATTGCACAACCTCAACCCTCAAACCAGTTTGTCATCGTGCAAAACGATTCCACGTATTACGCGATGCCGACTGGACAAAATTATGTCGCGGTACCGACTGGGCAAAATTATACATTTCCTCAGTCATTGGTAAACTTGGTGGTTTCCCAGCCAGGTTTTGATGCATCACTTGCAACCAATGACGTGAGAGGTAAGTCCTGTATTTTTTGTAATATTTAATGATATTTATTAATTGCAATGTTTTTTGTTTAATTGCAGGGACAAAATCGAGCACACCTGGGCCACAGCAATCAGCTCAGATGACTCAGTCTCCGTTGCGATTGTGGCCTGCAGGTGGGTGCCAAAGATCTTCCAGCCAAGTCGAGTCGGAAAATAATACTGATGGTCGATTTGCAGTTTCGGATATGGGAGACAGTGAGCTGGGTGGCTTGTTTAAATCAGTGCGGTTATCACAAGAAATTACACTTTCTCAAGATAACGGTGCTGTTCGATCTTCTGTCCGTGAATTGCAAATAACCAATACAGTTTTACCTGGAAGATCTTCATCAGCAGATGTAGTAAGAGCAACTAACCCCAATCTTAACGCTCCTCCACCGACAATTATACCACCCAACCAGATTCCTCCCTTAACCACTACTACTAACAATTTCGAAGAGTTTATGCGAGCCATCATTTGTGATAAAGGAACAATTCGTTCTATGCAAGCTCGCAAAGACTCTTTCATGACATCCATTGATGATCGATTGGAAAGAATTGATAGTATAATCGATAATTTGAATAGTTTTTCAAAGCCTGATGTGGTTGAGTTCGTTGTGCAATCTACTAATTCTAACACTCCTGACGTTAGTAATTACTTAGCTGCAAAACGAAATCAGCTACGAGAGGAGCATTATTCATTGACAAGTTTAAAAAAACGTTTAAAAGAAATTTAATTGTGAAAGCACATTACATTTTTGTAACTATTTTTTAAATTTGTCAATTTGTTTCAAGTCTAATTCTTTTCAAACAATTGTAATGAGGTGTTTGATTGCTACATCTGCTTTTGTGGTCATTGTCTGTTGCTAGTCGTGTGTGGTTGATGTGTGTCGCTCCTAGTCATTTGGATGTGTGTTACCATCTGTCAGGGAATTATTTTATAGTTCTTATTTAGTATTAGTTTTTTTATAGTTTTTATTTAGTATTAGTTTTTATATTTAATTATTAATATTATTTGTAATATATAACTGTTGACAATTCAATTTCTTTTCATTCACCCTTCAAAAATTAAGTTGTACGCAGGGTTGGGTTTTTTATAGCATTATTATGTCGGAAAATGTTGAAAATCACTGCTTGTCATTACCAATAATAAATTTTGATCTTAACGAGTTTCGATATAAACGACATAGTGATCTATTTGGAGGAAATTGCAAAAGAGGTCTTATTATAGGCCCTTCTGGCTGCGGTAAAACAAATGCAATGCTATCATTATTACTTGCAACCAACGGTTTACGTTTTAAAAACATATACTTGTGTTCAAAATCATTATTTCAAAATAAATACGCGTATCTACGATCAATAGTAAAAGACGTGCCAGAATGTGGTTATTTTGAGTTTTCGGATGTTGAATCACTTGGACCGCCTGAAAATATTAAAGAATATTCCATTGTTATATTTGATGATATTCCACCGACCGGTCATAATGTAATTAAGGAATTTTTTTCATACGGTCGACACAAAAATGTTGATTGTTTTAAAATATGCCAAAGTTACAGTGCCATTCAAAAGCAATTGGTTCGAGACAATTGTAATTTATTGGTAATATTTAAGCAAGATGCAACAAATTTAAAGCATATTTTCAATGATCACGTAATAGGTGACATGACATTGAATACATTTCTAGAAACTTGCACAGAATGTTGTAAGCAACCTTATTCTCCATTCGTAATTGATTTAGATTGTCCTGTAACGAATGGTCGTTATCGAAAAGGTTTCGATAAATTTCTGACTATTTAAAAAGCGCTGTAACGATGCAGATGTTATCAGTGTTTACAGACACTTTGCGTTCTTAACATGGATAAAGACATTGCAAAGCAACTCGTGGAAGCACGTAGTGCTTTGCGTGATAAAATTCGATCGTTAAAAACAGATATTGCAGACTCAAAAGAACATCTTGCCGCAACGTTATTACCCTTGAGTGAACCACTGAAACAAATCGCTAGTAAATTCAATGAAGAATTTGTTCCTATTGATTCTAGTTATGTTAAAGAAAAAGAAACGGGATTTGGTTCAAGTAGAAAATCGCAAATACGCAGAAAAATATTTACTACACCGCAATCCAATGTAACCTCATCTGAGGAAACTATTAGAAAACGTCCGTTGAAAATTAAAGTACACAAACGAATATTTACACCCATTAAAACGTCATCATCAACACCCAGAAGACCGAGACATCAATTGCATTTGAAAAAAGATATTATTACATCAACACCGATTGAGGATACTGCAACAGGATACACTGAAGAAGTTTATCAAACTTCACCGCCAAGAACAGGAAACGTCACACATGATGACGATGATGATGATGAGGATGATGATGATGATGAAGAGATCGTAGATTCTGATGATGACGCTACAGTCCTACGGACTGCTACCACACGTTTAGATGAAGCTCATGATAGACTGGTAGACGAACTTAATACTTCGTCAGTCCTACAACAAACCCTGAAACAATTTCATCATATACCTCGCGCATATTTGATTGACTTTAAATTAGATCGTGGAGATAAATTCGATACTCGTTATGGAGTTCGTCAAACATTTGATGGTGTTTTGTATATCGGAAACGCGGCACTTAAGTTTGATGGAGCAAATGTTGTTATTAACGATGTGCCATATAAGGGCACTACCGGTCTATACGAATTACTTTTCAAAAAGGACCCTTACACTTTTAAACCTGACGATGTTCGAAATTATAAACGTATTTTAGAGCAAACATCTGCGACGCGATTTAATTATGATCCAAGCGGAAAACGTATTGGTAGTAAAGCTTTGAAATATGTAAACATTATTAAGCCAATTTTAAATGGTCAACCTCCAAAAGTGTGGTGGACTAAAAAATGGAAAGTTGGACGCGGTTTGCAAAAAAAAATTATTCCCAATTCTTCCTTAGAATTGCAATATTGGGATAATCCGAATGAACTTGTAGATAGATTACGCTTATTATTAGCTTCACAAAGTGCTGGCAATAATGCGCATACAAATGAAATAATTTCAATAATTGAAGAATTGAAGGAAGCAAACATTATAAAGTAATATAAGTGTGGCTCCTGAAATAAACATATGTTATTATCTCATTAGACACCAGACGAGCAACCGGTGTATAAAATGAGTTTAGACAAATTTGGAAATTCTATTTTTGGTGCAATGACTGTTGACAAATTTGGAAAACATGTACATGGGCATAGTGTCTCGAGCTATATTAAAAAATCTAACAATTTAGACAAGATAATTCAGAGGTATTTTAAATTCGATGAAACAGATAAAGATAGAAGATATAGGTTAATTTTGACACTTGCCGGCAACGGAAACGTATCTTCCGATGGATTCTATACAATTGATAATAAGGGGGGTGATATATTATATAAAAACACATTATACGCTGGAAAAGTTCTTAAAACAAATTACCTGGGAAATGTAATTCTATTTATTAATGAAAAGTATGTATTGTCTGAATTAACAAACCTTAAATTGAATGATACAATACAAATTAAGCGCAGATTTGCAGCGACTCCAGAAGGTGTCGATAAGAAGTTTTGCATTGAGATATTAATCGAACAAAATACTAATGAAACCCAACATTAAACGCGATGTAATTGATGAAATTCACGCCCCAGTTCGGAAACATTTTCGTAGACGTCGAGTAATATTGAAGAGTTTAAATGATTTATACCAAGCGGATTTAGTTGAAATGATACCTTATGCCAAGGAAAATAAAGGATACAAATATATATTGATGGTTATAAATGCTTTTTCTAAATTTGGGTGGGCTTTACCGTTAAAAACAAAAACTGGAAAAGAAGTTGCCTTACAAATGGAAAAATTGTTGAAAAAGAGGCAGATACCTGCAAATATTCAAACAGACAATGGTACTGAGTTTTACAACAACAATTTTAAAAAACTATGTGAAAAATATGGAATTAATCATTACAGCACATTTTCATCTTTAAAAAGTTCAATTGTTGAACGGTACAATAGAACTATTAAAGAACTGATGTGGAAGGAATTTAGCATGCAAGGCAATTATAATTGGATTAGTATTCTACAAAATATAATTAATAAATATAATAATACAAAACATAGAACAATTGGTATGAAACCAAAACAAGTAAATAAAAATAAGGAAAAATTATTGTTAAATTCTGTGTACAGTAATTTAAAAGTTTTTGATGGATTTAGGAAGAAATTTAAAGTTAGTGACCACGTAAGGATTAGCAAACATCGTCAAGCATTTGATAAAAATTACACCCCAAATTGGTCCAACGAAATCTTCACAGTATCCAAAGTTCAAAACACGAACCCCAGAACATATCTACTACGAGATATAAAAAACCAGGACATAATTGGAGGATTCTATGAGGAAGAATTAAAAAAAGTTCAACATCAGGATGTATATCTCGTCGAAAAAGTTATTAAAAGAATGAAGAATAAAGTTTTAGTAAAATGGTTGGGTTTGGATGATTCACATAATTCATGGATATCAAATAAAAATGTTTTATAAATATTTAGTCTTTTATTAAATTATAATGTGTTATGGATCCGCAACCACACGAGCGCGTTATCCTCCGGGCAAATAATGGCCGTATACTCTGCCCTCTGGATGAGGATATTTGCCCGGGGTAGAGGAATTGGCGGTATCGAGTCATCCAGCTCGATTATGGTGACCTGTAAATTATTATAATCTCAATTTTCTCTTATTTACATGCACGTATTAACTTGTTTACTCGCTTGTTGTTGAATCGCCTGCAATATTCCTCTCTAATTTCGTTGTAGATTTGTATGCGGTCTGTAATAAAAAAATATAAAACATAAAATATATGTAATACAAATGTAAATGTTTCTTTATAAATACAAAACATATTTTTTTAAATGTTGTTTTATTTAAAATAAATTACTCACCCATGATTCACTTTAACACTTTAAAACCGCTGTTCAGTTTGTTCCTCTCAACTTAGTGTGTTGGTGCTTAAATAGCTTGTAAACCGAGGAGGATGTATAAGGAGGAGGGGTTTAAAGTAAAACACCTCTTAAAAGATTTTGAGTTAACTTCTACTCATAAAGGTGTGGTAAAATTAAAAGGTGGGACTAAAATTACCTTTACTCATAAAGGTGTGGTTAAATTAAAAGGCGGGGCAAAAATTGCAACACTTTTTGAAAATTTATAAGGCGGAGCTAAATTGCAATACTTTTGACCGTTACAATAAGGTTACAATATTAATATAAAATAACCGGCTATTTTTCCATAGATCAAATCAATTTTTGCATTGTCAAATATAAGAACACAAATTAAAGTTTATCTACAATGAGTTTTGTTAATACTTTACAAGCAATCGCTCTAAAACAAGTGTGTTTAAATGTAATAGAAGATCGGTTAGATGTAAAAAAAATGGTACGCCTAGCAGAAATACCAAAATGTTTGGGTAAGACAATTTTTGACAACTGGTGTTTTTATGTTTGGACATTTGGACATTTACGACAAGCAAATATGTATTCGGTTCTTTGTAAATGCCGACCATTTACATGTCACAATCCATTACCTAAATATATAGTGGATTTTTTATTAAATCCTAATGGTAATATTTCCAAAATTATGAACATTCCACAAAATCCATTTTTAGTGTTAGTTAAAAAAAGATTTTGGATTGATACACAGGGAAAGAGATATTGCCGTTGGTGTAGAAAAAAAATTTACAATTTAGAACCTAATACAAAATTATTCAGGATAAAATACGAAAAGAATATTTTATTTCGAAAAGACAAATTGCATACATGGATATTAGAACGAAAACGTTATTGTGAATTTTGTTTCTTCACACCGTTATTCGAGCTAACAAAACATACTGTAAAACGTAAACGAACAGATAGTTCATCTTCATCATCTTCTACTTCATCAGTGTGGGACACATCGACTGACATGGATGAAGAAGAGGATTAAAATGATTGTAAAATGTTTTTTTCTCTGTGTGAGTGTGTGCATGTGTGAGTGAATGTGTTGTTCTTCGTCATATTAAATTTACCCCTCCTCATAGTTAAACCTCCTCCTTTTCTTTTCTTGATTAAGTTCACTATATAAAGGTAACGTATTGGCCCAAGCATCATATCGTGTGTTGACGTGTAAAGCAACTTACTCTTTTATTACATTTAAAGCATGTTTTTGTGCGAATATTGTGGTAAAAATTTTACAAGAAGAGACAACTTAAAACGACACGAAAAAAACTCGTGTGTTTCCAAGCAAAACTCATATGTAAGCAATAGAGGAGAAAAGCCAACAATCAAACTTATTCTACCCCGATCCGCACAACAGGGAGATATCAAAATGGTAAATCCACTTCCATCAACATCTTTGGAAAATCCATCCACATCGAAACAAGTTTGTGAAATTCCAAATAAACGACAAAAACTTGCATCAACATCAAAACACAGAATATGTGATGTATGTAACATAACAGTAGATAGCGCATGTTTTGCCGCCCATTTGAGAACTAATTTACACAAAAGTAATGCATTTATTATTGTTGATGATGGAGTAGAGGAAATATCTACAGCTTATGGGGGCAAAATAACAAGTTACCGAATCACCGAACCTGGACACTATGTTGATTTAGACAAGTTTTCCATTTCAGTGAGGGAGAAAATTATTACTCTCATTGAAAGTAAATTGGCGGTTATTGGAAATTTTAAATTAAACATGGAATCCTTTGCATTGTACTTTTTGACAGCAAAAGAAAATGTTGAAATAAAATCATTTAACACGTCGAACAAAATTATCACCACTGCAACGAATCTATATGAGACATACGCACACTTCCTCGACGAAATTAAAACCAAGATGTCAGAATTTCAGGAGAAAGATTCAGGTAAAGTTAGAAACTTGGTGATTTTTAATGTTATAATTATTATTTTTTTTTCTTTTTTTTAAGGTTGGACATTATTTCAAATTACAAGCATTGAACTTAATTTCAATGTATATAATCCAATGAGAGCATCTAGTTACATCGAGTTACCTGCTTCAATAAAGGCAAAACGTGCAGTAATCAATGTTTACAATACCGACAATGCATGCTTTGCTTGGGCTATAACTTCAGCACTTCGGGTTCCAACAGGACTGGCACAGAGACCATCTTCATATCCACATTACTCAACAGTATGTGACTTTTCAAATTTACAATTTCCAGTTACAATAAAAGATATCAATATATTTGAAGGTAAAAATAATATTTCAATAAACGTTTATGGCGCTAATGAATATTTTAACGAAAATAAAATGGACTATGAATTCGTTCCATTACGAATATCAAAGAATAAGAAAATAGTTCATATAAACTTGTTGTATATTTCAATAGACAATCAGAATCATTATTGCTGGATTAAAAATTTGTCGCGTTTAATTGGAACTCAAATATCATTACATGGTCATGAAAAATTTATATGCGAAGGTTGTTTAATTTACTTTTCTAAAAAAGATGAATTAAAAAGACATCAAGAAGAAGATTGTGGAAATGTAAAAGCTGTTCTTCCGAACTGTAGTAAAAAAATTAATAAATTGGGTGAAGAAGTTCTGGGAAATATATTAGAGTTTGAAAATTATCAAAAACAAATGAAAATTCCTTTTGTAGTTTATGCTGATTTTGAGGCATTGTTAGTAAATGTTAACAATAATACTACTTATACAGATTCGAGTAAACCGTACACAGTTAAATGTTTTCGTCATGAACCTTATGCTTTTGCATACCACATAAAATGTTCATATGATGATAGTCTTTCAAAGTTTAATATATATAATGGAGAAAATGCTGCACAAGAATTTGTAAACAAATTAGAAGACGATATTAAAATTATTTATAAAAATTATTTAGGAGTACGTAAAGAAATGTTACCATTAACACCGGAAGAAAAACTAATATATGAAAGAAATGTATGTCATATTTGCGAAAGGACATTGTCAGTAAATGATAAAGTATATGATCATGATCACTTAACAGGAAAGTTTCGTGGCCCAGCCCATTCCGTTTGCAATATTAATTATAAAATTCCAAAATATATTCCAATATTTTTTCATAATCTTTCAAATTATGACAGTCATATGTTTGTAAAAAATATTGCATTAAACAAGGAAGATGTTGATGTTATTGCACAAAACAAAGAAAAGTATATAACTTTTACAAAAAATGTGCACGTTGGTGAATATATTAATGGTAACGGAAAAAAGAGAAAAGTATTTATAAAACTAAGGTTTGTAGATTCATTTAAATTTTTATCACAATCATTAGAAACATTGGGATCACTTTTGGACAATGATCAGTGTGTTGAAATAAGAAAAAGGTTTCAGGAGGATGAACAATTTAATCTAATACGGCAGAAAGGCGTTTTTCCTTATAGTTTTATGAATTCATTTGAAAAATTAAATTACAATCATTTGCCAAGTGAGGATGAGTTTTATGATCATTTAACGGATGAAAAAATATCCAGAAAAAACTATGAGAGAGCTTGTAAAGTGTGGGACGTATTTAATTGTAATTCATTACGTGATTACGTAAACACTTATTTGACATCTGATGTGTTGTTGCTTGTTGACGTATTTGAAAATTTTCGAAAAATGTCATTAGATTTCTACAAACTCGACCCTGCACACTATTTCACAGCGCCAGGATTTGCTTGGGACGCTTTGTTAAGGATGACAAATGTAAAATTGGAATTATTGACAGACATTGACATGTTACATTTTTTTAAAAAGGGTATCAGAGGTGGATTAAGTATGTGCACTCAACGAAAAGCTGAAGCAAATAATAAGTTTTTACCAAATTTTAATGCTTCTGAACCAACTTCATATATTCTTTATTTAGATGCTACAAATTTGTATGGGTATGCTATGAGATAATAATAATAATAATAATAATAACGTTTATTGCCCAACAGAAGATCCATTTACAGGACAATTTTACAGAATAAAAAATAAGAAATATATTAGAAACAAAAATGCACATATAACAAAACAATCGATCGAATATTAATCAGACACTATATTACAGTTTATCAAAAAATATATCACTATAATGTTTCATAGCACTTCGACACATAACTGGCACAGGCGCACGGCGTAGACAGTTGGTACGCGCTCCGGGAATGTAGAAGGAACTGCTGTGTCTAGAGTTTAATCGCGGTATATGGAAATTAATTCTAGATAGATGAGATGTAAGCTTCCTGTTGGAAAGTTTCGCTGGCTTGATCAAAATGAAATTCTCGAGTTTGATATCGCATCACTGGAAGATGATGGTGAGATGGGTTATGTGTTAGAAGTTGATTTAAAATATCCAGTAGCTTTACAGGATTATCATAATGATTTTCCTTTTTGCCCAGAATCGGCAATACCTCCAAATTCAAAATATTCTAAATTAATTCCTACCTTATATGACAAAGAAAAATATATTATTCATTATAAAAATCTAAAACAATGTTTAACACAAGGCTTAAAATTGCGACGGATACATAGAATTTTAGAATTTAAACAAGATAATTGGATGCAAAAATATATTGATTTCAATACTAGTAAGAGAGAACAATCTAAAAATGAATTTGAACGCAATCATTACAAAAGTATGAATAATGTTGTATTTGGAAAAACGATGGAAAATGTTGAAAATCGCGTTGATATTAAATTATGTACGCATTGGGATTCTCATTTCAGGAAACCTGGTGCAGAATTTTATATATCGAAACCAAATTTTAAATCTTCAAAAATATTTTGTAATAATTTAGTGGCTGTGGAAATGGGTGTTCTCAAAGTGCAGTACACAAAACCACTGTATGTAGGATTTTCTATTTTAGAATTATCCAAAACTGTAATGTATGATTTTTTCTATAGTTTCCTTAAGAGAAAGTACGATAACAACGTAACATTATTGTACACAGATACAGATTCGTTAGTTCTTCAAGTTTTTACAGAAAATGTCTACGATGATATTAAAATTAATATTGATAAGTTTGATACATCCAACTATCCAGTTGACAATCAGCATTGCATCATTCCAAATAAATCTTACATCGGAAAAATTAAAGACGAATTTAAAGGTCAGATCATTGAATCATTTTATGGAACTGGTGCTAAGGCGTATTGTGTAAATTTACTCAATTCAAGCTCGATTAAAAAAGCTAAAGGTGTTAAAAAATATGTAATAAAAAAACATTTAACGGTAAATGATTACATTACTGTAGTGGAGAATGGGGGTGCAGTTTATAAAAAAATGTACAAATTTAGATCCAGTTATCATAATATGTTTACAGAACTTCAAAACAAAATTGCATTGAATTCAAAAGACGACAAAAGATACATTTTAAATGATAAATATCATACATTAGCATGGGGCCATTTACGTATAGCGGATTTAGAAAACGAAAAGGTGTTGGATAAAATGATTAACGATGCAATTCAAGAGCTTGATTAAACATTCAATTATATTTTTATTTTTTATAAACCTGGGTAAGAAACGCTTACTCTTTCGATACAATTACATTATAAGTATTATAAAGTTATTTGTATCTTTAATAAATGTATGTCTGAACAATTATAATTTAAATATTGCTTTAAATATTACTTTGAAATATATTTTGATTTTTCATAAACGTGGGTAAAAACACACTTACTCTTTCGATACAATTGAATTATAATTATTATAAGGTTATTTGTATCTTTAATAAATGTATGTCTGAACAATTATAATTTTAATTCTATTTTTATGTATATTTGTATTATTTTAAATATATTGCTTCAAATATTACTTTTGCCTACTTTATTATAAAACCACTATCCATTATAAATATTTCCCCAGGTAACTGCTTTTAAATATCTGATTTAATTAATTTAAAATATTTTTTTTTTATTTCATGAAACATTTCTACAATCAAAAAAAAATATATAAAAAAAGTACTCCCTCTTCTTCCTTCTTAGCCCAAATTCAAAAACCTCCTCCTCATCCCCCCCCCCTCCTCATCCCCCCCCCCCCTCCCCCCCTCCTCATCCTCCTCATCCTTCTCCTCCTCCTCCCACGAGATAGCCGATTCTAGAACCTCCTCCTCCGCGAGGAGGAGGAGGTTCTAGAATCGGCTATCTCTCCCTACTCACATAATACTCTCTGTTGAACCCAATTAGCGTACACCTTATCTATATCCATTTAAATTAATGTCGAAACCACATAAGGTGTACACTAATTTCATTCATGGGACAGTAATTAATAGGTGGGCTATTTTTCTTTTAATGATGCCAACTATAATATAATATATGTATAATTATAATATAAAATAAATAAATGTGTAGATAACAAAATTCAAATATTAATTGTAATTTCAAAATTATTAATATAATTATTTCATTTTCACGTTCCACGAATGGACATATATGTACGTCCCTTGTACGTACATGCGTGTACGTCCCATGTACGTACATGTACGTCCCATGTACGTACATGGCAAACGTCCCATGTACGTACACGGGTGTACGTCCTATGTACGTACAATGTTGTGTCAAACGGACGTACTATGTACGTACATAGTACGAACACGGACGAATCTGTACGTACATACGACGAACGCGTGGACGAATCGGTACGTCCATAGTACGTACATAGGACGTACTTGTGCTACTAGGGATAATTCGAGTCTATTTTAATTGCCTAGCAGCAGTTTCAATAAATAATAAAACACCATAACACTTCTTTCCTGCCCCCAACGTTTCTTAACTCTGAAAACAGTGTCTATACTGATGTTCACCAATCGAAGAATTTGTCTAATAGGAAACCCATCTTTTATTTTAATAAGAATTCGAATTTGTAAATTGTTGTCTAAATCAAGGACGGTTGAGTATACGCTAAGAAGGATCGACAGAATCGAGGATTTTGGAGTGAGGGTAGAGATCGCTTACGTCACAAATGCGCGCTGATTTTAAATGTGGTTTACATGGTAAACTTGAGGTAAACATGCATAAGCTGTAAAATTTCTGACATTCGTTGTTTTTTAAAAGAGTTCAATTTGAAGCTTTAAACAAGTGTTGTCCACTCCCAGACTAAGCATGAAGTAAAATTTCGAGTTTAGAAAAGCCCCGTGAAAATTTGTCGAGGGTCGCGCAGCGACCCGAGACAAATTTTCTGGGCTTTTCTAAACTCGAAATTTTACTTCATGCGTCACGCGTATAAAACGCGATTTCAAGTAAAGTTAAAATATACATAAATTTCACAATATTTTAGTGTTTTATACGCGTGGCGCATGAAGTAAAATTTCGAGTTTAGAAAAGCCCCGTGAAAATTTGTCTCGGGTCGCTGCGCGACCCTCGACAAATTTTCTAGGCGGGGCTTTTCTAAACTCGAAATTTTACTTCATGCTTACTCTGGGAGTGGAAAACCCTTGTGTAAAGCTTCAAATTGAATTTAAAAAAAAACAGGGAATATCTAAATATTTACAGAAAAAGGGCGAGAACTAGGGCCTGCGGAGAAAGGGTTAGGGGAAAAAATGGAAAGATACAATTAGTGATTAAACTAAACCAGTGTAGAAAATTTATTACTTGTTTTATTTAATATTAAATTTATCTTCACGTAACTCATACCGAAACATTCATTATATGTTGTTCATTCAATAATTTCCCTTAAAATATTATAATCCTCTTTGTAAAACATCTTAAAATATTTTCGAAAGTAACGATATATTATTCATTTAATTATTTCGGAATATCTTGTATATTTAATAATTCAACTTTAAAGATTAAAATCTTCTTTATAAAGGACCTTAAAATATTTGAGAAAAGTAACTATAAAATATAGCAATGTTCCTAATTAAATTGAGGATTAAAATCCTCCTTATAAAACACCTTAAAATATTTTAGAATAGTAACTATAAAATATAGCAGTGTTCCTAATTAAATTGAAACAAATTTTAAGGCATTTTTTTTTTTCACTGTAGTTTATTTGATGCGATTCCATCTGTTCGATCTTTCTTGGCTGGCGATCACCGATGATGACAGGCTAATGAAGGGGTTCCGATCGGAGGCCCCCCGGGGGACAGTCATTAGCGTTTGATAACATCTATGGTTACATATTGAGGGGAGGCCTACATATGTGCACTTTTGTACCGGAGTGTCGGCGGCAAGTGCAGCTTAGGGGATGATATTCTATTATTTAGTGGGGTGGATTCACCCCTACGGGTCGTGGAGAGACGACAAATTTTTGCACCAGCCGTCTCTTTGTCATTCGGACCTCTCTATAAAATAACAATTACGGGGGATTTATTTTGATGTGTGCATTTGTTAGAGGGATTGTGTTCCATTGTAAATAAATAAGTCATTTATGAGGAAATGCGACAAATTATAAAATATCTATATAAATTAAAATAACATCATCTACTTACTAAAACTGTTGAAAACAAACATGTGGAAGAAGATTTTACAGTTAAGGCTGCGCTCAACCCGTAATTATAATTAAGGCTGCGCTCAACCCGTACTGTCCCACAGTGGGCCAAAGCATAAATAACCTGGTCAAAATATGAAGATGTGTGAGAATATGCTTGAAATTGGTTTCTATTTGGTTTTTGGGGTCGCTGATTACGAATTTGATATCAATTTTTATTAAAATCGCTAGAATATTATAAGATTTATTAAATAAATCTGTCCGGTAATTTCCATGCCCGTTTCGCACACAAGGCCACAGCGGATGAAAAAAAAAAACACTCATTGAACATCGAATCCCCGTTTATTCACACTGTCATTGATCGAATTGTTTTTGTTTTTGTTATTCTTTTGTACGTTAATGTATTTTTTTTTTCTTCTCTATATTATTTTCCTTTTACTTTCATTCATTCATTAATCCCAATCAATTCCGTGGTCTACCGTGTTTGTTCATAAGTCCTCATAATCGACCCTATGAGGTGAAGCGTGTGTCCTTGTCTCTTTGTGTATTCCTATACTCTTATTGTTCTGCTGTTTATTTCTATTTTGCAAAATGTATACTTGCGTGTGTTGTAATGTGCAAGCAGATGATCATAAGATGGTTAATTGCTGCATATGCAAAAAACATTACAAAATTACCTGTATTGACATAACAATATCTGAAGCGCGTAAAATTAACTCAACATGTGGTCTCACTTGGACTTGCAAATTATGTAAACAACTAGGTGATGATATTAACGGTCTAAAATCGGCAATTATTTCACTGCAAGAAGAAATAAAACTTTTGAAATCGGAACCTACTTCATCCCTCACGACACTTTCTGAGAAAGAAAAGTTGATTCAGGAAATCCAAGACCGAGATAGACGTAAAAATAATATAATAATTTATGGCCTTCAAGAAAAGTGCAACAGCAAAACTGAGCAAAACGAAAGTGATGTACGCACGTTAACGGAGATTATGACTTTACTTTTTTTTTTATTTTTTTTTTTTTTTATTTTTTTGCCCCATCACCTCCTTCTCGCCACTGTGAGACCGATGTGTAACCCGCACTTGAACAGATCAAAGCTCTTCAAGCCCGAGCGCCCCATCAATCACACTTCCAATATATATTTTTTATCAGTATTATTATTACCACAAAATAAATAACAATTCTTAATAACAAGTGATGCGAACATAAAAAATAGTGTTTAAAGAAAAATACTTTATTTTATTATGCCACGAAGTCCGAGACTTTTATGTGGCAATCGCCTTTACTAGTTTTGTCTATTGTTACAAGTCAATCTAACAATAACAAACCCAGTCAGACTGGGTAAGTATGATTCATCGCGTGACGTAAATATGCGTCCTATTCGACTAAAAGTAGGCCAGGAATCATCATTGGGTTTTATATTTCGCAATATAAAAAAACTTAAATCGACTGATAAGTTCAAATATATTAACATTTCCAAAGACCAAACTCCGATGCGGTCTGAACTCTACAAAGAGACTAAGAAAGAACTTGATCGACGATCATCATTGGGCGAGTCCAATCTCCGAATTAAGTATCTTCGAGGAATGCCAACCATCATCACTGAGAACTCGGACCACTCGGAAAACTAGTCGCTCCCGGAAAAAATCATATATTAAATATATACTACCAAAACACTCGTGGCCTTCGTTCAAAAACGCACTTAATTTATCAAAATACATGTAGTGAAATATTCGATATAATATTGTTAACGGAAACGTGGCTTAACGAATGCATCATGAATTCCGAATTGTTTACCTCTGATTATACTGTTCTGCGCCGTGATAGAGATTTTAATTCCACTAATAGATCTACAGGTGGGGGTGTTTTGGTAGCTTTAAAAAATAATATTTCATTTAAATATCTTGATTTATCAAATATTCATCAACATATGCCGCTAATTGATCTTATTCTATGTAAATGCACTGTAAACTTTAACGTTTTTTATGTATTAGTACTATATATTCCCCCTGATATACAACTAAATGAAGTAGATAATTTCTTTGAGTCAATCGAACTTTTAATTTATGATAAACGAATTTTGATCGTTGGCGACTTCGTGTTCCAGCTTTTAACGATAACTTATTAGCAACAAAATGTAGAAAAGGAAATGCTTTATCTCGTTTCATCAATATGGTACACCTCAAACAATATAGCAATATTACTAACGTCAACAATAGGTTACTTGATTTAGTTCTAAGCAATTTTGACAGTAGTGTTTCCGTTGAAAGGGACGACTGTCCTCTAGTACCCGAAGATCCGCATCATCCCGCATTATCGATTTTGTTTAATGTTGAATCAAATGGAGTCAATCCGAATACTTTTCCTATCAACACAACTACCACATATGATTTTAGAAGGGCCAACTACAATAAACTTTATGATGATTTGCTAAATACAGATTGGTCTATTCTTGAATCATGCAATAATGTTAATGATGCATGCTCTAAGTTTTATAATATTTTATACAATGTTTTTGATAATTCTATACCATTACTTAAGCATACAAACAAAGCTAGATTTCCGCCATGGTTTAATCAGGAAATAAAACGATGTTTAAAAATGAAAAGCTATTTTCATCGTAAATGGAAATATTCTCGATCTCTTTACTTTCACAATGAATTTAAAAGAATGCGTAAGTTAAGTAAACAATTAATTTCTAACTCCTACACGGACTACATGCGCGTTGTTGAATCAAATATAAAAAGTAATCCGAATGATTTGTGGAAGTTCTTACATCAAAGAGCGGGTACAACACGAATCCCTGGAGAGTTACATGATGGAGATATCACGTATTCCTGTCCCCATGATATTGTCTCGGCCTTTGCTAATATATTTTCAAATGTTTTTACTTCAGAAGAATTAATTGATCCCGTGAATAACATTTCTTACTGTGAGAACTTAACTGTTCCAAATATTGAAGAAGCTGATGTTCTAAAAAGTGTTAACCATCTAAAAAATTCTAAGGCTTGTGGGGATGACCGGATTCCTAGTTTCGTCATTAAGGATTGCAAACTAACATTTATTCAGCCATTGACTGTATTATTTAACCTCTCTCTGCGAACAAACACATTTCCTAACGTATGGAAACATGCAATAATAAGTCCTGTCTTTAAACGTGGTGATAAATCTGATATAAAGAATTATCGACCTATCGCCATTCTTTGCAACTTTTCAAAAATTTTCGAGCACGTTGTGTATAATATTATTTATAGCCATGTAAAAAAATATATTTCACCCTATCAACATGGGTTCTTTAAAGGTCGATCAACAGTAACGAACTTAGCTAACATTTCACAACACCTATGTGAAGTTATTGATAATCGCAGTCAGGCTGACGTAATATACACGGACTTTTCGCAAGCCTTTGATAAAATTAATCATCAAATATTGCTACAAAAGCTAAACGATTTCGGACTATCACCTACATTTTTATCGTTCATTAAATCATACTTGGACAATCGCAGTAATTGTGTATATTATAATGGTTATAAATCTTATTCTTTTCAAAGTTCTTCTGGGGTACCACAGGGATCTAATCTGGGACCTTTACTATTTAATGTATATATTGATGACCTTATTAGTTCTCTCTCATGTTCTGTGTTAGCATATGCTGATGATTTAAAGATATATGGTACAATCAACAATGAAACTGACTGTATTCATTTACAACGTAACCTGAATAGCATTGAAGAATGGTGTGATACTAACAAGCTTAAACTAAATATCAAAAAATGTGTAGTTGTTACATATTCCCGCAAGAAGCATGTAACTACATATAACTATATGTGCAAAGACACCATTCTCCAACGTGACATCAAAATTAAAGATCTTGGGGTTATGTTTGATTCGAACGTAACATTTGTTGACCATATTAATACCATTAGTTCTTCAGCCTTTAGAATGCTTGGTTTTATAATGCGCTCATCAAAGTACTTTCACGACATACATTTATTAAAAGTTTTATATTTTGCTTTTGCTAGGAGCAAGCTAGAATATGCCTCCATAATCTGGTACCCATATTATGTGTCTCATTCTTTAACAATCGAACGTGTGCAAAAAAGGTTTATGAAGTATTTACATTTTAAATGGACTGGTATCTATTCCGATGTAACTGTCAACTATGAGGACTTACTTGTAAAATATGAATGTATTTCTTTATATGAACGTAGAAATATTTGTAGCGGATTATTTATGTTAAAGCTGATAGATGGGTTAGTCGATTCACCCGATTTGTTATCAAAAGTAAACTTCCATATTCCACGTCTTTCGTCTCGTCAACCACCAACGTTTTTAATACCAACTGCGACCTCTAACACTCTATTAAGAGCACCTATTGCTCACATGAGCAAGAACGCGAATTCCATTTATAGTGACATTTTTATTGGCATTAAAAATATTTAAATTTTGTTTTAATAATAAGTATTTAGTTCATAATTTAGTGTTATCTCCTATTATTATTTTTATATATTTGTTATGTTATATTTAGTTATTGTAAGAATTATATTATGTATTTGATAATTGTCCGTTTTGGATTTTTTCCGTTGGATAATAAATGGTCTTATTATTATTATTATTATTATTATTATTATTAATATTTCAAAATTCAAAATGGTGGATCCACTATGGCGGATCAAATATTCAAAAACCTGTATATAGAGAGTAAATGTCTATACTGATTTTCCAAAACATTAAGGTTTTCGTTATCACTAATTACATATTAAATGTCAAAAAATCAAAATTTAAAATGACGGATCAAAATTTTATAATTTATGAATCATACAAAATTCACACACTCGGGTTTTCAAGGTCTATGATTACGAATTTAATAAAAATAATAATAATAATAATAATAATAATAATAATAAATCATATTTATTTCTTGTAAATATACAGTAAAATTATATGGACACAAAATTACGCATATAAACAAGAAAATTGTCAAAATAAATAATAATAGCAATTTCTACAATTAAGAAAAATTAGATATTTATTCACTGACCGTATGCGATTCCATTTCAATTAGTTTATTTTTTATTTCACATTTGAATGCATTTATTTGATTGATATTTTGATACTGCAGACGGAGTTTATTATATAGTCTTATCATCATATAGTGTAGTGCTTTTTCCAAAAGTGTCAGTGCGTGTTATGAGTAATTATAGGTCTTGTACCGATTTCTTATATTATATACATTCATATTTAGATTTTGACTAAAAAGGTATTTGTTTTTATAAATGGAAATTAAGCATTGTTGTATATAAATTGCTGCCACTGTTAGAAGACCGTTTGCTCTAAAAACTCCTCTGCACGAATCTCTATATTTCATGTTATAGACAAGTCTTATTGCAGTTTTTTGTGTAATGAAAATACTGTCAACACCGCTAGCAGCCCCCTAACATATTATGCCGTATTTCGGGTATAAGGTATTGTCTGTTGACAGATGACGCGATTCCCTCCAACGATACCTGTGCCGGTAGTTTACGCGCTGCTCAGCAAAATCGCCAATGTAAGAATAATAGCAAGTAGTAGCAACTAGTTCTTAGTTTTTCCTCTTCAGTATAAAAATACGAAGCAAGGAAGCTATTTTTCCAAGCGGGGAAACGCGGAGAAATTTTTGTACAACATAATTTGTAAATATTTTACACTACATAAATGAGGTTAAAAGAAACGCGAGATTTGTGAAGATATATTCAATATATTCGTGTGTATATCTGTTAAACTTACCTTTCGGAGTGCAATCCATTATTAGAAGACGCGAATCGAATCGTAAAGGAATTTAAGTTTATTAAAAAGCAAATACAATCTAAGGATTTTCAAAAAACTTCAGCAATCATAACAACAAAGTAGAACTGTCCATATATTAACAAAATACGAGAGGTTTGCGAACAAAACTTACTCAATTTCATAATTCAGTTTTATTAGAAGATTACGATATTGTCACAATTACTGAATCATGGCTCAATAGCGATATACATGACTCTGAGATTATTGATAAGCGTTATTCTATTTATAGATTAGACAGAAACCGCAATACCAGTAATAAAATTCGAGGAGGGGGAGTTTTTCTTGCTATAAAAAATAGCTTGCAGTCCCATCCCATAAAGGTCAACTCTGGTAATAGAGAGGAGTTGTGGGTTGAGGTTAATTATAAAAACAAAAAAATTATAATCTGTGTCCTATATATTCCGCCAAATAGCACATCCACTGTTTATAAAGAGCATGTAAACTGCGTGGAAAATATTTCTCAACAACATCCTGAGGCATCAATTTTACTACTTGGCGACTACAATCTACCAAATATCAAATGGGATATGGATGAAGAATTTGGTTTAATTCCTTACGGTGTAACGACAGAGTCCGAACGTGCCACTTGCGATGTCCTAACTTCGTTGAACTTCATGCAGTATAACAACTGTACAAATTTCAGGAATGTCATTTTAGACCGTATCTTCGCAAATTGTGAAGTATCGTGTACTATATCGAATTCATTAGTTAGCTGTGATAATCATCATTCATCTTTATGTATAAATGTTAATTGTGAGTGTGACGATCTAAATGATGATCTGTCTGAACTAATATATAATTACAATAAAACTGATTATGCAAGCATTAAAGTAGAACTCGAAAATATAAAATGGTTAATACAAATATATATAGCTTCAACACAATAATATACGCGTTGATTGAAAAATATACGCCGATAATGAAACGTTTAAAATCAAATTTTCCAAAGTGGTTTTCTAGTGAACTGATTTCATTAATTAAATCCAAAAGAAAAGCTCATTTTTGCTTAAAATTGAGTAAAAATGCTCACGACTATAACATATTCTCAGATCTGCGTGAGCTATGTAAACTCAGGCAAGCAATCGATTATCAAAATTATATTGAACGTCTAGAATCAGATGTTAAATGTACAGGAAAATCATTTTGGAAGTTTATAAACAGTAAAAAGGATCAAAAAAATTGTTTTACATCAAAATTTACAAATGGAGCACTGGAAGCTGTCCACGGTCATGACATTGCAAACTTATTTGCAGATTTTTTTAAGCAAACCTATGAATCTAATGCGCCGTTTTTATCTTTTACTAACTTTCAAAATAACCTAATAAATGTTGATTCATACACAGTTAAGGAAAGTGATATACAATCATGCTTAATTAACCCAAATAAAAATACTTTAGCTGGGCCGGATGAGATAAATGTTAACTTATTTCGTTTGTGTTCTGACGGGCTTCTAAAACCGCTAGCACATTTATTCAATCAATCACTGTCAACTGGCTGCTTTCCATCAAAATGGAAATCATCCTATGTGATTCCTTTGCATAAAAGTGGTAATAAGAACCTAGTAACAAACTATAGACCAATATCGATTCAGTCGATTATTCCTAAAGTGTTCGATAAAATTATGAGCGATTTTTTCATTGATTCATTTAGGTCTATCATTACTGATAATCAGCACGGTTTCTATCCATCAAGATCAACAACATCAAATTTATTTATATATAATGCTTACATTGCAGAAGTCTTACATAAAGGTAAAGAAGTTGACTCTATTTACACCGACTTTCGTAAGGCCTTCGATCGTGTAAACCATAAACGATTACTTATTAAATTAAGAGCCTATGGCCTCTCAGGAATGAGGATAGAATCCTATGTATCAAATAGAATACAGATTGTCAAATTTGATAAACATTTATCTTATCCTATTGATATATTCTCAGGTGACCCACAAGGGTCCCATCTGGGGCCCATTCTATTTTCTCTCTTCGTTAATGACATAGGGGATAGCATCCAGAGCTCCTACTTGCTATTTGCAGATGACCTAAAATTATTTCGAAAGGTCTCGGATTTTAGCGATTATATGGCTCTACAGAGAGACTTAACAGTCCTTGAAAGCTGGTGTAGAGATAACTCTATGAGCCTAAATATTAGTAAATGCAAAAGCATAAAGTTTAGCTGGAAGACAACTAACAGTATTGATTTCACATACATGATAAATAATATAGTATTGGATAAGGTATCCGAAATTAAAGATCTCGGGGTCATATTTGATCGAAAGTTTCAGTTTAATGTTCATATCGATTCTGTTGTAAACCGCTCTCTAAAACTTATTGGATTTGTCAAAAGGGTTACAAGAGACTTTAGCGACTCTCGTAGTATACTACGTTTATATTCATCAATGGTCCGGAGTATTCTAGATTATTGTTGTATTATTTGGTCGCCGGCACAAAATATACAGTGCGAACGTCTAGAGCGGGTGCAAAGAATATTCATTAAATATATTTGCTACAAATCCAATATTTTCTATTCGAGCAACAATTATGATTACTTGCAAAGCTACTTCGGCTTACAGTCTGTAGCAAATAGGCGTATATTTTTTGAAGCATGTTTTAGCTACAACATTCTTAACAACAAAATTGATTGCATACAATTAACCAATTTATTTATGAATATTCATGTACCTCTGTACAACACTCGTGATAAGCTATTGTTAGCTCCTATGTGGAGACGAACTAATGTAACATTTAATAGTTATTTAAAGAGAATGATTACACATACTAACTCATTGCACGCTAACATAGATTTTTTCAATATATCTAAACGATCTTTTAAACATAATTTGCGAAAATTTTTATTTTAATTAATATTTATTGTAATTTAATTTTAATGTGACAATATTGTATCTCATCTTATCATTTTAAATGTAGTTAACTAGTATCCGTAAATAAAGAATATATATATATAAGTTACCTGACGCCAACACAACAGACTCCTTTCATTATAAACAATAGCACTTATTATCTATTTATCCATTTATATATTATTCTGCTTATTTTGCATAATTGTTATCTTATGCTTATTTCGCTATTTTATCTTATTATATTATATTTTATTATTGTATCGTTAGTTATGAATTAGAGACCAAACCGTGAACACGGGTGTTAAGAAATAAATTCCTTTTTAAAAAATCGGTTTGTGTACGAGTAAAGTTAATTGGCGCAGTCGGTAGGATCCCGAAAAGTGAAGATTTCATTCATTTTTCCTTTTCTTTGGATTAATTCGGGAGTTTTTACGGTGGACATCGACCTTCAGAGCGGCCCTCCGAACATTGAGCAGCCCAGACAATTTCCGTCCTGAGAGACATCGTCCACTACGTTCACGAGATCTTCGAGCGAATATCGAAAGTATCCCATGGACATAATACTTTTACTGTAAGTTACACAAGTTGATTGATTTTTAACGCGGATAGTTAAAATAGTGATTTATTTCTAAAAGACACAAATTCTGATTCATAGCTCATTTACTAACATATCTAAATCTTGTTCCTAATAAAAAAAAATAAATAAATAAAAAAAATATACCAAAATGGCCGTAGCTTTAAAACCCGAATATATGCAAATGATTCCTGAGTTCAGGGGAGAACCAGAACTTTTGCCTAGATTTATTGAAGTATGTGAAAGACTTTTAAATAGATTTTATAATGCTGAGGATAATAATGATTTTGTTAATGATTACTTAATGACTACCATAGTTTCAAGGGTTAAGGGTGAAGCTGCTATTAATATATCATCGAGTGCAGTTAATAAATGGAATTCTTTAAAAAATGCATTACTAAATTCATACGGTGACAAACAAGACCACTATACATTAAATTATGAAATTTGCACATTAAGGCAGAATACGAACGAATCTGTGTTCGATTTTTATAATAAAATTCAATCTCTTTTAAATTTACAAGTTGCGTACATAACAAATCATATTGCTGACTTACAAGAAAGACAGCACTTGCGAATATTTTTTAGGGCTAATGCTTTAAAAGTTTTATTGAGAGGATTAAAAGATCCCATTGGTTCACAAATGCGGGTTAAGAACCCTGCAGATTTAAACACAGCATTAAATATGCTTACTAATGACTTTCAAACGGAGGTCACAATCAACAATCCTATAAATAAAGATAATAATAAAATATTTGCACGACGTCCCATTCCATCTTATTCTGATAACTTTTATCAGCCACGCAATAATTATAACAATGGTCCACGCTATCCTTCTCGTTACAATAGTAACAAACAATTTAATAGTTCTTATCCGAATCGGAATAATGCATTCCAAAATAAAAATTATAGTTCTTTTAATAGTAAAAATCCAAGAACATTCAATTATCATAATAATAATAATCATAATCCTTACGGACCGAGTACTTCAAATACTCCACAAAATTCTGCACCCAATTTACAAAATTCTATACCCATGTCCGTTACTACAGGACGAAACGCCATTATTCCAAATAGGAACCAAAATTATAATATTGATGAGGAACAACAAGATTTTTTAGGCAAAACCGCCTCGGAGGAAACTCTTTTGAATTAATGGGGATTACTAATAATTATAGTGAACTTCCTTTTATATATGACCCCCAAAATAAAATTAAAATTCTAATTGACTCTGGAAGTTCGAGATCTTTTGTAAATCCGAAAATTGCTAGGAAATTATTTAAAGAAAATATTAAATATGAACCTTTCCAAGTGGCCAGTGCACATGGTACCACTTTTGGAAAAAATAGTACATTAATTCCTTTGACGCAATTATTAAAATCAAAATATGCTAATCTTAAATTTTATCTATTTGATTTTCACTCTAACTTCGATGCCCTGTTGGGAATGGATAATTTAAAAAATATACAAGCAACTATAAATATTGATAAAGAAATATTAACTACCCCTAAGTGTAAAATACCACTTAATTTTGGTAACGTTCGTGAAACCCCGGATACGAAGTGCATAGTAGTACCCGCAAGGTCCAAACAGATAATTGAGGTAGATATAAATAATATAAGTAATGGCGATGTAATAATTCCGCATATAAAACTACATAATTTAGAAATTCCAGAATGTATAAGTCATGTTAGGAATAATAAAGCAATCTGTACAATAATAAATAAGGGTGAAAAAGATGAAAATATTTATGTGAAAAAACCATTTATTGTAGACCCTATCAGCGAATATGATTGGGAAATACAAAATGGAAATAAAGAAAAATATAATGTTAATACATTAAACTATGAAAAAATTAAATTTGATATATTAAAAATACGTACAGATCATATGAACTCAGAAGAGAAAAATGTTATAACTAATTTAATTAAAGAATACGCAGATATATTCCATATGGAAAATAGTAAACTTACATTTACAAATAAAATAAAACATGCAATTAAAACGTCCGATGAACTTCCTGTATATACTAAATCGTATCGTTATCCACACATTCACAAAATAGAGGTGGATAACCAAATTAAAAATATGCTTGATCAAAAAATAATTAGACCATCTTATAGTCCATGGTCTTCTCCAATTTGGGTGGTCCCCAAAAAATTGGATGCTCCCGGAAAACGCAAATGGCGCGTAGTTATTGATTACAGGAAATTAAATGAAAAAACAATAGGTGAAAGGGTATCTTTACCAAATATTAATGATTTATTAGACAAATTAGGACGATCACAATATTTTACCACATTAGATTTAGCCTCCGGCTTTCACCAAGTAGAAATTGAAGAAAATGATATACACAAAACAGCATTTAATACTGAAAATGGACATTACGAGTTTTTGCGAATGCCATTTGGCCTAAAAAACGCCCCTGCTACATTTCAGAGGGTTATGGATAATATTTTAAGAGGAATACAAAACGAAAAATGTCTTGTGTATATGGATGATATTATTATATTTAGCACCAGCTTACGAGAGCATGTAAATCGATTAAGAGAAGTTTTTAACCGTCTTAGGGACTCAAATTTAAAAATACAACTGGACAAATCTGAATTTTTACGTAAAGAAGTAGCTTATTTAGGACATATAGTTACCCCTCAAGGTGTCAAACCAAACCCAGAAAAAATTAAAGCTATTCAAAATTTTACTATTCCAAAAAATGTTAAACAAATTAAAGGATTTCTAGGATTACTAGGTTATTATCGAAAATTTATAAAAGACTTTGCTAGATTGACTAAACCTTTAACAAAAAGATTAAAGAAAGATGCAATTATTAATATAAACGATTCTGATTATCAAAATTGCTTTAATCTATGTAAAAATGTTTAACCAAATGAACCCTTGCTTCAGTATCCAGATTTTAGTAAACCATTTATTTTAACCACAGACGCTAGTAATTTTGCAATAGGCGCTGTGTTATCTCAAGGCAAAATAGGAAACGATTTACCAATAGCTTATGCGAGTAGAACTTTGAACAACTCCGAAACAAATTATTCAACAATTGAAAAGGAGCTTCTTGCAATAGTATGGGCAGTTAAGTATTTTCGACCATATTTATACGGTCGAACATTTCAAATAGTTTGTGATCATAAACCACTCCAGTGGCTCATGAATATAAAAGAGCCTAATTCAAAATTAGTACGATGGAAATTAAAACTCTCAGAATATGATTACACGATAGTATATAAAAAGGGAGCATTAAACAAAAATGCTGATTTTCTCTCTAGAATAGAAATTAATGTAAATGATGATAATGCTAAAGTAGAATTGACGAATGTAGGAGACGAAATTGAATCAATAATAGCACAAATGGGAGATTCACAGATCGATTTAAATGAAGATGAATTAAATGAAATTCTTAATGATAATAATAATGATACAGCGCACACAAATATTGAAAACCCTATTCTTGATATCCCTATTTTAGAAAAAGCTGTAAATTATGGAAATAATCAAATAATAATCTCTGAAGTAAATTATGCCCCTTCGCCACCAGTAATTAGGTTATTATTTAACAATAAAAAACAACGTATAAACGTTCAATTTTCAAAATCAGATTTTGACAATAATGTCATTGAATTTATAAAGGAATATACAGTTCCCAATATTAAATATCATTTATACTTTGAAAGTCCAATTTATGAGAAATTTTCTGTAACAATGCAAAAATACTTTAAAAATTCTGCAAGTAATTTTATTAAATGTACAGAATTACTTTGTGACGTAGAAAGTCATAAAGAAATAGATAATACAATACGAGCGTATCACGAAAGAAAGTGTAACCATCGTGGTATCGACGAAACTGAGGCACAAATTAAAAGACGATTTTATTGGCCTGATCAAAGGCGAACAATTCAAAATTTTATTAATCAATGTGAAATTTGTCTTGTCAGTAAATATGATAGGAAACCGTTAAACTTAAAATTTAATATTACTCCAACCGCAATGAAACCCTTTGAAATAGTGCACATTGACACTATCGCTTTAGAAAAAGTTAAATTTCTTACTGTAATAGACTCATTCTCAAAATATACACAACTTTATAAATTAAATTCACAACAAGCAACAGAGATTGCTAATAAATTAATTAGATTTTTTACACATCATGGTGTACCCGAACAAATTATTTCGGATAACCACTTAGAATTCAAAAATACAGTAATTAAAGAATTACTTGAATTACATGGAGTTAAATTACATTTCATTAGCTCTCAACACCCTGAGTCCAATGGAATTGTTGAGAGAGTCCACTCTACTATTATTGAGCACATACGCTTATTAAATAATCAAAATTCCTCAAAAGGAGACCCTATCGAATACAAAATAAATTATGCACTTCTTGCATATAATAATTCAATTCATTCTGCGACGAAATTCAAGCCATTAGAAATAATCTCTGGTCATTTAGACACTAGTGACCCATTTAATATTGACATTGAAAATAGATTAGTAAATAATTATATTGTTAATCACAGAGATAAAATGAAATTATTCTATCAAAAAATTAATGAACGTCTTACGACGGATAAATCAAAAACTATTACAAAACATAACGAAACTCGTGAAGAGTTGCCTCAATCCCTTTCAAGTAGAGTATTTGACAAAAATAGACAAAAACAAGCGAAAACAAAAAATAAATATAAACAGGAAAATCTTACAGAAATAAACCCTGAATTGAAAACAGCTAAAATTAAAGCTAAGCATCACAATGTCGTAGAAAAAAATCATATTTCAAATATTAAAAGACCTCGAGTCCAAACCTATAATAGTCCAAGCTATACGGACTTCATAAAGTATGTGTCAAGTAATAAAAAACTATTAAATAATAATGTACAAGAAAATAACGAAAGTTTATTTTGCGCCCCTGATAATTATTCTCTAGCCCACTGTGTAAGTGCAGATTTGCATATGAGTGCAGGAATTGCCCTATGTTTCAAAACAAAATTTGGACAAATTGAAACTTTAAAAAATCAAAACCTAAAAACAAATTCAATATATTGTTTATTTAGTAACAAAATCTAAATATTATGAAAAACCAACATATCAAGATTTTTATAACACTATAATTAATCTAAAGCAATTCTGCATACAAAATAAAATTTCAAATTTAGCTGTACCAAAATTAGGATGTGGTCTAGATAAGCTTGACTATAATCAAATAAAATTATTGTTACAATACATTTTTAATGATACAAAAATTAA
This sequence comes from Philonthus cognatus, assembly GCA_932526585.2. Classification (NCBI taxonomy): domain Eukaryota; kingdom Metazoa; phylum Arthropoda; class Insecta; order Coleoptera; family Staphylinidae; genus Philonthus; species Philonthus cognatus. The sequence continues at coordinate 178,406,335 of OW052241.1, forward strand.
AGTACACGTTTATTTAAATAAAACTATAGACGACGATTCTCTTGCAGGTCCGTCATCGTCTTGCTGACGCAAGGTGCAGAGATAAGAAATGTTACGAAAAATTTAGGAATAATTCCTACGAATTTAGGACCCGCCAAACTACAAAAAACGGAACACACTTTTGTTCACTATTATGACTTAATGCCTATATATAAAGAATTAGAAAATTTAAATACTCAATATTCATTTTTGATTTTAACAATCCAAAAATATCAACGTTTACAAAAATATTTGATAATTATAATAAAACAATTAAATTTACTCAAAATAAAATTTCAAATAAAATCTTTGATATTAAACTTCAATCAAGTAAGAAAAATAGAAGTAAAAGAGGTCTGATCGATGGACTCGGAACGATAGTTAAAACCGTTACCGGGAATTTAGATGCAAATAATGGAAAAAGAATTGACCAAATATTAAATCACTTAGAATTAAATCAAAAAACTATATACAGTCAATTACAAATGCGATATAGTATAAATCAAATACTTATCGGAAAATGTTATGAAACTCTACGAGATATTAAACATAATGAATTAATGTTAAAATCAAAAATTCTAAAATTAAATGCTCTTCTTAAAAACGAAGTAGAACATGGTAATATTTTATTTGATAAAGATTTATTTAATCAACTTATTATTTTATATAATGTAATTTTAAATATCTTAGAGGATATTGAAAATTCACTTTTGTTTTGCAAATTAGGATTGTTACACCCTAGCATTATAAGGCCAACTGAATTATATAAAGAAATTGAAAAAATATCAATATATTATAACGAGCAACTCCCTTTTGAACTTAAGGCTGAAAATATATTCGATTTTGAAATGGTCATGAAAGTAAATTGTAAATTAGAAAATACAAAAATTAACTATTTCCTCTCTATCCCAATCAATTACGAAAATGATTTTGAACTTTTCCACTTAAACCCTATTCCTACTAAGTTGGAATCAGACTTTGTGACTATTGTACCCGATATTAAATATTTACTGAAATCAAAAGTTGAGAACAAAATTTGGCCTCTAAGCCGCTAGTGTAACAAAGGTAATAAGTATTATCAATGTCCGGATTCTGTGCTCATGAATCACCATGCCGAATGCGAGAAAACAATTCTGCTACATGAAGACAACCGAAATTGCCAGTTCACTAAGTTAAATATCAATTCAAATCACCTGGAAATTATACCTGACATCAGTACTTGGCAGTATTTCCAAACCAAGAAGACATCAAAGTCGAATGCCAGAAGGAAACACACACCACATCTTTAATTGGCATCCATTTAATTAAGGAAAATGGATGTAAAATTAAGTTCCGTAATCACCAAATTAGATTTCTGGAATCTACTGTTGGAATCCCTATTCTTATCGACAACCCACAAATTAAATTCGAAAAATCACAATACAACGGGATGACCATCAACCTGAAAAAATTAAATCTACAAGAAGTACCAATTCTTCAACAATTGCCTTCTCTGGATCAGCGACCCAATATTCTGATGCCAAGTATTTGGACTACAACCCTGTACATTGCCGTCTTCATCATCGCCGGATATTTCATCACCAGATGGATAAGAAAAAAGAAAAATCAAGGACATCATCAAGATGACACCAGGATCTACTTTCAACTTCCTGGCGATGCCAGAATCTAAGGGGGGAGGAGTTACCTGACGCCAACACAACAGACTCCTTTCATTATAAACAATAGCACTTATTATCTATTTATCCATTTATATATTATTCTGCTTATTTTGCATAATTGTTATCTTATGCTTATTTCGCTATTTTATCTTATTATATTATATTTTATTATTGTATCGCTAGTTATGAATTAGAGACCAAACCGTGAACACGGGTGTTAAGAAATAAATTCCTTTTTAAAAAATCGGTTTGTGTACGAGTAAAGTTAATTTATATATATATATATATATATATATATATATATATATATATATATATATATATATATATATATATATAACTTGCTTGAGTTTTTTGGGCTGCTTTCTCGCGTTGGTTGGTTTATTTGCGCTCTACGTTTCGGCAGCATCACTTCTGCCATCCTCAGGAGCTTTTTTGTATACTGAGTGATGGATGTCACGTTCACTGTCAGTACATTTGTTTTGTAAACTAGGGACTTGTAGTCTAGATCTGCTGCGTGTTATTGGTCCACTCGATGTAGAAGGTGCTAAAATTTCTTGATTTGTGTCCGATGTATCTGCATTATTGAAATTACTTGAATTTGTCTGAATATTCCGAAAATTGTTGGATATTGGAGGCAAGTCATTTTTTTTTGTTGTTTTATTATATTCATCAAAGGTTTCCATGTGGTTTGTAATCACGACCAAAATTCCTCATTATTCCAACATACATTTGATACAGATCATAACATAGATTTTTAAAATACTTCGGTAATTAGTTCTATCCCAAAATTTGAAGAAAGAATCGTACGTGAAGCCATAGAAATAGAAAAACATCCTTTGTGCCTCAATAAACGAGATGATGGCACAAGATTACAAACCACATGGAAACCTTTGATGAATATAATAAAACAACAAAAAAATGACTTGCCTCCAATATCCAACAATTTTCGGAATATTCAGACAAATTCAAGTAATTTCAATAATGCAGATACATCGGACACAAATCAAGAAATTTTAGCACCTTCTACATCGAGTGGACCAATAACACGCAGCAGATCTAGACTACAAGTCCCTAGTTTACAAAACAAATGTACTGACAGTGAACGTGACATCCATCACTCAGTATACAAAAAAGCTCCTGAGGATGGCAGAAGTGATGCTGCCGAAACGTAGAGCGCAAATAAACCAACCAACGCGATAAAGCAGCCCAAAAAACTCAAGCAAGTTATATTTTGCTCGCGAAAACCTAAAAATAAATATATATATATAAGACGCGAATCGAGGCCAGAGTTGCAAATTATTCGCGCAACACACTCGCAATTGCAGCTTTTAAAACGGCCACTTTTTACTATTTTGGTTTCACTTGTCTTCGGCGAGTCAATCAAAGGAGATTGGCGACTGAAATGTCATTCCAGCAATCAATGTGCATTCAATCAGTGTGCATTAATGCTATCTACATTTAATTTTATGAACTAGAATTCAGTCGATAAACTTTTTTTTCATTTTGGCCAGGTTTTTGCATGCTTCGGCCTACTGTTTGTCGATTCAATTTACAATCTCAGCTTTAAACGAGAGTTTTCCACTCCCAGACTAAGCATGAAGTAAAATTTCGAGTTTAGAAAAGCCCCGCGTAGAAAATTTGTCTAGGGTCGCGCAGCGACCCGAGAGAAATTTTCTGGGCTTTTCTAAGCTCGAAATTTTACTTCATGCGCCACGCGTATAAAACACTAAAATATTCCTAACTTCATGTATATTTGAACCTCACTTGAATTCAGTGTTTTATACGCGTGGCGCATGAAGTAAAATTTCGAGTTTAGAAAAGCCTGAAAATTTGGTTTGGCCGCTCCGCGCTTCGCGCTACGCGACCAAACCAAATTTTCAGGCTTTTCTAAACTCGAAATTTTACTTCATGCTTAGTCTGGGAGTAGAAAACACTCGTAATATAAATGCCAAATGATATGTGAAGAAAGAATAATAAAATTCAAAATAATAACAACAAAATCAGTATTATTAGTTTCCATTGGGGAGAGCGCACTTTTAATATTAACAATAATACACCATTTTTAGCAGTTGATATTCATATATATGTATTTAGATTTCATCCCTCGTGTGCTCAGCAAGTGTCCTGAGAGTAGGGGTTAAAGCCACCCCCGCGGTGAAGCTATAGTCAAGCACCGTGTCCACTATAAACCCACAAAAGATTCAGGACAAAAGATAATCCAGGACAAAGAATTACCGCAGGACAAAGCACACCTGCAGGTTTATAAATAATTAAATCACTTGAGGGAAAATACATTCAAGTGATTTTCACAAAAAAAAATAGAAGTAATGCATGTATTAATTATCTTTTTATTATGAATTAACAATTATAAAAAATTGATTGATAAAATTGATTGATAAATGTTAAAAGTTAATCTTCACTTTTATATATATAAAATAATTTAATATATAGGTATTTGATTGAAATTCGCTTGGTTTGTTTTACTAATAAATTGTTTTATTTTCAACTAGTTTCGGCTTAATGCCATTTTCAATTTTTTTCATTTTATGTTTCATTCTTGAAAATGGCATTAAGCCGAAACTAGTTGAAAATAAAACAATTTATTAGTAAAACAAACCAAGCGAATTTCAATCAAATACCTATATATTAATAGAAATGTTTTACCAAGTGATCAATGAGAAACAAGTTAACGATATAAAACAATTTAAATACTTTTAAATATATATTGTGCATTCACTACGATGGTTTCGCCACACTGTGGCTTCTTCAGGCGAAGAAATTAATCATGTCTTAATAATAATAATAATAATAGCCTTTATTGTCCAACAGGATTTCCTACTTACAGGACAATATAATAGAAGGTGAATGCAAAAAAATAAGTATTACAAGAAAAAAAATACAGAAAATTACAAGTATTAACAGTAGAAACAACATTTAAGTTACATTTTATATAAATAAATAATCGAAAGACTTTTCTGCGCAACGACACATTGTGAAGATCGGTAACCGCTGCAGAACACATGTCCTTGGTGTGGGCAGTCGGAATGATGAAGAGAATCTGGTTGATTGTTGGGGAACATTGAAGGGTATCCCGGAAAGTAATACCCAGCCTGAAGAAGCCACAGTGTGGCGAAACAATTGTAGCGAATGCACAATATATATTTGAAAGTGTTTAAATTGTTTTATTTATATAAAAGTCAAAAAGTATTATATATTCGATACTTGTTCTGCTACTTTCTTGATGGAACCAAATTTTCAAATTGGGTAAAGTACTACACTTGTTATGTTCCATATTTTTAAAAATATGGAACATAACAAGTGTAGTACTTTACCCAATTTAAAAAGTATTATTATTTAACCTAATAATTGATATTTAAACATTACTTTAGTGATTGGGGTACAGTTTTCCTAATATTATTTTCCTAATGATTTTTTTTCCCTAACTTATTATTTTCCTAATTTAACAATTTTCCTAATTTTTTTTCCTAATATTCCTAATATTCCTAATTTTCGTAATTTTCCAATGTTAACCGTGAAGTTCCCATGCCAACCGTCATTTGTCAGGCAAACAAAACCTCTAGAAAGTGTCAATATTTCAGTGCGTGTGTCCAAATTTGCGTCTGTAAAAATGACCGTTGAACTGATTCAAACTAACTTAAGCCATGTTTTACACATGAGCGGATTTTTGTATAGTAAACGCCTGACAAAAAATGGAAGAGTCTTTTGGAACTGCAAACTGTGTAATGCCACGGCGGTAACGATGTTGCAGTTGACGCACGGACAGGCGGTGGACATCATAAAAGGTGGAGAAAACTTGGATGCCACCCACAACCACGCTCCAGACTATGATGCCGTCGAAGCCATCAAATTAAAATATCGCGTGAAGAAAAAAACCGGTGGAACACCCCGAAGCCCCTCCTATTCAAGTGTTGCGCGAAGAATTGGACGGCGTGCCAGCTGCTGTTCTGGCTCATCTACCTGACAGGCCAAATATGGCAAAATTAATTTCGCGAAGAAGAAGACAAAATATGCCAACGAACCCTGTCGACATCGAAGATTTGGAAGAAGTACCAGAGTTATATGCGAAAACACATACGGGTGAAAATTTCCTTTTGTATGACTCGCGTGAGGATGATGATGACGAAGAAAACGAAGGGATGGGACGAATTCTGATTTTTGCGACCATACAGAACTTGCGGCTGTTAATGAGAAGTCCAAATTGGTACTTGGACGGCACCTTCAAGGTTAGGTTTATTCTTTTCATAATGTACATTATTTTTATTTTATTTTTCGAGTTGTACCGTATTATTTTTTCAGGTTGTACCGCAAATTTTTTTTCAACTCTTCACTGTCCTTGCTTCCCTGACACAAATTCGGAACGGTAAACAACAAATAGTCGCTATCCCTCTCGTATACGCACTGCTGGAAAATAAAAAACAAGTCGCGTACGAAAAAGTACTGGATGTCATCAGAAACGCGTGTGAGGAAGCAGGCATTCCACGCAGAGTGCCGGTTATTGTGATGACGGATTTTGAACTCGCTATCCTGAACGCAATTAGAAAAATCATGACGGAGAGTACGAAAGTCAGAGCCTGCTTTTTTCACCTCCGACAAGCAGTGTATGGGTACATCCAACAGGAGGGGCTGCAAGTGGCGTATAGCGATAAGAAAGATCGAACTATAAAAGATGCAGCGCGAATGATGTGCGCTATCGCGTTCGTTCCTCTCGCCGACGTGTTATCTGTGTTTGCTGAATTCGAAAACCAAGCACCTCCTGCATTCAAATCGGTGGTCGACTATTTTCGGGTATTTTTTCTTTCTCATCAGTCCGCTATCAGTCTGCTCATCAGTTATTTTTTACAAGTATTACTACCCCGTAGACGACGTACGTAAAAGGACAGACAGCTCGAGGTAGACGTCGAGCCGTTGATGCCCGATACCCACCAGATGTTTGGAACATGTACGATGCGACGCTCCAAAACCTATCGAGAACCAACAACCTTTCAGAAGGTTCCTTTTCCTTTTTCCTTTTACTTTTTCCTGAATCCAACAACTGTCCTTTATCCCACATCTTATCTTACAGGTTGGCATACTCGTTTCGCACTTGTGGTGGGAAAGAACCATCCGGGTTTGTACACTCTCCTCAAGGAACTCAAGAAAGAGCAATCTGACACTGAAGGCATGATCCGCGACCTAAATTTAGGGAAAAGAGTCCGGCGAGACGTGAGCAAAGCTATGGAGCAGAACGAAGAAAGGATTACGAACGTCGTTCTCCAGTATGAAGATCGGCGGGAGGAAGCTATGGAGTACTTAAAGGACGTCGGTTGCTACATTGGTTTTTGAACTGTACATTTGGAAATGAGTCTCGGAAATAAAATGTGAATTTGGAAAATAGTATTAGGAAAATAATAATAATAGAAATTAGGAAAAAAAAATATTAGGAAAAAAGGACTAGGAAAAAAAAATTAGGAAAAAAGGATTAGGAAAACTGACGCCATACCTACTTTAGTAAAACACTTTGTTTATAACTTTCAAAAATTGTTTATTTTGTATTCACAACAAATGTTTCGCCACACTGTGGCTTCTTCAGGTGAAGAACAAGTGATTAACTTAACCTAATTACAACGTATATATAGGGCTAGCTGATAAGTAAGAGGGGTGGGGGTTACAGTTTTAAATTGAGCAATGGGGAGTTATTAATATCTGTCTGATCGTTTAGTAATTTATCGCTGAATTTTCTTTTGTTTATTTCGGTGCTTTTCAGGATGTTTAATTTTCTTCATTTCTTCTCGATGTGTAGTATTTGGAAGTCTTCGTTGAAGTTGTGCCCTTCATCTAGCAAGTGGTTGAAAAAGGCGAGTTGTTTTTCTTTTTCTCGAAGCTGGTTTTATGCTCGTTCATCCTTTCTTGAAATGCTCTCCCAGTTTGGCCGGATTAATTCGACACAGAGATCACCATTGGTTCGATATTTAACAAGTCCAATTTATTTTCTACCTCCCTTGCCTCAGAAATTATTTTCTCTGTGTGGTTGATGTAATTTTGCCAGTGCTGTTTCGGTACATTTTCTACTACGTTATTCCATACATGTAAAACTTCAGCAGGTGACCCTGTAGTTTTAAAAATAGCTTCATCATAACGTCTTTTAGTCTCTGACCAAACCATTTCGATGGCATTAAAATAGCAATGATAGAGAGGTAGTCTGAGAACACAATGACCATGCTCCGCAGCGTATCTATCTAAATGATAATTGGGCAGGTGATGGCCGAGCGGTAACGTCGTCGGGCTGTATCGCTCGGCGAGCCACAAACTCGGGTTCGATTCCCGTGCACGGGGAGGCTTTATTTAAAAAATAATTTCTCGTCGTGACCCTGGGTGTGGTGTGAATGTGAGTGTTTGTCCGTATGAAGTAATAGCATACTACAAATTGTAATGTTAACAATTAAAAAAATACAAATATAAATAAATGATGTTGGCTAATGGGCAAGTTCCCAAGGCCAGGCAAAAGCCAAAATACAATAATAAAAAAAAAAAAAAATGATAATTTTTTCCGGCACTATTTGCTTTTCAACCAGATTCTAAACAGCATCTTTTAAAAGATTATTTGGAAAAGGTACATTCTTCTTTCTAAGCCAATCTATAAGACGTTTTTTGCTCCGAAATGTCTTCTTCTAAACGACTATGGTAAGTTGCGTTATCTAGTATAATTAAGGATTGTTCTTCTAAGTTTGTAAACAAACCAAAATAAACTGTGCAACAAAGAAATTTGTGGATATACATATTATTATTTTTATAAAACGTTTACAATATTGAATTACGTTGGTGACAAAGGTGAGTGTCAAGAATTGACTATGTACCTAATGAATTTTATTTTAAGCACTAGCGACTCGCGGCCTAACTTCATATGAGGTTCGAATCCAAAATACAAAAAATGAGGATGAAAGCACTACGTATACATTTTGTTTATCAATGCTCCTTACGTCAAGGAATTGCGTCATTAATACATGCGTTTAGCAGCACAACGAGTGCACCTTTTAATTCCGAGATGCATTACCTTGGAATTTTTGTTTCACATGAAGTTGGGCCACCGGCCGCCACTTGTTTTAAGTAAATGGGCGCATTCATCAGAAAAATATACTCTCAGCATGTTTGGATTTTGTATCTGCTTTACGTTGGTGTCTAGTGAACGCTACTCTCGCCATTGTATTTCGTAGGCTTGCAAAATTGATGAACGTGTTGGCTGTTGACAGTGCGTTCATCAAAAAATTCCCCAACTGTTGCCATCAAACTCCCAACAGTATTATCTGATGAATTCGCCCAATAATATTCTCCTTTATATAATCGTCTGTTGGCCGTTTGATAATTAATGTTGAGAGCTCTTTTTAGCAGAATTTAAATCGAATTGAATAATTATCACCAGATACGTTGATATTGCTGCAGTTATCTGGAATTGTAATGATTTTCATATTAAAATTCGAATATTTAAATAGTTACAGTGAATTTTTCTTTTAGATAAACATATGCATAAGTTGTAAATTTTCCGAAATTCGTTGTTTTTTAAAAGAGTTCAATTCGAAACTTTAAACGGGGGTTTTCCACTCCCAGACTAAGCATGAAGTAAAATTTCGAGTTTAGAAAAGCCCCGTGAAAATTTGTCGAGGGTCGCGCAGCGACCCGAGACAAATTTTCTGGGCTTTTCTAAACTCGAAATTTTACTTCATGTGCCACGCGTATAAAACATTGATTTCAAGTGAGGTTCAAATATACATAAATTCACAACATTTTTGTTTAGTATGCGTGGCGCATGAAGTAAAATTTCGAGTTTAGAAAAGCCCAGAAAATTTGTCTCGTGTCGCTGCGCGACCCTCGACAAATTTTCACGGGGCTTTTCTAAACTCGAAATTTTACTTCATGCTTAGTCTGGCAGTGGAAAACACTCGTTTGAAGCTTTAAATTGAACTATATTAAAAAACAATTTTTTGGGCTTTTCTAAACTTATTTCATGCGTCACTTATCAAACAAAAAAATATTGTGAAATTTATTTAAAAAACATATGCATAAGCTGTAAATTTTCCGATATTCGTTGTTTTTTAAAAGAGTTCAATTTGAAGCTTAAACGAGAGTTTTCCACTCCCAGACTAAGCATGAAGTAAAATTTCGAGTTTAGAAAAGCCCCGTGAAAATTTGTCGAGGGTCGCGCAGCGACCCGAGACAAATTTTCTGGGCTTTTCTAAACTCGAAATTTTACTTCATGCGCCACGCGTATAAAACACTAAAATATTATGAAATTTATGTATATTTGAGCTTCACTTGAAATCGCGTTTTATACGCGTGGCGCATGAAGTAAAATTTCGAGTTTAGAAAAGCCCAGAAAATTTGTCTCGGGTCGCTGCGCGACCCTCGACAAATTTTCACGGGGCTTTTCTAAACTCGAAATTTTACTTCATGCTTAGTCTGGGAGTGGAAAACACTCGTTTTAAGCTTCAAATTGAACTATAATAAAAGAACAATTTTCTGCGCTTTTCTAAACTCGAAATTTTACTTAAAACACTAAAATATTGTAAAATTTATGTAAAAAACATTCCGATTTTCGTTGTTTTTTAATAGAGTTCAATTTGAAGCTTTAAACGAGTGTTTTCCACTCCCAGACTAAGCATGAAGTAAAATTTCGAGTTTTGAAAAGCCCCGTGAAAATTTGTCGAGGGTCGCGCAGCGACCCGAGACAAATTTTCACGGGGCTTTTCTAAACTCGAAATTTTACTTCATGCGCCACGCGTATAAGACACAGATTTCTAGCGAATTTAAGATATACATAAATTTCACAATATCTTAGTGTTTTGTACGCGTGGCGCATGAAGTAAAATTTCGAGTTTAGAAAAGCCCAGAAAATTTGTCTCGGGTCGCTGCGCGACCCTCGACAAATTTTCACGGGGCTTTTCTAAACTCAAAATTTTACTTCTGGCTTAGCCTGGGAGTGGAAAACACCCGTTTAAAGCTTCGAATTACCCTTAAAAAAAACAGGGAATATCTAAAGATTTACAGAAAGTAGGTTAAATTTAAAATACGTATATGTACAAAATATGCAAATATTTGAATGATTAGAATATTTGAATATGTTTTAGAATACTTCAATTGTAAAAATACCCAGCCTTAATAGAAATGTGTTTTAACATTACACATTTCTATTAAGGCTGGGTATTTTTACAATTATAGTATTCTAAAACATATTCAAATATTCTAATCATTCAAATATTTGCATATTTTGTACGTAAAAAAATATTTATAATATATTTACGTACAGTTTTTAGAAGTTCGTAATTCAAATTGAAAAATCCACATGCTGAATAATCCGCTCGTTGGTGTAAAATTTGCAAAGAGAATTTTATAAGCTGTAAACATTATTCAACGTATAGAAAGCTAAAGAACCTATGTTGCATTGATACCTTACTATACCTTTTCGCGAGTTTTGTCCTGGACATCCCACATCCAATGTAAATATATTCCTGTATCTTTAGCCTAAAATGTAAGCAATCATCATTAATTTAATTCAGCACTGGGTCGGGACCACACTGACGAGGACCTTGAAGTCCGAAACGCGTCTGTGGGTATCTGGTGCCGGAATACTGAACACAAATTCAATTTTGAATTTAATTCATGTTGAGATTCACGAAATATTCATATATTATTATTTCATATAAAAAACTGTAATTTAATTTATCTCAATTAATTTTCAAACATTTTCCAATCAAACTAAATTATGCGCGATTTGGTTGAATAAGCAAATATTTAATCTTTGAAAAATAGGTAAGATTAACAATTCGAATACTTCAATTTACAAAATTGTGTAAGAAGCTTTATTCATAAGTCACTAACAAATATAAAAACAGCATAGAACATCAAAATTAGTAAAAACAAAGTCTGTAATCTATAAAATTAATTATTCAGAAGGGGAAATGGATATGGAAGGGATGAAGAGGGGAGGTAGGGCAGGGGCAGAAGGGCGGTGAGAGGTGCAGTGGACTAGGAAGCAAATGTGGAAAAGTGGGAAAAAAAGGGGCGATAAGGATAGGGTTTTGGAATGTAGCGGGAATAAAGTTTAAAGGCCAGGAGTACAACTGGAAGAAAGGCTTTGATGAATGGGTAATCGGCGAGGACATAGTGGGGATAGTAGAGAATCTATAAAATTCATTATTCAGAGGGGGAGAACAGATATGGAAGGGATGATGGGGGGACGTAGGACAGGGGCAGAAGGGCGGTGAGAGGAGTACGGGACTAGGCAGCATATGTGGGAGAGTGGGGAAGGAAGGGGCGATAACGATAGGGTTTTAAAATGTAGCGGGAATATAGTTTAAAGGACAGGAGTACAAGTGGAAGAAAGACTTGGAGGAGTAGGTAATCGGGAAGGACAGAGTGGGGATAGTAGAGACTTAGATGGGGAAGAAGGAATATGGAGAAGTGAAAGGATGGTTACCGATGGGGTTTAGATGGGAGATGATAGAGGCAGTAAAATGTGCGAGGAGAGGGAGGGCTAAGGGGAGAATGATTGTTGGATGGAGAGAGGATGGGAAAGGAGGCAAGGAGGAGAATGATTTTTGGATGGAGAGAGGATGGGAAAGGAGGCAAGGGGGAGATGATACAGGGATGCGAAGGGCTAAAGTTTAAAGAACAGGAGTGCAAGTGTAACAAAGACTTTAAAGAGTGGGTAATCGGGAAGGACATAGTGGGGATAGTAGACTTGCATGGTGAAGAAGGAATAGGAAGAAGTGAATGGATGGTAACCGAGGGGGTTTACATGGGAGATGAAAGAGGCAGTATGTGCGAGGAGAGGGAGGGCCAAGGGGGGAATGATTGTTGGATGGAGAGAGGATGGGAAAGGAGGCAAGGGGGAGATGATGGAGGGATGCGAAGGGCTAAAGTTTAAAAGACAGGAGTGCAAGTTGAAGAAAGACTTTGAAGAGTGGGTAATCGGGAAGGACATAGTGGGGACAGTAGAGACTTGGATGATGAAGAAGGAATTGGGAGAAGTGAATGGATGGTTACCGGGGGGGTTTAGATGGAAGATGAAAGATACAGTAAAATGTGCGAGGAGAGGGAGGGTCAAGGGGGGAATGATTGTTGGATGGAGAGAGGATGGGAAAGGAGGCAAGGGGGAGATGATGGAGGGATGCGAAGGGCTAAAGTTTAAAAGACAGGAGTGCAAGTTGAAGAAAGACTTTGAAGAGTGGGTAATCGGGAAGGACATAGTGGGGACAGTAGAGACTTGGATGATGAAGAAGGAATTGGGAGAAGTGAATGGATGGTTACCGGGGGGGTTTAGATGGAAGATGAAAGATACAGTAAAATGTGCGAGGAGAGGGAGGGTCAAGGGGGGAATGATTGTTGGATGGAGAGAGGATGGGAAAGGAGGCAAGGGGGAGATGATGGAGGGATGCGAAGGGCTAAAGTTTAAAAGACAGGAGTGCAAGTTGAAGAAAGACTTTGAAGAGTGGGTAATCGGGAAGGACATAGTGGGGACAGTAGAGACTTGGATGATGAAGAAGGAATTGGGAGAAGTGAATGGATGGTTACCGAGGGGGTTTAGATGGAAGATGAAAGATACAGTAAAATGTTCGAGGAGAGGGAGGGCCAAGGGGGAATGATTGTTGGATGGAGAGAGGATGGGAAAGGAGGCAAGGGGGGGATGATGGAGGGATGCGAAGGGCTAAAGTTTAAAAGACAGGAGTGCAAGTTAAAGAAAGACTTTGAAGAGTGGGTAATCGGGAAGGACATAGTGGGGACAGTAGAGACTTGGATGATGAAGAAGGAATTGGGAGAAGTGAATGGATGGTTACCGGGGGGGTTTAGATGGAAGATGAAAGATACAGTAAAATGTGCGAGGAGAGGGAGGGTCAAGGGGGGAATGATTGTTGGATGGAGAGAGGATGGGAAAGGAGGCAAGGGGGAGATGATGGAGGGATGCGAAGGGCTAAAGTTTAAAAGACAGGAGTGCAAGTTGTAGAAAGACTTTGAAGAGTGCGTAATCGGGAAGGACATAGTGGGGACAGTAGAGACTTGGATGATGAAGAAGGAATTGGGAGAAGTGAATGGATGGTTACCGAGGGGGTTTAGATGGAAGATGAAAGATACAGTAAAATGTTCGAGGAGAGGGAGGGCCAAGGGGGAATGATTGTTGGATGGAGAGAGGATGGGAAAGGAGGCAAGGGGAAGATGATGGAGGGATGCGAAGGGCTAGTATCGGTGAAATACCAGCATGGAGGATATCGGGTTAATGTGCCCACTGAGCAAAAAACAATTAAATAACGTTATATCAACATTGTAACAACATTAAACGTTGTATTAATGTTGATGAAACATTACTTTAATGTGTTTGTTCAGTGGGTGGGGGTGGTGTACGTCAACAAAAATTGGGGGGACATAAAAAGAGAAATAGACGAGAGAGCGGGCGAAAGAGGAAAGTGGATAGTGGGGGAGGGGGATTTCAATTCCAGAATAGGGGAAGCAGGTAATGGGATTTTAAAGGACCGTTCGGTTGTGAAGAGGAGTTCGCAGGATAAATGTATAAATGGGGAGGGCAGGAGGATGAAGGAGTGGGTGATGAAGGAGGGATGGGAGATTTTGAACAGATACACGGAGGGCGATTGGGAGGGGGATAAAACGTACATTAGGCCAAGAAGGGCATCGGTGATTGACTTTGTGATACGAGGTATGGAGGTGGAAGAGGTGTTGGGATCGGACCATCTGCCGTTAACAGTGGAGATGTGGATAGAGAAGGGAAGAGAAGTGCAGAGGGGGCAAACGAATACCTTGAGTGTAGGGTAAAGGTGATGGGGGATATGAGGAAGAGGCTGGCGAGGATTCAATGGGAAGAGGCCAATACAATGGAGGAGATGATAGTGGGATGTGGAAGCAAAAAGAAAGGAAGAGAAAAGAAAAGAGGTACGTGGTTTAATGAGGAGTGTAGGCAGGCGAAGAGGGAATTGAGGAAGCCACTCACTGAGCAAATTTATGTAAGTAATGTTTCATCCACATTAAAACAACGTCTAATGTTGCTACAATGTTGATATAATGTTATTTGTTTGTGGGCAGTGGGTTAGAAATGGAAGAGAAGAGGAGAAAGTGGTGGCGACAAAGAAGAGTAATGATGGTATATGTGAGAGGAAGAAGCTGCAGGCGGTGGAAAGAGTAAGCGAGAAACTGAGAGAATGCAGGAACGAGGCGGTAATGTGGGAGGTGCTAAGGAGAGGGGAAATGAAGAGGCAGTTAGGGGTATCAATAAAATAATGGGCAAGGAAGTGCAGAGAAGGTAGTGGAGTGCCTATGGGGATGGGAGAAGGCAGACGAGAGGATGGAGAAGAAGAGTTCACGGAAGAGGAGGTGGAAAGAGCGTTCAAGAAGGGAAGGAAGTATGAGCTGGAGGCAGAGATGTGGAAAGAGATTGGGGAAGGGGGGAAGAAGAAATTCAGGGAGCTACTGCTAGGAGGTGCAGAGAAGGTAGTGGAGTGCCTGTGGGGATGGGAGAAGGCAGGCAAGGGGATGGAGAAGAAGAGTTCACGAAGGAGGAGGTGGAAAGAGCGTTCAAGGAGGTGAAGGGAGGGATGACAGCAGGAAAGGATGGACTGAAGGCAGAGGTGTGGAAGAAGATTGGGGAAGGAGGGAAGAAGAAATTCAGGGAGCTACTGAACCAGCTGTGGAGCAGAGAAGGTAGTGGAGTGCCTGTAGGGATGGGAAAGGCAGGCAAGGGGATGGAGAAGAAGAGTTCACGAAGGAGGAGGTGGAAAGAGCGTTCAAGGAGGTGAAGGGAGGGAAGGATGGGCTGAAGGCAGAGATGTGGAAGGAGATTGGGGAAGGGGGAAAGAAGAAATTCAGGGAGCTACTGCTAGGAAGTGCAGAGAAGGTAGTGGAGTGCCTATGGGGATGGGAGAAACAGGCGAGGGGATGGAGAAGACGAGCTTACGGAGGAGGAGGTGGAAAGAGCGTTCAAGGAGGTGAAGGGAGGGAAGACAGCAGGGAAGGATGGGCTGAAGGCAGAGGTGTGGAAGAAGATTGGGGAAGGAGGGAGGAAGAAATTCAGGGAGCTACTGAACCAGCTGTGGAGGGAAAGAGTTAACCTGCCGGCAGCATGGAGGGCGGGAAGAATGTGCCCGGTACACAAAGGAGAGGAAGAGAAGGATGCGGATAGTTATAGGGAGAAAACGATAATGAGTACTGGATACAAGATTGCCATGATAGTGGTGAAGAATAGACTGGAGGAGGAGGTGGAAAAGAAGCGGCTGCCGCCGGAGACGCAGGGGATTTTAGGAGAGGAAGCAGGTCTTTACCCTGGCAAGAATAGTGGAAAAGAAGAGTGACACAATGGATGAGAGAGGATGGGGCCGGGATAAGGACGCTGGAGAAGGTAGGCGAAGATCTGGTTCTGGTTCTAGTTCTTTAGGGAGTGCTCATTTCTGCACTGCACTTAGGCCTGATTAGGCCCATTGTGCTTCCTCAAATCGATTGCCCAGCCTCAGCTCAGCCAGCATACCTGTTTTAAGTAGTCTAGCAAAGCCGAGGTGGGTAGATGGTTCTGGTTCTAGTTCTTTAGGGAGTGCTCATTTCTGCACTGCACTTAGGCCTGATTAGGCCCATTGTGCTTCCTCAAATCGATTGCCCAGCCTCAGCTTAGCCAGCATACCTGTTTTAAGTAGTCTAGCAAAGCCGAGGTGGGTAGATCCCTTATGTAGGCCATTTTTCACCCAGTAAGAAACCTCTAGTTGACGAGAGTGCCAGGCAATCGCTGAGAATGTGTCCGGCAGTCTCGTTGTCCATGATTTCACCCTCTGCAGGATTAAGAGTCAACTATCCCCATCTTGTATAGGTGTGCGTTTAACTTGCAGTGACCAGTCTGGGCGGCAGTTATGCGCCTAAGGTTCCCCCTGGTCAGCTGAAGGTACTGTTTCGCTGATCTCTCGTTAGGAGAAACACAATAGTGTTTCCATAGAGAGCTTGCAGCCCTCGATGTCACCCAACGCTTCCTGAATTTCTCCAGTGCGTTGGTTTGTACCATTTATTATTACACAGGAACAGAGGCGCAAGGCGCACTAGCGGCTCCGGTAAGAGAAAGTCCATCCCAGCCGCTGCTCTTACCAGTGCGTCAGCTCTCGTGTTACCTGTGTTCAAGTCGTGCCCCTTCACCCAGCAGACTTCAATATTGTTTTACATTGCTGCTTGCCTGAGTTTTCTATAGCACGCTAATATTCAAACAAGATAAGTTCAAATTCAAAACTATTTGAATTCGAGAAAATAAGCTTACGCTTCTTATAGTTTGCACACTTTAAACATAATATATAAAATTACGAAAAAACGAAAAAAATTGCATTTTCACGAATAGTTTTTTCGTAATTTTATATATTACGCTAATATTGTTTCTGAAATTGTATGTGATTCCTTTAGAGACAGTTGCGTTTGCCTGCTGTCCGTTAGGATCAGTATGGCCTCATTTGACACTTTGCGGTTTATGATGTTCTCAGCCGCAAGTGTTATACCCATCGTCTCTAATTGTGTGACGGTGGCATGCTTTCCCAACGGGACCTTTGTTTGCATTTTCAGGGTCCTGGAGAAGTTGAGGGAGGAGAAGGAAAGCAGAAGGTAGAGAGGAGGTGGCGATTAGTGTGTAGCTATAATGTAGTATGCCAACAAAGGCATTAATTTTTCATTATTTAAAATAGTACAGTTGTATGTATATTTTTACCTTGGTTGAAGTATTTGCTGATAAACTAGCAACCATGAAGACTTTAGAAACATGCAGCATTAAATAAATACTCAATATCGCATACATTAACCCTTCGCCCATGTAAGAATTCATAACCAGCTTATAAATATAAATCAACTGAGCTGTAATCATGATCAAACGCGCGAAAACAGACAAAAACAACCTCAAACCAAAAACCTCATTCAGCATCATACTAATCACATAAAGCTCATTATGCATTTTTGCATATACGAGAATCACCCCATCAAAACTCATATTCCACAAAATCTCTGGAGATTCACAAAGCAATCCATCGTGGAAAAACTGTGAAGTTTCACAAAACGAATCATCGTGAAATAAATTATGATTCAACAACTTAATTTTATTGTTTAACCAAATGTACCGTTGCCGGATCAGCAGGAGTAAATTCACGTATTGAAACAGCATGATTGTGTTGATGAAATCCACGATATTAAAAAACGTGTAATATTCTAGTAAATGTATTGATGTTGTGAAGGATTGCACAAGAACTTTTGCGATGAAGATTGTTGTGATGAATACAATTTGCGCGTACGCGAAAATCTGCGCGTTTCTGTAAGTTATTTCCATATGCAAATTCTTCATGTGCAAATCTAAAAAATCCAATTTTGAAATTAGCTCGATGAGTAGGGATGGCAACGATACATCGATATATTAAATATATCGATATTTTTTCAAATATATCGATATATAAATATCGATGTAATAGTTTCGATATATCGCAAAATATATCGATATTTTTGTGTAAATACCTATATCAAAAAACTAATTAATTGCAAATTGCACGCACCACAATTTGGCGAAACTTCAATCTAGTTTGTTTTATCACTCGTTAAATTTCTCAGCACCATCTAGCGTCGAGAAGCGCAAATAACTTATTAGGTACCTGTATTTGATACAATAGGTACCCGAATTATCGGCTATAATTGGGATTCCTTTGAATTACTTGAACGGAATCCAGTTCTTCCCCGAAAATTTTTGTCGGGGAATACCCGTTCGAAGTTTATAAATACACCTCAACAAAAAAATTTTCTGCAGTCTGCAAAGAGCTTTGAAAGTGTTTGCTGTGAATAAATAATAGTGTGATTGTTCAAAAGTTTAGTGAAGTTGAAAATAAAATAATCTTGATTTATTACATAAATTTAAAGTGACTGATTGTTGGTCCTGAAAATATGGCTCCTCCGAGAAGTAACATTTGGAAACATTTTCAAAAAGTTACTCCCAATACTGCTAAATGCAATTTGTGTGCCAAGGTGCTGAAGACTTCGGGCAATACAACAAATTTGAAAACACATTTAAAACAAAAACACTCCTCCATCTTACAACATTTAACTGAGGAGAAAAAGGAGACTGATGAACCAAAGAAGAAAAAACGTCCATCCCAACCCGAAAGTCGAATGGATGTAGAAACGGCTGGGACTAGTAGTTCACTACATCAAGATGAGGTATGACTAATAGAACCGCAATTGTTAATGAATTTATTAGTTAATATTATTTCTAGAAAAATCTGATTGCTTCACAAGAATTTGATGATGATGTTCATTCATCAACTTCAACAATGACGGTTTCTGAATATGATGTTGAACCAAGCACAAGTACAGAAAAATCAAGCTCATTATACAAGCAAGCTACAATTGTGTCTACCTTCAAAACAATTTCATCTTTCAAAGGTAAAGCAAAAGTTTATAGTACTTGCATGAATGCATCATTTGTTTTTATTTTTAGATGGTGGCTCTAAAAATGTGAAACTAACGGAAGCATTAATAAAATTTATTGTTCAGGATAATTTGCCATTCAATATTGTAGAGGGTAAAGGTTTTCTGTCTTTGATGAAACAAGTGGCACCTTTATACAAAGTACCAACCAGAAACACCATCAAAAATAATGTTGATAGAAAGTTCGAAGTGATTTCAACAGCATTTAAAAATATATTGAAAAAATCGAAGTATTTCACAATTACGACGGATATATGGACTGCCGATATGCAGACCAAAAGTTTTATGGGCATCACTGTCCACTTTGTACATGACATGAAGTTAACATCAGCGACAATAGGTATTGTTGAATTATCAGAGTCTCACACGGCAGACTATATTGCTTTAGAATTAGGCAAAGCTCTTCAAAATTGGGGAATTGATCCTAATGATGTTGTTGCTGTAGTGACGGACAATGCAGCCAATATGGTCAAAGCTATGCATGACAAATTTGGGAAAAACCGACACATCCCATGCTTCGCACATACCCTCAATTTGGTGTGTGAAAATTCAATTACAAACACAGAAGGTTTGAGTATTATTATTGACAAGATACGATCAATAGTAGTATGGTTCAAAAGAAGCGTTAAGGCTAGTGATCAATTAAGAAAAATACAAATCGATGCAGGAACGATAGAAGGAAACATTAAAAAAATGATTTTGGATGTCAAAACTCGCTGGAACTCCACATATTACATGATAGAGAGATTTCTACTAATGTCATCTATGGTCAGCAATATTTTGTTTTCCGATGTTAATGCTCCAAATATGATTACTGCAGCCGAAGTTGAGCATTTACGAGAAATATGCAAACTTTTGAAGCCACTAGAAAGGATGACAGTAGAGATAAGTGGCGAAAATTACCCCACAATAAGTAAAGTAATACCAATGATTGGTTGTCTGATAAACCAGTACAACAATTATTCGCCCCAGTATGAAGTAGGTAAACACTTGAAAACATCATTATTAAAAGAAATCGAAAAGAGGTTTGGTGCTATTGAGAAATCTTATATACCAGCTGTTTCCACAATATTGGATTCTCGATTTAAACAAATAAACTTCAGGGATCCTCAAGTCCTGGGCACAGTGATGCGACACATCAAAAGTGAGATCGCGACTTTCCAAAGCACTTCTTCATCATCAGAATCTTCTGATTCGGATACTGAAGAACCGGAATTTGATATATGGGCGCACCATAAAAAATTAGCGCACACTAAAAAAAGTGGGCAAGGGAAATTACATAAAGATAGTGAACTCAATCAATATTTAAGTTTGCCAGTTAGAAACTTGAAAGACGATCCCTTGGACACCTGGAGCGAAATGAAATTGGTATATCCCAACTTATTTAAAGTGGCGGCAAAATATTTTTGTGTTGTAGCAACGTCGGTCCCCAGCGAGAGGCTATTTTCAAAAGCCGGAGCAACAGCTACTAAAAGTCGTAACCGTCTCACGGGAAGTAGGCTTTCCAAATTATTATTTTTGAGCTCTTTGCCTGATAACTTGCATTTGTGGAACTGATGTATTCACCTAATGCACAAAATCACAAATGCAGGCAAACAGTCTTGTTCCTGTAAGACATTTAATTGTAAACTTGACTAAATTGTAATAAAAAATACATTTTAATTTTTTTTTGTAAAAACATGCAATTTTGTAGAACACTTTTAACTTGTACTTACTTAATCAAAAAATACACTTATTTTTTTTTAATGTATTACCTTTCAATATTTCCTCAGTACCTACTTTACGTTTCAAAAACTTTAGATTCGATTGATTTGAATATAATAAAAAAATATATCGATATTTTTCATGATATCGATATTTTTGTTTAGATATATCGCATGTATCGATATATAGCTTTCGATATATCATATGATGATTATATCGATATATTTATATTTTTTGCCATCCCTATCGATGAGTAGTTTACGCTTTGAAATGGCTAGGGTTAATTCGCTTAATGTTAAAACAACCCCTAAATAGAGCTCAACGCGTAAAGCGATTCCTGTGGTTTTATCGATGAGATTGAATTTCTCGATGTCGATTATAAAATAAGCCATCGCCGCGGTTGCTAGTAAAACTCGGATTATTGTTATAAATCCAAGGTTTGAGGTTAAGGAATGGTTGTTTTGGTTGTGGGTTGTTAGTTTAATTGGAGCTAGACCTAAAAGTTTAGAAAATATATATAGGGGTTTCAAGATTTCGTAAACGGAATTCGCTTTTACGAAAAGCGTCATAGTTTTTTTCTAATGGTAGTAAAAAAAAAACGCTATGAACATTTAAAAATAACACACGTAGTAGTTTATGAGTGAACGGAATTCGCTTTTATGAAAAGCGACATAATTTTTTTCTAATGTTCGTAACAAAAAAAAAATGCTATGAAAATTTAAAAATAACACTCGTTTTAGTTTATGAGTAAACGGAATTCGCTTTTATGAAAAGCGTCATAATTTTTTTCTAATGTTCGTAACAAAAAAAAAAAACGCTATGAAAATTTAAAAATAACACACGTTTTAGTTTATGAGTAAACGGAATTCGCTTTTATGAAAAGCTTCATAATTTGTTTCTAATGTTCGTACAAAAAAAAAACGTTGTGAGCATTTAAAAATAACACACGTAGTAGTTTATGAGAAACAAAAATCTTGTTGTAAATTAGTTATTAAGTTCATTCAAGCAAACAATATAATTATTCTTAAAACAATTATTATGCATCAATACTAATATTTGAAGTTAGGATTGTCCTATTTTCAAATTAATATATAATTATTACTTATTATTTAGACGTTTCAAATAAATATGATTATTGCGTTCCAAAAAATATTGTGTTTGAAGTAATAATCATTAATACATTCATTAATGAGACGGCATGGAAGTAATTAAGGTTATTAATTTTTGTGTTCGCTTTGTTCTGTGTTGTCAAGTAATAATAATTTTGGCTAGACAATTAATGCACTGTTTTTTTTTGTATTAGATGTTATCGGGATTTTTTTTTTTGCTGAGGCTAAGTTAATTTATTTTTTATAGCTATAAATCAAGGATAGAGAGTTATACAACAGAGCTGGGCAGGATTCGAATCCTTTTAGAGGACTCAAAAGTCGGGATTTTTTTTTTGCTGAGGTTAAGTTAATTTATTTTTTATAGCTATAAATCAATTACAAAGATTTATACAGCAGAGCTGGGCATAATTCGAATCATTCAGGATTCGAATCCTTTTAGAGGATTCAAACGAAGCATTCGAATACTTTAGTTAAACTGGATTCGTGATCTGGATTCGAATCCAAATGCGGGTGATTCGAATCCTCATGAAATGATTTGAATATTTATAAAAGGATTCGAATACTTACAAAAGGATTCGAATACTAACAAAAGGATTTGAATCGTCGAAAATAATTCGAATTAATTGTGAGGATAAACATGAAACATTTATTTTGTGTGTTTTTAAATTTCTCGTTAAATCACTGTTTTATACGCGTGGCGCATGAAGTAAAATTTCGAGTTTAGAAAAGCCCCGTGAAAATTTGTCTCGGGTCGCTGCGCGACCCTCGACAAATTTTCTACGCGGGGCTTTTCTAAACTCGAAATTTTACTTCATGCTTAGTCTGGGAGTGGACAACACTCGTTCTTAGAAGTTTCAAATTGTAGGATCCCTCTAGATTACTAAGTTTATTACCATTTTACAAAGGCTACAGCTCGAAGGACCAATCATGGTTTATGGAGACCGAAGGACTACAGAGAATCGAAGTTTTTTTACAAGAAAACAACGAATATCTGAAGGTTTACAGCATGGATAGGAAAGAAAACATCCAATTTTGAAAAAATATCGAAGTTTGGTTGGTTTTCAGTGCATTTTTTACTTCACTTTAAATCAGTGATTTATACGCGTGGCGCATGAAGTAAAATTTCGAGTTTAGAAAAGCCCCGTGAAAATTTGTCTCGGGCCGCTGCGCGACCCTCGACAAATTTTCTACGCGGAGCTTTTCTAAACTCGAAATTTTACTTCATGCTTAGTCTGGGAGTGGACAACACTCGTTCTTAGAAGTTTCAAATTGTAGGATCCCTCTAGATTACTAAGTTTATTACCATTTTACAAAGGCTACAGCTCGAAGGACCAATCATGGTCTATGGAGACCGAAGGACTACAGAGAATCGAAGTTTTTTTACAAGAAAACAACGAATATCTGAAGGTTTACAGCATGGATAGGAAAGAAAACATCCAATTTTGAAAAAATATCGACGTTTGGTTGGTTTTCAGTGCATTTTTAACTTCACTTTAAATCAGTGATTTATACGCGTGGCGCATGAAGTAAAATTTCGAGTTTAGAAAAGCCCCGTGTAAATTTGTCTCGTTTCGCTGCGCGACCCTCGACAAATTTTCTACGCGGGGCTTTTCTAAACTCGAAATTTTACTTCATGCTTAGTCTGGGAGTGGACAACACTCATTCTAAGGAGTTTCAAATCGAAGGATCCCTCTAGATTACTAAGTTTATTACCATTTTACAAAGGCTACAG
This sequence comes from Philonthus cognatus, assembly GCA_932526585.2. Classification (NCBI taxonomy): domain Eukaryota; kingdom Metazoa; phylum Arthropoda; class Insecta; order Coleoptera; family Staphylinidae; genus Philonthus; species Philonthus cognatus. The sequence continues at coordinate 178,430,037 of OW052241.1, forward strand.
CTCGAAGGACCAATCATGGTCTTCGGAGACCGAAGGACTACATGGAATCGAAGTTTTTTTACAAGATAACAACGAATATCTGAAGGTTTACAGCATGGATAGGAAAGAAAACATTCAATTTTGAAAAAATATTGAAGTTGGGTTGGTTTTCAGTGCATTTTTAACTTCACTTGAAATCAGTGTTTTATACGCGTGGCGCATAAAGTAAAATTTCAAGTTTAGAAAAGCCCTACGAAAATTTGTCTTGGGTCGCTGCGCGACCCTCGATAAATTTTCTACGCGGGGCTTTTCTAAACTCGAAATTATACTTCATGCTTAGTCTGGGAGTGGACAACACTCGTTTTTAGAAGTTTCAAATAGTAGGATCCCTCTAGATTACTAAGTTTATTACCATTTTACAAAGGCTACAGCTCGAAGGACCAATCATAGTCCTCGGAGACCGAATGACTACAGGGAATCGAAGTTTGCTTACAAGAAAACAACGAATATTTAAAGGTATACAGCATGGATAAGAAAAAACATAAAACAAATGAGCCTAAAGGCCTACTAGATTTTAAAATATATTTTTATATGGCAAGCGGTTGGAAATGAGCAAATATACCAAACTTTTTACTATATCTTCGGTTAGAATAAAGATATTGTAGTGTTTAAATACATTTTCCCGCTGTTTTATGTACTAAGATTCGCATCTGCCAAGTTGGGGTGCGCAGGTGCATTAATGTATTAAACAGAATCAGTATTAAATTGTCATTGATATTAATCGGTTGTGTTTCATTAACCATTTTAAATAAACTCCCCTATTCCGCATTAAGACCTTATATTGGCGACGAGACATTACAGATATCAAGATGAGTTTTTCACTATTTTTCTCAGTATTTTACCTTGTAAAAACTAGCCTTAGAGATCTGTACCTCAAAATTTGATTTTTTTGAGAAAACCTAGAAAATATTGATGTTGTTCCAAAAACGCCATCTGGTGCTTACTATAAGAACTTAAGTCAATGAGAGTTAAATGTGTTTTAAAGTACTTCCAATTCTCAATCAAACGAGACTAATTTTATTTATTTCGGTTAATCCAAGCTGAAGTTACATGCAGTTTAATAACCACACTTTCCTGCTCGCCCCTACTTTAAATATGACAGATAAAGAAACAAGTGAATAGTTAAAATTAAATCAATTTCAGCGTAGATTAGGATTTGAATAATTTCAATTTAGCTTAATGAGGATTTTTTGTGAAAAACATGTTTTGTATTTAGCGATAGATGTTGCGCCCTCTGGCGGCCGAGTTTGGAACTTATAAACTATTTCCAGCATTTTCTCTCCCCCACTTTTAATATGACATTTTTTACTCTAACATCCTACGCTGCATAGTTTCTGTGATAAAAGGCTACGCCGTGGCCCCTAGTTGGGCGCCATAAATCGCAAGCATCTAAATTTAAAACTTCCCACTGAATCAGCATTTCGTACGCGTGGCGCATGAAGTAAAATTTCGAGTTTAGAAAAGCCCCGTGAAAATTTGTCGAGGGTCGCGACATATTATTTCACCCTGTAAGAAACCAGCGGAAGAGATTTACAGTTTGATTTTTTTGAGAAAATCTAGTATATATGGATTTTGTTAAAAAAAACCCTCTAGTGCTTACTATAAGAACTAAATTTAACAAGAGTAACATTTGTTTTAAAGTGCTTCCAATTCTCTATTAATCGAGACTAATTTCAATAATATCGGTTAACTTGTAAATAAAACACTTTTTACTTTGTTTAACCACTGAATCTTACATTTAATTGTGTGACCAGTTTCGACTATCTAGAAGTCATTCTCAAACTAAAGACTAGACTTTAGTTTGAGAATGATTACTAGATAGTCGAAACTAGTCACACAATTAAATGTAAGATTCAGTGGTTAAACAAAGTAAAAAGTGTTTTATTTACAAGTGTATTTAAGATGTACCACAAAGTGAACGCCTACAACACCAAACAATTTCGGTTAATCCTAGCTAAAGTTACATGCAGTTTAATAACCAAACTTTTCCGCTCGCCCCTACTTTAAATATGAGAGATAAAGAAACAAGTGAATAGTTAAAATTGACTAAAATTCAGCGGAGATTATAATTTTAATAATTTTAATCTAGCTTAATTTCGATGTTTTTTGCGAAAAACCTGTTTTTGTGTTTGGCAATAGATGTTACGCCCTCTAGCGGAGGAGTTTGGAACTTATAAACTATTTCCAGTATTTTCTCTTCCCCGCTTTTAATATAACATTTTTTACCCTAACATCCTACGCTACATAGTTTCTGAGATAGAAGGCTACGCTGTGGCCCCTAGTTGGGCGCCATAAATCGCAAGCATCTAAATTTAAAACTTCCCACTGAATCAGCATTTCGTACGCGTGGCGCATGAAGTAAAATTTCGAGTTTAGAAAAGCCCTGTGAAAATTTGTCGAGGGTCGCTGCGCGACCCTCGACAAATTTTCTACGCTGGGCTTTTCTAAACTCGAAATTTTACTTCATGCTTAGTCTGGGAGTGGAAACACTCGTTCAAAACTTATAAATTATTTCCAGCATATCCTCTTTCCCACTTTTATAACATTTTTTACCCTAACATCCTACGCTGCATAGTTGCTGAGATAAAAGGTTACGCTGTGGCCCCTAGTTGGGCGCCATAAATCGCAAGCATCTAAATTTAAAACTTCCCACTGAATCAGCATTTCGTACGCGTGGCGCATGAAGTAAAATTTCGAGTTTAGCAAAGCCCCGTGAAAATTTGTCTCGGGTCGCTGCGCGACCCTCGACAAATTTTCTACGCGGGGCTTTTCTAAACTCGAAAATTTACTACATGCTTAGTCTGGGAGTGGAAACACTCGTTCAAAACTTATAAATTATTTCCAGCATTTTCTCTTTCCCACTTTTATTATGACATTTTTTAACCTGCATAGTTTCTCAGATAGAAGGCTACGCTGTGGCCCCTAGTTGGGCGCCATAAATCGCAAGCATCTAAATTTAAAACTTCCCACTGAATCAGCGTTTCGTACGCGTGGCGCATGAAGTAAAATTTCGAGTTTAGAAAAGCCCCGTGAAAATTTGTCTCGGGTCGCTGCGCGACCCTCGACAAATTTTCTACGCGGGGCTTTTCTAAACTCGAAATTTTACTTCATGCTTAGTCTGAGAGTGGAAACGCTCGTTCGAAACTTCAAACTGATTGCTTTGATAAGAACATTAAATGACTGAAAATGTTTTTAAAGATAATAATCTAGTTTTCAACATTGACTTTATAAATTTTTACAGGTTTTGTAATTTATATGATGCCTGTTGATTTTAACAACGTTAATAATACCATATGGCCTTTTTGTTGGTGTTTTGGTCATTTTGAATGAAATACCATGACTTTTCTCCGACTTTCCCAGTTTTAATGATATTCAGTGAATTTTTTATTTACGTAATTTTCAGACATTCGTCGATTTTATAATAGAGTCCAATTTGAAGTTTGAACGAGTGTTTCCACTCCCAGACTAAGCATGAAGTAAAATTTCGAGTTTAGAAAAGCCCCGCGTAGAAAATTTGTCGAGGGTCGCGCAGCGACCCGAGACAAATTTTCACGGGGCTTTTCTAAACTCGAAATTTTACTTCATGCGCCACGCGTACGAGACGCTGTTTCAATAAGAAGTTTTAAATTTAGATGCTTGAGATTTATGGCGCCCAACTAGGGGCCACAGCGTAGCCTTCTATCTCAGAAACTATGCAGCGTAGGATGTTAGGGTAAAAAATGTCATATTAATAGTGGGGAAGAGAAAATGCTGGAAATAGTTTATAAGTTCTAAACTCCGCCACTAGAGGGCGTAACATCTATCACTAAATTCAAAAACATGTTTTTTCGCAAAGAATTCCTAATTAAGCTAGATCGTAATCTACACTGAATTTGACTTAATTTTAACTATTCATTTGTTTCTTTATCTCTCATATTTAAAGTAGGGGCGAGCGGAAAAGTGTGGTTATTAAACTGCATGTAACTTTAGCTTGGATTAACCGAAATAAATAAAATTAGTCTCGTTTGATAGAGAATTGGAAGTACTTTAAAACACATTTAACTCTCATTGACTTAAGTTCTTATAGTAAGCACCAAATGGCGTTTGTGGAACAACATCAATATTGTCTAGGTTTTCTCAAAAAGTTCAAATTTTGAAGTACAGATTTCTTAGGCTAGTTTATTACAAGGTAAAATACGTTCAAAACTTATAAATTATATCCAGCATTTTCTCTTTCCCACTTTTATTATGACATTTTTTACCCCAACATCCTACGCTGGATAGTTTCCGAGATACAACCGGTGGCCACGCTTAATCAAACACCTGGTATATTGTATTGAGAGTTACATACAGAGAGTTTTATGTAACACCGAACATACTAAAATGTACTCAATGTTAATTTTCCTATGTTCGATGTGTACTGGGACGCATCACAGCATTGAGTGCGATGTGATTGGCTACGATTTCTAATTGTAATATAGTCAACCCTATTTACACGCTTCCCTTCAAAAATAAATAAAATCTGTCAGTTATCGCAAGCAAGTGATATTTGCTGTTCTAGCACTTGAAGCAGACATAGACGAAGAACGGAAAGTTAAACATATCAATAATGTATACAAAGGAGGAAAATATTATTCTGGTAAACTTATACCATGGAGAAAACAGTTTAAGAAATTCTCATTATTTATTTTCTGAAAAATGTTCTGTTCAATCAGACTACCATTTATTTCAACCATTTCGAACCTTCTAGAACAGTTTGTTTGGATACATTTCACAAGCGAGGAGTTAGAAGTCCGTCGATATTATCGGAAGAGATGAAATTAAACAATTTCTGTGATGTCGAAGAGTGTCTAATAATATCCTTACTATTGCAAAATTATTTAATATTTAAAAATCCTTTGTACGTAGGAGTTCTACAAGAATTTAAGTTTAGATCCTACAAATTCCAACATTACTAGTTGCTGTATAGCAACATTAAGCTATAACATTTTTGTAAAATTGTACCGGGCTTTCATTAATTCCCGAACCCCACGTGACCAAAAATAATAGGCAACCAAATGTACAAGGTGGTATGGCTCACACAAAAATTCCCTAGATTTAAAAATATTTATTCGCCGGCGTATTTTTATGACGACTGAAAATATTATATTTAAAATGATTAAAAAATAGGCTCATCTTCAAAAATGTAACTAATTTTTACCATTTTCGCAGTATTTGCTTATCCTAGCAAATTGACTCTGCAAAATAAATAGAAATAAAACTCAATGTTTCAGAATAATTAAACAATTTTTGCTTACCTGAAAATTCCGGGCGAATCTTGTAAGATCTCAAAGGTTGGTTTAACGATGCACCGCGCATAAACGTTTATGTCAAATTTGACTTTAGTAACGTTTGGTTACTTTTTTCAAAGCCTCCAACGTACAAATACAATAATTTACGCGGCAATTTTAAATTTAGTCACGTGGGGTTGGAGAATTAATGAAAGCCCGGTATTTAATATGTTAAATTAAACTACAAAATGTTGCGAAAAATTGTGTTTACTGATGAAGCGTTTATATCTTCTTACCTTCTTTAACTAGTATTTTCCTGATTAAAAATATAACAAAAGTTGATAACTATTCCGTTGTACTAAAATATTCATAATACAACATATTGTGGTTGACATAATAATTGACAAATTTAATTTATTTTTGACGTGAGGAGTGTACATTGGGTTGACTATATTAGCATTAGAAATCCTAGCCAATCACATCGTACTCAATGCTGTGATGCGTCCCAGTACACATCGAACATAGGAAAATTTACATTAAGTACATTTTAGTATGTTCGGTGTTACATAAAACTCTCTGTATATTCAATTGTACCATTTTTTCTACACTAAATATGAATCTTCTTTGTAGATATCTGTACTTATACCAATTTTTTTAAGAAAATAGTACTTGTACTACTTTTTCACTGAGCCCATCAATTCTAATTCGATTTGGTTGATCCATTTTATCAATATTTCTTATACCGTTATATTTAGTGATGGGAATAATCGATAAACTAATTAGTAATTAGTCGATTATTGAAATATATCGATATAATCAATTATGTGGAAATTAGTATACAGTTCTTTAACAATTTAAGTGATTATTTGATCGTGTAAAATAGTAAATACAAATTTAAACAATTATTTGATCGGGTAAATTAGTAGATAACCCCCCCCCCGCTTCTAACTACTAATTTTCAACTACTAATTTAATCGATTATTAAAATATCTCCTTTTAAAATACCGTAAACTGGGGTTACTTTGCGCCTTAAGGTGTTACTTTGCCCAACTGTCAAAAAGAGTTAAATATGATTTTACACAGGAACTATACTTAGACAACACAAAATTCTTACCACTGTATTAAAGTTTGCCTATATAACAATGTCTTACGCAGTCGGCTTACGTTCCCGCGCTTTTAGAGTGGTAATAAGACGGTGATAAAGTTGTCAGCTGAAATTCACGTGTTTGTTTGCCGATAAAATTTAGTGTCTGTAAAAGTTATTGTTCTTGATTTACAAGTAAGTATTTGCACATTGGTTTTGTAGTACTCCGTAGCTGTTTTGCACTGAAAATTTGCTGAAATGCTCCATTAGAAAGAAAAAAACTATATTTGTTGTCCTTAACCTACAAAATGTTACACTTTTGGGGTTACTTTGTTCCGGAGCAAAGTATACCCACTTTTTCTTATTCTTTTTTACCTCACCGGCTAAAATACTTTTTCTTTGGTTAAAGAAATGCCAAGAAATTACCAAATTCAATTGGGTTCAAGAAAATATGCCGACTACACGAAAGAAGCATTAGAGGAGTGTTTAAATGAAATTAGAAGTGAACAAATATCGCATAGAAAAGCCGAACAAAAATATAAGATCCCAAGACGTACTATTCTGAATAAATTAAAAGGCAGACACAGTAGGAAACCAGGAAAGCAACCCATATTTACCTGTGATGAAGAAAACCGGTTTGCTAATTGCATAATTTCTGTGGGTGAATACGGGTTTCCTGTAAACGAACGAGAACTGAGACATATAATAAAAAACTATTTGAGCCGACGTGGAAGGACAGTAAAAATATTTGACAATAACTCACCTGGTAACGACTGGATAAAATCCTTTATTGCCAGAGACCCTGAACTCTCACGTCGTTTTGCTGAAAATGTTAAACGAACACGAGCGGCAGTTGTTAAGAATATTTATTCAAAATTTGTCCAAAGAGCTAAATGATGTTCCTGCTACAAACATCTGGAACTTTGATGAGACGAATCTTACCGACGATCCGGGGAAAAAGAAAGTTCTCGTCAAAAAGAATCCAAATATCCGGAAATGGTCAGAAATGCCTCAAAAACATCTATATCTGTCATGTTTGCTGGTAACGCGGCTGGAGAACTCCTCCCACCGTATGTTGTTTATCGAGTGACCAAAATGTGGACCACATGGACTGAAAACGGGCCCAAAGGATGCTGTTATAATTCTAGCTGTTCTGGATGGTTCGACGCAGCAATTTTCACAGATTGGCTTGAAAAACAAATGCTACCACGATTGAGAAAATTAGAAGGGAAAAAAGTATTACTATGTGACAATCTCTCTTCCCATTTAACCATGCATGCGGTGGAATTATGCCGCCAATATGAAATATCTTTAATCTGCTTGCCTGCCAACAGCACGCATCTGACACAGCCTCTTGATGTGGCATTCTTCCGGCCACTAAAAATAGCGTGGCGAAACGTTTTAAGTGACTGGAAAGATACAGAAGATGGCATCCGTAATACAAACATACAGAAGCAGAACTTCCCACCACTGCTGTCGAAAATGATGGATATTATTGCTCCTCACGTACAAGACAACTTAAAAGCTGGCTTTCGGAAATGTGGCATAGTGCCTTTAAATGTGGAAGAACTTTTAAACCGCTTGCCAAGATCGTCCTGCAATGAAGACGACATTCAATCTGTGTTCCTGCAGAGCTTGGAAGCTAAAAGATCAGATTCTACAAAAATCCGGAACCGGAAAAAAAAATTAACATTCCAGCAGGAAAAAGCGTTTGTGCTGAAAATACATTGAGCGATGAAGACGTGGTTAACGAAGAAGTCGTAGCAAATGAAAATATGTTAGAGGGTGAACCGGCAATTTCCTCTAGACATGAAGACGGACCCTATTTCAAGGACAACTCAGATGATGATTTTGATTTGCATGACCTAGTTGACGAGCAACAAAAAGAAATAGAGTTTATGGATTACGTGGAAGGCAAGCCAACTAAGAACAAATCTTTTCAGTTTGCAAACGTTGTTCGAGAAATAGGACGTTTCGTAGTTTTTTCATATGAAGGAGAATTGTATCCTGGTGAAATTATGGGGTTTAACGACAATTAATGCAATGGTTAAGGCTTTAAAAATGTGGAAATGGCCCACAACGCGTGATGAAATGACTTACTGCTGGTCTGACGTTCTAGGTGGCATAAAGACACCTAAACAAGTTTCTAAAAGAGGATTTTTTGCAGTTCCTGAGCTGTACAGCAACTTGTTTTAATAAACCATCTTTTTGTTTGTGAATACCTACCTTAATAATTTAAGAATGTGTTGTTCATTTGCTATTTTTAGATGCAGTTCTTGTTTTTTGATATTAAAAATGCAAAAAAAACTATTTTTTATTACTTTTATATAAGTAGATATGAAACGTTGGAGAAATTTTCACTAGAGAGCAGTACTACTTTACTCCAGACATTCACAGTCATGCATTACATAGAGATTTAAACTCCGGCGCAATGTAACCCCGTCCTATGGTAGACTTTGCTCCGATCTTCAGCAAAAGAAATTATATATTTGCCGTTTGTTTTTGTATTAAATAATACTACAGCTACATTACTAAAACCCTTCTCTGTATTTTGTGCAAAAATTATACTTTTATATACGTTCTTTACTTTTTTTTAAAAACAATTTTCAATTTCTCCACTAAAAATGGAGCAAAGTAACCCCAGTTTACGGTAATCGATTATTCCCATCACTAGTTATATTGCTGTGTTTTTTTTAGTCTTATTCAACATTTTTTTATTACAGATATGGATACAAATAAAATAACTTACCTTGGTTGAAGTATTATTGGACACACTAGCGATCATGAAAACCTTGAACGAATGCAGAAACAAATAAATAGCAATCATTGAATACATCACTCCATCTCCTTTATCGGGATTCTGAATAACTTTATACATGTAAATCAACTGCGTTGTAATCATAACAAACCTAGCTAAAACCGTCACAAACAATTGAACCCCGTACATCCGATTCAACAACAGCCCAATTTCATAAAGTTCATTGTGAATCCGCTTATAAACCAAAATTAAATCAGAAAATCCAGTACTCCAGTTTTGCTTCACATATTTAGCTTTAATACCTCGATTCAACCAAACGTATCTTTGCCGGATTATGAGTAACATATCAACGTATTGAAAGAGCATGATTGTGTTCATGTAATCAACCACGTTGAAAACCGTGTAGAATAAAAGCAAAGCGGGCGAGGAAGTGAAGGGTTGTAAGATTATTTTCGAAGTAAAAACGCAGGTGATTCCGATTATTTGGAAATACGCGAAAGTCTGCGCGTTTTTGTAAGTTACAGCAAAACCGGCTTTGCTCATATAACCATCCAATAAATCAACTTTTTCGAAAATCTCCACTAATAACTTATGTTGTACAACGGGTAAACTTAGCTCGATTAAAGTCATTATCGTCCCCATGTAAAGCTCCAGGCGTAGAGCGATTCCTGAAATTTGATCGATTTTTTCAACGTTTTCAATCGCTACAGCTATATAAGCGACGAACGCGATGATCAATATTATTCGCAAGATGATCAAGTAACTAAAACTCGAGGTTAAACTGGGTTTTCCGTTGGTTAGGTTTAATTTAACCGGGGCTAGGCCTAATATTTTCGAAATTATATACACTGGTGCAATTGTATCGTATATTGTATCAGCTCTTTTAAAAATCTTCATGGTTAGATTTTATGTACATTTGTTCTTCTAAATTGGATAGGAGTGCATGTTCCCGCTAGAACGTTAAGAATTTCTTCGCCTGAAGAAGCCACAGTGTGGCGAAACAATTGTAGCGAATGCACAATATATATTTGAAAGTGTTTAAATTGTTTTATTTATATAAAAGTAACTTTAAGAAAAAATCAAACATTTAACGTTCCGTGTTTGGTGTTGTAGGCGTTCACTTTGTGGTACATCTTAAATACACTTGTAAATAAAACACTTTTACTTTAGTTTGAGAATGACTACTAGATAGTCGAAACTAGTCACACAATTAAAGGTAAGATTCAGTGGTTAAACAAAGTAAAAAGTGTTTTATTTACAAGTGTATTTAACGTTCCATTTCGAAGGATGGATTACGCTCTGCACTCGGCCTCTACGCGTATTTTAAGGAACGCCAGCGAAGTCAATATTGACTTCTTTGTTGACTCCTACAAGACCTTACTGCGCTTATTGAAATCGTTTAAATTTTGTGTTATTTTAGTTTGTCCCTAATTGTTATACACTTTTAATTTTAGTACCATGTTTTTATTGTGCTGAGTTCTGTATTGTATTATTTATTTATATGTTCTTATTCTATATGTTTATATTTATGTATTGGCCTTCCGTTCAATAAAGATTAAAGTATAATGTTAATGTAATTGTGGTGGAAAACATCATTAATATAGGTAAACATCGTTAATACAGGTTTGATATTTATCTAATGTAACACAGACACAGACAACCAAAAAATATAGAATTAAAAAAATGGATTAATTAAGGGTGTATTAATTAATATAGTTCAACCGCACGCAACAAATAATAAAGGTTCAAATCTCATAGTAATATCATTCATAAAAACCCACACACGCATACAATTGAGTCGCCTATTTCCAAAAACCCTAAATCCATGGTTTTCAAATGGATTTAGGGGTTTTTGGAAATAGGCGACTCAATTAGGAGCAACCAAATGGAAACCAGGAGTTAGGTTAGGTGTGAGGTTAGGTAAAATTGGGTATTCAAAGGCCGTGTGAGGAATTGGGTTAGGTGTGAGGTTAGGTGAAATTGGGTATTCAAACGCCTTCTCAGGAGTTAGGTTAGGTGTAAGGTTAGGTGAAATTGGATATTCAAACGCCTTCTCAGGAGTTGGTTTAGGTGTGAGGTTAGGTGAAATTGGGTATTCAAAGGCCGTGTCAGGAGTTGGGTTAGGTGAAATTGGATGTTTAAACGCCGTGTCAGGAGTTAGGTTAGGTGTGAGGTTAGGTAAAATTGGGTATTCAAAGGCCGTGTCAGGAGTTGGGTTAGGTGTGAGGTTAGGTGAAATTGGGTATTCTAACGCCGTGTCAGGAGTTGGGTTAGGTATGAGGTTAGGTGAAATTGGATATTCAAACGCCTTCTCAGGAGTTGGGTTAGGTGAAATTGGATATCAAACGCCGAGTCAGGATTTATAAATTACACCTAACCCAACTCGTGATATTATAAATGACACCTAACCCAACTCGTGATATTATAAATTACACCTAACCCAACTCGTGATATTATAAATTACACCTAACCCAACTCGTGATATTATAAATGACACCTAACCCAACTCGTGATATTATAAATTACACCTAACCCAACTCGTGATATTATAAATTACACCTAACCCAACTCGTGATATTATAAATGACACCTAACCAAACTCGTGATATTATAAATTACACCTAACCCAACTCGTGATATTATAAATTAAACCTAACCCAACTCGTGATATTATAAATGACACCTAATCCAACTCGTGATTTTATAAATTACACCTAACCCAACTCGTGATATTATAAATTACACCTAACCCAACTCGTGATATTATAAATGACACCTAACCCAACTCGTGATATTATAAATTACACCTAACCCAACTCGTGATATTATAAATTACACCTAACCCAACTCGTGATATTATAAATGACACCTAACCAAACTCGTGATATTATAAATTACACCTAACCCAACTCGTGATATTATAAATTAAACCTAACCCAACTCGTGATATTATAAATGACACCTAACCCAACTCGTGATTTTATAAATTACACCTAACCCAACTCGTGATATTATAAATTACACCTAACCCAACTCGTGATATTATAAATTACACCTAACCCAACTCGTGAATTTATAAATTACACCTAACCCAACTCATGATATTATAAATTACATTTGTTTAGTTTTTACAATTTACAAAATGAAGTTGACTGGAATGACAAGGTCTTTAAAAAACGCACAGCTTACTCTAAAACTTGCAAGTATTTATTTTACTGCCACAGCACGCTCAACTATTCCACTAAAAAAAATACTTTAACAATACAATAATAAAATCACTTATTCGTCGTGGGAAGCTGTGATAACTGCTTCAGTTGTTTCAGCACCGTTTCCAGCAGTTTTTTCTTATCGCGCTCGCTTTTCTTCAAAACCGTAAACATCGTTTTCTTATCGCCTTCGCGCAATCTGAAATTCAAAAACAATTATTATTGTTTTGTTGTTTTGTCGCATTGCAACTCAGCGAATATTGACTTTGCTATTACAGACAGAAAAAAAAACGTAAATCGGTTCTCCGTGAGACAAATTAGATACTTTTCGCTGTTATCTGTTTTGGTTGTTCTTTTTGTGTATTGTTTGTGATTTTATATTTAACTTATTTATTACTTTTAATTTATTGTTAGTTTTAAGCATTATGTACTTTTAAATAAATTCTTATCTGTAAATAAACATTAACCCATTAAGCGCCATTGATGCAAACAAGCAACATTATAATTTTTCTGTTTATTAAATTACTAAATAAGTTGATTTGAAGGATCGGGCCTTGGAGTTTTCTCTAAAACCCTAAAAATCCAAGCAAAGGTTCCGATGGGAATTCATGAAACCCTCATGCAACTGGAAGTGATGGAAATAACACTTGCGGCTGAGTACATCATAAACCGCAAGGTGACAAATGTAGCCATACTAATCTTAACGGATAGCAGGCAAGCGATTCTGTCTCTGCAGAAAGCCTATGCTTCGTCAGAGACCGAAATAGAGTGCCACGGGAAACTCAGACAGGCAGCAATGCACAACAACATTGAAGTCTGCTGGGTGAAAGGGCATGATACAGACACAGGTAACGGGAGAGCTGACGCGCTGGCAAGAGCTGCGGCTGGGATGAATCTACTCTCACCGAAGCCGCTAGTGCGGTTAGCTCCTCTCTCCCTGTGTAACATGTTACAAACCAATGCCCTGGAGAAATTCAGGATGCGTTGGGATGATATCGAGGGCTGCAAGCTCTCTAAGGAAACACTTGTGTATCCCAATGAGAGATCAGCGAAACGGTACCTGCAGCTGGCTAGAGGGAATCTCAGGCGCTTAACTGCCATCCTTACTGGTCACTGTGGACTAAACGGGCACCTCTATAGGATGGGGATAGTTGACTCCCCATCTTGTAGAGGTTGCAGCATGGAAGACGAGACTGCATGGCATTTTCTTTGTGAATGCCCGGTACTATCGTCAATCAGGGAGTCCATATTGGGAGATAGATGGCCTACATAAGAGATCTACCCACCTCATCTATGCTAGAATACCTAAACAAGGTGGGCTGGCTAAACTGAGGATGGGTGATCTACGGGAGGTGGCACAATGGGCCTAATGAGGCCTAAGTGCAGTGCAGAACTGCACACTCCCCTTTGCACCAGAACCAGAACCAAGTTGATTTGATATATTATATTATTTGACCTGACTTGAAAATGTGTGAACAAAAATGTAAATATTTTTTTATTTAAATTTTTCAATTATTACTCATTAAAAAAAATAAGAGTGTACTTCTACTTTCACAATATTTCAGTGTTTTATACGCGTGGCGCATGAAGAAAAATTTCGAGTTTAGAAAAGCCTAATTTGGCTCGGTCGCTCCGCTTCGCTACGCGCCCGAGCCAAATTTTCAGGCTTTTCTAAACTCGAAATTTTACTTCATGCTTAGTCTGGGAGTGGAAACTTGTTCTAAGCTTTATATTGCACGTTTTCATATAAAATCGACAAATGTCTGAAAATTTACAGCTTGTAGATAATGTATATTTAAAAGAAAAATTCACAGTATGTAATATGCAACACAATAAGTCTTTTATAGAAATCATAAAAAGAAGTGCATTATTTTACCTAAAATCAACTTTTACAGTTAACTCTATAATTTGCTTGGCCGTTAATGGGTTAAACATTTAAGAAATTGAAAACCTTACTTCTCCAAAATCACGATGGCCAAATCCGGACTGACCTGCTGGTACTTGCTCGTCTCTTGTCCGTAATCGTGGAAGTACGTCGACCAATCCCAGGATGTGAACAGGTTCAAAACCTCGCGAAGTTTCTCGAAATACGAGAGTAAAACTCCACTGTCTAGACCTTTCACAGGTTCAGAACCAGCAAATACTGCAAGAAACGAACATGGTTACAAAATAATTACATACAAAAAATACACTTAATTGAACTTAATTTGCTGCTAGGAATGTTCACAGACGACCTAGGTTTGTCATCCTTCAGAAATGGATAAGTTTTAGACAACTTAATTTGCTGCTAGGAATGATCACCGATGACCTAGGTCTTTCATCCTCCAGAAATAGATAAGTTTTAGACCACTAATAATTTGTGGAGGCTGAAAGACCTGTCTTTGTTTCAAAAGTAGGATCACAACAAACGATCCGGTTTACACAGTGTGACGGTATGATTTTTAATTTCTTTAATTTTTTTCGTATATTTTTATTAGAGAAGAGTGGATTAGAAAATCTGTCAAAAAAAAATAATGATTTAAAAAAAAACATAAAAGTGTGAGCGGTGAACTTGGTACGATCACGATCACGAGCTGTACTGTTTGTTGGTATTACGACATAGACTACAGAACGGGTTATTGCTAGACCTAAGTTCAAAGATTACCGTTGAATATAAAGTTAATACTGCTGAAACTTTTCAACTCCTCGTCTTGCCTTCACTGCTGAAACTCTTCAAATCCTCATCTGGCCGTTAGTGCGGTGGTTGGTTTCTGCGGGTCACCGGTCCAAGCTTGAAGAGTATTGTCAAGAGAAAATCAAGAACATGTCCGTGCTTGAAGAAAAAAATCAAGAAATTGAACCGTAATTAACTAGTCTTCAACCGCAATCCCAAGTGGAGGATACTGCTACAATTACTCTTGCCCAGGATACAGATAAGCCCCTAGAAACTTTTATATTGTGTTTATTTTTCAAATTGAATTATTCATATTTAATCAACCTCTTTAGTTTATAAATAATGTAATCTTTAGTGCACTCGAGAATTAGGTCATGTAGCATTGCTATTGGCTAACTTTTAATATTAACTCACAATTTGGAAAAAAAAATTAACCTAAAATTTAATTTATAACAAATTCTTATCTTAGTTGTTATTTCGTAATTTAAACAATTAAGATTACGCAGATGTTCCTGTAAATTACGTGGCGCCCAAAACATAAATAAAAAAAAACAGAACCCACCCTTCGTACTGAGTGAGCTGGACCAGGAACAATTAACTAAATTGAAGTTAACGTCACAACAGCCAAAATATTTTGATGAGTGGGGAGAGATAATACAGAAATACTTATTTTTAAAAACTCTGTTTAAACATAAAACTAAATAGGCACAAACCGCCACTTGGTAAAGAAACGTCAGTTGTGATTCTCACATGACAACCACAATCTCACGTGTCTAGATCTGTATGCTTCATTTGAATATACCCTTTTGGCAGCCAATAAGGCTGCGCAATTTGATCAGCTAATTTTTGTTGCGGTCCTATTATTTTTGAGACTACCAATAGGTTTACAAACAAAGTTATAAGTACAGTAGAACCTCGCTATACCGGGCCTCGAGATACCGTGATTCGGATATATCGGGGTAATTTTTCAGGTTTCCTTTTTTTTTAAAGATGTTAATTTTAACAATTGACTGCGTACCGCCCTCATTAGGTAAAACGTTCCGGCGTCATTATTGTATTATATAGTATGTCTTGTTATGTAGGTGGCTACTGCACATACCTGCATTAAGCCTATTACAAGAACTCCCTAACCGAATACAACAAAGCACTAAGGAAAGCTCGAAGATCAACCTGGAGGAGACACTGTGAGGACATTGAAACTGTCCCAGACGGTGTCAGACTCTACAAGATTCTCTCGAAGAACCCCCAATGTGCGCTTCAAACTCTCGAACTCAATGACGGAGTGTATACAAAAAACGAGAAGGAAACCCTGGGTGAACTTCTACGGGTACACTTCCCCAGAGGGGAAATCTATGATGGACCACGTAATGACTGGGTCAGCCAGGGACCTGATGCAACTGGCAACAGAACATCTAAGGAAGACTGGCAGGCTGCCAGGAGAGTGGTCACCTATGACAGAGTCAAATGGGCAATAAACTCATTTGAACCTTTTAAATCGCCAGGGCCTGATGGAATCCTACCCATCATGTTACAGAAGGGATCGGAACTACTGTGGCGAAGGCTTTGCGAGATTCTAAGAGCCAGCATGGCCCTACGATATTTGCCAAGAATATGGAGGCTTATCAGGGTGGTTTTCTTACCAAAGATCGGTAGAACAGACCGGGCAAAATCGTACAGGCCCATCAGTCTCATGTCATTTGTACTGAAGACAATGGAAAAAATTATGGACAGGCATATTAGAGAGGGGGTACTGGTGACCTACCCACTATCCCAAAATCAATATGCCTACCTTCCAGGTAGATCAACAGAGACAGCTCTCAGCCGACTAACAATGAGTGCCGAAGCTGCCCTGGAACACAAAGAAATCTTACTTGCTGCCTTCTTGGATATAGAAGGAGCATTTGACAATACAGCCTTTAACTCTATAACTGCTGCCCTGAGAAAGCGGGGGTTGGAGGAAATTAGCTGCAGGTGGATAGACTGCATGCTAAGACAAAGGATGGTCTACACAACGTTCGCTGACCAGACACTAGCATCCAGGGTGGCCGGTGGTTGTCCGCAGGGAGAAGTTCTCCCACCCCTGCTGTGGAACCTGGTCATGGATGGCCTGCTAGTGGATCTCAGCAACGAGGGATACTCTTCCCTAGGATACGCGGATGACCTAGTCATACTCGTTGAGGGAAAATTTAACAACACGATCAGAGAGCGTATGCAACGTGCACTGAACGTGGTGAGCAAATGGTGTGCTAGAGAAGGACTCAAAGTCTCACCCTCGAAGACCACCCTGGTACCATTTACATGCAGGAGGAAACTGGCGGGCCTTGGACCGCTCTTTCTAAATGGTGGCAACCTGAAAATGTCGGGTGAGGTGAAGTACCTAGGAGTAATCTTTGACTCCAAACTGACCTGGACCCCTCAAATCTCAAAAATCAGACGCAAATCGGAAATTACCCTTGCGGTAATTAGACGAATGTACGACCGACATTGGGGGCTCAGATCAGAAATGGTATACTAGCTGTACACCAGAGTGGTCAGACCCGCAATCATGTATGCTGCTTTGGTATGGTGGTCTAAAGCCACACAGCATACAACCATACAAATACTCAGCAAGGTTCAAAGACTTGCTTGTATTAGCATAACGGGGGCTATGAGAACCGCGCCCACTGCAGCCATGGAGACGGTTCTAGACCTCACACCACTTCATATTCTGATAGTGGGGGAGGCAAGACTGGCACTCTATAGGCTGCAATTATCATCGGTCAACGTAAGAGTTGATACCCCACACAGAAGACTCTTGACAGACATAGGGGGACCTCTCCTGCAAATGAGGTCGGATCATATGGTAGTCAGATATCTTGAAAATTCACTCTTTAAAGTCACTATTCCAGACCGCAACGAATGGAACGGCTTTAGGGAAGATATACACAAACAAAGTGTGATCTGGTACACGGACGGTTCAAAATCAACCACAGGTCCTGGATCAGGAATCTATAATGAAAACATGAGGACAGGCTATGCTCAACCATTGGGTAGCCTGGCATCAGTCTTTCAAGCAGAAATATTCGCAATCATAGAATGTGCGAGAACCAACATAGAGAAGGACTGTCAAAACAGGCAAATCTATATCATGTCCGATAGCCAGGCGGCACTGAAGGCTCTCCAGAGTCAAAAGACTTCATCCAAACTGGTATTGGAATGCTTCAATACCCTGAATGACCTAGCGAGACAGAACAAGGTTACGCTTGTCTGGACGCCGGGTCACTCTGGTATTGCGGGTAATAAAAAAGCTGACGAGCTAGCAAGGCAGGGAGCCACCATTTCATTTATGGGACCCGAACCTGCCTTGGGCATAACAAAAAAGTCGAGTCGCCTTGAAGTCAGGAAGTGGACTCGCAACAAACACAAGGAATACTGGGAAAAGAGACCAGGCCTTAACCATAGTAAGGCCCTTATAAAAGGGCCTAACTCAAGCCAAGCTGCAGGACTACTAACATTGAGTAGGGCACAGCTAAAAACAACCATAGGACTGCTCACAGGCCACATGACTGTTAAAGATTATCTAAGGAAAATCGGGCTATACAACGGCGACACCAACTGTCGCCTCTGTAATACGGCACCGGAAACAACTATGCACGTTCTGTGCAATGCGCTGGAGAGCAAAAGACGGCTCATATTTGGAAACAGACAAATGGAACCAAATGATTTCCACGCGCAACCTCTGAAGGACCTGCACAAGCTAGTGCAGGGCATCGAGTTCGGAATAGTTGCGTGAGTGTAATAATATTGGGGCAGTACAATAAGCCACCTAGGCTGCAGTGCATCCTGATCCGAAAGGAAGACGGCCCCCACCGGAAAAAAAGCCTATTATGTTAAGGGGATTAGTAAATACTGGGTCCCTTCAATATATTTATATATATATATATATATATATATATAAATCAACCAACGCGAGAAAGCAGCCTAAAAAACTCAAGCCAGTTATATATATATATATATATATATATAATATATATATATATATATAATATATATATATATATATATATATATATATAATATATATATATATATATATATATATATATAATATATATATATATATATATATATATATATATATATAATATATATATATATATATATATATATATATATATATATATATATAATATATATATATATATATATATAATATATATATATATATATATATATATAATATATATATATATATATATATATATATATATGTTAAAACGTAGATTTTCGCGGGCGTAACATGTATCACTGTTTCTTCGGGTTTGGTCCCGCGTATTTTCTTGGCTCTGGTCCATTTTATTTTTAATTCGACGTTTCGATGACGTCGCAGGCATCATCGTCAGGAATAACTATTAAAATTCCATTGCTCTAGCAACCACTTGTTTGACTTTTACGTACTACTTGATGCGTGAATTTCTTGTTACTCTTCTGTTTTGTTCTTCACATCATTAGAAGAACAAAACAGAAGAGTAACACGAAGCCAAACAAGAAATTCACGCATCAAGTATTCACGCATCAATTTCGTCATCGAAACGTCGAATTAAAAATAAAATGGACCAGAGCCGAAAAAATACGCGGGACCAAACCCGAAGAAACAGTGATACAATATATATATTTTGTTTGTTTGTTGTTTTTTATATATATATATATATATATATATATATATATATATGCGCGTGTGTGTATGTGACTATTATACAAATTACATATATTCGGATATACCGTGTTTTCCTTATACCGCTAAACAAAAATATTTTGAATTTTACAATAATTTTAGTGTTTTATACGCGTGGCGCATGAAGTAAAATTTCGAGTTTAGAAAAGCCTGAAAATTTGGTTTAGCCGCTCCGCGCTACGCGACCAAACCAAATTTTCAGGCTTTTCTAAACTCGAAATTTTACTTCATGCTTAGTCTGGGAGTGGAAAACACTCGTTTAAAGCTTCAAATTGAACTCTTATAAAAAAAGCAACGTATGTGGGTAATGTACAGCTTAGGCGTATGTATGAAATTATATTATTATTTTCTTTAAATCTTTAGATATTCGTTGTTTTTTTGGTTTAAGAGTTTAATTTGAAGTTTTAAACGAGTGTTGTCCACTCCCAGACTAAGCATGAAGTAAAATTTCGAGTTTAGAAAAGCCCCGCGTAGAAAATTTGTCGACGGTCGCGCAGCGACCCGAGACAAATTTTCACGGGGCTTTTCTAAACTTTAAATTTTACTTCATGCGCCACGCGTACGAAACGCTGATTCAGTGAAAAGTTTTAAATTTAGATGCTTGCGATTTATGGCACCCAACTAGGGGCCACAGTGTAGCCTTCTATCTTAGAAACTATGCAGCGTAGGAAGTTAGAGTAAAAATGTCATATTAAAAGTAGGGAAGAGATAATGCTGGAAATAATTTATAAGTTCCAAACTCCGCCGCTAGAGGGCGCAACATCTATCGCTTAATACAAAAACATGTTTTTTTTGCAAAAAAATCCTAATTAAGCTAGATTGAAATGATTCAAATCGTAATCTACGCTGAATTTGACTTAATTTTAACTATATATATATATATATATATATATATATATATATATATATATATACATATACATATATATATATATATATATATATATATATATATATACATATACATATATATATATATATATATATATATATATATATATATATATATGTATATGTATATATATATATATATATATATATATATATATATATATATACATATATATATATAGTTAAAATTAAGTCAAATTCAGCGTAGATTACGATTTGAATCATTTCAATCTAGCTTAATTAGGATTTTTTTGCAAAAAAAACATGTTTTTGTATTAAGCGATAGATGTTGCGCCCTCTAGCGGCGGAGTTTGGAACTTATAAATTATTTCCAGCATTATCTCTTCCCTACTTTTAATATGACATTTTTACTCTAACTTCCTACGCTGCATAGTTTCTAAGATAGAAGGCTACGCTGTGGCCCCTAGTTGGGTGCCATAAATCGCAAGCATCTAAATTTAAAACTATATATATATATATATATATATATATATATATATATATATATATAGTTTTAAATTTAGATGCTTGCGATTTATGGCACCCAACTAGGGGCCACAGCGTAGCCTTCTATCTTAGAAACTATGCAGCGTAGGAAGTTAGAGTAAAAATGTCATATTAAAAGTAGGGAAGAGATAATGCTGGAAATAATTTATAAGTTCCAAACTCCGCCGCTAGGGGGCGCAACATCTATCGCTTAATACAAAAACATGTTTTTTTTGCAAAAAAATCCTAATTAAGCTAGATTGAAATGATTGATATTGATGATGATATATATATATATATATATATATATATATATATATATATACATATATATATATATATATATATACATATATATATATATATATATATATATATATATATGTATATGTATATATATATATATATACACATATATATATATATATATATATATATATATATATATATATATATATATATATACATATATATATATATATATATATATATATATATATATATATATATATATATATATATATATATATATATATATATATATATATATATATATATATATATATATATATATATATATATATATATATATATATATATATATATATATATATATACAGGGTGTCTCAGACCGCCCGTACCAGCATTTTATTTCCACAACGCTTGGTCGAATGTGACTCGGACAAAAAATTTTATTACCAAAGTGAACCCAAGGAATCCACTGCTGAATTTATTTTTTACCGGAATAATCCGGAAGTACCCGGAACCGGAAGTAACTTTAAAATTTCAAATGGCAACATAGGTCGAGTATAGTATTAATTGATAGGTCTTTTTAATAGAAACAACTTTTATTAAAATATTTTTTAAATATTTTGCATATTTACAAAAATAAACAAAAAAAAACTAAATTGCAAACTAGTTATCCATTCAACACTCAATTTCCTCAAGTAGGCTTTGCTTTTTTGTTATTTCAAAATAATTGATGTTCGTGAATATTTAATGTAAAATAAATTATTATTATCAAGTATTGAATGTGTCAACATGGTTTTAACAAACCTTGAAGGTTTTGATATGCTGATGATATTAGGTGAATGCGGCCAAAACTATCGTGCTGCTGAGCGAATTTATGTTGAGCGATACCCTCAACGAGCCAGTCAAAAAACGTTTTTCGGCGCCTTGCAGAATGAGTTAAGACAACTGGTAAGCTACAGCCCAGCCACAGCAAAGGTCGAAGTATCAGAAAACGTGAACAAGATGAAAGAGCACCAGATATTCTTGCAGTAATTGCTCTGAACCCGAACATCTCGACTACAAGAATTGAAATCGATGCTGGAATAAGTCGCTCCACTGCTTGGAGTGTTTTAAAAACAAACAAATTCGATCTACACCATATCTCTTTACACCAGAAACTTGAAGAGCGGGATAGGTTGAATTTTTGTGTCTCATAAAAATTATAATTTCCATTACATTTTATGGACAGATGAGGCGACATTCAAAAGGAACGGAGTTGTTAATTTACAGAATGCTCACTACTGGATTAATGAAAACTCTCATTGGTTAAGGGAAGTTGATAATTAACACGTGTGGACTCTTAATGTTTGGTGTGGTATTTTAGGAAACCAAATAATTGGTCCGCATTTTCACCTAATATCATCAGCATATCAAAACCTTCGAGGTGTGTAAAAACCATGTTGACACATTCAATACTTTGATAATAATAATTTATTTTACTTCAAATATTCACGAACATCAATTATTTTGACATAACAAAAAAGCAAAGCATACTTGAGGAAATTGAGTGTTGAATGGATAACTCATTTTCAATTTTGGTTTTTTTAGTTTATATTTTTAATTATGTAAAATATTAAAAAAACATTTAAATAAAAGTTGTTTCTTTTAAAAAGACCTATCAATTAATACCATACTTGACCTATGTTGCTATTTGAAATTTTAAAGTTACTTCCGGTTCCAGGTACTTCCGGATTATTCCGGTAAAAAAAAAATCATTAGTGGATTCCTTGGGTTCACTTTGGTAATAAAATTTTTTGTCCCAGTCATATTCGACCAAGCGTTGTCGAAATAAAAGGCTGGTACGGGTGATCTGAGACACGGGTGATCTGAGACACCCTATATATATATATATATATATATATATATATATATATATATATGCGCCAGTGTGTATGTGACTATTATACAAATTACATATATTCGGATATACCGTGTTTTTCTTATACCGTGCTAGGTATAGCCAAAAGCCATCCCGGTATAACGAGGTTCTACTGTATTTTATTTGCAGGTGGAGTAAAACAATTACTAAATTGCTTTAAAAATTGAATCGACAGATATCAAAGAATTGTAAAGATGGCGACCGAGTTAACATCTTTAGATTCAAATTTTGTGAAAGTTTGCCGTTATTGCAAAAATTTACCAAGATCGGGATATATCTGTATAACATGTAGTGCACTTATCCACCCGGGGTGTGCCAAGCTGCTTAAGGGGGCAAGTATTATTAACGAGAAAGAAATTAATTGCTGTCCCAAATCAACCGACACTGATATGTCACCTGTACCGCCCGAAATTGATTTTAAACTAGAGGCATACATGTACCAAAAGCAATTAATTCAACAACTCACCATAAATAATCAATTACTTATCACTAAATATGAACATTTGCTTGAGAAATATGATGCATTGCAATTGGAGGTTAATAAAGGCACCTTTCCCGCCTCATCGATTAGTAAACAAACTGTGACTAATACAGTTTTACCAACAACGACCGAACCACTCAATGCCAAAAAGCCGAAAAAGGTTAGTTCGAAAAGCAACTTAAGTATACACACAAATTTAACACGAGAAGATGAATAACCTAAAACGCCGGTAATGCCCATCGTGGATGAGGAATCTAACGAACCCAACAATCTTAATCCGTGGATCAAAGTCCAGAAAAAGAAGGCTCCGAGGATTAAAATCGCTGGAACGGCAGATGCGACAAAAACCATATTAAAAGGCGTTGACAGAAAGGCGTATTTACATGTTTATAAATTAACGCCGGACACATCAGCGGATGACGTTGTTTCTCACCTGCGCACTTTGAAAGTGAATGCGGAATGCGAAAAACTAAATTCGAAACGCCCCAATGAATACGCATCCTTTAAAATCACAGTTCCTTTTGAGCAACTATGTGTGGCGGAAGATCCGACTGCCTGGCCGACGGGAGCATTTGTGAGACGTTTTTTATTCCGTCGTCAGTCAACGCTGCCCCAGAAAAAATAAATAAAACGGTTAATTATATTGCGCGTCCATTTAAATTGTTTTATATTAATATACAATGTTTGCGAAACAAAATTGATGTACTTGAATCATTTATTATAGATAAAGATATCGATATATTAGCTTTTTCAGAACATTGGCTCACACACGATGAAGCGGAGTATTGCCGAATCAATGAATTTGTTTATGCCAGCTGCTTTAGTAGGCAGATCGCTAAACATGGAGGATCTTTAATTATGATTAAACCTAATTGCGCATATACAGAATTGCATTTTCTTAACAACCTATCAGAAGAATTCACTTGCGAAATGTCAGGAATATCACTTCCTAACTCAAGTCTTGCAATTATATCAATATACCGATCCCCTAGTGGAATTTTTCAGAATTTTCTTAATATAATAACAAATATGCTTGAACGACTCAACTTAATTTCCCTAAAAGTATTTATTTGTGGCGACTTCAACGTACAGTTTAACACAGGCGACAGAAATGCTATAGATTTATGCAATCTATTCGCTTCGTTTGGTTTTCAGAAATTAATTGCGTGTCCAACACGAGGGGCAGCTTGCTTAGACAATGTTTTTACTAATGACTTAATTATCGATAATAAGTCAATAGTAATCGATATTGGTGTCTCTGATCATAAAGGCATATTAACAAATATCCTTATTGAAAACAAACCTCAGCCCAAAACCAAAATAATTCGTCCCATTACTGATCAAGGCAGCATCAGTCTCTATAATTTACTGAGTGATACGGTGTGGCCTAAGTTGGAAAATTTGGCTGTTAACGAAGCATGGGAGTTCTTTTTACAAACTCTAATTTCTCACGTTAATATATCTTACCCGTTAAAACTAATTAAACAAAAATCACACAAAATTCAAATAAACTGGTTTTCTCACAAGCTTCGAGAAATGAGGAATAACTTAAACCTTATTAGAGAGGCTTGTCGATATTCACCCACACAACAACTTAAAACGCATTATAAAGCGGTTTTAACTACATATAAAACTGCGATAAAGGACGAACAAAAATGAGCAAATGAAAGATATATTAATTCATCTTCCAATCGTAATAAAGCAATGTGGGAAATATTGAACTCTAAACGCCCAACTAACAATAAATTGCAAACTGCTGTGGGCATAACGGCGGAAAATCTGAATGCCTTCTTTGTGACAGCTGCCGATAACATCATCAGCACAGTTACAGATACCGATACGAACCCCATTGAATTAACAGCCAAATCTCTCAACAACCACTCCGGTAACTATTTGAAATTCGCTTTAGTTTCTTGTGCGAAGGTTAGATTGACTATAATGAAATTAAAATCCATGGGTAGTACGGACATTCATGGAATTAATCTCAAAATAGTAAGAAATATCATTGATGTTATTATCAGTCCATTAACCAAATTAATAAATATGTGCCTCTCTGAAAACGTAGTTCCTGATATATTAAAAATCGGAAAATGCATCCCCATTTTTAAAAAAGGTGACCCTTCAAATGCAAACAACTATCGACCAATTCTAATTTTGCCAATTTTTTCAAAAGTAATTGAGATGATAATGCTTGAACAAATCAATTTACATCTAGACCATAACCATTATATAAATAATGCTCAGTTTGGCTTTAGAACTGGTCGATCGACAACGATGGCTGTTGACACATTTGTTAATGACATTATTGATGGCTTTGAACAAAACAAGGTAATTACAACTAATCTGTTAGATCTAAGTAAAGCTTTCGATTGTGTAATGCATGACATTCTACATCGCAAGCTTTACTTCTACAACTTCGATCCTAGTGTCATTAAATTAATAATGTCATATTTGACTGAGCGTAAGCAAATTGTCCATCTAGGTGATGTCAGGTCAGGAGTAGCAGATCTAAAGCATGGGGTACCTCAGGGCTCTGTTCTTGGACCACTGCTTTTCCTACTGTACATCAATGATCTACCATCTAGTACCATACACTCCTCTTTGATCATGTATGCAGATGATACGACTGTATCTGCCAAGGGGGTAACACCTGAACAAGCTTCTGCAGATCTACTGGATGACAAAAAGCTTATTTTGGACTGGTTTAATTCAAATAAACTAAAATTAAATCTAAGTAAAACAGTCGAGCTTACTTTCTCATTAAAGCCAATTCCACCTTCGCCAGTCAAGTCTGCAAAACTTCTTGGTATAGTCTTTGACCATAAATTAACATGGGAATCTCACGGACACGAACTAAAAGTAAAACTATCAAAGAATATGTTTCTTCTCCGAAATCTCAAGGATACGGTTTCACTAGCAATGGTTAAATCAGCTTTCCATTCCTTAGTACAAGCTCACATACTATATGGCATTATTGTGTGGGGTCACTCAACAATAATGAGCGATATTTTCAAGCTCCAAAGAAGAGCAATTCGTATAGTAGCTGGATTGTCCTACCAACAAGAATGTCGTGAAGCATATATTCAACTCAAAATCTTAACTGCACCTTCCCTGTTCATACTTGAATGTTTATCTTACATTAAAAGAAATGAATACTTACTCTCGAAAAATAAAGCCATCCATGAGTATGAAACCCGCAAACGAGAGGACTATCGCTACAAATCGTTCCGCTTATCCAAAGCCAAAACGGGACCGCGATTTCACTCATTTCGGTTATTTAACGTCTTACCTGATAATTTGAAATGTCTGCCGCTTAAAGCCTTCCAATCTCGCATGAAACAAGTTCTGATTGACAATGCTTTTTTTTCCTTAGATGAATTTATGCATACAATGAGTATCGATATCTTTACATGTTAAAGGTTATTAACATAAGATTATTTTAATTTTCTATGTATTATTATATATTCTATGATGTAATTATTTAATTGTATTATTTTTGACGTGTGTAAGACTGTTATTGTTATTAGCACGAATAAATATTTCTATTCTATTCTATTCTATTCTAATGAATTAAAAATATATTTTAGACTCTTTAAATTAGAAACTCAATGACATACATTTAAATGAAATATGTTGGTGCTTTTTTTATTCTTCTAGCTGTCGATTCAATTTATGTGAGAATCAAAAGAATGGCATAACAGAATTAACTCACCTTCACATTGTAACAAATCCAAATTCATCTGATTCAAGGCACCCATGGAAATCTGCTTAACCTCCTCGTTCAGCAAGATGTTCATCATCGAAACCGCTATGTACTCACAAGCCGATTTACAAGCAACTTGCGCGACTTCAGGCTGTAAATTAGTGGTTTAAAAAAACTTTCACTACAGGAAAAAGTGAAGAAATACCGGTAAATTCGTGAAGCTCACGAACGTCGTCTGCAAAAACGCAATTAGATCGGTTATGAAACTGGAAGCGTGCCCTTGCGATTCCGGCAGCAGCCAATCGTAACTCTCCAACTCCATGAACTCGTTGAGTTTCTGCTTGAGTTTTTCGCAGATTTGCCGGACCGCGTCTTCTCTCGCAACGCGGAACATCGCCGGTTGACCTTGAACTACACCTGCTGTTATACCCCTGGATTCCTCCCTGAAGGAAAATAAAATGACATGAGGCACTTGGAAACAAAGAGGTGTAAGTGCCAATTTTGAAAAATAATTAGGTTCAGACAAGAGTTATTTTGAAGCTTAAAACGAGTGTTTTCCACTCCCAGGTTAAGCATGAAGTAAAATTTCGAGTTTAGAAAAGCCTGAAAATTTGGTTTGGTCGCGTAGCGCGAAGCGCGGAGCGGCCAAACCAAATTTTCAGGCTTTTCCAAACTCGAAATTTTACTTCATGCGCCACGCGTATAAGACGCTGATTTCAAGCTAAAGTTACATGCAGTAACATGCAGAATAGTTAAAATTAAATCAAATTCAGCGTAGATTACGATTTGAATCATTTCAATCTAGCTTAATTAGGATTTTTTTGCGAAAAAACATGTTATTGTATTAAGCGATAGATGTTGCGCCCTCTAGCGGCGGAGTTTGGAACTTATAAATTATTGCCAGCATTATCTCTTCCCCACTTTTAATATGACATTTTTTACTCTAACATCCTACGCTGCATAGTTTCTGAGATAGAAGGCTACGCAGTGGCCCCTGGTTGGGTGCCATAAATCGCAAGCATCTAAATTTAAAACTTTTCACTCGTTTAAAACTTCAAATTAAACTCTTAAACCAAAAAAACAACGAATATCTAAAGGTTTAAAGAAAACAATAATATAATTTCATACATACTCCTAAGCTGTACATTTTCCCACATACGTTGTTTTTTTTAAAAGAGTTCAATTTCAAGCTTTAAACGAGTGTTTTCCACTCCCAGACTAAACATGAAGTAAAATTTCGAGTTTAGAAAAGCCTGAAAATTTGGTTTGGTCGCGTAGCGCGGAGCGGCCAAACCAAATTTTCAGGCTTTTCTAAACTCGAAATTTTACTTCATGCGCCACGCGTATAAAATACTAAAATTATTGTAAAATTAAAAATATTCTTGTTTAGCGGTATACTAAATTTTTAATCCTGCTTCAACGGTATATTTTTAATCCTGTTTTAGCAGTATATTTTTATTAGTGATTTAGAACACGCGTGGCGCATGAAGTAAAATTTCGAGTTTAGAAAAGCCCAGAAAATTTGTCTCGGGTCGCTGCTGCATAGTTTCTGAGATAGAAGGCTACGCTGTGGCCCCTAGTTGGGCGCCATAAATCGCAAGCATCTAAATTTAAAACTTTCCACTGAATCAGCGTTTCGTACGCCTAGCGCATGAAGTAAAATTTCGAGTTTAGAAAAGCCCCGTGAAAATTTGTCGAGACAAATTTTCACGGGGCTTTTCTAAACTCGAAATTTTACTTCATGCTTAGCCTGGGAGTGGAAAACACTTAAAAGTTTCAATTTTAACTTTTACAAAAAAAACAATAAATACCTGACGATTTACAGCATATAATTAGGATACGTATACTTAAAAGAAAAACTCTCTGTATAACAGGTTTCATTCATATGTACTACCTAGCCCATTTTTTAAGTTTCACTTAATCACTCTGTTATTTTGGTTTGCTGGTTTTAATAATAATAAATGCCTTTATTTGTCATACAAAAAATAAATACAAAACAATTACTTATAAGCGTAGGCGAAGTTCAGTCAGCTTAACCTGTTACTGATCTTCCACTTAACCTACGAAAAATTAAACATAAATGTAATTGCAACGTGTGAGGGATAATAGACAAACATATTTCGTCGTCAATATCTCAAATTAATTCTGTAAATTCAAAGCTCATTTCGTAGTAACAGAGAGCGCAAGTGACATCTGAAGCTGTTGAATTTTAATTGTTTTAGGTTTTGGGGAATTTTATTGAATAATTTATAGATGTTGTAAGAAAAACATCTCGTATAAATAGCAGATCTGTGCTTCGGTGGCGATATAAGTCCCCGGAACCTAACATTGACATTATGAATATCAGTCCGAAACACAATTCTACGATATAGATAAGAGGGTTTGGGGAAATTAATTAACTTATAGTAGAGTAAACAAGAATGGAGAATTCTTCGATTAGCCATGTTCAGCCAGTTAAGTTCAGTGCATTTACCTGAAATCTGATCGAATTTTCTTATTCCCAGGATAAGCCGTACACAAGAATTTTGAACTTTTTGTATACGATTTATTGTTATACTATCTAAACAGGCACCATAGACCACATCCGAAAAGTTGAAATGACTCAGCACTAGAGTGTCACAGAGAAGTCGTTTGGTGTTTTTACTTAAGATTTTTCTATTCGCATATATCATTCTTAGATTATTATAAGCTCTAGAGATACTGACATGAGATTTAAAGCGCAGGTCAGAATCACTAACTAAACCCAAGTTACGCACCGAGTCTACAAAATGTATTGCTGTATTATCCAATTTCAGTGAAAGTGAACGTTTGGCAGCGTTAAGTACTTTTTTGGGGCCGAACAACATAGCCGAAGTTTTGTTTGGATTAAGTAGTAAGGAGTGTTTCTGGGAAGCTGATAAAATATTATATAGGTCAAGATTTAGGTTTTGATTTGCTGTTATTATGTCATCAAAAGCAAAGGAGTAAAGTGGTTGGGTATCGTCTGCGTATAAGTTATAGGTACAGAATTTTAAAGTCTCAGGAATAAATGATGTATAAATCGAAAATAACAGTGGGCTTAGAATTGATCCTTGGGGGACACCGGTCTTCATTTCTGATATACCAGACGCCATGTTGTCAATTTTCACCTGTTGTTGGCGGCCATAGATAAAGCTACTTATAAGCTTTAATGCATTAACTCTAAGCCAATGTACTTCATTTTGGCTAGCAATACATCATGATTAATTGTGTCGAAAGCTTTGCTGTAATCAATAAGGATTAATTTGACTTGAACTTTAGAAATAGATTTATTAATTTTGAAATTATTTGGCAATTACGCCCGTACTGCATCTAGGTAATCCATATGTTTTTTTCTACCTGTATCTTAACAAAATAACTTTAAAAAATTAATAAGAGCATACCCTGTAATGTTTGAAATAAACTGATCCAAATAAACCGTTGCTTGTTCCAAATACCCTGTATCAATGATGACCTGTATAATTTCTTGTAGGTTGATGTGGTTGCTTCGGAATGTCGACGACAAGCAACCGCTGAAGCTTCGCGTTAGCAGCAAATTCATCGATTTTCGTATCATTTCATCAACTTCAACTTGACTACAAAAAATATCATTTGTTGTAAGTCTAATGTACCGGGTGGGCAAATAAGCGAGGTAAGCGGCTGTATCTCAGAAACTAACGATCGTAGAGAGTTACGGTAAAACATTTTATAATAATAATAATAATAATCTTTATTTCTTACCAAATAAGTATACAAAACATAGAATAACACTACAGTAAGAAAATGGCGAGGTTCGGTGTATTGTGTCCGATAAGGACACTTACTGTTCTTCCACCTAACCAGGAAAAATTAAACTAAATAACAGAATAATATAAAAATAAAAAAATGTACAATTTACAGACATACAGGTACATATATATACTCAATGACATTAGAAGCGTAACACCAAGAAGGAATGATTTTTTTGAATTCATATTTTAGCAACAGTGACTATATTTAAAGCATACATTGATAACAATTTCAACCTTGTGCCTTTTATATTTATTGTGAAAAAAAAAATATTTCACTTTTTCTTTTTTGATAAAACTATTTATATGAGCTGTTTAGTACAGATGTTTTTAGTTTTCGTGTTTCCGTTGAGTGTGTTAAGCTTAAATAAAATGCCTCGAGTCCGAAGACGTCCACAATATCACCATTTGGCGATTTTGACCGGGGTCGAGTTGTTGCTTATCGAGATGTCGGTATGTCCTATCGCGAAATTGCCCGCCGTATTGATTCCACTGCAGCAACTGTAATACGTGTGTATCAGGTATGGACAGAAGAAGGTAGAGGAGCAAGAAGAAGACCAATTGGTCAACCAAGGCGTACCACAGAACGTCAAGATCGGCGCTTAAGACAAATAGCCCTGCGAGACCGTTTCGCTACTACGCGTCAAATCGGTGATCAATGGATTGGAGAAGAAGGTAGGCCCGTTAGTATGCGAACCTTATATCGCCGCATTCAATCCTTTGGGCTTCTTTCGTACCGTCCAAGATTAGTGCTTCCTTTAACAGCGAGACACTGTCGCCAAAGGTTGGACTGGTGCAGAGAACGGCAGCATTGGGAGGCAGAATGACACGATGTCGTATTCAGCGATGAATCACGATTTTGTCTAGGCACGCACGATGGCCGTAGAAGGGTACGACGCTACCGTGGAGAACGACCTGATCTTAGGTTTGCTATTGAGAGGCATGTACACAGGACTGCTGGAGTAATGGTTTAGGGGGCTATTGCTTATGGTAGTCGATCACCTCTTGTATTCATTCGAGGCAGTATGACAGCTGCGCGTTATGTTGAAGACGTCATACGACCGACTTTGTTACCTTATTTAGATGGCCGCCCAGACGTACTTTTTCAAC
Organism: Philonthus cognatus; assembly: GCA_932526585.2. Lineage (NCBI taxonomy): Eukaryota > Metazoa > Arthropoda > Insecta > Coleoptera > Staphylinidae > Philonthus > Philonthus cognatus. Next base: position 178,462,366 of record OW052241.1, read on the forward strand.
AAGATAACGCACGTCCCCATATTGCTCGTCGAACTATGAACTTTCTTAATGAAGCTGGTGTTAATGTTTTTCTACCGTTCGCCGGATTTAAATCCCATTGAACATGTGTGGGATATCATGGGAAGAAGAATATTCTCTTTGCACCATCCTCCACAGACTCTAGCACAGTTGATCGATGAAATTCAAGTTGCTTGTAACGAGATGCCTCAAGAAGACATCGACCATCTCATTTTGTGGATGCCCAGACGTCTACAGCAGTGTATACAGCAAAGGGGTCGGCAAACACATTTTAAATTTTTTTTAGATTGTTTTTTAATATAATTTCTTGAAAATGTAATCATTTTATTCTTGATGTAAGACTACCATACTGGCAAAAAATCAAGTTAAAATAATAACTCCTTCTGGGTGTTACGCTTCTAATGTCATTTGAGTATAGTATACACAAATATACGCTTATACATGCATACGCACATGTTCGAGCTTATGATTAATTTGAAATAATTAGTGAAATATTTCAATAATTATTGTTTTTCCAGCAAAGGAGATCTATATAGATTTTTGAATCGTAATATTGTAGCGTTTTTAAAGTGTGATGGCAGTTTGTTGTACAAGTTAACCACTTGATAAGTAAACGAACTTTTAAATTTATCTGTGTTATGTTTTGGAATACAGAGGTGTTACGTTGGTGTATGTCACTCCGAGTGTTATTTTATTATGTAGATACAAAGGAGTTCTGGTCGAGATAATTTTATGGTACAATACGCCACTATGTAGTTGTCTCCGGTTATACATGTTCAACCAAGATTTCCTGGTCACTATTAATGTATGTGAAATTCTTTCAAATTTTTGGATACCATGAATGAATCTTAGGCAGGAGTTTTGGATTCATTGCAGACGATTTTTTTCTGTCACATTTAAGCATGGTCCGATTAAAGAACTGCAGTAATTCTGATGAGACAAAACAAGTGTTTCACAGAGCATTGTTTTTCCACCAGAATTTAGTATGTGTCTGTGTGGGTAAAGGAGCTTTAGAGTAGAGTACGACAAATTTGTAACTCTCGAGATTTGCTCGTAAAATTTTAGATTTGAGTCTAAAAGAACACCTAGATTTGTTACACACTCCTTAAAATCGACCTTATGGTCTCCCAAGAATATTTGTATTGCATTATTACATTTGATCCTATCGACCTGTTTAGTAGATCCGAATAGTATGCCTGTTGTTTTGGTGGTATTGATGACCAAAGAATGTAATTTTGATTGATTACAAATATACTGCAGATCACAATTTAATTGATCACATGCCTCTACAATTTTGTCAGCCGGAAAAGAAATATAGATTTGCGTATCATCCGCATATTGATGTATTTTACTGTAGCGCAATCCAGAAAACATACTACATGTGTAAATTGTAAACAGTAGTGGTCCTAAAATTGATCCCTGAGGCACATCCTTGTTAATAGTCAAAGGTAGTGAAAGTTCTTCTTTAATTTTTACTTGTTGTGTTCGATTTTCTAAATATGACTTCATCATTTTAATTACATTATCATTACACCCAATAAATGTTAAGATGGCCAAAAGTGTTTTGTGATCTAAGGTGTCAAACGCTTTACTGTAGTCCAGAAGAACAACAGCTGTTAGTTTATTATTGTCTCTTTCATGTAATACATCATCAATAAGATCAATAGGTGCAGTCTCACAACTATATCCATGATGGAACCCAGATTGTTTCTCTAGCAGTATACTATTTGGATGCAGAAACTGACGAATTTGTATCGACATAAGTTTTTCTAATATCTTAGAGCAAATTGGCAAAATACTTATTGATCGTAAATCATTTACACTGTCGGGTTTAGCTACTTTAGCTATCGGTGTTACAATTGCAATCTTCCATGCATCTAGAAATACGCCCTCTGTCAAACATGTATTAATTATGTCTTTCAGATATGGTAAAATATGTGGGGTACATAGTTTAATCATACGGCAAGATACATTATCATATCCCATAGCATTGGTTTTAAGGTAATAATAATAATCTTAATAATAAAGATATTAAGATGCGGTTTGCGCAGGCTTATTGGTTGGTCATTTGTCTATTTTCTAGTCTAAAAAAAGTCATATCATCGCACTTAAATTTTTTGAGAAAATCCAATATTTTGGTTATAATGTCGAATAACGCCCTCTATCGGCGGCCGTGTAGGTCACAACTGTCATGATTACGAGAAACCTAAAAGTCCAAGAAATGCTCTTTTCAATGATACCAAATTTATCCAAATCCATTAAGCCATTTCGAAGTTACAGGCATTTATTTAAAACAACATTCCAATACCCCCCACCACTTTATTTTGAAAGATAGAGAAAAATTGTTTTTACAAAAAATGTTCCACTTTAGGCTAGCATTAAAACGCAAATACTTTTTTGTTATATTCATTGGGGAAAATCGCGAGAAACGTAACTTTATGTAATTCAAGATGGTGGAAACGCCCACTGGCAGTCATAAATAAATAAATATAAATTCTTTATTTTCCAATGACTAAATTTGGTACATAGTATAGGAATCGTCAGAAATAATAAGTATAGAACTATAAGTAAAAATATTTGGCATATCAGTAATCATGCTAACATGTTAATGTTGGAGATAAAGCAAAATTAAGGTTAAATTTAAAGAAATATCACTCTCTCTCAAAGTATTCTCCATATGAATAAAATGCAGCCTTCTCAAGAAATGTTATCACCGATTCTTTAAATTGTTTGAAACTGCTTATTTCTTTAATTTCTTTTGGTAACTTGTTGTACATTCTTACTATTGTTAATGGACCATTGCCCACTTTAAATGTCCTATATGGTGGTACATACAGATCATTGGCGTTTCTTGTAGGGTACTTATTAATATCACAGACTCGATTTAATTTTGATATATTTATCTTTACGTATATGACACATTGAAGTATATATAAGGAATGCACGGTTAAAATGTTATATTTTACAAAGGACGACACGACACTCTAAAATTTTATTTAAAAATACTTCTAATAATTCTCTTTTGGCTTATCAGCACACTGTTTATGTGTTTATAATTACCCCAGCACATGATGCCATAAGCCAAGATAGAATGAACACATCCATAATAATAGGATAATAAGGTTTTCGAGTTAACGAACCCTCCTAGTTGCCTTATGCAATAATTTCTTGTTCCCAAAGTGTTTTTTAATTTAAGTTACTGTCAATAGTTATTCCTAAAAATCTAGTAGTAATGCGTGGTTTATTGTATCAAAAGCCCTCGATAAATCAAAAAATATTCCAAGTGATTTGTGCTGGTTGTTGAAATTCTCGATAAGTTTTTGATAAAAAATTAAAATGGCATCCTGTGTAAATTTTCCCTTGGTAAAGCCAAACTGGCGCGGAGACTGCAGCCCAAACCTGCCCATGAATGAAGAGAGTCTTACAAAAAACGCCTTTTCTAGGATCTTAGAGAAAACTGACAATAGTGCAACTGGTCTATAGTTTTCTATATTGCTATGATCGCCCTTTTTAAATATTGGAGCAACTATTGAAGTCTTCAGCTGTTCTGGGAAGTAGCCTTGGAAAACTTGAAAATAATTCTTGGAAACTTGAAAATAATTTCCAGTATTTTCCCTTGCCTACTTTACCTATAAAAATTTTTACTGTAACTCTCTACGATCATTAGTTTCTGAGATACAGCCGCTTACCTCGCTTATTTGCCCACCTGGTACATATTCCAATCTGTATATTACTAACCTTAGATTCAAATCTTCAGAAAACTTTAAACAAGCGTAAATAAACTCCTTCACTTGTTGGTAAATCTTGGGCACCATTCCGGAAAAGGGAAAACAGTACGGGAAAATGACATCGTCGGGCATGTCGTCGTCAAGAGGAAACGATAACAAAATTTCATCGTACGATTCCTGATCTATGACCTTAAAGTGATACACAATTCTAAATGCCTTTCAATTTCGTTGCTTTTATTTCCTACCTTTATAACCTGGAAGTCTTCTTTGGAAAGGATTTCCCTGAAAATCTGCACCCACCTTTGCATCAAGACTTCAGTGTAGTGATCCCTTAGCTCCCGCAATTGTTCCCAGAGGGGCTTCACAGTGTAACCGTAGTTCCTCAAAGTCGTGCAGAACAGCATGATTAGGTCTTTGATGCGGAGGATTAAAGTTGCGTCGGTGCAATATGACTGGAATTAAAGTGGAATCTCACTACAACAGTAAACACATTGTATTGAATCCAAATCCGAAATAAACAATTATCAATTTTCTTTCTTGAAACTTTGTCGAATCAATCGAGCGTCAGTTACTTAGCTTGAAAGCTGAAAAAAAATCAACTGGTTACGCACTTGTTGAGGTTTCCTTAAAAATTAATAACTTTAGCTGCAATTTTTTTTTAACAAAAGTTGATTATTTGATTATGCACTTATATAGTTTATGCTATTTGATTTAATGTAGCTTACTCCATGAGACGAATAATAATGTGTACTTGAGGCCATAGCCAGAGGGGGAGGGGGGGGGGGATATGGGGTTCAACCTCAAACATAATTTTTGTATGTAAAAGCTATTACACACAAAAATTTAATATTTTAAAAATTTTAGGAGGCTACAGCCTTTTGTGTACTCACGAAAATATTGTCGCTGTTAGGCAAAGTATCGAAGAAGATCCAAAACATCTCTATTCAATACCGTGAGCGCAGTATTAACATTTAGTGTTTTTAAATGACCAAATAGAAGTAAACAACTCACCCCTAATCAATATTTAGTCGCTCAAAATTGTTTGTATTAGTTTCAGCCTAATTGCCTCATTGCCCCCCCCCCCCCCTTCTATTGACTTAATTGCATTAGTATATAAGCTTTCACCTGTACTTTGTAAAATCATTATTTCATCTGCCTGATGAAGCCACTGTGTGGTGAAACATGTTGCAGTGTTCAACAATAAAAGTGAAACCCTCCCAACTGTGTTGTTTTATTTCAAATAGTATTATGGAGTTTCATCATGTATCCGCCTCATCAATTAAATATTTAGTGTTTTTGCCGATACTTTCCTAATGTATATTCTATTATTTGAGAACAGTGATGTCAGATTTACTGTCAGCTGTTACAACATGATAGTAAACTAATTTTAACAATTTGGCAGAATTGTTACCAGTAAAAAAGAGGAATTGAAAATTATTAACGATTATTTTATATTTCTTCTCTGTTAATTGTAAAAATTACTCGTAAAACAGTATTTTAACAAAATTTGTGATAAAATAGTTGACAACATCGACATGCAGACACATAACCTAAAATACTTAAACCCTAATTCTAGTATGAACGGCTTCATTTCCTTAAATGTTAAAGATTAAAACGTAATCACTAAACACTAAACATCTTATAAACCCGATATTGTTTTAATTCAAAGTTCTATCATGCTTAAAAAACTTACTATACATTTAAAAGTTACTTTTTGTAAAACTGTTTAGCTGTCTTTATATAGGTAGATATATATTTTTTAAGTTTATTTAAGTTTCGTTTCTATGTTGTTAACATAATAAAAGTATGTCTTGTTTTCTAGTTATTTCTAGTTACGCAGCATAAATATATTGTTTTGGTATTATTGGGCTTTAGCTGCAGTTACATATATTTAAAAATTCAGATGAAATTTGTTTAGCTTTAAAGTATACATCTCCCCATACATGATCTGTAAATGTTTAGACGTTTGTTGTTTTTATAGGTGTTCAACTTGAAATTGCTAACGAGTGTTTCTACTCCCAGATTAAGCATGAAGTAAAATTTTGAGATTAGAAAAGCCAATAAAGGTGTTTTTTTTATAAAAACCACGAATGTGTGAACATTTACATCGTACATACAGGGGGTCCCATTTTAATCCGCCAGTAGCGATAATTCTGAAACATTGCATTGAATCAAAAAGTGTTCCAAATGAAAAGTTAATGGTTCTGAGGGGGACATCTGATGCCGTAGACTTTGCCCCCCAAGGGGGGCGGGAACAGGGGGCAACTTTAAAATCTTAAATGGAAACCCCTATTTTTTATTGCAGATTCTGATAGAGGGTTAAAAAGTATGTAAGTTTTATCCGAAACATTTTTTTTTATTGGTCGAGAGATGGCGCTGCAAATGTAAAAGTTAGGTTTTTTGTCAATTAAATTGCGAAAATCGTCACGTAATTATCTGTTATTATTACTTAAGACTTACTCACAACCTTACAAGGTTGTTTTTTTCTCAGCCTGCCCAAATACTACCCCCCCCCCCCCCCTACAAAGATGTAAAGTACTCAAAAATAGCGATTGAGTACTTCTTTTTCAAATTAAATAATGGTAAAATAATTCAAAAAAGAATGTCATTTTTTTTCAAACAGTGTTTGATGTTATCGCGCGTGGTTAGAGGATCGCGGAAGACGACGTCTTTCAGGTAACTCCAAAGAAAGAAATCAGGCGATGTCAAGTCCGGAGATCGGGGTGGCCAAACAATAGGTCCTCCGCGACCAATCCATTGCGCTGGAAACAGCTCATCCAAATGTTGTCGAACCGCACGAGCGTAGTGTGGTGGGGCACCGTCCTGCTGGAACCACATCGTCCTCCGGGTACGCAAATCGACTTCTTCTAGCAGCACAGGAAGATCGTTCTGGAGAAATTCCAGGTACCTCGCGCCATTTAACGTCCTGTCGAAGAAGAATGGTCCGATTATCTGCGAGCCGAGAAGTCCACACCACACGTTGACACTCCATCGCTGCTGTGCGTTCACTTGTCGAACCCAGTGGGGGTTTTCAGCACTCCAATAATGGGCATTGTAGATGTTGACGAATCCGGTATTCTGGAAAGTGCACTCGTCGGAGAACAGGACTCGGTGGAAGAATAAACGGTCGCGGTCGATCTGCTGCAAAGCCCAGTTGCAGAAACCCACACGATTGGCGAAATCATTTCCATGAAGTTCTTGAACGCGCATGATGTGATACGGATGGAACTTTGCCGCGCGGAGTAACCGTTGAACCGTCGATTTCGGTATGCCGATTTCTGCCTGGATTTCTCGGAGACTGATATGCGGATTGAGGTGTACAGCTCCAAGTATGGCGATGGTGCGGGGGTCGTCATCCACAAGATTCGCTCGAGGTCGGTGTCGTTGTAGGTGACCTTGGCGCAAACGTTCTTCCAGCCCTCGCATTGTACTGCGAGACGGACACCGACGAATCTTTGGCGATACAGTTCTACTGCATTGGTGTAATTGTTCAGCGACTCTCCAATGACTTTTAGGATGTCCACAATTTCGGTCGGTGAGTAGTCCATGATTACTCAACGACTTGGCTTTGCGTACTGAACTCATTTTTAAAAACTAAATTTAAAAAAGGAACGAAAATAAAAAAAAATCCAAGAAATCTTTTTTGAATGTAAACAAAACAATCTGAGAAAAAAACAACCTTGTAAGGTTGTGAGTAAGTCTTAAGTAATAATAACAGTTAATTACGTGACGATTTTCGCAATTTAATTGACAAAAAACCTAACTTTTACATTTGCAGCGCCATCTCTCGACCAATAAAAAAATGTTTCGGATAAAACTTACATACTTTTTAACCCTCTATCAGAATCTGCAATAAAAAATAGGGGTTTCCATTTAAGATTTTAAAGTTGCACCCTGTTCCCGCCCCCCTTGGGGGGCAAAGTCTACGGCATCAGATGTCCCCCTCAGAACCATTAACTTTTCATTTGGAACACTTTTTGATTCAATGCAATGTTTCAGAATTATCGCTACTGGCGGATTAAAATGGGACACCCTGTATAGGGATATGTATACTCAAAAGAAAAATTCCCGGTATTACATCAACAACCTGTACATATTTTTATCACGGAATTATCAAATGAAAAATTATTTGTACGCAATTAATGAAGCTTGACACATTCATCGCCTGTTAGAACAATGCAACGATTTAATGAAATTAATTATGCAAAACTAACTGTGAGCACTTAAACTTATCTAATCACGATGCAAGAATGTATACTTAAGATTTCGGAGCAAAAATAATTTCTTACTGTTTTTAAAGATGTTGCTGAAGCCACTTCTTGTGATCGCAATATTGTGCAATTATTGCGATGGCTCAAAAATGGGTAAGTACAAAACTTACAGAATAGTTTAGAGATAGACATTCTCTGCTTATTAATCCAAATAAAACGTGTGCTATATTATTTGGGCCTAAAAAAAAAGTTACTGCTGCAAAAAGAATATTAAATGTCCAACTCGACAATGTAATTATCCCCTTCGTCGATTCAGTGCGTAATCTCGGATTAATCATTGACTCAGACATGCGCTTCAAATCTCATGTCCTCAAATGTATATCTCGTGCATATAATAATCTAAGAATGATTTATTCTAATAGACACTTTTTGGGGTTTTTACCGTCACAAATTTATTTTGACGAAAATTGATCTCCGATGAGTAAAACGCTTGAATTTTTCGTGTCGCAAATTTGCGCGTTCTACGTGTTTCAGGTAGTATTTGCGACAGTAAGAATGTTCGATCGCCTTATTTTTGGTAGTTTTATTTATCTGTTTGTTTTTTTTTTAATGATGATTATTTATGTACATATTCAAAGAAATCACGTATTTATGTATTATTTTATATAACGCCTTATTAATGTATTTTTAATAAAAAAAATGAAAATATTTGATGGCTGAGAATTTATTATTCATTATATCCACAGGAGGACCCTCGTGGGTCAGTGAGTAGAGCTCCTGCTCTTGGGCTAGAGGGTCGTGGGTTTGAATCCCACCGGGGGGTGCCAGTTTCTTATGGGGAAATTGGCACCCTCTGGAGCCATGGATGTGAGTGAATGTGCTCGAAAAATTCTAAACGTCTCCTGTGCGATACACTAGTATTGAGTCACTTTAATTCCTGTGATGTCGTGTATGGTGCATGTTTGGATAGAATAACAACCGAACGCATTCAAAAAGTACAAAATTCTTGTATACGACTCATTATGGGTATTGGAAAATTATTTTTTTTTTTGTTTGTTTGTTTGGCATAGGTTTTTACCATTCAGCCACTAACGTTGATTTATATTAGCATATATTTCGACTAATTTGGACGTCACAACACATTCACACACATCCATGGAACCGGAGACGAGTATTTTTCGTTAGAAAAATTACTCGCCTCCGCTGGGAATCGAACCCAGATCACCTCCGTGACCGATTTGGCGAAACCGGCGTCGGCTCAACCGCTCGGCCACGGCGGGCCCCATTAGAAAATTTGATCATATTTCAGGAAAGTTAGCAGACTTAAACTGGATAAATATGGCTAATAGACGAACCTTACATAGCTACATTATTTATTATAAAGTTATAAACTACCGCACACCCCCTTATCTATATCAGAGAATTGTGTTTCGAACCCACGTACTAAGTTAAACATCAGGTTCCGGGGATTAATATCCCCTCCAAAACATAAAACTGCTATTTTTGTTAGATGCTTTACATTCAGCATCTACAAACTATACAATAGAATCCCCGGAACCCTTAAATCAAATAATATATTAAATTTTAAAAGAAAAGTACGGGCTGGTTTATTACTTGGAGAGCTTTGAGGTCGACAAATCAATGAAACTAGTAGCACTTTACATATTGTTTATGTATAATCTTAATTAGTTTAGTTTATGAATAATCTCTATCTCGCATTACATTTTATTTTTATTTATTATTTCAAATTTCAATTAGTAGGTTAAGTGGAAGAGCAGTAACAGGTATTACCTGACTGAACTTCGCCTACACTAATAAAGATATAATTAATGTAAAGGCTCCGCCAATAAGCGCGCTCGATCTTTGACAACTGATGGCGGCCATGTTGTTTGTGGTAGAGTTGTCAAACCTAGTTGCTATTATTCAGTATATCTTCACAAATTACCATGAACCAATTCAGCCGCGAGCAACATGTGCAAATCATTAAAATGTATTACGAAAATCATTCATCGGTTCGGGCAACGTTCCGCGCGCTCCGCCAATTTTACGGTGCAATTGGTCGTCCTGCTGAGTCGACTATCCGTCGTTTGATAAACAAATTCGAGGCAACCGGTTCGGTGAACAATAAGCCAACACCGACGCGTCGTCGAAACGTCCGATCTGCCGCGAATGTCGCCGCTGTGCGCGATAGTGTGCGTGAAAATCCGCGACAGTCAATTTCACGTCGCGCACAGGAACTCAGCCTTTCGGAAACATCACTTCGCCGAATCTTGCATCTGGATTTGGGCATGCATCCGTACAAGATCCGGCTGACACAAGAGCTCAAAATAAACGACCATAGACAGCGCCGTATCTTCGCTGATTGGGCTTTAGAGCAGTTGGAAGTCGACCCCGAGTTTGGTCGCAAAATCATCTTCAGCGATGAGGCACATTTTTGGATAAATGGGAATGTCAACAAGCAGAATTGCCGTTATTGGGCCGAGAACAATCCACAGGAGGTCCACCAGGTCGCAATGCACCCAGCAAAGGTAACTGTTTGGTGTGGATTTTGGGCCGGAGGCATCATCGGGCCCTATTTCTTCGAGAACGACGATGGTGTGGCCATCACGGTAAACGGCGAACGATACAGATCCATGATAACGAACTTTTTCTGGCATGAAATCGACAATATGGATGTCGAGGATATGTGGTTTCAGCAGGACGGCGCTACGAGCCACACAGCGCGCGCCACAATGGATCTTCTGCACGAGCGCTTCGGAGGAATGGTTATCTCGCGCGGAGGCGATATCAACTGGCCACCGAGATCGTGCGATTTAACCCCACTAGACTATTTCTTGCGGGGTTTTCTTAAATCGCAGGTCTACGCAAACCAACCACAAAACACTGATGACCTCAAAGTCAACATACGCCACGCCATCGATGAAATACAGCCCGATTTGTGCGCCAGAGTCATTAAAAATTGGACTTCTCGTATGCGCGCCACCAAGCAAAGCCGAGGTGGCCATTTGAACGATATTATTTTCCATACATAATGCCTTCGAATACTCTTTCAAACAAAAAATAAATTTCATTTATACCTCTCACACAACTTGCTTTATTTTATTTTAAACATCGAGCGCGCTTATTGGCGGACCCTTTAGAATGTTGAAGTTAAAGAAATAAAGGCATTTATTATTATTATTATTATTATTATAAGTGTAGATGTTCGCAGGAACATAGATCAAGAATAACTCAAGAGGGGTAAAGGGAAAGAACATGAATAGCATGTTCAGTTTTATATTTGACGTTTCTACAGTATATTGAGTTGTAACTTGGGATGCCTATGTTCGGGCCTAGGCACTTCAAGCGATGGGGCGCCATAGAAGCCAGATATCAGACATTTTACAAATTTAAATCAGAAATTTTACGTTCCATAAGTTTACACTTTAAACCGGTGTTTTATGCGCGTGGCGCATGAAGTAAAATTTCGAGTTTAGAAAAGCCTAATTTGGATTGTCCGCTCCGCTTCGCTACGCGGCCAATCCAAATTTTCAGGCTTTTCTAAACTCGAAATTTTACTTCATGCTTAGCCTGGGAGTGGAGAACACATGTTCCACAGCCCTTAGAACCTTTACTGACAATACCGCTTTTTTTAAAGAAAATGCGAAACAAATACAGACTGTAGTTATTTTCATAATCTTTACAAGTTTTGATAATTATGTTGTTATTTTTTTTTAAGATTCGGTGTTATCAGTAAAAGTTCTAAGGGCTGTGGAACATGTGTTCTCCACTCCCAGACTGAGCATGAAGTAAAATTTCGAGTTTAGAAAAGCCTGAAAATTTGGATTAGCCGCGTAGCGAAGCGGAGCGGCCAATCCAAATTAGGCTTTTCTAAACTCGAAATTTTACTTCATGCGCCACGCTTAAAAATACTGACTTACAGTAAAGTTTAAAAACACACGCATACAACAGCAATTATAGGCAATCTAATATACGTTAGAGTTATTGGGTTGCCTATAGGCACTGTTTTAAACAATTTGTTCAGCGCACAATTTGACTTACGTTTTGTTCACATCTACATATTAGATTGCTAAAGCCGTATACTTTAAACTTTACGATATTTCAGTGTTTTATACGTGTGGCGCATGAAGTAAAATTTCGAGTTTAGAAAAGCCTAATTTGGATTGGCCGCTCCGCTTCGCTACGCGGCCAATCCAAATTTTCAGGCTTTTCTAAACTCGAAATTTTACTTCATGCTTAGCCTGGGAGTGGAGAACACATGTTCCCCAGCCCTTAGAACCTTTACTGACAATACCGCCTTTTTTAAAGAAAATGCGAAACAAATACAGACTGTAGGTATTTTCATAATCTTTACAAGTTTTGATAATTATCTTGTTATTTTTTTTTAAGATTCGGTGTTATCAGTAAAAGTTCTAAGGGCTGTGGAACATGTGTTCTCCACTCCCAGACTAAGCATGAAGTAAAATTTCGAGTTTAGAAAAGCCTGAAAATTTGGATTGGCCGCGTAGCGAAGCGGAGCGGCCAATCCAAATTAGGCTTTTCTAAACTCGAAATTTTACTTCATGCGCCACGCGCATAAAACACCGGTTTAAAGAGAATATCAAAATTTCGATTACTTATAGAACGTAAAATTTCTGATTTAAATTTATAAAATGTCTGATATCTGGCTTCTATGGCACCCCATTGCTTGAAGTGCCTAGACCCGAACATAGGTTGTTAGAGTCGTTATCATTTCATGTGCCTCGTTTAAATGCTAGAAATTGTCTAACTTTTTCCTTCCAAACGCCCAACACTAACCACCACAACCATTCCCCAATTAATATAATGGTTCACAGGTATCACCAAATACAGTACGATACTGATATATTTGCTAGCTTTTCTGAATTTAAACAAAAGGCTCAGGAGTGTATGCTTATCAGGGTGCAGCTATGATCTAAACCTGAATATGGTTAACTTTATTTGTTGTATGTAGTTGCCACACTTCACCGGAACATTATGTTAGTCTCATTGTTTTCGTTTCATCGCTTTGTAATATATATATATATATATATATATATATATATATATATATATATATATATATATATTTTTTTTTTTTTTATTTTTATTTGTTATAGTAATTTCTTAAATGTAACAATTGTTTATGTATTTCCTCGTAAGATGTAATTCTGTTGGGAATAAAGATTATTATTATTATTATTATTATTATAGGCATCCCAAGTTACAACTCAATATTCTGTAGAAACGTCAAATATAAAACTGAACATGCTATTCATGTTCTTTCCCATTACCCCTCTTGAGTTATTCTTGGTCTAAGTCGTACCGTATCGGAGTCATTCAAAATGTTTCGAAAATAAGACGTTTGCAATGGTTTCGTTTTTGTTTTTTTTTTCCTTTATTTATTTTATTTGTTTATTTCAATCAACGGACGAATCCAGTTACAGATTGATTAAAAGATATGAGACAATATAAAATAAAGATTGACACTAAACAGTAAAGGAAAAAACAGTATACGCAAAATACAATACAATATGAGCGCAAATTATTCGAAATACTCAACAATCAAGTCGAAGAACGCCTTAGAAGATATGCAATTAAAAATGTCAATATCCGGATGAAGTGATAACACATTATTATATAATGAACACATTGAATACACTGGTGACTTGAGCATAATATTTGTATTTGGGATTGATAACTGGAAAAGACGTTTGTTCCTTATATTAACAGGCACATTAATATTAATTCGTGCAAGTAAGTCAGAGCAATCCATACGATTGTTGAGTATTTTATACAAGGTGGTCACTGCATGCGATTTTCGGCGACTTTCTAAGGAGTGTAAGTTGAATTCACGCAATAGTTCAATATAATTATAATCAGTCCCAGGATATGAACCAAACTTCTTAAAGTGAAGATATTTGACAAATTTCTTCTGGATGGCCCCGACCATCAAAGAATATTTTGCGTATTATGGATCCCAAACGCAACAGGCATATTCAAGTTTAGATCTTACAAACAAATAGTATAGTATTTTAATGGCATCGATATTCTTACAAGGTTTAGTATTTCGTATTATGAAGCCCAACGAACGATTTGCGGTCGATACTACTTTCATGACATGACTATTAAAAGATAGTTTATTGTCAAATAACACTCCTAAGTCTTTGAAAGTCTCAACATGGGAGCCATTAATCATATAATCGAACGTTATTTGTGACTTATTCCTAGTATAAGACAATGTCTTGTATTTTAAAACATTTAAAGTGATGCTGTTGTTCTTGCACCACGTTACTATCAGGTCGAGATTATGCTGAAGATACACACAATCGTCTAAAGTATTTATAGGATGATAAATTTTCAAATCGCCAGCAAACATTAACATGTTATGATTAACTACATCAGCAATATCATTAATAAAGCAATTAAACAGTACCGGTCCGAGGTTGGAGCCTTGGGGGACACCCGAGGAAGCAATAATTTGATGAGACTTAAACCCTTTGTATTCTACAAATAACAGTCTGTTGGTAAGGTAATTGTAAAGTAAATTACATAGGTTTGTTGAGAGCCCAACTAGGCTTAGCTTATTTACAAGTATACCGTGATCGATTCTATCAAAAGCTTTTGATATATCGGTGTAAATTACGTCGACTTGGATTCGGTTGTCTAAATAATCCGAGAGAGTTTGCGTCATTTGCAAAATGTTGGATAACGTTGATTTATTAGGTCTAAACCCATGTTGCCTAGATGATAATTTGTTATTAATGTAGGGATTAATGAATTTACATAATGTCAACTCAAAGCATTTAGCAACATTTGAGATGATAGCTATAGGTCGATAATTAAGGACATCTCTTTTATTACCAGATTTAAAAACGGGTACAATGCGCGTACTTTTCCAGCGGTTAGGAACGGTATTGTGAAGGAGACATTAATTAAATATATGAGATAGAGGAAGTGCAAGCATATTGCGGCAATCCTTAAGTACTACCGCAGGAATACCATCAGGGCCCGCGGTAACTTTATTACTTAGCTTACTAAGGGCTTCAATTACTAAATCATCAGTGACCTTAGAAATGCTAATAAAATCATTTACAGTGTTAAGGTTATTATAAACAGCATTAATAACAGGTTTAGTGGAAACAGTAAATGATTTGGAAAAGTGTGCAGCAAATGCATTCACTATATCAAGTGGTGAAGATAGAGAAAGATTTTCATATTCCATGACTGGAGGGATAGAGGATTCATGGCGGATGCAATTGATAAAGTTCCAGAACTTGCCCGGTTCCTTGGAAATCTTGGTTTCAGTATCACTTATAAAAGAGGTATAATCAGCTTCGGAAAGCAATTTTACTTCCGACCTTAATTTAGAGTAACGAATTTTAAAAAACTGGGAGAGAGGATGCGAATTTTTTAACTTCAAGTATTTATTTTTCTCCCGAATCTTACTTCTAAGCTTACCTGAAAACCAAGGCGGAAATTTACAAGGACTTATAGGAACTAAAGGGACATTGTCATGAAATACTTCATACAATTTTGTATAAAAGAACGAACACGCATTTTCTACAGATTGAATTGTAAGGATATCAGACCAATCTATTGCAAGAATTGAATTGTATAAATCAATAAAATTAGCTTTTTTAAAAATTGAAGGAGCGATTAGAGACATTATTTTTGAATATTGCTGATGGATGAGCATTACTTGTATCTACAGACAAACCGATATTAAGTTCAAGCGAAGGATGGTGTTTATCTTCGGCAACTAGAGGATCATGAACACGACTTATTACACAATGTGAGCTACTAAAGACTAAGTCTAAAATACGATTGTACGAATTATGAATTATATTATATTGTTCGAGCCCAAGAAACTGAATACAATTATATAAACATAAATTAGGTTGGTTTAGAGTTGGATTAGTTACATACTCACTTAGATTGAAGTCGCCGACAATTACTATATTGCTATTGAATAAAAAATTCAAGTTCTCGAGAGTTGCAGTAATAGTGGCAACCTGATTTAGTGAAACCGGCGGACATGCATAAATATTAATAATGTAAAGAGTGGCGTTCGAAATTAGTATTTTTACAATTAATAACTCGATTTTATTTGTAGAGAGTATAAAGTGGTCAACTGGTATTACTGATGCGTTTATCGAAGAATGTACAGCCACTAAAACTCCACCCCCGCGTTTCTTCTGAGACAAGATACAATCACGGTCATTACGAAACACATTGTAATTATTTCCAAATAGTTCACAACTGGACACGTTTTCAGTCAGCCACGTCTCAGTAAGGGCTAGAATAGGAAAATCATTAACAGCGGTATTATGATAAACTCGGTTACATTTAGAATTCAAACCGCGAACATTTTGATAGTAAACCTTTACCGATACACATTTATTAACGAAAATTTGTAACTTTCGATCCATTACGGGTATCATAACGACGGAGTCCAGGTCGCATAGAGATTGATTTAATTAAAGTGCCTGTCGGAGAGTTATGCTGGATCACTTCGGAAGTAGCCCCATCAGAATCAGCTGCAGTAGATTGTATAAACGAGCTCATGTCAAAATTATCGTTGATATCATTGATGGAGAGAATCTTACCGCCGACTCTTAAAGAATTTCCGACAATAAGTCCGCGATGACCAGACTCGCGGGCAATCTTCTGGTACTTCCGAAGTATACTTCGAATTGACCGTTGCTCAGGAGTAAGATCTTTATTGATATAAATTCCCGTCCCTTTTAGTTTTTTTTTAGCATTTTTTAGCACGTTCTGTTTCTGGTCGGGGTCGTTGAATTTAACCAGAACAGGACGCGGTTTTGTGTTTTTAGAACCCAAGCGGCGGGTATTAGCAATATCGTATAGCGATAATGTGACGTTTAATTTGTTAACAAATAAAAATTAGTGCTGATACAAAAAGATGTTTACACTCGTCAATAGTAATACATTAATATATAATAATAGTAATAATAATAATAAAATAAGGTATTTAGTTAAATCACTGTAACATTTCGCCAAAGTGGATTGGTAGGTATAACGATCCCCATTTGTTTAGAAAAGGTTTTGGTGACAAAGCTTGTGAAGATATATAGGGTGCAAATTGAAATAGTAATGAAATATCGAGACTCAACAGATTAAAAACTTAATTGTACGAATATTTGTAAAAGTAAAATAACAGCACACAGATTAAAAGCATTAGAATAATAAATAATAATGACTAGAATTTAATATAAGGTTAAAATGTTAAAAAATGTAGTTATAAAAGTAAAATAACATAACACAACACATTAAAAGCATTTAATAGTTAGTAGTAAAATTTGTTTGTAAAAGAATAGAGAGGTACAGCAGATTAAATAGTAAGTAACTAGTGTTTTAAATATCACAGAATGGTTTATCACAGCACATATATTCGTCCCACGAGTAGAATGTTTCCTGTATAAGGTAGTTCTTCATAGTTGATTTGAAGATATTGATAGGCAACGATCGTACCGTATTTGGTAGTTTATTAAAGAATCGTATACAGTAGTATTTAGTACCTGTTTGCACTGTTTGTAGTCTGATGTGCTCTTGATAGATATCTGTTTTGGAACGAGTATTGTGAGTATGATGATCATGATTGAGGTACAAGTTCAAATTATTCCGTATGTGTATGAGACACTCCAGGATGTATATACAGGGTAGTGTTAATATTCGAAGTCTAATAAATCAACTTTTACAGTCATCGGTATACTTTAGACCTGCAACAATCCTGATAGCTTGGTGTTGTAGGGAGAGTATCTTATGCCTGGAGGCAGAATGACCTCATACAATTATGCCGTACCTTATGTGTGATTACTACACAGTCACGGACTACTGCGAGGATCAGCCGTACAAGGTCCTGTTCCCAAGCAGGGACGACTGGGAGCGACACAAAATCACCCCAGAAAAGGCTGACTCCTACTGGTACACTGACGGCTCAAAACTGTCCACTGGAACAGGAGCCTCAGTCGTCGGACCAAGGACTGAACTTTACTACAGCCTTGGCAGGTATGCTACCATAGTTCAGGCTGAAATATACGCCATTGAAATGTGCGCCCACGAAATCCTTTCAAAGGGTTGGGCGGGCAGGACAATAAAAATATGTTCGGACAGCCAGGCGGCCCTTAGGGCCCTGGCATCTTCTAGATGCTCCTCGCTGGCTGTACGGAACTGCAAGGAAGCCCTCTGCCAAATGGCACAGGTAAACGGGGTCAGTCTGATGTGGGTGCCAAGCCACTCTGGCGTGAAGGGAAACGAATTAGCCGATTCCCTAGCCAGAGAGGGGGCGCGTACAGCCTACATAGGACCAGAACTCGCTCTGGGGATACCCAGATCAACAGCTAGAGACCGTAACAACGGATGGATGAGACACGAGGCACAGGATTTCTGGCAAAACCGCCCTGGGATGAGACATTTCAGAGCGGTAACAAGTGGACCATCTGCGGCCAGGACGGCCTGATGGTTGAAGCTGAGCAGATCAGATGTTCACACATTAACTGCTCTCTTCACTGGACACAGCCGTCTAAGGCATCACCTTAATAAACTAGGACTAAGCGACACCACTGAGTGCCGCCTATGCCTAGAGGATGATGAAACAGCAGAGCACGTCATATGTGCCTGTCCAGCTGGCGACCAGATCAGGACCACGGTGTTTGGCACACCGAAGCTAAACCTGAAGGACCTGGAAAAAACTTCACCTGACAAGATCCTTGACTTCATCAAGAAGATGGACTTGGAAGGTGAGCTGTAAGGTCGGATGTTCGACCTTAATTGTGAGCCACAATAGATCCTTGCGGTCGCAGTGGAGGGTAGCATAACTACCCACTCACTTTCAATAGAATAGAATATGTGTGATTCACATAAAGCTAAATAAGCTGACCGTAAAGCTTTGCCTACAGGGTTGTGCGTTAACATACGAAAACAATAAATATTTCTGGACAGTTTCTTTGCCAAGTTTTCGCCGTGTGTATCCCACCTTAGTTTTGGATCTAAGTAGATACCAAGAAACTTAGCATTATTGTCAAGTGCAATATCACTTTTATTTAGAGTGAATAAGATCTTCTTGGCTTTATGTTCGTTTAAAATTAGTTTATTTGATTTGCACCAATTTGTGACTTGGTTTAGGGTAGACACTCCACTATCCATAATGTCATTTATCGAGTTCGCAGTATCAAGTACAATGGTATCATCCGCGAATAACACTACCCTGGAGTTTACATGATCTGGAATGTCATTTATGAATATGAGGAATAATATTGGTCCCAGGACTGATCCTTGTGGAACCCCGATTGTGACTGGGAGAAGATCTGATATTTTAATTGTCAAATTGAACCACCTGGACACGGTCAGATAAGTATGAGGATATTAGGTCCATGCTGTTCTGACAAAATCCATATCGGCTCAACTTGTAACCCAATAGCTCGTGTGATATGCAGTCAAACGCTTTACTTAAATCGACGAATGTTCCGAGACAGTATGATTTGTTTTCGAAACAATCTAATATTGTATTTGTGAAGTTAATAATGGCATCAGTTGTTCGATTTGATCTGAAGCCAAATTGGTGATGATTTAATAGTTGATTGTTTTCCAAATAATCGACTATTTGATCCTTCATTATTCTTTCAACTATTTTTAAAAGAGTAGGAAGAATTGCAATGGGCCTATAGTTGTTTATTTCACCAACTATACCACTTTTATGGACTGGTACCACTTTGGCGTATTTTAAAACATCTGGAAAATTTCCTGAAGTGATTATGCCATTTATTAATTTTGTTAACGGGGAGATAATGATATTTTTCACCACTTTGATAATTACAACTGATAAATCATAAATATCTGACCTTCTACCCGGCTTTAATTGCGTTATTGTATCACGAACCTTAACAGGTGTCGTTTCATTAAGAGGGGGGGTAGGTGCTCGTTGTCAATTCTGGCCGCTGAGAGTGCTCCACCGATACCGTTTTATAAATAAATATGGCCATACGGCGAAGATATACGAATAACTGCGAAGCGCCACGAAGCGTAATGAGTCAGTGTTGCTTGTACCATTTGCGCTCTCGAAATTCATGCAAAATGTTTTACGATTCAAAGACGCCCGTTCTTTCTCTCTCGCTCAGCAGTACACGGCGATTTACGATCGGGCTATTAGTCACGTTCAGTTTCAGCAGACCAATCCGAAAACGTAGAAAAGCGCGTCAAGCGAGAAACGAGCAAGGTTTGAATTTGGACTAGCGGGGATGGGATGTGAAGGGTTCCTAGGCCTACAGCCCTGCACAGGCCGTATATGGTTGTCTCTTTTCTCGCGTTTTGACCATAAAAGTGTTTGAACTTGTTGGTTTAGAAATCATAAATGTTAACTAATATAATTCATTACTTGCTAAATGTATCCAGTTTTAAATATCTACTATTACTTTTAAAATCTAATATACAAACAATTTTATAATTGACATAATTCCACTTCAAATCCCAAAGTTGTATTTTCTTATTCGCATTCAATTGTCATATAATTTATTGAAAATATGATGATCATAATGTTTAGTAACGCGTGTAAATTAATGTACTAATAATCACCATTGTCTGATATTTTAATTCAATTTTAATTCATAAACATATTTCAACGACATGTATTTTCCAAATTAAAACATGTAAGCTTACAAATATATTAAAGGTACGAATGTTTTCGCAAATCAACAGGTTATTTATTTTAAAAAGACGAATTCAATTGATACAACTACTTCCTGGCTAATAGTTTACTATTTTGTTAATCTATATATTTTTTCTATTCATACAATTAAAGAATACGTGCCCTTTGCAATACATTCAAGGAAATAAGTTGTAAAATATCTAAAGTGAAAAGATCGTATGTTACACTCCCCAGTTAGCATAAAACTGACCAAAATCACCAATTAAATGACGGCTTTTAAGCCATTAAATCACGCGGATAAGTCACATCTAGACTAACTTCAGTTGGCAATGTTTATATAACGTTACATAATGACCAATTTAGTACGTTGTTTGAAGGTCGGTAGTTGTGCAATAAAAAGCCTCATCAAATAGGTTCGTATATTAAAAAAAATCAAAAATAAATACATATTGACAAAAGTAATACTAATTAATACAAATTCTTAACAATGACCACATATATATGGCAATAAATACTTACAATGATATAAATAAACACTTATATGGTAATAAATTGTAACAATGAAATAAATAAACATTTAACAAAATAATCAACAAAACAAACAATAATTAATACAAATTCTTAAAAATAAGTAATTGCGTAGGCAATACTTTCATGGCCACCCGGTATAATGTTTTGCAAAAATATATATACTCACGACATTTACTTACCTTTCTTTGATAAAAAATTTTGTACAACTGACTTAGCAAATTTTGACCGAGGAGTCATTTTACGCCGGTAGTCTTTTCCTTTTCCCATGTCGAACACTCTCACAAAATAAAACTTCAAAACACTTCAAATTTCAACGATACACAACCACGTGCTGTCAAGCGTGTGAAGAAATCTGTTATAACCAACAACAGATTTCTGTTTTAACATAACGTAACGCCGTCTTTCGGATATCGCTTGAACTTCTTGGTCACTTCCAAACGCCATACAATATGGCGGAACATTTAAATTAACATTGGGTATATGGAAGCAAAGCTATCTAACTACACAAAGTGTATCGTTTCCATTTATTGTATTTTTCTTTCATACACGTCAAGAGTAACCATTTTGCAATAAAATGGCGTAGGTAGAATTCTTGTTCGAACTTTTGTTTCCAAATAAATACAGAATTATTGAATTTCGAAAAGTCCTTTAGCCAAAAATTATTTCTTAGTTAAATAAAAACATTACAAAAAATCTGCTTGCGCCATTTTGCTACCAAAGGTTAAATACACATCTCTGTAAAAAAAATATTGAATAATATTATATTATAACAATGCTGAAATGAAAGTCGTAGCATACAAATATTACATAGTCAAACCCCCCTCTTAAATGAGAATATTTAATTTGTTTTAGTATCCGTGATTAAGTTTAAACTAACTAAACTATCTCCGAAATTAAAGAAGTCTGTAATTTTGATGGATTTCGTTTCGTAATCTCCAATTAAATTAAGGCTGTCATCTTCGAAGATCAATTGAACTAACAATACTACATGCTAAATCAAAAAAAAAAAGTGATTTTATATTAATTTTGTTTGATTTTTGTTCAGTGGTACAAACAATTGGTGAAGACTACGGCACGTGGTTCCCCATGGAAATCGACACTATATCCTTCATGGTGAACGCGACGACCGACTTCTATCTCCGCTTCAACGTGCTGCCCGTGTGCGACTCCATTGGCTACACCGTCTCCTTCCACGTCGAAAACGCCACGATGATCTCCCGCGTGATCGACGTGGTCAAAAAAACCACCGGCGAGTACGTCTTCAAAGGCAACCTGATACCCTACGCCGTCCGTTTCGACCACGAAAACGGCGAAATCGCCGTCTCCTTCGGATTATCGAAACCCCCGTTCCTCGTGTACAGGGACCCCAACTACATTAAGCCGTCTTACTTCGGGATATACAGCACCGACGAAGAGGAGGCGTTCTGGACGTTCCACTTCGAGGGCACGATGGACTGTATTTGTTACTCGAACGAAATCCCCGTTAACCACCCGGATTATCCGCAGAAGGAGCCCGATACGAATGGCAGCCCGCAGTACAACCCTTACAGATACATTCCGAGATACCCCCAGAGATATCCTAGTACTAGTGGTGGTGCACTAGGTGATGACAATGTATGTGAATGGGATAACCCTGATCTATAGTTTTTTCTTTCAATATAATAATTTCGCGTGCTTTTGTATTTTATTTCTAGAACCCCAAAGGTGAAATCGGTGAAAAGAAAAGTTCAGAGAATAACTGCCGAGCGACTTATTTTTATAGGCCCTAATAAATACCTAAAGGCTGAAAACAAAACAACCATCTTCTTTTATTTTACTTTTGGTAACTTCAGGTAATAACAGATGAAATATCTTTAATTAATTTCTCACTTAACCCGTGGTGAAACATTTTTGAATCTAATATTGGATGATTTAAATTAAAACACTTAGTTTGTTTCACTTATTTATATTTTCTTCGACTAGTTTCGACCATTGGTCATCTTCAAGGAGGAATTCCTCCTTGAAGATGACCAATGGTCGAAACTAGTCTGAGAAAATATAAATAAGTGAAACAAACCAAGTGTTTTAATTTACATTTAATTTAAATCATCCAGTACAGTTGAAATATCTAATTACTTTAATTTTTGCCATTCATGTGAGATCTAACGGGTAATTCCATCAAATCAATCAAATCAAATTTACTTTACTATCTTAGATTTTTGTCAAATCAACTTTCACTTTCCCATTTTAGATTTTTCTCAAATCAACTTTTATTTTCCCATCTTAGATTTTTGTCAAATCAACTTTCACTTTCCATTTTAGTTTTTTCTCAAATCAACTTTTATTTTCCCATCTTAGATTTTTGTCAAATAAACTTTTACTTTACCATCTTAGGTATTATAAAAATTTTGTGCTTCATATAAAACAAGAACAATATCTAATTTTAGGATTGAATACCAAGCCGTTTTAAACATATAGGCATTTTAAAGTTATTTAAATAAAAAACACTTGGCATTGTTTCACAAATTAAAACTTTATTCCGACTAGTTTCGGTTTGTTAGACCATTTTCAAAGGAAACATTCCTTTGAAAATGGTCTAACAAACCGAAACTAGTCGGTATAAAGTTTTAATTTGTGAAACAATACCAAGTGTTTTTTATTTAAATAACTTTACATATTCTAATATGTTTCACCAAGTGCTAGATGAGAAAGTAATTCAAGAAATTAGGCATTTTAATTTCAGAAAAATGGGTCAAAATTGCTAATCGTTAAATTACGATTACTGCTTTCCAAATTAAGCTAAAAATGTAGAAAAGGTCTTATTTTTTAGCGTTTTTCATGAACTTTGGCACATACCACAAGAGACCACTAGTTTTTTTAAATGTTGATTTTGAATTATTCACACCTTCAAAAAGGTAATGAAAACTTTGTTTTTTATGTGTGATATCATTGGCCTCTTTTCATAACTTTAAAATGTCAATCAACACGACTTCAGACTGAAACGATCGAAACTCACCAATCTTATGTTGCAGGTGACGATCGAAAAATTCGAGCTGATGTCGTGTTCACTGATATTTTGAAGGCTTTCTCGACGGGGGCTGAATCACATCGTATATTATCTTCAAAAAAAAAATCGAGCTGATGTCGTGTTCACTGATATTTTTAACACTTTCTCGACAAGGGCTGAATCACATCGTATATTATCTTCAAGCCTTTTATATTTAGATTTCCAATTGTCACTTTGATAACTAATAAAGAGTTACCTTAAGAAAAAATCTTTATTCGTTGAACATCTGGTGTTTCACAAGGATCCGTTTTCTGTTAAAAAATATTGGTTCTCTCGTTAAAAAGTAGGATAAGTTACACCACTAAAATGTTTTAAATATCAAAAATAGTTCAAACTGCATGAACATTTAATATTCATATAAAAAAGTAAGACGATTTTTTTGGCCGAAAAATCTCAAATTAAATGATCCTTAAGGGTTTGAAAAAATAAAAAAAAAGCTATTTACAATGTCAACACTATATTCTTACACTCTCAATACTATATTATTACCCCTCTCCTCCCTCCTTTCCTTTCCCTCCCCACCTTCTCCAGCGTCCTTACCCCTGCATATTAGCAATCTGTTTTCCTAATTCTAACCCTTAGCGAAGCAACGTCTTATGGCAAAATATTTCTTCATTATTTTAAGCATTCTGCATTCTATTATTTTTCTTCCCTTCACATCTTGCCCTCTTTCTCCCGTCCCACTTTCTCCAGCGTCTTTACCCTAGCTCCGTCCTCCCTCATCCATTCCGTCACCCTTCTATTCCCTTTCACTCCCACCCATTCCTCACTCACACCCTCACACTCCTCCGCCAAGTGCCTCCACGTATCCTTCCCCCATTCACACAACCTACATCTCATATATTCTTCCCCCATCCATCTCTTCCTTCCCCTCTCCCCAGACCCACACCTTGCCCTCGCCATTATCACCCTTTCATCCCTGTTCCACCCATCCTCACTCATGTATCTCGGCACCCTCCCATGTACTTGCCATCTTCCAAACATATCATTATATTCACTTTTGTCTATCCGTCCCTGTCTCTCCTGCGCTTCCACCTCCTTCATCTTCTGTCTCATCCACCATACATTCATACATTCTCCTTCTCTCTTCCCTCCACCTCCCCCCTTCTACTTTCATGCACACCTCCCATACTATTCTCACCAATCTCTCCTCTTCTACTCCGCATAATTTCATTTCATACTTCACCACTCTCTCCATCGCCTCACATTCCAATCTCTCTCTATTCGTTTCCTGCAGCAGTATATATCCCGGTGTCGACTTCTCTAGTCCCAGCATCCGTCTCAGGAACCATAACTGTTCTCTTTCAATCACCTCATACGCTCTCGTTCCCCATGCTTCTACCCCGTACATTAGTATCGGTCTTACACACGCGTCCCACACCTTGCATGTCACCTTAATACTATTCTCCATCCATCTCCCCCATTTTCTCCATGCCATTCCTCATGCTCTCCTCGCTTTTCCTTGTACCCACCTTATATGCTCTTTATACCCACCCGTCCCTTTAAAAATAAATCCCAAGTATCTGAAACTTTTTACTCTCTCAATCACCTCTCCCTTCCATTCTAGCTCTCCCACTCTCCCCTCTCTCCCTTTATTCCTAAACCTCATCCATTTCGTCTTCCCCACATTCACACACATTCCTCTCTTATCCATATATCTTTCCACCCTTTTCAACATGCCTTTCACTCCCTCCCAATCTCTCGCCATCAACACTATATCGTCTGCATACGCCAGTAACCATACTTTCTCCTTTCCAATCACCACTCCCCCTTCCTGTCTCTTTCTCAACACCTCATCTAGTTCACTTATGTATATATTAAACAGGACCGGACTCATGGGCACCCCTGTCTCAAGCCCTTCCATGTCCTGAACCTTCCCGACACTTTTTCCCCCACCTTCGCTTCCACCCATGTTTCCCTATACACCTCCCTTACACACTCAACCACTCCGTCACTCACTCCTTTTCGCCTCAGACACTCTACCATATCTTCCCTCGGTACTGAATCATACGCCGCTTTCAGATCTACAAATACCGCATACACACACCCTTTCTCTTCCATCACTTTCTCTGTCATCCTCGCTAGGGTAAATACCTGGTCCCTCGTTCCCCTCCCCCTCCAAAATCCCCCTTGCGACTCTGGCAGCATCCTCTTCTCTTCTACCTCTACTTCTAATCTGTTCTTCACCATAATCATCAGTATTTTGTATCCCGTGCTCATAATCGTCACCCCTCTATAGTTCTCTGCTTTCCTCTCATCTTTCCCTTTATATATCGGGCATATCCTGCCTACTCTCCATGCCTCTGGCATGCTCTCCCATCCCCTCCATATTCCATTTACTAGCTCTCGGAATTTTTTCTTCCCCCCTTCTCCTATCTCTCTCCACATTTATGCCTTCAATCCATCTCTTCCGGCCGCCTTTCCTCCCTTCACCTCCTTGAACGCTCTTTCTGTTTCCTCTTCCGTAAATTCCTCTCCTCCAATCCCTCGCCCTACTTCTCTTACTGTCCCTTGTTCACCGCACTCCTCCTTACACTTTCTGGTCCAGTCTTCTAACGACACCCCTATCCTCCTCATCTCTTTCCCTCTCCTCAATACATTCCACATTTCTCTCTCGTTCCTACACTCCTTCATTTCCTCCACTGCTCTCTCTGCCACTTCCAGCTTCTTCCTTTCGCACACCTTCTCGTATGCCCTTCTCGCTTCCATCATTCTCTTTCCCTCTCCTCCGTTCTTTATATATTCTCTCATTACTTTCCTCACCTCCCTCTTCGCTCGTTTACAATCTTCATCAAACCACTCTTGCCCCTTCCTCCTTGTTCCCTTCACCTTTCTTCCGCATCCTATTATGGTCTTCTCCATCTCCTCCATTGAACTTATCTCCTCCCATTGCACCTTCTCTAATTTCCTCCTCATGGCCTTAATCGCCTCTTTCCCACTCTCTAGCTTCTCATTTCCTTGCTCCTGTTTCCCTTCTTCATTCTTTCCTATCCTTAGTTCCACTCTCAACGGCAGGTGATCCGATCCCAGCACCTCCTCCACTTCCATCTTCCTCACTTCCTCTCTTGCTATTCCCTTGATTATCGCGTAGTCAATTACTGTTGATCCTTGTGCTCCCACGTATGTTTTCTTCCCTTCCCAGTCTCCTTCCGTGCACCCATTCAGAATTTCCCAACCCTCTTCCGTCGTCCACTCCATCATCCTCCTCCCATCTCCGTTTATACATTTATCTTGCGATCTCCTTTCTATTTCCATGCCTTCCTCCCCAATCCCTCCTCCCAATTCTCCCATCCTCGCATTAAAATCCCCCATGATCACCCACCGTCCTGCTTCCCCTGTTCTATCGTCAATCTCTTTTCTCACCTCATTCCAGTTTTTATTCACATAGACTATCCCCACATTCATTTGTTCTCCTGCCTCCCGCCATCTCATCCACATCAGCCCCTCGCCTCCTTCCCTTTTTTCTACCTTGCCTCCTATCCTGCTCTCCCTTCATCCCACAATCATCCCCCCTTTCGCCCTTCCTCTTGCTGCACTTTTCTTTGCTTCCTTCATCTCCTATCTAAAGTTCACTGGCAACCATCTTTTCACTTCCTCCCATTCTTCTTTAACTATCCACGTCTCTACCATCCCTACTATGTCATTCCCCACCATCCACTCCTCGATGTCCCTTTTCCATGTGCCCTCCTTTATCTTCGATTTTATTCCTGCCACGTTCCATACACCAATTGCTATCTTCCTTTCTTTCATCTCCTCCCCTTCTCTGTCGTCTCCACACCACCATTCCTCTCTGTCCTTTTGTCCTCCTCTATGTTTCCCCCTTCCTTTCCTATGCACTTATCTCTGTCCTTTTGCCACCGCTTTGGTCCTACCCCTTTACCCCTTTTGTCATTACCCGCCCAATCCTTCTGCTCTCCTTCCTCTCCCTTCCTTCGATCCATCTCCTCGCCTTCCTCACGTTCCTGCCCCCTTTCCTCCACCCCTCCCCCACCTTTTCATCTTCCTACTTTTTTTCCTCTTCCTGTCTCTCTAATTCCTCCTTCTCCATGTTCCATCTTCACACCCTCCCATCCACCACTACTTTCTGGTATCCCACCCTCACTATTTTCCCCTTTTCCCTTTCCCTTTTCCCCCTCTCCCTAATCTCCTTCTGGACCCTCATCTCTTGCCTAGTGAGATCATCATCTATATACACCTTTTTCTCCATCCCGTTTCGTAGCTTATTCCCAACTTTACCAATATCATTGGCGCCACCCTATCCACGACAAAGCTGTCATTCACCTTCACATCCACACCAAGGCTATCTTTTAGGAAGTCCTCCACCTCCCTTTTCTCATTCAATTCCTTCCCTCTAATTATTATATTATTCCTCCTCTCCTGTCTCTCCCTCCTCTCCGCCTGACCCTCCAAATCCACTATCCTTCGCTTCAAAATATCTCTTTCCTGTTTCCACATCTCTTTCATTTCCCTCATTTCCTCTCTCCACATCTCCCTGGGCTCCCTCATCTCCTCCTTCCAGATCTCTCTCTCCTTCCTCATCTCTTCTCTAAACTGCTGCATTATCCGGATGCACTCTCCACCACATCCTTCCTTCACTCCTTCCCCAGCCTTTTTCTTTCCCCCTCCCCGCGCACCATCCTCCTCCAACGACGTATCCGCCACCTTTCTTTTCTCCACAAACTCTCCTATCCCTTCCTGCCGCTGCGGTGACCTCCTCAAACTCCCTCCTCTTGAAAACACCTTCTGCATCCTCTCTCTCTCCTCCCGCTGCTCCCAGCAGCGGGTTTGAAGAATTAAGCACTAATAACCTTTCTTCACACTTTTAAGGGGTTAACTAAGGCTGGGCGTCGAATACCGATAATTCAAATAATCGAATATTATTGAAATATTCGAATGATTCAAATATACTTAATAGTGTATTTTAAACTTCAATTGAAATCATTGTTTTACACGTGTGGTGCATGAAGTAAAATTTCGAGTTTAGAAAAGCCTAATTTGGCTCGGTCGCTTCGCTTCGCGCCCGAGCCAAATTTTCAGGCTTTTCTAAACTCGAAATTTTACTTCATGCTTAGTCTGGGAGTGGAAAACACATGTTCCACAGCCCTTAGAACCTTCACTGACAATACCGCTTTCTTAAATAAAATGCAAAACAAATACAGACTGTAGTTTTTTTCATAATCTTTACAAGTTTTGTAATTATCGTGTTGATTTTTTTTTTTAAGAATTCCGTGTTATCAGTAACGATTCTAAGTGCTGTGGAACATGTGTTTTCCACTCCCAGACTAAGCATGAAGTAAAATTTCGAGTTTAGAAAAGCCTGAAAATTTGGCTCGGGCGCGTAGCGAAGCGGAGCGACCGAGCCAAATTAGGCTTTTCTAAACTCGAAATTTTACTTCATGCGCGACGCGTGTTAAACAATGATTTCAATTGAAGTTTAAAATCAAACATTAAGCATGAAGATTAAGTAAGTCTTCTATTATTTGTTAAAAAAATGATTGGGTTAGAATTTTGCACGTTGAATGGTTGAGATTTTTGTTATTGAAGTTTAAAATCAAACATTTAGCATGAAGATTAAGCATGAAGTAAGTCTTCTTTTATTTGTTAAAAAAAATGATTGGGTTAGAATTTCGTATGTTTAATGGTTGAGATTTTTGTTTTTGTGATCTTCCATTCTATTTAATAGTATATTTTAAACTTTAATTGAAATCATTGTTTTACACGCGTGGCGCATGAAGTAAAATTTCGAGTTTAGAAAAGCCTAATTTGGCTCGGTCGCTCCGCTTCGCTACGCGCCCGAGCCAAATTTTCAGGCTTTTCTAAACTCGAAATTTTACTTCATGCTTAGTCTGGGAGTGGAAAACACATGTTCCACAGCCCTTAGAACCTTTACTGACAATACGGCTTTCTTAAAGAAAATGCGAAACAAATACAGACTATAGTTATTTTCATAATCTTTACAAGTTTTGTTAATTATCTTATTGATTTTTTTTTTAAGAAATCGGTTTTATCAGAAAAGGTTCTAAGGGCTGTGGAACATGTGTTTTCCACTCCCAGACTAAGCATGAAGTAAAATTTCGAGTTTAGAAAAGCCCCGTGAAATTTTGTCGAGGGTCGCGCAGCGACCCGAGACAAATTTTCTGGGCTTTTCTAAACTCGAAATGTTACATCATGCGCCACGCGTAAAAACACTGATTTCAAGTGAGGTTCAAACATACATAAATTTCACAGTTTTAGTGTTTTATACGCGTGGCGCATGAAGTAAAATTTCGAGTTTAGAAAAGCCTAATTTGGCTCGGTCGCTCCGCTTCGCTACGCGCCCGAGCCAAATTTTCAGGCTTTTCTAAACTCGAAATTTTACTTCATGCTTAGTCTGGGAGTGGAAAACATGTTCCACAGCCCTTAGAACCTTTACTGACAATACGGCTTTCTTAAAGAAAATGCGAAACAAATACAGACTGTAGTTATTTTCATAATCTTTACAAGTTTTGTTAATTATCTTGTTGATTTTTTTTAAGAATTCGGTGTTATCAGTAAAGGTTCTAAGGGCTGTGGAACATGTGTTTTCCACTCCCAGACTAAGCAGGAAGTAAAATTTCGAGTTTAGAAAAGCCTGAAAATTTGGCTCGGGCGCGTAGCGAAGAGGAGCGACCGAGCCAAATTAGGCTTTTCTAAACTCGAAATTTTACTTCATGCGCCACGCGTGTAAAACAATGATTTCAATTGAAGTTTAAAACCAAACATTAAGCATAAAGATTAAGCATGATATAAGTCTTCTTTTATTTGTTAAAATAAATGATTGGGTTAGAATTTTGAATGTTGAATGGTTGAGATATTTGTTTTTGTGATCTTCCATACTATTTAATAGTATATTTTAAACTTTAATTGAAATCATTGTTTTACACGCGTGGCGCATGAAGTAAAATTTCGAGTTTAGAAAAGCCTGAAAATTTGGCTCGGTCGCTCCGCTTCGCTACGCGCCCGAGCCAAATTTTCAGGCTTTTCTAAACTCGAAATTTTACTTCATGCTTAGTCTGGGAGTGGAAAACACATGTTCCACAGCCCTTAGAACCTTTACTGACAATACGGCTTTCTTTAAGAAAATGCAAAACAAATACAGACAGTAGTTATTTTCATAATCTGTACAAGTGTTGTTAATTATCTTGTTGATTTTTATTTTAAGACTTTGGTGTTAGCAGTAAATGTTCTAAGGGCTGTGGAACATGTGTTTTCCACTCCCAGACTAAGCATGAAGTAAAATTTCGAGTTTAGAAAAGCCTGAAAATTTGGCTCGGGCGCGTAGCGAAGCGGAGCGACCGAGCCAAATTAGGCTTTTCTAAACTCGAAATTTTACTTCATGCGCCACACGTCTAAAACAATGATTTCAATTGAAGTTTAAAATAAACATTAAGCATGAAGATTAAGCATGCAGTAAGTCTTCTTTTGTTTATTAAAAAAAAAATGATGGGTTAGAATTTTGCATGTTGAATAGTTGAGATTTTTGTTTTTGTGTGTTGCAACTAACTTACATGAACTAAGCTATTTTCTCGGACAGCCAAGCACTGCTAAGGGCACTAAGCACCACACAGGTTGATTCCAAGCTAGTGTGGGACTGTGTAAGCGCTCTCAACGAAATGGGCGGTCGCAAAAAAGTGACAATGGTATCAGTGGCGGCGCGTGGTTTAATTCTTTGGGGGTGCACAATATTGCAAAGACAGTAAGCGCAACAGGCAACATTTTTGGGGTGGTCGTTATTAACAAATTGGGTTTTGGACGACCGACACTTTTGATATTCATTTTTTCCTCTAAAGATAGCGAAGAAAATTTGATTGTCTTTAAATATTGCCCGGTAATAATGGAGTTCGAACACTCCGCTCCAACCACGATGTGCACTAGTTATATGTGCACACGAGCCAGCTTAAAGCATTGAACGTCGCTGGGCTGTCGCGGGGAAGAAAGAGTGCGGGGGGCAGAGGTTCCACCAATTAGATTTAAAATTCACATGTTCAGTGCACGAGCGGATCAGGCGAGGTGACGCGGCCGCGGTGTTCGGTTGCCGTCGGGTCTGTGGCACTCGACGTTCTCTGCTTTGCGCTTGGATATTAGGACGACGCATCGGATAGCGTATAGCGGAAAAAATAATGTTTGGGATTTATTTTACAAGTAGAATGGATTGATAAAATTATTTAAAGAATGAGGAAATTTAAATATGTTTGCAGGCATTAATTTGGGAGTGCACGTGCACATGTGCACTTACTGAGGAACCGCCACTGAATGGTATGGGTCCCAGGACACAAGGGAACGATAAAGCAGAAGAACTGGCCAAACAAGGCTCGTCAAGCGCATTCATTGGCCCGGAACCCTCCTGCGGTATCGCAAAAACCACAGTCAGAAAATCCATAAAAAAATGGACGGAGACACCAACTCAAACCTGGTGGACGAACACAAGAGGACAGAGGCAGGCGAAACAGTTCCTCAAAAAACAATCGCCGGCTTTCACGACCAGTCTTCTCAACCAAGAAAGAAAAATGGTTAAAGCAATAGTACGTCTACTGACAGGACACTGTAGGCTCAACAAACACATGAGCAAAATAGGTCTGGCAGAGGATACAACATGTAGATTCTGCCAGGAAGAAGAGGAGGATCCTCTCCACATTCTGTGCCAATGTGAGGCCCTAGCAACGGTTAAATACCTAAAGCTGGGCAACACTAAACCAAGCGCAGAGAGCTACACCCAAGGCTCACTGTTAGGGTTAATAAGGCTAACCAAAGAGGCGAAGCTCGAGCACGTCGTCTAGGATAATAGGGATCCACAATAGATCTGAAAAGGTCGCGGTGGTACAGGCCAATGAGGCCACCCCTACGAATATCTATGTATCTACATGAACTTAGTAACTAGTTCGTTTCAATATGCTACTATAATTACACAAAAATATGATTCTACAATTCCGCAGACGACAAAAACATAAACACCAAAATTCACTCACCGAATGTGTTTGCAAGGCGGCCACGATTTTGGTCAATGCCATCGTCCACATGTCGTCCAAAAACGCTCTCGTAATCAATCCACTTCCGGTATTCAAAACGTGATCTTCCAAAATGAAGAAACCCAAAACGGCGTATATGTATTGTCGGTAACTTTCCTCCGATTCATGCTAAAATGTTTCTTTTTTAAACAAACCACTCAAAAATGTACATTTTTCGATTAATATTACCATATTTTGAGGAGGCTGAAGGACCAATCTGGCCTGCTTCGTCCTCTCGGCCCTGTAATAAGCCTCGAAGGTCGCCTTCGAGCCCAGCACGGTCGAGATGTGCAGGCATCTGTATATCGGAGAAAAGTCGATCATTTCTTGCGCGCTCAAATCCTCCTCGGAATAATTACTCGATGAGATTCCTCCTAAAACAAGATAAACATACATAACTATAATCATTATCTTCATTCAAGGCCGTAGCCAGAAAAAAAATTCGGAGGGGATTATATTGTCTGCAGTACACACTCGCCGAGGCGCCTCGCTGAGCCCCTTGTGCAAGACATTTGATAATAATAATAATAATAATCTTTATTTAGCATTTTTGCTATACAATAATAATATGCAATTATATATATATACATATAGTAGACATATACACATATATATATATATATATATATATATATATATATATATATATATATATATATATATATATATATATATATACATACAAGGGTAATTCCACCGTCATTATGCAGACGAGTATGACAAAAGAATGTGTTCCCTCTTAGATGATTCAACCTACAAAAAAATCGAGACAGATCCGATCACCTATTTAGAAAAAACAACGAAATCAAAAATAAAAAATTCCAAAATTGATAAAAATACAGCGTTGAAACTAATTCCTAGGGAAAAATCTTCTATTTGCCCCAAAATTTATGGTGTACCAAAAATACACAAGGAAGGTGTTCCTTTACGACCAATCGTCTCCGGAATTGGTTCCCCAACAGTTAAATTAGCAGCATATATTGCTAAAAAATGGCGGCCACTAACTGAAGACGCTGATTCATACATAATCAACTCCGCAGATTTTGTAAACAAAATTAAAGATCAAATTTTAGATGCAAATGATATATTAGTAAGTTTCGATGTTAAATCTCTCTTTACACAAATCCCAATTGACGAGACGATAGCAATAATAAAATCCAAGTTTCATCAATCAAACGAAATTTTAGATCGTGCGTCACACTGCCTAAAAAACACTTTCTTTACATATAAAGGACAAAAATTCAAACAATTGGAAGGTGCACCAATGGGTTCTCCTCTATCACCAATAGTTGCAAATTTATTTATCCGAAATCCTAGTGGAAACTTAAATTACACCGTATACCGAAAACCGACACACACAAACAGGTACTTGAATGCGAAGTCACATCACCATCCAGCTCAAATAGCGTCTGTGGCAAAATCGCTTCTACTAAGAGCACGTACGCTATCGGACGAACACCACTTAAATAATGAAATATCCAATGTCAAAAAGGCATTATTGCAAAATGGGTTTTCCAAAAAAACAATCAATAAATTAAACAGAAACAAAAGTCCAAAAACAAGAAGTGAAAGTCCGTGTAGCAACGTCACCCTTCCCTACATTAAAGGAACAACTGATAAAATCGGAAAAGTTCTCTCCAAATACAATAGTAGAACTTGTTTCAATACACACACAAAAATTCAAAATTTACTCCGAACTCCAAAAGAAATTATCCCACTTGAAGCTCAAGGCGTATATGAAATTCCATGTGGCATGTGTGAGAAGAGCTATGTAGGACAAACAAACCGGAAAATTAGTACTCGTCGAGATGAACACATTTTAGCAGTAAGAAAGTCTGATCCACAATCTTCTTTATTTCAACACGTAAACATTTCTAAACATACAATAAATTTCGAAAAAACGAGAATTTTAAAAAAGACAGACTTCTTCCACGCGAGGATTATTAGAGAAGCGATAGAAATTGAAAAGAGGCCGAACAGTCTAAATCAAAGAGATGATGCTAAAAGACTACCACCAATTTGGAAAACTTGTATAAATCACGCATCAAGTAGTACGTAAAAGTCAAACAAGTGGTTGCTAGAGCAATGGAATTTTGATAGTTATTCCTGACGATGATGACTGCGACGTCATCGAAACGTCGAATTAAAAATATAATGGACCAGAGCCAAGAAAATACGCGGGACCAAACCCGAAGAAACAGTGATACATGTTACGCCCGCGAAAATCTACGTTTTAACATATATATATATATATATATATATATATATATATATATATATATATATATATATATACATACTAAAATATAAAAATATAAAACATTTTATTATGTTTAAACTACAATCTTATTTAACAGTCTTATAAAAATATATCTGACGCGAGGCGAGAGGCCGAGATGACCATGTACACGCTCGTGTAGTCTCGTAGTCTTGGATAACCAAACCCATGCACCATTCACAATTTTTTTTGTTTTTGTGTTCGCGGTGTGATGGGTTCCATATTATAAAAAAATAACAACAAAACCAACTGAACTATAATAATGATTTTCAACACATTTTCTTCCATTAATGACTAAAATAATGTCATAAATAAAAAGAGGAAAAAGTTAACATGTGATTATAAGACTTAATATCTAGTGTTTCCTCCTCTTGCTCGAATAACTGCCTGACAGCGACGGCTCATACTGTTAATTAATGATCCAATTTCATCCTGGTTAATATCTTCCCAAATTTCCTGCAATCTTTGTCCAAGCTCTTGTTGATTGCTTGGACGCCGAGGAAGTGCTCTAAGGCGTCTGCCCTTCGCGTCCCATAGGTGTTCGATCGGATTATGATCGGGACTCCTGGCTGGCCATTACATTGTGTTGATACCCACTAGGTCAAGATACTGTTGTACAATTCGGGCACTGTGTGGTTTTGCATTTTCATGCATAAACAGGAAATCGTGTCCTCCAAAGGGAGCAAAAGGCATTACGGATGGTTCTAAAATGTTTGCAATATAAGACGCTGCCGTGATGCTTCCTCTTGGTATGACCACCAACTTCGTACGAGCCTCTAAAGTGATACCACCCCACATCTTAACAGAGCCTCCACCAAACATAACAGTCGGAACAATGTTACACTGCGCATAACGTTCACCTGGCCGTCTGTACACATGCATTCGTCTGTCACTGCCGTAAAGACAAAATCTGGACTCGTCGCTAAACATAACATTAGCCCAATCGGCCTGTAACCAGTTTACATGTTCTTGCGCAAATGTTAACCTGGCTCTGCGATGGTCTGCGGTTAATTGTGGTCCTTTTGCCGCTGTTTTCGGAGTTAAATTAAAACCACGTAACCATTTTCTGATGGTAACGGAACTTACATGAACATTGTGGATCTCTGCGAGCATATTTTGTAGCCTAGGAGCCGTAATAAACCGTTCGCGTAACGTCTGCATCATTAAAAAACGGTCTTGAACAGCAGTTGTGGCCCTTTTTCTCCCTTGTCCTGGCCTTCTTGAGTATGCCTGAGTTTCCCGATGTCTCTTCAAGACACGGGATACGGTCGATTGATTAACACCAAGACGCTGACTGATGTAACGCTGACTCCTACCTTCTTCTGCAAGTGTAACCACAATCACAGCTTCTTCACTGCTTAAATTAAGATTCGGACGTCTATCCATATTCATTCTTCACTATTTAGCACTTAATTTTAACAATTACTTGAAAACAAACTCAAAAAGAAATTTTATATGAACCTTTCTTACAGTCAGAATAATGAAAAGTGCTTCATTTTATTTATTGACAGAAAACCATGAGAACAAAAGACAAAACACAACATGTAAAACAGCATGCTTGATAAGATTTCTTATTGTAAAAATATGTTTGTGTTCAAAGAAAACTCGATTCCAAGATATCAAAAAAATCACAAATGATGCGTTAATTTCTTTCGCCAGTGTATATGCACTGTTTACTAAATAAAAATATGTCCCCTCATGTCCCTTTGACTCGTGCCACAAAAAACGCCTTTTATGCGAGCGGTCGCGAGGCGAGGCGACCAAGTACATGCTCGCGCTCGCCTTGGCTTGGCGAGTGTGTACTGCGGGCATAAAAATTTCGGGGGGGTTTAATGGCAAAAATATTGTTTTTGCTCTTATACAAGTAGTTGTTTCAATGGATATTTATCGTTTTCAGTTGTCTTATTAATTAAGACATTGTTTGCATTTTCACAAATAGTTTTTTCGTAATTTTATATATTATGTTATACAAGGTCGCTTTTACGTACAAAAATTTAACATTTTGAGAATTTCGGGGAGCATTTCAACCCCCATATCGGTGGGGGACCCCTGGCTACGGCCTTGTCTTCATTTGCTGATATATCAAAAAGTGTAAAACTTTTAAAACTCACCAGGTTGTGGCGCTACTCTTTTCTTCTTCCTTCCGATTAACGTAGGATCACTTGCAAGCTGTTCATTCGTCTAGATACAAAAACCAAGAATATCACTGAAATCACTAACAACTAACAACTTAAAAAAGGAATAAAAGCAAAACAACCGAGCGGTATGAAGTAAAACAGATGTTTTATCAAACAAGTAAAAATTACATAGAGGAAGTTTTCCTTTTAAGGGGGTCTTCCAGTATAATTTTTTCAAAAAATCGATTTTTTTTTGTATGAAATTAAAGCTAAACATGTCTAGAATATGTGGGTAAAAGGATATTTCGATCCGGCAAATATTTACGTCGCTACAGGCTTTTGAATGCATCGCCGTCCCGAGCGGTATGGGTCGCGCAGGTATATCTTTAATCTCGAATTTCATAAATTTTGATGAGTATGAGTTTTTTGGTCCGCCATTTTGAATTTTTCAAATTTGACCTCAGATTCGTATTCAGCGACCCCGAAAACCTAAGTATTGACTACTGTTTGCGAATTTTCCGCCGAATACTTTGAATTACACAGAAAAAATGTTTCGCAAACTTTAAACGCGTTTTTCTCGAAACTACATTTTTCAAAACTGCGAGCATTCTAGCGTTTGAACGGTTCAACCAATTGACTTCGTTCTTTGCTTCCGTTATTGAAAACACTTTTCTTCATGGAATGAACTAACCTCCCGGTGCAATTTGCAATTTTAAAGATTTTTTACAGCTTGTCAAAGTCAAAAAATCGACCGAAAAACACGCCTTTTTTTTCAAATGCCCGTCATTTTGTCAAATTTTGAGTTTTTTCAAAATTTCGTAGTTCATTCCATTCTCTGAACTATACTCTTCAAGAAACTGAGCTGATTTTGTTTCTAGGTGACGAATAACGACCCCTAGGCTGCTCGCAGTTTTGGAACATTTCCGCCGGGCAGCCGTCATATTGAACGCCATTTTGATTTTTTCGACTCGACAAAAATCCCAATTGTAGAGCAAGGATGAATAAAGATTTAAAAAAAAAACAGGTCTCTAACTCTTACCAGTTCCCTGGAAAAAAAATCCAAAGTTTGGGTCAATTATACCGGAAGACCCCCTTAAGCCGTTTATATGCTGTAAATTTTCAGATATTCATTGTTTATTTAAAACAATTCAATTTGAAGCTTAAAACGACTGTTTTCCACTCCCAGACTAAGCATGAAGTAAAATTTCGAGTTTAGAAAAGCCTGAGAATTTGGCTCGGGCGCGTAGCGAAGCGGAGCGACCGAGCCAAATTAGGCTTTTCTAAACTCGAAATTTTACTTCATGCGCCACATGTACACAACACTGATTCCAAGTGAAGTTAACGTATTCACAAAATGTTAGTGATTTCAGTGTTTAATTTAATACGCGTGGTGCATGAAGTAAAACTTCAAGTTTAGAAAAGATTAAAAAATTTTACTACTTACATGTTTCATTGCTACTTCCCCAATTTTAGGTGAATACTTCCTGATATTTTCCAAGAAATCTTTTAAATCAGACATGGAAGCATTTTCTATATCTTCGCGAATTCTGTAATTAACGCAATACTTGAAAAAATGTAAAACAACTCAACAAATCTGAATTCACTTTAGCCCTTTCGATCATGGTGTCCTCATATAAGGACACAGTATATAAATGGTGATACGCTGAAATTATCTTTGAGGGTTAAATTAAATCGACCACATTTTATCATTTTAATCCTCCCCCCACATAAATCACATTCCCAACAAACAAATTATCCATAAATCTGTCATAATTTCACAAACACATTCATGTGTACGTACACATTACTTAGAGACGCCAGAATAATGATAGCTTTAACTTGCATGCCTCCTAATTAGTAATTAGACCCAAAATATAAGCAGAATTGTGAATAATTGGGGATTGTAATTAATTAATAATGAGGAATGAGGAAAAATGAGATGGGATACTGTGGGGGTTGTATTACACAGAGAGTTCGGATTAAACGCTAGAGAAAAAAAAAAACGTGAAATTGAGGGAGGATATAATTATCCATTATGACCATTTGCAAATACTATGTCCACTAAGTCACAGCGTCCCTATTTACCCTTAGGAACAAACTTGAAGTTTTCGTTCTGGGCTTAAAAATCATAATTTAATTCAAAGAACAGTTTGGCAAAGTTTCAATTTCTTTCTTTAAAGGACAATAGTTCGTGACTGAAAAGGCTTAAAAGCTCTGAAAACTGACTCGCTTTGGAATGCTTTCTCTTAACTAACCGTTTACCCTTAGGAACGAACTTGAAGTTTTCGTTCTGAGCTTAAAAATCATAATTTAATTCAAAGAACAGTTTAACAAAGTTTCAATTCCTTTCTTTAAGGGACAATAATTCATGGTTCTAAGGGCTGTGGAACATGTGTTTTCCACTCCCAGACTAAGCATGAAGTAAAATTTTGAGTTTAGAAAAGCCTAAAAATTTGGTTTGGTCGCGTAGCGAAGCGAAGCGACCAAACCAAATTTTTAGGCTTTTCTAAACTCAAAATTTTACTTCATGCGCCACGCGTGTTAACCAATGATTTCAATTGAAGTTTAAAATCAAATATTAGGCATGAAGATTAAGCATGAAGTAAATCTTCTTTTATTTGTTAAAAAAAATGATTGGGTTAGAATTTTGCACGTTGAATGGTTGAGATTTTTGTTTTTGTGTATTGCAACTAGGATTAAGGATTGGTTGTTGGGAGGGCAGAACAGTTTGGCAAAGTTTTAATTTCTTTCTTTAAGAGACAATAATTCGTGACTGAAAGGGTTTAAAAGCTCTGAAAACTTACTCACTTTGGAATGCTTTTTCTTAACTAACCCTTTACTCTTAGGAACGAACTTGAAGTTTTCGTTCTGGGCTTAAAAATCATAATTGAAATTAAAGAACAGTTTGGCAAAGTTTCAATTTCTTTCTTTAAGGGACAATAATTCGTGACTGAAAGGGTTTAAAAGCTCTGAAAACTTACTCACTTTGGAATGCTTTCTCTTAACTGCAAAGAAAACCTGTAATTAGCTATATGCGGTAAGTGAGTGTGCTCCAATTCTTCCAGGGTTTTCAGAGCTGGATAATACCTACAGAAGTAAATAAATATATTTCATTGTCGATCTCTGGTTAATTTCTGAAATAAAAATATTACCTCTTGTCTGAAATTTGTTTTTTAAGCTTGGAATACGTCGTCAGCACTGGCAGACATAAATTCAACTGCGCAATGACGACTGTAATGTTATTCTGCACCTTTCTCGCTTGCAACAGACTGGCCCCCGATTTGGAAATCCCCTCGGCGGCAACTTGCAAGTGTTTATCCAATGCTAAAACCTCGGACTATTACACGATTATATTGAATGCTTCTCATTGAGCTCACATTTAATTTTTTCGCCTGCGATCTGACTTCGAGTAATTCCCTGATGGATTCTATGAAGCCTTGGTAGTAAACATTGCATAGGCGCTCGATATCTTTGTCGTGGTGTTTAATGCGGTTTTCCAGTTTCTCGCCAAATACAACATTTTCCTCATTATCATATATGGCTCTAGAAATAATGAAATAAGTTAACAATGCTTGGCGTAAGCGCATTTTTTGGTACCCACCCTACATTATTTTACTAATTCACTATGAAATATTTAGCTCTAGCAAACAAGATAAATTCAAATTCAAAACTATTTGAATTCGAGAAAATAAGCTTACGCTTCTTATAGTTTGCACACTTTAAACATAATATATAAAATTACGAAAAAACTATTCGTGAAAATGCAAACAGTGTCTTAATTAATAAGACAACTTAAGACGATAAATATCCATTGAAACAACTACTTCCCGTGCAAATACACCTCCAGATATTGAATTATACAATGAAATATTTAAGTTGTCTTATTAATTAAGACATTGTTTGCATTTTCACGAATAGTTTTTTCGTAATTTTATATATTATGTTTAGCTCTAGCATTTTTACTATCCAACACACTAATCTAACTTGGACAGAAGTTAACTTGATAATAATTTCTTTCGTTAATCGTATACATAACAATGAACTACCTGCCGATGTTTTCGGTCTAGTGAGAAGTTCACATGCAGCAAGCAATAGGTTATAGGGAAACAGATAAAATCGTGATTTTACGTTACTTCTTGCATTCATTAATGAGTAAAGTTGCGTTTTCCTGACTACCTATTAAAGATTAATAGAGCCGCTTTTAAGAATTACGCACCTGAATGTAGGTCCCCAATAATCATCGATACCCTCAATTTCTTGGAGATACAAATCGTGCTGCCCATTGGACGTCTGTAATTTTAATTCCTTCTCCATTTTGCGGCGATTTACTCATTTATTCTGTTTACGAAACCATAAATTAAATTAAACTGATAAACTTCACTGTAAATTTTGTAGGTTATAAAGTAAACGTCAGATACGCCCCTTTAAAAAAATATAAATATGCAACCCAACTTACTTATAAAACAATGTTGGTATTTTCGAAATATGACATACAGCATCTACTTAGTTATTGTTTTTTTGCATAAATGTATAAGTATTGTTGTATTATGGATTTATTATTTTTACATAGATATTTAAGTATGGTTTTAGACTGATTTTATTAAAGTAGTAAGAAGATTATATGTTAAGTATTATTATGTGATAAATTTATTATACATACACAATTTATAGATTAAGGATGATCAAATGTTTATTTTATATATATATATAGATATACATATATTTTTCTATGTTATTATATAGCAAAGATGCTAAATAAAGATTATTATTATTATTATTATTTTTTGCCATTGCCGGCAATTTAATTTTAATTTTTAAGTTGGCAATTTCGAACTGTAGCCTTAAACACAGTTGTATATCCACGCATTCGTATATTCTATGATTTTTGACGTTTAACTGATACGAAACATTTTCTTCTTGAAAAATGATAACTGATAACAACTTTTTACAAAACCATAAATTAAATTAAATTGATAAACTTGACTGCGAATTTTTCAGGTTATAAAGTAAACGTCACAAACGCCCCTTTGAAAATATAAATATGCAACCCAACTTACTTATAAAACAATGTTGGTATTTTCGAAACATCGCCGTACAGCAACTATGATTTGCCATTACCGGCAATTTCATTTTAATTTTTAAGTTGGCAATTTCGAACTGCTTTAAACACAGTTGTATATCCATGCGTTCGTATATTCTATGATTTTTGACGTTTAACCATACGTGTAATTCACCGATACGAAACGTTTCGTCTTGAAAAATGATAACAACATAAGCAGCGATGAATCGATTCATAATCCTCACCCTGTTTTCAACAATAAGCTACTTAAAGGCAGAGATAAAAGGCTTCGACGATTCGATACTCTACAGCTTAAAATGGCCTGGAAACAACCACGATTTAGATTTAAACGGTGAGTTCATAACAGTAACCAGTTCCCATCAAGAAAATTACCACTGCTATCTTCCCGATGTGAAAGAGAAACAAGTGGATTCAAGCGAGGTTTACGAAGGCCCATCTCCGTTGGGTTTGTTGAGCCCCTTGTTTTACTCGAAACTACCCTGTTCGTATCGATTGGAGACCTATTGGACGTACGAAGTGTGCCACGGTCGGCATATCCGGCAGTATCATGAGGATCGCGAGGGGAAGGCTTATAAGTTGCAGGAGTTTTATTTGGGGAGGTGGGATAAGTCGGTGCATTTGAAACTGTTGCAAGAGCTTCAGGAAAAAGTTAGTGTTGAGGAGAAGGATCGCCCAGTTCCCACTAAGAAAATCGATGGGAACAATCTTCCGTATTACGAAATCGTCATGGGAAACGGCACGCTGTGCGATTTGAATCAGAACAAGCCGAGGCAAACGAATGTTATTTATGTGTGTTATCCGCATAGCAAGAATGAGATTTATTCTTTGAAAGAAATTTCGATTTGTAATTATGAAATTATCGTTTTAACACCGTTGTTGTGTGAACATCCTAAATACAAACCGGCTGAGGTTAGTCAGAATTTAATCAACTGCGTCCCGGCTGAGGGTAGCCCAAATAAACCCTACAACATGCTTAAAATGAAAGAGGAAAACCTTAAGCTAAGAAGGAATTCCGATATCGATCACATCAGAGTTGAGTTTGTCGGATTGGATCTGGGAGATAAAGATGAAACCTCCAAGCCGCAAGAGTCCCCCACCGATACTTCCCCGGTTGAAAGTTTCCTTGCTGGTAAAAACTGTTTATACGGAGGAACCGGTTGGTGGAAATACGAATTCTGCTACGGGAAATCCGTCGAGCAATACCATATAGAGAAAGACGGTAAAAAAACCTCGATCAACTTAGGCTTGTTCGATAAACAAGCTCACTTAGATTGGCTCGCCAAGTATCCTCATAAAAAGCCAAAGCCGATAGCGCAGCGGACGCAGCTGTCACATTTGT
This sequence comes from Philonthus cognatus, assembly GCA_932526585.2. Taxonomy (NCBI): domain Eukaryota; kingdom Metazoa; phylum Arthropoda; class Insecta; order Coleoptera; family Staphylinidae; genus Philonthus; species Philonthus cognatus. The sequence goes on from OW052241.1 coordinate 178,506,401, forward strand.
ATTCCGGCGGGACGATTTGCGATAAGACAGGGAAGGCCCGGCAGACAGAGGTCAAGTTGAAGTGTTTGGAGAATACTAGTAATTTGAATGCGGTCTCCCTTTATTTATTAGAGCCCAAGTACTGTGAATATATTTTAGGCGTGGAGTCGCCTCTTATTTGTGATATTTTAGCACGAGCCGATGAAGACGGTTTAATCGAGTCCGATGTAGAACTAGATTTCGCCATCAAGGATATTCCAGTAATGTAATTTTTGACTTGTACTGAATGTAATTTAATTTAAATTAAAAACAAAAAATAAACAGCGTTTTATGGAGATCTTAGTTTTAACAGAAAGTCCACAAATGTCGTATGACAATTACAAAATTCATTTCAAGCTAATTCTTTATTTTAGAAAAAAAAATGATCACAGACAAAAAACACAGATAAAAAAGTCCACAAATGTCTTACGACAATTACAAAATTCATTTCAAGCTAATTCTTTATTTTAGAAAAAAAAATGATCACAGACAAAAAACACAGATAAAAAAAGTCCACAAATGTCTTATGACAATTACAAAATTCATTTCAAGCTAATTCTTTGTTTTAGAAACATAAATGTCCACAGGTTTTGCAGCCTTATAAAAATTTATTTCGAGCAAATTCTCGAAATCTAAAATTTCAATGATCCTAATTGACTCAGTTGCCTAAATATCCTTGCAACTATGGATTGTACGGGTAAACCGAATTACCCAAAAATTGTAAAAAATGCTGTCTAAAATGTATCATCCGATTTGTTATCGGTATTTCGGTAAATTAAATTAAGCTATTGTTATGTTGAACCAACTTAATATGATACATTTTTTGTACAAAATATACAAACATTCCCCCTGATTCTATATGCGAAATGGTCAATTTAACGTATATGTATACCCTCACAATCTTAAGTATACAAATCAAGTACTAAGCGCGCTGAGACTGCGCGACTAGATGTACATTAAATTTAATATTTTGCGTACGGAATTGGGGGGATTTTCAAAGTGATATTTATTTTTAAAAAATGTTCACAACTTGATTATTTATTATTAACATTGAAAATCATTGACTGAACATCGTGTTAATCTAACTACAGATGATACATGTGTTTTTGAACTTCACATAAAATCAGCGTTTTATACGCCTGGCGCATGAAGTAAAATTTCGAGTTTGGAAAAGCCTGAAAATTTGGATTTGCCGGGCTCGCTTCGCTCCGCCCGGCAAATCCAAATTTTCAGGCTTTACCAAACTCGAAATTTTACTTAATGCTTAACCAAGGACTGGAAACCCTGGTTGAAGGTAAGTCTTTGCATGCTATTAATTTTCCATATACACTGGCGAAAGAAATTAACGCATCACATTAATTTAATTAATTTAAAAATAATGTTTTGATGTTTAAAAACAAAAAAAATAACAACAAAACCAACTGAACTATAATAATGATTTTCAACACATTTTCTTTCATTAATGACTAAAATAATGTCATAAATAAAAAGAGGAAAAAAGTTAACATGTGATTATAAGATTTAATATCTAGTGTTTCCTCCTCTTGCTCGAATAACTGCCTGATAGCGACGGCTCATACTGTTAATTAATGATCCAATTTCATCCTGGTTAATATCTTCCCAAATTTCCTGCAATCTTTGTCCAAGCTCTTGTTGATTGCTTGGACGCCGAGGAAGTGCTCTAAGGCGTCTGCCCATCGCGCCCCATAGGTGTTCGATCGGATTAAGATCGGGACTCCTGGCTGGCCATTGCATTGTGTTGATACCCACTAGGTCAAGATACTGTTGTACAATTCGGGCACTGTGTGGTTTCGCATTGTCATGCATAAACAGGAAATCGTTTCCTCCAAAGGGAGCAAAAGGCATTACGGATGGTTCTAAAATGTTTGCAATATAAGACGCTGCCGTGATGCTTCCTCTTGGTATGACCACCAACTCCGTACGAGCCTCTAAAGTGATACCACCCCACACCATAACAGAGCCTCCACCAAACATAACAGTCGGAACAATGTTACACTGCGCATAACGTTCACCTGGCCGTCTGTACACATGCATTCGTCTGTCACTGCCGTAAAGACAAAATCTGGACTCGTCGCTAAACATAACATTAGCCCAATTGGCCTGTAACCAGTTTACATGTTCTTGCGCAAATGTTAACCTGGCTCTGCGATGGTCTGCGGTTAATTGTGGTCCTTTTGCCGCTGTTTTCTCAGTTAAATTAAAACCACGTAACCTTTTTCTGATGGTAACGGAACTTACATGAACATTGTGGATCTCTGCGAGCATATTTTGTAGCCTAGGAGCCGTAATAAACCGTTCGCGTAACGTCTGCATCATTAAAAAACGGTCTTGAACAGCAGTTGTGGCCCTTTTTCTCCCTTGTCCTGGCCTTCTTGAGTATGCCTGAGTTTCCCGATGTCTCTTCAAGACACGGGATACGGTCGATTGATTAACACCAAGACGCTGACTGATGTAACGCTGACTCCTACCTTCTTCTGCAAGTGTAACCACAATCACAGCTTCTTCACTGCTTAAATTAAGATTCGGACGTCTATCCATATTCATTCTTCACTATTTAGCACTTAATTTTAACAATTACTTGAAAACAAACTCAAAAAGAAATTTTATATGAACCTTTCTTACAGTCAGAATAATGAAAAGTGCTTCATTTTATTTATTGACAGAAAACCATGAGAACAAAAGACAAAACACAACATGTAAAACAGCATGCTTGATAAAATTTCTTATTGTAAAAATATGTTTGTGTTCAAAGAAAACTCGATTCCAAGATATCAAAAAAATCACAAATGATGCGTTAATTTCTTTCGCCAGTGTATTCAATGATTTTTAACATAAAAACAATGATATTGAGATTTTTCTGTTGATTCGTATTTTTATCGAATTACCGGTAATTGAAAAAGTCGATAAATTGGGATTACACGCACTTGCAACACTAAAAGATTCGGAAATTAGCTACAGTTATAAAATAAAATTTAAAATCAATGTTTTTCATATTTAATTATTGGCGCAAATATGGAGGTTTAATTTTACCGCCATTAGAACATGCAGATTGACCAACATTAGAAACAAATATTATGTTTGAATCGACTAATCACAAACGATTATAAGACAAATCTACATAATGAGTACTCTATGAATCAACAAACGGGTAGTTTGAGGTTAAGTTTTTTTTTTATAAGAAAGTAAAATGTCCTGCCGAATACACATAACTCTAGCTTCTGAAAGGGTAAATCCCTCGGTGGCGTTAAATCAGAGGGTGCCGAGAATATTCACACCCGGAGAAATCATCACGGAACAGAATCATTTAATGCGGTACGTACAATTTTAGGTTAAGTTGTTCTTTTTTAAATGTAAATAGCGGGTTCTAAAACTTAAGAAAAGCTGTAAATATAAATATCCATCTATTGTATTGTTAATACATTTATTGTTAGTGGACATGGAACGTATGAGGAAGATGGTTGTTTGAAAGCCTCGGTGGCCGGATTGAAAGAGGAAGTTAACAAACTCGTGTCCGTGCGACCTCTCAAGAGTCGATTCAACGGAGAAATCGGAGATGTGGTCGTTGGTAGGATTACGGAAGTGCAGCAGAAACGGTGGAAGGTTGAAACTAATTCCAGGTTGGATTCTGTTTTGCTATTGTCTTCTGTGAATTTACCAGGAGGAGAACTGGTAAGTGAAATAAACACAAATCATCAGTGGTTTTAAAAGAGACTACTTGGTTAAGTTTTACTAATAATATAACCAAGTATTTAATTGATGAGGCGGATACATGATGAAACTCCATAATACTATTTGAAATAAAACAACGCAGTTGGGAGGGTTTCACAAATTAAATTAATCGAAGGGGGGGTAATGAGGTAATTAGGCTGAACCTAATACAAACAATTTTGAGCGACTAAATATTGATTAGGGGTGAATTATTTACTTCTATTTGGTCATTTAATAGAATACCTTTTTTGTTATATTTATTAATTTCTAATTCTTCTAATAAGTTTAATTTACGACTTTTGTTACATTCGTGCAAAATTTTGAATTTAGGGTTAAAGTTATGTTGGTATTCGATTAAATGATTGGCGTAGGTTGAGGAGGTTTTCTTAAATTGAAAGCATTTTTGATGTTCTGAAATGCGATCTGGGAAGCTACGTCCAGTTTGTCCAACGTATACCTTAGGGCAATCTCCACACTCCAGCAAATACACACCAGAGTTCGTAGTTTTATCAGATTTGTCTTTAGAATTATTAATGAATTTATTAAGTGAATTGACCGTTCTAAAAGAAGGAGTTAGGTTTAAGGATTTGAGTTTTTTGCTGATGGCAATCGAAGGGGGGCCGTTAAATGTTAATGAGCAATATTTATTATTCTGATTTTTAAAATTGGTGGGATATACTCATTTCAGGGCTTGTTGTTTTTGTTTTTTATAAAGGATGTCTAAGATAAGCTTTTGACGAAAGCCGTTGTTATTAGCTATTATGTGAATTCTGTTGAGCTCATTATTAAAATTATTAATTGATAGGGGGATAGTGGTTAGCCTATGCAACATGGAATGGTAAGCTGCTAGTTTATGTTGCATAGGATGGAATGATGTGCTATGGATCGTAGTATCTGTATGGGTCGGCTTGTGAAAAATATTGAATTCATGTTTTTGACCTGGATGTGAAATTGTTAAGTCTAAAAAATTAATAGATTTATTAGATTCGATCTCCCTAGTGAATGAAATATCCTTGTGAATTGAATTAATGAAATTTAAAAGTTGATCTAACTGTCTCTCCGTTCCTGTGAAACAGGTGAGAATGTCATCAACATATCTAAACCAGTATAGGCATTTATCATTATTTCATCTGCCTGATGAAGCCACTGTGTGGTGAAACATGTTGCAGTGTTCAACAATAAAAGTGAAACCCTCCCAACTGCGTTGTTTTATTTCAAATAATATATATAACCAAGTTTTCTTTTATAATCATAGTTAAATATGTTTCACCACGTGGAAGATGAGAAACTTATTCAAGACATAAATAAATAGTAATGGCCAGTTGCACCCAACGTGGCGAACTGGTTCAACTTTGAACTCAAATTCAAAGTGACATTAGAACTATAGGCTAAGTAAGCGGCGATTGCAGCACCGCCACGCGGTTTTAAGCCTAAGCAGCATCGGTGCCGGTTGTCATTTCGTCATACGGGAGTTCTGAGCAGAAGTATGAGTTCAGTCTTAGATTGTAGATTCTCTTCGTTTATAAATAAGCATGCGCATGCTTACAGAAGCCTTTGCCACCTTTACAGGTGCAAAGCGAGTCAATAACAACCCGCTTCTCGTTAATCTGAAATACCCTAATACTTAACGAGGGGAGAAAAGTAATTTTTAGCGAGTTTTCACATGACTGTAAAATTACTATTTCTACCTCCGTTAAATACAACATTTCGTCTTACAAGTTGACGAAGTTCACTCTCACTAACTGAAACAGTAGGAGAAAGTGGCACTTCTGTTACGAGTAAGGAAAATAACATTGTTTGAAATTGTATATCAAATTGTATCAAATTGTATAAGCAGAAACTTAAAAAGCTTAAATGAAGTGCGTATATTTCTTATTATGCGTTCTATTTGTAATTGTAAATAATAAGTAAATTAATAATTTAACAACATTTCCAAACAATTCTACGTGCTACAATGAACTTGTTGAAAATGAAATCTCATTATGACACAGAAACATTACAATCTCTACCGACGGTTTGTAGTACAGGGTGTCTGCTTTGGAGTTCAATGCCCCGGGTGTTTCTCGTAAAAGAACCCCGCGCAAGATATTATTCTCGTCTCCTCTTATTTCTTCGGATACGTCGGTTACGTGCGAACTTTCACGAAGCTTCCTACCTTTCGACAGGCTTTTCCGTCGGAAAATGGTTGTGTCAACCGTTTCAAAGCCGCAACTTATTATGACATGCATATTTACATCGGTTTTGTATGAACAAATACCACGAACAGCATTAAATTATGACGTTACACAATAAAAAACCAACTGACACCATGCAACTCATATGCAACCGACACCGATGCTGCTTATGGGTCATTCTTTTACAAATCGCACACCTAATTGGACTTGACATTTTTAAATTGACTGAAAATTTGTTTACGGCTAATATAAATAAAATTAATCGACACGTATTTCAGGATTTGGCTCAAAAATTTTTTTTTTTCAAAATATTCACATCACAATTTTTGTCTATTTGCTGGTTTTTGTCCATATTTGAAATTTTTTATCTCCACTTGTACTGATCCGATTGATGGCGTTTTTTTTTTAATTTACACGTTATTGCGTTAGATAACCGCTCTTATTTTATTCATAAAGTTTATTGTTAACTAATCAAAGTTAATAACAATTTTACTATTTGAAATAAAACAACACAGTTGGGAGGGTTTCACTTTAATTGTTGAACACTGCAACATGTTTCACCACACAGTGGCTTCATCAGGCAGATGAAATAATGATTTTACAAAGTACAGGTAAGAGCTTATATACTAATGCAATTAAGTTAATAGAAGGGGGGGGGGTTAATAAGGTAATTAGGCTGAAACTAATACAAACAATTTTGAGCGACTAAATATTGATTAGGGGTGAGTTGTTTACTTCTATTTGGTCATTTAATAGAATACCTTTTTTATTATATTTATTAATTTCTAATTCTTCTAATAAGTTTAATTTACGACTTTTGTTACATTCATGCAAAATTTTGAATTTAGGGTTAAAGTTATGTTGGTATTCGATTAAATGATTGGCGTAGGTTGAAGAGGTTTTCTTAAATTGAAAGCATTTTTGATGTTCTGAAATGCGATCTGGGAAGCTACGTCCAGTTTGTCCAACGTATACCTTAGGGCAATCTCCACACTCTAGCAAATACACGCCAGAGTTCGTAGTTTTATCAGATTTGTCTTTAGAATTATTGATGAATTTATTAATAAATTAATAAAAACTTAATAAATTCATCAATAATTCTAAAGACAAATCTGATAAAACTACGAACTCTGGCGTGTATTTGCTAGAGTGTGGAGATTGCCCTAAGGTATACGTTGGACAAACTGGACGTAGCTTCCCAGATCGCATTTCAGAACATCAAAAATGCTTTCAATTTAAGAAAACCTCTTCAACCTACGCCAATCATTTAATCGAATACCAACATAACTTTAACCCTAAATTCAAAATTTTGCACGAATGTAACAAAAGTCGTAAATTAAACTTATTAGAAGAATTAGAAATTAATAAATATAATAAAAAAGGTATTCTATTAAATGACCAAATAGAAGTAAACAACTCACCCCTAATCAATATTTAGTCGCTCAAAATTGTTTGTATTAGTTTCAGCCCAATTACCTTATTAACCCCCCCCCTTCTATTAACTTAATTGCATTAGTATATAAGCTCTTACCTGTACTTTGTAAAATCATTATTTCATCTGCCTGATGAAGCCACTGTGTGGTGAAACATGTTGCAGTGTTCAACAATTAAAGTGAATCCCTCCCAACTGTGTTGTTTTATTTCAAATAGTATTATGGAGTTTCATCATGTATCCGCCTCATCAATTAAATATTTAAAAATAACAATTTTATTTTTAATTGCGAATTTAAGTACTTTACCCCAACTAAAATTGATTGAGATAAATGCTATCATGTTCGTTCTTTTGTTATCTGCAAAAATCATTTTACAAAAAAATGGTATGTATCTTGGATCGGAAATAATTAAATATTTCCGAGCGCAAGTCACGCCGCGCGCGGGGGAGTCGGCGCGCATAACATGTAGCACGCCAAAACGTGTCTGAACTTGCAGTCCACCACGCTGTAGTGTGGACATGAATGTTTTTAGTGTGCTGCCGCAAGTCGTATCATACGCATGTCTTTATAATATTATTGTTTACATTTACATTTGGCTAGAAAGTTTTGATAAAATGCCCAAATCATCTACATTTTTAAGTGCTTCGAAAATTCGACTGGATAGATGTTTCAATCCTTTCAATAAACCTTCTCATCGAAAACTAAAAAATCTTCGCCGAATTACCAAGGAACATTTGGCTGCTTTAAATTTATCAGTTACGGATGAGTCTCTTTTAACAAAAGATCTGCAATACTTGCCGCATTGAAGTTCTTCAATTCGACAAGGATTTTGAAGAAAAGGTAAAATAATGATTTCGTTACTTGAATTTCATTGCTGATGCAATATTTGTTCTAATTTTCATGATCTCTTGGAATAATCTGTTGAAAGACAGGTTTACTGATATATGTTAAAAATATATTTTTTTAGAATGAGGAACTTTCATGATAACGATCTTTGTGCGTTGGAAAGGGATGATGACAACACGGAACATTTTTCGGACAGTCCGGATGTATCATTTGAGAAAGACAAAGTAGTCGTGACTGAAGCAATTGATTTATTCAACCAAGGTTTACATTTGATGGGAGTTTCACCTATTCAAAAAAAAAAGTTTCACAAAAGCGTTATTCGATTGAAAAGGTAAAAAATGTAACTGAGATTTTTACTGAAACAATTTTCCACCCTGTCATTCACGGTAATAATGATAGTATTGAGGAAAATGATGGAGATTTTTTATTGAAAGTCTTGAAAGACGAATTTCAGACGACGACAGAACGTCCAAAAAGAATGAAAATATTGACAATATTTAAGGACTGGTCTTATCAGAAAATCCAACGTCATTTTCCTCTTGCTACAGATCACATGATTAAAATTGCGAAACAGATTGCGGAAGAAAAAGGAATAATGTCAGATGCAAATCCAAAAAGTCACCCGACTTTGGAGAAAGGAGTGATCGATTTAATAATAAACTTTTTTCAATTGGATGAGAACAGTCGTATCATGCCGGGTAAAAAGGATTTCGTGTCTGTTAAAATTGATGGGAAGCGCATCCAAATGCAAAAAAGGTTATTATTAATCAATTTGAAAGAACTTTATGAATTGTTTAAAGAAGTCCATCCCGAAGCTAAATGCAGTTTTTCAAAATTTGCGTCACTACGACCTAAATATTGTGTGCTCGCGGGTGCAAGCGGGGATAGATAGTAGGCATTTCTTGTATACATAGTTGTAAGTTAATAAAAAAACTGTGAATGTTTTAAGCGACTTGTATTTTTTGACATCATAATACTCGATACTATTGATCTCATATTTTTTGTCTCGAAATATCTTGGTTTAACAGTTTTCAATCACTTTGCCATTGTGACATTTATTTTAGTAACTGAAATTATTTTTTATGTCATTATATAATTACTTGCACTAATTTCTATTAATAAGTATAGTCAACAAATATTGCGGAGTTAGATTAAGAATGGTTCCCATTCACTTAAAAGTGGAAAATGATGTGAGCGTCTGAGATCACTGCCGCACGTGACGCTCGGAAATATTTAATTATTTCCGATCCAAGATACATACCACTTTTTTGTGAAATGATTTTTGCAGATAACAGAATAACGAACAAGATAGTATTTATCTCAATCAATTTTGTTTGGGGTAAAGTACTTAAATTCGCATTGAAAAATTAAATTGTTATTAACTCTAATTAGTTGACAATAAACATTATAACTAAAATTAGAGCGGTTAACTAACGCAATAACGTGTAAATTAAAAGAAAACCGACATCAATCGGATCAGTACAAGTGGAGATAAAAAATTTCAAATATGAGAAGAACGGACAAAAACCAGCAAATGGACGAAAATTGTGATGTGAATATTTTGTAAAAAAAATTTTTTTCAGCCAAATCCTGAAATACGGGTCGATTAATTTCATTTATATTATTTGTAAACAAAATTTCATCGTATTTGGAGAAGTCGCATTTTGTTTTTCCTCAAATTCGTGCGGTTTGTAAAAGAATGACCCTTATACAGAAATCCGCTAGGTGGCGGGTGCCACAGCGCGAACAGCTGTTTACTTAGTCTATAAGAACTGTCATCTTGAACTCAAGATATCAAATCGTGAAGGACCCGGATGGCAATGGTCACCTGTACAAATTCTGGCAATTGCCGGCAGTGCGGAGTGGGTCTAACCATCAGGGGAGGGAGGAACTACGATGGACTGTGGCCTAAGTGGGTGGGGCTGACGCTGCCTTCCCGCCAAACAATCCTTAATCCTTGAACTCAAGTTCAACGTTGTTGGTGATGAGGATGCAAGGAAGATGCAACGAAGAAGATGAGAAAGCAAGGCACATACTTCACGAGTGTCCTGGTTCCAAATTTTTTTACGGTTTTTGTACCGAAAATCGAAATATGAGATTTAAGGGGAATATAACAGTGGTCTGAAATTTAATGTTAGGTTTATTTAAAAACTAAAGGTCCTAGAAAGTTGAAATTTTGACAGCGTATACTAAGCCCAATTATCTAGTAAAATATCGAAGTACTTTTCTTTTTAACAATTTGCTTTCAGAGGTATGAAAAAAATAATGTTAAATTTTTCAAAATTAAAAAAAATATTCCCATATCTTACTAGTTTATACTATAAGGAATATAATGTGAACATTTCATAAAGATACGATAACTCATGCCCGAGTCAGGTTAAAATAAAAATCTTGAAAAATAAGACCGTAAAATACCGCCGCCTTGCGGATCTTCTCTTAGTTGAACGTGTTGTACACTCATCTGCACAATTATTGGAGGGGCGAGCAGCATGCGGCCAGCGTTTATCCCTGGGCCGGTGAACGCTGAGCGGCTTCGCGTTTGTTTTTCTTTTCTTTTCTCAATCATAGTTAACAAAAACGGCTCACGTCGTTAGCATTTGTTCTCGTATTTTTTTATACTGCATGTTCACTAATATAGAAAACACGAAATGTTTCACTAATTTAAATAAAGATGTGTAATATACCTTTAATATTGGCTTCCCTAATTATTTGACAATGTCGGTATTATTAAATTATTTTTAAAGTTTTTTAAGCTGAGTAATAAGCCAGAAGCAATCAAATAACAATCAGTCTTGTTCAAATCATTATTTCGTCTTAAATCTTTCGTTGTTAAAGCAGCTGTTAAATGCCATTAAACTTCTCGCAATAAAACTATTAAAGTAAATTGTAAAGTTTCTAGCAACCAGACCTATTTGAACCAACTGCGACTTCATGAACGAATTAATGATATCAAAACTATAAGAATAGTAAGAATAACGTCACTAATATGACGTTGTTGTTACAAATCAACTATTTTTTACTGAGCACAGGTAATATATGTTTGACGAATGTTTAAAAAAATGGAGGGTTTAACTGCGTGCATATTCATTGTTTATTATTTTAGAAAAAATAGAACTACAATAATAATAAGGTAGTTATTATAACGCATTTCAAATAACAAGCTTCTTGCTCAACATTGCACCGAGCCCAATATATTTTTTAAGGCCCGGCTTGGCCCGACCCGGTCATAAAATAAGAGAGATTGAGTTTTGCCTGACCCGGCCCGGTCAACATTTCAGGTCTAAATAAATAAAAAATATACTTATCTGATTATAGGCGTAGTTTTTAGAAAAAGTAAAAAATAGATATAAAACTAAGATAATTTAAATATTGAATATGATACGGGAAAATCACCTAAGAAAAATTTAGGCCCGTGCAGTGCTCCAATTGACATATCTTCCCTAAATATTTTAGATGACAAATCTCAAATATATTTTTTGTTGAGTATAAAATGTTTATTATTTATTTGTTGCATTCATAAAAACTAGAATATTTGATAAAATAAAAATTGAAATTCTCCCAAAAATGTGGGGTATTTACCCAATTTGGCAGAGGCCAAATTAATACACATTATATTCATGGCCATAGCAGTTAGGAAAGATAATATTCCTATATAAAAAATATCATTGAAAATCCTATGTTCCGCGTTTTTCATACAGGGTGTCTACAGTAAACCGTTCGTTAAAAGTTTATGGGGTTGCCGTTGTACTAAAAATTTGAAAAAAATCCTTGTCATACGGTTAAATCAGTTCTCATGTGAAATATTTTCAACTTTATATCACTTCCGGTTCCACTGGAAGTAGCACCAAATTTGTTATTTCAAATAGAACACCCTATATATTAGTCATTTTTTTGATTCCTCGATTAAATTGCAACATATTTTAATCAAATATATGTACACTTATCTCTTATAGTTTTGAAGCAAAAAAAATATTTCTAAAATTTTGACCTCTAAAAGGCATCTTGAAATCTGTCAGTAACTTCTCTTAAGAATAAGATAAAAATATGATTTAAATCTCTACTTGTACCTAGGGGATGCCTCTATAGGTATATTAATTCGCAACTGAATTTTAGTAGGCAAGTAGTAATGTTTTTGTTTTGTCGCGTATGTAATGCAAAATGTCAAATAATAACAGTATATTACGTAACCAGAGTAGTATCCAGTATATTACATATGAGCGGACATGTTGCGCACGAGTCGCGCAGCGGCGAGTGCAGTATTCCGCGAGTATGTAATTGCCATACCACTCGAGAAACTTACGATACTTTACCTACGCCCTAACAAAATAAACAATGAGCATTAAAGAACAACTTATTTATTGTAATAATGTTTAATAATACCATGACAATGATGGAAACTAAATTACTACTTGAATAATATACAGGGAATAAAGCTGTACATTTTCCGACATTCGTTGTTTTTTAAAAGAGTTCAATTTGAAGCTTTAAACGAGTGTTTTCCACTCCCAGACTAAGCATGAAGTAAAATTTCGAGTTTAGAAAAGCCCCGTGAAAATTTGTCGAGGGTCGCGCAGCGACCCGAGACAAATTTTCTGGGCTTTTCTAAACTCGAAATTTTACTTCATGCGCCACGCGTATAAGACACTAAAATATTGTGAAATTTATTTATATTCGAACTTCAGTTGAAATCTGTGTTTTATACGCGTGGCGCATGAAGTAAAATTTCGAGTTTAGAAAAGTCCAGAAAATTTGTCTCGGGTCGCTGCGCGACCCTCGACAAATTTTCACGGGGCTTTTCTAAACTCAATGTTTACTTCATGCTTAGTCTGGGAGTGGAAAACACTCGTTTAGAGCTTCAAATTGAACCATTAAAAAAAAACAACGAATAACTAAATATTTAAAGAAAACAAGCTGAATTTGGTATACGTATATTTTAAAGAAAAACTCCCTGTACATCAAAGAAATGTCATTACCCTGCATAAATGCGACGAAAAACGAATTTTCGAAATAATTCGAAAACTACTTGCTTTAGAAGTATAGTTGTATAATACTTTTTTGTAGGAAATTTTTCCCCCAATCGTACTACGTGATAAAAATTGGATCATTCCATTAAAAAAAATAATGAATTACTTGATATTGAAGAGAGCACTTAGATATTGACATTTTAAGAACACTTATTGTCAAAATTGACAGTTTCCAATTAATTTACTCATAGAGGCATTTTCTAGGTACAAGTAGAGATATAAATCATATGTTTATTTTATTCTTAAGAGAAGTTACAGACAGATTTCGAGATGTCTTTTAAAGGTCAAAATTTTAGAAATATTTTTTTTTTCTTGAAAACTATAAGAGATAAGTGTACATATGTTTGAATAAAATATTTTGCAATTTAAACGAGAAACCCAAAAAATTGCTAATAAGTAGGGTGTTCTATTTAAAATAACAAATTTGGTGCTACTTCCGGTGGAACCGGAAGTGCTAGAAAGTTGAAATATTGCACATGAAGAGAACTGATTCAACCATATGCCAAGGATTGTTTTCCAATTTTTAGTGCAACGGCAACCCCATAAACTGAATTAACGAATGGTTTAGCGTAGACACCCTGTATATATCCGGCATATAAATATTTACAAGGAGCTTATGAACATGAATTATTTTATTATTATATTTTTAAGAAATAATCTCTAATTTAATAAAATAAAACACATAGTTTGTTCGGCTGTCTTAAAAGAAAAAATAATGTGTTATAATGACAAGAATAAGAATCATCGGTTTTGTAAATACCGAAAAATAACACAGAATCCGATAACGCTTTCTAACAATTAAAAACAATACATAGCTTGTATGTACTATCAGCGTGTTTAAATAATACGAATCGACACTTTCCTTAGATCCGTCTGTTTTATACGCTTTTTTTCGTCTATTCCACGCGACACGAGACCCCATCCGTTCATGCCAAGGAGCAATGCACAAATGCACAGCGAGCTGCCGCTTTTCTCTCTGACTGTATTCGCCCCACTTGTCCTGTAAATTTGGCATCGGATGAGCTACTCTAAACTATGTGGGTCTTTCCAACACGATCGGCGTGTTACACTGCAATAATCCCCTTAAAGGAAATTATTTTATTAACAAAAAATTGTTTATAACAAAATGCTCATGGCTACAAATTAGTCCTAAATTAGAAACACTAGTTTGTCGAGTTTTATTGTGATCTCAATTTTTTAGAAGGTTTTATACCGAAAATCGAAATTTGAGATTAAACCGAAAATTATTTTATCAACAAAAATATTGTTTAGAACAAAATGCTTGTGGGTACAAATTAATCCTAAATTAGAAACACAAGTTTATTTAGTTTTATTGTGGTTCCAATTTTTTATTACGGTTTTATACCAAAAATCAGGATTTAAAATTAATTAATCCGAAAATTATTTCATCAACAAAAAATTTGTTTAAAACAAAATACTTGTGGGTACTAATTAGTCCTAATTTTATACTCTACATTTCTGTTTATTAATTATGAAAAGTACTTTTTTTGTTATAAATTGGCTAAATAATGTATAAATTGTTTAAATAATTTATAATTGGTTAAACAATGAGAAACAAACATGGGTACAAATTAGTCTTTAATTCAAAGTTTTGGATGCACCTGGTTAAATTTCAATTGAGAATGGTGGGGGTGCTAACTTTAGTCAAGCTAGCACCCCCATAATAATAATCGGTTTTCCGGCGAAACTAAGTTGGTACAAATTCTAATTTTGTGGGTACAAATTAGTCTTTAATTAGTCCTAAATTATAGGCATATTTTAATTTGATTTTGGCGAAGTGTGGGTGCCAACTTTATGGAGGTCAAATATTGGCAACTGCCAAAAGTGCGGAGTGGGTCTGACCATGAGGAGGAGGGCACTACAATGGGCCTAAAACTTGGTGATTGAGATGTCATGGTGTGGAGCTAGGTTAGGTTAGATGTCACTTTGTGGAGTTGGGTTACATACATTTAACTATGATGGATCTGATATATCCTTCACGAACTCCATACGGAACCTAGGTCTAATTATTGACGAGGAATTACGCTTCAAGTCACACATTAGTAAATGCATCTCTAGAGCCTACGCTAATCTCAGAATGATTTATGCAAACAAAAATATTTTAAGTATTCACACAAAAAAAATATTATGTGATACCTTGGTGTTAAGTCACTTTAACTTTTCTGACACCGTGTATAATACATGCCTAGATAAAGTAACTTCTGATCGAATACAGAAGATACAAAATTCATGCATTCGTTTAATTTTTGGAATCCGAAAGTTTGATCATATCTCAGAAAAATTAACGAGATAAATTGGATAAAGATGGCTGATAGGAGAGCAGTACATTCAGCAGTTTTTTATTTTAAAATAATAAATTTACGCACTCCACCTTACCTATACAGTAGAATTGTATTCCGCACCGATGTCCATAACATCAATGTTAGATTTCGGGGTTTAATATCACCTCCACAACATAAAACCGCATTTTTTAAAAGGTCATTTTCATACAACATTTACAAAACGTTTAATAAAATTCCGGAACACCTGAAATCTCTCAGCTTAAATAATTTTAAAACAAATGTGCGTATCCTAATCTTACGTGGTGAACTCTGAAGTTACTAAAGTTGCAAGTCTCAAATTTTATTTTGTCTAATAATAAATAGTCGCTAAACATAGAATTAATTGTTAAGTTTGGAAGTAGTAGGTTAAGTGGAAGAGCAGTAACAGGCTTAGGCCTGCCTGAACTTCGCCTACGCGAAATGTATAAAAGATAATTGTAAACATTGTATTTCTTTAAATTAAATAAAGACATTATAATAATAATAATAATAATAATAATGTCTAAGTATAGATGCAGTTGCCAATACTTAGTTGCTGAATACTCCAAACATTTCAATGTCCGTCGGGGTGTTAGCTCGAGTAGTTGTTTCAATGAGTGTTTGGCGCGGCTCTGGCTGCCCTCCCGATAACTAATCCTTAATCCCTTGATGCAACTAGGCCTAAATAATTTCAACATGAAGTGACCGATAGGATAAACCTTATTTAATCTTGAATCAATTAATAACGAGTGACGTTAATGTTAATGTTAATGTTAGTGTTAATGTTAATCGTAGTGTTAATCCTAATTCGTTTTATCGCACATACTTTTACTTTTAAAAAAGTACTTTTTCTTAATTAAATATTATTTGTATGAACCATTTATGCAATAATCTGTTAATATTCTTCAGGTTAAGTGGAAGAACAGTTAATAGTCATTAGGCTAACTGAACTTCTCCTGTTACTTTTACTAGACATTTTGTAAAATATTTTTTCTATAATAAATAAAGACGTATTATTATTATTATTATTAATTCATTAAAAATGTGTTGTTGAGTTTAAAAAATCATCTTCAATGGTAGAAAACAAGTTTTTATTCTTTTTAGCGGCGAAGATCAGCAGAGGACGAACACATGATGAGGAAATACCTGCAAGAAGGTGATTTAATTAGCGCCGAGGTTCAAAACGTTTTTGCCGATGGTTCTTTGTCCTTACACACCAGAAGTTTAAAATACGGAAAGGTATTCATATAAATTTGTATACCTAGGAATAGAAATTTTAAATTGGGCAATATTTCTCACTAATACTGATTATTTCACATAACTCAAAACAAACAGTGAATATAATACTGCTAGTATTATTTTTCTCTATTAATACAAAGAGTTGTGTTTTTAAATTGCATTTTTCCAACAGTTATCTCAAGGAGTTTTAATCAAAGTATTCCCAGCGTTGATTAAAAGGAGCAAAACTAGATTCCACAATTTACCCGTGGGGGCCAGTATTATTTTGGGGAACAACGGATTCATTTGGGTGAGTCCAATCGTAAACAATGAGGAGGATAGTGTCGGTGGATTCGTACAGAATTTGGATTATGTAAGTACAATTGAAATTTTGATATAAAGAAAACATTCAACTTTACAATTGAAATGTAAAAAACAAATGCCAATAGTATTCGAATAGTCCTTATGAGAGGGGATGGGGCCGGGGTAAGGATGCTGGAGAAGTTGGGGGAAGAGAGGGAAAGCAGGAGGAAGAGAGGGGGCAGCGATTAGTGTAGATGTAATGTAGTATTATGCCAATAAAGGTCTTGTAACGTTCGCGTTTTTCACTCTCCGTTTCTTTCAAAGAATATAGTAAAATAACAAAACAAAGTGATACGACGAAAAACCAAATTGAATTAAAAATTAAAAACGATAGTTTATTATAGGCAACTTAAGCATCACAAAAATGTAAACAACACCGATTTTGATCTAAATTTATTTAATAAAATTTGTTTGATTTTTCACCTCTACAACGGTTCCTATGTGGGTAGAGTGTTAGGCAATAGTGTCCTATGTTCTGTCAGTCCTCTATCGTAACGTAACTGCACCAAATCCGTCGTCACGGAAATACCTACAAAATATGTTTTTCTGAGTGTAAATGCATTCATAGATTAAATTAGATTGCCCACTCCTAGGGGGCTCCAGGATCGCAAGTTTAGTGTCCCTTATCACTCGATGAGGGGGCGCTGTAACCAAAAATGACGTCATCGGGGTGTAGGTGTGGTGACGTCGCGTGGGACGCGCGGGAGATTTAATCTATGGATTATACTATATAAATCGTCGGCCTAATAGTGAAATCCACTAAGTAAATTTTTGGCTGTTGTTAGTTGTTGGGCAATTTGATGGTTTACTGAATTGTACTAAATCTGGCTCAGTAGGGGTATAGTAAGTAAGCCTCACTATACCTCTACTGAGCCTGCGATTTGCTACAATTCAGTAAACCATCAATATGCCCAACAAATAACAGCCAAACATTTTCTTAGTGGATTTCATTAGTAAGCCGACGAAATATGCTATATGTGGTAGAGTTCGTTGCTAGAAATACCGCGGTGTTTGAATAACCGCGCGATGAGAGAAATAATAACATAATTAAACTATAAAATGTATATTAGAAATAATTATTCAATTTAAATATTTACAATTAAATTAAAAATAAAACGTCCTCTCATCGAAGTGTCGCAAATTAAATTATACATTCTTATTATTATACAACAAAAATCACATAATCCTAACCTATAATAAATTATTCTATTGGTGGATATTGTGAAGCAAATTACTGATAATATAATTGATTAATCAAAACAGGTTCCAATTTTAAGGATTATTGATAATAATCTCACTATAAATTGTTCCAAATTTTAACAGCTTAAAGTAACCTTTAACAGATATTTAAATCATATGTTAATCAATTGTTTCTTTTTTGAAACAGCCAAATTCCGCGCTTTTATTTTTCTATATTTTATTGAGGCCAACTTTTTGACAATATCATTGATTTTTACATGTTCGGTTCCTTTTAGAATCCTATTTAAGTTTTGTACCCACATATGGATGTAAAAGGTGATCATATAATTATCAATGATATCAATCAAATTATGGTCTGTGCAGGAGAATGAAATATTTGAATTTAATGAATGTACTTTTGATTTTAAATATTGAACAATATCACCAAAAATACATATTTTTGGCAAAAAAAAATTAATGATTTGAAATGATTTGGAAAGATATCTGAAAAAATTAGTGCTCGGCTTCAAAAGAGATTTTTTATTGTAGTCCCTACAATTAATGTAGCAATGGAAAGACTCTTTTGTGTCGGACACTAACTCATTTCTACATGTATTGCAGTCCCGCACTTTCTTTAATACATGTCTTCCCAAATATCCTGCTATGTAAGCATTTGTATTATCAGATAAAAAATTATATGAATTTTTAAATTCAAACACATCAGATATATTTGGGGGAGAAGTAATTATCCGAGGTAAAAAGTCATTTGTTAAAAATATCTGTAAAAAGTTTAGTGCCCCTTCACAACCATCTGTTTCGCAATTAAAATAAGGAGAATTAATGGTAGTGAAATTATTAACAATTAATGCTTTATACGATCCCTTAAATGATGAGCATGTTGGATTTATATTACGAGCACCATAACACCTTACACTTCCGAAGAAATTTTCCAAGGGATCTTGGTTTATGTTTCGAGGACAAAGATATTCAAAACCAATAGAAGATAATTTTTTCCATATGCATTGAAAACCTTTTAACGTACTTATCCAGTTTGCAATGCACGGTGGAACAAAATTACCTTTAGGTCTTTTAAATTGCATTGTCCTCAAAACATCAATTGCTTCAGAATAAAATCTAACATGTTCACTGTCTTTGTGAATCGCACATCTTAAAGTTTTGTCACCTGTAACTGATGAACCATTTACACTATCAAATAATTTATCAAAAAATAACAAAAACTCAGAAGTGCCAAGCATTGTTTCTGTCTTAGATAACTCATTGCCATAGAGTACCAGAAATCTCAATGAAGAAGATGTTCGCTGTGAAAACACCTGAGATGCTAACTTCACTTTCATCTTATTCATTTTAGCTTCATAAACATGGCAATCAGTTATCTTAGGTAGAAGCCTACTATCTGGGTCTCCAATATCCATTTCATGTAGCTTCACAATATCTGACCAGCAAGCCGTGAAGTTTGTTCCCTTCCATTTGAATGTGGCATTGTAATTTAATAAATTGTTTCTGACACATTTCAGAAGGTGAGGAGGATCAAACAATGGTATTATTTCCTGATTTCCTATCAGGAAACCACTTGAGCGATTCTCCTTACCTTCCAAAATGAGTGTACGATTTGATTCCTCCCTTAATTGTTTTATAGCCCTAACATTAGTTGCATGTTGATCACATATTGTGCAAACAACATGCAAACCAATGCCTTGCAGTTGTTTTATAATAATTTTTATGTTCCTGGTCAGATCTGGAACACCCATACCATGTTCCACAAAGAAATATGCTACGGGTTGTTTCCATTTGATCTGTATACCACGAACCATAAAAACCATTACATGGTCAGCAAAACGTAATTTATTTTGCTCACCACAACACACAAAACCATCAATGGAGGAAAACATTCCTGTACTCAACGACATTTCATCAAATAAAAGGGCACAATACTTCTGGTCTTCATCCATCTTATCACAAGTACTTTTCAACAAACCCATAATGGGTTTATTAATACCCGGACCAATAGGAATGCGATTCAGTAATCTCTGAAGACATTGTCTGGATGGAAGTGCAAATACTTTTGCCAAAAATCTGTACAATTTAAGGCTTTGTTTATACATAGCTAATGCAAAAGTTTTGTCTTCCATCGAGAAACGTCTTCCATGAGTTTCATATTGTTGCAACTTTATCTGTGACATGAAAAAGTTAAAAGATGTTTCATTCATATGTCTCCGAAACATGGCTCCAGTTTCTACAACATCAAGTGCATGATCAAGACGCTCCTTATTAGAAGCATTTTGTGCATGCAATTTTTTTGCAACCTTCTGAATATCTCGGGCATAGGAATGCAATATCTTTGCTTGAGGGGAAAGCTTTCTTTTTCGTGTCACATTTAATGTTTTTAACAATTTTACCTCCAAACATTCCTTCATGGTCAGGGATCGTACTTTGTAATTAGATGGATTGTTACGAAGGGGTGTGCTCCCAGCGACTGAAATATGTCTATTTGGTTCACAGCTCGGACCAGCAGCAATGGGCAACTGCACGTTGTCCATGGTGCTGTGCAACCGCACGCTGGGAACGGTGTTTGGCAACAGCAAGGTGTCAATCGTGCTGTGTAGCTGCAACTTGACGTCCCTGGATGTTCCCAGAAATGCTGGATCTTCCGGAAGATCCACAGACACTAGGAACAAAATATATATTAGATATACGGTTCTCCTTGCATGCTCGCTCGAAAAAATATATTTTTTAAGAAGGTGATTCAAACAACACGTATCATTAATTTTTTGACTAAACGAGTGATCGTAGAAAGTTGGACCAAAAATGTTTACCACGAATAAATTACAATGAAAAAGTCAAGATTTTTGAATTTTCAAATGGTACGGAGTATCAATATTGGTGTTATTACAAAGACAAAACAATCAAGTTTTGTAGCCGTTCAGACGTTCAGTCAAAAAATGATTGATACGGATGGTCTCAATCATGTATAAGAGTAAAAAATAATTAGCTTACCAGCCGTTGTATCTAGATATAGTGTGGGGACACTCCGTGGCTTCAAATTGCTTTTACTAGTAAAATATTTTGTCCCTTCTGCGAAGTGCCTGTCGCAAATGAAATGATTTCTGACCACTTGCATCTTACTTTTTTTGCGCAGGTCTTCGCGTCCAACAGCCTCCAGCCATTGTTCATACACCTAAAAAAGAATATAAGCCTTAGATTAAGTTCTTAAATTCATGCAGTGTACATGGAATATTTAGATTTGCTATGTAATATAATTTTATTAACTTGTATTGTATTGATACCATTTAAGATTTAATTCAAATAAAAGGATGACCAAAAACCAATTTAATTATAATGAACTAATGTAACAAATGTTAAAGCTTACCCCATTTCTTCTTGTAAATCTATGCATACGAATATTTGTATCACAGTTATTGCACGATTTTATAGCACAATAATAAGACATTTTTTTTAAATGAAAAATATTTCCAACATTCCAATACTTACGGTGTTGTTTATATTAGCAACCGCCAAAATATGATGTCTTATCAGCATTCTTGATAAGGTGTTGATTGAAATACCTTTCCCGTAAAGTTCGAAACTGCGGGAAATTTGAAAATCCGACATTTGCGCCCTCCCATTGGGTGATAAGGTCAACTAAATACGTGAACTTCCAGATTTATATGGAGTGGACGGGGTGTGAATGCATTCATATCGAATTGGGGAGTTGGTTTAGAGTTCATGAAGGCATTTATTTAGGTACATCTTTGTTGTATTAACCTAAGGTTAAGGGCAGTTCGAATTAGAAAAACTAACCTCACAAATAAAATGTTGGTTTCTGAAGACGGAGGTTATTGACTCTTTGTTGTGATTATTCCAGGTAATAATTGCTGTTCCTGGAGAGTGCTGATTAGGAAACAATTTACGTAAAGTCACTTCATTGTTGTTTAGCTGTCACTAGTTTGGTTAACTGTCATTCGTTATTAGGGAGCGATCGTATACACGATTCCATTTGTTTCTGGATCTCGCCTAGCTATGGAAAAGTGACAGTTTAAGTATTGTAAATGGGGCTGGTTGTGTTTTAAATCAGGGTTTTTAAATGTCACTGTCAGATGTTCGATTTTAAGGTTATAATTTCTGACTATTGTGATCTTACACTGTTGCCTGTTTTACAAATTTTCAGATATAAAAGGATAATAATATGCAGTTTTAAGATTAACAAAATTTACTACTTGGTTTTTGTACATACAAACACAGCAATAATATTGTATATAACAAATATAATGAATTCGGCTCTGCAAACTTATTTCGTCATCCATTTGTATTTCTCGCTTGGGTCTTCCCGTTAACACATTTTGATCAACTCCATCCATCCACCTTAATTTTGGTCATTCTCTCTTCTGTTGGCCCTCAGTATTTTTTTGTAGAATTGCAAATTTATTCCCACCCTCTTGTGATACTAGACATACCCCAAAAATATCTATTAAAATCTTAATAATATTGTGATGCTGTAGATTTGGATTACTTTGCCTAAAATGTTTGTAGGATTTCAGAATTTGTAACCTTTTTGATTCAGAGATAATCTTTGGCATGGTAATATTTAATATGTGCCTGAAATTATTTTTCACTTTGACATTGACACAGCATTGCAACACTAGATTAATTTGATTTAATAATAAAATGCTCGAAGAAGCGACCGCGTGGCGAAATAATTGTTGCAAGATTAACAATAAACCTCTTGAAAATTAAAAAGAGGATTACTTATGATATCATAAATTATTGCAACACTGTTAAAATAAGGAATCAGGAGTGGCAACTAATAAAAAATGTAAATGTTGATACTGCAACATAACAACACGAAAGCATGGCTAGGCGAGATCCAGAAACAAATGGAATTGTGTATACTTGTACAATTTTATGGCGCGAAATAGATTTGCTAGGTTCTGGTCAGGCATTTATATATTCAATTTAAATCAATCCTCTAGGATAGGTGTGTGGTTGAGTAATCTTTTAATGTATGTAATAATTATCCGTGTGAATGTAGTTTCGAATTTGATTGTGCAAATAAAGATTAGCTTCGATTAGTTTCGACTTATCGAAATTCAAAAATATTGATGAATAATGAAAAATAAATTCGAAAAAATGCAATTTTCGTCATTTTTTCAAACACAAATTAATGTTTACAAGACTTCTGAACACGTAACAGAGGTGTGCCATGTAGAAATTGTAGCCCTTTTAATAGGAGGCATTTGAATGGTTACGACAGATTTTAAATGTGTTGTGGAATTTTCTATTTGAAAGGGAAAAAGACCAAACAAATTGCAAATTTCGCGATTTTTTCAAACAAAACCCATTATTTCGAAGACTTCTCATTAAGTCTCAGAGATGTTCCATACAGAAATTGTAGCCCATTTAATAGGCTTTCAGGTCAGCGAAACTGATCTGAGCTATCTAGCGTAGTTTTTTTTTATAATCGATTGAAATCGCAAAAATGTTTCGAAACACGCGATTTTTGCGGTTTTTTTACGGATTTTTTTTTTAAATTAGGGTTTTGATTATCCGACCAAGGTCATTTATATACCAAATGTAGCCCTGGGTATAAGCTTTCAAGCAGTATTATCAGATTCAATTTATCTTGCTTTGTTCCAAAGTTATAGTGAAAAAAGTAAAAAAAAAGGTTTTTTGCGAATCCTAACCTCAAAACCAAAGTCTCGGCGGTTTCATCGCGATTTCGGTACTTTATTACACCCAAGCAATCGAAAAATTCCGGCCTAGTCCCAAGGACAAAATGGCTGTTGGCTAGTGTTATTAATTTGTACCTAGCCGCATTATTTAAAACACAATATTTTTTTATTTACATTCAAGTAATATTTTGGGGGGTTTTAATAACAACGGGGTTATCAATTTAAGTTTTTTTGTGTCTCGATAGTTCATTATTTTCTTTTGGTCGTTATTGTTTTCTTTTGATCATTAATATTCACATACACGTATATGTAAGCATTTTTGGTTTTTTCAATTTTTATTAAAATATTATTTAATGTCAACTTGCTATTAGTTTTTTTATACCAGCCTCCTTACATTTCTTGGTTTAGGGGTGGATAACACAACAGGTAAATTATAAAACCAAGTGGAGCCCAAAGGTTTTATTTTTTGTTATTATTAATTTTATGATTTTTTTTTTACCCACGGCGCCGCCTACCGAGGGAGAGCTGCCGTAAGCGGTTACAGTCTTTTTATTTTTTAGTCCTTATAAAAATTCGGCATCGATTGAAATAAACGTGATTTTTCAGGTTGTTCCGAGGGGCGAGAGAGAAACGATCGCTCGATTGAGAAATTGCATCTTGGCACTGGCTCAAAGTAAAATGATGCTGTTCGACACGAGTATTTTGTACGCGTTTGAGGAGTCGTTGAAATACAGTGTGGCCGAACTTTTGTTACCGGAAGCCATGCTGGATGTTTCCGTTTTGACGCAACACCGTTTGACTATGTTGGAAGACGCTTAATTCTTGTGTTTTTTTTTATGTCCAGGGTATCTATCTTTTATAATTGTATAAAAATGTCACATGAAAATAAAACTAATTTAAAGTTTTATTATTTATTATAATGTGTAAACCATTACTTTTTTATTAGAAGATCAGGGATTAGAATCAAATCTAATTGATTGAGGAAATTATATATTATTATTAAGAGAACGATAACGGAAATTCGGAAAACTAGGAAGCTACGGAGAAACTGGAATTACACTTTATTACCAAAATACACGCGGTCTTAAATCAAAAACGAACTTATTTTATACTAATATTCTTAATTGTGGGTTTGATATTGTTTGTTTAACCGAAACTTGGTTAAATGAATCAGTAAATAGTTCTGAGTTGTTTAATACCACCTATGGTGTCGTCAGACAAGATCGGGATTTTTTAAGAACTAAACGTTCAATTGGTGGTGGTGTATTGTTGGCTTTCTCAAATAATATCACATATTTTAATGTAAATTCAGTTCAAATTACTAATTTAGTACCATTAGTTGATTTAATTATATGTAAGTGTAAATACAAGCGTCAATTTGAATTTTATTGTGCAGCAGTATATATTCCACCTGATATTTCGAACAATGAGTTTGACTTATTCTTTGAAGGTTTAGAACTCTTGTTATTGGACAAACCGGTATTAATAATAGGTGACTTTCATGTGCCTAACTATAATATTCCAAACTCTTCAGATTATAAAGTACGTTCCTTAAATAGTTTTACAAACATCTTGAATCTAAATCAAATGAATTCTATACCCAATTCTAGAAACAGGCTGTTAGATCTCATATTTTCTAATTTAAATATATTGCATTATGACTTGTGTCAAGAACCCTACTCTTTGGTACCTGAAGATGTACATCATCCATCTCTAGCATGTACTTTTTACGTCAATTTTAATAATCAAGATGCTAATTTTCCAAAAAATCATAACCTTCGATACAATTTTCGGCGTGCAAATCTTCTTGGTTTATATAACTATCTTTCCTCTATCGACTGGTTATTTTTAGAAAACTATACTGATGTGAATCAGGCCGTAGATCACTTCTACGAGATTTTATATGATAGTTTTGATAGGTATGTTCCTCGGCACAAGCATGCGCAATCCAATAAATTCCCCGCATGGTTCTCAAGGGAATTAATGTATAAGATAAGAACTAAGAATTATTATCACAGTAAATGGAAACGTTTCAAATCACAATATTATCGTTCACAGTTTGAAAGACTCCGGAACATTACTAAAAATGAAATAAAAAAAGAATATAATATGTACATTTTTAATACTGAAAGAAATTTAACCAACAATCCCAATGAGTTCTGGAAATTTGTTCACGACAAAAGAAATGTATCTAGAATTCCTGGTGAACTATATTCAGGTGAACATCATTATGACAAACCCCATGACATTGTGAATGCATTTGCCGAGCATTTTTCGAGTGTTTATTTGCCTAAAACAAACGAGGTATTTGTAGAAAAATCAAGCAACCGTGAAGTCCTTAATGTTACTAGCATAACAGAACATCAGGTTATGCAAAGCATATACAAACTAAAAAATTCTACCTCATACGGTGCTGATAATATTCCTACCTTTTTAATTAAGGATTGTAAAGATTTGTTTGTTCGTCCGCTAACAAAAATATTTAATTTAGCGATATCTTCGTGTGAATATTATACTAAGTGGAAGCATGCAAATGTTTGCCCAGTTTTTAAGAAAGGGGATTGTCATGATATTAATAACTACCGACCAATTTCGATTTTATCGAATTTTTCTAAAATATTTGAACAAATTATTTTTTCTATCATTAACTCTCATACAAAAGTTTACCTATCACCAAATCAACATGGATTTACACCTGGCCGTTCAACAACTACTAATTTAGTATCAATTACCCAATACATATCTGAATCACTTGATAACTGTGGGCAATCCGACGTCATATATACTGATTTCTCCCGTGCTTTTGATACATTGGACCACAGTATATTATTGCAAAAATTGTCTTTATTCGGACTATCATATAAATGTATTATGTTAATTTCCTCATATCTACATAATAGACAAAATACTGTTTATTACAATGGCTTCTCTTCTTTTACATTTACATCTACTTCAGGTGTTCCACAAGGTTCAAACCTTGGTCCATTGTTGTTTAATTTGTACATTGATGATCTAATTGCAACAATTACATGCCCAGTCTTAGCCTATGCAGATGATTTAAAAATTTATTCACACGTTACCACTAATTTAGATTCTATCAATTTGCAAAACAATCTTGATATAATTGATAACTGGTGTACATTTAATAAGCTTAAACTAAACTCTACTAAATGTTATGTAGTTTCATACAGTCGCAAAACTTCAACAATTGTTAGTAACTATAACATTCAAGGCACAATAATTGAAAGAAAGTGTGAAATTTTGGACCTCGGTGTACTTTTCGATTCTGAGTTGAGATTTTCTAGACATATTAATAATATAACATCGTCCGCACTAAAAATATTGGGTTTTATAATGCGGATATCTAAACAATTCAATAATATAAATGCCATAGTATCGCTTTACTATGCGTTTGTTAGATCAAAATTAGAGTATTGTATGTTGGTCTGGTATCCGCATTATATAAATCTCTCACTCATGGTAGAAAAAGTACAGAAAAAGTTTTTGAAATATTTATCTTTTAAAAAGAATGATACATATCCAGATCGAAATACTGACTATAATTCTTTACTTACTGAACATAGTTTTGTTTCACTTGTTGATTGTAGGAATGAATATAGTGCTAATTTTATTAAAAAAGTGATTGACAACTCCATTGATTGTATGTATCTACTTTCAAAAATAAATTTTCATGTACCTAGAACTGCCTCGCGCTATAGTAACACCTTTGTTTTACCCGTATGCAAAACTAATGTTCTAGTTAAAGCGCCTTTAACACATATGTGTCGTAATGCGAATAAATATTTTATTGATGTATTTTTAAGTAACCAGAAATCTGGAAATTGAAATTGCCTACTTTCAATATTAAATATTCTTATGTTAGTCATTTGGAATGAAATATTTTTGTTTATTAATATTAATGTTAGATATAAGTTATAATTAAATTTTGTTGCTTGTCCTGTATTGGTTTTTCCGTAGGACAATAAAGTATTATTATTATTATTTATAAGGCTGGAAATTTTTAAAATTTATGTACAAAAAACATATTTAACCCATTAACGGCCAAACAATTATAAAGCTAACTCTAAAAGTTAATTTCACGTAAAATTCTGCACTTATTTTTATTAAGGGGGTAGTACACTCTGGCGGCATGAAAAATAGGTCATTTTCATGAATTTTTTTGAAGGGTAAATAACGATCAATTGAAAAAAGGAAATGCATGGTTTTATTCATCATTATGTCCTCTCTTATGGATAATTTTTTTGTCGCGTTCGGATCACTCCTGTAGTTGCTGCACCAGGTTCCGTGGGAGACCTCCCGTCAAAGTTGCCGTGGGGCGGGGAGTGGGGCGGCCACACCCTGGGAGCTGGAACAACGAAATTTTTTTTGGTTATTCTCCAATATATAAACTAGTCTCGTACGTTGCCGTTTTTGATTTTGTTGAAAAATAAAAATTGTGCGACGTTTTGAATAAAAAGTCAGTTTTTATCACCATAAAAATGGAGATAAAAGCTTGCACCAAAAATCCATTTTTGCATATTTTGTAAATCGGCTACGTACGAGACAAGAAAAAAAGGTCCTTCATTCGAAAATCCAATCGCCGTTTAAATTGAATGAGCCCATTCTGAGATACAGCCCCCGCCGAGTTTGAAAATGTCGTTTCGAGATAATCGCGTTTAAAGTTTTGAGGCCAGGTTTTCAATGTTTCAGTCAACATACCTTCAGTCAGCTATCCCGGGTCCATACAGCATCCCTTCTACGTCGATTGCCAGCTTCTGTGCGTTTTTTCTGGCTGCCACGCCGCTTCTCCGAGCCTCTTTGGCGCCTTCCGTCAGCCGCGCTTCAGCGCGCGCGACGCGCTCGGCGTCGGCGAGGTGGCAGAAGTTGGAGCAACCTGTCCCGATTTCCAGCTGCAGCACCCTCATAATTTGCATTACCCCATTAAGCCCATCGTTAAAATTGCAGGCGGCCATATTGGCAGCAATCTCTACTATTTCTTTGCCACTATGCACAGTTTTTGGCGCAAGTGCCCAAACGCAAGCGTTGAAGCTCTCATTGCTGTTTTGCGTATAACCCCCCAGGCAGCGTTCTAGTAAATCGTCGCGACTCAAATCTTTATACAGAGGATGTATAGCTTCATAAACCTTCTTCTTCAGGGCTGGTTTGTGCCGGTATTCGCTGAGCTCGCCGTTGGATTTCGCCTTCTGCCATGTACACCAGGAATCTGCTCCCTCTGGACATTCGTCGTGCTGCGGTTCCTCATCTGTGGATATCTTGTGGTGCAATGTCGCCATTATTTCCCTCTTCATATCTGCTGTCGATCCCGAATTCCGCCGAATTGCCAGCCCATAATAGATGGTCAGTTCATCAATCAATTTTCCCGTCAAGTTGCCTCTACCGCCGAGTCCTTTCGTTTCCTTCACTAGTTTCCGAAGTCGAGTACCCATGTGCTTCTGGACGTGATCCACGCACTCCTTCTTACGCACGATAAGGTCTTCGTATGGCTTCGAATCGAGTATCCCCTTAAACGTTTTGCTGTCACCGTCGCCGATGTATTTACTATACTTGACGCCGTGCAAATCAACCGACCGCTGGAACATTTCGACAATGGTATCCACTTCCATCTTACCAGACGAGCCCTCATGGTTTCGTTGACAAACGCTCTCGTGACTTTCGTACCAGTCGTCGAATTCCGCAGTCCCTTCCTTATCTTTCCAGAGATCGCAGGCTTTACGCACTTTGGATTTTACTTGTAGGTCTAAAACTTGTCCGGTATGCCAGCCAATAAGAGTCGAAACACCCAACAGAGACGAGAATCCCCTCCTTTTCCAAGACCCGTCGCCGGACACTGTTAACCCGCTGGAATCGTTATCTTCCTCAGACAATACCTTCTCTCTCTCAGCTGCTTTTTTTGTGGACACCTCTCGTGCAGCTGCTGAGGCTGTGTGGATGGCGTGGACGATGTTGTAATACGCGGTCTTTGCAATAGGGACGGGCAGGCACATAAAAGCGCAAAACTTCCGCAGTCCGTTGTATCCGACTCCCAGGAGCCTCAAGCAGAATATTATGCGACGATTGATATCGTATGCGTGACCGTTAATTAGCGGACTGGAGTTAATGTGCTGCGGCTCACAAGATGAACAGCATACGGCGAGCTTGAACCCCAGGCCGCGGATTCCGGTTTCTTGGAATCGGACATCTGAGCCGCACTTCTTGCACACCACCAAGGCGGACAGGGCAGTGAAAACGCTCAGGAACTCGATGATCCGGTACCCAAAAGTTGCATTCACGAGGATGTCGTCGTCCTTCGAAAGTCGCAGCTTCTTCGCGGACGATGAAACACCTTCCACGTCGCCTTCCAAAGAATACCTAATTATGAGAATAATTATTAGGGGACTGTTTCCAAGGGTTATATGGGAATATATGAATACATACCGATTTAGTGGTTTGCGTCCTTTTGCGGAATGGGTTGCGGCACGATAATTATTCAGTTTGGACCCTTTCTCCCGTTGTCGGAGCCGTTTATTAGTCATTGTAGCGATAAAATGCGCGGGTTCGCACGACACACGTGATGTTATTATGACAAGCCGTCATAGACTGTTAGAAATGCGAAAGGAAACCATCACAATAAAGTCTATACGATGCCAGAGCCATCTGGAATACGACGCGGCAGAAATCTGAACTAAAAAACGCGCCGTTCCGCCGGTAACGGGCGGGTACTCCGAGCGCTCACCTGAGCGCGCTCGGAGCGTCTTGACACGAGTTCACGAATCGGCCTGTAACTTCGGAACGATGTTACTTGCGGACTTGCGGCCAAGTCTATGTCAAAGTAGACATTCCAAAGTATTTTTTAAGCCAAAAAAAAATCGATTTTTTGAAACTTCCAGAGTGTACTACCCCCTTAATGACTTATTGTATTACATACTGTGAATTTTCTTTTAAATATATATAATGTATACGCTGTAAGTTTTGAAGCAATTATCGATTTTGTATAAAAACGTGTAATATGAAGTTTATAACGAGTGTTTCCACTCCCAGACTAAGCATGAAGTAAAATTTCGAGTTTAGAAAAGCCTGAAAATTTGGTTTGGTCGCGTAGCGCGAAGCGCGGAGCGGCCAAACCAAATTTTCAGGCTTTTCTAAACTCGAAATTTTACTTCATGCGCCACGCGTATAAAACACTGAAATATTGTGAAGTTAGAAATACACTGACATTGTTTTTTTTTTAATTAGTTATAATCGAAATATTTATATTACAAAATATTTACATTTTCCTTCATAAATTTTCAACTCAGGTCAAATAATATAATATCAATCAATCAAGATGGCGTTAGCTATCGAAATCATTAATAGTTTTCACATATTGGCTTGAAATAGTCAGAAATGTTCAGTATTCCTCAGCACTGGGTCGGGACCACACTGAAGAGGACCTTGAAGTCCGAAACGCGTCTGTGGGTATCTGGTGCCGGAATACTGAACACAAATTCAATTTTGATCAATCAATCAAGTTACCTTATTTAGTAATTTAACTAACAAAAAATTAATAATGTTGCGTGTATATCCTATTCCATTTGTTTCTGGATCTCGCCTAGCTATGGAAAAGTGACAGTTTAAGTATTGTAAATGGGGCTGGTTGTGTTTTAAATCAGGGTTTTTAAATGTCACTGTCAGATGTTCGATTTTAAGGTTATAATTTCTGACTATTGTGATCTTACACTGTTGCCTGTTTTACAAATTTTCAGATATAAAAGGATAATAATATGCAGTTTTAAGATTAACAAAATTTACTACTTGGTTTTTGTACATACAAACACAGCAATAATATTGTATATAACAAATATAATCAATTCGGCTCTGCAAACTTATTTGTCATCCATTTGTATTTCTCGCTTGGGTCTTCCCGTTAACACATTTTGATCAACTCCATCCATCCACCTTAATTTTGGTCATTCTCTCTTCTGTTGGCCCTCAGTATTTTTTTGTAGAATTGCAAATTTATTCCCACCCTCTTGTGATACTAGACATACCCCAAAAATATCTATTAAAATCGTAATAATATTGTGATGCTGTAGATTTGGATTACTTTGCCTAAAATGTTTGTAGGATTTCAGAATTTGTAACCTTTTTGATTCAGAGATAATCTTTGGCATGTTAATATTTAATATGTGCCTGAAATTATTTTTTACTTTGACATTGACACAGCATTGCAACACTAGATTAATTTGATTTAATAATAAAATACTCGAAGAAGCGACCGCGTGGCGAAATAATTGTTGCAAGATTAACAATAAACCTCTTGAAAATTAAAAAGAGGATTACTTATGATATCATAAATTATTGCAACACTGTTAAAATAAGGAATCAGGAGTGGCAACTAATAAAAAATGTAAATGTTGATACTGCAACATAACAACACGAAAGCATGGCTAGGCGAGATCCAGAAACAAATGGAATGGTGTATATGCATCAATGGCGCTTAATGGGCTAAGTACACCACCTGCCCGACTCAAATATTTGATTAACCTGTTTTTTCCCGGTGTTCCAAAAATGGAACACGAGTTTGTTTCCGTTATGCATTTAATAAAAATAATAATTTGGTAAAAAACGGGTTAAACATAAAGACGATATTTTATATAATACATAAAACATTCAAAGAATAAAACCATTAAACTTATAACTAAAGAAGCAATCAAAGTGTAAAAAATATCCTTAATATGACGCCATTCGATTTTCTTCTTGTCCTTATTCGCAATAAATAAAGGATCACTCGTTAAAAATGAACGTTCCGCGTACCACCCGATGTAAATATTCAATGAATCAGTAATCGACGAATATTTATTTATGTACAAGGCATCAAAAGTTGGGATGAAAGCTTCACCGATGAGGTGAAACGGTATAATCCTCCCCTCAGTATCCTCCAGGTTTCTAATAATTCTCGTGTGCGAATGTGAAATCGCATAAGCGATCGTTTTATTTCCATCGCCGATATGTTTGAAAAGGGTGGTTAGATTAACTGGAATCAAACGGGGCTTAAAACTAGCGGGAGCGAATTTGATTAATTCGTGCTGGATCATTATTTTTAAGCTGCTTTTCAGTAAATCGTGTAAAGAGTCGATGTTTTTGTAAAATTTCTCTTCGAAAATTGCTGTGAGCGTGCCGGTATTGATGAAGAGCACGATGTACATCGAGAAAATCATCCATGCCACCATCGATGATCTCCAAAATGAGCTCAGAGTGTTTAATTTCAAGTTCGGAAAGTTGATGATCGAAGAGATTAGTGTGATAATCGCTGTAGAAACGCTTTGTTTTTCGTAAAGTCTCAATCCGATTGTGTTGAAGGTAAACAAGGTTACAATCAAGATCCACACTTTAAAATGCAGCGTTTCGAACACTTTGATAATTTGGAGTTTTTCTTTAACGTCCAGCAAGACTATTCGAATGTCGTTTCTTTCGACTGGATCGGAGTAAAGCCCATCGTTGAAGGCGTTTATAGGCGTTGGTGTTAATGCGAAGGAATCGGTTTCGTTCCTCACACACTCGATCAAATCCTCAAAGTTTGAATAAGTGTGCACATGGATGTGAAACGCTTCTTTAAAAATCTTCTCGAAATAAAATTCCTTATATCGCACAACTCCCACCCGTGCTGGTTCCACTCGAGGAGCATCAGAAAAATTTAAACATCCCGTTATCCGGTGGATCACTATTTTATGTACACCCGAATTATTCCAAAATGCCAGATAAATCAGAGGCGTCCGCTTAACCACTTCTTTCAAATCGTTGGTGAATCCATCGTTGGTAACAGCCTCTGTGTATTCGCAGAATAAAAACGTTATCGTGTGCTGTCCAAAGTAGCCGAATTTAGTGTCGAAATTTTTCAGAATGTATTTCTTAAACTCCTCGAAGTTACTAACGAATATATACCAGTTGCCTTTGGTGTATTTCTTCGGTTCAGTGTTGTAAATAATAAATTGGGTTAATTCGAGTGATAAGAAAGTGTTTATTAAATAAGCATTATCGCATGATGCTACGTGAATCATTTTCGGGCTTCCATAATTCAAATTGTAGTCAATTTTATTGTGATTGTATATTGATAAATTTGGTAGTGTTAGATTAGTTTTTTGAGCAGAAATTGCTTTTATTAGTAGTAATATTCTTAACAACTTTGTTTGTAACATGTTGATTCCTATGTGACTGAATATTTTTGTCGTGCATTATATTAAACATGATGATTTTTAAATTATTAGGTAAATATTTTTGTTTTACGAGTTGTAGTTTTATTATGATTGCGGTTTGTTTAATAGGCACATTTAACTTATTCCATTATGTTTATAACTTTCCGAAACAACATTTTAATAAAAATTGAAGTTCATGAATGTAATATTACTTCAATACAAACATGTCACATGCATTCATATTATTAAGTCGAGTAATATGTGTTTTTACTTTCCATCATACGTAATACAAAGGGAAAGTATTGTGTTAGTCGAATATTTAAATATAAACTCTGTTTTTTTTTTAATATGACCAAACTTAGGGTGTATTTACTGCGAAAAGTTGCTGTCCTGCTTTAACAGTAGGGTATTTTAAACATCAAATTTTGAGATGTTGGTAAATGATTATTAATGTGACAAATAAATCATAATTTGTCACGATGGAGCGATTTTCAAAAAAGAGAATGCTACAACTTGTAACTTTACAACACATACAGGGATTTTTTCTTTTAAGTATATTTTCACGTATTCCATATAAACTGTTACGTAATTTGTTGGTGCGCCAATTTGTAATGTTCTCAGGGCTTGGGGACAACAGTATGTTTTAGGAAAAAGACTGATTTGAGTTTCCCTCGTTGTATTTATTTCTAATAAATAAACGCTAAGCACACAATATTAGCAAACTATTAAAACAAATGATGCGTGGTACTTACCTAAGCACCAGGCTAAGTTAATTATATTCACAGTAGACAATATATTAATTCTCAATCCCAAGGATACTTTACAATTGTTTAAAGAAAATCACTCAAATTACACCTTTCACACAAGACGTGCAGAATCGAAATCCTCGTCCTCTGAGAAGAGGATGGCTGATAACATACAAAAACCAATCAATAGCGCTATGCGCGGCAATTTAAATACCAGCGAATTAATTTATGCTACATCTGCCCCTCCAAATAACATACTAATCCGGTAAATACTTTGTTCACTGCTCTCTTGATGAAACGAAATTGTAATATTAGGTAAATTAAAACACTTGTTTGGTTTCATATTTGTATATTCAGTTTCCTGACACGTGTTTCGGTCAATAACGACCATTCTCAAAGGGATTACAAGAATAACTAATTAAAATTGAAAAATGTTACAATATATATAGGGGGTTAATTACGGGAGAGTCCAGAGATTAAGAGATTCGAACTTGTTAATAATTCGTTTTGGTTGTTAAGTATATTATCACCTTTCCTAATAGCTCTCTTAATCTCTAGCCCTTCGAGCAGATTTAATTTGCGGCCTTTTTCTGCGAAGCGGATTGGTTTTATGTCGGCTAATTGATGTCCCGTTGTGACGCAATGTTCGGATAATCCTGTTCCCGTGGTTCGTTTTTCTATTGCTTTTCTGTGTTCATTGAGCCGGATCTTGAAATTTCTTCCTGTTTGTCCTATATATTTTCCGTCGCAGTTCTCACATTCCACTTGATAAACACCGGATTTTTCTAATGGATCTAATGTCTCCATTTTGTTGTTGACTAAATGTTTCTTCAAATTTTCTCTATTGATCTCTATTGCTTGGACGTTGTGTTTTGATATTTCTTTGACTATTTTCTGGCTAAGATATGGGATGTATGGAATGGCTGCGAACTTGGTATCTTTGATTCCTTCTCCATTGAACAGAAGTTTTTGAACTGCTTTTCTTCGTTTACGTTTCAGTATTCTGTCTACCTTATTTTTCTTGTATCCGTTGTTCATGGCTATTTGGTAGATTGTATGTAGCTCTCTTGTGAAATCTTCTTCGCTAAGTGGGATGTTAATTAAACGGTGAATATATGAGTTTAGTGCGGAAGATTTGATTTGTTCTGATTGGCAGGATGTCGATGGGATGATTGTGTCTGTGGCGGTGGGTTTTCTATATATGGCATATTTTAATTGATTGTTTTCTAATGAAATGCTCAGATCTAAAAAGTTCAGTATGCCATTAGCTTCTTTTTCTATAGTGAATTGAATTTTTCTATTGATTGAATTTAGCGTTGTTAAAAATGCGTCCAATTGTCTATCTGTGCCATTCCAGATTCAGAATATGTCGTCAACATATCTGCACCAGTATTGTATGTTATTTGTTGACGAGTTGTTCTTGAATAGTTGATCTTCGAAATCACTCATGAATATTTCCGCGAAGAGTGGTGAAATAGGAGATCCCATGGGCAGTCCTTCATTTTGTATATAAAAGGTGTCGTTAAAGCGAAAATAATTTTGGTCGAGACAAGCATTTATAATATTAATTATTTCTGTCGTTTTATACATCGACCAAAACCATAGCAGTCAACAACAACGCAATTCTAGTCTCCTTTGATGTCAAGAGTCTCTTCCCGTCAATACCAGTCCCTGAGCTGAAAGACATTATACGGAAAAAGTGCCAAGAACAATCATCGATGTATAAAACGACAGAAATAATTAATATTATAAATGCTTGTCTCGACCAAAATTATTTTCGCTTTAACGACACCTTTTATATACAAAATGAAGGACTGCCCATGGGATCTCCTATTTCACCACTCTTCGCGGAAATATTCATGAGTGATTTCGAAGATCAACTATTCAAGAACAACTCGTCAACAAAGAACATACAATACTGGTGCAGATATGTTGACGACATATTCTGAATCTGGAATGGCACAGATAGACAATTGGACGCATTTTTAACAACGCTAAATTCAATCAATAGAAAAATTCAATTCACTATAGAAAAAGAAGCTAATGGCATACTGAACTTTTTAGATCTGAGCATTTCATTAGAAAACAATCAATTAAAATATGCCATATATAGAAAACCCACCGCCACAGACACAATCATCCCATCGACATCCTGCCAATCAGAACAAATCAAATCTTCCGCACTAAACTCATATATTCACCGTTTAATTAACATCCCACTTAGCGAAGAAGATTTCACAAGAGAACTACATACAATCTACCAAATAGCCATGAACAACGGATACAAGAAAAATAAGGTAGACAGAATACTGAAACCTAAACGAAGAAAAGCAGTTCAAAAACTTCTGTTCAATGGAGAAGGAATCAAAGAAGATACCAAGTTCGCAGCCATTCCATACATCCCATATCTTAGCCAGAAAATAGTCAAAGAAATATCAAAACACAACGTCCAAGCAATAGAGATCAATAGAGAAAATTTGAAGAAACATTTAGTCAACAACAAAATGGAGACATTAGATCCATTAGAAAAATCCGGTGTTTATCAAGTGGAATGTGAGAACTGCGACGGAAAATATATAGGACAAACAGGAAGAAATTTCAAGATCCGGCTCAATGAACACAGAAAAGCAATAGAAAAACGAACCACGGGAACAGGATTATCCGAACATTGCGTCACAACGGGACATCAATTAGCCGACATAAAACCAATCCGCTTCGCAGAAAAAGGCCGCAAATTAAATCTGCTCGAAGGGCTAGAGATTAAGAGAGCTATTAGGAAAGGTGATAATATACTTAACAACCAAAACGAATTATTAACAAGTTCGAATCTCTTAATCTCTGGACTCTCCCGTAATTAACCCCCTATATATATTGTAACATTTTTCAATTTTAATTAGTTATTCTTGTAATCCCTTTGAGAATGGTCGTTATTGACCGAAACACGTGTCAGGAAACTGAATATACAAATATGAAACCAAACAAGTGTTTTAATTTACCTAATATAACATACTAATCATTTAATTCAGCACCCGCCAAATGAGGAGTATGGAATTCATCATAATACAACTTTAAATGACTGGCATGGAAAGTACCTCTTTCTTTTTCTGTATTTGGATTAATCAAAACATAAGTAGCAAAACTAACAGATTTTTTAATCCTGTAAGGTCCCTCAAATAATAGCAATAACTTTTTTGTTTCGGATGTAGAAGCTAGGGGAGCATGGTTCGATCTTAATAATACTAAATCTCCTGTTTTAAATTCATTAAACGACCGGGCAGGATATTTACCAGAACGTTTTGATGCTTTCGATTCTAAAAGATTACGAGCTAGAATAAGTTTTGTTGGCGAAGAATATTTAGTCACCTAAAGGAAAAGATATTTTGGTTCTTAATGGACTGGGAGTTATTTTTTTAAATTGTAACTCATACATACTATGACCCGTTGATTCATGAACTACTGAATTTAGAAAATATGCAAATTTTGGTAGCTCCCACGCCCATCTTTTCTGATTGTCATGACAGTACGACCGACATAATCTTCCCAATTCCCTCATGACCCGCTCTGAGGGACTCGCTTGTGGATGTCTAACGGATGAAAAATGAATTATGATGTTTAAAGCAGTTAACGTATTTTTCCATGCTTTCGCAGTAAACTGGGTACCATGGTCACGTAATACATATTTGATTTTCCCTGTCTTAGGTAAATAATCTGTGGTTAACTTATTCAAAATAGCCTTTGTGGTAGCCCGCTTTAAAGGGTAAAAATTAACATATTTACTAAACAGATCCACAAAGACACAAATATATGTTACACCCCCGCGAGATACCGGCAGTGGTCCAAAAAGGTTTATAGCTACTATGTCACCTACATTCTTTGTAACAATAGGATGAATGGTAGGTTTTGGTAAAATAGAAATCTTGGCCTTTTGACAAATATCGCATGTTTTTAGGATACGTTTTACATCTGCATGCATGTTCTGCCACCACACATCTTTTTTTAACAGCATCCAAGTTTTGTAAATTCCAAAATGACCTAAAGAATGATATGACCTAACAAAACATTCAATCATGGATTTGGGTATGCATAATAAGTATGGCTCTTCATCGGTGTGCCTGAGAAATAATGTGTTATTATTTAAAATAAATTTGTTGTCAGTAACGTTAGAACTTATAGCAGATATAATTTTTGATAATTTCCCATCCTGAGATTGTCTTAGTGATATATTTTTAAGCTCAGCATTAAAATCTTTATCAAAAATTATTCTAGTGGATAATAATTGAAAACATCTACTATCTGGGGTGGGTGGTCTTACTGCCGGGAAGCGTGAAAGGATATCTGGAATAATGTTCATGCGGCCAGGAATAAACTCGACCTTAAACGTGAATTCCTGTAAGGCTAGTGCCCAGCGCGTGATCCGTGGTGATAATAAACGACAACTATTAATATATAAAATAGCGCGGTTATCAGTAACTATTGTAAATGGCCGACCTAACAAGTATTCTCGCCATTTTTTTATTGCAAATATTACAGCTAGCACTTCCTTTTCACAAGAACTACAATTCCTCTCTCTATCAAGTAAAATCCGACTCGCAAATGCAATCGTACATTTTTTACCATCTACAAATTGATATAAATGTGCCTCTAAGCCCACGTCACTGGCGTCTGTTTGTACATAATAGTTAAGATTGTTGGCAGGGTGATATAATAGGGTGGCTGACTTTAAGGCTTCTTTTAAATTATTATAAGCTTTGTCTTGATCAATTGACCACACACAAGGAACCTTTTTCCGCAAAAGTCGCGTTAGTGGTTCTGACAAAGTAGCAAAATCCTCACAAAAATTGCGATCGAAATTACAAAGACCTGTAATTGTTTAACGTTATTAGGTTTAGGAAATTGCGATATAGCTGTGGTTCTACTTAAGTCTGGAGTAATTCCAGAGCTATTCACGATAAACCCTAGGTAATTTAATTGTTCCCGAAAAAAATTACATTTTTTTAGTTTTAAAGTGAGACCCGCGAAGCTTAATTTTGTTAAAATGCGATCTAAATGATTTACATGTTCCTCGAATGTTTCAGAAAAAATAAAAAAGTCATCCACATAACAAATTACAAAAGTACCAAATTCTGGGCCTAGTATTGTATCAACAGCTCGTGTAAAGGAACTAACAGCATTAGAAATCCCAAATGGTAAAACACAGAATTGGTAACTTTTTGAGCCGTGTAAAAAACCATAATATTTTTCTGATCAGGTCTTAAAGGAATTTGCCAATAACCATGAGTTAAGTCAAGAGAACTCATGTATTTTACACCCCGCATAGTTTTGATTATATCATCTATAGGCCGGGGCGATTCGTACTCTCGCTGAATACGCGCATTTAAATGTCTACCGTCAAAACATACCCGGACCGAACCATCTCGTTTTACCGCGGTGGTTAAAGGACTTATGTAGGGCGTCGCGGCTCGTTCAATTACCCCCCAATTGTCCATCAATGCAATTTCTTTCGATACAGCGTCCCGATGTGCTACTGGAATAGGGTAAGGTTTCTTAAAAACAGGAGTCTCGTCTGTTAAATTTATAGAGTGAAAATATAAATGCGTTCTTCCGGGAACTTCAGAAAATATTGCCTTATGTTTATACAAAAGATTTTTAAAAATATTAATTTCTGTATCTTTAAGTGACGCTTCGTTAACAACTCGTTCTAAACCGTCTTCAAGGATGACATTTTTTCTACTAGACTCTAATAAATGTATATCAGTAATTTTAATAGCTAAAGTTTTAAGGCATTGAGGGTTAGTAGCGATAAAATTATGGACTGTAATTAATTCTTCAACACATGCAATATTTTCCCCGTCTCTAAACTGTATTTTATTTTTTTGTAAATCAATTATCGTTTGGTATTTTCTTAAAAAGTCTGAACCGATTATAATAGGATATGCAAGATACGAAATCAAGAGAAATTCCTGCTCAAACTCTGCATCACCTATGTTCAAAGGTATTAAGATTTGTCGTTCAACTCTTTTTGGTTTAGCTCTAAACGCTCCCGTGACTTTAATTCCTGTCACCGGAAAAGAAGTAAAGTCACTATGAAAATTACTAAGTTGATTCCATATATCAGTTGATACACAACAAATCTCACTGCCAGTATCTAACATAGCGGGAAAAGGATATTTGCAAATTTTTATTTCAATCACAGGGGATCTGGGACCTGAATAGAGGTGATTAAAGTCACAATCCTCTTCCAATAAATTTTCTACAGGATAATTTTTACTATTTTTATTATTGGCTCTATTTACAACATCAATCACCATCGAGCCGTGTTGGTGACTTAGTTTTAGTTTTCCGACGCCTCTAGATGTGTATCATTTTGAGCGTCGGTTTCAAAATTTAGAGCGGACATATTAGGCTTACGGTTTGGTTGATTATATTTAGAAGGATAGTTACGATTATATGAACGGGCATTTCTTTCTAAATTATTGCTATTATTATGAGCATGACCCACATTACTGCTGTTATTATAATTTCTGAATTTATTAATTGGTTTGGTAACTTTATTATTATAATAATAATCAGCTTGTCTAAGTCGGTCTAATGCTTCTTGCAAACTACCTACCGAAATCATACTTGCCGATACGTGTGGTGGGAAGTGCCTACCAATCATTGCAATTAAACATATATCTGAAATAGGGGGTTGGAGGTGTCTTGCCATTGCCTGGTGAAAATTAAAATAGTCAGCGTAACTTCCATCTCCCTCATTATAACGTGATGATTCCAGAGCCAATCTTACTCCTAATTGTCTAGATTGATTCCAGAATTGATTGATAAATGCCACCCTAAAAGCATTAAAATTAGCAAATGTATGAATAAATGTATCCGCCCAATATTTTGCTGATCCAGAAAAATTATCTTTCACAATGATACCGATTGTTGTAAACGGTGCATTGTATAAATCTAATACTTTTTCTATACGTTCAACAAAATCTATTGGATGGATGCTACCAGCATCATCAAAATTAGGAATTAATTTTTTTTATCTCAATAATATTTAAATTACAATTATAATTTATAGGCTGATAATTATTATCCTCATTACTTATGTTTCGATTATAATTCACATTATTATTAGTATTTTTGGGTAAAAAACCCACATCATATTCGTTATTGTTATGTTTTTTTTTTTCAATCTCTTATCTAATTTAATTTCAATAAGTTTATTAATAGCATGGGATAATTCCGAAGGGTTATCATATACAACGTTCTTGTGGCGTCTCCGGAGAGCTATCAAGCGCGTCCCCAGGTGGCGGATAGGGGATCGGCCATATCGACCCAGTTGAAATGGCTAGTGGTAGCTACAGGGATCACTCCAGGCCTAACATCCTGCGTGGTGGTACCGAAGGCTATCGCCGCGGACCAACTTCCCTCATCCCGGCTGTCGTATCGTGGCTAAGGGATTGCACTGAGGTTAA
This sequence comes from Philonthus cognatus, assembly GCA_932526585.2. NCBI lineage: Eukaryota > Metazoa > Arthropoda > Insecta > Coleoptera > Staphylinidae > Philonthus > Philonthus cognatus. The sequence goes on from OW052241.1 coordinate 178,548,774, forward strand.
CGATGCCGAGGTCCACATACTGCCTGGCAGTGTACCCTCGTAATACCATTCAATCTCTGTTGACGTGGTCATGTCTCGCGGGCAGAGATTGAGGGGGGTCGTGGCTTAACCGCCTGGACCAAGAGGAGGACACCTCAATAAAATCCTAAATCTTAAGGTAGGGGACTGGGCCGATAAGATGCGTGGCTAGATAGAAGACTAGTCTTTACCGGTCCCAACCTCCAGGGAGATGGCGCCCCCTGGTTGCAACTAGCCTTCTCGTAGCATGCGGGCTCTGTTACGGGTGACCTGTTACTTCCCTAGCTTCTCGTGGGAACAAATATGAGAACAAACAAAGAAAAAAAAGAAGGGGATACTACGTCCCCCCCCCCACGGATGTCACCGACATCCCTAAAAATCTGGAGCAGGCTGAGAGGCCTGGCCAGAACACAGAGAATCAATCCTCAACTAAGGGATTTCAATATCCCAAGTTAGGTAGTGCGGCAAAGAAGAGGTATAGATTCCTCCTGCGACAAGGGGTTACCATGGAGGAGGCCCGAGCACAAGCCGTAATTCCCCTTAATCCTCCCAACTCCAAAGAAGCGGGCCACAACAAAAGGCCCAGGTCCGATGGCAGTACCCCGGAGAAAAAAGCTCCAACTAAGAGGGTGAAGGCGGGGGAAAGACCTTCCGGCAATCAGACCGCAAAGGCTGAGGCTGGAGGCTCCAGACCTCGCACCTCTCCCTCTGCTGCTTCCTCCTCGGGAGCAGCAAAAAAACGGGCAGAGGCTACCAAATCAAGGCCTCCCCGTAAATCAACTGAAGGCGAAGGTCCGAAGCCTTCCTTCAGTCAGGCAGCAGGGAGCATACGGGTAGGTATAATGCCTAGTAAGTTCCCTGAGGCGTTAGCTGATGCGAATCAACTAACAATGCTTCAGGAAGCAATCCTGGATAAAATTGTGGAGCTAAAGGAAGGGGACATTCGCCCAAAATTCCTAAGCTCCAACAATAGACCACGATGGCTTATGTTGGTATGCGCGGATAAGGCCACTGCAGACTGGCTAAAGTCCGTCGTGCCAGCACTAAAACCGTGGGATGGCGCCTTGCTGAAGTATGTGGAAGAAAAAGATTTTCCACATACGGATATAGTAATTGGCTACTTCCCATCGAGCGCAGGATACTCCAATGAGAGGATACTGCAGCCCTTAGAGGCCCAAAACAGCCTCAAAGCCTCACAAAGCTGGAGGGTGCTAAGGAGAACCTCCAATGGCCCCACAGTAGAGCTCGCCCTATCAGTGGACAGCATATCGTCGGCAAGCCTCAAAGAGGCTGCATATAGGGTGAGCTACACATTCGGCCACATACAATTAAGGCCGAAAAGGACCACGGGGGCAGATAAGACAGCCCCACAAAATGAGCCCGAAAAAGCGGATGCTCCAGAAATCATGGAGCTGGAGAACGCTCCAGAAACCATGGAGCTAGAGGAAAGGACGGACGAGATGCCCTACTCACCAGCTTCTGCACCCAATGCCGAGAAGGAGGTTGGACCGGCAAAAAACAACAAGCCGGACAGCCCATCCGTAGCAGGTGAGGGGATCGGAGAAACTGGCCCCAGGGGAAAAGGAACACTGAGTCCTGCCCCCGGAAAGCCAAAATGACCCGATCACCTCAAAAACTAACTTGCGTCCAAATAAACCTCCACCATGCTAAAGCGGCCTCGAGCGTACTTTCAAGGAGGTTTATTAAGGAGCAGTTAGACATAGGGCTCATTCAAGAGCCCTGGACCAGAAGAGGCCAAATTATGGGACTCCAATCCAAAAACTGTAAGTTGATCTATAGTACCTTACACAATAACGTTAGGGCCGCTTTGTTATTCAAAGCCGGCACTAACTACATTCCTGTTCCAGAATTCATCACGAGAGATCTGATCACAGCACAAATTAGAGTCACTAAGGGGACGAGCAAGAGGACAATCATTATAGCCTCGGCCTACTTCCCGGGTGACTCCACATCCCCTCCACCAGAAGAGGTCAAACGCCTCATCACCTGGTGCAGGAAGGAAAACAAACACCTGGTCCTGGGCTGCGACGCCAACGCGCACCACACTGTATGGGGCAGTACGGACACCAACAGTCAATAAGGGCAATAAACCTACTTTTATCACATCAGTTAGAAAGGAGGTATTAGACATCTCACTAGCTGATAAATACATAAGCCAGTACATACAAAACTGGCACGTCTCAGATTACGTCTCACTATCAGACCATCAGCATATACGGTTTGACATCGATAGTGGTAATAACCACATCAATGGATTCAGAAATCCCAAAAATACCGACTGGGAGGCCTACCAAGAGCGCCTTACGTCGGAACTTGCGGGACCACTGAATCCTATTGAAACAGTCGAGCAGCTAGAAGCAGCATCGACACAATTACAAGATGTAATCAACATCGCTTACGAAAGTAGTTGTCCACTAAAGCAAAGGGCTGTTGTTAGAGAAGTGCCCTGGTGGAACAGCGAACTCGCGAGCCTAAAGGCCAAAACTAGGCGTACTTTTAATAGGGCTAAAGCCTCTGGACAGTGGGAGGATTACAGAAAGGCCCTTACGGAGTACAACAAAGAACTGAGAAAATCCAAAAGGAAAACTTGGAGGACTTTCTGCGAGGGGATAGATGATCTACCTCCCGCACAACGCCTCCAAAAAGTCCTTGCAAAGGATCACACGAACGGTATTGGACTACTAAAAAAGTCCAACGGTGAATACACTGGAACCCTAAAAGAAAGTCTAAGAGTACTCCTAGAAGCTCATTTTCCTGGGTCCCAGGCAATTAACAGTGAAGACTTACCTGCCATCGGCTTTGAGGTAGAAGAACGCCCTACCAGAGAAAGCAAAAAACTGGCAACAAAGATCTTCACTCCAAGCATAATAACATGGGCGATCAACGGCTTCAAGCCGTTCAAATCCGCGGGGGCAGATGGCATCTTTCCAGCCCTTTTGCAAAGGGCAGGGGAGGAGTTATTACCACGTCTCACGCAAATTTTCAGAGCTAGCTATCTCTTGGGTATATCCCCAAGCAGTGGAGGGAGGTGGCGGTGGTGTTTATACCAAAGGCTGGCAAACGCGAAATTGACGAGCCTAAGTCATATCGCCCCATAAGCCTCACCTCCTTTCTCCTAAAATCAATGGAGAAAATCATTGATAGAAATATCAGAGGGAAAGCTCTTCAGTCGTTTCCCCTTCACAAACACCAATTTGCCTATCAAGCAGGCAAATCAACAACAAATGCCCTTCACACACTAACAAGTGTAATAGAGAAGAGCATCGCAAGCAAAGAAGTGGCTCTATGCGCATTCTTGGACATCGAAGGTGCATTTGACAACACCTCCTATGAATCCATAGACACGGCCACCAAATCAAGAGGAATTGATGCCTCCACATCCAAATGGATCCATGCTATGCTCAAAGGTCGTAGGATCACACTGTCCATTGGCGATGAATCGGCAACTGTGTTCGCAGTAAAGGGGTGCCCACAAGGCGGGGTTCTATCGCCCCTGCTGTGGTCACTAGTTGTCGATGAGCTAATATCGGTGTTATCCAACGACGGTTTTGACGTACAAGGCTATGCTGACGACATCGTCATCATAGTTAGGGGAAAGCATGACGATACGGTGTCCAACCGCATGCAGTCAGCCCTTCGGAAAGTAAGTACATGGTGCGTGCAGAAGGGGCTCACTATCAATCCCAACAAGACTGTAATTGTCCCATTTACTCGTCGTAGAAAATTAAACCTTAAGGCACTAACCATGAATGGGACACTCATTGGGCTTTCCAACACAGTTAAATATCTCGGCCTCACCTTTGACCAGAGGCTAAACTGGAAAACCCATGTGGATAACATCACTGCCAAAGCAGTAAGGGCAATATGGGCTTGCCGCAGGCTATTTGGCAAACGATGGGGTTTACACCCCAAGATGATATACTGGCTTTTCATTACGGTGATAAGACCAATAATCACCTATGGTTCCGTTGTCTGATGGACGAAGACAACGGAGATCACAACCCAAGCAAGGCTCAGCAAGGTTCAACGGCTGGCATGTTTGGGCATCACAGGGGCTATGAACACCTGCCCCACTGGAGCAATGGAGGCTATGCTAAATCTCACACCTCTGCATCTGCACGTGAAAAGGGAAGCAGCACTAGACGCATTAAGAATAATCCAGACAGTCACACCAAAATTTGGATACCTTAACGGGCACCTAAAAATCCTCAACACTGTGTGTGAAAGAGCGATATACATGCCCAAAGACTACATGTCAACTGACTACGACTTCGACACAACGATTGAAGTGGCCATCCATGGCCGCCATGATGTTGGAGCGAGGGTCAAACAGTTACAAGGCTCCTCGATAGTTTGGTTCACTGACGGATCCAAAACTGAAAACGGAGTCGGAATCGGTATCACTGGCCCTCGATGCGAGTTATCAAGGGCCTTGGGACGATCCCCATCGATATTTCAGGCAGAAATCGAGGCCCTGAACACATGCGCCCACATATGTTTAGACAGGGGATACAACAAACAGAGGGTTTGCATCTGCTCAGACAGTCAAGCTGCATTAAAGGCAATAAAATCGCCTACATGCAAGTCTAAATCTGTCTGGGAGTGCAAGCTATCCCTAAAGCAGCTGGCTAGGAACAACAGAGTCAAACTGGTCTGGGTTCCGGGACACGCAGGGATCAAAGGCAATGAAATTGCCGACAACCTTGCCAAGGAAGGGTCCAAGACTCCATTTGTCGGACCAGAACCTTACAGTGGAATAACTAAAGTCCGCATCAAGGGGATGATCCGGAAATGGGAAGATGCTGCCAAAAGTGCTCACCTGAGAGACACACCTGGTCTGCGGCAGGCGAAAAGGTTCATCGCCTTCTCTGCCGTAAGAGCCGGACAGTTTCTCAGGTTAAGCAAGGGCAACCTAAGGCTCATAACCGGCCTTCTAACTGGACACTGTCCTCTGAAGTACCACCTCACCAAGATGGGTCAGACAACTGATGCCAACTGCAGGTTCTGCAACGAGGCACAAGAAACAGCAGAGCACCTACTTTAAGAATGCCCTGCCTTGTCCCTTCAAAGAGGGAACTACCTGTCATCGGCCACTTTAAACACCGAGGAACTGGTACACATTAACCCTCAAGTTATAGTAGACTTCATAAGAAGTCTAGACATTGAGGGACTCAAGTAGGTCAGGGATAGTTACAAAAGATCTTTTAGGTCGAGGTAACTTCGAAAGGCCCAGAGGCCACACGACCCACCGACCCCATACCATACCATACCATATACAACGTTATGATTTGCAAAATATAAATGATTCTTATCATTACTAGAAATTAAATTATCTACTCCCATTTTTTGTTTCCTCTTTTCCATTCGCGGATTTGCGCTCTCGGTTTTGGTCCGCGGAATTGCTCCAGCGCCGGATCCTCCGATAGACATTGATGTCGCATCGCCAAATCGACGAAAGAAATCGTCGGTTCCTCGCGCCTCGCTCTGCTGGGATAGATTTGCCAACGCTGCCTTTTCAATGTGAACTTGCGGTTCCTTATCTTCCTCGGCCATGTGTTCAGCTGCGTTTTCATTGATGGCCTGCTCCTTTTTCTTCGCCGCACATCTGGTTGTGGGTGGGCATGCGCCGAGATCCCATGATTTTTCCATATCTATTTCTTTTTTAGGATTATCGAAGGTTGAATGTAAATTCAAATCAGTAATACTGCGCCAAGTTGGGTGCCAGATGTTACGTAATTTGTTGGTGCGCCAATTTGTAATGTTCTCAGGGCTTGGGGACAACAGTATGTTTTAGGAAAAAGACTGATTTGAGTTTCCCTCGTTGTATTTATTTCTAATAAATAAACGCTAAGCACACAATATTAGCAAACTATTAAAACAAATGATGCGTGGTACTTACCTAAGCACCAGGCTAAGTTAATTATATTCACAGTAGACAATATATTAATTCTCAATCCCAAGGATACTTTACAATTGTTTAAAGAAAATCACTCAAATTACACCTTTCACACAAGACGTGCAGAATCGAAATCCTCGTCCTTTGAGAAGAGGATGGCTGATAACATACAAAAACCAATCAATAGCGCTACGCGCGGCAATTTAAATACCAGCGAATTAATTTATGCTACAAAACATTTGTAAAATTAATGAACTAAATAAAACTAAGTCGAAGTATATTTTGAACTTCACTTTATATCAGTGTTTTATACGCGTGGCGCATGAAGTAAAATTTCGAGTTTAGAAAAGCCTAATTTGGCTCGGTCGCTCCGCTTCGCTACGCGCCCGAGCCAAATTTTCAGGCTTTTCTAAACTCGAAATTTTACTTCATGCTTAGTCTGGGAGTGGAAAACACTTGCTAGAGTTTTTAAATTGGAAGTTTTTAATAAGATCACGAATGTTTGAAAATTTGCATTGTAAAATCGTAACATGTATACCTAAAATAAACATTCCTTGTATGGTTCCAATTTAAAATCAGAAAAAAACAGTGCATTAAAGTTTAAAAAGTTTGACACTAAATTTTGCACACTCTGTATAATTCATATCCACCAAACTTGGTTATCAGGACCATTAGACCATTTTTAATAAGTACCTTCTATAATTTAATTGATGAGATACTATTTTTAATTGTTATTAATTTTTTAAATTAATAGTGCAAAACCGATTTTTTTTAGTTTTTATTTTTTTTTTGGCTGATATCACTAAATCGATTTCTATAATAATTTAGGGGTATGAAGGTAACCATAAAAGGCACTCAAATTATTAACAAAATGTACACCATTTAATTTAAAAATATACAGTCTGTTTGATTTATTTTGACACAGCACATATGTCCGTTATTAGTACAGTTAGAAAAGAAAGTTAAAGACAAAAGTTTTAGTATTTTTTATGATCTATTCAATCGTAATGTCAGAAAAACAATTGAAAATCAAATAAACACGTGAAAGATATTAGTTTCATTTTCTTTAATGGAATACCCTGTATATTTTGTTTATTTCAAATAGGCATTAATATTAGCCTTATAATGATACCACATACCAATGAAATTTATCAGTTGACATGAATAACTATTTAAAGTGTCTGTTCAAAGTGACGTCCGTTGTTTGCAATACATTCTTCACATCTCTCTTTAGTCACTATGTCAGATATCGTTAAGTATTGTTTAACTGAATTAAATATTGTATATGTAATAATTTTCTGGTAGAATTTTGTATATTTTTCCCTGTAATTTGAAATGTGTATTTCTGTTGGGAAATAAATTATTATTATTATTATTATTATCTCTTCATTAAATTTCGTCGTGCTTTTTGCAACATCCGTGATGTTATTTCGCCACATGTCATACGAATACGATTTTTCAGATCGTCTAGGTTTTCTGGACGAGTAACATAAACTTTTTGCTTTAAAAATCTCCAAATAAAAAAATCTAAAATAGACAGATCTGGCGATCTTGCTGGCCAGTTTATGGGGCCACCATTTGCAATCAATTTAAAACCAAACTTTCTTTCCAAAATATCTTTGACATTTCTTGCGTTATGGGGAGGAGCTCCATCTTGTTGGAACCACATATCTCGACGTATTTCTAGGGGGATATCATCTAAATAATCTTTAAATTCTATCGTAAGAAAGTTGGCATATCGCTCCGCATTCAACGTTCCTTGATAAATAAATGGTCCTATTATGGCATCACCTAACACACCAAGCCACACATTAACTGCAAATCTTTGTTGGAATCTGCATTCTCAAATTTGATGTGGATTCTCAGTATCCCAGTAATAGTCGTTTTTTCGGTTGGAGATTCCGTTGTTGTTGAAATTTGATTCATCACTTCAAAGAATTAAATTTAATAAATGTTGATTGTTGCTAAGCCAATTACAGAATACTATCCTCCTGTCAGAATCACCATCTCTTAAACCTTGTACTAACTTAATTTTAGGGTCAGTCTGATGTGGGTGCCCGGGCACTCTGGCATACAGGGAAACGAACTAGCCGATTCCCTGGCCAGGAAGGGAGCGGATACCGCATTCATCGGACCAGAACCTGCTCTTGGAATACCTAGAGTAGTAGCCAAGAACACTAACAGGAGATGGCTGAATGATCAGATGCTAAACTACTGGCAACAGTGCCCTGGGATGAGACATTCCAGAGCAGTGATAAGTGAAGCATCCACCTCCAGAACAGAGTCATGGCTGAAGCAGAGCAGGTCGGGTATACACACCCTGACTGCTCTCTTCACTGGACACTGCCGCCTACGGCACCATCTGCACAAAATGGGACTGAGTGATAACACGGAGTGTCGCCTGTGCCTAGAAGATGATGAAACAGCAGAGCACGTTATTTGTGCCTGCCCCGCTGGAAATCAGCTCAGGCTCACAGTGCTCGGACAATCCATACTAACACTGAAGGACCTTGACAAGATTCCACCCGACAAGCTCGTAGACTTCATCAAGAGGTTGGGCTTGGAGGGCGAACTATAAGGACACGCGACTGGCCTTAAATTGTGAGCCACAATAGACCCTCGCGGTCGCAGTGGAGGGCCGTATAGCGACCCACTCACTTTGGAAAAAAAAAAAAAAAAAAAAAAAAAAAAAAAAAAAAAAAAAAAAACTTAATTTTATATGGTCTCATTTTATGTTTTCTCAGAATAGAAAATATTTTATGCATACTTATTCCTAAGTCAGCCACTGCTTCGCGTATTGAATTACGTGGATGTGCTCTAAAATAGGCCAATATCAATACTTCATTATTATCATCTCTTTCTTGTCTTCTCCTTCGTAATTTATTATTAAAACACCCATTTCTCCGTAAATTTTGTTCGTCATGCAAAAGTGCAATAATGTGGTTGTCTTCTTTCTGGATAAGTGATACTTGCTTCTCTAGAATTATCGTTGCATCTAACGAAGACCTTTAGCATATCCATTTTTTCATCATTAGAATAGTAATTATCACCCATCTGTAAAGATTTGAATCAACAACACGCAAGACGGGAAGTTACTACACCACTTTGACATTAAAGCGTTAACATATTGTTTTATGTCAATTGTTATCCATGGCAACTGATAAATTTCATTTATTTGCAATTGTCGCGTTATTTGTGTAACGAAGGGGTACTTATGTGGTATCATTATAAAGCTAAGGTTATTACCTATTTGAAATAAACAAAATATACAGGGTGCTCCATTAAAGAAAATGAAGCTAATAGCTTTCACGTGTTTATTTGATTTTCAATTGTTTTTCTGACAATGCTACTGAATAGATCATGAAAAATTCTAAAACAATTGTCTTTAACTTTTTTTTCTATCTGTACTAATAACGGACATATGTGCTGTGTCACAATAAATCAAACAGACTGTATATCATCATGACGTCACACTTTTTTGGGACACCCTGTATAATCGAAAATATTTTCCTGAAATACGCCCTAGGATACAGGCAAAGTCTGCCAATTATCAAAATCCTAACTAAATTAATAACTGAGCTATAGAAAACGGGAGGTGAGATGCAGGACCCTGTATATAAACTTTATACCCATATTGTAGGTACTTAAGTACTTATTGTTACGTACTTGTACTTGATACTCGAGTACATTTTGTGTAGAGTACTTGTATTCAATACTCAAGCACATATTCCTTGTTCCCGAAACACCTTTGATTAATTACCTGATTTATTGCCAAATATTCAACATTCTCAAAAAAATGGAATATCTATAAACTTTATACCCAGATTGTAGGTACTTAAGTACTATTGTTACATATTTGTACTTGATACTCGAGTACATTTTGTGTAGAGTACTTATATTCAATACTCAAGCACATATTCCTTGTTCTCGAAACGCCTTTGATTAATTACCTGATTTATTGCCAAATATTGAACATTCTCAAAAAATGGAATACCTATAAACTTTATACCCAGATTGTAGGTACTTAAGTACTATTGTTACATATTTGTACTTGATACTCGAGTACATTTTGTGTAGAGTACTTGCATTCAATACTCGAGTACATTTTGTGTTGAGTACTTGCATTCAATACACGAGTACATTTTGTGTAGAGTACTTGTATTCAATACTCGAGTACATTTTACTTGTACACGAAACACCTCTGATTAATTACCTGATTTATTGCCAATCATTCAACATTCTGAAAAAATGGAATTACTATAAATGTCGCCTTATTTATAATTCCAACGTTATTAAAAATGCATACAAGCCAAAGTTCAAATCCAACATATATTGTCATGTAAATCAAGCATTACTTTTAAATATTCCTGAACACACGTTTCGCTTCCACTCGACCCGGGGCCGGTGTTCACAAACCGTCATCACCATGTCGAAAACGTACACGCGCGAAGAAGTCAAGAAACACAACACCCCGGGCGATATCTGGGTCGTTTTGGACAATTCCGTTTACGACTTGTCGAAATTCGCCGTCGAACATCCCGGCGGAGAAGAGGTGATTATGGACCGAGCCGGTGGAGACGGTACGGATTGTTTCGACGCTGTGGGGCACACGACCGAAGCCAAGGAGAGAAGGAAGTTGTATAAAATTGGGGAAGTGCCCGAGAACGAGAGGATAAGCAAGGATATTCCGGAGGAGAAGGATGAGTATCCTGGAAGGAAGGAGCACACGGATTTCGTGGGGGATTATTTGATTCCTGCGTGCGTTATCGCTATAGCGACGTATTTGTATTTCTTTTTCTGATTCGAGTGATTTTCGGTGAGAGATTGCTGTGGATTTTTGTTAAAAAAAAAAAATGCGGAAGAAAAAATGCAATGTATGTGTAAGTTATTGTTTGATTTTGTTTGTATTATTTTGTAACATACTTAAATATATTTTATAGTGAAGTAAGGAATAACAGTCTTTCTATTTGTGATTAATCACTTCACGTAAACTCGAAACAATACAGTTATATTTTATAGAATTTAAATAAATAGTTGTTTTTTTTGTCAGAAAAGTAAGTATTTCACATTTTAATACTGGATGATTTAAATTAAATTTAAATTAAAACACTTTGTTAAATAGGTGAAACAAACCAAGTGTTTTAATTTAAATTTAATTTAAATCATCCAGTATTAGATTCAAAAATATTTCACCACGGGTTAAGTGAGAAATTAACTAAAGATATTTCACATTTTATTTGAAAATAGTCCGAACCCTGACTGAAAATTAATGGATTAATCTGTTGATAAAGGGAATTTTTCTTTTAAGTATACATACAGGGAATTTTCTATTAGGTGTACATATGAATACGCTTTTTTTCAAAGAGTTCAATTTGAAGCTTAAAACGAGTGTTTTCCGCTCCCAGACTAAGCATGAAGTAAAATTTCGAGTTTAGAAAAGCCCCGTGAAAATTTGTCGAGGGTCGCGCAGCGACCCGAGACAAATTTTCTGGGCTTTTCTAAACTCGAAATTTTACTTCATGCGCCACGCGTATTAAATACTGAAAGCGCTGAAATATTGTGCAAACTTCGCTTGAAATCAGCGTCTTATACGCGTGGCGCATGAGGTAAAATTTCGAGTTTAGACCGAGCCAAATTAGGCTTTTCTAAACTCGAAATTTTACTTCATGCGCTACGCGTATAAGACACTGATTTCAAGCGGAGTTTGCACAATATTTCAGTGCTTTTAGTGTTTAATACGCGTGGCGCATGAAGTAAAATTTCGAGTTTAGAAAAGCCCAGAAAATTTGTCTCGGGTCGCTGCGCGACCCTCGACAAATTTTCACGGGGCTTTTCTAAACTCGAAATTTTACTTCATGCTTAGCCTGGGAGTGGAAAACACTCGTTTGGAGCTTTAAATTAAACTATAAAAAATAACAACGAATATCTAAAGATTTAGAGGAAATAACCCCAATCGCAGCTATAAATCTTTAAAACATCAGTGTTGTTTTTTTTTTAAGTTCAGATTGAAGCTTTAAACGAGTGTTTTCCACTCCCAGACTGAGCATAAAGTAAAATTTCGAGTTTAGAAAAGCCCCGTGAAAATTTGTCAAGGGTCGCGCAGCGACCCGAGGCAAATTTTCACGGGGCTTTTCTAAACTCGAAATTTTACTTCATGCGCCACGCGTATTAAACACTGAAAGCACTGAAATATTGTGCAAACTTCGCTTGAAATCAGTGTCTTGTACGCGTGGCGCATGAAGTAAAATTTCGATTTTAGAAAAGCCTAATTTGGCTCGGTCGCTCCGCTTCGCTACGCGCCCGAGCCAAATTTTCAGGCTTTTCTAAACTCGAAATTTTACTTCATGCTTAGTCTGGGAGTGGAAAACACTCGTTTTAAGCTTTAAATTAAACTATAAAAAAATATCAACGAATATCTAAAGATTTAAAGGAAATAAGCCCAATCACAGCTATAAATCTTTAAAACTTCATCGTTGTTGTTTTTTTTAAAGTTCAATTTGAAGCTTTAAACGAGTGTTTTCCACTCCCAGACTGAGCATGAAGTAAAATTTCGAGTTTAGAAAAGCCCCGTGAAAATTTGTCTCGGGTCGCGCAGCGACCCGAGACAAATTTTCTGGGCTTTTCTAAACTCGAAATTTTACTTCATGCGCCACGCGTATTAAACACTGAAAGCACTGAAATATTGTGCAAACTTCGCTTGAAATCAGTGTCTGAAACGCGTGGCGCATGAAGTAAAATTTCGAGTTTAGAAAAGCGTAATTTGGCTCGGTCGCTCCGCTTCGCTACGCGCCCGAGCCAAATTTTCAGGCTTTTCTAAACTCGAAATTTTACTTCATGCTTAGCCTGGGAGTGGAAAACACTCGTTTGAAGCTTTAAATTAAACTATAAAAAATATCAACGAATATCTAAATATTTAAAGGAAATAAGCCTAATCGCAGCTATAAATATTTAAATCTTCCTTGTTATTTTTTTTTTAAGTTCAATTTTAAGCTTTAAACGAGTGTTTTCCACTTTTAGACTAAGCATGAAGTAAAATTTCGAGTTTAGAAAAGCCCCGTGAAAATTTGTCGAGGGTCGCGCAGCGACCCGAGACAAATTTTCGGGCTTTTCTAAACTCGAAATTTTACTTCATGCGCCACGCGTACAAAACACTGATTTCAAGTGAAGTTCAGAAACACACAAATACATCTTTAATCAGAGCAACAGGGAATCAGATGTTAATAATACATAATTAGGTGAAAATTTGTCGAGGGTCGCGCAGCGACCCGAGACAAATTTTCTGGGCTTTTCTAAACTCGAAATTTTACTTCATGCGCCACGCGTATTAAACACTGAAAGCACTGAAATATTGTGCAAACTTTGCTTGAAATCAGTGTCTGATACGCGTGGCGCCTGAAGTAAAATTTCGAGTTTAGAAAAGCCTAATTTGGCTCGGTCGCTCCGCTTCGCTACGCGCCCGAGCCAAATTTTCAGGCTTTTCTAAACTCGAAATTTTACTTCATGCTTAGTCTGGGAGTGGAAAACACTCGTTTGAACTTCAAATTGACCTCTTTTAAGAAAACAACGAATATTTAAAAATCTACAACACGGAATTAGGAAACACAATTTCTCACAGGACTTTTCCGAAAAACAACGCACAGTGTTTCGAGTATATGGGAGCATTGGACAAAAATCGATGAAACAATTATTATTCGATGCAATTTTTGTATTTGTTTATACGCCTGGTCTCTTCCTCGCCGCGCGACTCGAGCGCCGCTCTGGCGGCAGCGCCGCTAAGTTGTTGACTGGGGCCGTTTAAATGTCGTGATTAAACCTGTTACGGCAGATCGTGGTTTTTCATCGTTACATACCGTTTTGACGGCAAAACATGCCAACTATTGTGCAGTGCGGATTTCGAGCTGTCGATTTATCTATATTTCGCGAGAAAAGCTTAAATAAAGGGCGAAAATTGCTACATAGCTTCCACGTCAGCGACGTCAAAGAAATCCAAAATGATGGTTTCAATGACATCGTGGGAGTTGTTTTGCGGGAAACTCCTGGTGCTCAAAGCACTAGATCGAAAGCAAATTTGTACAATGTACAAATCAAGGTAAGCGTACTATATATATAACCTATATATTTATTTATTTATTTATTCCAACGGTGGGCCATTACACAATAAAACAACAATAGTCTTTTAACAAATCGAAATAATCGCACAAAATCACACAAACAATGTGAATAACGACTAAAACTAAATTTATATACAAATACAAGTATGCATACATGGAATCATACATACTATAACACTACGTACTACATTCAAGCACATTTTTACAATTACGCTTGAAACATTGTAAGCTTACACCAAAAACATCTATCAATCTACAATATGTATTAATATTATCAATTAATGCATTCCTAGGGCTGTTGGATGCATAATTTGTTGCGTGATACTTGCTAGCAAGTAGTTGTTGATGCCTAGTTAAGCGTGTAGGTACATATAGTGAAATTGATGCAAGTATTACAGAGCAATTTATTCTGCTATTTAATATGCGGTACGCAAAACGCAAGGAAAAGTACACTCTTCGTTTAATTAATGGAAGAATTCCAAGATATTTAAGTATCATATTATAATCATGATAAAATAGATGACATCGAAAACAAATCAATTTTATCATATTTCGTTACACATTTTCTAGACGATCCACATGACATTTATAATGAGGTGACCATACAATTGCGCAATAATCTATAATAGGCCTTACAATAGATATATAGAGAGATATAAATGTTCTAATAGAATTAAAATTTGAGCTAAATCTTCGTATAAATCCAAACATCTGCAATGCTTTAGCAGAGATTTTGTTGATGTGATCATTAAACTGTAGTTTAGCATCAAACAAAACCCCCAAATCATTAATTGAATCAACTCTCTCGAGGAAACTATTATTTAATGAATAATCAAAAGCTAATATTGAATCTTTTTTACGTGAAAACCGCATGGACTTGCATTTTTTTTTATATTTAAATAGAGATTATTATCATTACACCAAACCATAATCTGATTTAAATCATTTTGAAGAGTATTACAGTCATATATGGACTTTATATTGCGAAATACTTTCATATCGTCTGCATATAGAAGAATATTAGAAGTAAGATGTTTGCCAATATCATTCACAAATATAAGAAAAACTAACGGCCCTAAGTGAGAGCCTTGTGGCACCCCTGAGGTTGCATCAATTATGATATCAGATGTGATGTTATTTACTTTGACCAACATTTTCCTTTTACAGATAAAGGACCGTAGCCATTCAAGCATGCGTCCCGAAACACCATATGAGCAAAGTTTATACAGAAGCCTCGTATGATTAACCCTGTCGAAGGCTTTGGAGAAGTCAGTGTAGACAGAATCCACAACTGAGCCTTATTCCAAAGTATCCGATATAAAGTTTGAATAAATAAAGAGATTCGATTCTGTAGATCTTGATGTAAAGAATCCATGTTGTTGATCAATTATTGTGGATGGAAAGTGCAGCATCATATGTTTATATACAATCTTGTCAAACAGTTTCGGAATACAAGATTGAATGGCTATGGGACGATAATTGTGTACATCTTTTTTGACACCCGACTTAAAAACAGGAACGACATAGCAACGTTTCCAGACATCAGGGAACTTACCATCTTGAAGAGATTTGTTAAACAGCCAGGTTAGAGGAAGGCATAACACATTAGCACATGATTTAATTATTGATGGAGGAATTCCATCCGGACCAGGAGAACTGTTTATCTTGATATCAGAACTTAATTCTACGATATCAGATTCAGTAAGCTGAAGATAATTAAAAATTATATTTGATTCTACGGTAAAAATAGGACCCACACAAGAAATATCTGAGTGGGACTCTTGAAAAAAATGGGCGAATAAATTGGCTATATCTTTATTAGAAGTAGCTATCGCTGTTCCTTTGTGCATGCATGAAGGAAAAGTACCAACACTATCCCTTTTGGATTTGCAGTATTTCCAAAAGGCATTAACATTATTTGGTATGTTATTTTCAATATCACGAATGTAGATAAGGTGGTCATTTTGAATTAGTCTTTTGCAATCTGCTCTTAATTTAGAGAAGGTGTTATAGTCTTGAATACACCCAGTATTCTTGAATTTTATATGCGCAAGACGTTTATCTTTAATTAAGTCAATTAACGACGGCGAAAACCATTTAGGAAAATGGGACTTTAATTTTCTCCTAGCTGGAACATGTTTATGTAAAATATTGTATAATATTTCATAAAAAATATCAACAGCATTGTCAATACCATGAGATTCTAAATAGTACATCCAATTTACACTGCTTATTTCATTACAAATAGCATTAATATTACAGTTCGTAAAGTCCAAATAAAATTCCTCATTTGAATCATTATTAGCAATTGCAGCATCAAAGTCTATATGCAAAGGCGGGTGATAACCATCAGGCTTACACAAAGGGTCACCTATGGCGCAACTTATATGAGGATTATTAGAAAATATTAGATCTAAAACATTACAAGAACTATTTATGTTGTTATTAAATTGATATAGCCCATTGCTCATAACACTATCACACAAAACCCGGGCACAAGCACTTTCAACACTAGTTGGTAAGAATCCCACGCAGTCTTCTTCTGGAATCCAGCCAACACTAGACAAGTTGAAATCTCCAACCTCAAATAACGTAAGATCTTCATATTTATTGATGATATCTGATAATGTATTTACGTGTTCAGTATAAGTGTCCTCATGAGATCGTGGATAAGAATTATTAATTAAAATCCAAATCTCCTCCCGATTTCGAGTATTGATTGATATTATTGACGAATGTAGATTCCTCTTCACAGCGATAAAAACCCCTCCACCTCTGCTAGTATCATTCGCAGCATAATCACGATCACAACGATGTAATATATAACGATCATCAATAATTTCATTATCTGAAATATTGTGATGTAACCATGATTCAGTTACACATATAATGTCATAATCATTGACTAGAGTATTATTATAAAATTCGAAGAGTTTTGTTCTAAGACCACGCACATTTTGATAGAAGATCGATAATTTTCTTATATTTCTGTTTGTTGTATCCCGGCAGTTTGAAAATGGCGGTTTTGGCGAGGTATAAACTTTTTTAGAGCCACACCTGGAGGCCACTTCGAAGAGTCCATAAGAGAATCAAAGTGAGGTTCATCAACTCCAAGTTTAAAAGATGAAGATATATGTTATACCTATCTTTAAATAGGGGGATAAATCTGACATTAATAACTACCGCCCAATTTCTCTTCTACCTATCATCTCAAAGGTTCTTGAACGTATTATATATCAGCAAATTGTAGATTTTCTAGATTCTAATAATATAATTTCAAGTAATCAGTACGGCTTCCGCAGAAATAAATCAACCAGGGATGCAATCATCGCTTTCACTGAGGAAATATACGATGGCTTCGAGTCTGGAGGAACGTCGATGGCCACCTTTTTGGACCTCAGTAAGGCGTTTGATTGTGTCTCTCATGAAATACTTTTAGAGAAATTATATTATTCCAACTTCTTGCCGAAAAGCTGCCGAATGATAAGCTCATACATGAGTAAACGCACGCAGCAAGTATTTATAAGGAATAGTACATCTGATGAATGCACCATACATCATAGGGTTCCGCAAGGCTCAATTTTAGGCCCCTTTATGTTCCTTATTTACATCAATGATCTGCCCGGACAGCTGCAGAATTCTTCAATAGTACTCTTTGCTGATGATACTACAATCAAAAGCTACTCTGCACAAGAACACACAGCTATTCAGATAAACAACGCCGAAATTAATACAGCAACAAATTGGTTTAAGTCGAATCGATTGCTTGTTAATGAGGATAAATCAGCGTATATAATATTTACGTTAAATAAGATTTCTGAAAGTTACAGTGACAGTACGAAATTTTTAGGTATGCACATTGATGACAAACTTACGTGGCATAAACATGGCACTGTAACAGCAAACAAACTTTGTAAATCTGTATTTCTACTCCGACATCTTAAACTATCACTCCCTCAAGCAGTCTTAAAAACAGCTTATTTTCCGCTATGCCAGAGTCATCTTATGTATGGTCTCCTTGCGTGGGGTCATTCGAGCATAGCTGCCAGACTCTTTGGGTTACAAAGACGCGCTGTAAGAGTTATAGATGGAATAGGTTACAGAAATGATTGCCGTGATTCATTTACAAAACTAGAAATACTCACATTACCAAGTTTGTATGTTTTAGAAACTTCAATCTATGTGCATGAAAATCGATCATTATACACCAAACACAACGACGTCCATGAGTACAACACAAGATCTAATGATCATATATGTCCTCACTTCTTAAGATTGTCTAGGTCACGTAACGGTATAAAGTATTATGGTCCAAAATTTTATAATCCACTGCCATCCACTATAAAAACTCTACCAACAAAACAATTTAAAGCATTGATGAATATACAAAAACAATGGAGCATGACAATAATGTCATCTTATAAACTATTTTAATGTTTTTACTAATTTTTAATTTGTTCTACACTTATTTATTTATTTATTGTAATCATTAATAATTTTTAATCATTTACACTTATACATGTATTTAATTATTTTATATTGTATTGTCTATTTAATTAGCAAGGTAATATTTTCTGTATATCTGACGTATGTAAACCTAGGTATTAACATTAATAAAGCACTTACTTACTTACTTACTTACTTACTATATTATAGGAAATGTATCGATAAGTTGCAACCCATGTTTTTGTTTCAATGTCAAATGCAAGGTTTTCTGTGACAGCATGCTTCTATGCAATCGTTCTTTTTTTCACTTCTTTCGTTGCCGGAATTTCAATAATTTTCGTCTTCACACGATTACTTATTGGTATACAAGTTTGTGCCGCAGCATCGTTTGTAGCGGAATTCTGCCAGCAGTACAAAATTGTCTCGTTCTGATCAGACTCGCCAAATAAGCTCTCGTCAGTCTGCACCGATATCTCACAACTACCCCGTTGTTCTGGCAATGCTGGGAGTGGATCGCCAGCCTCCATTAGGTCAGATGATTCGACTGATTCGGCTAGTTCTATAAACAAATGTAAACGTAAATATAAATGTAATTTGTAACTTATATTGCTCAAAGAAATTAAACAGAAATACTACATGCAAGGATATGCAATAATTATTGATGAACACATTCAATTAAAGTTGTACCTTCAGAATTACGGGCCGAGTTCACACTTTTCTTCTTGTTGCGAAGGGCAAGTCTCTGTCTGCGAGCTTCACAGGATTCCTTTTCCGGTTTCAATGGGAAGATTGTCGGGTTAAAATTTTCCTCTGTGGGATTATTTGATTTCACACCGCCAACAAAGTGTTCAGCGCAAATTCTTGTGTGCTTCGTTGGCATCCAGGGTCCATTTTCATCTCTGAAATAAGGACACTTCAATTAAAAGATGACTTTTTATTCGCATTGTTGCATTCAAATTATTTTTCTCCAAGCATTATCACTGTTACTTTTATAGGTTAGGAATGCTGCTGGCAACATGAGGTTTGTTTTCATTTTAATATTGCAGATTGATTGAATGGTTCTATTCGGGTGAAATAGGAATGTTAACATTATTACTTACCCTTCTCGTCGTACACGCGCAATCCACCACTTCTTCCGCTGTACTTCATAATCACGATTCGGGAACGTATAAAATGTCAAACCGACATTTTTCAACTGCGCGTTGGGACAGCCAGGCACGCAACACACTTTTTCCTCCGATTTCCTGCACATTTCGTCGCTTATTAATAACAAAAACACGCGTTTCACAGCTGTGCGGCATGCAAACCGCTTGCGACTGTCAACGTGACTCCCAGTCAACAACTTACAGCTTTGGACGCATGAGGGCGCGTCGGGCGTGAGAGACCAGGCGTATATAAAGAGTGATCAACAATGATTGTAGACAAGTTAAATTTCCCGCCGAAAAATCTGGGGAATTGATCGCTCCAAGTTCATACCAAGGAAAAGTTAATAAACAGTAACTCGATTTGACATTAGCAGCGTCGTGCGTCGTATTTTGGCATTGTGTTAATTCATTCTAGAATTAAGTTATTTTTCATTCTGTTTCATAGACATCAGTTCTTATCAGGACTACTTTGTATAAATCTTTGTTTTGTGGTAAGTGATTTGCTGTTTTTAAGGTTAGAAAATTAGAAAATTTAAGTTTAATCCTAAATTTACAGATTTTAAGAGAATTCGCTTACCGTGATGTTTGCACCACAGCATGATGCTTTCATCCTGAAGGCTCATTATCGAAGTGGAACTATGAATGAAGATGGCACATGGACTTACTCATTACAATCGTGTCTGAATCAATTTATTCAAGCCTTCCCCGATGTCCACATTCCTTACAAAACATTTTCCTCGCATAAAACCCGCATTGTTGACCGTTTTGAGGGAAAGAATTGTATCTGTAACGACTTGAACAAAGCCCAACAAAATCTTCAAGAAAACTTTCCGCTCAACGCTCAAACGGGTATGTTCTTAATTTTAAGGTGCGCACAAATTTTAATGTTTAATCCTATTACAGTAGTATCGTATGAGAGTTGCATAAAAGCCGCAAAAAAAATCTGCATTTGCACCTGTATAAGGTATCGGTAGTTCAACAACTTCAGCCACTTGATTTCCAAAAAAGAATTGATTATTGCAATTGGTTTAAACAGAATTTAAATGATAATGGTATGTTGGACAAGACCTTTTTTACTGACGAGGCGTGGTTTCACTTGTCAGGATATGTGAACAGCCAAAACTATCGTACGTGGGCTACAGAAAATCCTCATACTTTTATTGAAACGGATTTACATCTACAAAAAATTGGTGTTTGGGTAGCAATTTCGAGACGTCGGATAATTGGCCCAATATTTTTCAACGAAATAATCAATGCGGAGCGCTACCGAACACTCATTCTAGATGAATTTTTGAATCAATTGCATGATGACGAACAGATAATGGGTTATTTTCAGCAAGATGGAGCCACTCCTCATACTGCGTTGGCGACATTAAATTACTTGAGGGAATTTTACGATGATCGTAAGCGACGGATTATGGCCACCACGTTTGCCAGACCTCACTCCGTGCGATTTTTATTTATCCGGGCATTTAAAAAATAAGGTTTTTAAAAATCGAATGCATACCCTAAACGAGCTTAAAGCAGCAATTGAAGAAGAGATAAGGAACATAAATCCGGAGGAGCTTCAACGAGTATTTCAAAATAAAAAACGTAGAGTTAACATTTGCCTAGAAAATGAAGGCCATCATTTTCAACATTTATTATAAAATTAGGGATGCTAACTCTACGTTTATTAAAAATACACAAAACCTTAACTTACTTCAATTTACTTTGTATATTTAATTAAAATTGTAAAAATTTTATATATAGTTATGATTAAATATTTAATTTATTTTGGGAAAAAATGTTTGCTACGCCAATGGAAAAGCAATCTAGGGGATTTTCTTTTCATATAATCAGTTGTACCAACATTTTTTGGCGGGACATTTAACCTGTCTACAATCATTGTTGATCACCCGATATCAATCATACACATATATTTTCATCAATTAACACGTAAAAATCATATTATATATATTTTTTGTATAGTTAAGCGCGTTTCTTAATATGTTAAAATTCGTATTATCTTATTATAACGTATAAATAATGATTATTGATTCTATATTTAAATAATATTGGTCAATTGAGTTAAAAATAACATTCGAATAGAAACATTGAGAAATATATTTGGGGGTATGTACAGGTAGCGGTATTATAGAAAAGGAGGAATAAATACTAGAAGTAATCCCTAATAAAAGCGGTAGTACGGGACTAAAAGGTATTAGAAAAACCCAACTTGAAGATAGGTAGGTAGACAAATAGTCTTGTTTTCCCCTAATACACTAATCCGATTTACCGGTACCTTTTCATTTCAGATAATTTGCTTCTCCCCGTAACCTTTACCTAAATTAACCACCATACTTTAAGCCCGCCCCGTTCTCAACCTACATACTTATTTGCATCTAGTTCTACAATCAACTATAAAGCAATAATTGAATAATTAAAATAGTCATAAGAATCTTTATCACTATTATCTAATATCGGTATATTTATACCTATATCATATGAGGCCGTAGTCTTTGTCTTTAAGTAGACAGAGCCATCATCGTCAATTGTAAAATTTTTGCGTGTCGAGACTTTTCTTAGAGATGATATTAATGGCTCTGAGGTTAATAATAAAATGTTCATCAAATCTTTATTGGAATTCACTTTTTACGATTTGCGGGTGTGACATAATCGATTCTTTCTTACCTCTTTATGTCTGGCTTCTAACGCATCCTCAGAGAGTTGTCCTATAGGTAAATTAAAAGAACCGATTATGTCACATTCGTGAATTAAAACTTTATGAATCGTATGAATCGTATTCATAAAACTTTAAATATAGTTTTCTAGTTTGATGTAATAACTGGTTAAATTTACCTAGTTCTATTTTGCAGCCACTAGCTAGTACTCTTAATATTATAGAGAATTTTGTAATAATATCTGCGCTTATTCCAGTTATCTCTGAACTAACTTCAGGATTTTGAAAGAAGCATCTTGCTGTATTTCCGTCATTTGGGGGCCCGTAACCCGGTTTTGGCTTATCAACTGAAAGTCCCATTTTGGTTTTGTACGACCCCTAGATGCGTTTTTTATTTTCCTCAATTATTGTTTTATTTTCAATGCCTCTGACTTGCCATTGTTTAATAGGCAGGCGATAACTTATATGAAGGAGTATAATTAGTGAAACATACCAAGTGATTTTATTTTAAATTTAATTTTTTAAAAATATTTAATTATGTTTCATTAAGTGATCAATGAGAAACAAGTTGAAAATATATGAAGGAGGCATTAAAAAAAAAACGAATCCAACAATGCAAAGTTGATAAGCCAAATCTGTAGTTAGACACGTTAACGGGTCTATCCAGTACACTTTTATCGTTCATTTGCTTAGGTGTCGCTCCACAAATGCACAAGTGATACATTTCGACGTTGAATTTGTACCGGACCGCGGACAGTATATTACTCACACTCCCATCCATCATTGGAAATAATAATTCAAATGAGACGGAGTATTCCAAATAAAATGCCAATCTTATTTTACAGGTTTGCAGTTCATTGATTATTTTATGCATTTTTTGTGCCTCACCTCGCGCTAGACCTGCAGTTTCTTTGGCAAAAATAAATTTTATTGGTCTACAATAATGTGTTAACGATGTTCTTTCGTTAATCCACATATCTTTGCCGGAGCCTACTTCGATCATTTTTATAGGTATTAAGGGGATTATTGCAGTGTAACACGCCAATCGTGTTGGAGAGACCCACATAGTTTAGAGTAGCTCATCCGATGCCAAATTTACAGCACAAGTGGGGTAAATACAGTCAGAGAGAAAAGCGGCAGCTCGCTGTGCATTTGCGCATTGCTCCTTGGCATGAACGGATGGGGTCTCGCGTCGCGTGGAATAGACGAAAAAAAAGCGTATAAAAAAGACGGATCTAAGGAAAGTGTCGATTCGTATTATTTAAACACGCTGATAATACATACAAGCTATGTATTGTTTTTAATTCGTTAGAAAGCGTTATCGGATCCTGTGTTATTTTTCGGTATTTACAAAACCGATGATTCTTATTCTTGTCATTATAACACATTATTTTTTCTTTTAAGACTCCAGTTTCGACAGCCGAACAAACTATGTGATTTATTTTATTAAATTAGAGATTATTTCTTAAAAATATAATAATAAAATAATTCCTGTTCATAAGCTCCTTGTAAATATTTATATGCCGGATATATACAGGGTGTCTACGCTAAACCATTCGTTAAAAGTTTATGGGGTTGCCGTTACACTAAAAATTTGAAAACAATCCTTGGCATATGGTTGAATCAGTTCTCCTCATGTGCAATATTTCAACTTTATATCTTTTCCGGTTCCACCGGAAGTAGCACCAAATTTGTTATTTTAAATAGAACACCCTACTTATTAGTAATTTTTTGGGTTTCTCGTTTAAATTGCAACATATTTTATTCAAACATATGTACACTTATCTCTTATAGTTTTCAAGAAAACAAAATATTTCTAAAATTTTGACCTTAAAAAGGCATCTCGAAATCTGTCTGTAACTTCTCCTAAGAATAAGATAAAAATATGATTTATATCTCTACTTGTACCTAGAGAATGCCTCTATGAGAAAATTAATTGGAAACTGTCAATTTTGACAATAGGTGTTCTTAAAATGTCAATATCTAAGTGCTCTCTTCAATATCAAGTAATTCATTTTTTTTAAATGGAATGATCCAATTTTTATCACGTAGTACGATTGGGGGGAAAATTTCCTACAAAAAAGTATTTACAACTATACTTCTAAAGCGAGTAGTTTTCGAATTATTTCGAAAATTCGTTTTTCGTCGCATTAATGCAGGGTAATGATATTTCTTTGATGTACAGGGAGTTTTTCTTTAAAATATACGTATACCAAATTCAGCTTGTTTTCTTTAAATCTTTAGTTATTCGTTGTTTTTTTTTTTTCATGGTTCAATTTGAAGCTCTAAACGAGTGTTTTCCACTCCCAGACTAAGCATGAAGTAAAATTTCGAGTTTAGAAAAGCCCCTTGAAAATGTGTCGAGGGTCGCGCAGCGACCCGAGACAAATTTTCTGGGCTTTTCTAAACTCGAAATTTTACTTTATGCGCCACGCGTACAAAACACAGATTTCAACTGATGTTCGAATATAAATAAATGTCTCAATATTTTAGTGTCTTATACGCGTGGCGCATGAAGTAAAATTTCGAGTTTAGAAAAGCCCAGAAAATTTGTCTCGGGTCGCTGCGCGACCCTCGACAAATTTTCACGGGGCTTTTCTAAACTCGAAATTTTACTTCATGCTTAGTCTAGGAGTGGAAAACACTCGTTTAAAGCTTCAAATTGAAGTCTTTTAAAAAACAACGAGTGTCGGAAAATGTACAGCTTTATTCCCTGTATATTATTCAAGTAGTAATTTAGTTTCAATCATTGTCATGGTACTAAGTTGTTCGTTAATGCTCATTGTTTATTTTGTTAGGGCGTAGGTAAAGTATCGTACGTTTCTCGAGTGGTATGGCAATTACATACTCGCGGAATACTGCACTCGCCGCTGCGCGGCTCGTGCGCAACATGTCCGCTCATATGTAATATACTGGATATTACTCTGGTTACGTAATATATTGTTATTATTTGACATTTTGCATTACATACGCGACAAAACAAAAACATTACTACTTGCCTACTAAAATTCAGTTCCGACTTATGCGCGCATTATTCCCTCCATAAATGCGACGAAAAACAAATCTTCGATATAATTCGAAAACCACTTGCTTTAGGAGTATAGTTGTTAATACTTTTTTGTAGGAAATCTTCCCCCCAATCGTACCACGTGATAAAAAAATGGTCATTCCATTTAAAAAAATTGAATTACGAGATATTGAAGAGGGCACTTCGATATTGACATTTTAAGAACACTTATTGTCAAAATTGACAGTTTCCAATTAATATACCTATAGAGGCATCCCCTAGGTACAAGTAGAGATTTAAATCATATTTTTATCTTATTCTTAAGAGAAGTTACAGACAGATTTCAAGATGCCTTTTAGAGGTCAAAATTTTAGAAATATTTTTTTTGCTTGAAAACTATAAGAGATAAGTGTACATATATTTGAATAAAATATGTTGCAATTTAATCGAGGAATCTAAAAAATTACTAATATATAGGGTGTTCTCTTTGAAATAACAAATTTGGTGCTACTTTCGGTGGAACCGGAAGTGATATAAAGTTGAAAATATTTCACATGAGGAGAACTGATTTAACCGTATGACAAGGATTTTTTTCAAATTTTTAGTGCAACGGCAACCCCATAAACTTTTAACGAACGGTTTACCGTAAACACCCTCTATGAAAAACGCGGAACATAGGATTTTCAATGATATTTTTTATATAGGAATATTATCTTTCCTAACTGCTATGGCCATGAAAATAATGTGTATTAATTTGGCCTCTGCCAAATTGGGTAAATACCCCAAATTTTCGGGAGAATTTCAATTTTTATTTTATCAAATATTCTAGTTTTTATGAATGCAACAAATAAATAATAAAATGACTTCAGGCAGACATTTTATACTCAACAAAAAATATATTTGAGATTATTTGGAGCACTGCACGGGCTTGAATTTTTCTTAGGCGATTTTCCCGTATCATATTCAATATTTAAATTATCTTAATTGTATATATTTGTATTACTATTTATAAAAACTACGCCTATAATCAGATAAGTATATTTTTTATTTATTTAGACCTGAAATGTTGACCGGGCCGGGTCAGGCAAAACTCAATCTCTCTTATTTTATGACCGGGTCGGGCCAAGCCGGGCCTTAAAAAATATATTGGGCTTGGTGCAATGTTGAGCTTGTTATTTGAAATGCATTATAATAACTACCTTATTATTATTGTAGTTCTATTTTTTCAAAAATAATTAACAATGAATATGCACGCAGTTAAACCCTCCATTTTTTTAAACATTCGTCAAACATATATTACCTGTGCTTAGTAAAAAATAGTTGATTTGTAACAACAACGTCATATTAGTGACGTTATTTTTACTATTCTTATAGTTTTGATATGATTGATTCGTTCATGAAGTCGCAGTTGGTTCAAATAGGTCTGGTTGCTAGAAACTTTACAATTTACTTTAATAGTTTTATTGCGAGCAGTTAAATGGCATTTAACAACTGCTTTAACAACGAAAGATTTAAGACGAAATAATGATTTGAACAAGACTGATTGTTATTTGATTGCTTCTGGCTTATTAATCAGCTTAAAAAACTTTAAAAATAATTTAATAATACTGACACTGTCAAATAATTAGGGAAGCCAATATTAAAGGTATATTACACATCTTTATTTAAATTAGTAAAACATTTCGTGTTTTCTATATTAGTGAACATGCAGTATAAAAAAATACTTATTCCATTAGTAGTCAGAAAGCATAAAAATAAAACACTAGTACAATAAAATATCGATTATAATTGGGAAATATTAATTTTACGAGAACAAATGCTAACGACGCGAGCCGTTTTTGTTAACTATTATTGAGAAGAGAAAAGAAAAACAAACGCGAAGCCGCGCAGCGTTCACCGGCCCAGGGATAAGCCCCGCCGCATATTGACCGCAGCGCAGGGGCAGCAGAGACGTAGCGCAGGCACAGAGAAATCTGTAAACCACACGTTCTTATGCAGCGCCGCAAATTGAACACAGCATAGGCGCAGCCGAGACAGAGGCTCTGTCTTCCCTCCGCGCGTTTGTGTTTGCAACACAGTTTCCTGCGTCCTCTGTACGTAGCACGTGTGTATTTCACAGATCACGGAGTGACGCCAGAGCAGCGCACTCAAAAAAAATAGTTTGGAGAATTTAATTGTATTAGTGGAATCTCATCCGGTGTTGTACGATACGTGCCACCCGGATTATATGAGGACGAAATTAAAAGATGTTCTTTGGGCAGAAATTGCAAAAGAACTTAATATGGAAAATGGTAAGGACTTTATTGTTTCTAGAAGTACAGAATTGGCTTTTAATTCTTTATACCCACGTAACTAAATTTAATTTTGCTAGGTGAAATATATAACATTAGTGCACAGGCACCATTAATTATATCATTTTAAAGAATTATATTATTTATATATTCTAGAGCAAGTATTATTATCAAAATTGTATGAAATGTGCATTGCATTATTGTTTTTATATTTCCAAAAGAAAAAATATGTAACTATAGATGTACCTATATATTATTTTATTCACCGAAACTTGTTAAATTTATCGGTATTTAATAATAATAACTATTATTAAATAACGTTTTAATTAACTAGTTATTCAAAAGTAACTGTTTCTCCCAACACTAGTTCTCACTAAAAAAACGTTTTTTAAATTTGAACTAAAATCAGGTACATGATTTTTTCTAAAAAAATAAAACAAGGGTCTTATGCATTTTATGTGTTAATTCACTTACTTACCTTAAACATATGGCTAGTTTTTCCTCACTTGTAATAGGCCTTTGAGCATTACATTCCTTCCCACTAATGTAATCTTTACTTAATGTATGAATTTCACCAAATTGTTTTCTTGTTACTCGAAATGTCGATTTGAATAGATCGTCGGGAATCTCACTTAAAGTATTAAATTCGCGCTTGTTTTTCCTCTCTTCCGTTTTTTTAAGAAATAGTGAAGATATATATTGTAAGTTTTCTTCATCTGATTCGGACTCGAAGTCTAACAAAAGTTGCATAGCGTTCATGTCCATTGCAACGAAACTGAACTCTGCGAGACTGCGCCGGAGGTACTGTGCTCAATATGCGCTGATGCCTCGGAGGCGCAGCACAGCCCGCTCAGCAGCACGGGTTTTCCTACGTCTCTGCTGCCCCTGCGCTGCGGTCAATATGCGGCGGGGCTAAACGCTGGCCGCATGCTGCTCGCCCCTCCAATAATTGTGCAGATGAGTGTACAACGCGTTCAACTAAGAGAAGATCCGCAAGGCGGCGGTATTTTACGGTTTTATTTTATAAGATTTTTATTTTAACCTTACTCGGGCATGAGCTATCGCATCCTTATGAAATGTTCACATTATATTTCTTATAGTATAAACTAGTAACATATGGGAATATTTTTTTTAATTTTGAAAATTATAACATTATTTTTTTCATACCTCTGAAAGCAAATTGTTAAAAAAAAGTACTTCGATATTTTACTAGATAATTGGGCTTAATATACGCTGTCAAAATTTCAACTTTCTAGGACCTTTAGTTTTTAAATAAACCTAACATTAAATTTCAGACCACTGTTATATTCCCCTTAACGCTACTAAAAATAAATACTCATCAGTACTTTGGGCATCATAAAACTTAATTTTGTATGTACTATGCCCCGAACTGCCATCGAACCCCCACTAACAAATTAATTGAAATTGCTTTG
Source organism: Philonthus cognatus (assembly GCA_932526585.2). NCBI lineage: Eukaryota > Metazoa > Arthropoda > Insecta > Coleoptera > Staphylinidae > Philonthus > Philonthus cognatus. Next base: position 178,577,804 of record OW052241.1, read on the forward strand.
ATTCTTGATTTTCTAAATTTACTATATTTAAAATACTTTTCGAAGTTCTTGCAAATTAACTTCGGCTGAGATTTCATTAATTTCAACCTGTGATGGAAGAAGTGATTTTTTTATATTATTTAAGGTATATGAGCTCGGAAAAAAATCTTCATGTGAGGAATTTACAGTAGATCTGAGAAGTGCGTACTTCCGCGCTGATACATCTAAATCTAAAATTAGTGCCAGCGTCTGATGTGGTGTTAAACATTTTTTATCCTGACCTTTCATTTGTGTTGTAGATTTCGTAGCAATTGCAGCGGCTAACTGCAACTCGCCCGAACTTCTACCTGCAGCTAATACCGAAGCTCGGCGTCTCTTCGTTTTCAGCGAAGCTTTTTCAAAAGGCTTGGGAGGTCTTCCGCGTGCTCGGCTTCCACTTGGTCTCGGCGCCGCTTCATGTACTACAGTAGGATTCACACATTGCGGCAAAATAACTATTCCTTGCAGCCAAGCCACGTTATTTGACAGCAATTTCTCACGAGATCTTGCACATATTTTCCATTTTGTGTCCATATACAGGCAAAAGAAGTGGCTCACATTCATAATACTTTCACGTATTTCACTATCACAACCCGTAATATTCAATCGCGAACATATTTCGTTGAATATACACTGTTTGCGGTCACTTTTCTGAGAATTTAACCACACATTTGCAAGATCAATTTTGCACCTCTTGTACCTCTCTCTACAAAAAAAATCATAACTTGTAAAAGAGCAGCCAGAAGCAGATGATCCTTATATAATTTCAAAGTATATTAATGTACTAATAAGGGGATTTAACACCCCAAAAGGTTTTGATATATATATTTTTAAAGTCTCTTCAAAGTTTGCAATCGCAGAAATTTTATGTAGAAATTATGAGTTTGTTTAAAAATTATATACGGAATAAATCGTACACCAAAAGACAACATTTAAATGGCATCTTTAATTACATATCTTGGGGTACAGAATCCATCATAGGTTTTATTTAAAACACTTCGTAACAATCGTGATATAACGCTTAGAACAATTGATAAAATATAACTGACATGAAAAACGAGTACCCGCTTCATCATTACCTCGGTTTGGGGTACATTATTTGGCAATTAGCGATACCCAGGTAGCTGTTAAATGGAATTCTCAGGGCTTTGGCTTATCTACTCTACTGTTCTAGTATAAAAATCCTTAAAATTAAATGTTGATTTTTTAATTTTTGTCCATTGCTCGAAACACTGTGCAACGTGTAAATATAATTTTGTATTTGTTTTTTTTGCTTATTGAAGGACGTCGGCTTGTACGAAACACTGTTATGATCCATTCATTCCACTCGCCTTTTGCTCTCATAATCGGTAATCGAGTGCATCGCCGACACGATGCTCTCCTCTCACCATTGTTTCACGAAGAGTTTAATTCCAGATCTCCAATTGAATTATTATGCGCAGGGAATTGCATAAATCTCGACCGTCGCGTCTCGCAGATTCGTTTCCACGTGAGAAAACCCGGCGCTTATCCGGTAATTAATTAAATTATCTGTCTCCTGGATGTGTTTATGATAAATTTTTCTATTGCGAAAAATGATTTAGTCGTATGTGAATATTTGTTGAAATAATTATGCGTGTGAACGAGAATTGCATCGACAGTTTAGAAAAGGGAGTTAAACTGCAAAAAAGAATCGCATTTTTGAAAATTTACAGTGCTATTTACTTCTTGATAAAGTGGAAAATCCTGATTCTAACAGTATAAAAAACGTATCTTGAGAAAAATAAGACTTGGTGTAGTCACAGACAATTACAAAGAGTCCGCCTAAACTAATTATTGGACGCCAAAAACTAGAATCGAGGATTTATTGCGAGACAGTTTTTGGAATCTAGGTGGCTTTTACGATTAAATAAATTGCATACTTTAAATTTAGAATTATTATATCTGAATAATAATGAAATTCCGAATTTGATGCTATTGTAAGATTTTGTTTTAATCATAATTTGGTTTCCTGGATTCCCTATCCCATGGACTGTCTAGTATACAAGGTGTCTACGCTAAACCGTTCGTTAAAAGTTTATGGAGTTGCCGTTGCACTAAAAATTTGAAAAAAATTCTTGTCATATGGTTGAATCAGTTCTCCTCATGTGAAGTATTTTCAACTTTATATCACTTCCGGTTCCACCGGAAGTAGCACCAAGTTTGTTATTTTAGATAGAACACCCTATATATTAGTAATTTTTTGGGTTCCTCGTTTAAATTGCAACATATTTTATTCGAACATATGTACACTTATCTCTTATAGTTTTCAAGAAAAAAAAAATATTTCTAAAATTCTGACCTCTAAAAGGCATCTTGAAATCTGTCTGTAACTTTTCTTAAGAATAAGATAAAAATATGATTTATATCTCAACTTGTACGTAGAGGATGCCTCTATGAGTGAATTAATTGGAAACTGTTAATTTTCACAATAAGTGTTCTTAAAATGTTAATATTTAAGTGCCGACTTCAATATCTAGTAATTCAATTTTTTTAAATGGAATGACCCAATTTTTATCACGTGGTACGATTGGGAGGAAAATTTCCTACAAAAAAGTATTATAAAACTATACTCCTAAAGCAAAAAGTTTTCGAATTATTTCAAAAACTTGTTTTTCGTCGCATTTATGCAGAGAATAATGCGCGCATAAGTCGCAATTGAATTTTAGTAGGCCAGTAGTATGCTTTTGTTTTGTCGCAATTGTATTGCGAAATGTCAAATTATAAAAAAAATTAGTTCAAAGTTTTACAGAAATCAACAAAATGAATAATTACACAAATCAACAAATTATCAATTTATTCTTTGTACATGGCAACTGCCAATTGAACAAAATTTGGTTCCAATCTTCTAAATCTTGTTTTATTCATCGACGGCAAATGTGGATAAGTTTTATTAAATATTCTACATGTTCGAGTAACAATTCTATCGCAGTTGCCATGTATAAAGAATAAATTGATAATTTGTTGATGGGTGTATTTATTCATTTTGTTGATTTCTGTATAACTTTGTACTAATTGTTTTTATTATTTCACATTTCGCATTACATAAGCGACAAAGCATTACTACTTGCCTACTAAAATTCAGTTGTGACTTATGCGCGCATTATTCCCTGCATAAATGCCACGAAAAACAAATCTTCGAAATAATTCGAAAACCACTTGCTTTAGAAGTATAGTTGTTAATACTTTTTTCTAGGAAATCTTCTCCTCAATCGTACCACGTGATAAAAAAGAGTCATTCCGTTTAAAAAATTGAATTACGAGATATTGAAGAGGTCACTTCGATATCGACATTTTAAGAACACTTATTGTCAAAATTAACAGTTTCCAATTAATACACTTATAGAAGCATCTTCTAGGTACAAGTAGAGATATAAATCATATTTTTATCTTACACTGAAAACTCATAATTTTCATAAATCATATTTTTATCTTTTTGCTTGAAAACTATAAGAGATAAGTGTACATATGTTCGAATAAAATATGTTGCAATTTAAACGAGGAATCCAAAAAATTACTAATATATAGGGTGTTCCATTTAAAATAACAAATTTGGTGCAACTTCCGGTGGAACCGGAAGTGATATAAAGTTGAAAATATTTCTCATCGGGAGAACTGATTCAACCGCAAGACAAGGATTTTTTTCAAATTTTTAGTGCAACGGCAACCCCATAAACTTTTAACGAACGGTTTAGCGTAGACACCCTGTAGTTGTTTGTGGTGTAGTTTGTAGTTTACCGCCCACATACAGATATGATAATCAGGTAAAATTATTCTGACATTGTGTAACGCTCAACTCTTTGTTTATTTAATTAATTAAAGTGATAATTTAACAACCTACAATTTAAACGAATCCGCTTTTTACAAGGGTGTAATTTTCATCAATCAACTTCATCAGAAAATCCCATGATTTCGCAGCCAGCAGATAAATCACACCGTAATAATATTATTAAAAATAATTAAACCCGCACAACAGTTCTTCGCCATTTCATTTTTTTTTCTTTTTCATTCCTTTCATTATCATAATTGGTGCCCGTTACGTAACACAGGGTTCCCAGAGAACTTCCCAGGCAGACTACCTACCATTGTTTCCTCCATCGCAGGAATTTACATACATTCATAGAAATGCCGTGGCTGAGCTGAACCCGACCAACTTTAATGAATAATAAATCGCAAAGCAACGCGCGGTGTATTATTAAAAGTTACTGTTGGCGATTTATGATACTCGTAAAGAAAGAAGTTTGTTACGCACATACGTGGTAATTTTAAGCCTTTTATAAAAAAAATGGAGAAGGATGTTCATCTATAATAACATTTAATTTTTTTTTATTTTTATATGCATACCAATTAAAAAGGAAAAACTTACTAAACTAAACAATCATTTAATATCTTTTATATTTTGTGAAACGAACCAAGTGATTTTTATTTAAATAATATTCATACTTAGATATTTAGTATCTATTTTTTTTTAATCTAGTAATCTTAATTTTAAGCAATGGCGGCTGGTCCACAAGGGTTGCGGGGCTCCAGACAATATTTTGTCTTAGGGAGGGGAGGGGGCATAAGCAACGTGAGAATAAAGTTTAGTAGTATGTTTTGAACTTCACTTTAAATCAGTATTTTGTACGCGTCGCGCATAAAGTAAAAAAAAAATACCTTTATGGCATTCTTCATTATAAACAAAACTTTACATCCTATACTAAAACTAAATCCCCTCCCTTCTACCCTCTCTTCTATTTTTCCTCTCCCTCCCTAGCATCTCCAACGTCCTTACCCCTACCACATGAGAATAAAGTTTAGTAGTACGTTCGCTCCCATCCATTCCTCCGCCAAGTGGCCCCACGTATCTTTCCCATGCTCACACAATACACACCTTCCATATTCTTCCTCCATCCATACTTTCCTTCCTCTCTCCTCCGATCCACCTCGCCCTTGCCACTGTAGTGTCGTAGTCGCCGTTCAATAAAGGTAAAACAGGAGTCTTGCACGAAAACGACTTTTTATTTCATTTTGTGATTTTTCATTTTTAATAATAATAATTTTTTTATTATGCCATTTCCATGGCTACGCCTGGCGGGCCATCGCCTATCCGATTTATCCAGCTGTGCACCACACAGAAAAAGAGAAAAAGAACGTTACACGTTTAAAGCGTTTAAAAGATCGGCACGGTTCAGAGTGTTTAAGGATTGATTTAAGAGGTGTGGTATGTGAAAAAGGAGAATCAGAGTGTTGTTTTGTAAAAGTGGTGACCGAAACTTGTGAAGTATAGTAAGGTTTAAGTCGGTCGATGGAAACACAATCGATTCTGCCAAACATTTAACGTAAAAAATGGTGATGTGTCCATCATAGTACTTTCCCCCGTAAATTGCGTATTAAATCACTTTTAAAATATTTGTAGCATTATTATTTTCAAAATGTCTTCAACTTTTTGATAACTACAACTTTTATTTGAAACATTTTTCAATTGGATCAACACATACTGACACAAACCAATGACTAGATAAAAAACACTATTTATTGACTATCTCAAAAACTAAGAGTGCTATGACAAAAAGTGAAGATACAAAAAATCTTTAATATTTTATTACCTACAACTTTTATTTTCCATTTGTATCAACACACACACTGACATAAATCAATGACTAGATAAAAAACACTATTTATTAAATATCTCAAAAACTAAGAGTGCTATGACAAAAAGTGAGTCCACAAAAAATCTTTAGTTTTTCATTTTCTACAACTTTTATTTGAAACATTTTTCAATTGTATCGACACATACACTGCCACACACCAATAACTAGATAAAACACACAACTTTTGAAATATCTCAAAAACTAAGAGTGCTATGACAAAAAGTAAGTAAATTAGTAAGTAATAAAGTTCATTTTGTTATTATCTACAACTTTTATTTGAAAGAATTTTTTGTTTGATGAACATTTATTGAAAAAATCTGAAAAAACTGAAAAACGCTAAGAGTAAAGTACCACTTCCGGTTTTCCGATTTTCACCAAAAGCTTTTCAGTTCTTCCGATTGTAACAAAAAGCTTAAGTTTCAAGTTTCATCTCGATATCTTTAGCGGTTTTTGCGGTACAGCGCACACAGACACACACACAGCAGACATTTTTCAAAAATGGTCTTATTCGACTCAGGGGACCTCAAAACGGATATTTCCGCAAACATTTTTGATTCGAAAATTTTCACGAAAACAATACTTTCCCTTTGTATTACATACGGGGGAAAGTAAAAATTTAGAATTTCGATGCAAACTAAAAGGTATCTGTATGTGTGGCAAACTGGCAAAGGGCCGATGATGTCGATGTGTATGTCGGTGAAACGGTCGTCAGGATCCGGAAAAGTAGCTATTGCTACTACCTCTTCGATCACGTAGTAGACGTGGAGCCAAAAACACGATCAACAACAAGCCAATAGTGCTACCGATGTCAACGTGCAATTCCGCTGCACGGCAAACCACGTACGCGTTTTCTGCGCCGGCAAACACCCGTCGTTCGACTGCCCGGATACACAAGCTGAGAGCAGAAAATGCTTAAACTGCAAAGGAGACCACCCGGCTTACTCCAGCAAGTGCAAAAAACACCCGACGAACATCAAGAAAACGAGAGAGGAAGAAAACAGGAGGAAGTTAGAAGCCTGCGTGAAGGAACAAGCTTCGCACAAAGAGCTAAGAACAATGTAGAGCCGCCAAAACAATCTGGAAATTTTAACCTCAAAAATTGTTCGAAACATGCTGACCCAACTCCGGAAAAACAAAGAAATATAACACGTCGGGGTCACCATTTGTAGTGTCGTAGTCGCCGTTCAATAAAGGTAAAATAGGAGTCTTGCACGAAAACGACTTTTTATTTCATTTTGTGATTTTTCATTTTTAATAATAATACATTTTTTTATTATGCCATTTCCATGGCTACGCCTGGCGGGCCACCGCCTATCCGATTTATCCTGCTGTGCACCACACCACAATCACCCTCTCCTCTCTACTCCATCTCCTCTCTATCATATATCTCGGCACTCTTCCATACACCTGCCACCTCCCATACATATCATTGTACTCACTTCTCTCGATACGCCCTTACCTTTCCTGATTTTCCACCTCCTTCTCTTTCCCCTTCACCCCATTCTCTAGGCATTCCATTACTTTCGCCTCCGACAACCCTACCCTCTCATACATTTTCTTCCTATCCCCACTCCATCTACCCCACACACGTTCGTCACCCATACATCCTTCACCAATCTCTCTTCCTCCAGTTCCCACAATCTCATCTTATACCTCACCACTCTCACCATTGCCTCGCACTCTAAACTCTCCCTATTAGTCTCCTAAAGCACTATGTAGCTGGGCGTGGACCTTCCCACCCCCAACATGTGCTTCAGGAACCACATCGGTTCCCTCTCTATACACTCATACTCTTTCGTTCCTCACACTTCCACTGTATACATAAGTACCGATCTCACACACGCATCAAATATTTTACATGCCACTCTCACATTAATTCTCATCCACTTCCCCGACTTTCCCCAAACCATCCCCCACGCTTTTCTAGCCTTACTCTGCACTCATTTCACATGCTTTTCATACCCTCCCGTCCCTTTGAACATAAACCCTAAATACTTAAAACTTTTTACCCTCTCAATAACCACCCCCTTCCACTCCAATTCTTTCACCTTTCCCTCCCTCCCATTATTTCTGAACTTCACCCACTTCGTTTTTTCCACATTTACACTCATCCCTACCTTATCCATGAACCTTTCTGCTCTTTCCAACATGTCTTTCATCCCTTCATGCAATTAACACCATATCATCCGCATACGCTAACATCCATACCCCCCTCCCCCCGCCTGCCATTTTCTCATCACCTCTTCGAATTCACTCATGTATATGTTAAACAACATCGGGCTCAGCGGGCACCCCTGCCTGAGTCCCTCCCAAGTCCTGAAACATTCTGACACATCCGTCCCCACTTTCGCCATCACCCACTCAACCATCCCCTCACTCACCCCTTTCCTCCTCAAGCACTCTATCAGACTCACCCCTCTCCTCCTCAAGCACTCTATCAGACTCACCCCTTTCCTCCTCAAGCACTCTATCAGACTTACCCCTCTCCTCCTCAAGCACTCGAGCAGACTCACCCTCGGTATGGAGTCATATGCTGCCTTTACATCTAGGAATACCGCATATACACATCCTTTTTGTTTCATCACTCTCTCCACCATTCGCGCCAGGGTAAAGACCTGCTCCCTCGTCCCCCTACCCCTTTTAAACCCCTCCTGCGTCACTGGCAGTATCCCCTTCTCCTCTACCTCCACCTCCATCCGATTCCTCACTGTCATCATTGCCAGCTTGTACCCAATACTTGTTATAGTTACTCCTCTATAACTCCTCGCATCCTTCTCATCCCCTCGTTTATACACCAGGCACATCATCCCCACCCTCCACGCCTCCGGTAAGCTCACCTCCTCCCTCCACATCTGATTCAATAGCTCTCTGAATTTCTTCTTCCCCTTTTCCCCAATCTCCTTCCACATCTCCGCTTTGAGACCATCCCTCCCTACCGCCTTTCCACTCTTCACTTCCTTGAAGACCCTCTCCACCTATTCCTCCGTGAACTCTTCCCCTCTGTCTCCACGCCTGTCTTCTCCAACCCCTCCTGGTACTCCGCTTCCTTCCCTGCATTTCCTTGTCCAGCATAAAGTAAAATGTCGAGTTTAGAAAAACCAGAAAATTTGGTATGGTCGACCAAACCAAGTTTTCAGGTTTTTCTTAACTCGAAATTTACCTTCATGCTTAATCAAGGATTGGAATCACGCTTTAATAGCTTCAAATTGAACTCATTAAAAAAACAACGAATGTATTCGTGGTAAATTTAGCAAGTACGAATATAGAAGAGTAAATCGAAATCAAATCGATTTTTATCAATTTATAAGATAATAAATTTCTTCAACTGTTTGTCAGTTTTTAAGTAAATACGTGCACAACAGGCTAAAAAACCTATGGTCAATAGCCAATGTATAGACATATTTTGTTACTTTTAAGTTACTGTATTATATTTAGAATAATTGTTTAAAAGTCTATAAATCAAGATGTTCTATGTATATAATTGCTTAAATTTACTAATTTTACCACATATTTATTTTTGTAAAAACCTAATTGTATTTGATTTATATTTGCATACATCGGAATATGTATACTTCAAATCACGACATCCTTGTATACAGAGAGTTTTATGTAACACCGAACATGTTCATCCAATACAATTTGACACCTTTACTTTTGAGGTTATGTTTAAATTAGGTTGCCTATATGACCATTAAAAATTGTAGCCAATCAATCGCAATTAATGCCTCAACTTGTACACACAGGGAGATTTTCTTTCAAGTATACATGCCCCAATTACACCGTATATGTCGTAAATCTTTAGATACTCGTTGTTAAAATAAAATCAATTTGAAACTTGAAATGAGCGTGTTCCACTCCCAGACTAAGCATGAAGTAAAATTTCGAGTTTAGAAAAGCCTTAAAATTTGGTTTGGTCGCGTAGCGCGAAGCGCGGAGCGGCCAAACCAAATTTTCAGGCTTTTCTAAACTCGAAATTTTACTTTATGCGCCACCGATACAAAACACTGACATATTACGAAGTTGAAAACACACCGCTAAACTTTACATTGAATCAGTGTTTTGTACCGGTGGCGCATGAAGTAAAATTTCGAGTTTAGAAAAGCCTGAAAATTTGGTTTGGCCGCTCCGCGCTTCGCGCTACGCGACCAAACCAAATTTTCAGGCTTTTCTAAACTCGAAATTTTACTTCATGCTTATCCTGGGAGTGGAAAACACTCGTATAGAGTTTCAAATTAAATTCTTTTAACAAATATACTTAAAAGAAAAATTCTCGTTATGAAAATGTTCGGTGTTAAATAAAACTCTCTGTATATATCTACAAAAAATGTTCTAATATATTTGAAATTTGAATAATTCCGTTGACACAACCGCTAAAACGAGTCGTGTTTAGTTATTGCATAAATTATAAAATGAAGACGAGTAAGAGACGCGGCCAGTTAGCCGGTTTGCGTGTACGGTGAGTTTATTGTTCGCCATTAACATTCCCATAGCATTTAACCTTTGCCGTCAGTTGCACGGGGCTCTTTCATAAAATTTATTATTTATGGACAGTGATCCGCGCAACGTTTCTAACTCAAACCGACCATTATTTATCGTTGTGTTTGGATCGGTATTTTATATTATATATGGACATGCACTCGCTGATTTATCACAAACGAATTTAATACTTAATTTCAAAGGGTTTTCAGCAAAAATACACTTCCTCTATCTGAAAATAAGTGACATATCACGAATAAATACAGTGCGTTCCAGAGGAAATGTAAGGCTGATATTTTTGAAATAATTTTTGATCTTCACTTGACATCAGACAAGTTTACCAAACACAGTAATTATCGGGATATCTATACTTAAAAAAACTCTTGAATATTATTTATATCATTATTTTTAATTTTACTTAAAACTAGTAGTCATAACTTCTTCTCCAAAGCATTCGATAGAGCCAATCATCGTCATTTAATTGATAAACTCAGAGGATTAGAATTTCACGCAACTGTTGTTAAGTGGATCGACTCATTTTTAACAGGCAGGTCTCAGTCAGTGCGAATAGGTAACATTACGTCTAAATTTATACCAGTTTATTCTGGTGTCCCCCAGGGCACGCACTGTGGGCCTATTATTTTCCTGCTTTTTATTAATGATCTGAGCGACCTGTTTAAAGACTGTAAATATTTGTTTTTTGCAGACGACCTTAAACTATATAAACGTATTGTCTGTCAGGGAGATCAGATTATAATTCAGAACAATATTAACACCTTGATTGATTGGTATAAACGTAATGATCTCGACCTTAATATAAATAAATGTAAACATATAGTATTTTCTAGAAGAAATACCAATTTAAACTGCACATACTATATGAAAGGGTTAAGTTTGGACGAGGTTGGCAGTATTAAAGATTTAGGGATTGTTTTTGATTCAAAGCTAAATTTTAGAGAACACATCGAAATAATCACTCGGAAAGCTATGAGAATCCTAGGATTCATCTTCAGAAATAGCTATATGTTTAATGTATCAACTATTAAAATTTTATATTGCTCGTTGGTAAGGTCACAATTAGAATATGGTAGTATTGTCTGGTCCCCCTCTTACGTTACTCAAATTTCAGAAATTGAATGTGTGCAACAAAAATTTATAAAAATGATTTCGTTCAAATTAGGTTTCATTGATCCCAGCAAATATTACTTAATCTTAAATGAATTAAATCTCAAGACATTACAGTCTCGAAGACTTGAATTAGAGCTATGTTTCTTCCACAAATTACTCTCAGGAAATATACAATGTTCGGAGCTTCTAGGTTTGGTCAATTTTAATGTGAATCCTTATTGTACAAAATTTAGGAATTTTGCATTATTTAAGCTTGGCATTAATAAAACTAATTATACTTTTAATAGTCCGCTTAATAGACTATTAAGAACTTGTAATCAGCTTAATAATGATTCACGTTTTAATTCAATTGGTAGCGAATTTAGTTTATTTAAACGAAATTTAAAATTATTGATTTAGTTGAATTAATTTTAGTAATTTTTGTTATGTTTATTATAATTTTAATTATGGGCATTTATATTCAAAAAAATTTGTTTTATGTTGATCTGACTTATTGATTTGTAGTATTATTTTTAATTGTTTAGTTAGTTAGAGGTGATATTACTTGTACATTTTATGTATTTAATTTTGAAATTGGGGATAATCCCGTCAATAAACGATTTATTTATTTATAACTAAGGAGCTTTAGAAAAGCCTTAAAATTTGGTCCGCAGAGCAGAGCGACCAAACCAAATTTTCAGGCTTTTCTAAACTCAAACCTTTACTTCATGCGCCACGCGTATTAAACACTAAAAACACTGAAATGTGAACAAGTAAATTTCACGTAAAATCAGCGTTTTGTACGCGTGGCGCATGAAGTAAAATTTCGAGTTTAGAAAAGCCTGAAAATTTGGTTTAGTCGCTCCGCGCTTCGCGCTACGCGACCAAACCAAATTTTCAGGCTTTTCTAAACTCGAAATTTTACTTCATGCTTCACCTGGGAGTGGCAAACACTCGTTTGAAGCTTTAATTTGAACTCTTTGTAAAAACAACGAACTTGAAGATTTACAGCTTATACAGCAGGGGTGTTCAACCTTTTGTAATACGCGAGATACTTTTGCATACCAAGTTACTTGGCGATCGACAGGTTTATAGATATTAAAAACAAATAAAAAATAGTATATAAAGAGCTTTATTTTATAGGTATACCTTAAAATTTATTCTGAATTGCTCGAATTTTGATTGCGCGAGATTTGGCTAAAATATAATAAACATGAGCAGTATATTTCCAACTTCACATTATGGTTAGAGTTTTATACGCGTGGCGCATGAAGTAAAATTTCGAGTTTAGAAAAGCCCAGAAAATTTGTCTCGGGTCGCTGCGCGACCCTCGACAAATTTTCACGGGGCTTTTCTAAACTCGAAATTTTACTTCATGCTTAGTCTGGGAGTGGAAAACACATGTTCCACAGCCCTTAGAACCTTTACTGACAATACCGTTTTCTTAAAGAAAATGCGAAACTAATACAGACTAGTTATTTTCATAATCCTTACAAGTTTTGTTAATTTTCTTGTTGAGTTTTTTTTTTTCAATTCGGTGTTATCAGTACAGGTTCTAAGGGCTGTGGAACATGTGTTTTCCACTCCCAGACTAAGCATGAAGTGAAATTTCGAGTTTAGAAAAGCCTGAAAATTTGGCTCGGGCGCGTAGCGAAGCGGAGCGACCGAGCCAAATTAGGCTTTTCTAAACTCGAAATTTTACTTCATGCGCCACGCTATAAGACGCTGATTTCAAGCGAAGTTTGCATAATATTTCAGTGCTTTCAGTGTTTAATACGCGTGGCGCATGAAGTAAAATTTCGAGTTTAGAAAAGCCCAGAAAATTTGTCTCGGGTCGCTGCGCGACCCTCGACAAATTTTCACGGGGCTTTTCTAAACTCGAAATTTTACTTCATGCTTAGTCTGGGAGTGGAAAACACTTGGGAAAGGTAAATCTTTAAATTCTAATAATTATCCACGTAACGTTTTTAATGAATTTTACCCCTAAAACAACGATATCATGATTTCCCGGTGAATTATCGGTAAACCGGTTTAGATTCACTAATTTATTGAATCACTGGTAATTTACAATTCTTAATAAGTATATAAAAAATTGAACGAATTAAATGAAAGCGTATTTAATAATTAATCAATAAGTCTAAAAAAATTAAATTATTTAGCGTTCATTTTAAAGTTTTAAACGAGTGTTTTCTACTCCCAGACAAAGCATGAAGTAAAATTTCGAGTTTAGAAAAGCCCCGTGAAAATTTGTCGAGGGTCGCGCAGCGACCCGAGACAAATTTTCTGGGCTTTTCTAAACTCGAAATTTTACTTCATGCGCCACGCGTATAAAACTCTAACCATATTGTGAAGTTGGAAATATATTGCTCATGTTTATTATATTTTAACCAAATCTCGCGCAATCAAAATTGAGCAATTCAGAATAAATTTTAAGGTATACCTATAAAAAAAGCTCGTTATATACTATTTTTTATTTGTTTTTAATATCTATAAACCTGTCGATCGCCAAATAACTTGGTATGCAAAAGTATCTCGCGTATTACAAAAGGGCGACTAGACCAAAATCTCTAAAATCTTCCGATTTCTATCTCTTTCCAAAAATGTTTAAGGGTAAGGGGAAAGAGACCGAGCACTCAAGGGGTGATTCATTATGAACACCAACGCCTGAGCGTTTTGGATTTGGACGCGTAGCGTCCAAATCCAAACTCAGGCTTTTCTAAACTCGAAATTTTACTTCATGCGCCACGAGTACAAAACGCTGATTTAGTGGGAAGTTTTAAATTTGGACGCTCGCGATTTATGGCGCCTAACTAGGGGCCACAGCTTTAGCCTGGTATCACGTTGGGCACCAAAACACCTCAAATTTCAAGTATTTTTAAACAAGTGTTTTCCACTCCCACGTTAAGCATGAAGTAATATTTCGAGTTTAGAAAAGCCCGAGGCTTTGGATTTGGAAGCGTAGGGTCCAAATCCAAACTCATTTATTTCTAAACTTGAAATTTTAGTTCATGCGCCACGCGTACGAAACACTGATTCAGTGTGAAGTTTTCAACGTTTACACACGCAATTTTTGGCGCCCAACAAGGGCCCAGCGTTAGCCTGGCCCCACGTTGGGCGCCAAGAAACCTCAAATCTATGCAAGTATTGGCATGAAGCACGAGCGTCAAAATCCAAACACAATCTTTTCTAAACTTGAAATTTTACTTCATGCGCCACGCGTACGTAACACTGATTCAGTGTGAAGTTTTCAACTTTTACACTCGCATATTTTGGCGCCCAACAAGCGCCCATCGTAGGCATGGCCCCACTTTGGGCGCAAAAAAACCTCAAATCTTATATAATAATAATAAATATAATAATAATAAGTATTTATTGCCCAACAGGAAATTTCCCAATTACAAGACAATGATAATACAATAAACAATGTATGTATGTACATAAATAAATTAAAATCTAAACAATATGAAAACGCTCGTGAGTGTGACAGCTATTTGACAGATTGTTCATCAACGATTTAACAGAGTCGTGCAGAATATCACAACAGGGTGGTAATTTATTACACATGCATGACATGATAACAATAGGAGATTTTAATCTCACGTTAGTCCTATGGTTTGGGATGCTAAACATAGGTTTTTGCCTGCTGCAAAAAACTGGAATATGCAGCCCAATCTGATTTAATGTATGAAGCATGAGCGTTCAAATCCAGACTCAATTTTTTCTAAACTTGAAATTTTAGTTCATGCGCCACGCGTACGAAACACTGATTTAGTGTAAAGTTTTAAATTTTTACACTCGCAATTTTTGGCGCCCAACAAGGGCCCAGCGTTAGCTTGGCCCCACGCTGGGCGCCAGAAAAACCTCAAATCGATGCAAGTATTGGACAATTTCTAGATGATTAAAAACACACGTACACTGTTAGATTCCGATCATTTCATTACTAGGAGACATCACGTATCTATTTAATCACCTCGTTATTAATAACATCGATCACGTCCTATATTTATTTTTGGAGATTTGCGTGAGTGCATTAGATATTCTAAACCCTAAACATCCCTTATGTAATACGGATGTGTTTATTACGGTGCACCCGCCAGTACACGTGCAACCCTAATTATGAATTCAAGGGACAGATCTTCCGATTGTACTTCAAATCTAATTATTAATTCAAAGGGAAGATCTTCCAAATTTTAACTTGATTATAAATTCAAAGGGCATAGCTTCCAGGTACCTCAAACTCAATGTGAACGTGACAAGAAGGGTACCACCCTTCGGACACGCCCACATCAAAAACTTTAAAGCTGATTGATAAATACATGTCTCCACCTCCAGTTTCTAACATCTCTTCCCAATAGAAATTAAGCTATCAAAACTTACTTTTCATTTAAAACTAAAGAACAGAGCAAGTTTAAGTCAGTGTTAAGTCAGTAATCGAGTCTAGCTATTTCCAGTTAACAATCGTGTCGCACTATTTCCTAAAAGTCAAACTCCGCGATAAACGTCTAAGTACTAGTTCCAAACAAAGTGACTTCAACTTGTTCCGAACTATATTACTGTTAATCCGAGTATTACGCAAAGAATTCGTTGTAAACTGTTATTTGTGATTGTGAATATATATTGGTTAGTTAAGTGAACTACTGTGTTTAATTTCGACGTGTCAACATCCCAGGAACACAACAACACCTTTTAAGATGTTGGGCAATTTGTAGATGACAAAGAATTACTAGTGTGGGACAATTTGTAGATAACAAAGAACTTACTTCTGACCTTAAGTTAAGGTTTAGTAAAAACATCGTAATATTTTAAAGTAATCTTGTTTGGAAAATTATAAATAAATCATGAATTATTAAATCAACTCCAGAAACATTAATTTTGACAGATATAAACGTTTTAAGATCCTGAAGTTAGAATTAAAATATCTTAACTGGTTTTTCTGAACGAATTAACGAAGCAATAACGACTGATATTGGTTTGTTTACTAATTTTGTTAGACAGAAATTCCTTTCTCTACATGCATTTTCTTTTATTTTCGTATCTCGGATTTTTTTAATTCCTCGTCCTATTGTTCCCGTTCATTAGAGACAACAGTTGGGAGTTTAATGCCAACTGTTGGGGAATTCTCTAATGACCGGATTGTTAATCGTGAACGTGTTTGGGATTTTTGCAATCTGATATTGGTTTGTTTACTAATTTTGTTAGACAGAAATTCCTTTCTCTACATGCATTTTCTTTTATTTCCGTATCTCGGTTTTTTTTAAATCCTTGTCCTATTGGGCCCGTTCATTAGAGACAACAATTGGAAGTTTAATGCCAACTGTTGGGGAATTTTCTAATGACCGGATTGTTAATCGTGAACGTGTTTGGGATTTTTGCAATCTGATATTGGTTTGTTTACTAATTTTGTTAGACAGAAATTCCTTTCTCTACATGCATTTTCTTTTATTTCCGTATCTCGGTTTTTTTAAATCCTTGTCCTATTGTTCCCGTTCATTAGAGACAACAATTGGAAGTTTAATGCCAACTGTTGGGGAATTTTCTAATGACCGGATTGTTAATCGTGAACGTGTTTGGGATTTTTGCAATCGTACGAAATAGACCGACCGAAGTACCCTTCATTAGATACCAGCATACATCACAAACAAATCCAAACATGTTGAACATTTTGATGAACGGGCCTATTGTTCTTGCAACGATCGAACATTTTGCTCAATGTTGCCTTTTTTCGGAATAGTAATAGACGAATTCAAGATTAAACAACAAAAATATTTTTGTTCATTCGTGACTAAACTGCATATATCACTAATGTAATGAAATCTTTCACCGAATCAGACTTTGTAGCTATGTATTTATCTTGCGAAAGTATGTAATTGGCATTAATTAAGTTTGAAATCGACTCGCCCCACATAAACAATAATAAATTTGCATTTTAGAGAAATACGACCGAATTGGATTAACTGGAATTATGGAGATGCCGAGATCTGCATAACGGCTTTTCCTCTTATCAGTTCCTGTTCTCTCAATTTTTATCAAATTATGCTAAACTAGAAAATTGTTGACCAACAAACCTGACACACATTAGACCTCTGTACAACATGTAGGAAAACGATAATTATACGACTACGGACAATGAAAAAAATAAATATAATCATAATAGAACATCTTACAACAAATCAACAAACTGTATTTATTGCTAAAATAAAAGCTAGAAATTTCGAAATTAGTAATATAATACCCGGTATTATAAAACGTTGTATTCCCTAAATAAAATTTACTTTGGGAATAAATTAATTTATTCCAAAGATTTCAGTATTATAAATACAAAATAATTTTATTTGGCTAATAAATCTCCCCAGTAAATTATTTGTTTGTTTTTCTACCAAGAAAATTTTATTCTCTAAATAATTAGACAGTTAAAAGTCAAAAGTGTATTATATTATTATAATTACTTTAGATTCTACTACTTGAATTTATTAATTTTATTACGGGTATCATGTCTACTAGGGTGGTCCTTATTTTTCAATGTCGGATTTTTGGGTGCAGGACCCCCTGAAACTGTTCTTTTTACTGAAAAAATAGTATTCTTCAAGTTTCAAGTCGAAAAATAAATATTAACCCGTGCCGCAATGCGATTGAAAAAGTTGAAAACGCACAATTAGGAAGGAAATTTGTGTTTTTTATTTTTATTTTTAAATCAATAATGATGATACACTATTGAATGATTATATATAAGTGAAATTAATTAAAATTCAATAAATATTGGTAATTGTTATATTTCTATATTTAAAAAATAATTGTATAAAACATTTTCACCATTACTCGTCGAATAGTGCATTCATTGCTTTTTTCGTGCACTAGGGATATTTCTTCCTATATTTCTGTACAACCTACAACAAAACAATCGAATGTTAAATCCTGAATTCGAGGTACCCCTTCTTAAGTTTCACTTACTTGAAGAATATACTGTTTTTTGGAATTCGTTTTTGGTAAAAGATTTGTTGAATTCTTCCATCAATTTGACTCCCCTTTCAGCAAAATCGTTAACTACATCAATAGAACTTATTATTTGTTTCCCTTTCATATAACCGTCGTTATGAAACCACTGAGTGGCATCAGTTAGGAGAAATGAAGTATCCATATTAAAACGTTTAAATAAATTCAAGGAAGTTTTAGTTATTAAATCACTTGGTAAATTAGATAGTTCTGTATAAGATAATAAATATTTTTTCGAAGAAGAAATTTTGTCTTCGATGTCTTTTATTTGATCATCATTCAAGTATTCGCGAATTTTTTCAGCCATTCTCTGTTTTTCTTCGAGTGGTACGTTTTCATCAAACAGAGCAAAGAGGATCGGTTCATCTGTCAGATACCAAAGACGATTTATTATTTTTTTAAACAAGCTTCTGCAATATCAGCATCCTTTTCTATGTATTTCTTCAGTGTCTTGAGTAGTGAAATGTCATTCCATGGGGCTTCTGTTGTTTTATTTGCAGTAAACCAAGGCTTAATATAATTTACTACAATAAAACCGCATATCCTAATTAAGGCCTTTTCCTCATGTTGTGTTAGGGTGAATTCACCTCGCAATAAAAATATTTTCAATGAATATATCGCTTTGCTCATCCACCTTGCCTGATGATATGCGCCTGGTGGACGTATTCTATTTCCGTTAGAAAGAGTTCCTCCCAAAAGGATTACGGTGAGTTCTAAGAACTCTTTATAGTCATCGCAGCCTGTTGTTCATCCTTGAGTTTTGTGATGCAGAAATGGAGAATTTCATCGCGTTTTTCATCAATAAGTTTTACCAGCTCCATGCAGGAGTCGCAGTTCGATATATTACTGGAATTGATTTTTGGAAAACATGCTCTGAATTTCTTGAATAATGGAATATCGGGGCCAGTTGAAGAAAATAATTTCGTTGTCGAAATAGCCGCCTGTAAAATCAATTCGAAAATATGATGACGGCAGGCTAAAAACAGTATATCACGTCCTAATTTAATTTCCAACAGTGCACAAGCTCCATTAATTCTGCCAGTATTAGAAGCTGTGGTATTGAACACAAATGCCTGGACTATTTCTTGTAATGACCAGTTTTCCAATGTATCAAAAACTGCTCTAGCAATTTCTTGACCCGTTCCTGAAGGAATCTGCGGAACTCCTAATAGCTGCTCCATTATTGGTGTTTTTACTATAACAGGTAGCCGGTCCACTTTTTCAATCCCAGTGACATTTGGAAGTAATTTTGTATCCCAATGCACTATAGCATAATCGACTTTCAATTCTAAGAAATCTGCTTGAATTTTGTTCGCAGTCTCTTCGCGAATTCGCTGCCGTTCTCTTCTTATTGATGCTCGATTTATAATGTAATCCATCGGGTTTAACGACAAACTTTCCACGCATGCACTTAATATATGAACCGCATCTCGATCACTTACTTTGCATTTATCCAAGGCTGCTGATAGTCTTTCAGTCATAATTGATATTTTCGCTCTTTGAACAACAGTCCTAGGAGAAACTTGGGAGAGATTATAATGTTTGTTGGATACACTAGGACCAGGAAAATTGGTGACGCCAGAAATTCCCATCCGGAGATCTTTTTTATTCGAAACACTTTCTGGATCGGTATTTTCTAAATCTGAACTCAAAAAGGTGGAAGTCTGAACTGAAATGTGATATAATTTTAATGAAGATTATTTAGATCAAATACGTAATTTTGTTTAACTCACCTAATGTTAGATTTTCCATTTCTGCTTTACCTTTCCGCTTTTTTAGTTCTTCCCTTTCTTCTCTTTCGGCTTTTCTTTTTCCTGATGTCGTTACTTTTAAATCAATCGCAAGCATACTACCTTCTCTGTTCGGTTTTATAATGATAATAATGCTTTATTTCTCAACAGAATTACTTCCAATTACAGAGAAATGTATAATGATATCTAAAATATAGCGTAACTATTACTAATAATAATACTTATAAAGGAAACATGGAAAATTTGGAGTGTATAAATCTTGAATTACGGATATATATATATATATATATATATATATATATATATATATATATATATATATAAGGTTGTGCGCTATAGATAATTACTTATAAAAATGCATTCCTGATTAGCTGGGGCGTTACATTGAATATATCAATATTTGGGTTATTATTGCAATTTCGAATGATTCGAACTAAAGGAGCAAGCAAGCAAAAACGCTTTGTCCTCTTCAATAATTATCAAGTCCAAAGCATTTGCATGGGCAATATCAAACAAATTATTCAAATTTTCTTCAAACGTTTTTACATTGTTTTTATGTGTTTCACTGATTCGTTTGCAGCTTTTTTCTAAATTTCTCCAAGTTTCATATAATTTCTTCAATTTTTTAACACAATCACTTCGATCTTTTGTTGGAATCCGAGCTTTCTTCCAAAAAATTAAACACTCATCGATAACTAAATTCGCAGCATCCGATATATTTAATTTCACTACTCGCATGTTATAAAATAAAACACTCAAACAATCTTTCTGTGAAGGGAGTTTGCTACCAAGAATTTGATTTTTCACTGTACCGATTAAATATATTTTAGATCGCGGCATTTTGAAGAAATACAAAACACATTACCGAATTTGAGAAAAGTAAAACAATTACAACACAAACGTATTAAACAGCTGGTATGTTTTCAGTGCGGGAAAATCTAGAACTACATTCCAACAGCTGACTACTTTTTGGCAGCCATGTTGCATTTTAATTATTTATACATACATTTATTCATTATTAATACATCTTCCTACAATATATGTTATGTATAAAACGATAATTTCCTGTATAAATCTGACTAAAAACGTGAGTTGGCTGTACACTACCACGGAGTATTAGTCTCCTTAACTATACTCTGTGGAAAAATCATAAGCAAATTTAATCGCTTTGCGGCACGGTTTAAACTTATTTTATTGACTTTGGGAACACCGTTTTTTCATTAAAAAGACAATTTCAGCCGGTCCTGCAAAACAAATCGACATTTTTTTTTCACAATAGTAACTAAGGACCACCCTAATGTCTACCATATCATCCGTGTCAGATTTAAGTTCGCTCATAGTATCTTCCCTGACAGTGATTAATTCGAACCACAAGACATTCTAAGAAGTCGAAGACCTAGAGTTTTTCAAACCAGACCTAACCAGGGATTTTTATACTTATGCATACGCTTTTTTAAAATTAGTTCCAATTAAAGTTTTAAACGAGTGTTTTCCACTCCCAGAAAATATATTAAAACCTAATTATTTATTGTTAACACTGAACATCGTTAATAACAGACTAAATATCTGATTAAAGATGTATTTGTATGATTTTGAACTTTACTTTAAATCAGTTTTTAATACGCGTGGCGCATGAAGTGAAATTTCGAGTTTAGAAAAGCCCCGCGAAAATTTGTCTCGGGTCGCTGCGCGACCCTCGACAAATTTTCTACGCGGGGCTTTTCTAAACTCGAAATTTTACTTCATGCTTAGTCTGGGAGTGGAAACACTCGTTCAAAACTTCAAATTGAACTCTATTATTAAATCGACGAATGCCTGAAAATTACGCAAATAAAAAATTTACTGAAAATCATTAAAACCGGGAAAGTCAGAGAAAAGTCATGGTATTTTATTCAAATTGAACAAAACACTGACAAAAAAGCCATATGATATTATTAAATTTGTTCAAATTAACAAGCATCATAAATTATAAAACACGTAAAAATTTATAGAACTAACTTAAATATTGACAAAAACAATTTAAAAAACTGGGGGTTTCCCACAGAAGAAAGTTATATTAAAAGGTCAGAGAAAGAAATCTTGAATCAGGTAAATGTTGGAAAACTTTAATATTTCAGTTTGTGGCTACCATGTCAGTTTTACCTTAAATAATGTTAAACAAAATTTCGAAAACTAGTTTATTATCTTTAAAAACATTTTCAGTCATTTAATGTTCTTATCAAAGCAAACAGTTAAAAGTTTCGAAAGAGGGTTTCCACTCCCAGACTAAGCATGAAGTAAAATTTCGAGTTTAGAAAAGCCCCGCGTAGAAAATTTGTCGAGGGTCGCGCAGCGACCCGAGACAAATTTTCACGGGGCTTTTCTAAACTCGAAATTTTACTTCATGCGCCACGCGTATTAACACTGAAAGCACTGAAATATTGTGAACAAGTAAACTTTGCTTGAAATCAGTGTCTTATACGCGTGGCGCATGAAGTAAAATTTCGAGTTTAGAAAAGCCTGAAAATTTGGTTTGGCCGCTCCGCGCTTCGCGCTACGCGACCAAACCAAATTTTCAGGCTTTTCTAAACTCGAAATTTTACTTCATGCTTAGCCTGGGAGTGGAAAACACTCGTTTAAACTTCAAATTGACCTCTTAAAAAAAAAAAACAACGAATAAACAAGTAAAATTTCGAGTTTAGAAAAGCCTGAAAATTTGGTTTGGTCGATCTAGGTATACATATGCACACGCTAAGAATTTACTTTAAAGCTTAAAACGAGTGTTTTTCACTCCCAGACTAAGCATGAAGTAAAATTTTGAGTTTAGAAAAGCCCCGCGTAGAAAATTTGTCGAGGGTCGCTGCGCGACCCGAGACAAATTTTCACGGGGCTTTTCTAAACTCGAAATTTTACTTCATGCGCCACGCGTATAAAACAGTGATTTAACGAGAAATTTAAAAATACACAAAACACATTTTTCATGTTAATCCTCACAATTAATTCGAATTATTTTTGACGATTCAAATCCTCTTGTAAGTATTCGAATCCTTCTGTAAGTATTTGAATCCTTTTATAAATATTCGAATCCTGTTATGAGGATTCGAATCACCTGCATTTGGATTC
Organism: Philonthus cognatus; assembly: GCA_932526585.2. NCBI lineage: Eukaryota > Metazoa > Arthropoda > Insecta > Coleoptera > Staphylinidae > Philonthus > Philonthus cognatus. Next base: position 178,600,899 of record OW052241.1, read on the forward strand.
GAATACGAATCCTCTTAAAAAAATATAACTAATCTAGATCACGAATCCAGTTTAACTAAAGTGTTCGAATGCCTCTTTTGAGTTCTATTCCATTCTATTCTATTTTATTCTCTTCTCTTCTCTTCTCTTCTCTTCTCTTTTCTTTTCTTCTCTTCTCTTCTCTTCTCTTCTCTTCTCTTCTCTTCTCTTCTCTTCTCTCTTCTCTTCTCTTCTCTTCTCTTCTCTTTTATGCTTTACCTCCGCGTGGTTCCTCAAGGAACCCACTCCGGCCCAACATTTTTTGCACCTTTTGTAAATGCAACTGTTAACGAGTATTTCCACTCCCAGACTAAGCATGAAGTAAAATTTCGAGTTTAGAAAAGCCCCGCGTAGAAAATTTGTCGAGGGTCGAGACAAATTTTCACGGGGCTTTTCGAAACTCGAAATTTTACTTCATGCGCCACGCGTATAAAACAGTGATTTAATGAGAAATTTAAAAATACACAAAACACATTTATCATGTTAATCCTAACAATTAATTCGAATTATTTTTGACGATTCAAATCCTTTTGTAAGTATTCGAATCCTTCTGTAAGTATTTGAATCCTTTTATAAATATTCGAATCCTTTTATGAGGATTCGAATCACCCGCATTTCTATTCGAATACGAATCCTCTTAAAGAAATGTAACGAATCCAGATCACGAATCAAGTTTAACTAAAGTATTCGAGTGCCTCTTTTTAGTTCTATTCTATTGTATTCTATTGTAATCTATTGTATTCTATTGTATTCTATTCTATTCTATTCTACAAACTTAATACTGTTATAAACATCAAACGTTCATAGCCTAAGTAAACTGAAACAGTTTCAGAAATTCCTCCGCGTGCGTTAATACAGGCCCTCATTCTTTTTTTAAAATGATTTACCGTAAATCGCAACACTTCCTCAGGAATAGCAGCCCAGGCGGCCCTTAAAGAACGCTTTAGGTCTTCAACATTGGCATGACGTTTTGCACAACCCGCTGCCTCTAGAATAGCTCATATAGCGTAATCCATTGGATTCAAGTCTGGTGAATATGAAGGCCAATCTTCAGCTGCAATAAAGTCTGGAAAATGTTCTCGAATCCAAGCAATAGAGTCATTCGCTGTATGGGGCCTTGCTGAGTCTTGCTGGAAAGTCCACCGACGGTTTCTAAAATGTTGACGTGCCCATGGTGCTACCACGGCCTCCAACACGTCCCTACGATATATTTCTGCGATCATCCTAATGCCTTGGTCGATAAACACCAAAGGTGTTTTTCCATCCGCTGTAATTCCTGCCCAGACCATTACTGACGAAGGATGGGCTGACTTAAAAACATGTCTACCCTTATCATTAGCATCTTCTATAGTGCGAGAAATTATTCGAGAATTTTGTTTATTACATTTTTCATCTATAGTAAAAACTTTCTCATCTGTAAATAAGACCGAACTGTGCCAATTTCCAACAGCGCGCCGAAGCAATCTTCTACACTTTATTACCCTGTTAACTGTTGTATTTGCAGGCAGTAAATGGACTTTCTGTCTTTTATAACACATCAACAATTGTCCGAACTCACTGACTATAGAGGCTTCTACTTCGTTATACATTGTTGAACATAAATAAAACACTGTTTATCACTTTGTTTGTATAACAATTGGTTTATTTGGTGACTATAGTTTCGATACTACACGTATCATTATCAAACCGTTAGTAACAAAAAACTACAAAGGAACATTATTTATATTTGCAAATTTTCTAATAACAGCGTTAAAGAGGGGGGTGTATTTAAGGTCAAGCTGGTCGTTAATTACGGGAATTTCCCGATTAGCGCGGGCTCTGTGAATCTCCAAAGACTCCAGGAGGTCCATCTTTCTACCCTTCTCGGCAAAGTGAATAACTGAAAGTACATCCTCGCCAAAAGAATGGTTATTTTCAATCAAATGTTTGCCGAAAGATGACTTATCAATTAATCTATGCCGAAAAGAGTAAAGATGCTCACTGAGTCTGGTCTTAAAATTACGACCAGATTGACCTATATACACTCCCTTACAATCATTACAGGCTAATTTATATATTCCTGATTTGTAAATACTTGGTATCTGAGTCTTATGATTTTTAATTTTTGTAAATGGTTTCATCGCTATATTTAATTTGTGTTTTGCTAAAATATTTTTAATTTTGTGAGTTATATTTCCAAAGTAAGTAAGGGAACGATATGTTGCTTGTGTTTTAGGTTCGATTCCGGCATATATGTATTTTCTAATAAGTTTAATTTTGTATTGATTAACTATTTTATCTACTATTGACGTAGTATAGCCATTTGAAACGGCTATACTTTTAATAATATCTATTTCTTTTTTAAATGAGGTTTCTGACAACGGTACAATAAAAGCTCGGTTTACCATGGAGTTAAAGGCAGCTAGTTTATGTTTATAGGGATGGTTGGAACAGTTAGGAATTACACGGTCTGTGAAAGTAGGTTTTCTATAAATATCAAAAGTCAGTGATTCATTAGTACGTGTTATTGAGAGGTCTAAAAATTTTATGTTATTGTTAGTTTCTGTTTCTACTGTAAATACTATATTTGGATGTAATGAGTTAATATAATCTAAAAATTGTGTTAATTGTCTATTAGTACCTACGAAAGAAGCTATTATGTCATAAAATACATGCAACATATCGTCAGAAATTATAACCTTAAAATCGAACATCTGACAGTGACATTTAAAAACCCTGATTTAAAACACAACCAGTCCCATTTACAATACTTAAACTGTCACTTTTCCATAGCTAGGCGAGATCCAGAAACAAATGGAATATATAATAGTATCGAAACTATAGTCACCAAATAAACCAATTGTTATACAAACAAAGTGATAAACAGTGTTTTATTTAATAGTCCGAACGCTCTCTCTGCTTATTCCAAGTTCCATAGCCATCTTTCGCATCGATCGTCTTGGATTTCGTCGAATTCTATCCCCGATGTTACCAATTTTTTGACGTGTAACAGCAGTTCGTGGTGGTCCGCTTCTTGCACGGTCACACAAGTTTCCTAACTCTTCGTAACGAGAAATTACTCTTTGGACTGTTTTTTTTATGAAAAGCGAATTTACGAACAATGTCATAAACACGGTTTCCGCGCTCATAAAAGCTTATAATAGCGGCACGTTGCATTTGGCGATCCATATCTTACTAATTGTTAAATGTCAACAGATTAGGGCTACTTGTTAAATACATTTCAGGTAACAAAATATTGCAAATTAATAGCAAAGGTTTTAGTACAGGGTGTTCAGGACTGTATCAAAAATTGGCGACAGAACTTAATTGTCACCCTGTATTCTAATATATTAAAAACCCAAGTTATTTTTGTCAATAATATTGTTAAAAGAATTTGATTTTTCAACAATTTAGATTTTAAAAGTGCGATTCTTTTCGCAATCTACAACAAGTTAGTCTTATAAAGACTATATCAAACACTCATTGAAACAACTACTTCCCGGGCTAATACCCCGACGGACATTGAATTATACAACAAGTGTTTGCTGTTACATACAGTAACCTACTGCAAATGTAACAATTTGGATCAAATTATTCAGGCCATCTATAGACGCGTTTCGAGATTTATCTCTCATCAGTATAGCTTTGCCATTCCCTCTAAACAATTTGACACCTTAGACTGGCGGTCACGTTACCGTTCAAACATAAGTATAAATGAGTGTTTGATATAGTCTTTGTAAGACTAACTTGTTGTAGATTGCGAAAAGAATCGCACTTTTAATGTTTGAAGTATTCTGCAACCAAGAATTTACAATTTCATTTATAATTTAGATTTTCTCATAATTTAGTGAACTATTGATTTAGAATGAGTTTTTGTTGGTCCATTGATTTCTAAAATTATTTCTTGTGGTGAAGAACGCGTGCAATTGGTTCGCAAGGTCGGATTGGTCAACGTCCTGCAATTTTTACCGAAGGAACATTTCTTCTCACAATTTCAAGTAGAATCATCCTGGCAGAACATTAACGAGGTACAAAACCGCGCAACTATCACCAATTGGCTATTTCCATTATCGCACGATGAATTGCACAATGGAAGTGATTCACATTTTTTGTTGCGTTTGTATGAAAAGATAAAAATCGCACGATTTAAATTATCTATTAGTATTTTTAATAAACTTAAAAATAAAATAGAAAATCTATTAAATTAAAATACAATCACTTGATTTGTTTTAATCATTGAAAGCGATACAAATCAGGCAATTATGCTGGTTTGATTCCATTGATTCTATTTATTTTATTATTTAACTGTTAATGATATGGATACATATGATAAATCAACCTTTATCAGTACAGATTATGTTAAACAAAATAGATTATGCTTGTTTAGAACATTCGCCTTTAACCTTTTGTCTTTTATCGATTGAACCGTATCGAATGTAAACTGGGCTAAATTCGATCCAATGTGCTCAACAACTTGTAAGGTATCCGCATGAATAAGTTTAAGTTCAAGTTTAGTGCACTGTTTCTCGTGGTACTGCAGTGTTATTTTGTGAAAATGAACTGTGCTAAACTTGATTTAGAAAAATTGTACTCGCCTAGTAAATGGTCGAAACGCTTAGGACCAGAAGAAGTAATTAAACATCACGTGAAATTTGTAACTGAAGGTAAAACATGAAACTTTTATTCACCATTTCAATTAATCATATCAAAAAATCATCAACTTGTCATGAATTATAATTATTATTCATAAAATAAAGAGTAATGTTAATCGAATTGTACTTTTCAATAAGTACACATTTGCACCTTAATTTTTTTGTTGGCTAGGCCATTCTTGCGCTCATTGCCTCATATACAAAGTTAAAGAGTGTTTTAGTTTGATAACTCAATCAAAGCTGAAAGAAACGGGAGAAACATGCAGCAAAAGTATAATTTTAACTTTCAATTCCACTTGATTTCAAGTTATTGAAATAATATTGAAGGATAAATTAAAAACTCTTGGTTTGTTTCACTATTTGTTTCTATTTACCCGACTAGTTTCGCTTTTTACGGCATTATCAAGAGTGATAATGCCGTAAAAAGCGAAACTAGTCGAGTAAATAGAAACAAATAGTGAAACAAACCAAGTGTTTTTAATTTATCCTTCAATATTATTTCAAAATGTTTCACCAAGTGAGAAATGAGAAAGTTATTCAAGAAATATCAAGTTATTGAGCTAACTTGTGAATATTGTTGAGTAAATTCAAAATTACGACAACAAAATCAAATCAAATAATAATAATAATTAGTTCTCGAGTAATTATCTTTCTAAGCACTTAAAAAAATACAAAAATGTAAACCCCGAAATTTCAAAATGATCAATTTTTGTATGTAAAAACGGCCATGTAAGAGCAAAAACAACAACATTTTTACCATTAACCCCCCTGAAATGTTATCACCCCCTCCGAATTTTTATTTCTGGATACGGCCTTGATATGAAATTTTTAAACTTCAATATCTGTATTAATAGAATTTTCTTTTACCAACATTTGTATGTGTGAAATTTAATGAAGAATGTGCTTTGAATTTTAGTATAATACAGTGTTTAATGCGCCTCGCGCATGACATATAATTTCGAGTTTAGAAAAGCCTGAAAATGCGGTTTGGTCGCTCACTGAAACAACTACTTCCCTGTCTAATACCCCCACGGCTATTGGATCAGATAATACCATATTGTAAAATGTAACAATTGATTGATTTCATCAAAATTTCGCGTTGATTTACAGTATTGGTTCGTTTACTAAATGTTCTTATAAATTAGTTTTACTGATTTTCAACTTGTTTCTCATTAATCACTTGATGAAACATGATTAAATATTTAAAAAAAAATAAATTTAAAATAAAATCACTTGCTATGTTTCACTAATTTTACGTCTTTATTCCGACTAGTTTCGGCTATCAGCCATTTTCAAGGACATTTCACACTCCTTGAAAATGGCTGATAGCCGAAACTAGTCGGAATAAAGACGTAAAATTAGTGAAACATACCAAGTGATTTTATTTTAAATTTAATTTTTTAAAAATAGTTTTACTGACATTAATACCTAGTAATAGTAATAGTGTAACTAACTAACTAATATTTTACACATTTGAATGCATCAGACAAACACGAACGAGCTGAAAAAAGTCTAAATAGAAGAAGGCGATGTACCGTAAAACCGAAGCCAGTCTTTCAATATGGTATGCGCCGGCAATTTTATTTTTTCGCGAGTGAGGTGAAATTAACGACAACATAAGTGTTACAAATGACCTCTTTTACATCAATAATAGTCATTACGGGTGTACCGGATACGTTTTAACAAATGACCAACCGACTTTGGTGCAGATTTGCCGTTTACCGTTCCTCCGATGGAATTCGTGGGATATTTCTCCTCATTCTCTATATTCAGTTGACAAATGCACGACAAGATTATTTAATGTTTATTTTTTCCGAAATGCCCCGAGATTTTATGGCTGTAAATATTTTTATTAATTGAAAATATGTGTGGTTTTCGCCAAGAAAATCATTTTGAGTATGAAAGTAAGCGATGAACCTGTGTTACTTACATTTATGCTAATCTGAAGACATTAAACATAAACACCAATCCCTGTTTAAAATGAAAATCAGCACAAATGTATGCATCTAGATTAATCCCAGAGAGAGAGATATATGATTATAAAATTGCAAATTAAAATTACTCAAGTGTGATATAAATCGGATTTAATTACACTTTGCATATTAAATCAATTGTTTAAAAAACCTAATGACAAATATACGCAAATTTTTTAAAAAAGAGTGTATTCAAAATTTTAAAGGAGATTCAATTTTAATCAAAATTTTCCAAATCCTATAAAATTTTTCTTTATATTTTGAATTGTGGAGGCTTCTACTTCGTTATACATGCTAATTTAACACAATTAAACGCTTTTAACTTTGTTTGTATAACACAATTTATTTTTATGTGACTGCAGTTTCGGCAAATTAAGCTTGCCATTATCAAACATGTTTGATAAAAGTGTTTTATTGTGTTAAATGTTTCTTTGTCCACGACTATCTTATAATATACTCATTATATTTGTGTTTCTTCAATTATAAGTATATTCATTATTCACTACTGTCAGTGATTAATCATTATTCACTGTTTAATATCATTTTCAAAATTTTATCTACTAGTCCGCAAAGTGTCATAATTAAATTGAAACCTCAAAATCATTTACATTATAAGAGAGTTTTGAAGTGGTTTAATATCAAAAATTAGAAGATAAATGGAGAACGACAGTGATAAAGAGATTTCTTTAACACCGCCAAATTTAAAAGAAGCTGCAGAAATTGCATCATTAAACTTATTGCCCGAAAAATCAAGAAAAATATATTTTTCTTAATTTTTCGGGCAATAAGTTTAATATTTAGCGGCGTATGAATCATTTTTGAATTGGCGAAGGGAAAATAAAACCAACTCCTTCTCGGAATCTGTTTTATTGGTGTATTTTACAGAACTATCCATAAAATATAAACCCTCAACATTATGGTCCAATAATTCAATGCTTATGAGTACGATCAACATTTATCATGGAATATATATAGAAAATTATATGATATTGCAAGCATTGCTAAAACGAAAATCTGAAGGTTTTCAACTCAAAAAAGCCAGCACTTTTTCTTCAGAAAATGTCAATGATTTTATTTTTAAAGCCTCTAATGATAAATGCCTGGCAACAAAGGTAAGATTTAAATAATTTTCGTTCCAAAAATCATTCATTTTTTTATTTAAGGTTGCATTAATAATGGGAGTAATGGGTGCTTGTCGGGCTAATGAAATGTATTGCATGAAAATGAATGATTTGCAAGATCTTGGATCAGCTTTTTTAGTTAATGTGCCCAATACAAAGACAAAAATTACTCGAAAGTTTACAGTCACCGATAGTTTTTATAAAATTTGTAAAAACTACATCAATAGCCGCCCATCTCACATTACAACAAACATATTTTTTCTGAATTATGAAAATGGCAAATGCACCGCCCAAAGAATAGGAATTAATAAATTTACTAAAATGGGAAAAGGCATTGCTACATTCTTGCAGTTGGCGAACTCAGAAAAATATTCTGGACAGAGTTTTCGCAGATCTTCTGCAACGCTGCTTATTGAAGCTGGTGCGGACATAACGGCCTTAAAACGACAGGGCGCGGGCGGATGGAAGTCGACAGCAGTAGCAGAAGGCTATATAGACGACTCCATTAAAAATAAAACAGACACAGCTAAAAAAATATTTAACTTAATACAAATGAATAATTCCATTGATAATACACACCAAACCTATCAATGCATTCAAAATGTTTCAACAAATTATCAGAATCTTAGTTTTGATTTCAATCCTATACCTTGTGACGCGAATTTTTGCCTAGTTACTATTCTACTTACCGCAAGACCAAACCAACTCGGTGAAGAACCAAGATCTTGATAAATTTCGTATATTCATTCACAAGAAAAAAAAAAAAACGCCAAATACATCTATCCCAACTTAAAATCAGAAAAATCAGTTATTTATTTAAATAGGGATGTAAACAAAAAAATATAGTGACATATTTCTACTGTAAGTAAGAAATGTCCACTGAGAATAAATTTAATATAATAAAAATAATTATGGTGATTAACTAAATTGGAAAAAAAAAATACATATATACATACGTAAATGACAATCTTCAACATATATAGATATAGCTATACCTTTTCAGTAATCATACAGAATTTAACTTTATATTACTAAACTCAAAGGGTAATAATAATAATTATAGGGTATAATATGGCGACGAACAAAGTCGGTGATATTGAAAACGATAGTGAAGCTGAAGGTGAAGATTGTGTGTCGTGTAGACGAAAAGTGAGAAAGCCAAAATATTGTGAAAACTGTGGATATCCAGCACATCCAGGATGTATTAAATACCACCTGAAGAAATGTGATAAGTTGGAAATCGACTCCAGTGAGGTTATGATGTCTGGAATTGATAATAATTTCGAAAATGCATTTCTCAAAGAAGAGGTACAGTTATTAAAACAAATTATTATTGAAAAGGATGAAAAATATGAAGTATTAAAGAAATTAATTATCGAGAAAGATAATGTAATTAACCTACTACAATTACAGAAATCTGTAAATACCACCAATGTTAATAGAAATAAAGATATACATAATTTTTCAACTTATGCTAATATGGTTGCTACACACGATCCTCAAAATAAGGATCAGAAGATGGCGCCAGATACATTAAATAGACCAAGAATGCAGTTACCTAAAATTAAGGTGACAAATGAAAAACATGAATTACCACCGATTATGGTTCCGATTGAGGATAAAGAAGAAATTATGGTTTCGATTGATAATAAAGAAGAAGCGGACAAGGAATTCCAAGAAGTGCGACGTCGAAGAAGAAACAAGCCAAGAATGTCGATAACAGGAAATTCACAGGAAACTATAGTAAAAGGAGTAAAGAAGATGGCCCATCTGCATGTTTACAGATTAGTAAAAGACACTACAGAAGATTTGTTGAAATCGCATCTTAAAAGTATGGGTTTTCAAGCGGAATGTGCCAAGCTTGTTTCTCGACATCCGGAGAGTTATGCGTCATTTAAAGTTTCGCTCGACTTCGACAAATTAGAAGAAATCTGCAAACCCGAAATCTGGCCAAATGGAACGCAAGTGAATCGTTTTTTCTTCAACAGGATAAGAAAAAACAATCGAACGTAAATAACATAGAAATCGCGAGTGAGGAAGGTGACCTATGTATAATACACCAGAATGTACAATCTTTAGGAAACTGTCACATTGAGTTAAATGAATCAATAATAAATATAAAAGGACTTGTTATTCTAGGATTATCAGAACATTGGCAAACAATTGAACAGTTATCAATGTATAAATTCATAAAATTAAAATTAGCATCAGCATCATGTAGGCAACAGAATCGACACGGCGGTGTAGCGTTATATTGTAGTAATCGATTTAAAACAACGCCTCTAATATTTGTAAATAACCTAAATGAATATAGATTGAGTACTGGTTGTAGGATTGGTTTTGAAAAGGTGGACTACTACTGTATTTGTATCTATAGACCACCTATGACTGATACCGACACATTTTTTAACAAAATGAATTTAATATTAGAATATGTTTATCATCAAAATTCTAGATTCTTTATAATGGGAGATTTTAATATTAATTTCTTAAATAATAGTAACGATACACAAAGATTTAAAAATATCATTAATGAATTCGGAGCTACGTATTTGATCCAGCAACCAACGCGCGTTACAGATATTAGTAGTACTTGTTTAGATAACATTATCACTAATATAACTAAAATAAATGAAATTAAAGTCGTTCACACTGGCTTCTCGGATCATATGGCTTAAATATTAAAGTTATGTGTCACTGTAGAGAATAAGAAAGAACATAAGTATATACGTGTAATAAATAATGAAAACATAAATCAATTTCGTGAGAATTTGGCTCAGGAACATTTTTCTGTTATATATAATTCGTCATCTGTAAACTCTAAGTTTGAAAAGTTATCAAGTTTAATGATAAGGTATTTTAATAGTTATTTTCCTAAGGTAAAAAAACAAGTCAACAAAAAATATAATTATATACAATCACCAGAAATTGAACAATGTAGGAAAGAATTAGTGTTATTGCAAAACATGTCAAGAATAAATATAAATCTAAAGGCACAGTTTAAGATAAAACAAAATCAATACAATCAACTTTTGAAACATTTCAGAAACGAATCAATTAAAAATAAACTACTAATTTCAAATAATAAATCAAAAGTAATCTGGAATGTTATTTCTGAAAACATTGATAGAGCCAAAATTAATAAATTACCAACTACTGATAACTTTGAGACATTGGCAAACAACCTTAATGATTTATTCAATAGTATTGCAGATAAATTAGTATCAAACTTGAATTACAATGACGGGGGTAGTGACTATGTTAAACATAATCCGTACTCGATGTACCTACATCCTGTAACAGAACATGAACTAATAAGTGTAGTGCAACAATTTTCTAATAAATCCAGTTCTGGTTATGATGAAATTCCCATGGGGGTTATAAAGAGTTGTATTGACATAATGGCTGCTCCTATGTGTCATATTATTAATTCATGTTTTGAAGAGGGTACTTTTCCCGATATCCTCAAATTTTCTATTATCACGCCGATATTTAAAAAAGGCGATAGTGACGATATTCATAACTACCGGCCTATAAATATTTTATCTAGTTGGGCAAAAATCTTTGAAAAACTAATTGCAACTTGAATAATTGATTTTTTCAATAAATTCGCACTTTTTGACAATGCTCAACATGGATTTATTCCTGGCAAGAGTACCGAAACCGCAATATTTGAATATATCAATGAAATAGTAACAGCTCTTGATAACAAGAAGAAAACATGTGGTATTATGCTAGACCTTACTAAGGCATTCGACTGCATAGACCAAAAGATGTTACTATTAAAACTTGAAAAGTATGGCCTGAGAGGACAAGTACATGATATATTAAAATCTTACCTACGCGACAGATATCATTGCACAAAAATAACAAACATCAATGGTAATACACTCCTCTCGTCGAAGCGTAAATTGAATATAGGAATCCCTCAAGGAAGCATTTTAGGGCCATTACTTTTTATCATTTACATAAATGACTTAAGTAAGGCCGTTCATAATAGTAAGGTCATAAATTATGCTGAGGATACAAATATAGTGGTAAATGGAGACACCTTGAACCAGCTTACAACGGTATGTGATGATAGCATGAACATGGTAAATAATTGGTTTCAGCAAAATAAACTTGTATTAAATGAAACCAAATCAAACTATATGTTATTTAATAAATCATTAAATGTAGAATATTTAACACTCGATGGGATTAAATATAAGTTAAATAGCGATGCTAAACTATTAGGGATAACAATAGACACAAAATTAAATTTTAATGTACATATTGCCAACATATGCGCTAAAATATCTAAAAATATTTTTGGGTTACGCATATTGATAAAAAGTACTAATCCGTTCATTAGTAGAATTTTTTATTATAGTAATATATACTCGATTATACGATATGGTATAATTTTTTGGGGCTCCAGCTCAAACCTAGATAAAGTTTTTATGCTTCAAAAACGTGCTCTCAGAGTTATGAAAAACATGCATTATCTAGAATCCTGCAGACAAAAATTTAAAAACGAACGTCTACTCACAGTGCCAGCCATCTATATGTATGAATGTGTTATATTCCTCAAAAAGCACTCTCACTACTTCTCAGATAGTGTTATGAAAAGTAATTACTACACTAGGCAATGCAATACGTACGTAATTCCTAAACACAGGTTGACTTTATATGAAAAGGGCACATTTTATTCATGTATAAAAATATGGAATAGTATGCCTGATACACTAAAAGAATGTAAACCTTTAAATTTATTAAAAAAACAATTATTTAATTAAAAAATATAAAAACGAATTAAAATTAATATCGACTTTCTGCAAAAAGTTTGTCTCCAAATATTCATTGAAACAACTACTTCTCGAGCTAATACCCCGACAGATATTGAATTATACAATGAATATTTGCGTTACACGACAGCACTGCTGTTCTATGCATAATTTATATGCAAAATGCAACATCAGGTCAAACTATTATCAAACCAAACTAAATGAACATGGTAAATAATTGGTTTCAGCAAAATAAACTTGTATTAAATGAAACCAAATCAAACTATATGTTATTTAATAAATCATTAAATGTAGAATATTTAACACTCGATGGGATTAAATATAAGTTAAATAGCGATGCTAAACTATAATATTTATATATATAATAATATATAATACTATAATATTTATATATATAATATTTATATATATAATATTATAATATATTTATATATATAATATTTAATTATCTGTGCGAATTAGAGCCCTATTCAATTAATGAATTAGGTATTTGATTTATATACATTTCTCGTTTTGCTTTGTTTTGACCCTATTTTAAGTTCTTTTCCATAGTATCAGAATATATGTTTTGTATATCTGTATGTCATGGGGAACTATAAAATAAAGAATGCTTATTATTATTATTATTATTATTATTAAAACATACTGTATATATTAGGGAACATGTATCAACAACATGCTACCAGTTACGTTCACCATATTCTATATAGGAAATGAATGACATATTGAAACTTTAAATTATAAACCAAAATATCTTAACAACATAAAAGAAAATATTTATAGATATATTTCACTATATTAATAATAATTATATCATTCGAAACCTAGTCATTTATTTGTTTTGGCTTATGAAAATAAATAAATCTCCCACCTTTTTCCAATCTTCACCGACCTACTTCAACTTCCGAACTTCTTCACCAAGCAGAATTCAGTGTCACGATACGTTGACCAGCAATACCCCAACCCAACGGCAACCAACGACTAGTCTTCCAAAAGGGTCTGTCCTGGAGTCCTATTGCATAATTACCATGACAGCAAAATTCCGACAGCAAGAACACTCCGGATGGTGATGAGGTTTCTCTGGATGGAATTTAGGATGAAAAGAATTGCCACGTATATCTCCGCCTCAGGCGTAAGTAAACTACAAAAATCCAACGAATTTACCTAATTGCTGCTTGATATGAATACAAATCCCTCTAACTCGAGGAAACCGACAATGGTTTTACCCAATTTCCAATCAAACACACGTGTAACTCTTTAACAATGAATGCTTGAACCGCTCGAGAGTTGCTAAAAGGAGAGTGCGCAAGACGCGAAGAACAAATGCGCGAGATTAATCGACCGCGCACGCAGGTGATTGATCCGTTTACAAAAAAAAAACATTGTTTTGAATTGTGAGAGGTTCGAAAATTTCACAAATGAGTAAATATAATTAAATTATATTTAAATTTTACCAAAAATAGCGGAATGATGAAAAATTAACGTAACAACCTGTAATTAATTTAACAAATTGTTCAAATATTACATTTAATATTTTTTTTTGAGAGAATTTAGAATTTTATTTCAAAAACAATTACATATAAAATTACATGTTTTTTTTTTTTTTTTTTTTTATAGTATGCATGTAGGTATATAATTTGTAATTGTAGTTGATGAGGTTCCTTCCTTTTTTCCTCGCCTCGTGATTCCAGGATGAGAGATCCGATCTCGGGCTAGCGGTATTAAAGGATGTCTGTGTGTTAATGTATTTGTGTATTCTGTTTAGTTGATATCGTTGTTTAGTAGTTTGTTTTTTATTTTTAACTTATATGGGATGTATTTTAGATATTTTATGTATTGTGGTATATTATTGTATGTTTCTATTATCTTTGTCATCAACTAAATAATATTGTATTGTATTAAATTAATGTTAAAAATAAATACTATTCCTATTTATATAACTTCTTAATAAAAAAAAGTATTATATTGTCGTGGACAAAGTATAGTGTACAACTCGCATATAATGGCTATTGATCACTCGAACAACTTGCTCCACTCGCCTAACGGCTCGTTCCGCAAACATCGTTCTCGTGATTAATCGCTATCATTATATGCTTGTTGTACAATATACTATTTTATCTGTATACCTGAATAAAACGTGAGTCAAATGCATTGAACCAGTTGTTTAAAATAGTAATTATAGGCAACCTAGTATCGTTCATGTATAGTAGAGATGGGATGAATCCTCGTAAAAAAGATACGAATCATGAATCCGAATCACCTAATTTGATTCGAATCACGAATTCTCGAATAAAGGATTCGTAAGAGATAAATATGAGATTCGAATCCTGTTTTTCCGAATCACAAATACAAATCCTTTAAGAATAAATTTGATTTTATTATTTTGTTGCAACCAACTGGGGGTGTATTTGCTCGGGAAGTAGTTGTTTCAATGGATATTTATCGTCTTAAGTTGTCTTATTAATTAGGACTGTTTGCATTTTTACGAATATCATTAAATATCGTTACCAGTTGTTCTAACAAAAATATTCAAAATCTAATTATTTATTATTAACACTGAACAACGCTGATAACAGACTAAATATCTGATTCCTTGTTACTTTGATTAAAGATGTATTTGTGTGTTTCTGAACTTCACTTCAAATCAGTGTTTTGTACGCGTGGCGCATGAAGTAAAATTTCGAGTTTAGAAAAGCCCAGTGAAAATTTGTAGAGGGTCGCGCAGCGACCCGAGACAAATTTTCTGGGCTTCTCTAAACTCAAAATTTTACTTCATGCTTAGTCTAGGAGTGGAAAACACTCGTTCGAAACTACAAATTAAACGCTTTTATAAAATCGACGAATGCCTGAAAATTGACTAAGTATACATGTATACAGGGAGTTTTTTTTTGTTTTGTTTTTTAAGTCTTTATTTTCCTCAATATATACATGAATTACTATAAAAAAAGAAACAATAAACAATAGATATTATTACTTACAAATATGTATAAAGGAAAAAAGGCGGAGTTCAGCATATATGTCATAGACATTGCTGCTCTTCCACTCAACCTTCAAATATTAATTTTAATACACAAACCTAACTAAAAACTAGCACAACACAAATCAAATACAAATACAAATACAAAACCAGTACATGTTCTATTATCTTAATTTAATTTTTATTTAATTTTAATTCTAATTCTGACCTTCACTGTCTGGACTGGCTAAACTTACTAAACAAAAGTTTTTTAAATTGTTTTATGTTTCGTTCAGAACTTTCTGGTATTGAGTTCATTGACGTAATATTATATGAAAAGCATTTCTTATAAAACTGAGTTCTATGCTTTGGGATACTAATATTATTTTTGCTTCGTATATTTACACTGTGCATTGATCGTCTGAAATGAATTCTTGTGTATAGAGATTTTGGCATTTTGTTACAAATAATTTTTTGGTAAAGTACTAGTGTTGCAAGTCTGAAACGATTACACATATTGAGCCAGTTCAAATCCTTTATTTTATGACTGACCCTATCAAATTTTCTGAGACCAAATATGTATCGTATACAGTTGTTCTGCATTCTTTGAATACTATCCATATCCGATTTCCGCAAGAATGGAGAAAATACCTCACAGGCAAAGTTAAAGTGTGATAGGACCATTGAGTTGCACAGTATTTTCTTGGTTGATGGGTCAATGAAATTACGAATATTATACAAGAGTTTCAAATTCCAGTATGCCTTTTGTTTTACCTTTGATATGTGGGCACTAAAGTTTAGCTTGTTATCAATAACAACACCAAGGTTTCTCGCTAAATCAACCTTTGCAATTTCTTTCCCATCAATATACACATTAGAAAGGCCGTCTGGTATAATAGAAGAACTTCGGTTGAAAAAAATTATCTTGCATTTATCCGGATTCAATATTAGACTATGTCTTTTAGCAGCTTCACAGAACTTCTGAAGGTCAGAATTAATAATATTACAAGCGGCAATATAGTTAGATGGATGGAATGAATAGTATAATTGACTATCGTCGGCATATTGTATTAGTTGGCATGAGTTAATATAATTTTTAAGGAATGCTGTATATAAATTAAAGAACAACGGCCCTAGAATGGAGCCTTGTGGGATACCACTAACTATAGATAAAATATTTGACACATTTCCATTAATCTTTACCATTTTTGCCCTATCAGAAAGATAGCTTGTGAAAAACTGCAAGCTATCTTCAGACACACCTATGTAACTCAATATAGAAAGCAACAAGCGATGTGATATTGTATCGAACGCCTTGGAAAAATCAAGAAGTACTAAGCAAGTCACCAGTCCATTGTCGGTATTAGTAACGATGTCGTCTGTAAGTTCCATCACAGCTGTTGTGCAGCTATGACCTCTGCGAAATCCTGATTGATTTGTAGGGATAATATTATGATTATTTACATATTCGATTAGTTGATTGTATACTAGCTTTTCCATAACTTTCGATAATGATGGCAGAATGCTTATTGGTCGTAGATCGTTACATGAAGTAGGTGTCGATGTCTTTGGCACTGGAACTATTACAGCTGTTTTCCAAAGCCTAGGAATCTTCTTTTCTGCGATAGTACAGTTGATTAGATGGGTGATAACTGGTAGAGCTGCTGGACAAATTAATTTTATGAAATTTCCCCTAAATCTATCCGCTCCCTCAGCGTTAGATTTCATGTCAGATATTACTTGTAGTACTTGTATTTCATCCACAGTCTGTAGATTGAATGGAGTATCATTATGTAGATGTTCAGAATTATAATAAGATATTAAAGCTTCATCGTCAGGAACAATTGGTAAGCTATTCTGAAATTGCTCGCAAATGATGTTGGGATTTGATAGATCATCAGGCAGGTCCACGTTTTGTTTAAGTTGGAAGCCACATTTTTTCAGCGCATTCCAAGGGTTTTTATCTTGCTTCAGGCAGTATTTGTAGTATGCCTTCTTCTCGTTGCGGATTGCTTGCGTTGTGAAGTTGCGTAAATCGGCATACTCTTTTTGATGAACTGGTTCTCGAGTTAATTTAAACTTTTTGTGGGATTTATTTTTTAATTTGATGAGAAGCTTTATATTATCTGTGAGCCAGGGTTCTTTTTTCTTTTTCATTACAGATTTTTTTACCGGCGCATAAATGTCGACAATGTCGAGCACATAATTATTAAATAAGTTTAGTTTATTTTCTATGTTATTGGTTTGGTAGATATTTTGCCACGGTAACTGATTAATCGCAACATTGAAATTATTATAATCAAAATTTGAAAAATCCCTATATGTGTGTACCTTAGATGTCTTTAATTTCCCAGGCATACAGAAATGCCCATAAATTACTTCATGATCCGAAAGTTGTACATCTATATTCAAGGTGCCACTTTCAACGGGATTTAAGTCGGTAAAGATGACATCGATTAGAGTGGATGTATTTTTTGTTATTCTTGTAGGCACATTTATTATTTGCTTTAAATTGTACGACTCAAAGGTGTTTAAAAGAAGATCTGCATTGGCATTATCCAGATGTAATAAGTTCACATTTAGATCTCCCAGAAAGATTACATTACCATCGCTCGGTAGCAGTAGTTCATCCAGTTGCTTTTCAATGTCAATTGCAAATTCCGTAAAGCTTGTAGAGGGAGCTCGATAACAACATATAAGATACACTACTTTCGTGTTTATATTAAGTTTGAATGACAGTAGTTCAATATTTGTATCTAAGTTCATCTGTATATGCTTTAAGGAGGTACGAATATAGCAAGCAACTCCTCCTCCTCGTTGATCAATCCTATCCCGTCTATACAATTTGTAGCCATCTAGATGTAATAGTAAGTCATGAATGTTGGGATTTAACCAAGTTTCAGATATTGTTATTATATCATAATCCAAAATGGACATAATTCTTTTAAAATTTAAAAACTTATTTAATAGTGACCTGGTATTGATATGCAAGATTTTGAAGTTCATCTTAAATTAAGGGTATCTTTCTTGAATTGGACTATTTGGTAATTTAAAGTTACTTGGATAGAATTTTAAGTATACATATTTCAAATTCAGCTTATTTTCTGTAAATCTTTTGATATTTCTTGTTTTTTTTTAAAGTACAATTTGAAACTTTAAACGAGTGTTTTCCACTCCCAGACTAAGCATGAAGTAAAATTTTGAGTTTAGAAAAGCCCAGAAAATTTGTCGAGGGTCGCGCAGCGACCCGAGACAAATTTTCTGGGCTTTTCTAAACTCGAAATTTTACTTCATGCGCCACGCGTATAAAACACTGATTTCAAGTGAGGTTCAAATATAGATAAATTTCACAGTATTTTAGTGTTTAATACGCGTGGCGCATGAAGTAAAATTTCGAGTTTAGAAAAGCCCAGAAAATTTGTCTCGGGTCGCTGCGCGACCCTCGACAAATTTTCACAGGGCTTTTCTAAACTCGAAATTTTACTTCATGCTTAGTCTGGGAGTGGAAAACACTCGTTCGAAACTACAAATTGAACGCTTTTATAAAATCGACGAATGCCTGAAAATTGACTGAGTATAAATAATGTATACAGGGAGTTTTTCTTTTAAGTATACATATTTCAAATTCAACTTATTTTCTGTAAATCTTTAGACATTTCTTGTTTTTTTTTTAAGTATTTGAAGCTTTAAACGAGTGTTTTCCATTCCCAGACTAAGCATGAAGTAAAATTTTCTGGGTTTTTCTAAACTCGAAATTTTACTTCATGTGCCACGCGTATAAAACACTGATTTCAAGTGAGGTTCAAATATAGATAAATTTCACAGTATTTTAGTGTTTAATACGCGTGGCGTATGAAGTAAAATTTCGAGTTTAGAAAAGCGCAGAAAATTTGTCTCGGGTCGCTGCGCGACCCTCGACAAATTTTCACAGGGCTTTTCTAAACTCGAAATTTTACTTTATGCTTAGTCTGGGAGTGGAAACGACTCGTTCGAAACTCCAAATTGAACGCTTCTATAAAATCGACGAATGCCTGAAAATTGACTGAGTATAAATAATGTATACAGGGAGTTTTTCTTTTAAGTATACATATTTCAAATTCAACTTATTTTCTGCAAATCTTTAGATATTTCTTGTTTTTTTTTTTAAGTATTTGAAGCTTTAAACGAGTGTTTTCCACTCCCAGACTAAGCATGAAGTAAAATTTCGAGTTTAGAAAAGCCCCGTGAAAATTTGTCGAGGGTCGCGCAGCGACCCGAGATAAATTTTCTGGGCTTTTCTAAACTCGAAATTTTACTTCATGCGCCACGCGTATAAAACAATGATTTCAACTGAGGTTGAAATAAACATAAATTTTACAGTATTTTAGTGCCTAATACGTGTGGCTCATGAAGTAAAATTTCGAGTTTAGAGAAGCCCGGAAAATTTGCATAGCCCTGACGAGAAAAATTCTAATTATATTTTTCTTTGTAGCGAGTGCACGTGCATTAAACACCATCCCACACCAAACAAACATCTCTTACGGAGAATCAGATCGAGAAAAGCTTGACATTTTCGGAACAGATCTTCCAGATGGCAAGTCACTTAAAAAAAATACAAAATCCAGCATTGTAAGTCAACAAATACAAAATTACATTTCTTACATTTTCAGACTCACCTATCTTTATCTACATCCACGGCGGCTATTGGCAAATGCTCAACAAGGACATATCCAGTTACCCAGTCGAACCGCTCTACAAAAACGGCTACAAAGTCATAGTAATTGGCTACGATTTATGCCCGACGGTCACACTCCAACAAATTATCCAAGAAATCCAGAGGGCGTTTAACTACTGCGTTAATTACGCGAAAACCCATAAATCCAGGTCTGATATTTCATACCACTAATCCTCTATTGAACTGTAAATTCCATTTTAACAGGCACATTTCCATCGGTGGCCATTCAGCCGGAGCACATTTATGCCTCTCCATATTCACGAAGAACAAATTGCCAAAAGAAGACCAGGATCTCGTTAAAGGAGTGTATTTAATTTCCGGAATTTTCGATTTACTGCCGCTGGTCAGCACAACGGTTAATAATCCGTTAAAACTGGATGTTAACAGCGCCAAAGAGTTGAGTGTTGTCGATGGCGATGTTTCCGGTTTGAGCAAGGACGTTTTCATCAAGGTGATTGTCGGGGAAAACGACAGTCCTGGTTTTAAGGCGCAGGCAGCGGAGCTTCAGAGGAATTTAAGTGTGAAGGGTTGGAATGCTGAGTTGATTGTTTTGATGGAGCTAGATCATTTTGATATAGTGGAAAAGTTGAACGAGGAGAGTTATAGAATTATACAGATGATTGTTAAAATGTAAAAACAATATATTGATGTAAGTAACCCGCGTTGTTTTTAATAAAATGAATAGAATTGTATATAAAAATGGCTTAACCCATTAGCGCCATTGATGCATATTATACACGCAACATTATTAATTTTTTGTTAATAAAATTACTAAATAAGTTAATTTCATATATTATATTATGCATTGATGCATACACGCAACTTTATAAATTTTTTGTTAATAAAATTACTAAATAAGTTAATTTCATATATTATATTATTTGACCTGACTTAAAAATGTATGAAGAAAAATGTAAATATTTTGTAAGATAAATCTCGAAACGCGTCTATAGATGGCCTAAATAATTTGACCCAAATTGTTACATTTGCGGTAGGTTACTGTATGTAACAGCAAACACTTGTTGTATAATTCAATGTCCGTCGGGGTATTAGCCCGGGAAGTAGTTGTTTCAATGAGTGTTTGATATAGTCTTTGTAAGACTAACTTGTTGTAGATTGCGAAAAGAATCTCGGCACTTTTAATGTTTGAAGTATTCTGCAACCAAGAATTGGCAATTTCATTTATACTTAAATATTTTGTTATTTAAATATTTCGATTATTACTCATTTAAAAAAATATATATATCAGTGTATTTCTAACTTCACAATATTTAGTGTTTTATACGCGTGGCGCATGAAGTAAAATTTCGAGTTTAGAAAAGCCCCGTGAAAATTTGTCTCGGGTCGCTGCGCGACCCTCGACAAATTTTCACGGGGCTTTTCTAAACTCGAAATTTTACTTCATGCTTAGCCTGGGAGTGGAAACACTCGTTCTAAACTTCATATTGCACGTTTTTTATATACAATCGAATAATGCCTGAAAATTTACAGCGTATACATTATGTATATTTTAAAGAAAAATTCACAGTATGTAATACGATAAGTCGTTCATAGAAATCATATAAGTGCAGAATTTTACCTAAAATAAATTTTTAGAGTTAACTATATAATTGCTTGGCCGTTAATGGGTTAAGCTATTTCTAAAAATAACAAGTGTTTTTTTTTTCATATTTCAAATAAACTAAAAATTGTTATTGCCTTGTTGAAAGGGACGATTTTTTGCTCTTACATTACTAGGTGAATCAAAAAGTTTGGAATAATTGAAATATTTTGTTGGTCAAATTCGGTTTTATTTTTCAACGTAAATTCCTTTTAAATCAATACAGCGAGTCCAACGATTTTCTAACCTTTTTACGCTGTCCGAAAATTAGTCCTTCAGAAGCTCGGAAGTCAAATCGCTTACCGGTGAGCCATCTCGTCAGGTTTGGAAACAGTCGCTGGGGGCCAGGTCTGGCGAATACAGTGGCTGAGGAACCAGTTCAAGCAAACCCGATTTCGTGCAATTTTGCTTGCGCAACTAACGATGAGTGAGCATGCGCATTGTCATGATGGGCTAATATGAAGTTTACGGGAGATTCACGAAAATTATTTTTTTTGCTAAGTATTGTAGATGCATGTAGGGAATTGTCGAATATGGCACGTTTAGCCCCATTTTGGGGCTTCGAAAGGATGAAAATCCGTATTTTTAAACGGTGTTTTTAGCCGGAAACAAATAAAAAAATGTCTTTTTATAAAGATAGGACTTACGGTTTGCTTAATTCTTCTTCTTCTTGCGTTTTTAATGCCTCAGCTATATAGCTCTGTTGACCAGCCACAGCGGAAAAGAAAATAGGGGATAGGATAAAGTGAAAAAAGGATTAGGACAGATGGAAAGGAATTACCCTTGAAAAATGAATTAATTATTAAATAAATGTATCAGTTTCGTGTAATAAAGAATATAGAATGATGTAAGTTTTAATACAATATTTAGATAAAACAGATAAAATAGAAAGAGGGGCTGGGTGACCAGTTGCTATAAGACGAGAGTACACATTTTTACATTTCAGAAAAAAAATAGAAAAAAAGATGGCAGCCGACGAAGGTGCTTCTGAAACTCTGTGTGGTAAATGCAGATCTAAAGTAGTTGATTTTACTAAATGTGATATCTGCGACCTGTGTTTCCATCCATCCTGTTTAAAGGAACACATGAAAGCTGCATTAAAAGGGAAATGTCCCACAAGGAAAAACTCAGAAAGGGATATTGCCGGTGAGTGCACTTTACCTGTAATATCGTCCGACAATGCATATTATCTTAAACGTGAAAACGATACTCTACGTCATCTTATTAGAGAAATTGAACATAAAAATAAGATCCTCGTTGATCATGTTGAATTACTCAAGGAGAAAATTGATTTACTTGAAAATCAACAAATCCTAACCTATTCGTCTAAACTGCAGGTTTCTGAAATTAAAAATACCGAACGAGTAATTTCTAATGTTAATAACAAATCACAGGTGTCTCACACTTCAAACAAGACATCTGCAAACCAAAATGATAAACATGAACCTGGCGAGGCATTGATTTCAATGAAAAATCACCAGATGTCAGATATATGTCCGAGCAATCCAAAGCCTGCAAATTTAAATCGAAATCGAATTAATTCCGCAGAACACGGAAAAACTGACATTCTACAATCGGTGCCTGATAAGAGCGGAGTCGATTCCCATCGCTCGCGCCTCAAAACCAATAAAAACAAACACCGAGTTATTTGCACTGGTAGCAACACAAAAACATCTGTTACTGCTGAAACAAAAAAGGTATGGATCTTTATTGGGAACGCTCATAAATCAACTAATGTCAATGATATTCACGATCATGTGGCAAATTTAATTAATAAAACAGACTTCATTTGTGAAAAACTTGATACAATTTCTACAAATAAATCTAGTTTCAAGTTAGGTATTGAACTATCTGACTATGATATAGTTAATTCGCCATCAAATTGGCCAGAAAACATTATTCTTGATAGATATTTTTTTCGTAAGAGACACCAAAAAACTGCAATCCCACAAAACGTCTAAACAAATTAAATTAAAATTATTATTCTTAAATTTACGCTCTATTAGAAACAAAATTTTGCAAATAGAAGCACATATTATTAATGAAATCATCCCATTTAATCTTATTGCTATTTAAGAACACTGGTTACAAAAATTTGAGATGGACTCACTAGTTATTACTAACTAGCTGATAGTTTCTGTCGATCAACACCATATGGAGGCTCCGCAATCCTTGCAAATCAAATAGAAACCAATCAGAATGTGCTGGATAATTTAAAAATATTTAGTATTGAACATGTCTGCGAGTTATCAATGACGAAGCTATATCTGAATAATATAATCATCATCAATGTTTATCGTCCACCATCAGGTAATTATAACAGATTTATTGAAAATGTGGAACTTCTGTTAAACAGTAATTGTATTAAAACCTGCAAAATCATCATAGGGGGTGATTTTAACGTGCATTTTAATTCAACTTACGATAATCAAGCGATTTTAATTACTGGACTTATGAAAAGCCATGGACTTACTTCTATAGTATCATTCAATACACGAAATACTAATCAATTGGACAATGTCTTTACAAACATCGCTGTCGACGACATTTATGTATACCCAGTACACTGGGGACTAGCTGATCATACAGGAATAGGAATTGAAGTGACCTGTAACCTAAACCACGATACAACTACACAAAAAATGCACGTTAGACCAATCACACAAATCGGCAAATTTCACTTATATAAAATGGTAGAGGCGTATAAATGGGATTTTCTGGATAATGGAAGATTGTCAGTTTCCGAAAAATGTAATTCATTTTTAAAACAAATAACGACTGCAATGGAATCTGCTTTTCCGATTAAATCGTATGTGATGAAACCAAAGTCGCTATCAATAAATTGGTTCAACAAAAACCTTCAAGATCTTAGGCAAACGCTGCAGTTCCTAGATGAAGTTCACCAACGAAATCCTAACAGTGCTTATGTAAATTGTGAAATCAAGCGATTACGGAAAGTGTATAGTGCTCAACTGAAACAAGCTAAAATTAGTGCAACAGACAATTTCATTCGGTCATCTGGTTGCAGTCCCAAAGCGATGTGGCAAATTGTAAATTCGTACAGACCTCAAACTCAACATAGTATCTGTGATATTGAACCCTGTGAATTTAATATTTTTTTCACTGCTGTAGCGGAAAACATTGTGTCAGCAATTCCAAAATGTGGAACTGATCCATTGTCATATTTTAACAATATTAACATGTCGTGTTCAGTCCCTGTTTTTAATTTTAAATATGTGTCGGAAGCGAAGCTTCGAAATTTAATTGTAAATCTAAAAAGATCAAAATCAAAAGACATTTATGGTCTGTCACTAGACATTGTTATCTGCATCAAGGACCTTATAATTCCTCCTCTTTGCAAACTATTGAATGAATGTATCAAAAGCAACATTTTTCCAGACTGCCTAAAGACTGCTAAGGTTATTCCCATTCTCAAAAATGGCAATAAAAATAATCCAGATAATTATCGTCCTATTGCTCTATTGCCAATAATATCGAAAGTATTTGAGAAGATTATGCACGATCAACTGTCTGAGCATTTCGATAAGCATAACTTATTTCATGACTCACAGTATGGATTTAGAACTGGACGGTCTACGGCACATGCAATCGAGGATTTATTAGGTACTTGTATGAACAGTATGGATGAAAAGAAGTACCAGAATGTAACGTTCTTAGACCTGTCGAAGGCTTTCGATTGTGTATCTCATACTATTTTGCTGAGAAAGCTATATATGTACAATATCCATCCCGAAAGCTGCAGGTTATTATTATCATATTTGTCAGGCAGAAAGCAATGTGTATCAATATATGGTCGAAGATCTGATCATCTTGATACACAAATTGGGGTGCCCCAGGGTTCCATTTTGGGGCCACTATTATTTTTAATATTTTTTAACGATTTTCCCCATTGTTTTACTGACAGTAAAGTCGTGTTATATGCCGATGACTCCACCATATTAACATCTGATGATAATCTGCAGACAACTCTACACCTCAGTGAGGATGCACGATCGAAGGCCAGTAAATGGTTCCAGTCAAACCTACTGAAACTAAATGAATCTAAGACAACTAACCTAATGTTCAGTCTACGGAATCTTGATTTGAATGAGAGCTTACATTTTGGTAGTTCCACTAAATTCTTGGGGGTGTATGTAGACAATAAATTGTTATGGCACGAACATGGGCATAATTTAAGATCAAAATTAAACAAAAATATTTTTCTGCTTCGAAACCTCAGTAATAATATATCTACAACAGTTCTAAGAACCGTATACTTCGCAGTAATTCAAAGTCATATATCATACGGCATTCTATCATGGGGCCATTCCTCCATCAGACATGATATCTTTGCACTCCAGAGACGAGCTGTTCGTATTATTGCTGGGGCTAGTTATACAGCCGATTGCAGAGAAATATTTTCACAATTTAAAATACTTACACTCCCTTGTATTTATATTTACGAATGTTTAATCCATACACATAAACATAAAGATCAATACCTTATGTATGAAGACAGACATACCTTTAATACGCGGAATAAAATGAATATATGTCCAGATTATGTACGACTATCCATTACCAGAAGCGGCACAAGATATTATGCCAGCAGATTTTATAATCATCTACCAATGCATTATCGTGAACTGGATCTTAGCCATTTTAAGCAGAAAATTAAAACTGTGCTAGTAACATCAGCTTTTTATTCACACGATGAGTTCTTAAATAGCTCAATGCTATAATCAGTTGAACATGTTTCAATTTACTGCTCATATTTTGTAGTGTCTTTATGTATTTAGATATTTAAGTATTATTATCCGTTTTTAGATTTTTTGATATTAATGCATTTTATACTATTGTATGTTTTTTTTTATTGACTTGTGTAAACATTTTTGTATTGGCACGTAACTAATAAATAAATAAATAAATAAATAAATTTCTCAGAATAATTGTTACATGAGAAGAATATATGATTCAAATCCCCAATGTCACCACAAGAACAGTTTGGAGAACTTATGCTTCCTATTTTGTATAAATGACTGCGAGAAGAGTTGTGACCCATCTTCATACGAATAATGGAAGTCACGAATCTTCTTCCTCTAACTTTTGGATCAAAGAACCAAACACTGGTAGGGATTACAGGGTGTAAAGTACTTAATATGAGAGGAAGAAGAGGACCAAATAGATTGCCATTTCAATTTAAGGCTGGATATGAGTGTTTTAAAGAAATCCTTATAAGGAGATGAATATTCAGACAAAGGGCCATCCTTTGAAGATTTAGCTAATAAATCGGCAGTTTCATTCCCCATAATGCCTACATGACTAGGGATCCAACAAAAATTTATTTTATAATCTTTATTGAACAATTCAAAGATTATAGTCCTAATATTCGAAACTAATAAATATGTATTAGGGTTTATTCCTAATTTTTGTATTGAATATAGAGCTGACTTAGAGTCTGTAAATATTACTACCTTATTTATACTGAGTTCTTTAATTAATTTAAGGCATTCAAGTAATGCTGAAAGCTCTGCTGTGTGTATTGAAGAGGAATGAGGGATTCTAAAAGAGTAAGATAAAGAGTTTTCTATATATATTTCACAACCAGTATGAGAAGATGTAAATGAACCATCCGTAAAGCAAAAAACAGAGTCTGGCCATTTTTCTCGAGCTATACAGGGTGTCCCCGAATGGTCTGTACAACGCTCTACCACATATTCTCTAAAACAAAATAAGACGATTTAACTAAACTTATCTCTATCCAAAAGTGGTTCCTAAGCCATCTACAAGGCCTCAAAGTTATTATTTTTTTTCATTATTTTTCAAATATTTTTATTTTGGACTTAGGTAAGAAAACCTAATTTGGCACATTTAATTACATTGATACCATGCACTTTTTGCGATATGTTTCTTTATCCTACGTTTAAAGAAAGTGGTCAAACTAGGACCATCGACTTCTTAAGATACCTAAATATTTTTATTCAACAGGTCAAATCATAAGGAATACTTTTTTTCTGCAAGATCATTCAATTTTACGTATTTTTTGTCTCTTATAAAATTTTGCTATTTTTCCCACAAAAAAATATTTTTATTTGTCAAAAAAAAGTAATAAAATTATGAACAATATATTGCTTCTCAAAACAATTAACAAAGTAGAAATAAAGATAGGTACCTAACAATAAACACAAATTTATTAGTTTCACAACAAATGTTCAAACTGATTGCCATTTTCAGCAATACAACAATTTACACGTCGCAAAAAATTAAAATGGACACGTTGTAAAACACCAACATTGTTTTTAACTGTTTGAAACGCATTCTGTATTCGCGCCCATAATTCGTCGTGCGTATTTATGGGCTTACCATAAACAATAGATTTAATAGTTCCCCACAAAAAAAAGTCCATTGGGGTGATATCCGGGGAACGTGGAGGCCAAGGCACTGGTGCATCATTGCCTCTCACAATCCATTTACCGGGATACTTTTGGTTTAAAAAAGTACGCATTTTAATTTTTTGCGACGTGTAAATTGTTGTATTGCTGAAAATGGCAATCAGTTTGAACATTTGTTGTGAACCTAATAAATTTGTTTTTATTGTTAGGTACCTATCTTTATTTCTACTTTGTTAATTGATTTGAGAAGCAAAATATTGTTCATAATTTTATTACTTTTTTTGACAAATAAAAATATTTTTTGTGGGGAAAATAGCCAAATTTTATAAGAGACAAAAAATACGTAAATTTGAATGATCTTGCAGAAAAAAAGTATTCCTTATGATTTGACCTGTTGAATAAAAAGATTTAGGTATCTTAAGAAGTCGATAGTCCTAGTTTGACCACTTACTTTAAACGTAGGATAAAGAAACATATCGCAAAAAGTGCATAGTATCATTGTAATTAAATGTGCCAAATTAGGTTTTCTTACCTAATTCCAAAATAAAAATATTTGAAAAATAATGAAAAAAAATAAGATCTTTGAGGCCTCGTAGATGGCTTAGGAACCACTTTTGGATAGAGATAAGTTTAGTTAAATCGTCTTATTTTGTTTCAAAGAATATGTGGTAGAGCGTTGTACAGACCATTCGGGGACACCCTGTATTATCAAAAATTACGTTTTTATTATGTAGATTAGGATTAGGGCTGTTAATATCCAAATTGAATGTGCTTTTTAAAGGGAGAAAATTAGAGAAGTAGGGAGAAAGATAACAAGGTAATTTAGATGAGGTAAAAATGTTAAAAGAAGAGGAAATTTCATAGTTTTCTAATATAGCTTATGATTCAGCTTGTATGTATCCAGTAATTTATTTTTATTTATTTTGAATCAGACGTTCTTTATCCCAAAAGAGATTGACATTATGAGGTGAGAATTATTATAATATTTAATATGATATAATTTGAAAATTTTAAACAGGTGGTTTTAAAAAAATATTATTATTATTATTATTATTATTATTATATATTGTCGTGTTGCTTTGCAATAAAAATAATTTAATTAAAAACTTAAATGGTGTTACTGATGAAAATAATTATTTTTATTGCAAAGCAACACAAAAGTATATATTTTAGTTTTCTGTAAGTAACACCATTTAAGTTATAATTTTACTTTTATTTTTAAACATTAACTTAAGTACAATAGTTTTCAGTAGCTGATTCCTATACATTGCTGCTTTAAGGGGAATATAACAGAGGTTTGAAATTTAATGTCAGGTTTATTTAAAAACTAAAGATCCTAGAAAGTTGAAATTTTGACAGCGTATATTAAGCTCAATTATCTAGTAAAATATCGAAGTATTTTTTTTTTTAACAATTTGCTTTCAGAGGTATGAAAAAAATAATGTTATATTTTTCAAAATTAAAAAAAATATTCCCATATCTTACTAGTTTATACTATAAGGAATATAATGTGAACATTTCATAAGGATGCGATAGCTCATGCCCGAGTTAGGTTAAATTAAAAATCTTAAAAAATAAGACCGTAAAATACCGCCGCCTTGCGGATCTTCTCTTAGTTGAACGCGTTGTACACTCATCTGCACAATTATTGGAGGGGGGAGCAGCATGCGGCCAGCGTTTATCCCTGGGCCGGTGAACGCTGCGCGGCTTCGCGTTTGTTTTTATTTTCTTTTCTCAATCATAGTTAACAAAAACGGCTCGCGTCGTTAGCATTTATTCTCGTAAAATTAATATTTCGCAATTATAATCGATATTTTATTGTACTAGTGTTTTATTTTTATGCTCTCTGACTACTAATGGAATAAGTATTTTTTTATACTGCATGTTCACTAATATAGAAAACACGAAATGTTTCACTAATTTAAATAAAGATGTGTAATATACCTTTAATATTGGCTTTCCTAATTATTTGACAGTGTCGGTATTATTAAATTATTTTTAAAGTGTTTTAAGCTGATTAATAAGCAGAAGCAATCGAATAACAATCAGTCTTTTTCAAATCATTATTTTGTCTTAAATCTTTCGTTGTTAAAACAGTTGTTAAATGCCATTAAACTTCTCGCAATAAAACTATTAAAGTAAATTGTAAAGTTTCTAGCAATCGGACATATTTGAACCAACTGCGACTTCATCAACGAATCAATGATATCAAAACTATAAGAATAGTGAGAATAACGTCACCAATATGACGTTGTCGTAGATTAATTTTACAAATCAACTATTTTTTACTGAGCACAGGTAATATATGTTTGACGAATGTTTACAAAAATGTAGGGTTTAACTGCGTGCATATTAATTGTACCGAACCCAATATATTTTATTTCAAATTTGGCTGATTTATGATGAGTCATATTTTGATAGTAAGTAAATAAGGAATAAATGAATTGTAATTGAATGTTATTGCAATCCTCTATTTATACACATCATCATTTTGTAAACCCTGTACTAATTATAAAAAAACAGGGCAGCTGTCCGTTTAATTTTTTTCAATCTATTATTTATTTGTTGCATTCATAAAAACTAGAATATTGGATAAAATAAAAATTGAAATTCTCCCCAAAATCTGGGGTATTTACCCAATTTGGCAGAGGCCAAATTAATACACATTATTTTCATGGCAATAGCAGTTATCAAAGATAATATTCCTATATAAAAAATATCATTGAAAATCCTATGTTCCGGTTTTTTCATATACAGAGTTTTATATAACACCGAACATGTTCATCCAATACAATTTTGACACCTTTATTTTTTAAGTTATGTGTAAATTGGGTTGCCTCTATGACCATTAAAAACTGTAGCCAATCAATCGCAATTAATGCCTCAACTTGTACACACAGGCAGTTTTTCTTTCAAGTATACATGTGAGAATTACACAGTATATGTCGTAAATCTTTAGATACTCGTTGTTATATATAATCTTTTATCCTTCTACCAAATATTGGTGTAGGATTTATTGCAGGAATGTTCATCCTGCTATAAACTTCTTCCATCCGTTTCTGTCCTTAGCTAATTTCTTCGCTTCTGCCCAGGTTAGTCCTTTTCTGCCTAGTATTGCAGCAATAGTTTCGTCCCATGTTTGTCTCGGTCTTCCTCTCTTTTTATTTTTGTGTATTTTTGCTTCCCATACTTCCATGACTGGTCTTGTATCTTCCATTCGTTGTAAGTGTCCCCACCATCCAAGCTGTCTTCTTTCTATCACTTCTAGTGTTGGCTGACATTCGAGTTCTTTTCTTATTTCAGTATTTCTTAGCCTGTCTCTTTTTGTTACTCCTTTCACTCTTCTTAGGTATTTCCTTTCCATGGCTTGTATTTTACTTCTTTGTTGTTGTGTCAAGTTCCAGGATTCGCAACCATATGTAAGTATGGGTCTGTATATACTTTTGAATACTTTTATTTTTGTTTCCTTGGATATTTCTGCTCTATTAATAAATATTTCTCTCATTGTGTGCTATAATTTAGCAGTTTTGTTTATTCTTTCTTGTATTATTATGTCCTGTTTTCCTTGTTGGTCAATGGTTACTCCTAGGTACTTTATGGTAGTTACTTGTTCTATTTCTTCGCCTATAGCCATAACTTTTGTTTTTTGTTTGTTTATTGTCATTCCATATGATTCTAGCGTGTTATTCCATACTTCTAAATTTTTCTGTAGTTCCTTTTTGTTCCGTGCAAATATTAAGACGTCATCTGCAAATGCTGCTTCAGATATTTGTATCCTTTTCATGTCTTTGTACCCTACTGTTATTTTACTGCACTGTGCTGCACTTGTTTTGACTATCTCATCCATAAATATTATGAACAGCGAGGGACTCAATCCTCCTCGTTGCCTTAATCCGACTTCCGTTGTGAATGTTTCGGACATTTTGTTGTTCACTATTACTGCATTTTCGTTGTGTCTATATATGTATTTCACCATTCTGATTGTTTTGTTATTAATTCCTCTTTGATGAAGCATTGCCCATAATTTGTTACGCGGTACTTTATCAAAGGCTTTCTCCAAGTCTATCGCAGCAAGGAGGATGCTCTTTTTTTCGCGGATTGTTTTTTGAGCCAATTGCTTTAGCGTAAATATGTGGTCTTGGACGCTTCTTCTTCTTCTAAATCCACTTTGCGATTCGTCTAACGTGCTCTCTACTACAGACCTGATCTTTCTGTCAATAATTTTTTCGAATATTTTCATGGCTGTGCTTATTAGTGTTATGCCTCTGTAATTGTTACAATTTAGTTTGTCGCCTTTTTTGTGTATTGGAGTTATTAGTGCCATACTCCAATCCTTGGGTATTTTCTCTTCTTTCCAGATTTTATTGTATAAGTTTAGAAGCATTTCAGTTCCTTCTTGTCCTAGATTTTTTACCATCTCTGTCGTTATTTTGTCATAGCCGGGTGATTTTCCATTTTTTAGTGTTTGTATAATTTCCTGTAACTCTGTTGTACTAGTTAGATTTTCGTCTTCTTCTTTACTTGTCGCAATGTCGATTTCTGTCTCTATCGATTTATTTTTTACTTCTAGTAACTCTTGGAAATATTCTCGCCATCTCTCCATTATATCATTTTCTTCTGTCAATTTGTCTCCGTTTTTGTTTTTGACATGGAAGGAGTTGTTAGTTTTGTCCGTTCTTAGTGACTTTAATACCTTGTAGAAAAGTTTCTGGTTGCTTCTACTGTCCTGTTCAATTTTTTCACCGAACTCCTTCCATTTGTTGTTCTTTGAATTCGATATTAGTTGTTTTGCTCTTTTCCTTTCTGCTTTATAGTGATTGTAATTGTCGTTTGTCTTGTTGTTTAGGTACTTTTGCCAAGCTGTTTTCTTTGATTTAATTTGTGTTTTGATTTGTTGTGTCCACCATTCCGTTTGTTTTCTATTTCCTCCATTTTTATTCACTCCACATACTTCCTCGGCCGTTTTTAACATTAATTTTTTTAGGATCTCCCAACTTTCTTCTACATTTTTATCTCCTTCCGTTATTCTGAGTAGCTTCACTTTTTCCTTTATTTGCTGTTTATATTTTTCTGCTATTTCGTTATTTCGTAATTTGTATACTTTTATTCTTCTAGCTGGTTTTCCGTTTTGTACTATTGTTTTGTTGTTTCTGTCTGTCGTAACTGTTTCTTTTATTTTGCTCACAAGCATAAAATGGTCGCTACCTATTTCTGGTCCCCTTTTGACTTTTGTGTCTTGGATTATATTTCTGTTGTTTCTGTCCACTAATATGTAATCAATAATAGACTTTTCGTTTCTGCTGCATACTTCTCTCGTGAACTTATTATGTATGTCTTTGTGTTTGAAGAACGTGTTAGATATTATTAGATTATTAATCACGCAAAAATCGAGCATTCGTTTACCATTATTGTTTCTGTGAGATTCTCCATGTGATCCAATTATTTTGTTAAATTCCTCGTCATTTTTCCCTACCCTGCTGTTGAAATCACCCGCTATGAATACTGTTCCCTTTGCTTCTTCTATTACTACCGTTAGTTCTTCCCAGAATTTGTTTTTGTTATCAGCTTTATCGTCCTCGTTTGGTCCTCCTCGTTGTTAAAAAAAATAATTTGAAACTTGAAGTCAGTGTGTTCCACTCCCAGACTAAGCATGAAGTAAAATTTCGAGTTTAGAAAAGCCTGAAAATTTGGTTTGGTCGCGTAGCGCGAAGCGCGGAGCGGCCAAACCAAATGTTCAGGCTTTTCTAAACTCGAAATTTTACTTCGTGCGCCACCGGTACAAAACACTGACAAATTACGGAGTTTAAAACACACCGATAAACTTTCTATTGCATCAGTGTTTAGTACCGGTGGCGCATGAAGTAAAATTTCGAGTTTAGAAAAGCCTGAAAATTTGGTTTGGCCGCTCCGCGCTTCGCGCTACGCGACCAAACCAAATTTTCAGGCTTTTCTAAACTCGAAATTTTACTTCATGCTTAGCCTGGGAGTGGAAAACTTTCGTTTAAAGCTTCAAATTAAATTCTTTTAATAAACCTACCATCGGCAAATGTTCAACGTATGCTTCTGTATACTTAAAAGACAAATTTTCGTTATGAAAATGTTCGGTGTTACATAAAACTCTCTGTATATCCGGCATATAAATATTCACAAGGAGCTTATGAACATGAATTATTTTATTATTATATTTTTAAGAAATAATCTCTAATTTAATAAAATAAAACACATAGTTTGTTCAGCTGTCGAAACTGGAGTCATAAAAGTAAAAATAATTAGTTATAATGATTAGTGATGATAATTGGTTATAATGACAAGAATAATAATCATCGGTTTTGTAAATACCGAAAAATAACACAGGATCGCTTTCTAACGAATTGAAAACAATACATAGCTTGTATGTATTATCAGCGTGTTTAAATAATACGAATCGACACTTTCCTTCGATCCGTCTTTTTTATACGCTTTTTTTTCGTCTATTCCACGCGACGCGAGACCCTATCCGTTCATGCCAAGCAGCAATGCACAAATGCACAGTGAACTGCCGCTTTTCTCTCTGACTGTATTCGCCCCACTTGTCCTGTAAATTTGGCATCGGATGAGCTACTCTAAACTATGTGGGTCTTTCCAACACGATCGGCGTGTTACACTGCGATAATCCCCTTAAAGGTTCCAGGATCAAAAAAATAAAAAAATCCTGTTAATAGAATTATATCTTTATTAAAAATAAAGAGACATATTTACTGTATCGTTATTTCTAAAAAAAAGGCTCGCATATAGAACAAATAATATATATTGTAGAAACAAATAACTCAAATAAGTAAAACTAAATAATTATATATATTTAAACAATTATAATATATTACTGTTACAGAAACGAATGTTCTATTGAAAAAGAAATTTGTGTGGGAAGAACCAAATGTAAGATTTTGAGAATTGAAGGTATCGTTTTTACAACTCTTTTGAATATACCTCGTTCAAGAAACAAAGATGTTTTACAGTTTTCCCTTTTAAACATGATCGTTTCGCGCTTACAATATTTCCGGCTTTAGAAAACGCGCGTTCGGCAGGAGCGGATGTAGCAGGGATACATAAATACTTTTTGGCAAATTTTGATAGGTGTGGATATTTTAATATATTAATTTTCCACCACAATAAACTATTTTCTATATTTAATTGATGAGACGGATACATGATGAAACTCCATAATACTATTTGAAATAAAACAACACAGTTGGGAGGGTTTCACTTTAATTGTTGAACACTGCAACATGTTTCACCACACAGTTATTTCATCTGCCTGATGAAGCCACTGTGTGGTGAAACATGTTGCAGTGTTCAACAATTAAAGTGAAACCCTCCCAACTGTGTTGTTTTATTTCAAAAAAATAAACTATTTTCTGTTTTGTCAATTTCAGATTCAGTCAAGTATAAATCTACTTCATTAATTTTTCTTTTGGAAGTAGAAGGAAACAAAAACTCATAATCTCCTTGACTCTTTTCAAATCTCTCTTCCTCTACAGTTGATGTGTTTTCTATTTTATTTTTTAAATATTCGCAAATGTCTTCTATGGAACCTGTATACCTTTCGCATTTTTTATAACTGGGATCGAAAAATGTTGCAAAATCTATTGCTTCTAATTGAGGTACTTCAGAATTTAACCATTTAAATCTTTCTTTAATTTGTCCTTCTAAAGTTTCCTTTAACAATTGTACTTCTAAGTTATCATCAACCGCTGGAAGTAAAAACATATTTCTAATTGACTGAATAATAGAATACATTAGTGATAATGATGGATGCTTACCAGCGGATAAAATTTTTGTAGCCACTTCGAATGGTTTCAAAACATTATTTACATGTTCTATTATATCCCAATCTGTCACACTTATTGTAAATTTAGTCGCTGTTTTTCTACTAGTTGCATTTCGGTCAGCTAGAACAGCAGCTATTGCTTGTTTCTGTTCTAGCAACCTATCTAGCATATAATAAGTTGAGTTCCAACGGGTTTTCACGGATTGAATTAATTTATGCTCAATGATATTGAGCTGCTTTTGTTTTTGTTTCAATAAAGAATGGGCAAGATTTGATCGTTTGAAATACCCTACAAGAGCAATACATTTATTGATAATATTGTTAATGGATGGTAATCCCAATGCTTTATTTACAATTAGTTGTAATGTATGTGCTATGCAAGCAATATTATTTTGAATATTCAAGCTTTGCGCCGCTTTTACAATATTGAATGCATTGTCATTTACTACAGCTACAATTTTTGGTTCATTTTCTGACATTAAGACCCATTCCATAAAAATATCTTTTAATTTATTACTTAAATTTTCAGAAGTATGTCGTTCCTCTAAAATTTCAGTAGATAAATTAAAGAAATGTAAATTCCAGTTGGTGTCAATACCATGGCACGTTACCGTAATATAGGAATCTACATTAATTGCTGACCAGCAATCAGTAGTAATAGCTACGGATTCAATATTTTTTAGCTGATTTTTTACATTTATGACTTCTTTTTCATATAAAACACTGAGTCGGGACTTTATAGAATGTCGGGTAGGTATTTTATAACTGGGCAAAATTGTGGTCATTAACTTCTTAAATCCTTTCCCTTCGACATGTGAAATCGGCAACATGTCGGTGCAGATCATTTGCGTTATAACAAAACTTATATGGTCCTGCCGTTTCGGGTGTAACACTTTAGGTTGAAAGAAGTCTTCAGACAATTTCAGTTGTTTGGTTGGTGGTGGATTATTAAATATACGACTGGTTGAGGTTGAGTATGTTGATATAGAAACAGTAGAGGTGGAGGTCTCCTCTTGAGAGGTATTCTCTTCAAAAGTATTATTATTACTTATATTTTTGATAAATATCTTGAAATATTTACTATATTTACTAATATTAATTTAATGGTTTTTAATATTGCAGAGTCAAATCCGATTAGACTATTCAAAAACTAATATTATGTTCGATTATTCTTAAAGGATGGAAAATTCTAATAATGAAAATAATAATGAATAGAGAAATGGAACCGAATAGAACAGTTATTTAAAACCGAAATGAATATTCGCGCCAAATAGACTAATCGAAGGTACGATTAAAATATCCGAACCAACTAAAATATTCGAACCGATTAAAATATTCGAACCGATTAAAATATCCGAACCGATTAAAATATTCGGACCGATTAAAATATCCGAACCGATTAAAATATTCGGACCGATTAAAATATCCGGACCGATTAAAATATTCGGACCGATTAAAATATTCGAACCGACTAAAATATTCGAACCGATTAAAATATTCGAACCGATTAAAATATTCGATGAATTCACTGATTATAGAGGCTTCTACTTCGTTATACATTGTTGAACATAAATAAAACACTGTTTATCACTTTGTTTGTATAACAATTGGTTTATTTGGTGACTATAGTTTCGATACTACACGTATCATTATCAATCCGTTAGTAACAAAAAACTACAAAGGAACATTATTTATATTTGCAAATTTTCTAATAACAGCGTTAAAGAGGGGGGTGTATTTAAGGCCAAGCTGGTCGTTAATTACGGGAATTTCCCGATTAGCGTGGGCTCTGTGAATCTCCAAGGAGGTCCATCTTTCTACCCTTCTCGGCAAAGTGAATAACTGAAAGTACATCCTCGCCAAAAGAATGGTTATTTTCAATCAAATGTTTGGCGAAAGATGACTTATCAATTAATCTATGCCGAAAAGAGTAAAGATTACTTCATGCTTAGTCTGGGAGTGGAGACGCTCGTTCTAAACTTCATATTGCACGTTTTTATATAAAATCGACGACTGCCTAAAAAATTCGTGTTAATAGGATTGTACATATTATGATAGATTACGGGAGACAGGAGAGGTGCTAGAGGGGAACCTTGAGGAACACCTTGAAAACTGTAAATATTTTGTTATTTAAATATTTCTATTATTCCCCATAAAAAAAATGGTAGTGTATTTCTAACTTTACAATATTTCAGCGTTTTATACGCGTGGCGCATGAAGTAAAATTTCGAGTTTAGAAAAGCCCCGTGAAAATTTGTCTCGGGTCGCTGGCGCGACCCTCGACAAATTTTCTACGCGGGGCTTTTCTAAACTCGAAATTTTACTTCATGCTTAGTCTGGGAGTGGAGACGCTCGTTCTAAACGTCATATTGCACGTTTTTATATAAAATCGACGACTGCCTAAAAATTTCGTGTTAATAGGATTGTACATATCATGATAGATTAAGGGAGACAGGAGAGGTGCTAGAGGTAGAGGGGAACCTTGTGGAACATCTTGAAAACTGTAATAATTTTGTTATTTAAATATTTCTATTATTCCTCATAAAAAAAAAAATTGAAGTGTATTTCTAACTTTACAATATTTCAGCGTTTCGTACGCGTGGCGCATGAAGTAAAATTTCGAGTTTAGAAAAGCCCCGTGAAAATTTGTCTCGGGTCGCTGGCGCGACCCTCGACAAATTTTCTACGCGGGGCTTTTCTAAACTCGAAATTTTACTTCATGCTTAGTCTGGGAGTGGAGACGCTCGTTCTAAACGTCATATTGCACGTTTTTATATAAAATCGACGACTGCCTAAAAATTTCGTGTTAATAGGATTGTACATATCATGATAGATTAAGGGAGACAGGAGAGGTGCTAGAGGTAGAGGGGAACCTTGTGGAACATCTTGAAAACTGTAATAATTTTGTTATTTAAATATTTCTATTATTCCTCATAAAAAAAAAATTGAAGTGTATTTCTAACTTTACAATATTTCAGCGTTTCGTACGCGTGGCGCATGAAGTAAAATTTCGAGTTTAGAAAAGCCCCGTGAAAATTTGTCTCGGGTCGCTGGCGCGACCCTCGACAAATTTTCTACGCGGGGCTTTTCTAAACTCGAAATTTTACTTCATGCTTAGTCTGGGAGTGGAGACGCTCGTTCTAAACGTCATATTGCACGTTTTTATATAAAATCGACGACTGCCTAAAAATTTCGTGTTGATAGGATTGTACAATGGCGGCCGACGAAATGTGAACGATGTTTATTAGCTATGTGAATATGACTTTTAATCAGGAGCGTCGCGTTTGTGCGAAAACAAACATTTGATTGACAGATTTATAAAAGTCATCCAAAAATATGCCTAGACATCTATCTTTAGACGAAAAGAGCAGGGCAATAGCTAAACTAGAAGAAAACTGGTCTCTTAGCCGAGTGGCTGCTGATTTGAATGTAAGCAAAACCTGCATACATAATTTGAAAAGGCGATTTGAAATAAGGCAAGATTTAAGAAGGCCACCCCGAATTGGAATAGGAAGGGTATCTAATGAAGAACAGGATGTTGCATTGGTGAATCATCTCAGAGAAAAACCATTTGATAGTGCCTTAGATGCTCGAGAAGTAACGGGTTTTGCGGGGTCTACTAGAACTGCTCGGAGACGTATTAAAGCTGCAGGTCTACAAAATTATCAAGCAGCCAAGAAAGTTTTTCTCTCAGAAAACAATAAACAACGAAGATTGGAGTTTGCCAACGAATTTGTGTATCGTGGGGATGATTTTTGGAACTCGGTCGTCTTTTCTAACGAAAAAGTATTTCAATCATGTAGTAATGGGAGCCTACGAGTTTATAGACCAATAAACCAAAGGTATGAAGAAGGATTCACCCGTCCAATAACAAATAGTGATCGATTTTCTGTTAATTTTTGGGCTTGGGTCAGTGTAAACGGACCCGGAATAATTTCGAAAATAGATGGCCATTTAAATGCTATTAAATACAGGGATATTTTAGAATATGTAATGTTGCCTTCAGTAACACAAACATTTCCAGAAAATTTTATATTTCAACAGGACAATAGTCCTATCCATACAGCAAGAATTGTGACTCAGTGGCTAAATGACCACCGCATCCAAGTATTGCCTTGGCCTGCGAAGAGCCCTGATCTCAATCCAATTGAGAATGTTTGGGGATACCTACAAAAAAAGATTTACTCAAGAGATATTAGACCTATGAATGCAGATGAACTTCACGAAATTGTTGAAAATGCATGGGAGGATTTGGCTGACAACTACAATATGAGGAATTTAGTTTCATCCATGAGTACACGTTTGGCAAAAGTTATCACAGCAAATGGTGGTCCTACAAAATATTAATTTCATAATTTCTACTTGTATTAAGAATAAATATGTTTAGCATTGTAATTAGCAATTGAATAATAGTCCTTTAAAACCTAAGTTACGCCACTGTTAAGTGTTCTGATAAATCTGTACAAAATTAGTCAATTTCTCTATGACAACAAAATACCGTTCACATTTCGTCGGCCGCCATTGTACATATCATGATAGATTACGGGAGACAGGAGAGGTGCTAGAGGGGAACCTTGTGGAACATCTTGTAAAATTGGAAACAGATCAGAGAGTCAGAAACGAGAAAAAAAATGCCGTGAATGTCATTACGAATCTTTAATTAATTTCACACTTAACCCGTGGTAAATCTAATACTGGATAATTTAAATTAAATTCCTCATTGAAATTAAATTACATTCCTCCTTGAAGATGACCAATTGTCGAAACTAGTAGTTCGAGGTTAATGTTATTGTTTACAAAAATAATTGCTCAAATTAAAATCTGATTTAATCCAAGTTTCTTTAAAACTTTTAAGTGTTTTTAAATACCAGTGGTCTCTATAAGACAGCAATAAATAAGGAGACAAAAATATTTTCCTAAAAACTTTAATAATTAGTGAAAAACTTAGTGGGGTTAGAATGTCGCAGCAGGAGTGTTACAAGTGCACTAAACTGTGTGTTTTAAAGGAAGCAAAGGAAATTTATTTGGATTTCCATGCGATTTCTACAAAGAAATTATATGTAGTGACTGTACTGGTGCATTAGTAGGAGAAATTCGAATTATTCCAAGCGCATCTAGAACAACACTCTTTCTTTGCCCTAGCTGCAAGGATACAATTAAAAAGCTCCCTATATGATGAATTAATTTCTCACCTAACCCGTGGTGAAACATATTTAATTAATACGCTTTGATTAAAACACTTGGTTTGTTTCACTGATTTTTTATTTTTACTCCAACTAGTTTCGACCTTAGGTCATTCTCAAGGAGATATGTCACATATCTCCTTGAGAATGACCTAAGGTCGAAACTAGGTGGAGTAAAAATAAAAAATCAGTGAAACAAACCAAGTGTTTTAATCAAAGCGTATTAAAAAGCTCCCTGCGTTGGGGGTCATTTTTCCCCTACAATTTTTCCCCTAGGTTATTTTTCCCCGCGCTATTAATTTTCCCCTCAAATTTTCCCCCGGCTATTATTTTCATAAGAAGATGAAACTTAGACTCAGAAATGTATTCAATTGTGTGCAATGATTGTAGCAAATGTTATATAAGCCAAACTCAAAGGATTTTTTTTTAAATATTTAAGGAATATAAAGGGTGTTTCACCTAAAACTCCTCAGACTAAATAACAAGAAACTAAAAATGTTAAATTGCGTATTCCCAATTCGATTGTCTTTTAATTGACAGCAATGTTTTTAGTTCCAATGGGAAATTGTTTTATCAGAATTTGCAGTTAATTAGTCTCAATTTGAAGTTGAAAAGTTATAGCTTAAATATCAGTTGCGTAGAATATGTTTGAGCTAAGTAGAACTATTTTGTTTTTATTTTTATTAATATTTGAAAAATATGATATTTTGTATAAATATAAATAATTCGAATACTCAAATATAAATATTACAATTTTTAACTTTAAATCAGTGTTTTCTACGTCTAGTGCATGATGTAAAATTTCGAGTTTAGAAAAGCCTAAAAATTTGG
Organism: Philonthus cognatus; assembly: GCA_932526585.2. Classification (NCBI taxonomy): domain Eukaryota; kingdom Metazoa; phylum Arthropoda; class Insecta; order Coleoptera; family Staphylinidae; genus Philonthus; species Philonthus cognatus. The sequence goes on from OW052241.1 coordinate 178,642,912, forward strand.
ATTAGCCGGGCTTCGCTTCGCTTGCACCGACAAATCCAAATTTTCAGACATTTTTAAACTTGAAATTTTACATCATGCTTAATCATGGAGTACAAACACTTGTCATGACCATGATGCGACTACTCTCGCTAGGACAGCCCATTAGAAGAGCCAAATCGCATGACCAGAGAAGGATTGAACGTCGAATCAAAAACATAGTCGCGAAATATGATGATTACAGGGAGGAAGACAAACTTTTAGATTATTTACGAAATATTGGTTGTAATATAACTTTATAAATTTTGTAATATAACTTAATTAATTTGATTGTTGCGTTGCGGGAAAAATATAAGGGGAAAATTTGCCGGGGGAAAAATTTTAGGGGAAAAATGAACCCCGATCAGCTCCCTGATGTACAGAAAAAAATGAACAAGACCATACAAAAAACCGAAGAAACAGCTAACAGTCTGGAAAAACTGAAAGAAGAAGTAGACAGCCTTAAAGGGTCTATCGAAAGAAGAAAAAGAGAGAATGAAACATTGAAAGGCGAGCTATCAATCATGAAGACGGAAATAAAACAGGTAGATCAGAAAATTGTTGGGGGGCAGAGTTACGCTAAAGCCCTGAAGAAGCTTGAAAAAAAAGTGGAAACCATAAAATCCCCGGTTGACAAAGGGTCAGAATCAGATTTTGAAGAAACCATGTTCGAAATGAAGGAGAGAGAAAGACGCGCTAGTAACATCCTTATTTTTGGCGTGGATGAATCAGAAAAAGATGACAAAGTGAAAGATGACAAAGACAAGATTGGCTTTCTGTACCAAAAAATGAATTTGAGATTGCCCGAGGAAGCTAAAATCTTTAGACTGGGACGGGAAATGCCAAACAAAAAAGGACCTATAAAAGTTGTTTTGCTTAACAGAGAAGAAGCCATGAAAGCGCTCAAAAGCAAGAGAAAATTAGAAGAAAATTTGCAAGATGTCTACATTAAATCTGACCAGATAGAAAACCAATGGAAATACTTAAAACAGGTATTGACTGATTTGAATAAGCAAAAAAGAGAAGGTAAATTAAATTTAATAATCAGATATGTAAATGGATCCCCTAATATAGTAGAAAAAGTGGTAAAAAACTAAGTACAGTGGAGGTAGTTGAAATAACATTTTGGTACACAAATATGAGTTCTATGCTAAACAAAGTCGATGAGTGGAAAGCAAGGGTACTATCAACATGCCCTACAATAATCATGCTGACGGAAACCTGGCTTTCTGATGGTACTAATGACAGTATAATAAATGTGCATGGCTATAGTATCTTTCGAGAGGACAGGCCTCATCAGAGAGGAGGGGGAGCATGTATACTGGTTAAGAACGAAGTTAATGGATACAAAGTAAGCTGTGCACTTTCCCAGAACTATTTCAGTTGATGCAGTATGGCTAGATCTAAAAATAGAAAATACCAAAATTCTCATTGCATGCATGTATAGGCCAGAAAACACTACAACAGAACAAATTAATACACAAATGATTAACCAGATAGGTAAGGCATTTGCATGCAAAACCCAACCTTTATACTAGGTGATTTCAACTACCCCAACATAAACTATCTACCAATTAATAAGCTACCCAACTCGATATAGAAATAGTCAGAGCTCCTTTTTGGATTTATTTTTATGCAGCGAAAACAGAAGTATTTTTGACCTTAAATCAGAGCCACCTGTTGGGCGAAGTGATCATGTTGTTATTACAGCAAGAGCACAGATAAAACTACCTCCGAAACAGACCCATAAGGTTCAAAAAAGAAATTTTCGCACAGCCAAACATGAGCAAATAAATGAATTTATCAGGCAACAGCCAGTCAAAATTCGACAACTTTCACTTTAATTTTTGTAAATGGTTTCATCGCTATATTTAATTTGTGTTTTGCTAAAATATTTTTAATTTTGTGAGTTATATTTCCAAAGTAAGTAAGGGAACGATATGTTGCTTGTGTTTTTCGTAGGTACTAATAGACAATTAACACAATTTTTAGATTATATTAACTCATTACATCCAAATATAGTATTTACAGTAGAAACAGAAACTAACAATAACATAAAATTTTTAGACCTCTCAATAACACGTACTAATGAATCACTAACTTTTGATATTTATAGAAAACCTACTTTCACAGACCGTGTAATTCCTAACTGTTCCAACCATCCCTATAAACATAAACTAGCTGCCTTTAACTCCATGGTAAACCGAGCTTTTATTGTTCCGTTGTCAGAAACCTCATTTAAAAAAGAAATAGATATTATTAAAAGTATAGCCGTTTCAAATGGCTATACTACGTCAATAGTAGATAAAATAGTTAATCAATACAAAATTAAACTTATTAGAAAATACATATATGCCGGAATCGAACCTAAAACACAAGCAACATATCGTTCCCTTACTTACTTTGGAAATATAACTCACAAAATTAAAAATATTTTAGCAAAACGCAAATTAAATATAGCGATGAAACCATTTACAAAAATTAAAAATCATATTTTTAACCATAAGACTCAGATACCAAGTATTTACAAATCAGGAATATATATAAATTAACCTGTAATGATTGTAAGGGAGTGTATATAGGTCAATCTGGTCGTAATTTTAAGACCAGACTCAGTGAGCATCTTTACTCTTTTCGGCATAGATTAATTGATAACTCATCTTTCGCCAAACATTTGATTGAAAATAACCATTCTTTTGGCGAGGATGTACTTTCAGTTATTCACTTTGCCGAGAAGGGTAGAAAGATGGACCTCCTGGAGTCTTTGGAGATTCACAGAGCCCGCGCTAATCGGGAAATTCCCGTAATTAACGACCAGCTTGACCTTAAATACACCCCCCTCTTTAACGCTGTTATTAGAAAATTTGCAAATATAAATAATGTTCCTTTGTAGTTTTTTGTTACTAACGGTTTGATAATGATACGTGTAGTATCGAAACTATAGTCACCAAATAAACCAATTGTTATACAAACAAAGTAATAAACAGTGTTTAATTTTTTTTATTTAAAATATTCGAACCGATTAAATTATTCGAAACCGATTAATAGTCGGTTAGTCGGATAAACAGTGTATTCGAAGAAATTTTTTATTCGACTATTCGAACATCTGATAATCGAATATTCGACTTATTCGACTATTTTGCCCAGCCGTAGTTATAATACAAACATTTGATATTCAATTGTGACAGCGAGTGCTGTCATCTTTTACTTGAAGCGTCATCCATAGGCGGGAGCTATTCCCTTAATTTTTAAATAGGAACATACGATGGTTAATACCACAAATTAACGTGTTTAGGTTGATTCTATTTACCTTTGCGAATTTTCGAGATACGATTTTGGGGTAAGTGAAATAAAACACTACCTTTAGACGGAATTGCTGTGACCAACTTTAGATCTCAAAGCTACGCCGCTGTTTGCCCGCTATTTTGGGTCAGAATTACTAAAAACCAATTAAAAAGAATACCAAAGTGCCATCTCTTAGGATTATTCCAAACTTTTTGATCCACCTAGTATATTGTGAATTATTAGTTTAGATTTTTGTTATTTTCCCTTTTATGTTAATTTTGTTGTTCTATTGTCCAGGACGCCATGGAAACAAACTTGTTATAAAATTTAGGGCTCCTTGGAAACAACAAATAATCAGTTTGTCGTTTCAATTTGTTTGTCTCTAAAAATCCTTAGCACGAGTAAGTTGTCAATTTTTCATTTACGCGAAACTTCCACTTTTTTATATTCAATTTTGCCTATTTTGTGAAGTAGCAGTTGACTTATTCAGTTTATCCAACAAAACTTCATAGTTTGTCGTATTTACCTTTCAATAAATATTATTTTGTGTTGTACATGAAATTATAGGTTACACAGGCCAATAAATTTTGACTTTTTGAAAGTTGATTTCGATCTGACATCTGATCAGCGGCGGCTCGCAGCCGATACAGGTAATATGTATCCGTTATTGAAAGGTGACTTTGTTGTGCAATTCCTTGTATTTATAAAGCGCGATCCTAACCTCAAATTTTGTGTGCCTTGGCGCTGTGGCCGGGTTAGGCTGCGAGCCGTCGCTGCATCTGATTTTGTATAATTTTGATCTGCTTAATTCATTTTGCCCTATCACGTAAGTTTTTTTTTTATCAATATTGAGAATAAATTAATAAAAAATTTGGTCAAAATAAACGCTACTTTTATTGATACAGAGACAAAAACAAATTACAAACAGTAAACTAAATCGAAAAAAGTCTTAAACAATCTTTAATTTCTTTTCTTTCCAGAATATTTTTCCCTCTTGAATGAAACACTTCGAATGATAGTCTGCCAGCCTTGTTTTTCTTTGTGCCAATGCATAAATTCTAAAGAACATAACATGTCTATTTCTGATTGAATTTGATTCTAAGAGCATTTAAGTACCTTAGAGTATAATATTTGTTTTTATGTAGTTTCAAAATTAGATTACTTTTTGTTTTGTGGATTTTAGTGGATTTTCTTCTGTATTCCAGTCCCTTTTTATTGACCAGCAGTAATCAGCCATCATTGAAACCTTACACCGAGCTTGATACCTGCGTTTCATTTCTTTTGTGTCTTGGTGGAACCTCTCACCTTGCTCCTCACTCACATCACCAAGATTTTCGGGGAAGTAATCAAGATGCGAGTGTAAAATATGAACTTTTATGCTCCCAATTTTATAAATTTCTGTAGCATGGTTTTCACAATTTCCTTGTAGTTAGGATCCTTGTTGTTTCCCAAAAAACCTTCAATAACATTAGGCAAATAAAATCCATGTAGCTTTCTCAGTTTTGGTGATGGTATTAACAAATTCTTGATCTTTTGTTAATCTCCTTATTTGAGGACCGACAAAAATTCCTTCCTTTAATTTTGCATCTGAAATAGCGGGAAAGTTTCTACAAAGGTACTTGAAACAGTGCCCATCTTTATTCAAAGCTTTAACGTTATAAACATTAAAAGTGCGATTCTTTTCGCAATCTACAACAAGTTAGTCTTACAAAGACTATATCAAACACTCATTGAAACAACTACTTCCCGGGCTAATACCCAGACGGACATTGAATTATACAACAAGTGTTTGCTGTTACATACAGCAACCTACTGCAAATGTAACAATTTGGGTCAAATTATTCAGGCCATCTATAGACGCGTTTCGAGATTTATCTCTCCTCAGTATAGCTTTGCCATTCCCTCTAAACAATTTGACACCTTAGACTGGCGGTCACGTTACCGTTCAAACATTAGTATAAATGAAATTGCCAATTTCATTTATACTTTAACGTTATGTTTTATTAATCTGGATAAGAAGAGATAATTTAACTCCCGTATCAAAAAAATGTTCTGCACTAAAGTCTTGTTGGCCCACAATAAATCTTGTTACCTCCACTGCATATCTAGTTTAATATGCAGTGGAGGTAACAAGTGGAGTAACAAGATCTGCACGAAAGTCATCATAAATTGGAAAATGCATCTGAGATAGCGGAAAATTTTCTACAAAGGTATTTAAAACAGTCTTTATCTTTATTCAAAGCTTTAACGTTATGTTTCATTAATCTGGATAAGAAGAGATAATTTAACTCCCAGATCAAAAAATGTTCTGCGCGAAAGTCTTGTTGATCCACAAAAAAATCTTGTTACCTCCACTGCATATTAAATGGAGTAACAAGATCTGCACGAAAGTCTTGTTGATCCACAATAAATCTTGTTACCTCCACTGCATATTAAACTAGATATGCAGTGGAGGTAACAAGATTTATTGTGGATCAACAAGGCTTTCATGCAGAACATTTTTTGGGTCAACTTGTCGAATATGGTCTTCACCTCCGATTTCAATGAAACTTGGTGAAAAAATTCCTCTCAGCAAGCACATAATGGGAAAAATAACAACTAGTGGCGGTCGGAATCGAATTAGGTTAGGTTAGGTTAGGTTAGGTTAGGTTAGGATAGGTTAGGTTAGGTTAGGATAGGTTAGGTTAGGTTAGGTTCTTTTTCTTCTTCGAATCGTCGGAATCGGATATCGTTGCGTGGCACCGATACCTCAAGTTTTCGCGATCTAGCGAAAGATTGTTTCCGCATCGCGGACAAAGAATAAACGACGCAAAGACGTGTTTATCAATTAAAAATTGCAAGCACTTTTCGTCATCCGAAATTTCACGGACAAATGCGGTAAATGTGACACTTATGGCAAACAGCGAAATGCTGAATGTAAAACAATATACCGGGCTTTCATTAATTCCCGAACCCCACGTGACCAAAAATAATAGGCAACCAAATGTACAAGGTGGTATGGCTCACACAAAAATTCCCTAGATTTAAAAATATTTATTCGCCGGCGTATTTTTATGACGACTGAAAATATTATATTTAAAATGATTAAAAAATAGGCTCATCTTCAAAAATGTAACTAATTTTTATAAATTTTTTTTCTTAAACACGAACAGAACATACAAAGTTAACAACAAATAAAGAAACAACAAATATTAAACCTTATAACTAAAAAGATTAATAGCTTAAAATTAAAAAAAATATATAATAAGTGTTCTATATGTCCTCCTTCTTCTCTTACACATAAATTTATCCTACGCCGCATTTTATCAAACACATGATGGAGTTCATTTTCGGTGATATTTTGTACCTCTTGCATAATTGCTACTTCTAAATTTTTGAGAGTATGGATCCTATTTTTGAAGATATTACTTTTGATTCGACCAAATAGATAATAATCTAAAGGTGTCAAGTCTGGACTGCGAGGAGGCCACACACCTCTACTAATCATTCTGTTTTCATAAAATTCAGCTAAATACCGAATGGTTGCATTTGCAGTATGTGCTGTGGCCCCATCTTGCTGAAAATAGCCCAATCGAAGCTCGTCGTCGTGCATTTGTCCAATAGCTTCTTCTAATATTAACCGATACCGTTCAGCAGTGATAGTTTCTCTAAAAAATATTGGGCCAATTATCCTTCTCCTAGACATAGCTATCCAAATTCCTAGCTTTTGGGGATGCAGAGGTGTTTCCTCCAATACATGGGGATTTTCTGTCGCCCATGTCCTGTAATTTTGGCTGTTCACGTACCCAGATAAATGTATCCACGCTTCATCAGAAAAAAACGTAAGATCAAGTACATCATTATTTAACTGTTCATTAAACCACTGGCAGTATCGTACTCGCTGAATAAAGTCTGGTGGATGCACTACTGAGACTTTGTAAGGATGCATATTTAGTGATTTTGTCAGTGCTTTATGGCAGGTTCCAACAGAGAGTCCTATAAAGAAGCACATTATTAATTCACGGTTAATTTATACTGGAATTTTTAAATATAAAAACCCCAAACAACAGGATTTGTTTTAACTGATTGGGCTGCCAATTTCGGTACGGATTTCTTAGGACTTCGTTCCATCCTCACTCGAATATCTTCGACAACATCATTAGTTAAGACTGTCGGTCTACCAGTGGATTTTCCTTTGCAAATGCAATGTTTGTCTTCATATCTTTTAATAAGAACTTGCTTATGATGTTTAAAAGTATCATACGCAATTACCGCATCTGGAAATTCTTCATGAAACTGCTCAATGCAAGACTGCAGAGAATAACTCCAGTTGCCGTCAATATTACGTGAAGCACTACGAAAATGTGCCATCAAAATAAACGCGTCTTGCTCCGTTGTAAATACCATTTTCGCAGTATTTGCTTATCCTAGCAAATTGACTCTGCAAAATAAATAGAAATAAAACTCAATGTTTCAGAATAATTAAACAATTTTTGCTTACCTGAAAATTCCGGGCGAATCTTGTAAGATCTCAAAGGTTGGTTTAACGATGCACCGCGCATAAACGTTTATGTCAAATTTGACTTTAGTAACGTTTGGTTACTTTTTTCAAAGCCTCCAACGTACAAATACAATAATTTACGCGGCAATTTTAAATTTAGTCACGTGGGGTTCGGGAATTAATGAAAGCCCTGTATAACCCGACGACTCTTGCTATTCCAAAAATTGTCGGCGTCGAACTTTACCAGGAATTTCTTCCAGTGCATAAACAAGGACGAAAGTAGAAAATGGTCAAGACATTTAGCGCGTAAACACGCATGTACCCGAACACGCGCGCGCGCGCACATACACGCACGCACACACACACACACACACGCACACGCACACGCACACGCACACGCACACGCACACGCACACGCACACGCACACGCACACGCACACGCACACGCACACGCACACGCACACGCACACGCACACGCACACGCACACGCACACGCACACGCACACGCACACGCACACGCACACGCACACGCACACGCACACGCACACGCACACGCACACGCACACGCACACGCACACGCACACGCACACGCACACGCACACGCGCACGCACACGCACACGCACACGCGAAAGACACGGTACATTGAATAAATAGATGAATAAACAAAAAAATGTTTTTCAAGGTCATACGATTCCGACCGCCACTAGTTATTATTTTTCTCATAATGTGCTTGCTGAGAGGATTTTTTTCGCAAAGTTTCGTCGAAATCGGAGGTGAAGACCATATTCGACAATTTGACCCATTTTTTGATCTGGGAGTTAAATTATCTCTTCTTATCCAGATTAATGAAACACAACGTTAAAGCTTTGAATAAAGATAAAGACTGTTTCAAATACCTTTGTTGAAAATTTTCCGCTATCTCAGATGCAAAATTATAAGGACTGGACTTATTCTTCCAATGTTGATGTTTACTTCGACTGTCCCACTCACACAAAAAACATGGGTACTTTGTATACCCTGACTGCTGTCCTAGTAGAAGTCCCACAATTTTCAAATCCCCACAAATTTTTCAACTATGATTATTGTATTTGATTTTTTTGAAGCATTACTTTAAGATTTTCGTAGCTTTCCGTTATTTGCACAGAATGGGCAACCGGTGCACATAGGTCGATTTGGCCGATTTAGGCGGCCAAAATTATTTTACTGTCTATTAAGGTTTAATAGTATATTTTAAATAAAAATACATAGTTCTTTATCATTGACAAGACATTATAATAAAAAAAGTAAACATAAAGAAATATTTAAAAAATAAAGTATTAATTATCCTCATTTGGCTGGGCTGGTATTAAAAGATCAATTGTCTCTGGAGAAAATGACTTAACTGATGTTTTTTTAGGCTTTTTCATACTACTTATTAACGGGTCTGAGCTTAATAGTAATCTACTATATATATCTTCATTGCATACTTCTCTAGAAAATTTTCTAGCATAATTCTGGCGGTAGGACCGAAAATGTTTATTTCGGGCTTCAGCAGCCTCTTCTGAGAGCTGCCCTATCGGCAGGAGCGCATTTTCTATGATTGCCCTACCATGGATCAGGACTTTATGCATGGTTGGAGTCATAGGATGCCACCCATATAATTCAACATATAGCTTTGCCGTCTCTAAAGAGTATTGATCATACTTTTTAACATTTATGTCATATCCACTTGATATAGTTTCTAAAATTATTTTTAGCCTGTAAATTAGTTCAAAGCTCATTCCAGTGATGTCAGCAGCCAGTTTTGGATTTGCAAAAAATCGTCTACTAGTGTTTCCATCATTGCTGTTACCAAAATTAGATTTTGGTATATCCACCAAGAGGCCCGTTTCGAGGCGAAACCTTTCTTGAATTTCTCGTTTTCTGTTTTCTTCGATATCTTTTTCTTCTTTTGTCTTAATTTTGCGATATTTTTTTATAATTAATTTATAGGCCAAATGAAGGATACTTTCAAATATCCGGATTCGTGCATGTAGCACGGAAATCCCAAACTCTAAAGTTTGTAAGCTGACATCATTTTTTGTTGACAAATCATTAAAATTTTTGGAGGTAGCACCACATATATAACACTTGCTCGTTGATGTTGTGTTGGTTGCTGCATTGCACACTTTACCGTCAACCATGGTCATTTTCAAAATGTGCTTAAAATTGAAATGTTTACCCTTTAGGTCCACTTCTGTGATAGCAAGTGACTTTACACTGTCTTCAACGTAACTTATTTCTTCTTTGATGACATCTTTAGATTCTTTTACGAATCTAAACCTTATTGGACGACAATATCGAGGAGAAGACGGTGTAGGGTTTTGCCAAACAACTTTTTTCTTTTCTTCTCCACACACAATTTTTAAGGGTACAAAGGAACTTATAAATATATTTGCATCTGATTCCACATCGTTGCTAAACATCTGCTTAAACTGTGCTTGCTGTGAACCGTCACAGCCCCATTTGCAAATTATGTGCAGAGTATTCCTTTCAGTCTCGTTAAGTGTTTCTAAGACTTCTTGCAGGTAAAGAGATAAGCGCCTAACGGTTAGATCCATTAGGCATTGTAAATCACTTTCAACACTGGTAGCAGTTACACGTATTGTTTCCTTGGGAGGATAACATTCCTGTTTCGCTTTTAATATTAGATCGTAGCACGGGTAAAAACTTTTATTTGTTGCTCTTATTATTTCATATTGACGCTTTGTCAAATCTGCTTCTACAAACATTAAAAGCGCTTGCTGAGGGGTCAGGGCAGCAGCATCTTCCTTTGTTTCGAAAATCCTTTCTTTATATATACTTGCACTTGCTGGAGAATTTGTGATGTCCTTAAGGATATGTGACGCATTTCTTTGTCCACTTTTCTGTAGTATCACTTGGGCCGCATGAATTATTGCATCTTCTTCCACGATAGAACGAATTACTTCCGTCTTCCTCCTTTTACTTCTCTCACTCGATTCACTAAATGATTTGCAGGGCCGACCTGGGCGATTTTGCGTCAACATGGGTATTTCAAATGTCCCCTCTAACCAAGAATCGTTGTTTTTCAAAAACGTCTCTTTCATGTTATGCGCTTTAGACCATCTTTGTTTTATGTTGGTTTTAAAATAGGAGAATTTATGCTTCAAAAGTTGTTTACTCTCTTCTGTGTCACCATAACTCGAGAGAAGATCATTTTCTAAGAATTCGAGTTTTTCGTTAATCGATGGCAGATTTTGATCATCTAACTTCTTAAATAGATGTCTACGAGTCACTATTTTCAAACCCGATGTGCCGGACGACCCTAAAGAAAATAAAAATCAACATATAAGAAAAAAACACAATTTTTTTTTAATTGCAAATATTATTTAAAGTGTATTATTTTGAAAAACTGTGCAAACCGGTGGCTAAATTTTAAAATGGTAGTAGCTATAACTTCAAATTAATTAATCATAAAAAACTTGAGGCCGGGACGGACAGGGATACACAACAAAAAGACGATTCAAAACTAAAATTACTCCAAAAAATACAACCGTAAACAAACTATTTTTAAGGGCCTAGAAATATGTTATATCGAAATAAGTTTTAAAAAAATGTATAGTTATCAGAAAGGGGCTTACCTGAATTGCTAGAATCCATTAATATTTTCTTGAAAAACTGATTTTAACATACAAATATTCACTTTGTAAACTTTCTTTAAACTGAGAGCACCGAGATTACTTGCGTACACCACGAACGATGACCAAATGGCAATTACCTGTAGCCGCTCTCCCGCGCAATACAAGGGGATGAAAGGGGTTGGGTATTGTACCTGGAAGTGTCTGCTAAGGCTGCTAATGACTTGTTTTGTTACCTGGTATACTTAAGGAAATTCAATTATGGCCGCCTAAATCAAACAAATCGACGTTTGTGCGGTGGCGATGAAAAAACATTCCCATTGTGTAAGAGAACAGCTCTCATTTCATTTTTCATTCAATTTTTATTCGCAAATATTTAAAAAAAACATAAATATGACACCTAGTAAATTTATTACAAAATTGTGAGTGGTGGAAATAAAAAAAATGTTGATTCGTTATTAGATTAGCCACAAAAACTTCAAAAAAATGAACAAATTTATTGTTGGCCTGTGTTATTTATAATTTTTAATAACGTTCATAAATAAATACAGTGAATTTTTCTTCTAGGTAAACATTTGCATAAGTTGTAAATTTTCTGAAATTCGTTGATTTTGTTAAAGACTTCAATTTGAAGCTTTAACCGAGTGTTTCCACTCCCAGACTAAGCATGAAGTAAAATTTCGAGTTTAGAAAAGCCCCGTGAAAATTTGTCGAGGGTCGCGCAGCGACCCGAGACAAATTTTTGGGCTTTTCTAAACTCGAAATTTTACTTTATGCGCCACGCGTATTAAACGCGAAATACAGTGAAATTAATGTATATTTGAACCTCACTTAAAATCAGCGTTTTATACGCGTGGCGCATGAAGTAAAATTTCGAGTTTAGAAAAGCCCAGAAAATTTGTCTCGGGTCGCTGCGCGACCCTCGACAAATTTTCACGGGGCTTTTCTAAACTCGAAATTTTACTTCATGCTTAGTCTGGGAGTGGAAAACACTCGTTTAAAACTTCAAATTAAACTTTAATAAAAAACAATTTTCTGTGCTTTTCTAAACTCGAAATTTTACTTAATGCATCAGCATTAAAATATTATGAAATTTATGTAAAAAACATATTATGCTATGCAGTTTAATTCAAGCTTTAAGCAAGAGTTTTCCACTCCCAGACTAAGCATGAAGTAAAATTTCGAGTTTAGAAAAGCCCCGTGAAAATTTGTCGAGGGTCGCGCAGCGACCCTCGACAAATTTTCTGGGCTTTTCTAAACTCGAAATTTTACTTTATGCGCCACGCGTATTAAACGCTTAATGCAGTGAAATTAATGTATATTTGAACCTCACTTAAAATCAGCGTTTTATACGCGTGGCGCATGAAGTAAAATTTCGAGTTTAGAAAAGCCCAGAAAATTTGTCGAGGGTCGCTGCGCGACCCTCGACAAATTTTCACGGGGCTTTTCTAAACTCGAAATTTTACTTCATGCTTAGTCTGTGAGTGGAAAACACTCGTTTAAAGCTTCAAATTAAACTTTAAAACTTTTAAAAAACAATTTTCTGTGCTTTTCTAAACTCGAAATTTTACTTAATGCGTCAGCATTAAAATATTATGAAATTTATGTAAAAAACATATTATGTTAAGCAGTTTAATTCAAGCTTTAAGCAAGAGTTTTCCACTCCCAGACTAAGCATGAAGTAAAATTTCGAGTTTAGAAAAGCCCCGTGAAAATTTGTCGAGGGTCGCGCAGCGACCCGAGACAAATTTTCTGGGCTTTTCTAAACTCGAAATATTACTTCATGCGCCACGCGTATAAAACGCTAAAATACTGTGAAATTTATGTATATTTGAACTTCACTTAAAATCAGTGTTTTATACGCGTGGCGCATGAAGTAAAATTTCGAGTTTAGAAAAGCCCAGAAAATTTGTCTCGGGTCGCTGCGCGACCCTCGACAAATTTTCACGGGGCTTTTCTAAACTCGAAATTTTACTTCATGCTTAGTCTGGGAGTGGAAAACACCCGTTTAAAGCTTCAAATTAAACTTAAAAACTTTTAAAAAACAATTTTCTGTGCTTTTTTAAACTCGAAATTTTACTTAATGCGTCAGCATTAAAATATTATGAAATTTATGTAAAAAACATATTATGCTAAGCAGTTTAATTCAAGCTTTAAGCAAGAGTTTTCCACTCCCAGACTAAGCATGAAGTAAAATTTCGAGTTTAGAAAAGCCCCGTGAAAATTTGTCGAGGGTCGCGCAGCGACCCGAGACAAATTTTCTGGGCTTTTCTAAACTCGAAATTTTACTTCATGCGCCACGCGTATAAAACGCTAAAATACTGTGAAATTTATGTATATTTGAACTTCACTTAAAATCAGTGTTTTATACGCGTGGCGCATGAAGTAAAATTTCGAGTTTAGAAAAGCCCAGAAAATTTGTCTCGGGTCGCTGCGCGACCCTCGACAAATTTTCACGGGGCTTTTCTAAACTCGAAATTTTACTTCATGCTTAGTCTGGGAGTGGAAAACACTCGTTCAAAGCTTTAAATTGAACTTAAAAAAAAAAACAAGTAATATCTAAAGATTCACAGAAAATACGAATACTTAAAAGAAAAACTCCCTGTATGCCAGCGCCGTGGCAAGGGGGGTGCGAGCGGTGCGACCGCACCAGGCGCCAGTAAAAGGGGGCGGTAGAATTTTTTGTAGACTATTTCCTGCGGCTTAATTTTTTGCTCTATCTGTTCGATACTTCAACTGCTTAATCATTCAGCTCGATCCTTGACATACTCGATATTGCCCGCCCCTTACTAGTTTTTGATGAATCGGACTGACAGATTGTTCAAAAATGGTCTGAATCTACTGTGAGTCGATTAATGCTACCATTTTCTAGTACTAACAAAAAACATTAGTGACTATGGTGACAGTCGCAGTAAGTCGACATTTCGCTTACAAAGTGACATCTTACCTAACTTAAATTGACAATGAGACAACTAATCTAACCCAACTTTTGACATGTCATCACTTCTACAGGTACCTACTTTCGACGTTTCTAACGTCTAAAATTTATAACTTTTATGACATAGCTGTCACAATGTTTACTAAATGATAGTCAAAATAGTTAATGTAATCCTAGTTTACATAGTGAAATGACAATCAGTATAGTATAGTGTTTTTTTGCAGAATTTCGAAAGAGTGGAAAAAAATCAAGAAGTCGGAATTTTGAACAGGGAGAAAAAGTGATGAGTGAGACACGTTAAACTAGGTTAGAATTCGCCAGGGAATCGTTTGCGATTGTCAAAACTAACGTGATATAATAAAATTAGACAGCTTTCGAGATTAAAGCAGGTTCGTCAAATTTGGTTAAAATTCGCAAAGGGATCGATTTCGATTGACAAAACAGATGTGAAGTAATACATATAGACAGTTGAGCAGCGTAACACGGTTATTTTCGGGGTTAGAGCAATTTGCGGATTCTTAATCTACAGCACACAGTGAAGTACCATCAATAATGACAGAGGCGTTTTTCATTCAACTTTTAAACACGTAGAAAATGGCAGTTATCTTTGTTATTGACAATACAGCAGTATGTTGGCTGTCATAGTCAAAAGGGGCGTAAAATGGCAAAAAGCAACAGACACTGTCTATTGTTATTTCAACATAAAATCACTTTAACAACTGTCTTTTCTAAATGTTTTACTAGTTTATCATTTCTTATTTTATTTATTTGGCAATTCTTATCGATAATATCAACATGTCAACAGTCTTTTGTCAAACTACTTTATCATTTCTGTCCTTATGCTTTTTCATTTGTTTGGCGGTTCTTATCGATATTAGTGTTCAAGTTTTCATTTTTACATAATTTTTCGTTTATTTGGTAAATATTCACGTTTGAGTTAATATATCTTACATGACAAAGTGACAGTGGAGACGATCGAAGGGTACACAGAATAAACGAAAGAAGCACACATGCAAAGCACAAATAAAAAATATGTAAACCGACAGAAAGTAATAATGTAAAGTTAGGTTAAAAATTTTTCGATTGAGTTTTACGATAAGGGTGTCATCTAACCTAAACTAACATCAGTGACTGTCGTCTAACCTAATTATAAGATGTCTAATCTAATCCAATTGAGATATTTGACAGTTCTGAAAAAAAGAAAAATTGTTTATGAGTGCTTTAATATCAGGCACTCGATTAAAGAATCTTGATTGCATAATGACCAAAGACAATTGAGAATACGATTTTACGACAAGCGAGTAGAAATATCGAAAAATAACAAATAGTAGTTAATAAATAAATGTCTTTAAGTGTTTCGATGATTTTCAACATATTTCACATTTTTCCTATTTGGAGAGTTTCGACATTTCTGAAACTTTTTTGCATCAAATGATCTCACCTTTTTAACACAATGTGTCAGTAATGACATTTTACTACAATTTATCTGTTTTTGATGTACGTTTTGACAGTTTACGTCTCACTTTTGACATTTGGTGTGCCACTTTAGACGTTTATCGAGACGTTCGGACACACGTCGGAGTCAGCCGTCATTGGCGCCAGTTGACAAACATTAGATTAGTCAATGTAAAATGTCAATATCAAATCCGCTCCTGATTGCGACTACATTTTTCTATTGCAAATTTTCGTAAAAACAATACTCTTCTTTTGTATTACATACGTAGAAAGTAAAAAGAAATCAAAAGGCGTCATTTAAAATGTTGGCACCAGGCGCCAAACTAGCTTGCCACGGCACTGCTGTATGCACATATTGTAACGTTAAGAGAAAACACTAAAACAAGAGTGTTTATCCTAATGGAAGTTAGAACTATAATTACGTATAAATAAAATAAATATTTATGTATAGATCAAGTCACGCTGGATAGTTATTTACTTAAGAATATCACTGCATAAAACATCTTCAGTTGATTACAAGTTTCGCGTGCTTATTTGCCCAGAGATAACGCAGGTAATTGAATAACATAGATAAGACTTATCATACGTCTAAGTGCACTAGCTTATTTTAAACAAGTCAGCCGTAAAACACGCTAACTTGTCTCGTTTCCATTTTTTGTCTGTATGGACGCCGATCCGGATCTGCCAAGTCATTCGAGCAAAACTGATCCGATTAATGTGGAGGAAATGGAATACGAAAACCACGTTAAACATCTCACGACTGGTAAAATTATGGATTAAGTTGTGGTAGATTTAATTAATTTTGGGTTTCTAGAAAGTGAAGATGCCAAGAAGGTGATCCCTTGCCAATTGGACGTTGATTACGGTTACTCGGAGAATGAGAAGGTTGACATTTTGGGGATTGATCTTCCTGACGGTGAGACAAACAAATATTAATGTTGGAGAGTTGTGCAAATATTTTAAACTTTGTTTGGAATTGCAGTTGATAAAAGTTTGTTTGCGCAACTTTTAATCGATGCATTTGTATAATGTAATACAGGGTGCGGCAGGGAAACTTTCTGATTTGAAAGGTCAATAAAAGAAAAAGTTTTTCACATATCGATTTAATTCTTTTTTATCGTATTGTACACATCCTGAATTTTTGTTTCAATTGGTTTTAAAAATGACATCGAACAAATGGCGGCCCTCATTAGCGATACACTGATCCACCCGCTTTTTGAAGTTTCGCTTCACTCTTTCGAGCATATCGACCGGAATGTTGGCGATGGCTTGGCGAATGATATCCTTCAGGTGTTGCAGGGTCTGTGGTTTGTCATTGTAAACAATGGATTTGCGATATCCCCATAAAAAGAAGTCACAGGGAGCCAAATCGGGGGAGCGCGCCGGCCACAGTACGTCACCCCTCGAGGAGATTAGGCGCTCGTGGAAGTGTTCCCTCAAAAGTTCTATTGAAGTTCTCGCTGTGTGTGCCGTGGCTTCGTCCTGCTGGAACCATACGTCTCCAAGTCCCATTTCTTTAAGTTTTGGGAGAAAAAATGACTTAATCATTTCTCTGTAGCGAACTGCATTCACATCAACAGTGTGTTCTTCTTCCTTGACGTTTTCTGGTGTTCTGGAAGTCCGTTTACCTCCAGGCCCTTTTTTGCCACACTGCCACTTTCCCTGAATGTGTCCACCCACGAAACAATTGATTGCCGGCCAGGAGCGGGACCCGTGGGATGAATATTGAAACGAGTTCGGAAGGCACGTTGGGTGGCAACCACCGAACGGTGATTTTGAAAAGTCGGCCTCGACGGCGTACGCACGTTCCTCCTTTGTCCAGCGCATGACGACAACTGGATTGAGCGGTAACAAAACTGCAAGACCTCCTCTATAAAATGAGACCCTCCCTACCCCTTTCTGACCACGTCTCGCTCATTAGCGCCCAATTCAAATCAGCAAGTTTCCCTGCCGCACCTTGTATAAGGTGGATCAAAAAGTTTGGAATAATCCTAACAGATGGCGAGATGGTACTAATGTAAACTACAGTGACTTAATTAAACACAGTGGCGACAACTGTGGTATTCTTTTTGATTGGGTTTTTAGTCGTTTTGACTCAACATGTCGGACAAACAACGGCGTAGCTATGAGATCTAAAGTATGTCACAGCAATTCCCTCAAAAGGTTGTGTTTTATTTCACTTACCCTAGAATCGTACCTCAAAATTTCGCAACGATAAATAGATTCAACCTGAGGCCGCTAATTTAGGGTAGTACCCCATCATATGTTTCTATTTCAAAATTAAGGAAATAGCCCCCGCTCATGCCGGGCATTTGCTGAGGCACATCCTCAGCGAATGCCCGGCACTTTCGTCTACGAGAGGATCCATACTGAGTGAAAGATCGCCGATGATGGACATCATCAGGGACTTGCGCACCTCAGTAATACTGGACTACCTAGACAAGGTGGGATGGCTGAGCTTAGGATGGGTGACCCGTAGTGGGAGGCAGCACAATGGGCGTAATGAGGTCTAAGTGCAGTGCAGCAATGCGCACTCCCCCTTATACCAGATACCAGCCCCTGCTCATGGATGATGACTTAAGTGAAAGATGACAAACACTCGCTGTCACAATTAAATATCAGATGTTTGTATTATAATCTATTTTCTTGATTCATTTTGCCTCATCATGGCGGATGACAGGGAGTTGTCGCCATTGTGTTTAATTAAGTCACTGTAATGTAAACGATTCACGACAAGCTTCATCCTTTATTAGCCATCTGTCAAAATTTCAGCTATTTATGTTTACGCATTTACAAGTTACATCAGTGAGAATCAACCAACCTCCGTTTTTTTTTTTAATGTTAAAATTTGAGTTTTTTTGTCAGTTTCACACTTTTATTTACGCAAGAATATAATAACGGAGACCAAAGCCAAGCTAGATGAGTATTATCCGGACTCTGCACCGTCGATGAAGATGATTCAAAAGTGGTTTTCTGACTTTCGTTGTGGCCTAAACGATCTTCGTTGTGGCCCAAAAGACGTCAGTACACTAGAAAACGTGAAAAATATCCATGATAATATGTAGAACGACCAGAAAGTGAAACTGAGGAAGCTAGCTGAGTCCACAAAGATGTCGTATCGCAATGTCTCCAATATCATATACTGTATTTTGGGTATGGAGAAGCTTAGGGCGCGATGAGTGCCGCGTTTGCTTACAGTGGACCAGAATCAAATTCGTGTTACGACTTGGCAATGTTTACGCGAAATCCAACGAAGTTTTTGCGCCGATTCATAACCATGGATGAAACATGCATCCATTTCTACACACCAGAGTCCATGCAACAGTCAAAACAATGTGTTTCTCAGGATGAAAGTGCTCCGAAGCGTCGAAAAACGCAACAATGGACCGGAAATGAAGTTTTTGACCCACCTAGGTTAGGTTTCAATGGCAGCAGTTAGACTCACTCAGGCTCAAAGGGCCTCTTCAGATACCATAAAGGGTAAAGGGGGGTCAGATCTCCCCTCCCTTCCCACCTATACAAACCAATCCGAGCACCTAATGAACTCGATCAGATTTTTCACATCTAGAGGTGTGAGGTCCGTTGGTCCATTGGCATAGTGCATACCAAGGTACTAGATTCTTTTCCCTTCAAGAGCACTGCATTGTCCCAAACAGTAGTGTACCGTCTCTTCCTCCTCCACATCCAGGTATCCTCTGCAAAAGTCGTTGTGCTCAAGACCCATCTTTTGTGCATGTCTGTCTAGGAGGCAGTGGCCCGTGAGGACACCTACCGCCTTCTTTATGTCGTTTCTGCTAAGTGCAATTAATCTGTTGCTGTTTATAGTATCCCATATAGGCAATAGCTGCCTTGTTATAAGACACGTATCTTCTTCTCTCCACCTATGGTTGACCGATGCTACCATTTGGTGCCTAAGTAGTCTCTTGCATTCCACAAGAGGAATGTGGGTGGAGAGTTCAGTAGACAGGTCTTTCATTCATGCCCCCTTCCTTGCAAGGTCGTCGGCAATTGAATTCACTGCGACTAGGTACCCACATGAACCCCACGTCACAGTTATTTGCAAGCCTATTTAGCAGTCTCTGACCACCTTCGAGGTGCAGTACGGACTATTCAGCATCTTAATGGCGGCTCGGCTATCAGTAATGAACCTGTTGCGGTTCCCCTGAAGGTCATTTTTGTGGATCCAGTCCACTGCCACTCGGATGGCCATGACCTCTGCCTGAAGAATGTTACAGTGGTTTGGGAGTCTAAAAGACTTTTTGAGGTTGAAATCTTGTGAGAAGATTCCGCCTCCTACTCTGTTTTCAGACTTAGAACCATCCGTAAAGGCCCAGACGTTCTTGCCTTGAAATATCTTGCCCTCTAACAATTTGGTTTTGTCCGGGATGAAAGTGAAGAACTTATTTTCAAAATTAAGTTCTGTCAGTCTTGCAACATGGATCTATTTCTACACACCAGAGTCCGTGCAACAGTCTAAACAATGTGTTTCTCAGGGTGAAAGTGCTCCGAAGCGTCCGAAAACGCAACAATGAACCGGAAAGGTTATGGGCTCCATATTTTGGGATGCGCATGGAATAATATTCATCAACTATCTTAAAAAATGTAAAAGCATAACTGGTGCATATTATTCATCATTATTGGATCGTTTAAAAACTGAAATCGCTGAAAAACGGCCGCATTTGAAGAAGACAAAAATCCTCTATCACCACGACAATGCGCCTGCTCATTTATCGTTAGTTGCGCAAGGAAAACTGAGTTTGAACTGGTTTCTCAGCTACCGTATTCGCCAGATCTGGCCTTAGAGACTTCTACCTGTTTCCAAACCTGGAGGTCCAGTATACCACCTTAACAGGAGACGTCTGGGGCAGACCTGAGTCTTCGGACGATGGATGTTTGAAGGGGACGATTGTCCAAGTCGGAGCTGTAGACCTTCTTGAGGTAACTTGGATAGGGCTAACTTACACACGGCGGGGTTGACTCAGCCCTGGTGCTTGTCGCCGTTAAATGAGGAGTCGGGGTGGGTCTTGAAAAACCCAGGGCTACTTACTCGCCCCTCCGGTCCACACGTGGGTTGCTCTCCGGCGGGCAGTGGTTCGCAGATATGGCGGTGATCCACCAGTCCTTAAACCGACGCTCGAAAGATATACACCGAAAGGTAAAAATCTGAGCACACCAAGTCTGTTTCCAAAGCTATCCGAGCACCTAATGAACCCGATCAGATTTCTCAAATCTAGAGGTGTGAGGTCCGCTAGTTCATTCGCGTAGTGCATACCAAGGTACTTGATTCTTTTCCCTTCAAGAGCAGGGCATTGTCCCAGATGGTGGAGTACCGTCTCTTCCTCCTCCACATCCAGGCATCCTCTGCAAAAGTCGTTGTGCTCAAGACCTATCTTTTGTGCATGTCTGTCTAGGAGGCAGCGGTGAACAATTTTACATAAATGAAGAACTCATAGCTGAAACTGCGGCCCAGTTTGGAGAGTGTTAATGTTGTTGTTGGTTGTTGTACTTTGTAAGGGTACGTAGTTGTAACGAATTTGAAGAAAACACGTAGGTTGAAGTTTAAAACGGTTCTCTATTAACTGAAGTTTCAAAAGGTTTAAAATGGTAATGATAATATTTACAAGAATATGTACATAAGAAAACAAAATAATTTTCGTAGAGGGGATGGTGGTGGTGGTAAGATTTAGAGCCCCTTTTTGGAGCCTCCGATTAGTGCTTGCCAGATGATGGAATTTCTGCACGTCCAAGCCGGCGGTTTCTTCCACAAAAAAACGTCTTCTAAGTACCGTTAGACCCCCTGGAGTGGGCTGGGTTACGCATTTTATCCCGGTTCATGGCGACAATAAAACCATTGAGACCGGACAGTGAAATGCTCGAAACGGTTTTGGAACGCGGGTAGTGATTTTGAAAGATATCACTCGCCTAAACCGAACAGAGAGCTTCCGAAGGACTACTTTTCGGAAGGGATAAAAAATTTAGAAAATTGTTGGACTCGCTGTATCGGCTTAAAAGGACTGTATGTTGAAAAAGACTTGGTCTAAGTGGGCGCGGCTGCGGCTGCCTTCCCGACAACTAATCCTTAATCCTTAAATGTTGAAAAAGAAAACCGAATTTAGCCAAAAAAATGTTTTCTTGTTTCACTTATTCCAAACATTTTGATCCACCTAGTATAATAATATTAAAATGTTCCTTGTAATTGGTTTTCCATCTGAAGAACCCCGTGAATTCAATTAACGATCATTGTTAAGCGTGGCAAATTCGTTCCGATCATACAGCGCTCTTTTCAATTAAACAATATACTGTTATGCCATCCATTCCGTGAATATTTCAGGCGGAAAAATGCCAGGGAGAGTCGTGACCGCGCGCGCTCCTCACATAAATCTCCGAGCAATTAATTGAATAATCCGGCTCATTGTTCCCAGATGATAGATCACATCTGATTCAACCGACACACATTTTCCGGCCCATTGGGCGCATACAGCAGTTTCCCACTTTTCCGCTTCAACTTTTCAGATGCTCCGATCGTCATTTTCGTCCACGGAGGGTACTGGCAGCTGTTGAGCAGAAGTGTTAGCTCATACGTGGCGAAGGGTTTTTACAATGATGGGTTTAAGGTCATGACGGTGGGTTACAATTTGTGTCCGAATGTTACGTTGGAGAAAATAGTCGAGGAAATTGGGAGTGCTGTTACCTTCTGTCTGGCGTATGCGAAGAAAATTGGTTCCAGGTAAAATCCCTTATTCTGATTATATTTTGTACCTATTTGGAGTCACTAAATTTACTTTTTATTATACTTATCTGAAAACACTTCGTTTCCAAATGCCTCTAGAATAATGAAAACGTCGCTTTTTCAAGCCACCGCACGGAAAACGTTTGTTTGTGCGCCTTTCCGTGCGCTCTAAAATGTTTCCATAGCAACAATGTATTTGTCACTGAAGTTTTATTTTTCGTCAGTGAAATACGTAAGTTTGGTTGAAACGTACACAGACATAGAAGAAATTGATTTTGTAGATGATATTTCGCATGATATATTAACCAAAGCGGCACAAGTAAGCGTAGAATGACTGCTAGTAAAATCCAGATATAGACACGAACACAGGCGCAATGGGAACTATAAAAAACACAAAAATTGTGAGTGACGAGGTATAACTCTATTTTATTTATCTGAAAAAGTCAAATCCGCACAATCGTACACCTTATAGTGTTGACTCGCCACGATAAAAAGATGTCTGGCTTTAAAAAAAGTGCAAACTCGATCAAATTTCGAAAAACTGGTATTCAATTTCATTTTCTTTCGAATTAGTTGTATTTTTTCACTACCATAAAAATTACTGGTTTGAAAATAAAAAAATAATTTAAGTTTTTAGATAAGTATAATGTTTTCAGATAAGTATAATAAAAAATAGCGTTCATTACACGTCCAGAGATGGATTTTTCCGTGCTTGCATGACTTTCCGTGTTCGGCTACGCCTCACATGGAAAATGTCACGCGCGCACGGAAAAATCCCCTTTTCTAGACTCCTAATGAAATATACTATTACTTTCCTTTGCAATATCTCCACAACTGCAATTATACCGTATTGGGTCTAAAACTGATCCTTGAGAAACACCAGATAACGCAAAAAATAATTATATTTGTATTCTGTATGTTCTACAAATGTCGATCTTTAATGGATTTAAATTTATTCTATTATTATTCCAAAATTATTCACCAAAAAAGTAATTCTTGCATTTTCGCTACATCACAATAAAGATTAATTACCATACCATCTAAGCGTTGTATATTTTTAACTTTACTGTAAATCAGTGGTTTATACGCGTGGCGCATGAAGTAAAATTTCGAGTTTAGAAAAGCCCCGCGAAAATTTGTCTCGGGTCGCTGCGCGACCCTCGACAAATTTTCTACGCGGGGCTTTTCTAAACTCGAAATTTTACTTCATGCTTAGTCTGGGAGTGGAAAACATTCGTTTTAGGCTTCAAATTAAACTATTTAAAACCAAATCAAATTTCTAAGCTTTTTTTTAAATGAACGTCTTTTAAATTCAGCCTATTTTCTGTAAATCTTTAGATATACCTTGTTTTTTTCTCTAAACTTCAATTTGAAGCTTTAAACGAGTGTTTTCCACTCCCAGACTAAGCATGAAGTAAAATTTCGAGTTTAGAAAAGCCCCGTGAAAATTTGTCGAGGGTCGCGCAGCGACCCGAGACAAATTTTCTGGGCTTTTCTAAACTCGAAATTTTACTTCATGCGCCACGCGTATAAAACACTGGTTTCAAGTGAGGTTCAAATATACATAAATTTCGCAATATTGTAGTGTTTTATACGCGTGGCGCATGAAGTAAAATTTCGAGTTTAGAAAAGCCCCGCGAAAATTTGTCTCGGGTCGCTGCGCGACCCTCGACAAATTTTCTACACGGGGCTTTTCTAAACTCGAAATTTTACTTCATGCTCAGTCTGGGAGTGGAAAACACTCGTTTTAGGCCTCAAATTAAACTCTTTAAAACCAAACCAAATTTTCAAGCTTTTTTTTTAAATAAACCTCTTCCAAATTCAGCCTATTTTCTGTAAATCTTTAGGTATACCTTGTTTTTTTTTAAACTTCAATTTGAAGCTATAAACGAGTGTTTTCCACTCCCAGACTAAGCATGAAGTAAAATTTCGAGTTTAGAAAAGCCCCGCGTAGAAAATTTGTCGAGGGTCGCGCAGCGACCCGAGGCAAATTTTCGCGGGGCTTTTCTAAACTCGAAATTTTACTTCATGCGCCACGCGTATAAAACACTGGTTTCAAGTGAGGTTCAAATATACTTAAATTTCGCAATATTGTAGTGTTTTATACGCGTGGCGCATGAAGTAAAATTTCGAGTTTAGAAAAGCCCCGCGAAAATTTGTCTCGGGTCGCTGCGCGACCCTCGACAAATTTTCTACGCGGGGCTTTTCTAAACTCGAAATTTTACTTCATGCTTAGTCTGGGAGTGGAAAACACTAGTTTTAGGCTTCAAATTAAACTCTTTTAAACCAAACCAAATTTTCAAGCTTTTTTTTTAAATAAACGTCTTTCAAATTCAGCCTGTTTTCTGTAAATCTTTAGATATACCTTGTTTTTTTTTAAACTTCAATTTGAAACTTTAAACGAGTGTTTTCCACTCCCAGACTAAGCATGAAGTAAAATTTCGAGTTTAGAAAAGCCCCGTGAAAATTTGTCGAGGGTCGCGCAGCGACCCGAGACAAATTTTCTGGGCTTTTTTAAACTCGAAATTTTACTTTATGCGCCACGCGTATAAAACACTGGTTTCAAGTGAGGTTCAAATATACATAAATTTCGCAATATTGTAGTGTTTTATACGCGTGGCGCATGAAGTAAAATTTCGAGTTTAGAAAAGCCCCGCGAAAATTTGTCTCGGGTCGCTGCGCGACCCTCGACAAATTTCCTACGCGGGGCTTTTCTAAACTTGAAATTTTACTTCATGCTTAGTCTGGGAGTGGAAAACATTCGTTTTAGGCTTCAAATTAAACTCTTTTAAACCAAACCAAATTTTCAAGACGATAGTCTAGACTAATTATCTAGACTCTAATCAGTCTGTAGACAAGACTATAGTCTGTATACTCATCCCTAGGCCCTAATATCTAGAATAGAATCTCTAAGCGCTGTACTATATACATCTTAAACTCTAGAGCTTTGACAATTGACCCAGACTCTAAACTCTGCATTTTAATCAGTTGACTTATGTAGACTAAACTAAAGTTTCTAGACAGTTTAGACTAGTCTGTGGACTAGTTTGTATACTTTAATCTCAGAACTCTAATCTGTGGACTCTATCTAGTCTGTAGATCCTAGTCTATGGACTCTATCTAGTCTGTAGACTGTATCTAATCTGTTAACTCTAGTCTGTGGACTGTCTAGTCTCTAGACTCTATCTAATCTATAGACTCTAGTCAGTGGGCTCTGTCTAGTCTGTAAATGCTAGACTGTGCACTCTATCTAGACCAGTGATGGGGAAACTACGGCCCGCGGGCGAAGTCCTGCCCGCGGAAAGGTTTAATCCGGCCCGTTTAAGAGTGCCGTCGTGAGAATGTTTGAACGCGTTCTTACTTCGTAATGTGACGACCCGCATAAAAACTTCCTACCTACGATTAAGCATTATTCTTTGGCCCGCTACGATTGTCTGGTTATTACAAATGGCCCGTCTTAAAAAAAGTTTCCCCACCACTGATCTAGACTGTAGACTCTAGTCTGTGGACTCTATCTAATCTGTATACCAGTCTGTGAGCTCAATCTAATCTGTTTGTTGACACTAGTCTGTTTGTTGACTCTAGTCTGTAAACTCTAGTCTGTGGACTCTATGTAGTCTGTAAACTAGTCATGGACTCAATTTAGTCTGTAAACTCTAGAATGTGGACTCTATCTAGTCTGTAGACTCTATTCAGTCTGTAGACTAGTTTGTGGATTCTATCTAGTCTGTAGACTGTAAACTCTATCTAGTCTGTGGACTCTGTCTAGTCTATAGACTAGTTTGTCGTCTCTATCTAGTCCCTAGACTCTATCTTTTCTGTAGACACTATCTAGTCTGTATACTCTAGTCTGTAGACTCTATGAAGTCCTTAAAATGTAGTCTGTAGGCTATCTAGTCTGTAGACTCTAGTCTGGGGATACTATTTAGTCTTTAGACTCTAGTCTATGGACTAGACTATAATATGTAGACTTATTTCTAGACTCTGATAGATAGAGTCTAGGTTCTAATCTGTAAGCTCTGTATTCTAGATACCCTATACCAGGGTTTCTCAAAGTGTGGGTCGAGACCCACTAGTGGGTCGTGAGTCAATTTTTGGTGGGTCGCGACACAAGATACTGAATCTATATATTTATAATTGATAGGCAAGATCGAGTATATCAATAATCGAGTAAGCGATAATCCAACAGTCGAAGTAATTTGTAAGAATCGAGTAGACGACTTTTTTGATCGATCTTCTATAATCTAAGCAATATATTTTGAATTTCACAACAAATCAGTGTTTTATACGTGTGGCACATGAGGTAAAGTTTCGAGTTTAGAAAAGTCTGGATTTGGATTTGGACGCTTCGCCAAACGTTCAGGCTTTTCTAAAATCGAAATTTTACTTCATGCTTAACCAAGGAGTGGAAAACACTTGTTTTTGTTTCAAATCGCCATACTCAACCTAACAAATTATGAATCAATCTAATCTAAGCTCGGTTACATATGACATAACATAATTTTACAAATCTAGATAGTCAGGTTATACTATATTATAGACAGACTAACCTAATCCTAGCTAGGATAGCGTAAAACTTGACCTAAGAAATTGGTAACTCAACCTAACCTGAAAATAGTTACGCATAACCTAACCTAACTTCAAAATCTGCCACCTAACCCTATGAGAAACGCCAACAATTTGGATTACTTTCTAGATACTGAGTTTTTCCCCACTCTTCATTAAGTTGGTTGTTGATTGCTTTAATATGTGGCGATTAACACAATCTAAATAACTAGCAATTAAGGTACGAAATTAACCTGAAAGTATTTTAAATTAGATTGGTTACTTTAGTAACTGGCAATTAATTTAATTTAAACATTGGTAATCATGACCTTACCCAATTTCACGAAATTTCTACAGCTTAACTGACAACTAGTTAAATTAGTAGCTGAATACTTACTGAACCTAATTAGGATGGTTACCAGTTACTTAGGGTAGTTTTTCTTTAGGATATAACTGGGCAATTTTCTAGTTACTAAAGTTTCCAGTTATGTAAATCAAACTAAGTTGGTTGGCAATTTCATAGGTTAAGCTATATAGAATGCGTTACATTCTAAATAGCTAAACCTATGAAATTGCCAACCAACTTTACTTAATTTGATTTAAGTAACTAGTAACTTTAGTAACTAGAAAATTACCTAGTTTTAATAAGTCATCTAAGCTGTCAGTGAAGTGGGTCTAGATAAATTGGGTTTCTGAAAAGTGGGTCGCAATGTTTATAAGTTTGAGAACCGCTGCCCTATACTCTAGACTTTGAACAGTCGACCCAGACTCTAAAATCTGCACTTTGGACATCAAGCAGTCGACTCATGTAGATTATGACTAAAGTTTCCAGTTATGTAAATCAAACTAAGTTGGTTGGCAATTTCATAGGTTAAGCTATATAGAATGCGTTACATTCTAAATAGCTAAACCTATGAAATTGCCAACCAACTTTCTTTAATTTGATTTAAGTAACTAGTAACTTTAGTAACTAGAAAATTACCTAGTTTTAATAAGTCATCTAAGCTATCAGTGAAGTGGGTCTAGATAAATTGGGTTTCTGAAAAGTGGGTCGCAATGTTTATAAGTTTGAGAACCGCTGCCCTATACTCTAGACTTTGAACAGTCGACCCAGACTCTAAAATCTGCACTTTGAACATCAAGCAGTCGACTCATGTAGATTCTAAACTAGAGTCTTTAGACAGCCTAGACCAGTCTATGGACTCTAGTCTAGAAACTAGAGTCTAGTCTGTAGACTAGGCTGTAGATTCTAGTCTGTAGTGCAGTCGACTTATGTAGACTAAACTATACTCATTTGACAACCTAGACTCTAGTCTATTTACTCTAGTCTGTAGACTCCACTCTGTAGACTAAGCTGTCGATTCTAGTTCATAGTGC
Organism: Philonthus cognatus; assembly: GCA_932526585.2. Taxonomy (NCBI): domain Eukaryota; kingdom Metazoa; phylum Arthropoda; class Insecta; order Coleoptera; family Staphylinidae; genus Philonthus; species Philonthus cognatus. The sequence goes on from OW052241.1 coordinate 178,671,355, forward strand.
GACTTATTTATACTATAAACTGAAGTCTTTAGACAGCCAGACTCTAGTCTGTTGACACCAATCTATAGACTCAATTATGTAGACTCCTGCCTGTAGACTTTAATTTGGAGAGGCTGTAGATTCTAGTCTGTAATGCAGTCGATGTATGTAAATTTTAAACTAGAGCCTTTAGACAGCCTAAAAAGAATTACAAAGTTTTACAGAAATCAACAAAATAATTAATTACACAAATCAACAAATTATCAATTTGGTCTTTGTTCAGTCGTGAATTAGAAAACTCCTTTGCATCTTGGGGGTTTGTATGGTGGCGGTATCTATCGTCAAAATACTGTCACTTGCACCACCGAAATCGGCGGAGAAGAAGAGTCGTTCGAGTGGCATGGCGAGTGCGTGTGTCGCAAAAGAATTGTTGAAAATTGCAATTGTTCTGTGAATGTAGTTAATGTGTTCAGAAAACCACCTACATCGTTCGAATCGGAAGTTAGCGGTGCGAATGGACTAAAGGTAAGTGACAGTATTAGATACGTCAACCTTTGTGCGCCCCCGATGCCGGCACTTCTGATTAAAAATAAAAATACAGTCGACTTAAACTAATTTACCCCCCAATAGTCTTAATACATGGCAACTGCTATAGACTTGTTACTCGAACATGTAGAGTATTTAATGAAACTTATCCACATTTGCCGCCGATAAATGAAACAAGATTTAGAAGATTACAATAAAATGTTGTTTAATTGGCAGTTGCCTGTTCAAAGAATAAATTGATAACTTGTTGATTTGTGTAATTATTCATTTTGTTGATTTCTGTAAAACTTTGTACTAATTTTTTTCATTATTTGACATTTCGCAATATAATGCGCGCATTATACCCTGCATAGATGCGACGAAAAACGAATCTTCGAAATAATTCCGAAAATACTTGCTTTAGGAGTATAGTTGTATAATCCTTTTTTGTAGGAAATATTCCCCCTAATCGTACCATGTGATAAAAATGGGTCATTCTATTCAAAAAAATTGAATTACTAGATATTGAAGAGAGCACTTGAATATTGACATTTTAAGAACACTTATTGTCAAAATTGACAGTTTTCAATTAATTTACTCATAGATGCATCCTCTAGGTACAAATAGAGATATAAATTATTTTTATCATATTCTTAAGAGAAGTGACAGACAGATTTAAAGATGTCGATTAGAGGTCAAAATTTTAGAAATATTTTTTTTTTCTTGAAAACTATAAGAAATAAGTGTACACATGTTAGAATAAAATATGTTGCAATTTAAACGAGGAATTCTAATAATTACTAATATACAGGGTGTTCCATTTAAAATAACAAATTTGGTGCTACTTCCGGTGGAACCGGAAGTGATATAAAGTTGAAAATATTTCACATGAGGAGAACTGATTCAACCGTATGACAAGAATTTTTTTCAAATTTTTAGTGCAACGGCAACGTCATAAACTTTTAGCGAAGGGTTGTATATTACTTGCTCACTTTTTCAGAGCGGTTGCTATTGGAGGTCATTCAGCCGGTGCGCATCTCGCAGCTTCAATATTCATGGAATCATTCGATAAAGTACCCGTTGAGAACCAACAACTGGTAAAAACTGTTTTCCTCATTTCTGGTGTTTACGATTTGATGACGCTCATTGATCAACCGGGGAGTGAACCTTTGAAACTTAGCGAAGAAATGGCCAAGAAGCTTAGTCCTATGAGGAGGCCGATACTATCGAAAAATATATCGATTAAATTTATTTTATTTGTGGGAAGCAAAGAAGACGAGTTATTTTTCAATCAGATTAAAGAATATCGTGAGAAATTGACTCAAACTGGTTATTCCAGTGACGTCCATGTGTTGGAAGGAAGGGATCATTTAAGTATAGTATGGGGTTTGACTGATGAGGATTATGTAGCTGTAAGGAAAATAAAGGAATCGTTGAATTAAAATGTGTTTTATTTTATAACATGACTTAACTGAATAATTAATAGTATATTACGTAACGAGAGTGGTCGTACGTTTCTCAAGTGGTCTGGCAATTACATACTCGCGGAATACTGCACTCGCAACATGTACGCTCATATGTAATATGCTGCTTACCTTAGACCATAGAAACTTATAGACGCGCCGTGAGGTACTTCTAGCCAACTACGAAGTGAAGCCAGCATTCGGAGCAGGCGCGTGACGTCACGGGTGGGCAGATGACAAGTTTGTGTGTTTGTTTTACGAAGGTTTCACGACTGTTTTCATTTCATTTTTATTTTAAAATCGTGTTATTTCTGTGAATTGTGTGGTTATAATTATGGTGCAATCATGCAGTGCTTATAATTGCACAGAACGATATAAACGTGGTACAGATATATCATTTCACCTGTAAGTATTTACATTTACATAAAACTTGTATGTGCATAACCTCGAAATAGGATGGTATACAGGGTGAGTTTTTTAGTGTTACAGGGCTATAATTCGAGAACGGTTTTAAATATTTTTATGAGGTAATAGGGACATGGGGGACAGATTTTACCATATTTTCTACATTTTACCCTTTTCTCGTATTTGAGGGGTTGGTGGTAATATAGCCCTGTAACACTTAAAAAAACTCACCCTGCATAAACGCAATTTCAAAATTGTTGTCACCTATTTCACAAAAACAATCATTCACAGATTTCCACGAGATTCCCTAGTGAAAAAGCAATGGATTGCTGCAATGCCACGTGAAAATTTTAACCCATCACAGCATAGTAGAATTTGTTCAAAGCATTTCACACATGATTCTTTTATTACCAATAATTGGAGTTCAATAAAGAAACTTAAAAATGATGCTGTGCCAAGCATATTTAATTTTCCTAGTCATTTGACAAAGAAAATACCTACTAGAAAACCACCGCTATCAAGAAAGGTCAAGGTTCAGAATGAAGATAACCCAGGAACATCAATAAATGAAGGGACCTCCAAAGAGTCTCTCGTAGAGCCCCCTATCAAAAAGAGAAGAATGCATTATGTTGGTGATTTCAAAGAATGTGATTCTTCAATGAGACATCAGCAATATAGACTTGCAGTAAAAAATGTACTTATAAAAAAGCAGAAACACATTAAAATTCTACAACGGAATCGGCGGCTTATTAAGAAAGTGTCTAACTTAAAGTCTTTACTGGAACATTTGAAACAAGAGCGGATGATTGATGAGCGGATGATTGATGAAGATGATTGATTGATGAAACTTTTGGTAAGTGAAATACAAAAAATATCATTAATATTAATATTTGAAATAAAACAACGCAGTTGGGAGGGTTTCACTTTTTATTGTTGATACACTGCAACATGTTTCACCACACAGTGGCTTCATCAGGCAGATGAAATAATCATTATTTCATCTGCCTGATGAAGCCACTGTGTGGTGAAACATGTTGCAGTGTTCAACAATAAAAAGTGAAACCCTCCCAACTGCGTTGTTTTATTTCAAATAGTATTATGGAGTTTCATCATGTATCCGCCTCATCAATTAAATAATTAATATTAATTGCATGTGATTGGTGTTTGAATTTTCTCCTAGGATACAATGCCTGCTGCAACTAAAACAATATTTAAACAGTTGTTGAAATCTAAGCGTTCTAAAACATATCCACCGGAATTGAAGAGCTTTGCACTTACTTTGAACTTTTATTCACCTAAAGCTTATTCGTATGTCAGAAAAACTTTTCCTAACATGCTTCCTCATCCACGAACTCTTCAAAAATGGTATCAAACAATAACATGTGGTCCAGGCTTTCAAACAGAATCTGTGAATGTTTTAAAACAGAAGGTATTAGAGCTTCGGGAAAAGGGTAAACCTTGCATTTGCTCCGTAATGATTGATGAGATGGCAATACATACAAAAATAGAATGGGATGGAAACAAATTTTTAGGGTTTGTTTGTTAGACTATTTGTAAATTGCATGATATTTTGTATAAATGCATGAAGAAGTAAAAATTATAAAAAGAACATATATGTTGGTTGAAATAATTTTACATTGTAGGTATGTTGACATCGGCAATGGGCTTGAAAGTGATAGTGTAACAGAAGCAAAGGAAGCAATTGTTTTTTTAATTAATAGTGTCAACGATAGATGGAAGCTACCTATAGGTTATTTTTTAATTAATGGAATTACAGGAATTTAAAAGAGTAACCTGATAAAAATGTGTTTGACTATATTACATGATGCTGATGTTACGATCACCAGCCTAACTTTTGATGGCGCTGCAACCAATATAAGTATGGCAAATCATCTTGGAGCAGATATATCTATTAACTCGTCACAAACATATTTCATGCATCCTATGGCAAAACAGCCCGTTTACATTTTATTAGATCCTCCTCACATGCTGAAGCTTATAAGAAACACTCTTGGTACATATAAAGTTTTGTAATAAAAGTGAGCCTATTAAATGGAAATATATTGAAAAATTGGTAGAGGTACAGGAAAAGGAAGGTCTGCATCTAGCAACAAAAATTACCAGAAGACATATAAATTGGTTTAAAGAAAAAATAAAAGTAAAATTAGCAGCACAGACTTTTAGTTTAAAAGTTGCAAAAGCTTTACAATATTTAAGAGAAACTCATTCAAAAGATTTTGAAGGAAGTGAGGCAACTGAGAGATTTATTATTTTCATGAATGATATTTTTGATATTTTAAATAGCAGAAACATACTAGCCAAAAATTTTAAAGCAAGTCTTCAGCATTACAACAAGGATATTATTTTTCAAAAAATTGACGAATCAATTAAATACATTATGTCTCTTAAATGTACAGCAAATGGGGAACCTCTGTATTTAAGCCAAAGAAAAACTGGCTTTATTGGTCTTGTCGTCAGCTTAAAATCGTACATGGGGATATAATAATAATAATTTATTTCCCAACAGAAATACACATTTCAAATTACAGGGAAAAATATACAAAATTCTAGCAGAAAATTATTACATATACAATATTTAATTCAGTTAAACAATACTTAACGATATCTGACATAGTGACTAAATTAATACAGCGGACATTTGGTTAATAAATTGTTTACGACTACAACAAAAGATATCAGCAACGTTTTGAGAGTTATTATAATTGCGCATCATTGTATTGAGAGGGGAGTTGTAATATACATTACTTTGACTTCTATTACATACAAATTGTACGCTATTTCTACTACAAATCCTAGGTGTAAAAAAATTTAACTGAGCGAGTATACCGGGAGCATTTATATTGTTGTGAAGCAAATTGTAGAGAGTGGTTAATGAAGCGATCTTGCGTCGTGCAGATAAAGATTTTAAGTTAAACATAGCCAACAAGTCTTCATATCTAATAGATTCGTCCGGGTATACAGAATGTACTACAAAATACAGATACCTTACAAACATTTTTTGAACATGTTCTATAGATTTGATATGGCAATCATAGAACGGAGACCACACTAACGAGCAATACTCTAACTTCGGTAGCACATACGACGTATACAACTTCATAATGGTTCTGGTGTTTTTGAAAGGCTTTGATATTCTACGTACAAAACCCAACATTCTCATAGCCGAGTTCACTAGTTTTGTGTAGTGGGGAACAAAAGACAGATCTTTATCTAGTAAGACACCTAAGTCTTTTATTTCCGTAACACGTTCCAGCAAGATGTTATTTAAAGAGTAATCATAGAATAGAGGGCTACTTAATCTGCAAAATGAAACACATTTACATTTTTTTATGTTTAAATATAATCTATTTTCCAAGCTCCATTGCTGGATAAGCTCTAAATCCGATTGCAGTGTCAAACAATCCTCTATAGATTTAATTTCTCTGTATATTTTGATGTCATCGGCGTATACAAGAATGTTGGATTTTATGTTGTCGACGACGTCGTTAATAAATAACAAAAAAAGCAATGGCCCCAGATTTGATCCTTGAGGGACCCCACTGGTTGGATAGAAAGATGCGGACCTATGGTTCATATATTCAACATAGTTCTCTCTGTCAGATAAATACGCACATAATAAATTAATTAGAGGAGTACTGAATCCCCATCTCTTTAGTTTATATATTAGTATATTATGATTTATAGAGTCAAATGCTTTTCGAAAATCGGTGTATAAGACGTCTACTTGCATACGCTTATCCATATGATGAGATGTAAATTCAGTTATGGTTAATAAATTGGTACACGCAGACTTCTTCATCATAAAACCATGCTGCTTGGTGGTAATATGTGTTTCAACGTAATTATACAATTTATTTGCAATAATTGTCTCGAATAGTTTCGCAAAGTTATTTATAATTGAGATGGGGCGGTAATTTTGTATGTCTTGCTTGTTATCTGACTTAAGGACTGGTGTTATTCGAGATATTTTCCATTGTTTAGGGAATTTTGATGTTTTTAAAATTATGTTAAATATATGAACCAACGGAATTACCAACACATGAATACAGTCTCGTACTATAAACGATGGAATGTTATCGGAACCAGCTGTAAAATTATTTCTTAATTTTTTTCCCGCCCTAAGGATGTCATCGGCTGTAATTTCGTTGATATGAATTGAAATATTGTGATCGAAACTTGCATTAAGATTTGCGCCGTTATTTTGACAGTCAGTATAAACGGACGAAAAATATCTCGCAAAGCCATTTACAATGTTATCCGGATTTTCTAAGCTGTTGTTATTATAGAACATAGAGCCAGGTATGCGCGATTGAGATTTTTTAGATGAAACGTAGTTCCAAAGTTTTTTCGGGTCTGAACAAATAGAATTTTCAGCACTGTTAATAAATATTGAATAATCATATTTGATGCTCTGGCGAATTTCTTTACGAGTTTTTGATAATTTAATTTTATAACAATTTAATTTTAAGTTCTTGTGTAATTTACGATAGTGATCTTTTATTTTTATCAATCGTCTAGTCTTAGCGGAGAACCAGCATGGATAATTGTTCCTATTATATGTTGAACTGCTTTTCAAAGGAACGGTTACATTAAATATAGTATAAAGCGCATGATACAATTGATTGCAAACGTCGTCAACGTTATCTAAAGTAAGAAGAAGAGACCAGTCGTATTCCAATATTTTTTTATACATTAAATTATAATTAGCTTTGCGAAAGTTGAATGACTTATTCTTTTTATTATTACTTATATTTATTTGCATTTCAGTAGACGGGTAGAATGAGAATCAAAGGGGTGGATGGTGCTTATCTATGTCAACGATTGATAGGTGATCATCAAATTTACATTTTATATCTTTGGTCACAAATACTAAATCTAGCATCCTGTTGTTTGAATTTAACTTAGTATTACATTGTACCAGACCATTTAACAGCATTAGATTATTAAGTTCAGAGATTTTCCGATCGATTGCACGGGGATTTTCGAGTGCATTCGCAAAGTGAGGCAAATTAAAATCACCGCATATAACAACCGATTTATATATATTACAAATTCTGTCTAATTCTGTACATACGCGGATGTATGTCTCAACTGGTTCCGAGGGGGGGATATACAAAGATATGAAACATATACTTTCATTATGTGTAAAAACCCGAGCAGCAACAATCTCAACATTACTGTTAACTGTAATATTTTCGCAGGAGCACCGCAAATGATGACGTACAGCAATCATGACACCTACACCTCTTTTACCGACTCTATCACATTTAAAAACAGAGAATGTATCTGGAAATAACTCTGCATTTATAACACCATTGTGCAACCATGTCTCACAAAATAGAAAAATGTCACTATCACTACTATGTATGTTAGTATAAAATTCGTTTGTTTTAGTTGACAATCCGCGAACATTCTTTTAAAACACTTTTAAACTGTTTATACTTCGTTGGGAGTTGATCCGTTTTCCGGCGTCGATGATACTATTGTTAATATTCCACGTATATATTTGATACTGATGTTTGTTTCGCCTGCTTCTTTCCTTGCCGCGAATTGTTTTCTAATTTTATTTTCTTCGTCTAATTCCGTAGGTGTTTTATCCTTTTTTAAGATAATATTCTTATAGTTTTCACTCGATTTAATACGAGCAGATCCGCGAAGTAAGTTTATTACATCATCAGCATCATTCATTACCGCTTTTATTGGACGACACTTATTTGGAGATTTTGTTCCAAGACGAAAGATATGTTTGGGTTTAGCAATATTGTTATTAACCATTTTAAAAATATCAAACACGCTTTCACTGTCAGATGAAGCATGTTCTTCCTTTACGTTGAATAGAATGATGTTACGAGATCGCTTGATCCTCTCATTTATTTCATTATTGATTGAATTTATATCAAGGTGTGTATCAATGTTGATTTTTTTTCGAAGTTCTGTCCTTAAAGACTCATTCTCGTTTTTTAATTGAGCGATTTTTACATGTGTATTATCTATTTTTGCGTTAAGTTCAGAAAAAAGTTTATCAAATTGCATTTTAAAATTATCAAGCATATTTTCCATTATTATTTTAATCTCACCAATTGTTGCTATTGCAGAGGTGGAAATCGGATGATCGGTAAGACCTAATTTACATGTAATACTGCATGTCCATTTAATTCCTACACTATCATTTTTACGAAAAAGTTTCAATTCGTTATAAGGCATATTTATGCACGACGCATGAAACCATCTCGAACAGGTGCCTGTGCACTTGATTGAGGAACTGTAAGATGTGGGGTGTAATGCAGTTTTACATATGGAGCAGCAGTTATTCATATTTGTATTTGATTAGTGGTGTAATAATAGATGGACAAAATTACAGGGAAGTTTTAGACAATATCACAAATGTTCACACCTAGCGGCTCATCAAGGTGACTGACTCATAATATAAACAGAAAACAGCTGAGGTTCAGATAGGCCAGGGTTGAGGTCACACGAGAGATACAGAGGTGTGAGAGGACGATTATTTTTTACCTGTTTTATTGTATTAATGTGTATTCCTATTGGATTTATTCCACGGTTGCAATTACACTTTAAACAACTAATAATGCACTTATTCAATGCATCTACACTGATTTGAGTTAGCACATATACCGTAAAAATTAGAATTTTTAGACGACTTTTTCCCGCAAGAAATTTTAGATTACCAGAGAGTCGACGGCACACGTGTGCGCGAAAAATTAGCGAGGGATATGGAAGCAGCACGTAGAAAGCGGTGATCTAAAGTATCTTTCAGCGTATAAGCTATGCCAAGATCACATAGAAGTTTTCTTTAGTGCCATAAGAAGCCATGGAGGATATAATAATAATCCAACTCCAAAACAATTTCAAGCTTCTTACAAGAGGTTGTTAATGCACACAGGTGTTACAGCTTCCTCACAAGCTAACTGTATTGAGCAAGCACCATCCATTATTTTGGCGATGAGTACCACAACTAAAGTGAAAATGAGGACCATTCACCAACAACTGATTGAAAATTTAGATACCGAGGAAGATATCACCAACGACCACGATTACGCTTTAACTAGTTTAAGTTATTCCAATAAATTATCTTTGTATGTAAATGATGTTGTGGAATATATAGCTGGATTTGTGGTGAAGAACATTAAAAAAAAAAATTAGATTGTGAAATTTGTTTGAGCGCGATCCAGTCAGATATTTCAAAGTCAACCCTGGTGATCAGCAAAAATTATAATAATGTTAGACAATGTTTAATTCAGCCATCTAAGGATGCGATTCACATTTGTAAAATAGCAGAAAGTGAAATCAGAATTATGGACAAAATGGAGATGTTAAACGGAAATAATCTATTGACGAAATTAATAATCAATATTATGTGCAATGTTCGCGGTGCAGTTTTCGATGCTTACAAGGAACACATGTACGATAATGATATTGAATCTAACCACATTATAAATTTAATTAAAGTTATCGGTTTTCATTATTGTAGTATTAGATTGTATCATCTGGGTGAAAGTAAAAATAACAATGCTGATAGAGTTAGGAGCAAACTAACTAAAATGATTTTGTTTTCTGGACAATAAATAAATGTTTGTAAAGTTAATAAATTAATTACTTGTTTATTTATTTTTTCCTGATACATGTATACTGTATAGCCAAGTTCCTTCCACTAGATTATTGACTTTTAAGTGAATAAAAAAATTGATTTCGTGCACACTTCCAATACGAAGCGTATTTCTATTTGCGTTCTTGCCCACACGTGACGTCACACGCGCCTATTATGTTGGCTTCACCGCGTTGGGAGAGGGCGCGTATATAAGTTTATATGGTCTAAGCTGCTTACATATGAGCGGACATGTTGCGCACGAGCCGCGCAGCGGTGAGTGCAGTATTCCGCGAGTATGTAATTGCCAGACCACTCGAAAAACGTACGATACTGTACCTACGCTATAACAAAACAAACAATGAACATGAAAGAACAACTTATTTATTGCAATAATTTTTAATAGTAACATGACAATGATGAAAACTAAATTACTACTTTATCAATATACAGGGAATTTTTCTTTTAGGTAAACATATGCATAAAGCTGTACATTTTCCGAGTTCAATTTGAAGCTTTAAACGAGTGTTTTCCAATCCCAGACTAAGCATAAAGTAAAATTTCGAGTTTAGAATAGCCCCGTGAAAATTTGTCGAGGGTCGCGCAGCGACCCGAGACAAATTTTCTGGGCTTTTCTAAACTCGAAATTTTACTTTATGCGCCACGCATATAAAACACTGATTCCAAGTGAGGTTCAAATATACATAAAGTTTACAATATTTTAGTGTTTTATACGCGTGGCGCATGAAGTAAAATTTCGAGTTTAGAAAAGCCCAGAAAATTTGTCTGTCAGCGACCCGAGACAAATTTTCGGGGCTTTTCTAAACTCGAAATTTTACTTCATGCGCCACACGTATAAAACACAGATTTTAAGCGAAGTTCGAATATGCATACATTTCACAATATTTTAGTGATTTATAGCCGTGGCGCATGAAGTAAAATTTCGCGCAGCGACCCGAGACAAATTTTCACGGGGCTTTTCTAAACTCGAAATTTTACTTCATGCGCCACGCGTATAAAACTAAAATGCTCTGAAATTTATGTATATTCGAACTTCACTTGAAATCTGTGTTTTATACGCGTGGCGCATGAAGTAAAATTTCGAGTTTAGAAAAGCCCCGTGAAAATTTGTCTCGGGTCGCTGCGCGACCCCAGACAAATTTTCACAGGGCTCTTCTAAACTCGAAATTTTACTTCATGCTTAGTCTAGGAGTGGAAAACACTTGTTTAAAGCTTCAAATTGAACTTTTGAAAAAGCAGGAAAGTCCTAGCGATTTATAGAAAATGGGCTGAATTTGGAATACGTAAACTTTAAAGAAAAACTCCCTGTATATCAAATATGTTTTTATTTACCCATCGCCGTACCTTAGGGCAGTGTATTGAAAAAAAATAATTAGAATAAATGAACAATTTCAATAAAATTGGTGAAAAAAATCAAACCTGCAACCTCTTACATTTTTTTTTGTTTTTTTGCAATAAGGAAGTGACACTGAATATCGTGTTCAGTTATATCATCGACTTCCCATAGTACCGTTCCAGGATTCTATATAAGGTCGGTGCTTCGTGGGCGAGATCATGCCAATGGGTCATATTGATCAGACACACTAACTTACAGCCAGAGATTCTTATCCATCGCTAGCAGGCAATTAATGCCCTCGATTGCAGCTGGACCATACCATACTCACTCTTCGTCGCTTCTTATTCTTCTTTTCTTCCGTCCTCGTTAATCCAGATCTCTTTGATCTTCATTATCTCTATTCCTGTCTTATGTGATCGTGTAACTATTTATGTTTAACAAATATATTGCAAATAATTCAAATATAAGAAAGCCAGAAAGAGGGTGATCAAATTTACCTACGCACTATCTAGTAACCGCATCATACCACACTGTCATCCTAACAAGTATGATTGACATTACGTACACATGCACGTAATAGCTTTGACAAGTACATTACGTGCTGACAGCTGGACAGCTGATTGCTTACCGCACACCAAATGACATTTCTTTGATGTACAGGGAGTTTTTCTTTAGAGTATACGTATTCCAAACTCGTATATTCGATGATTTTTTTAAGAGTTCAATTTGAAGCTTTAAACGAGTGTTTCCCACTCCCAGACTAAGCATGAAGTAAAATTGCGAGTTTAGAAAAGCCCCGTGAAAATTTGTCGAGGGTCGCGCAGCGGCCCGAGACAAATTTTCACGGGGCTTTTCTAAACTCGCAATTTTACTTCATGCGCCACGCATATAAAACACTGATTTTAAGTGAAGTTTAAATATACATAAATTTCACAATATTTTAATGTTTTGTACGCGTGGCGCATGAAGTAAAATTTCGAGTTTAGAAAAGCCCAGAAAATTTGTCTCGGGTCGCTGCGCGACCCTCGACAAATTTTCACGGGGCTTTTCTAAACTCGAAATTTTACTTCATGCTTAGTCTGGGAGTGGAAAACACTCTTTTAAAGCTTCAAATTGAACACTTTTAAAAAACAAAGAATTTACAGCTTATGCATGTTTACCTAAAGTTTTAACCACATTTAAATTCAGCCCGCATTTGTAACGTAAGTGATCTCTACCCCCACTCCAAAATCTTCGATTCTGTCGATCCTTCTTACTGTATACTCGATCGTCCTTGACTCTACCCTAGGCACTATTATTTAAAATACATCGGTTTTAAATAATGGTGCCTAGAGTGTTGAAAAATATAATTAGAATAAGTATAAATGAAATTGCAAATTCTTGGTGGCAGAATACTTCAAACATTAAAAGGGCGATTTTTTTCGCAATCTACAACAAGTTAGTCTTACAAAGACTATATCAAACACTCATTGAAACAACTACTTCCCGAGCTAATACCCAGTAGGTTACTGTATATAACAGCAAACATTTGTGGTATAATTCAATGCCCGTCGGGGTATTAGCTCGGGAAGTAGTATGAGTGTGATATAGTCTTTGTAAAACTAATTTATTGTAGATTGCGAAAAGAATCGCACTTTTAGAATAAATGAACAATTTAAAAAAAATTTAAGTAGTACAATTTCATTTTATTTACCTTAGTTTTCGTGTCAAATAACGGCGATTCCGCGCGCGTCTCCAACATTATCTAGTGCGCACGCAGTCCGTTGCCAAGCGTCCGGGCCACTTTCTACAATACAAACACATACAGGCAGGCAGGCGTTCAGAGACACGGCAACGGTGTCCCGGTTTGGGTGTGTCTGTCCGTACACTCCATACATATTGAGCCACGAGGCCCTTTTATCTTAACCCCTGTTCGATCACAGTTTAAATGTTGGAGAGCGATATGCCTGGCAATATCAGCATACGCGAATTCATCGCGGAAATCGAAAAGAAACCGATTTTATGGGACGTCTACCATGAGAACTACACTAATAAACTTGCCAAAAGGAAGGCATGGGACGACATAATGGTGACGTTCGTGCCGAATTATAAGGTTATGTCCGCTACGGAACAGAAATCGGTTTGTGAGTATTCAATCTTTTCTATGTTTATGGCTTTGTAGAGTAAAATCGGTCGATTATTTACAAATTTGTTTATTTATGGCTTTGTAGAGTAAAATAGTTCGATTATTTACAAATTTGTTTATTTATGGCTTTGTAGAGTAAAATAGGTCGATTATTTACAAATTTGTTTACTATTATAAGCTAGTTGTTTAGTAAATCATTGGCGTTATTAAAATTAAAGATCTGGATGCCAATCAGTGGCGTAGCTAGAAGTACACCCAGAAATACCGGCTCGGGAATTTCTGTGAATAATTGTTTTATATTTATTTGTTTCTCGTTTCTCGCACTATGGGAACTTTTCTACACTAATATTTTGTATATGGGCACTCATGGCAGAGTCAGAGATTGAAATACAAAAGGTATTCGAGTTGATGTATTTAAAACAATAATAAGTTTCACTTTCCGAACACTACTGCGCAAAGAAAGTATTGTAATCATTCCAAAAATCCAATTTTGGTATTTTTGGAGCACGATTTTTACGATTATATCTATATGCATGTATGTGTGTGTGCGCGCGTGCTTGTGAACACGCAAACTTTTAAAAGGAATAAATTATCGATCTGAAATGTTGCGGGTATGTTTTAGACCTTGGTTGGAAGATCGCCTAGGTCGTAATCTTGGGCCAAATCGGCGAAACATGTTGTAGTGTTCAACATTAAAGTGAGAGGGTTTCACTTTAATGTTGAACACTACAACATGTTTCGCCGATTTGGCCCAAGATTACGACCTAGGCGATCTTCCAACCAAGGTCTTCAATAGTTTTATTTTGCAAAAAAAAAACTTTCGTCTAATTTAATTGATTTCGTGTCTTTAATAGTTTACGGAATTGTAAACTATAAAACAAATGAACGGTATATTCCGAACTTCACATTAACTCTTTGCTGCACGAGATTTCACACATTTTAAAGGGCCTAGTTGCACGAAAAAAAAATAAAATAAAAAATATATATTTTTTAAGTTTATTCCAAGAAATAACAACAAAACAAAGTATTTCAGATAAAAAAAATAAAAAAATATTGCCAGTCACTTACAAGGTGGTCTATATTTTGCAGCATTGTGCAACTAGCAACAATACCTACAAATATTGTTTTCAACAAACAGGTAAATAATTAACATTAATTATTGTTATGATATTTTTGAAAACAAGTTTTATTTTTTCCGAGGCATAATGCGACTTCACATACCGAACAAGCCCAATCAGATCGAACAGGATTTGCCTTTGTACTGCAAAGTGCACATCTTCTGCGGGTGGATCTAAATGGTTTGTTGTAATGTGAGCAATTACGTAAGATTCCGAACAAGTTCCAATATGTACCTAGACTTGCATTTACATGCAAGTCTGCACTTTTCGCCTAGTAACACCAGAATACGATCATCATCGTTTGTCACAATGCAATTAAGCATTTTTCACTTAGCAACAACGGTTAATTACAAACACGTGTTATTACACGGGAATTATATCAACTCCAAAAAGTCTCGCAGCCGCATCCCCGGTGTTATGACATACAAAGATAAAACAGTCGAGGGCCCTCGTGAAATAGTTAATAGTTTCATGGAATACTTTTCATCCGTTTATAGCAATGATACGCCTGATGGGGAAACAGAATTCTCAGCTGTGTTCTTAAATGACACTCTATGCATTCAAACAATAACTGAGGATGACGTAATTAAAGCTTCAAAACGGTTAAGCAACAAATTCACTAGTGGCCACGACAATATTCCATCTTTTTTAGTGCGCGACTGTATTTTGTGCTTAGCAAAGCCATTAACCCATATATTTAATATAATAATAACTTCAGGTCATCTACCAGCTATTTGGAAATCTGCTAAAATCACTCCAGTATTCAAGTCAGGTAATAGGCATTCAATTGAAAACTACCGTCCAATTTCTATCATTAACAACTTTGCGAAAATCCTGGAAACTATCATTACTGAAAAAATATATACCCATGTAGAATCGGCAATAACCACAAAGCAGCATGGTTTCATGAAAAAAAGATCAACGCTTACTAATTTACTAAACTTCACAGAATATGTATCCTGTCACTTAGATCAACGCCATCAGGTCGATGTGATACATACTGATTTTACTAAAGCTTTTGACACTATTGATCATACGATTTTATTAGCCAAGCTGAAGCTATGGGGATTTGCCGATAACCTGCTAAACTTAATGAAAAACTATTTATCTAACCGGTCTCAGTACATTGAATATAAGGGATATATGTCTACTGAATTTCGCCCCACTAGTGGGGTGCCCCAAGGGTCAAACCTTGGGCCTTTACTATTTCTCTTATATATTCATGACATTGTAGATGGCATAGATTCCAGGATATTAATATACGCGGATGATGTAAAAATTTTTAAGTGTATCTATTCACATTATGATTGTCTAACTTTACAGCAAGATTTAATAAAAATTAATAAATGGAGTAATTTTAACAAATTAAAACTGAACGCATCCAAATGCAAAAGTATGTCTTTTTTTCGAACTGCTCAGTATATCTCCCATAGCTATTCATTAGATAATGTAAACTTAGAACGCGTCGAGTCAGTAAGAGATCTCGGAGTACTATTTGATAAAGAACTATCGTTTAATCTACATTATCATGCATTGCAGTCTGAATCGATGAAAATATTAGGATTTGTCAGAAGAGTCAGTGAACCATTTCGTGATATTGGTACCATCATCAAATTATATGTGGCATATGTACGCTCTAAATTAGAATACTGTGCCCCGGTATGGTCACCACATTATAATGTTCACATTCAGCTATTAGAACGAGTTCAAAAAATATTTCTAAAATTTTTGTATTATAAAAAATTCCATACTTATCCGGATTTTAACGTTTCGTATAGTACATTACTTTCTATGTTTGAACTTAATCCCCTTTATATACGACGAAATGCAAGTCTCCTAAAATGTCTATACCAAATTGTACATTGCACAATAGACGATCCGAACCTACTAAAATTAATAAATTTTAATGTGCCTAGAGTAACTTGCAGACATCCAACGACCTTTATCTGCAACAGAAGTTTTACTAATGTGTATTATCATTCACCGGTAAATACTATGAAGCATTTGTATGGAAGAATTGAGCAATCTGTTGATATTTTTAATTGTAGTCTTACAGAATTTACAAGCCAAATAGGTACGTTGTTGTAGGAGTGTACAAGTTACATCAATATTAATATTGTTATTGCGATTTATTGTTATTATTTCATTTGTGTTGTATTCTGTTTTAGTTTTTAATTCAATTTAATTATTTTTTCTTTTTATCTTATTTGTTCATAATTAATTATTATTACATCTAAGTTAAAACTGCGCACTGTTAGTAGAATGTTTTTTTTTATACCTTTTCCCTGTAATTTGATGTGTTATCTGTTGGGAAATAAATAAATAAATAAATAAATAAATTACATATTTGGTATTGTTGGGATATCTAACGCCTGATTGGCGAAAGCTTATGTCAGCTTGTCGCGTCAGGGTATACCCTCGACGTCGCCATTTTTTCTTGCACTTCAGTTTCGATCGTTGATAATATCACTTCAGTTTTTTTTTATACATTAAGTTTGTTAATCTCTTATATCATTTATAATTTTACACTTTATTACGCGTCAGTGTCGCGCTTTGTTATACTTGTATGTCGAGTACTTTAGTAAAATAAACCATATTAATTTATCAACGAAGAAGGACTTTCCTCTTAACCAACCCGAAACCCTAAAAGTCGGGAGAAAACAGCCGTTCGTTCTCTCTCGCGCAACAGGTTGGTGGGATGATGAAGTAAATCTTACTTCTGGAGGCACCTTGCGACTCTTCTTCTGAATAGCTTCCCCACAAGTTTCTTCTTTTCTTTTAAGATCTACCAGTTTCTCCGCAAGTAAACCATCTATTACTCTTCGTCTAAATTCCTTTAGGGTTATAGGTGGCAATTTCTTTAGTTTATATAATATATAACTATTTACAACAGAGCAATCTAAAAAATGCCAAAAGATTCTCATCCACCATTTTTTGCTTTTTCTGTCTATTTGGTAAGTTGATTTAAGTTGGTCGAATCTATCGACACAATTCATATTTTTATTATATTCTATTAGAGCGTTTGGGCATGGAACTTGTTTTGACGATCCGTCTTTTTCTCGCCTTTTCACTTCGTTTATGGCTTGTGGATCATGAAAGTTCGAAAGTATGTGTACGGCTCGCTTGTCTTTCCATTTCACAATACTAATACCATCATTGCTTATGTTATAGTCATATTCTCCTTGTTTCAGGTACTTATCTTCTTTTAGTTTAGGCAGGTTTTTCGGTTTACCACCACTGTGCCACAGGCATATATACATTTTTCTTTTAGTTCCTTCAATAAATTGTAACTAGTAAAATAGTTGTCAAAATATAAGCAATGGTGTTTCTGCTCCAAACCTTCCATTAGACGTAATACTACCTTTTCTTCTAGTCCATATTCTACATAGTCTTTTGTTTTTCCTGTGTAAATATCGAAGTCACACAAGTAGCCCTCACTGTCAGCTAAAGCCCAAACTTTATAGCCTCGTTTGATAGGTTTTTTGGGCATGTATTGTTTGAGTGCACTTCGTCCTTTAAATTTGATCATTGATTCGTCTATAGAGATGCAGCGATGGGGTTTGTAATATTTCTTAAAATTCTTCTTTAATTCAGATATAAATGGACGTATTTTGTATAGTCTGTCGTAGTTTGCATTGTTTTTGCTTGGCATTGATGAATTATCATTCAAGTGGATATGGTTTAGAAGCCAACTGAATCTATTGACAACCATGAATTGTGAAACGTATGAATCGTGCAAATCTTCTCTTACCGACCAGTAATCACGGTATGATATATTCCATTTGTTTCTGGATCTCGCCTAGCTATGGAAAAGTGACAGTTTAAGTATTGTAAATGGGGCTGGTTGTGTTTTAAATCAGGGTTTTTAAATGTCACTGTCAGATGTTCGATTTTAAGGTTATAATTTCTGACTATTGTGATCTTACACTGTTGCCTGTTTTACAAATTTTCAGATATAAAAGGATAATAATATGGAGTTTTAAGATTAACAAAATTTACTACTTGGTTTTTGTACATACAAACACAGCAATAATATTGTATATAACAAATATAGTGAATTCGTCTCCGCAAACTTATTTCGTCATCCATTTGTATTTCTCGCTTGGGTCTTCGCGTTAACACATTTTGATCAACTCCATCCATCCACCTTAATTTTGGTCATTCTCTCTTCTGTTGGCCCTCAGTATTTTTTTGTAGAATTGCAAATTTATTCCCACCCTCTTGTGATACTGATAATTTTCATGTCAAACAATTTTTAAGCCCTCATTCCACTTTTATTATTTAGTCAAGAGAACCTGCATCTGAATCTTCTGATGTTTGTTCTGAGCCAGATTCCCCAAGCGAAATAATAAAAGGAGGAATGGTTTCAAAAGAAAGGTTCCCCATGTGTTTTGTCCAGTCATCCGAAATAAGTTTTTCACAATGATCACAGAAATTTTGCCACATATCGGATGTACATTTTGAGAGAGACTCAAGCCATAAATTCTGAACACGATCCTTAGATGGTTGCTTAGAATTTATGTGCTTATTGTAGTAAGTCTTACAAAACCCCCATGCCATTTTAATTGGATTGTATTGACAATGGTATGGCGGTAATCTAAGAACTTCGTGCCCGTTCTTTCTCAAAATGTCATCAACTACGTAAATTTTGTCATTTGATCGAAAAGGTATAAATAAAGCCCATAGCATTGCAACACTAGATTAATTTGATTTAATAATAAAATGCTCGAAGAAGCGACCGCGTGGCGAAATAATTGTTGCAAGATTAACAATAAACCTCTTGAAAATTAAAAAGAGGATTACTTATGATATCATAAATTATTGCAACACTGTTAAAATAAGGAATCAGGAGTGGCAATTAATAAAAAATGTAAATGTTGATACTGCAACATAACAACACGACAGCATGGCTAGGCGAGATCCAGAAACAAATGGAATATATTATAGCTAGGTAACCTTTTGATACCCATAAGTAGATTAAGCCCAATAAAGCTTTTTATTTCAGCAAGAGTTGTCTGTGAGTAGCGCTTATTCGTAAGTTGATGTTCTTGTTCAGTATAAAGATTAGTTTAAAAAGTAATATTATTCAATATTTCGTCTGTGACTAGTAGATGAAATAGCTTATATGGTGTACAATTAATGCTGTCAAGTTCCTCAACTTTGTCTGCTAAGCCACATTGTGACTGGAAATCACAAGGTGGTCGTATTAAGGAAATATTTCCAATTTCCCAAGAAACATTACCTCCTTTCTGTTGAGGTAACGAGTTTGTAGGTACAAATGCAGATAGGGGTATATCATCCTCAGAATCTTCTGACTCAGGTACAGCACCGATCTCATCAATATTTTCATTTTCTTCAACATCTGTATCTCCGTCTTCCGATTCTGAACCACTTGGTATGTCGTCAGGTAGATCAGTACTATATATCAAAGTATATGCTTCATCAGAAGTTAATTCAGCTAAATTAATAAGTTTATTAGGGTCTATAATACAGTCTATCTGTAACAATAAATTTTAGAATAAATTGTACCTAGCGGCATAGTGGTTCATAATTGGGACTCACCAAAAATAAATAATTACAATTAATTGAATATCAATTTTTATTACAATCATAATAAATACTAACTAGTGATATAAATAAACAATTCTATACAATGATATTATAATAAATAAACATACCTTAGTTTCTGTTCAATATTGAAATTAATATACATAATAACCTCACTTTCTTACAAAAACACTGCATGTGACGTTGAATGTTTGATAACTAAAGAGCGGGATCTGTTTCAGTTGGTAATGGAACTATGAAAAAGAGGTTAGGATAGGTGGTTCATAATTCCCGTCGCTGTTCAGCTTCCTATATACATATTTGTAAGTGGTCTATTCTGTGGACCGATGTGTCACAGACTGCTTGAATTTGGTGGTTCAAATTGCAATCCCATATGCAGCAAAGAGTTAAATCGCTGTTTTCAGGGAGGGCGTCCGAATTTTTACTTACTCTAGATTTTAAAAAGAAGTATGTATTCTTTCTCTTCGAATATTTTCTACTTTTATTTCATTTTTAAGCCACAGTTCGTATTCAAAGTTAATCTTGTTGGTAGATTTATAATTTTTTTTTTCAAGAACATTAGATTTGATTAGTTGAATATAATATATTTGTAATATTTATTAACGTGAGATTAAACTTAAACAGTATATTTTGGACTTCAGTTTAAATCAGTATTTTGTATGCGTGGCGCATGAAATGAAATTTCGAGTTTAGAAAAGCCTGAACGTTTTCAGGCTTATCTAAACTCGAGATTTTACTTCATACTTAACCTGGGAGTGCTTTTTTGACCTGCAACAAGGCTACGTTTTGACCTGCTATGAGACAATATTTAACCTGTAATAATGCTATATAATTAAAACTTTCACCTAAGATAAATCAACTAGATATTTTGACTTAAAATAAAATTAAACTTTGACAGTGATACGTTTGTATTTTGACCCTCAATAAAGCTAAATTTTGACCTATGACTAGGCTACACTTTGACCTGTGATAGGACTATATTTGGACCTGAGACAAGGCTCTATGTTAGCTTGTTGTGGGTCAAAATAGCCATATTATATATAGCTATATTTTGACCTGTAATAGGACTATATTTTGACCCTAGGACTGGGCAATACTTTGACTGATGATAGGGCTATATTTTGACCTGGGATACTGCTATATTTTAATCTGATACAAGGCCTGTGGTAAGACTACATTTTAATCTACGTTTAGGCTATACTTTGACCTGCGATAAGGCTAAATTTGGGTCTAAGACAAGGCTACGATTAAGCTATTCTTTGAACTGTGGTGGGGCGTATTAGCTATATTATATATGGCTACATTTTAGGCTGTGGTGGAGCGTATTAGCTATATTATACAGGGTCGCTACAAAGTATGGAAACACGGCTCCTCTCACGTGAAAACGGCTAAAAACAGAACCACCAAAATTGGGATTTCTAAATGGGATATTTTCTTGAACAATTTGGCGTGAAAAAATTAAAAATGATTCTCAGGATTTTCACATACGGACGCCATCATGAATTTTTTTAAATGGAATTCGATTTTTTTTATTTTACAACTTTTATAGACCTTATAATTCTGATTACAACCATATACCTTTTTTTTTAAAATACTTGTCTTTTCATCGATAAACCGGACTTTGAAAAGTATGGAAACAGCCAAACGAGTACTTTTTCTAAATGCTGCAATACTACAAATGCATGTTCTATTTTTGATGAAAACTTAAAAACATTATAAACAGTCAAATGAAAAAATAAAATATTAAACAATAAATGATTTTTTATTTTACAATATATGTTCAAAGTGCTCTCCATTAACTTCTTGGCAGTAATGAATACGCTAGACAAAGTGTTGTAATGAACTAGTTAAAATATTAGGACGAATATTTGCAATTTCGGTTCTTATGCGTTCTTCTAATTCTTGTATATTGTGTGGCCTGTTGTTATAAACTCGATTTTTCAAATGTCCCCCACAGGAAAAAATCAAGTGGAGTTAAATCGGGCGACCTAGCAGGCCATTCAATTGTTCCTCTCCTGCCTATCCATTTGCCGGGAAAAGTTACGTCTAAATATTCACGTACTATTAGTCCGAAATGAGCTGGTGCTCCGTCTTGCTAAAACCATATGTTTTCAGCTGGATTAGCCTGAGTTTCATAATTTGGGAATATTTGTCTAAGTCTGGGAACAACCTGTTCTTGCAAAAGCTGTAAATATGTTTCAGATGTCAGATTGCCATTAATAACAAAAGGGCCGATAATATGCTGCCCAATTATACCACACCAAACATTAATTTTTTGTGGACGCTGCGTATGAATCTGCTCCATCCAATGTGGATTTTTGTTTGACCAGTATCTTCATTCAATTCTTGTAGCAGCTGAATTTCGTAGGGATGATACTTTTCAATTTTCATTATTTTTTGAACTGATCTCCTGCTCATGTTGTTATTGAAAGCCAATTGCTGCACCGAAGTTTTTGGATTTTCAACTACATCTATCATAAGATTAAATGAATTTTCTTCATTTGTAACAGTTTTTGGTCGTCCAACTTTTGGACGATTTTTAACAGTTCCAGTTTCATTAAACCTATTCCATGTTTTAAATGCAACTGACCTGGAAATAGGTGCTCGATCTGGATGATTTACGTTGAAAAGATTAGCAGCTTCGGCAAAGCTTCGTTTTCTATCCCCACACCCAATCATCATGAGGATCTCTATGCGATCCGTTTCACTCAAATGTGGCATTTTTGCAACAACCAGTTACTTACTAATGTTTTTTACAAGTTTGACAGGCTAATGAAAACTGTTTTCAAAGGCAACTATTTTTTTAAGTTGAAATTGTTAATTTTTATTTTTAAGTTTCGACCAAAAATAGAATATTTACAAAACAAATGAATATGAAAAAATAAAAAATGCAAGTTGAAGGCCTTAACGTACTCTAAACCTTTGCAAAATTTCAGGACATTCCGATAAACCGTTCTCAAAATATTTCGCTGTTTCCATACTTTTCAAAGTCCGGTTTATCGATGAAAAGACAAGTATTTTTTAAAAAAGGTATATGGTTGTAATCAGAATTAAGGTCTATAAAAGTTGTAAAATAAAAAAAAATCCAATTCCATTATAAAAATTCAAGATGGCGTCCGTATGTGAAAATTCTGTGAATCATTTTTGATTTTTTCACGCCAAATTGTTCAAGAAAATATCCCATTTAGAAATCCCAATTTTGGTGGTTCTGTTTTTAGCCGTTTTCACGCGAGAGCCGTGTTTCCATACTTTGTAGCTACCCTGTCTATGGCTACATTTTAACCTATAATAGGGCTATATTTTGACCTAGGACTTTGGATTACTTTGACCTACAATAAGGCTATATTTTGACCTAGGATACTGCAATATTTTAATCTAAGATTAGTCTCTATGTTGGCCTGTGGTAAAGCTACATTTCGACCTACGACTAGGCTATACTTTGACCTGCAATAAGGTTAGATTAGGGTCCGAGACAATACTGTCATAGGTCTAAATACAGTCTTGTTACAGATCAACATATAGCCATATAAAGTATGCTATATTTTGACCTATAATTTTCTTAAGACTGGGCAATACTTTGACCTGCGGTAAGGCTATATTGTGACCACCTTGGAGCCTTGTCTCAGGTTGTATCGTAGAACAATATTTCGACCTACGATAAGGCAATAGTTTAACCCATTGACGGCCAAGCAATTATAAAGTGAACTTAAAAGTTGATTTTAGGTAAAATTCTGCACTTATTACTTTCCCCCGTATGTAATACAAAGGGAAAGTATTGTTTTCGTGAAAATTTTCGAATCAAAAATGTTTGCGGAAATATACGTTTCGAGGTCCCCTGAGTCGAATAAGACCATTTTTGAAAAATGTCTGTCTGTCTGTCTGGCTGTGTGTCTGTGTGTGTGTCTGTGTGCGCTGTACCGCAAAAACCGCTAAAGATTGTGACGTTCGCCTTCACAAATGCTCACGGCTAGGTTAGCTTATTGCGGCGCTGGGTCGTGGTTCGTACTTACTTATTACTTACTTCAACATCAATTGGGCGCCAGCCACAAATGTGACAGATATGGGAAATAAACTGTTAATTTTAATAGCAAAGTTAGTCAAGATCTAAGTCACGTTTCAACAATAACAATTTAATTAAACAATTAAGCAATGAGTGAAATATTAAATGGTTGTAGAAGTATTAAAAGTAGCCACAATACTAAAAAATAATAATGAATGATTCGACGACTGCCTGCTCGTTGAGTTCGAATTGGTTTTGGCCCGTTCGTAAAAGAAACTAGAGAATGGAATCGTCTCACCAATTTCAAGCGGAGTTCCGTGTTAAGCAGCGTGGGATTAAAGCAGGGTCTAGCGCATGCGGGTAGGTGTTGGCCTGTCTAGAAGCAGCTAAGGGTGGTAAGCGGTGATGCACCCTCCCAGATGCCTTTTTATGCAGCGCCTCCTTCGAACGGGATTCCCTGTTTGCTTGGTTCCGGTTCCCTTCCTGCAGTGTCCCTATTTCTGGAACGGGGCCCTGGTCCACTGGTGAAGCTACGGTGAAAATACTGGCAGTATCTAGTGCATTTAATGAAGGCCCTACGTGGCTACTTAGCGTAACAGAACGCGAAATTTACGCACAGCGCAAATAACAAAATAAATTAGGAAAGGAAACGGGGCAACACAACGACACAACTCTAACAAAAAAACATGCAATCTCCAAAAACTAATAAACAGCGCTGGTGGACGTTGTGTGCGCCTCAAGCCACTCTTAATACACATTAACGCTCAAACAGCTCATCCGACGATAGTTTGATATTTGAATAATAATATAAAGAGTTCATTTAAATCATTTAATTTGTTCTAATCAATATAAGTATTAAGCCGGCTCACCTCGCACACACCTCCGTCCACGCCGCGCCTCCAACCTCCTCCCCTCTTCTCCAACAATCTCGCTCCCCCTCCCAGCGCGTTCTCGATTCCTCGAAAACCTCACGCTGATAATTTGAAAAAACTCATAGTCGTAGCTAATGATTCGGCATTTAAATATATTTAACAAAAGAATAAAAACGGAACGTTACAAGATATTGAGATGAAACTTGAAACTTAAGCTATTTGTTACAATCGGAAACTCTGAAAAGCTTTTGGTGAAAATCGGAAAACCGGAAGTGGTACTTTACTCTTAGCGTTTTTCAGTTTTTTCAGATTTTTTCAATAAATGTTCATCAAACAAAAAATTCTTTCAAATAAAAGTTGTAGATAATAACAAAATGAAGATGTATTGTTCACTTACTTTTTGTCATAGCACTCTTAGTTTTTCAGATATTTCAAAAGTTGTGTGTTTTATCTAGTTATTGGTGTGTGACAGTGTATGTGTCGATACAATTGAAAAATGTTTCAAATAAAAGTTGTAGGAAATGAAAAACTAAATATTTTTTGTGGACTCACTTTTTGTCATAGCACTCTTAGTTTTTGAGATATTTAATAAATAGTGTTTATTATCTAGTCATTGATTTGTGTCAGTGTGTGTGTTGATACAATTGGAAAATATTTCAAATAAAAGTTGTAGGTAATAGGATATTAAAGATTTTTTGTGTCTTCACTTTTTGTCATAGCACTCTTAGTTTTTCAGATATTCAATAAATAGTGTTTTTATCTAGTCATTGGTTTGTGTCAGTATGTGTTGATCCAATTGAAAAATGTTTCAAATAAAAGTTGTAGTTATCAAAAAGTTGAAGACATTTTGAAAATAATAATGCTACAAATATTTTAAAAGTGATTTAATACGCAATTTACGGGGGAAAGTCACCATTTTTTTTTGAATGATTTCTATGAATGACTTATAGTATTACATTCTGTGAATTTGTCTTTTAAATATACATAATATATACGCTGTAAATTTTTAGTCATTCGTCGATTTTATATAAAAATTGCAATATTAAGTTTAGAACGAGTGTTTTCACTCCCAGACTAAGCATGAAGTAAAATTTCGAGTTTAGAAAAGCCCCGCGTAGAAAATTTGTCGAGGGTCGCGCAGCGACCCGAGACAAATTTTCACGGGGCTTTTCTAAACTCGAAATTTTACTTCATGCGCCACGCGTATAAAACACTGAATTATTGTGAAGTTAGAAATGCACTGATCTTTTTTTGTTTTAAATGAGTAATAATCGAAATATTTACATTTTTCTTCATACATTTTTAAGTCAGGTCGAATAATGTAATATATTGAATTAACTTATTTAGTAATTTGATTAACAAAACATTAATAATGTTGCGTGCATGCACCAATGGCGCTTATAGTAGGGGAGGCCAAGCGGGGATTTGGGGTTTTACTCAAGCCCGATAGAATAAGTAAGGGGAGATAGCTTGCACTCTGTTAATGAACTACCACCATATATGAATCCTTAATATAGGGCGGTTTGCTTAGGACAACCCATCAGATTAGTAAAAAAAAATCGATCCCCAAAAATACTCCAGCGTGTCAGATTAAGCTAAAGTAAGTTAATTATATGAATAATGGGTTAACCTGAGACAAGGCTCCAAGTTGGCCTTTGGTAAGACTAAATTTTAACCTGTAATAAGGCTATGTTTTAACTTATATCTCTTTGAAATAAAAAAAAAACACTATGTCTAGCTTATTTAAACTAAAATCAAAATGTCTAGGTAGGTTTTTGATATTTGTTTCTTTTTCTTGTCTAGCCAAAATTAACGAATATATATCTATCTATCTAACTAGATGAATAATATTAACAATTGACGTGTACGATTAAAAATACAATTTTGATGCGAAGAACGACATTCACGATATAATTTATATTTTACATAAAGATAGATATTTTTGACGAAAGTAATATAAATAAATTGATTTAATTGATAGTTTGTTTTTTATTATTATTAATGATTGTATTATATTAATAAATATTATTAAATAGTGAATAAAATGTTTAATCAACATAAAATTCAAATTGGGTAAAGTAAAACACTTGTTTTGTTCCATATTTTTATTTTCAGTTGCGTGACACGTGTTTCGATTATTTTTAAATTTAAAACGATTGGAACACTTGCCAGGTAATTGAAAATAAAAATATGGAACAAAACAAGTACTTTACCTAATTTAAAAATTTGATTCCACCAAGAAAGTAAAAGAACAAGATAAATTCAAATTCAAAACTAATTGAATTCGAGAAAATAAACTTACGCTTCTTATAGTTTGCACACTTTAAACATAATATATAAAATTACGAGAAAACTATTTGCATTTTCACGAATAGTTTTTTCGTAATTTTATATATTATGTTAAAAGAACAAGTATCGAAAACATAAAATTCTGCGGATTTTTTAATGAAATTAATAATATTTAATTCGCTGCAATGATAAAGTTTGTAGACTGGATTAAAAAAATCTTAATCACTAAACTCGATTAATTAAAGGGTGTTTATTGTGCAAAGTAAAAAAAATCAAGAATTGAAAATTTACTCAATGTAATTAGCGTTGATTGATCTTTATCTCTTTAGAACTTTTGGTTTTATGCTTACGAATGTGTTCTAATTTCAATTTGAAGTTTATAACGAGCTTTTTTCCACTCCCAGACTAAGCATGAAGTAAAATTTCGAGTTTAGAAAAGCCCCGTGAAAATTTGTCGAGGGTCGCGCAGCGACCCGAGACAAATTTTCTGGGCTTTTCTAAACTCGAAATTTTACTTCATGCGCCACACGTATAAAACACTAATTTCAAGTTAAATTTAAAATATACTGCTTAAGTTTGATCTGACGTTTATAAATACTTTTTCGTCTAAATAAATCTTGCGTTTTCGAAATTCGAGCAATTTTTTTGAAGATTTGTAAGTGTTCTATAATTGAAAGCAACAAATTCGAAAGCAAATTTCTCTAGGCGCTTGAATTTAGATGATTTAGTTACACGAAATAAACATTTGTAATATTTATTAACGTGATATTAAACGTGAGTATATTTTGAACTTCACTTTAAATTAGTGTTTTATACGCGTGGCGCATGAAGTAAAATTTCGAGTTTAGAAAAGCCCAGAAAATTTGTCTCGGGTCGCTGCGCGACCCTCGACAAATTTTCACGGGGCTTTTCTAAACTCGAAATTTTACTTCATGCTTAGTCTGGGAGTGGAAAACCCTCGTTATAAACTTCAAATTGAAATTAGAACACATTTGTGGCCATAAAACCAAAAATCACGATCAAATCAAATATTAACTTTCATTGAAAAGAATCCACTATATGTTTGTATAAAAATATACAATAGTCTGCCCACATACACAAAAAAATCGGATACGTTTTCGAGCTGGAAACAATCTATTAAAGAGTTCTTACTTGATTTAGAACCATATAACATGCATGAATATTTCTCTAGAGAAACATAATATGTATTAATCTTGATTTGACCCTATTCCGTGTAGATGTATATGTGCAAAATTTGTATGTGATATTAACATTGGAATAAAGAACTGTTATTATTATTATTATTATTATTATTATTAAGGCTTTTCTAAACTCAAAATTTTACTTCATGCTTAATCTGGGAGTGGAAACACTCGTTAGAAGCTTTAAATTGAACTCATTTTAAAAATTACGAATTCCTTTAAATTTACCAAACGCTTTAAGTATGGGGATATGTATACTCAAAAGAAAAAATCCCTGTATATTTTAAACTTCTTTTAAGGATCAATATATTTATACCCGGTATGGTCGTAACAGAATCAATATTATTATTATTACATGTATAATAAGTGACGTTTAACCTATCTAACAAACTTCAAAGAAGATAATGGTCGAAACTAGTCGGAGAAAATATAAATTAGTGAAACAAACCAAGTGTTTTAATTAAATATCCAGAATTATATTCAAAAATGTTTCACCACGGGTAAAGTGAGAAATTTATTAAACACTATCTAACAATATTAAGAAAAAAGGTAATTAGTTCTTCATCAAATTCAAATAAATTGAATTAACATTCGAAACAACAACATTATTGAAACATTAAAAGTGCGATTCACTACACAACGTTATTTTTTGTTGTAGTAAACAAATTCTTAAGAAAATGGAAAAGCTTGCGGAGTTGCTACACCAGGGAACTTGCTACGCAGGAAAAAGAAGCGAAACTCGACGTGAAAAACGACAGAAAAATCTACATTTTCTTCAACGAATTGAAATTCTTAGATGAGACAAAAAACCGCAATAAAAAACTACAACAGGAACCACCAGATATTACCAGAGAAGAAAACAACACACGTGACAATGAAAATACAGCAACAACGCAAAAATCAAACGAACAAAACGAAGTTGATATCCTTCAAGAATTCGATGGAGATAAATTATTTTTATTATCCCTGTTCGACGATTTAAATAAACTACCCGAGCGATTGAAGAAGAGTGTTAAGGAGCAGATGCTAGGGGTGGTTACTTCTGCACAGCAGAATTGCTTAAGTCTCTTTAATGATTTGAGTCAGAGTCAGCAAGTTGATTCAGATCCTGCGAATCGGAGAGATGAATTGTTGTCTAGTGTTAAATCGGAACCTTACGATGATTTTGAAATGAGTAATGGTGCTAGCTTAAGTGAAGATGATATGTATATTTAAAAACCTTATATGCACAAAAAAATAGTTATTAAAATAAACGATGTGTATTTTTAAAAATCTTTTAACTCAAAAACCCTGGATTCTAAAATAGATACATCGGAAAAGCATTCTTTAAGGTAGCCACACACGCAACTGCAAGCTTGAGAAGCATGTATGATCAAACGTTTTGTACAAGCATGCGCAATATTCTCTTCGCCTGGTACAATCAATATGCTTGCGCAAAATTCACACACACACGCTCAAGCATGCAGTTCGTGTGTGGCTACATAAACATTTATGTTTATACTTTAATGTCCAGGGCCCGTATTCACAGACCGATGCAATTTGTCATCCGTGAGAAGTTGCACTGAAGTGCCGTCATTTTACTCCAAACGGTTAGGTAAATTCTTTCCAAAATTACGTCATTTTGGGAAGAATTTACCCAATCGTTTGGAGTAAAATGATTTCATTTCAGTGCAACTTCTCACCGATGAAAAATTGTATTAGTACTGTGAATATGGGCCCAGTTCTTTATTAAACTAAGGGGGTGTTAAAATATGTAAAATATGTTAATTAACTTCTAGCATCTAAAATTTCCCTTCCAGTTGATCAATTATAATTTTGCCAACTTTGAATAGAATTGATCAATTTCTAATAATACCCGTTTGCCCTATAATCTGTTTAATAACTAGGAGGAGCGTTTTTAATTTCACGCGCGAAAACCTACAACTCTAATTGGCCGAGAGCGCGCCCATTTTACACTATGCTAATTCAATCATTTTTTTACTTCATGCTTAGTCTGGGAGTGGACAACACTTGTTCTTAGAAATTTCAAATTGAAGGATCACTCTAGATTACTGAGTTTATTACCATTTTACAAAGGCTACAGCTCGAAGGACCAACCATGGTCTTCGGAGACCGAAGGACTACAGGGAATCGAAGTTTTTTTACAAGAAAACAACGAATATCTGAAAACCGCATGGATAGGAAAAAAAACATCTAATTTTAAAAAAATATCGAAGTTGGGTTGGTTTTCAGTGCATTTTTAGCTTTATTTTAATTCAGTGTTTTATACGCGTGGCGCATGAAGTAAAATTTCGAGTTTAGAAAAGCCCCGCGAAAATTTGTCTCGGGTCGCTGCGCGACCCTCGACAAATTTTCTACGCGGGGCTTTTCTAAACTCGAAATTTTACTTCATGCTTAGTCTGGGAGTGGACAACACTCGTTTGAATTTTAAATTTAACTCTTTTAAAAAATTGACGTATGTAATAATAATATCATTTATTGAAATCATAGAAAAAGATGCAAAATTTTGCCTAAAATTAACTTTTAGAGTTAACTTTATAATTTGTTCGGCTCTTAATGGGTGAATATTCTATTCCTAAAACAAACCGTTTTTATTTAATATTAAAGTTGCATTTAATACAATAACAAACTGTGAATAAATCGACATAAATCTAGAAGTATCGAAAATCTCGACATGTAGAAAATCTTGACGGTCCACTCCCAGACTAAGCATGAAGTAAAATTTCGAGTTTAGAAAAGCCCCGCGTAGAAAATTTGTCGAGGGTCGCGCAGCGACCCGAGACAAATTTTCACGGGGCTTTTCTAAACTCGAAATTTTACTTCATGCGCCACGCGTGTAAAACACAGATTTAAAATGAAGTTCAATAACACATATATCATCATTAATTAAAATCATTATATAATCAGATATTTAGTCGGTAAATGAACATTTTTGTTAATAAAAACTGATGGAATAAAATATTACTGGTTGCAAATAATAGATTCAAATTTATTTTTAAAGGATTTGTATCCGTCATTCCAAAATGAGGATTCGAATCTTTGATTCGAATCACTTCTAGCTTCTAGCATCTAAAATTTCCCTTCCAGTTGATCAATTATAATTTTGCCAACTTTGAATAAAATTGATCAATTTCTAATAATACCCGTTTGCCCTATAATCTGTTTAATAACTAGGAGCGTTTTTCATTAGTATACGAGTCGTTGAGCGGGCTGCACGTATTTTTCGTATGCTCTGCTAAAGTAGATCTATAGTGCTATAAATCAATACTAACGTTTTTAAATAGTGTTAAATAGACATTTACATTCACAATGTCAAGGAATACAAGATACGGAAAAACTCAGGAAGCTGGTTGGTCCCTCGAGTTTGAAAATAAACTTATTGATAAAATTATGTCGATTATTACATCAAAAATTGACGATGCAATTAGAACCACATTAGACAAATATGAAACAAGGATTATGGAATTAGAAGAAGAGAATGGTGAACTAATAGATCGCTTGGATTCAGTGGAACAACACGCAAAAAGAAATTGCTTAAGGATCTTTGGGGTCGAGGAAACACAAAAGGACGACTGCGAAGGTGAGATACTCAGTATTATCAATTCCAAATTTAACATCCAAATGGACCCATCGCAAATCGCCAGATGTCACCGAGTTAAACATAGGACACAAGATAACATTTCATCAACAGATATTAAACAACCTCGAGCCATATCTATTGCTTTTATTAGTACAAAACAACGCGATAAAATATATTACAATAAAAAAGTTTTGAAGGGAAGTGGAGTAGTAATACGTGAGAAATTAACTGCTGCGAGGATGAAGTTACTTAAAACGTGCCGAGATAAATTCCAGGAAAAAAATGTTTGGACTCTAAATGGTTCTATTGTAGTGAAAATCAACAACAAAAAAATTAAAATTAACACTATCAATGATTTAAATAAACTGATATAGCCGCAATCTACCAACGATACATTATACAATAAATTTAGTTTAATTTGAATGAAGTGAAATGCTCGTAAATAAATTAGAAATTTGTCATATTAATATTAGGTCGATCGTGAATAAATTTGATCTGTTTAGAGATGAAGTCTTAACTAAGAATTTTGACATTATAGCCCTGACAGAAACATGGCTAGACATCAACTTTCCCTCGACTTATATAAATATGCCAGGATATGAGTTAGTACGTCTTGACAGGAGAGGTCGTGGGGGAGGTGTTGCCTTTTATATCAAAAACTACTATAATTTTAGAATATTAGGCGAAAGCATGGAATATTTTTTTGAGTGTTTGTGGATTGCAACTACGTTTAATAATAAATCATACTGTATGGGTGTCGTGTATAGGCCGCCGGATGGTAATTTTAGTATGTTTTTGAATTGTTTTGAAAGCGCTCTGTCCGATTATACTCTTGAATTTGATGGAGTTGTTTGCCTGGGTGATTTCAATATTGATTTGCTAAAACACAATAATACTACGGCTCTACAACTAGAATCACTATTTTGTTCATTAACTCTCAAACAAATTATAAATATTCCTACACGTGTTACCAACTCAAGTGAGACATTGTTAGATTTAATTATCCTGAATGAAAATCTCAATACAACAAATACTGATGTTATTTTGTTACCAGATCTTACAGATCATGGACTAATTAAAACTACGATTTTACTAAACTCTATAACTAGTACTAATAATAACACGATAAATGTTCGTGACTTTAAAAACTTTATTTATGACGACTTTATTGCTGATATGTACGCTATTCCTTGGTTTTTAATATATGATATGAATGATGTAAATGAAAAATTGACTTTTTTAAATCTTAATATTATAAACTTATTTAATATTCATGCTCCCTTTAAAACTATTAGACGCAGTTTCACTCCAAAACCGTGGATTACTTATAATATAAAAGAGATGATAAAAACTAGAGATAGGGCTTTAAATAAATATAAACGGACGAAAAGCCAAGTAGACCTAAATTATTACAAGTGTCTCAGAAATATTACCACCACAGCTATTCGTGTTGAGAAAAAGGCATTTTTGGAAAATAGAGTACACATATATAAGTCCAATAAAAAGCAACTGTGGAGTGATTTGAGAAAAATTGGCGTTTACAGTAAAAACGCTAATACGATTCCTCAGCATTTAGCTAACGCAAATGAAATAAATAACTATTTTTCTCAAAACACTCAACAATCTAATCCGAATCCAGACATTTTAAATTTCTATAATGCTACTACGAATGATGGATATAGAAACAAATTTTGTTTTTCAACAATTACTGAAGATGAGGTGGCAATTACTTTAAGTAAACTTAAACCTTCACAATATGGTAGCGATAATATAAATTCCAAAATGATTAACTTATGCAGCCCTTTTCTAATTACCTATATTACTCACATCATTAAAGAAAGTATATCTACTAATATATTTCCCGATGCATGGAAACAATCGATAATAACTCCAATACCCAAGATAAATAATCCATCTGTAATTAATGATCTACGTCCTATAAGCGTTCTCCCTGTGTTATCAAAATTGTATGAGAAAATATTAGAAAAACAAATTCAAAATCATCTAAAGTCGTTTAATATTTTACCTGAACTACAATCAGGATTTCGTTCTTCTCATGGCTGCTCCACTGCATTATTAAAAATTACTGATGACATTATAAGGGCGATTGATGATAACAAAATAACGATTCTTATTTTGTTGGATTACAGTAAAGCCTTCGATAATGTCAACTACAAACTTCTTGAGACAATTCTTAAATATATTGGTTTTAATACTTCATCATGCAAACTAATAAATTCATATCTATCAAATAGACAGCAAACAGTTAAATGCGGTCAAAGTGTATCTTCGGCAACTAATATTTTATCAGGTGTACCTCAAGGCTCTATCCTCGGCCCTATTTTGTTCTTAATTTATACCTGCACGCTAAACTCATATATCGATTATTGTCAGTACCATCAATACGCAGATGATACCCAATTGTATTTATCGTTTGATGCTGCTGATGTGTTAAATGCTGAACTTAAAATAAATCATGATCTTGAGAACATTTCTAAAAATTCATCATTGCATTTTCTAAAAATAAATCCTAATAAAACCACAGCTATAGTTTTTGGTGCCGAACAGAAGAGACAATCAATATTGCAATCACGCAGCATTCATCTTGATGGAACTCCGATAACGTTTTCAGATTGCGTAAAAAACTTAGGATTACTCTTAGACTATAAGCTCCGTTTTAGAGAATATGTAACGTCAATAACCAGGCGAGCATTTTTTGCACTGAAGTCAATTTATATGAATAAAGACATACTAAGCAGACAAAGCAAAATAATCCTTTGCGAGGCATTAGTGCTATCTAATTTTACCTTTGGCGAGTCGGTGTACGGCCCCTGTATAGATGAGGTGTGTCAATCCCGTATTCAGAGAATTCAAAATGCATGTGCCAGATTAATTTTTGGCATACGTAAAAGGCAACCAATTCGTTACAAAATCAATGAACTCAATTGGCTTATAATGAAAAACCGTAGGATCTTACATACTGCCTGTCAGTTTTACAAAATTGTTTTAACTAAAACTCCTCCATATTTACATAAGAAATTGAGGTTTCGATCAGATGTTCATAACATCAATGTTCGTCGGAAGGACGCCCTAACTATACCTTCACACCGAAAAGAGTTATATAAAAGGAGTTTCAGTTATAACATCTCAAACTATTATAATAAATATAATTTTTCATAATCGACCTTCTACCCGTTTAAGACTAATTTAAAAAAGTTGCTATTTCACCAGCAAATCAATTGACTATTTTATTTACGATCCGTATCCACTTCTCTATTTATTTAAGAATTATTTTTTAATTTTTTTTGTTTCTATGTATTTTTTTCTATTGTTTTTGTTTTCGTTTTGTTAGTACTAATTACTATATTACTGTTTAATATTAAAAATTACGTTATTATTTATTATTGTTAGAATTTGTTTTTAATTTATAAGGTATTATTTCTGATTTATTTATATTACTATTATTATTATTATGCGAACTAGAGGAAGTAACAGCAATATCAGACAAGCGTTTGATACACAAGCTGATCTAGTTTCGCTTTTGTTGCTCGGTAGTATAATGTTTTAGTTTGTATTTGTTCTGTATCTAAACTGAGTATGCAAATAAACAATTTATTATTATTATTATTATTATTTCACGCGCGAAAACCTACAACTCTAATTGGCCGAGAGCGCGCCCATTTTACACTATGCTAATTACCTCATTATTAGACGCAACAGCTGACATAACCTTAATTCGAAGCGTTCGAACTTTGTCTGTTTCGTAATAACCTTTTGTACAGTGTTTATTTAGCATAGTTAAAAGTGAGTTTTGTTTATATTGTTGAGATGGATTATGGACCCAGTACAAGCTTGGTGATAATATCACCTTCACCTCCAAAAAAGCGTAAGAAGTTGGATTTGGGTCATTTATATCTGTCTGAAAAACAATGCATAATAAATATGTATAACCAGATGACAACAGATGATCCACATATGAAAATGACTGCTGTTGTATCAGATATTGTTGGTGCAGTAGGTGAGATATCAAATAGCATAAGAATATGCATCAAATAATAAAATGATTCGTGATCCGGATTCGTTACATTTTTTTAAGAGGATTTGTATTCGAGTCTAAAGGTGGGTGATTCGAATCCTTATAAAAGGATTCGAATCCTTGTTAAAGGATTCCAAGACTTACAAAAGGATTTGAATCGTCAAAAATAATTAGAATTAATTATAAATAAATAAATAAATACATTTATTGCCCAACAGGAAACAAAAAGACCCAATTACAGGACAATATAGAAAACATAAATGTACAGCAAAAAGTAAGTAAAGTAACACATAAAAAAAATACTTAAATTAACATAGAGCGACAATTGACGATAGGTGATCATAAAATAAATCACAAGTTGGGGGTAGATCATTGACCACGTTACACATCACACTTAGAGGTGATTTTGAACCGGTCACTGTTCTATTAAAATTTACATAAAATGTAGACTTATTTCTACTATTGAAAGACGGAGTATGAAAATTAACTAGTTGTAAAATGTCAGCACAGTCGATATGATTGTGAATTAATTTATATAAAAATGACGACATAACGTTGAGTTCGATGTTTTATCAGATACCATTTTTTCAAAAATTAAACCCATTATTCACAAAAAGTTTCTTTCCCAATCCACAAAATTCCAAAAACTAGTCAATTTAAAATCCAAACCCTCATCAACATCCCCCGAAAACAGTGTAGTTTTTTATGATAGATTTATTAACCTTTCTCCGACTCAATTTAACGATCAAGAAATTGAATTATTACACAAAGGTTTCAAACCTAACATCAAAACACTCCCAAGCCCTTCAGACTTGGAAATATTAGGAGTGGAAACAGAACTTGCTCTTACTAATTCAAAAAATAATTCAATCGAAAATCAATGTGTTTTAAAGAATGAGATTTTGAAACACAAACAAGTTTCAAAACTGATTTCTAAAAATTCAGAACTCCTAACAGCGAAATCCCTTAAGGATAAATCAATTAAAAACAATATCGTTTTCACTAAAGCAGATAAAGGCAATTCAGTTATTGCAATCCCCAAACCAATCTACATTGAGAAAGTCCTACATTTTCTCAATTCAAATAACTTCGTTCAACTAAAATCAAATCCCACCATTAAATTTACAAAAGAGATTAAGTCTATCACCAAAAACTGCAATGCCATCCTTTCCGAGTTTCAGTCAAAACTCCTTATCCCTATGAATCCCAAACCACCTAAACTTTATGGATTGTTAAAAATCCATAAAGAAGATTCCCCTATTAGGCCAGTAGTATCATATGTTTCGGCTCCTTGTCGAAATATATCAAAATATTTAATTAGTCAGATTTGCGAACACACAAAATTTAAATCCACATTTGCTATTAAAAACTCATTAGACCTAATCACTAGAATTAAAGACCTCAAAGTTCCGATGAAAAGCCGGTTGGTGTCCTTTGATGTCAGTAATCTCTTCCCTAGTGTGCCGCCTCAAGAGGTGGTAAACCTGGTTGAGGGATTGCTGACCGCCCGGGGTACTAATCCGATTGTTAAGTCGGAGATTCTTGATCTCCTTAATGAATGTTTACGACAAAATTACTTTCAATTCAATAACAACTTCTTCATCCAAAACAAAGGATTAGCGATGGGTAATCCCCTCAGTCCGTTACTTGCCGAAATTTTCATGAATTCATTAGAAGAAATAATTAGTAAACACCCATTGTTTAATAAATGCCTATACTGGTTTAGATATGTCGACGACATTCTCACCTGTTTCACAGGAACGGAGAGACAGTTAGATCAACTTTTAAATTTCATTAATTCAATTCACAAGGATATTTCATTCACTAGGGAGATTGAATCTAATAAATCTATTAATTTTTTAGACTTAACAATTTCACATCCAGGTCAAAAACATGAATTCAATATTTTTCACAAGCCGACCCATACAGATACTACGATCCATAGCACATCATTCCATCCTATGCAACATAAACTAGCAGCTTACCATTCCATGTTGCATAGGCTAATCACTATCCCCCTATCAATTAATAATTTTAATAATGAGCTCAACAGAATTCTCATAATAGCTAATAACAACGGCTTTCGTCAAAAGCTTATCTTAGACATCCTTTATAAAAAACAAAAACAACAAGCCCTGAAATTAGTATATCCCACCAATTTTCAAAATCAGAATAATAAATATTGCTCATTAACATTTAACGGCCCCCCTCCGATTGCCATCAGCAAAAAACTCAAATCCTTAAACCTAACTCCTTCTTTTAGAACGGTCAATTCACTTAATAAATTCATTAATAATTCTAAAGACAAATCTGATAAAACTACGAACTCTGGTGTGTATTTGCTAGAGTGTGGAGATTGCCCTAAGGTATACGTTGGACAAACTGGACGTAGCTTCCCAGATCGCATTTCAGAACATCAAAAATGCTTTCAATTTAAGAAAACCTCCTCAACCTACGCCAATCATTTAATCGAATACCAACATAACTTTAACCCTAAATTCAAAATTTTGCACGAATGTAACAAAAGTCGTAAATTAAACTTATTAGAAGAATTAGAAATTAATAAATATAACAAAAAAGGTATTCTATTAAATGACCAAATAGAAGTAAATAATTCACCCCTAATCAATATCTAGTCGCTCAAAATTGTTTGTATTAGTTTCATCCTAATTACCTTATTACCCCCCCCCCTTCTATTAATTTAATTGCATTAGTATATAAGCTTTTACCTGCACTTTGTAAAATCATTATTTCATCTGCCTGATGAAGCCACTGTGTGGTGAAACATGTTGCAGTGTTCAACAATAAAAGTGAAACCCTCCCAACTGCGTTGTTTTATTTCAAATAATAAAAATGAAACACATGATTTATTTCGTCTTTGTTTAAGTGATTCGAGTTCAAATCGATCAAGCAATAACACAGCCTCTTGCCGGGTAATTACCAGTATTTTTGAAGTACAAGAACTTAGCGAATTTGCGTTGAGCACTTTCAACCAAGTTGATTTGCTGCTGGGTCTGGGGATACCAAATCAATGATCCATACTCAAACTTTGACCTCACATATACATTGAACAGAGATTTTAAGGCATTAGGATTCTGTAAATTTGCAGAATTTCGATGAATAAATCCCAATGCCTTAAAAGAACTCTTTACAAGCATTTCTACATGATTGTTGAATGTAAGTTTTTCATCAAACCATACGCCTAAGTCCTTAAAAGATCGCACTCGTTCGATATCACTATTGTTAATTGTGTAATTCGATGTAATGTATTTCGTTTTTTTAGTGAATGTCATATATTTACATTTATCGGGATTAAGATTAAGGTTGTTGTTGTTACACCAGTTAGAGATAATATTTAGTTGGTCTTGCAAACGTAAACAATCATCAATAGTATTAATGGTAGAATAGATCTTTAAATCATCTGCGTATAATAAATGTTTACAATTTAGTGCGCTTGACAGATCATTAATAAAAAGATTAAAAAGAAGTGGGCCCAAGATAGATCCTTGCGGAACCCCAGAAGTCGGAAAATACGACATAGACTTAAAATTGTTAACTGTAACATAGGATTCACGGCAAGAGAGATACGACGCCAAAAGTGAACTTGAATTAGAACAAAAGCCAAAATACTTTAGCTTTTCTAACAAAAGACTATGGTTCACCCTGTCAA
Organism: Philonthus cognatus; assembly: GCA_932526585.2. Taxonomy (NCBI): domain Eukaryota; kingdom Metazoa; phylum Arthropoda; class Insecta; order Coleoptera; family Staphylinidae; genus Philonthus; species Philonthus cognatus. The sequence goes on from OW052241.1 coordinate 178,711,168, forward strand.
AAGCTTTAGACATATCGGTATAAATTACATCAATATGTCCAGTAGAATCTAATGAATTTGCTATATCGTGGGTAATAATAGCTAAATTAGTGACGGTAGAACGCTTAGGTACAAAACCATGTTGATACTGTGATAAATATGGTGACACATGTGAATAAATTTGATCATACAGGGTTTTTTCAAATATTTTAGCTATATGCGAAAGTAAAGCTATCGGTCTGTAGTTTTCAAGATTAGAGCGATTCAATGATGTTTTTGGAATAGGACATATTGATGCAACTTTTAATTGATCGGGAAATATACAATTACTAACAGACATATTAAAAATAATTGAAAGCGGATGACTCAGCACAGACGCGCAATCTTTCAGTATAATAGCTGGTATTTCATCACGGCCTGAAGAAAACTTGTTAGGTAGTTTCTGTAAATGCTTACGAATTGTTTTATATGAAATTTCGTTAAATTTAAAATTAGGAATATTACTGTGATTTAGATTTATATTTAAAGTAGACTGAGATTGTGGTAAAAAAACTGATTCAAAAAAATGTCTAAACCCATCTGCTATATCAACCGGTGTTTTAAATGTTTCATCATTGTACGTCATTTCAGAAGGAAACCTAGACGGATTAGATTTTTTTGAGTTCATAAATGACCAAAAGTGTTTTGGATTTTCAGTGAGTTGATTTTCTATGTCGTTAATATATTTTCTATTAGCACTTCTGATTTTAATTTTTATCAGTGACCTTATTTTCTTAAAATGGTGCAGTGCAGTTGCATCGCGATCAATATGTTTACGATAATAACTTTTCTCTTTAAGAAGTTGGATTATATCTCGTGTGAACCAAACTGGGTATGCATGTCTATCTTTAGGTTTAACTTTAGGAATAAATTGATGTAGACTGTAGTTAACGATTTTATAGAACTCGTCAAGAGCCAACTCAGCATTAGAGTACGTCTGAAGAAAAGTCCAATCTACTGAACCTAAGTGAGAATACAAGGAAACATAATCACCTTTTCTAAAGTTGAATTTCATTCGACTAATATTAATAGGAGACATGTTCCGATTATATTGAACGGATAATGTGAAAGCGGGATGAAATACATCTTCAGGGAGTAATGGATCAAGATCTCTTTGAATAAGACAATCTAAATTAGTGTAAACCAAATCCAGAGTATTGCCTGCACAATTCGTTATCTTATTCAATTGTTGCAAACCCAAGAACGAGCAAGCATTAGAAATATACAGTGCTTTATCCGACAACGGCCCCGCTGTTAGAGAAGGACAATTAAAATCTCCTATAAATATAATCGGATTATCGTTAAATTTAAATAGCATTATTTCATTAAAGAATAAACTAATATCAGCAATTAGAGTATCTGGTGGTATGTAAACAACAACAATATAAAAGCAAATACAATCAAGTTTAACTTTACATATTAAAAGATTGATTAGTGGAATTTTTGTTTTGATATGTTCCGTAGATACACTATCGATACTTATTGTATGTTTCGCAGCCACTAAAATACCGCCGCCCCTAGATCTTCCGGTACGAACTACATCGCGATCCGATCTAAATATTTTATAGTTATCACCAAGCAGTTCACTATCACTAACACTATCCGTAAGCCAGGATTCCGTTATAAAAATGAAGTCATAATTGTGACACAAAACGTTGTTGAAAAATTCCACTAGCTTGGTATTCAGACCTCTAACATTTTGGTAGCAGGCTGAAAAGTTTCCTGTGGGCGATAGTTCTCATTGTTGTGCAGCTTTAGTCAAGTAGGGATTCCCATTCCTGTACACAATTTTTAAATCTGATTCTCCGTTGGCCTTTCTGGTTTCAACTTCACGTTTCAGTTTTCTGTAAAATTCATGCTGTAATTTGGTTTTGTCAGCATAAAAAATGATTTTGTCGTTGCCAGTATTTTTATTGCTGCTCAGTACAGAAAGAGCAGCTGCTTTAGATTCGAATATTATTTTTAAAGGCCGCGGTATATTATTATCACCTCTTTTACCTAATCTAAATATTTTGCGAGGTTTAACAGTTATTTTTCTACGATGCAAAATATTATTTACTGTTTGCGTATCTGTAGAAATATTCTCATTAAGTGTCAATTATAAGGAATAACATGAAAAATGTTCTGTTGTGTGTTTCTAAATTTCTCGTTAAATCACTGCTTTATGCGCGTGGCACATGACGTAAAATTTCGAGTTTAGAAAAGCCCAGAAAATTAGTTCGGGTCGCTGCGCGACCCTCGACAAATTTTCACGGGGCTTTTCTAAACTCGAAATTTTACTTCATGCTTAGTCTGGGAGTGGACACGCTCGTTCGAAATTTCAAAGTGAATGCTTTGATAAGAACATTAAATGTTTCAATCATTTTAATCTCTTTACCGCTTATGCCGTATATATACGTCATAACGAAATTTCCTCTAGAGCGCTCATGACGTATATATCCGCATCGTAGAAATTCGATCGAATCTCCATGGCGACGCCAGTCTCTGCGTATAACTTCTTCCGCTTCTCTAAAATTGGTTCAGTCAAACGCAGGCCACTCAACGCGTCGTTTGTGCACGCAGTAGTTGTTTTTTTACGAAGGCACGTGTACAACATCAAAAGTAACAATTACTCCGATTTCTTCACGAAAACTTGAGGTAAATATTTTTAAATGATGAATCTGTATTTGTTCCTATCAGATATAGAAAAATGAAAGAGGAATGACCTTGGCGACAGCACTGACGAGGACGATCCAGAAGCCGAAAGCGTTACTAGCAGCAGCTCTTCCGATTTGGATGAATCCGCATTTCGTCGGTTTCAGAATCAGATACAGGTGATCCCTTCGCTAATATTCCCTGGACTTATAACGGTACATCACGGCCATCATTTTCCTTCACTGGCGACCCGGGTATCAAAATACCAAACTTGAGCCCTGACAATATTCTAGAAATATTTGAAATATTCTTCCTTCAGGAACTTATAGACACAATAGTTACTGAAACAAACCGATATGGAAATCAGTTCAAAAGCAAGAACAAAAAGAAAATTAAAAATCATTCAAGAGTGCATGAATGGACAGATACAAATTCCGATGAAATTAAAACTTTCCAACCTGATTCTTCAAAGCCTCTGCTCGAAACCAGAAACTAAAATGTATTTCACTGTACGTGAATCAATTTCTACGCCATTTTTTTCTCGTATTATGACTGAAAAGCGATTTCACCTCATTCAGAAGTTTATACACTTTGCAAATAACGATGACTATGACTGCAGTCCGTTGAGTCACAAACTATTCAAAATTAATCCTGTTTTGAAATGCTTGAAAGAACGTTTCATGTCATGCTACATTCCAGAGAAAAATATTAGTGTCGATAAATCACTTATTGCTTGGAAAGGGCGCTTAGGGTGGAAGCAATACATACCGTTGAAGAGGAAGAGATTCGGCATGAAGTAGTTTGCATTGTGTGAAAGCGAGTCAGGCTATGTGTACAATTTTATAATTTACACTGGAACAGGCACAGTGTACGGAGACGGAAATTATCCAGATCAACCACTTTCTGCTCGAGTAGTTCTGGAACTTGTAACGGTTCGACCCTAGTTATTATACGAATTTATAATTTGTATTATTATTTACGTTGTGTTGTGTGTGTAGTAACCCTTTTATTTATTTACCAGGTTCGTTATTTGCGTCAATATGCATTATCGTATATACTGTGTCTTTCTTCCCTTTTAATTTGACTAGGAGGATGTGTGGACAATAAATAAAACAGGATATGAGCTTAACGCATGCAAAGTTTATTGACCTTTTATGACATTTCTAATGAGTTGGTATGTCTTATTTTATTTATATTCACAAAATACATTATCAAACGTTTGTGCTTAGAAGCCATGTGCCTTTAGTTAAACTAAAAAAAAAATGTATGACTCTACTTGTGGGAGCAAAATTAACTAGCCCCTGCATTTGCATTACGAGATGGGAAACCCACAAAAACCATCCCAGAGTTGTTAGCGAAGCATATGTAATATAATAATAATAATAATAATAATATCCCTTATATTTCTTTGTGCTGATTTATTCCTTCCAATCGGCTTTTACGTATTTGTAAAAGAATTGGGAAACAATTCATTTGTTTGTGCTGATTTATTCCTTCCAATCCGCTTTTACGTATTTGTAAAAGAATTGGGAAATAATTCATTTGTTTGTGCTGATTTATTCCTTCCAATCGGCTTTTACGTATTTGTAAAAGAATTGGGAAATAATTCATTTGTTTGTGCTAATTTATTCCTTCCAATCGGCTTTTACGTATTTGTAAAAGAATTGGGAAATAATTCATTTGTTTTACTTTGTCACCATGTTCACTCGTACTTATAGTTATTTCAATCTCAGTTTGAACTTACACTTAACTTCCCCTCGCCGTACTAAAATGATTGGGCTTTTGTCCCTCTTGCGACTTCAGCTTCACTGTCCTATTTCCCCTTTCTCCTGATCTTTTATACGGCGATTAATTCGAAAATTTTGGAGGTGGAAATCGGCTTCCACCGCTCGCGATTCTTCCCGGAATCCCCTCTCGTCTATCTAGTTCATTAACCCTTACTGCTGATCGTGTTTTATTTTTAGATCTCTCCTTCTAAAACCTACAGATGCATTTTTCCCTCGCGCTCTTATCTTAATGACTTCAAGTGTTTCTGTCGCGTGCTTCCCTAACTATTCAACAAGAAAAATCAACTGAACGACTCCCCCCTTATGCCATTGAACTCGATTCCTAATAATAATAATGATAATTTTCTTTATACATTTTAGACGAAAATAATATTTGCACATGACCACCCTATGACCCATTACACACTAATTCACACTCTCTTGAGTAAAGGGTACTGCTTATACCTCGATAATTATTACAATAGCGTGAACTTTTCCAATTTTCTGGCAAAACATAGAACAGATAGCGTTGGAACAATGAGAATAAATAGAAAAAATATCTCAATAGAAATAAAGAAGAAAAAATTACAACTAGGAGAATATATTGCCATGTTCCACAAAAAACTAATGGTACTGAAATGGCGAGACAAGAAAGACATCCTAATGATAAGCTCAATTCATGATAGCTCCATGCAAAAAGTAAAAATAAGAGGCGGTAAGGTAGAGAAACCAGTAACTATATTGAGCTACAATAAAAATATGGGCGGAGTCGACCTAGCAGACAACCACTTGCATTACTATTATACAGCGAGAAGTCGTATGAAAAAATATTATATGAACATTTTTTAGACACTTCCTGGATTTGACAGCGCTAAATTCTTATATTATTTACAAAAAAACTTGCAGGTGTAAAGACAAGATTCCTTTTCATGATGGAACTTGGAGAAAAGATAATTGAAAAGTACGCCATTCCAAGAGATAGAGCTGAAAGGAAATCTTCAAGCTTTACAACGCAAAAAATTAATGTAGTGTAATCTTAAATGAATGTATAGAAGTTATTTTTATAAATACATGAATATAAACATTTTTATTTATCTCATTAGACACAATAACACCCCAGAGATTAGAAAATATTTGCATCCCTATGCTTATGCCGAACTAATTTTCTAACGCTATGCCTATGACGTACAAAATACTCTATCCAATAAATATTGTAACCGTCTTATCAACCCGTACTGATAGGATTAAAGGTTACTTCTTACTTATTTAATTCGAAGGACCAAAAGTAAAGTAAATAAATAACTTCACTTTAAAGATTATGGGTTTAAAAAATGTATATTGAATATAACCAAAAAATGTACAAGTTACAATTTACAGTGACAACAGATAAAAAATGTCGGTGATGTTAGCAGTTGGACGGTTTGTTGTTATCTCTCCGTTTTCTTCTGCTCCAGTGTTCCTCCAAGAGATTAAGGGTGGAGCTTAAGGGGTAAGTGGTGGTAACGAGGCGACTCTAATTGGTTGCGTTGATTAAACGTTTTTCCCACGCTTACCTCCACTTTGCAGCGTTGCCAAACCTCTGATGGACAGGCCAACACGAGCTGTGTTTCGGCCTGTTTTCCAAATTCAGAGAAATCCCTCGGGGTACTTTATTGCCATATTGTTTGGGCTCGCACCCTTCGTTTTGTCCTCCGGATGACGAAACTGACCGTTTATGCCGTTTATGGCTCTATTTTTGAACGCACAGACCTAAACGCGCACTGGACATGTTTCCGCATAACTTAAAAAATATAATCAAAAATGACAATACTGGCCGAGTCCTTTCATCGACTTGGTCCACTCCTAATAAAATCCAAATGTGTTAGGGCGGTTCAGGTATCGCCGTAACAAATATGACGTATAAATACGCATGCGATGGGAAAAAGGCAGCGCTGTGGAGTGCACTTTGTAATCACGCGTGGAGCGGTAAAGAGGTTGAAGATAATAATCTAGTTTTCAAAATTTTGTATTAAACAAAATTTCGAAGTAAAACTGACATGGTAGCCACAATCTGAAATGTTAAATTTTTCCGACATTTCCCTGACAAGATTTTTTCCCTGGCCTTTTAATATAACTTTCTTCTGTGGCGAACCCCCGCTCTGTTTAATAGTTTTCATTGTTTTTGCTAATATTTAAGTTAATTTTATAAATTTTTACGTGTTTTGTAATTTGCCTGCTGATTTTGACAAATTCAATAATATCATATGGCTTTTTGTTAGTGTTTTGGTCAATTTGAATATAATTCCATCACTTTTCTCTGACTTTCCCGGTTTTAATGATATTCAGTGAATTTTTTATTTACGTAAATTTCAGGCATTAGTCGATTTTTTAATAGAGATCAATTTGAAGTTTCGAACGAGTGTTTCCACTCCCAGGCTAAGCATGAAGTAAAATTTCGAGTTTAGAAAAGCCCCGTGAAAATTTGTCGAGGGTCGCGCAGCGACCCGAGACAAATTTTCGGGCTTTTCTAAACTCGAAATTTTACTTCATGCGCCACGCGTACAAAACACTGATTTGAAGTGGAGTTCAGACACACAAATACATCTCTAACCAGAGTAACATGGAGTTAGATATTTAGTCTGTTATCAACGATGTTCAGTGGTAATAATAAATAATTAGGTTTTGAATATTTTTGTTAAAACAACTGGTAACGATATTTATATATTAATGGTTGCAAAAAAATAACAAAATCAAATTTATTCTTAAAGGACTTGTATTCGTGATTCGAAAAAAACAGAATTCGAATTATATTTATCTCTTACGAATCCTTTATTCGAGTATTCGTGAATCATATAAGGTGATTCGGATTCGTGATTCAAATCCTTTTTACGAGGATTCGTCCCAGCTCTGATGGAGGCACATTATTATATAAATTGCATATTATATTATGAACATAATGTAAACATGTTTTATTTCACAGATATATGGCGAGATGCCGTATAAGCATTTTAATTGAACTGACGATATCGTACGATGGAAAGGAAAATACTTAACCACAATTAAGAAGCACAAAATGAATATTTGATTTTATTTAAAGAGTAATTATGAAATTATTTAAAATTGCCGCCAAATTTATCTAGTGATATTTCTGGTAACTTTTTATTGAAAGGTATTCCCGTAGACTTTAATAAGTAGAATGGATTATGATAAATGTATTCATTTCTCTCCGTTCTAGTATGTTTGACAGAACAACTTTTTACAAAATCACTTATGACATTCAACTAAATATAAACAATATAAAAACGCTCGCCAGAGCTTAGCGATTTTATCCAACACTCCCTCTCGAGATGATGACGTATTTTTGAGGATCAAACGTTGTTAAGTCCCAGGAGTTCGAGACAATTGCGATGATTGGATCCCGAAACTCCTTTGGTTAATACATCAGCCGCCATTTCATTTGTTGGGACATATTTAATTTCCAAAGCTCCAGCTTCAATTATTTCGCGTACAAAATGATGTCGAACATCAATATGTTTGGACCGATTGTGAAAAATTGGGTTTTTAGCCAGTTTCTGTGCACCACAATTGTCACTTAAAAGTTTCACTCTCGTCATCTTATCGAAACCAAATTCATTAAGTAATCTCTGAAGATGAATGGCGTCTTTTGCAGCTTCGGTAAGAGCCATATATTCCGCTTCAGTTGACGAAAGAGCCACTGTTGGTTGTTTCCGTGATTCCCAAGTGACTGGACACCCTCCTAGAATAATAGCGAATCCAGTATAAGATCTTCTGTTGATGAGGCAGTTAGCCCAATCAGCATCAACGTATCCCATTAAAGGCTGAGCAGTTTTCCTGAATTTTAGCCCGAGATCCGAAGTTCCTCGTAAGTATCTAAGTACTCTCTTCGCCGATTTCCAATGGGTGTCGTCGTAGCATGAATTAAATTGACTCAGATAACTGACAGCATATGCTATATCTGGTCTAGTGCAAACTGCGAGGTACACGAGGGAACCGATTAATTCTCTGTATGGCAATTTGCTCAGTTTTGAATTCGATGATTCTTTGCTCTTCTGCAGCTTTGTGCCTAGATCGAGAGGAGTTGCCGAAGAACGAGATTTGTTCATTCCAAAACGCTCAAGTACATCTTTGATATATCCTCGTTGATGCATCGAAATTGCATTGTGTTGTCGAGAAAATTCTATACCAAGGCAGTAATTAACTTCTCCAAGGTGTTTAATCTCAAAGCTTCGCGACAAGTGATTGGTGAGTTTTTTGATGTCTTTATTTCTTGATGCAACTAAAATATCGTCGACATATACAGTCATCAATAGTATATATCGTCGTTTCGTTTTTCGTGGAATACACAGGGATCTTCCTTCGATTAAATCAATCCGTATTTATTCAGTTCTTTACATAAACGTATGTGCCACTGTCGTCCGGCTTGACGTAAGCCATAGAGTGCCTTTTTCAGAAGACATACCTTATTCCCTCCCTCTAAGTCTCGCATCATCTGTTGTGCTTTTCTTCCGACTTCACTCGACGGTTCTTCACTGTGAATAATCTTCTCTAATGTTTGAATAGTGTATTCGGGAATTTCCATGTAAATATGTTCGTCCAAGATTCCATTTAAATAGGCTGTTGTTACATCAAACTGTTGAATTTCCATGTCATATTCAGCAGCCAAAGCTATTACAGTCCTAATTGAACCTAGGCGTGCTACGGGCGCAAAAGTCTCATTAAAATCTATTCCAGGACGTTGAGAGAATCCTTTTGCGACGATTCTTGTTTTCCTTTTATTCAATGTTCCGTCCGAGTTATATTTATTTCGTAAAATAACGCGACTTCCAACGATTTGTTGATTCCTCGGCCGATCGACGAATGTCCACGTATTATTTTTTATGATAGACCTCAATTCCGCTCCCATAGCGTAGAACCATTCGCTCGAATCCGAACTGTTGACGGCTTCGTGTATTGGGATTCCAGCAAGGCAAGCAACACATTCAGTAACTGATTCTTCGATTGGTGGATTTTCCTCGGCATTATTAACCATTTGGTATTCCTTGCGAGGTCTCCCTCTTAATCCAGTAGTTATTTTTTTGGTCTTCCTGGTCCTCTTTTTGGGCATTCTGGAACTGCGTCTTCGTCGTTACTCTCTTGTTGTCTTTCCTTGGTTCCATGGTTTCCGTCTTCTTCTTCTTCGATTTGATCTAAATCTTCGTTATTTCTTACGATTTCATTTTCCGCAATTCTTTGCATTTCGAATTCGATTTCTCTTACTTTCGAGACTTCTTCGTTTGTTTGATAAAACTCTTCATTTTTCTTTTCAGATGAGATCGTTGAGTTTTCTTTAAATCTTACATCTCGTGTGTTATCGATTTTCTGTTCTTCCGTAATCCATACTCTGTAGGCTTTTGACGTTTCTGAATAGCCGACGAAAATTTCTCGCTTCGATCGAGATTCGAATTTTCCTTTGACAGGTTTTCGATTAAACGTGAACACTTTGCATCCAAAATGTCTAAAATAACTTACGTTTGGTGCTTTCCCGGTCCATTTTTCGAAAGGAGTCTTTCCATTTAAACATCTCGACGGACATCTATTTCTTATGTAGTTTGCCGTATTCGCGGCTTCTCCCCAGAACGAATGAGGCAAATTTGATTGAAGCAACAAACATCGCGTCATCTCTACCAGAGTTCGATTCTTGCGTTCTGCTACTCCATTTTGTTCAGGGGTATGTGTTACGGTTAAGCGTCTCATTATTCCATTTTGCTTCAAGAAATCTTCAAATTCTTTATTAATATATTCCCGGCCGTTGTCGGTTTGCAAGAATTTAATTTTTCTTTGTGTTTGGGTTTCAACGAGCGCTTTAAAATCTTTGAAAACCTTGAAAACTTCGTCCTTGGTCTTGATCACTCGTATTTCGCACCATTTTGAATAATCGTCAATGAATGTAACGAAATATCGAGCCTTTCCGTTCGACTTGACTCTCATCGGTCCACATACATCGGAATGAATAATTTCTAGAAGTTCAGAACCTCTGTCAGATTTCTTAGGAAACGGTGACCTCGTCATCTTTCCTTTTAGACAAATATCACATTCCAAATTTTCTTTTAATTCGGTCAGTTTCATTCCGAGAACAGCTCCGCTTTTACTGCCATTTACCAGATTGCGTACGTTCAGATGTCCCATTCTACGATGCCAATCAGTAGTTGCATTAAACGTCGATTTTGTTAACGCATGACAGACATCTTCAGTTTCTTTTATGAAATATAATCCGTCGATTCGCTTTGCTTGTAGCACTGCGTTGCCATGTTTATCGATAATCGAGGCGTTATTCCTTTTGAAAGATACTTCGAATCCTCGATCAGTGATTTTTCCAACGGATAATAAATTTGTGCGGAGATCTGGCACGTAGAAAACATCCTGAAGATCAACTTTCTTTGATTTCCCTTTGAATTCGCTTGCAATACAAACTTTTCCTCGAGACTTTATTTCCGTTGAAGCGTTGCTAGCTAAATTCAACTTCTAATTTCTCGTTCCAGATATCGTCACAAAATTTCCTTCATTTTTACATAAGTGTGACGTGCAGCCACTGTCGAGACACCAATTTTTGTCGAGATGTGTCGATTTTGCTCTAAAAACTTGCTCAGAGTGTTCTCCCATGGCGTAGAAACTCACGGTTTTTGCTGAACTCGCACTATTGCAATCCGCAGCCTTGTGTCCTTTCCTTCCGCAGCGATGACACTTAAAATTGAAAAACTGTTTTTGTTTTTCGTTCGATCCACCGTTTTTGGAGTTTGAATTCCGCCGTTTATCGAATTTCTTTTTCACGAACATCGCGTCCGATGAGGTTATTCGAGTGTCATTCTTTCGTGCTTCAGCCTCTTCCACGATCTTTACCCTCAGGGCTTCCGGTGTCGGTAAGTCGTCGCGCGACTCGATTGCACATCGGAAATTTTCAAAACTTGGAGGAAGACTATACAATAACATGATTGTTAACAGATCTGGATTTACCTCGATATACATTTCACTCAATTTATCTAGCGTGTCGAAAAATTTCCGAAGATGATCACCAATCTCTTCGTTATCCTCCATCCGATGCAAAGTTAATCTTTTTAACAGCGTTGCCTTTCTGGCTGGTCCACGAGATTGGTAGATATTTTTTAATTTTTGCCATACCTCGTTTGATGTAACGCAGTTCTTGATCTGCTTAAGCTCGGTTGGGTTTATCGACAAAATCACGTCCGATTTTGCTTTTCGATCTTCTGTTTCCCATCTTGCGATTTCTTCAGCCGACGCACTATCACCAGCGACGATATCGGGCTTCCGTTTTACTCCGATGACGTATGACCAAGCATCATTCTTTATCAGGAGAGCTTCCATTTGAATCTTCCATGTATCATAATCATAATGTATGCAATTGCAAAATTATATAGACGTTTTTTCAGATTGGTGTTATGCCAATAAATTATCACTTAATACATCAAAGTGCTCCATAGTAACTTACATCAGAAAAATAAATTTAATTGCGTACCCATATAAAATTGATAGTATAGATTTATGTAGATTAACGGAAACAAGGGATCTTGGAGTAATTTTTGATACTAGATTGACATTTAATACTCATATCGAAATGTTAACTAAGAGTTGTTATCGGATATTGGGTTTTATAATTCGCAATTGTAGAGAATTTACAAATATAAAACTCCTACTTTTGTTATTTAACACCTTTGTATTAAGCAAAGTATCGTATTGTGTATTGATTTGGTCACCAATGTATTTGAAATATTTTGGTATGCTTGAAAATGTTCAAAAAAATTTCTTAGGTATACACGATTCCAATTGTTTCTGGATTTCGCCTAGCTATGGAAAAGTGACAGTTTAGGTATTGTAAATGGGGCTGGTTGTGTTTTAAATCAGGGTTTTTAAATGTCACTGTCAGATGTTCGATTTTAAGGTTGTAATTTCTGACTATTGTGATCTTACACTGTTGCCTGTTTTCCAAATTTTCAGATATAAAAGGATAATAATATGCAGTTTTAAGATTAACAAAATTTACTACTTGGTTTTTGTACATACAAACACAGGAATAATATTGTATATAACAAATATAATGAATTCGGCTCTGCAAACTTATTTCGTCATCCATTTGTATTTCTCGCTTGGGTCTTCCCGTTAACACATTTTGATCAACTCCATCCATCCACCTTAATTTTGGTCATTCTCTCTTCTGTTGGCCCTCAGTATTTTTTTGTAGAATTGCAAATTTATTCCCACCCTCTTGTGATACTAGACATACCCCAAAAATATCTATTAAAATCGTAATAATATTGTGATGCTGTAGATTTGGATTACTTTGCCTAAAATGTTTGTAGGATTTCAGAATTTGTAACCTTTTTGATTCAGAGATAATCTTTGGCATGTTAATATTTAATATGTGCCTGAAATTATTTTTCACTTTGACATTGACACAGCATTGCAACACTAGATTAATTTGATTTAATAATAAAATGCTCGAAGAAGCAACCGCGTGGCGAAATAATTGTTGCAAGATTAACAATAAACCTCTTGAAAATTAAAAAGAGGATTACTTATGATATCATAAATTATTGCAACACTGTTAAAATAAGGAATCAGGAGTGGCAACTAATAAAAAATGTAAATGTTGATACTGCAACATAACAACACGAAAGCACGGCTAGGCGAGATCCAGAAACAAATGGAATTGTGTATATCTATATTATGTAAAATATCGTCAGTACAGATTTGACATACTCTACAATGACCTACTTGCTGAATTTGATTTAATTTCTATCCACAACAGAATTTTACTTATAAATATTTGTTTTCTTTATAAACTCATGAATAATATGATTGACGACATACAGTTTTTGAATCGTTTTAAATTTAACATTCCTAGGGTGTGTTCTAGATTTTGTAAAACTTTTGTGTATGCTACTCCAACTAATAATTATTATGCAAACTCACCTATTATAAGATTATCTCGACTTTATAATCATTACGCATACAATCTCGACATATTCACTTCAACATTCAAAGTGTTTAAGCATAATGTTAGTGATTCTATAAAATTATTATCTATGTTACCTTAGTTTATGAGTTAATTTTTAATATTGTTTATTTCTTTATGGTTTTATGTATTTCTGTTCTGCATATAAGTTATATTGTATTTAATTTGTAATAAAGATATAGCCTTGTTATTGGACTTTACAGTCTGTTGGGTTATTACCAAATAAATAAATAAATAAATAAATTATCCTTGTTTAAAAGTTCAATCCTCACACTGTTTGAAGAAGCCATCTCTTTTTCCTTCAAGCGATAATTTTCCTTAATACACGTTATTTATTCTTGTTTCACGAATAAATCAAGGAAGTGAAGGATTGCACTTCTCTTATTTAACGTTATTCTGGGCCCATAACCTATTGAAAGGTATTCCCGTAGACTTTAATAAGTAGAATGGATTATGATAAATGTATTTATTTCTCTCCGTTCTAGTATGTTTGATAGAACAACTTTTTACAAAATCACTTATGACATTCAACTAAATATAAATAATATAAAAACGCTCGCCAGAGCTTAGCGATTTTATCCAACACTTTTTATAGTGTAAATTGGGCTTTGGCACTTACTCCTTCTAGTTTTTAAATAGACTATAGTTTCCGTTAAAGTATTTTTTTAATTTTGATTAATTGGTATTAGTATCAAACCATTGATAATGGACACTTCGTGTCCGAAATGTACATTTGGTTACAAAATAAAGTATTGAAGAAAGGTTCTAAGAGTTTTTTAATCAAAGTATAATTATCTTCAAGTAACTCAATCAATCCAAATATTTTTTTAATATTCTTTATTCTCATTAAATATGCATATACAATACAGAACAGTTACTTATTAGAGATATTAGTTAACGAACTACAACATAAAATTAATAAAAAAATATTTAATAATCTTAATGAATTTCGTACAAGAGTTTAGTTGATTCTTATTTAAGGTAATAAATAAAATTACGAAAATATTCGTGTAAAATGCAAACAATACGTCTTAATAAATATTTAAGAACTATTTTACATAAAACTTTTTTTTTCTGTTTTAGATCAATATTACTGTAACAAATGGAAAAGCATCCGTTGTTCCTACAGAAGAGAACTTTTAAAACAAAAACGCGACGCAAAAACAGGCGCGACAGGACGTAAAAAATACATGTACTTCAATTACCTGCGATTTTTGGGAGACTCAGCAAATATCAGCCAGATGAGAACGATCGTACCTCCGAGGAGCATCATCAACGGCACCCGACATCAATCTGAAATAAAAAATCCCACAATTTCAAACATGAACTCATCACCCACTCAATTGGAAAAACCGAATATTGTCAACATAACTTCTTTGGCTGGCACATCGTTAGCACATAATGATGACAAGATGTTTCTCTTGTCTTTGCATCAACATTTACATTCACTTCCCGATCTCATGAAGTTAAATGTGAAAAGCCAATTGATTGGTGTACTGAATATAGCGAAGCAGGCATCGTGTTTTGCAGTTCGGGAAAATTGTGTTGCGGAGGAGGTTTCCGGATTTGAGATTGAAGAATTGAAAGTTGGGATGAATTTGATTAAAAATGAGACTTATGACGATGATGGAAATAGTCAGGATTGTAGTGAGGAGATGAGTAATTATAATAGTGAGATTAGTAGGATTGGAAAAAATCATGATAATGTTGAGGGGGTGAATAATTATAATGATGAGAATAATAGGATTGTAAAAAATCATGATGATAATGATGGAATGAGTAATTATAATGGCGGGATTAACAGGAAGAGAAAAAATCATGATGATGTTGAGGGGGTGAATGATTATAATGATAAGAATAATAGAATTATAACAAATTATGATGATATTGATGGAATGAGTAATTATAATGGCGGGACTAACAGGAAGAGAAAAAATCAAGATGATGTTGAGGGGATGAGTAATTATATTAGTGGGATTAAAAATATTACAAAAAATCATGATGGAATAAATAAACTTAAGCAGAAAGGAAAAAGCAATGTTAATCATAATGAAATAAATAATTTTAAAAATGATTTGAATCCTGGTGGTGGTGAAAATAATCAGAATGTTGAAATAACTAATTTGAATCTGGATGAAATAAATAATCATCAATATGCAAAATATAATAATGGTGATCATAAACAAAATCGTTATTCTGTTGAAATGAGCAGTGATGAGTATATTGATGTAAATGAATACGTTAGCGAAACCGATAATCTAAATCTCGAAGAAACTGATGAATTTTCTGGAGATAATGATGATGATGAAAATTCTGATACCTGCGAACAGTGGCGCAGCCAGGATTTTGGCTTGGAGGGGGCCCAATCAAATAAATATTAAATACGAATATTATATACATATAAATATATTCAAATATGTTTAATATTAAATAAGAAAAAAAAACAAAAAAATATTTAACACAGCAGTAGTAATCACATATATACATTAAATAGTTTAATGTTGAATAATAAAATAATAAGAACAATAATATTTAACACCAATAACAATCACATATAGTATATACAATAAAAGGTACTATTAATTAACCGAAAAGATTTAAAGTAATAATTTTCTCGGTTTTTTTTTTTCAGTTCATTTAAAACTTCTTCTGGTGATACATTCACTTCCCAGTGAATATTTAAAAGAGCTAAACCATTCAATCGGCCTTCTTCAGTAGTACTTCGTAAATATGATTTTAGTCGTTTCAATGTAGAAAATGATCTTTCTGGTGTGGCTGTTGAAATTGGTAGAGTGACAAAAATTTTTAAAAGATTGTATATATTTTCATAAATATTTTTGTTACAATCTTGTAATGCTTCAATGGCAGTTGTTGGAATATTGGCTGGTGCATTATAATATTTCGAAAACCATAATTCGTATTCACTTATCAAAACATCAGTATTAATAACGAGGATATCATGCTTGTAAAATTTGATCAAATATCTCAGTCCTTCTATATTTTTGGGTGTTGGCTTTTCACCAGTCGGCATTAAACATTGGAATGACTCTAAAATTTCCTTGTGTTTTATAAAACGGCTATTTAATTGTGAAATAACGTAGTCCAGAAATGGTAAAAATATTGATTTAATATAATACTCTTTGGGAGAATCAGCTGGAATATTTTTTCTATGGACTTGTTTCTTTACTATTCTTGGAACAGTTATTCCTGCTTCGTTTTCAAAAATAGTGGCTGTAATGTGAGTTGCTTGCTGGAAAATGGGATCAAACTCACTTCTTGCATTTTCTCTTATATTAACAAGGATGTTTTCTACATTTGTTACTTGTTGCATTGTCATAATTAAATCGACATTTCCGGATTGTAAATACTTACATAGTGGTAATGTGTAGCTGAAAACTTTCTGCACTATTAATAATGTTATTAAAAAAGTTGACTTTTGTATTCCCGATATTAATAAATTTGCCAATGATGAAGTGTTTTTATCGTTCCAGATTGCAATGTCTTCCAGAGCATGATACACCGATTCTGGTAACTCCACCATAACGATTACGGAGTCGTGTCTTTCTACCCATCTGGTTGGAGATAATTGTTTTAATTTTTGTCTGTTAGTTTCTGGGGCAAATTCATTAACTTTGTCAATCAAAATTGCATTTCTCTTGGGTGTTTTAAAGAATGAATAAATTTGTTCAACTGTTCCCTAGCAATTATTAATTTCTCGAATGGTTGAGGCAGAAGATATGGCAAGATTTAGAGAGTGAGCCACGCAATGAACAAATATTGCAGATGGGCATTTTTGGGTAACATAAGCTTCAACACCTTCAATGTTTCCAGTATTTACTGGTGCTCCATCGTACCCCTGGCCTCGAAGATATTTAATATCAATCCCAAACTTTTCAAGTGACGTTAATAATGCTGTAGATAAGTTTTTTCCAGTAGTAGAAACAACGGGAACAAACTGCAGAAAATGTTCACAAAGTGATTTTTTTTCTTCGTTGTAATATCGTACACAAAGACTGTATTGTTCTGTGCAACTTATATTTGCTGTTTCATCTGCCAATACTGTGAAACATTTCGCTTTATTTACCTCTCTCACGAGTTTATTTAGAATAATAGTATTGCAGGACTCTATTATTTGATTTTGGATATCCCAACTTATATATGATGCGTTTTTTTACACGTTAATAAGTGATTCTCCAAGGTGGAATTCCCAGATTCAACTTTGAATCTAAGTAAAGCCCGAAAATTCCCTTCTTCTTTAAGTGGACCAGTGCCAATGTCGATGCTTCCCGAATCACGATGCCCTCGAAGAGCTAGTCCATTTCTATTACAGAATATCACAGTTTGAATAATCGGAACCAGTTTTTTTCTATTTTCTTCCGCCTGTTTTAGAGTGGGTCGATTAAGTTGATCTATTACTGATATCTGCCTTTGTTGTTTTTCTTGGGTTATTAAATCAAAAGTTATAATTGCGCTCTGGTGATATTTACACTGGCTATGATTAATAAATGATTTTAATGCATCTTTCCAGTTCCTGAAGGGATTTTTTACTAACTTGCCAGTTTCTTGCGAATTACTGAATCCAACCTCATCTTTTGCAAAAAGGGAGCAAAATTTGCAATAAGCTCCATCTTGAATTTTAGAGTAGGTTAACCATGAATATTTTTTTAGCCAAATTGATTGAAATCTTCGATTATGTTTATTAACATTGGTGAACGGGAAATTAAAGTGATCATCCGGTATCCAAAATTTGTTAACCAAATCCAATTTATCGTCGGTAGGCATGTGTGTGTTTACAAAATTTGCGATATCATATGAACTGCCTAAAGTTGTTGTTTCTGCACTCGTAGACGGGGTCCTTAGATTTAGATTTTCTATTTCAGCGGAGGCATTATTTTCATTTTGGAGTTCTGGTGTTGTTGCTTCTTTGTTGGTTTTTTTAAAATAACTATATAATGTATTTTCTGCTGTTCGTTTCATATTGTAAATTGATATCTGTAACTAAACGTACATGTCATGAATTTTTCAATAAAAAAAACATTTAGTGCCATGATTTTCTTTTTGAATCGTTTTAAAATGTCCACTTGTATTATTTTTCAATGTTCTATTTTTGAACAAAAGGAAAAAATAATTTTGTCAGTATTTTTAATTAAATATGTTATATACTAACATCTTTATTGTGTAATAATACATTCTTATATAATAATAATAATATAATATTGATGGCTATCGACCGTCAGTCTTTCAGCCTTAAATTTTCGTCAATTTGCAATTATACTAATACTTTTGAAAAAACAATGCGAGACGGCGTCTGACGTAGATGGATAAAACGGAACATAGAATTTCCAATGTTAATTTCTTTATATTGGAATAATATCTTCCATAATTATTCAAAATACAGTTATTTCTAACAATGTTTTCTTCCTCGAAAAAATTGAAAATATTTGAATTGTGTATTTCTAGAAAACATAATTGTTTTTTGTATTTATTGGTTGTTGAATTCCCAATTTTATTCAATAATGATTTGGTCATCATCCTTATACTCAAAATATTTACAAGATCAAAGTAAAGTTATATCTCTTTTCAGATATGTTATGTTATTTGGTATGAAATGACAATGAATTTGCAACGAAATAACATCTTCTTTTATATTGTATATTCTCATATTGAGAATTAACACATTAGTGTTTTCGTTGAGCAAATTCATGATATATTATTAATTACCTTCAAATTGCATGTAATTCAAGGAATACAATATCATGCAGAATATTTTACTCCACAACAAATATTTTTAGATATTTGTTCTAAAATACTTAGAGAAATTAATATTGCAATATAAAAAATATATTTAAAATCTCATGTTACGTTTTATTCATATACACCCTGTATATACAGGGTGCCCGTTTTTCGTGCGGCACTATAGGGATCTCGCTTATTTGAATATATAGAGAATCGGATAAATGGGGGCAAAGTTGCATATTACAGTGCTTGCCAATAATCTGCTTTCATATATCAAATATCTTCAATTGTTTCGTTGTAATTTAAGAAAAACTGTTATTTTCGATATTTAAAAATTGTCTATATCTCCGTTATTTTTCGACCTATGGAGTAAATTATAAAACTGCGATTCGTATTTGTTTTTCGAAGCATACCTTTTGTTTTTCTTATGGGCGCATATGAAGATATGCATATCATTGAACAGCATTTTCCACGTTGATTTCAATGATGTGCCACATGTTGACTTTCAAAAAATGTATTGTTTTTATGGTATGTTGCCATGGAAACAATCGCGCAAAGTCCACAAAAAATATTTATTTGCGTAGAAAAAGATAACCAATGGTTCATAGCTTTACTTTTGAATAACATTTGAACTATTGCATAGCAACTTGGTATTGTTTGGTTGCCATGGCAACTGGAACAACAACAATAATTGAACAAAAGTCTACATGTGAAATCAGAATTTAAAATGCATTTTAATGAAGTGGATAAATGTGTATGTTTCCATAAGAGAAACAAAAGTTGAGTCTATAAAACAAAAACGAATCGATTTGAATATTTTAAACGTTCGCCATTCGATCAGTCATAAAAAGTTGACTTTAGAAAGTTTTCACAAAATTTGAAAAAAATAAATAATAACGGAGATATGGACGATTTTAAAAAATCTAAAATTTTAGTTTTTTTCGAAGTACATCCAAACAAATGAAGATATTTCAAATATGAAAGCATATTATTAACAACAACTAAAATGCACAACTTTGCCCCCATTTAACCGATTCTCTATTTATTCAAATAACGAGATCCCCATAGCGCCGCTCGAAAAACGGGCACCCTGTATCGCACTTCGCTTATCGCACTTCGCTTATTCACGTCACCCTTTTTACTTAACAGAACAATTTATAATTACTTACCTCAGTATTTGTCAAGAAGACGCACAATCTCACAATATAATGAGTTAACATAGGGCGTATTCACCAGAGAAAAGTGTGCACTGTCAATACACGATTGTTCGGACGGTCGCCATTAAAAATAGTATGCTTAATTTATTGAGGCCTTGCGTAGAATCAAAATGGCCGGAGTAGCGTTCATCAGATTCAAACGTGAAATATTACATTACGTTACGAAAGTGCTATGTAACATATTACATACTAGCGGATATGTTGCGCCCAAGCCGCGCAGGCCGTGCGTTAAGCAATCAGCTTTCAGCACGTAATGTACTTATCGTGCATGTATGTGCATAAGTATATAATGTCAATCATACGCATCAATATGGCAGTGAGATATGCTGCGGTTACTAGATAGGGAGTAGGTAACAAATCTAAACACGTTGAGAGTAAAATTCCGGGTCCCCCGTGGCTGCTCCCTAGATTCTCAATATTGTCCAAAATGCCTTGGCGGGGGCCCGGGCCCTCCGCCCCCCCCCCCCGTGGCTGCGCCTCTGCCTGCGAAGAAGATTGAATCTATTACGATGATAAAATCAATAATAATAAATCATCACAATTACTTGTTTGTTAAAGTACATCATTTTTAATGGGAGCGAGAGAAAATTTGTGTTTCGAACACTTTTTGTTTTTTCTTATTTCGCAAGATCTCCGTATTCCCGACAGATTTTAGATAATAGAATGTGATTAATTGATTATTATTAAGGCTATAATATTTGAATACGAATAATTTAAATTGTCGGATATTCAAATATTTAAATATGAGTTTTCCATCACTAAATTTTTCACATATTTAATTATTTGAATATTCAAATGTTGTTAAATAAAGCACTAATAACCTTTTACACACTTTTATTTTACATCCATATGCACATTTCGGATAAAAACTGACCATTATCAATAGATTAATAAATTAAACACACAATGAAACACTTTTAACTTTGTTTGTATAACACGTTTTATTTAATGTGACTGCAGTTTCGACAAATTTAGCTTGTCATTATCAAACATGGAGTAACTTATACTAGAGGTTTTACAGGTGTATATATACACAATTACAACACAGCGGTAAAAATGGGGGTGTACATTAGGTCAACCTGGTCGTTAATTAAGGGAATTCCCGGATTAGCGCGGGCTTTGTGTATCTCTAGTGCTTCTAGCAAATTCATTTTACGACCCTTTTCGTCATGATGGATTATGGTAAGTACATCTTTTTCAAAGGTGTGATATATATATGTAAACATCTTTATTTACAGAAATATATACAAAAATACATTAACAAATATTATAATATAATACCTCGTATATATTTTACATATTTCCGCAAATCGGCTATCGACCAGTGGTCTTTCGGCCTGTTATTATTTATTTAATGTATTTTATTTAGTCATACCATATATATATATATATATATATATACACATATATACATATACATATATACATACACACACACACACATACACACGCACACATACACATACACATATATATACATACATGCACACACACATACATATTTTTTTTTTTTTTTTAATGATATAAGAAAGTGAATGATACAGAATTGTGTATGATATTGAATGATTAATCGTCATGGTCATTCGTCATTGTCGATGAAATGAATTGATGAATGGTGATTTCTGGATATCTACATTTAGGGGTTATGTTGGGGTTGCGTGGGATGTATAGGTTGTGGATGATATTCTGAATAAATGGGTTTAGGGCGAATTTATTTGCCAGGAGTTTCAGGCGGTTATCAATTGGGGTAATGTTGCATTTTTCATAGAGGAGTTGGTTTGACGGGTTGTGAAGTGGGTTTTGGGGGTGTCTAATTTTGGTAAGCACTCTAAGGGCTGATCTTTCGGCAACTTGGAGGTTATTTAGGACAGCAGGACGGGGGTTAAAGAAAAGGATGGCAGAATAGTCGAGTAGAGGACGGCATATCATTTTATAGATATGCACTGCAGTTTTTGTTGTGATACCGTGATTGCGGTAGGTTAAGATTCTGAAGTGCCGAGCCCTCGACCTGACTTTTGCCTTGAGGTTCTGGGAGTGGGTTTTAAAGGTGAATTTTGTATCGAATGTAATACCGAGATATTTACATGTAGCGGAGGGCGATATTGGGTTATTATTTATTGTGACGTTGTGGGTGCAAGGATGGTGGTGATGGTGAGGGATGCATAATTGTGATTTATGTGGATTTATTGTGATTCTCCATTTGGCGAACCACAATTGTATTGTGTCGATCAAGCCGAGTGCTTAGTGCTTTTAGGAGGGTTGGTGCATGGGAAATTAGGGCGGTGTCATCAGCATATAATAAGGGATAGGCAGATTTATTGAAGTAATTTGGGTTGGGATCATATAGGTCATAAACAAAGATATTGTATAGGAGTGGAGATAAAGGGGAACCTTGCGGCAGCCCTTGCTCTGGAGTGAAGGTATTAGAGAAGGAATTTTTGATTCTAACCTGAAGGGATCTCTTTGATAGGAGGTTGTCTATAAGTCTAATGAGGTGGGGTGGGATATTTAGGGAGTGACATTTAAACAGAAGCCCGCGGTGCCAGACGGAGTCGAAGGCTTTCTGAATGTCTAGAAAGACGATTGCGGACTTACGACCTTCGAGATGTGTGGTTTGAATATTTGATGTGAGTATTGAGAGAGGAATGGATGTGGATCGGTGTTCAAGGAATCCGAATTGGTAAGGAGGGAGGCGGTCTGATATGTATTGGATAATTTTATGTTTTAATATGGACTCGAAGAGTTTTCCAATGACTGGAAGCAAGGTGATAGGGCGGTAGGCTGATACTGTTAGCGGATCATTATTTTGTTTGCGAATGCATGTTATTATACCTCGCTTCCATTCGCTTGGAATCTCCTGAGCAACATAAATGTGGTTAAAGATTCGTATTATATATTTGTGTATATGATCAGGAAGGGATTTTAGGATCATTCTAGGAACGTTATCATAACCGGGTGCTGTGTTTTTGCCTTTATATAACTGTTCAAAATAGTCTTCTTCTTTTAACTCATCGCTAGCGGGGACATGGGTGGGGTTACTTTTAAATGCGTCATACCAGGAATTTATGTAGTTAAACCAGTCTGTGTCGTAGGTGTCATTGTCTCTCATTGTATAGCATTCTTCAAAGTATTTAGAAGAAATACAAGCTATTTCTGAGTCATCTGTTGTGGTATTGTTAGTTATTGGGTCTTGTATTTTTTGAATTCCGTCATATTTATTATATTTTGAAAGTTTTTTGATTTGCTGCCAATATTGTTTTCCTTTAAGTTCATTTATTTTGTTACAAGCTTTAATCCAGGTGTCGGTTTTATATTCTTGTATGAGTTTGTGAATGTCTTTGTTCAAACTATTGAATTTTTGTTTTAAGTTTTTATCGTCCGTCAGTCGTAAGTCTCTATATAATTGACGTTTATATTTTATGAGTCTCAGTATATAGTTGGGGAGTGGATATTTGTAGGGAGTTTTAGTGTATGTAGGAGTGTGATTTTCAACAGATTGGGATAGCTTTGAGAGAAATAAGGATATACAGGTCGCGTCTATTGTCTCGTGGCTGTTTATAAAGTCAGAAATGTCATTTGTCACTTTATCTATGTCGCAGTCTTTATGTCGAAATATTATTTTGTGAGGGGAAGAGAGAGGGGGATCTTGTTTTAGTGAAAATTCTATAGATAGGTGATCAGAACCTAAGTCGGGTATTAAGGAAACGTTATGTATTAAGTGTCGGATGTTACTTGTGCATAGGAGGATATCTGGAGTCGAGGATTGATTATAGGACATAATAAATGTGGGTGCAGTGTTGATACGTTGGAAGTTTGAATTGTCGATAAAAGAAGATAGTTGTCTATTCTTGGCTTTATTTAGATTAAAATCTCCGATTATGATAACGTGGTCATATAAGGAGGCTTTTGTAAGGATGGTGTCTTCAATTGTAGAGGAGTGATGGATGTATACTAGGAATATATGAAGGGTGAAGGAGGGGAGGGTAATAGTGCAGTGCATACATTCGTTCATGTGATGGTTGATTTTGGGTGGGTTGGCTTTCCCTAATTTTATTTCAGGCCTCGCTGCAATTATTGATCCGCCACGATGATTTTGGTTAGGGACAGAAGAGGGGATTTGTATAAAGGACCAGTTTTGATATGAAAAGGGATTATTGGTTTTGGTCTCTACCATTAGATTCACATGTATGGGGTTTTGTGAAAGATAATGGAAAAGTAGGTGTGATTTTCTGGGAAAGGAGTTTATGTTGGTATATAAGAAATTTATATTAGACATTGGTAATTACTTGTGAATGGCCTGTGTGGATACCGGAGGAAGGGACTACGGGTGGGGTTATATTTGGGGAATCCAGGTCGAACATTACAATGAACATTTTGTTGCCGGAGAAATTAATATGGGTGTCGATGCGGAATGAGTCAATGAAACGTGATTTTAGTTTTTTGATTAGAGCTTCTCTGTCTGTTGTTGACGGTGAATTTATTTTGGTTGTGAAAATATCAATAATGTAATCGTGAATGGTGATTGGTGCATGAATACGAGAGTCTTTAGTCAAGTCCCTGTCTATGTCTGCCGATTTTTTATTCTGATTAATAATTTTGACGTTCGGAATTCCTTGTATTGGCTTGAGTGGTCTTCTGGGGCATTTTACTGACCATGCCCCGTGATCCGTACTTCCGCAGGTTTTGCATTTCATTGGTAAAGTGGTAACGCAGGTAGATGTGGGGTGGTTGCTTCCGCATTTCGCGCAGGAGATGTTTTCGTTGCAATTTGTGGTTGTATGGTCAAATTTATTGCATCTTCCGCACGGCACTGGAATAGGTGTTGGTGGTTTGCTTTCCACAACCGTGTAAACCTTGCACATGAAATTGAATTGATGTTTGAGGAGTCTTGAGTAAGATTCATGAGATGGTGTGATAACCCGTATCATGTGTGTTGTGTAATTGTCTTTCTTCGCAATTATGCGTTTACAGTAACGGTGGGTTATTCCGTTTGCATTTAATTGATCGCTAATATTGCTGTCTGAAATTTCGGGCTCTACGCCTTTAATAATGCAGCAATACGATGGGGATTGTATCGCGCGTTGTCCAGGCAAGGTCGAATTTCCCCGTGCGTCTGCTCTGACCGCCGCGTCCCCGCCGGCCGGTGATAGTGCACGATATTCCTGAAGCGTTTTTTCGTATTTTAATGTGTTTAAATTGGCCTCTATTAATTGTTTTTCTTGGTTTGATTTTAAAATAAATCCATATTGTGTTTTAATTATTAACGCGTTTACATCATATTTATGAGCAAACCAAATTTGTACCAGTTGGATTCTTGTGATGTTATTTGTTGTTGTGAATGTGTAGGTGTGTTTATATTGTAAATTACGGCGATAAGAATTTGAAATGGGAGTGTTGTTTTGTTGTTGTTGTGGTTGTTGTTGTTGTGATTGTGAGTGTGAGACGATTGTTTGATACTGTGAGCTGCTTGAAGGTTGTGATTGGCTATGTTGTAATTGAGGTTGTGACTGTGTGGTTGATACGGGGTTTTGCGACTGTTGGTTTGTGTTCATTTGTTTTAATACTGATTGCAACAATTTATTTGTGGTTTTCGGTAAATTAAGGTTACCTGTGGCGTTCGGTTTTTTGGCTTTAGACGGACAAAACTTGGGGGGGCGGCCTCGCTTCCTAGTTCTGACTTCTTCAAACTCCATCTGATCGGAGGCCCAGCTGCTATCCTCCTCTGCTTCCATGTGGAAACCCACTCGTAAGTGGAATTCGATTGTTTTTCGAAAACTATTTATATAGAGAACTCGCTGTACACGTCCGTCTGCTACGGTGTCTCGCACTGTTGACTCAAAGGTGTGATTTTCGTCTAAAAGGTGTTTTGCAAAAGACGACTTATCACTCTGTTTAAGCCGAAAAGAGCGCAAATGTTCCCTCAATCTTATGTTGAAATTACGACCAGATTGGCTAATGTATATCCCTTGACAATCTGCGCAAGTTAATTTATATATTCCGGATTTATTAAATTTATCTAATTTTGTTTTACTGTTAATGATATGGTTATTGATTTTACAGTACGGTTTAAATGCAACTTGAATATTATGCTTTTTTAGGATATTTTTAACTTGAAAACTGACATTGCCAAAATAAGTTAACGATTTATATTTAATTGTTTCTTTTTCAAATGATATTCCAGCGTATAATAAATGTTTGATGTTATTAAATTTCTGTTTTTTAAGAAGTCTATCAACCAAATCACAACCATAACCGTTGTTAATAGCTATAGCTCTAATCAAGTTAATTTCCATCTCGAAAAAATTAGCTGACAAAGGGATTTTTAAGGCTCTATGAATCATTGAATTGAATGCAGCAATTTTATGTTTATAGGGATGTCTGGAATGGTTAGGGATAATTGAGTCGGTAAAGGAAGGTTTTCTAAAAATGTCAAAAGAGAGTTTGTTATTTACTCTGGTAATAGACAGATCTAAATATTTAATGTTGTTATTGATTTCGGTTTCAGCTGTGAATTTAATTTTAGGGTGAAGTTTATTTAAGAAATCTAAAAATTGAGTGAGTTGTCTATCAGTTCCCTGGAAACAAGCTAATATATCATCGACGTAACGGTGCCACATTTTGCCACTAACGAGTGTCGTCCACTCCCAGACTAAGCATGAAGTAAAATTTCGAGTTTAGAAAAGCCCCGCGTAGAAAATTTGTCGAGGGTCGCGCAGCGACCCGAGACAAATTTTCACGGGGCTTTTCTAAACTCGAAATTTTACTTCATGCGCCACGCGTATAAACCACTGATTTAAAGTAAAGTTGAAAATTTATACTGAGATGTGTTGGATATTTATATCTTAATAAATATCTAACACATCTCAGCAGTATATATTTTCAACTGATTTAAATACTAAGATTATGGAAGAGTGTCGCAAACTAAATTTGTTCTAATTTTATTATTATAATCACATTTACAAAATGAGTCGCTTATTTCCGAAAACCACCGAGGCACCGAGGCGTGCTGTTTAAATATAATTCATTAAATATCCCACCCTACTTTCTAAATTTTATCGACAGCTTCCTCTGACAGAGATCTATTAACATCAGAATCCGGAACACCAATTCACGATCCTCTGAACAGGGGGTTCCCCAAGGATCACCTCTGCTTTGCAACCTAAATTTCTTAACTCTTGTGCTTATTCCCTGCTATATGCAGATGACTTTGACCTACTAACACATATCACGATCCCCCGAACAGGGGGTTTCCCAAGGATCACCTCTCCTTTACAACCTAAATTCCCCAACAATTGTGCTTATCGTCCACTCCCAGACTAAGCATGAAGTAAAATTTCGAGTTTAGAAAAGCCCCGCGTAGAAAATTTGTCGAGGGTCGCGCAGCGACCCGAGACAAATTTTCACGGGGCTTTTCTAAACTCGAAATTTTACTTCATGCGCCACGCGTATAAACCACTGATTTAAAGTAAAGTTGAAAACATATACTGCTAAGATATGTTAGATATTTACCGTGCGATCATTTAAATTATAATTTAGAATAGGCAGCATTTTTTTGTGGGGGGTTGCCCAGAATGCTAATTGAATGATTGAATAAATTTGAGGTTATGGTAAACTATGTGTTGACGGTCAGTAGTGCCAATCTAATTAAAAATTTCAAAGCTTACTCTGAATCATGTTTTAAATGATTGCACAGTCATAAGTTATAGCAAAAAATTCAAAAATTATTCATTCTGTGTATATTTGAGTCGCATATTTTCAAAAACCCCTAAATCTATTTGAAAAAAATGGATTTAGGGGTTTTTGGAAATAAGCGACTCATTTTGTAAATGTGATTATAATAATAAAATTAGAACAAATTTAGTTTGACACACTCTTCCATAATCGTAATATTAAAATCAGTTGAAAATATATACTGCTGAGATGTGTTAGATATTTATTAAGATGTAAATATCCAACACATCGCAGTATATATTTTCAACTTAACTTTTAATTAGTGGTTTATACGCGTGGCGCATGAAGTAAAATTTCGAGTTTAGAAAAGCCCCGTGAAAATTTGTCTCGGGTCGCTGCGCGACCCTCGACAAATTTTCTACGCGGGGCTTTTCTAAACTCGAAATTTTACTTCATGCTTAGTCTGGGAGTGAAAGACACTCGTTAGTTTAAAATATGTCACAACTATCAAAGTGTGTGTCGCAAGTCGCCATGTTGCCGGCTTGTTCATGCAGTTGCGAGGCAATAGGTGAAAAATTCCACTCATTGACATATTTCATTTTCAATTAATGACAGATACCAGATTTTGTGTGATTCCGTTTATCCGATTTTAATCTTCTTGACGTTTGACATAACCTCTATTAGTTTTTTTTAATTATTATTATTATATTTCCACTCCCTGGCAGTTACTACTGCGCATGCGCGAATATTGACCAAC
Source organism: Philonthus cognatus (assembly GCA_932526585.2). Lineage (NCBI taxonomy): Eukaryota > Metazoa > Arthropoda > Insecta > Coleoptera > Staphylinidae > Philonthus > Philonthus cognatus. The sequence goes on from OW052241.1 coordinate 178,739,974, forward strand.
CTATTCTGTATTTTATTCCACCAGCCTTAGTTAGTACCAGTCGGTGATAAATTTTACACGGCCGAGTAGAGAAATATTTGCAGATTCTTATGATTTGGGTTAAACTTTGTCACATGTTGACTCAAATGATTGCGGGCTTTCCAAAGTCGATAATTTATTTTAAAATTGATTTATTTTGAAAACTTAATATAACTAGTCAATATTGAGAAGTGTTTCAATGTTTTATAGCACTGTATTTTAATATTTTTACGACTCGAGTTTCGACATATTTAGTTTCAAGTTTGACAAATTTACAATGCTTCTGACTTAATATAACGGATAATTAAACACGATTTTATTAAATCTTGGCAGAATATCGAAGTAAAATACCTATTCTTACTACAGAAAAAAAAAAAATAATAACTGTCATAGTTGTGATTTTTAGGTGTTTTTTGAATTTTTTTTTCTCGAAAAGTAATGGTTGTATGTAAAAAGCTATTACTACGTTAAAAAGGTCTTTTATTCTACTTTATAAAAATATTTTTTTATTGAAAAAATATGTGTATACACACACAAAAAGACTGTGTACAGGGACGCGCCTTTCAGAATAAAGGGTTCGCGGTGCCAATCCCAGAGGTCGTACTGTTTATCTGAAACACAAAATCGATATTGATCTTAGTAATATATATAAAAACCTTGTACTTGGACGAAGGAAAATTAAATACGTTGATTTTAAACAAAATGGCGGCCGTTTGAAAAAAAGTGCGTTTTATGACCTAAAATTTGGTTGATTTAGCATGCCAAAAATATAGTAATTTTTATCAGAACGTAAATTCCTTCGTCCAAGTACACAACAATGTAATTAGCAAAATATGTTTTTTAGCTAGTGACGAATTTAATATTATTTTTGTAAAATTATGCATAAATAAATCTGCTAGCAATGGGCTTAAAGGGCACCCTATTGCTAGGCCTTCTGTTTGTTTAAAAAATTTATTGTTAAATGAAAAAAGTTATTATTTAAGATGATTTCTAAGCAATCCAAAAATTCTGTTTTTACTGTGACATTAATATCACATTTATCGAAAGATTCTTCTACTAGTTTAATACACTCTGATGGAGGAATATTAGCAAACATATTAGTTACGTCGAATGATACAAGCTTATATCCTGGTTCCATTTTAAAGTTAGTTAAATTTGTTGTTAATTCTACTGAATTAATAACTGAATGAGGATCTCTGAACTCGGTTAGTTCCTTATAAATTGAATTAAGATGGATGGACATATTAATAATAATAATAATAATAATAATAATAATAATAAACGTCTTTATTCAAATTAAGAGTAATTTTACAAAACAAAATGTGTAAAAGAATAGGCGAAGTTCAGTCAGCATTATCTGTTACTGTTCTTCCACTTAACCTATTATAATTATGCCAGTTAAAATATATAAAGGTTATAAAGTGAGTATTCATAAAAATGTACAAAAAAATCTTATAGTCTCTTTGGTTTCTATACCTTAATAATCTCAGAGCTCATTTTGGAATATTAATTTGCGCATCTGTTTTTTGAATGCTAATAATGTCGCAGATTTCAGGTATGAGGGGATCATGTTGTATAACTTGTAAATATTATAAGTATAACTTCTTAGAAAGAAGGCAGTTTTATATTTCGGAGGTGATATTAGCCCCCGAGACCTGACGTTAATATTGTGAATGTCGGTTCTAAAGACAATTCTGCGGTACAAGTAGGGAGGCTTCTGAAGAATGATTATCTTATGATATAATGTGTAAGAGTGAAGTTTTCTTCGATCAGCCATATTCAACCAATTCAGTACGCGCTGGAGAATTCATATAGGATACTACGGGACGGATCGGTGTATTTTGTTTGTGGATTTTGATTAGGCCATATAATCGGGGAGGAATCGGATTTATCGGAAACCTAATGTACCTACACCCCCATTTTTACCGCTATGTTGTAATTGTGTATATATACCTGTAAAACCTCTAGTTTAAGTTACTCCATGTTTGATAATGACAAGCTAAATTTGTCGAAACTGCAGTCACATTAAATAAAACGTGTTATACAAACAAAGTTAAAAGTGTTTCATTGTGTAATTAACACGTATAACGAAGCAGAAGCCTCCACAATACAGAATTTAATAAATTAATCCATAAGTTCTAATTTATTCTCGAGTTTTTACCACCGCTACCAACTATTCGTATAAAATCAACTCCTTGAGAATGACTAAAAGTCGAAACTAGTTGGAATAAAAAAACAATATATTAGTGAAATTTAACCAAGTGTTGTTTTTTAAAAACATATAAAATCAACTATCTACGTATTTATCTCAACGTTTTGGCTGTAATTTCTTCTATAATTGCTCAATTTTTGTTTTAAATGTTAGAACAAACAAATCAGAATAATTGGTTGATTAAATCTACACACTCTAAATGCATTAAATAATTCTCGCAATTCGCGTTCATGAATTCATAAAGGAAATTTATGGTTGGTGCGAGCGAAATTATCATTTATGTTATTAAAGCGAATGCGAAACGCACGTCTTCCTGCATATGTAACTTAATCCTGATTTTAATTTACATGCAGATTCCACAACAAACGCTTCCTGGACTGACTTCTCGAGAATTTACCTCGCTAAATAAAAATGCAAAGGTGCGCGTTATAAAATAATTAAAGCAGAAACCCAGTTTTGTAATTTATAACACTTATGTTTTATTATATTTTTGTAAATTTATGTGAAATTAATAAATACAAACAAACAATACATTTGTTTTGTAAATTTAACTTTATATGCAGTTTTTATTCGAAACAGAAAATTTGACGATTTTTCACTTATTGTGTTTAAAGTTCTACATTTCACAAAGTATTTAATTGATTTAGTTTATTCAAAAAGTAAATAATTTGCGATTAAACGAGCTTTTAATTGATGTATAAACATTGTTTGAGACTTAAAAATTGTGCTTAGAACGAGTGCTCAAAATCAAATTTTAGTAGGTTTGTTAATTTTCCGTCAATTTTAAGAGTTGAGAAAAGTCGAGGCATTATTTTTTTCTTGAGAAAATAAATAGCTCAGATTATTTCTAACAGTAGTAAGAGCGTTGAGATTTTTTTTTTGGTTTTTATAAAAATATTTTTTTTGTGTAAAAATCTTCATTTTTTCCATACTACCACCCCTTTACGAAAATTGCGATTTTTAGATGAAAACTTTTATTTATTTATTTATTCAACGGGATCCATTCACAAAACGAGACTACAGTTCAAGAATCTAAAACTAACAAAAGTACACATAAGACTAAAGTACAAGACAAAAAAAAATAAATATACAAATACAATGATAATATAATATATAATTGGCAAACTAGCCATTTACACAATAACCTATTCCTTTATTAGGAATGCGCGTAGCTGTTTCAATGTCCCATTAAAAATGTCAAAATTGACATTATTGCAATTAGCACAAATCCTATTAATACCAAAATTATTGCAGTAGTTAGTTCTGTACATTTGTTCATAAAATGACTTACTGCTCCGTAATAGGCGACTTGGAGCATGGAAGTTTACTAAACTTAACAGTTCTGGACAGATTATCACACCTGATATTAATTTTTTAAGAAAAATAACATCTGCATTTAAGCGTCGTCGCTCGAGCGATTGCAAATTAATAAACGACAATATATTTGGAAAAGTGCTATCAAGCTTGAATTTGAAGGTTATATATGTAAGGAATCTATGTTGAACCCTTTCCACTTGGTTGATGTTTTGGGATGTATTTGGGCACCATACCAAGGAGCAATATTCGATATGCGACCGAACGAGAGACACATACATATTTACGAGAGTTCTTATATTAGAAAAATCTGTACACTGTCTTTTAATAAAGCCTAACATTTGCAAGGCTTTCGAGGTTACAATGTCTATATGATTAGTGAAGCTCCAAGTGTTCGTAAAAGTAACACCAAGATCTCTTACAACATTAGTGTGTGCTAATGGTGTGTTATTAAGAGAGTAATTTCTGAGTCCCTTTAATCTCTTTTTAGAATAAGACACAACAAAACATTTGGAAACATTCAGCTTCAATTTGTTTATAATACAGCAACGACTTAACGCTTCCAGGTCGAGTTGTAGCTTATGGCTAGAATAATTGTCCTTAATAGGCATGTACAGCTTTAAGTCGTCCGCAAAAAGAAGGCAATTGGAATATTTGAAACACTTTACAATATCATTGATAAAAACATTAAATAGTAATGGACCAATATGTGATCCCTGCGGTACCCCCGAAGTTACAGGTATGGGACGAGAAGTGAAGTTACTGATGCGGACTGTTTGAGTTCTGTTGCTGAGGTATGATTTAATCCAATCGAGCAAAGACCCATGCACACCAGCCTCCAAAAGTTTTTCGACCAAGATTTGATGGTCAACACTGTCGAACGCTTTAGAAAAGTCGGTGTACACGGTATCAACCTCGTACCCCTCTTCCAGCGATGTAGTAATTGTTGCCCCAAAGATTAGTAAATTAGATACTTTAGAATGTCCTGGCCGAAAACCATGTTGTTTATCGGTTAAAATAGAGTTCAAGTCCCTACTAACGCAATCAGTAACTAGCTTTTCAAATATCTTGGGAATGTGTGATAGCAATGACATTGGTCTGTAATTCTCAACGAGGTTCCTCTTGCCCTTCTTGAAGATAGGTGTTATTAGTGAATGCTTCCATCTGTCAGGAAAAGTGCCAGATTTAAGGGATTTATTAAATAAGAGCCACAAAGGTCTAGAGAGTGAAAACGCACACTTCTGTAAGAAGACGGGCGGTAAACCATCCCAGCCCTCTTTTTTTTTTAAATTTTGAAAAAAATTTGGGTTATTTTTCTTGATATTAGAAATCATTTAAACAATTTTTTTTTATAAAAAAAAAAATTCACAAAAAATCAGCTATTTAACCACATTTGAAAACTGTTTAAAACCAATGTGACTACAATAAGGTCTCCAGAATAAGCACAATTTTTAAGATACGAATACTTAATTAACATTAGTTTCAAACTTATTTTGCTCGTAAAACATCTCCTTCAAATAAACATCATTTGTTTTGTAAATTTAACTTTAAATGCAGTTTTTATTTGAAACGGAAGATTTGTAGATTTCTCACTTATTATGTTTAAAGTGCTACATTTCATTAAATGTTTAACTGATTTAATTTATTGAAAAATAAAGCAATTCGGGATTAAAACTGCTTTCAATTAACGTATAAATATTGTCCAAGACTTAAAAAGTGTGCTTAGAACGAGCGCTCAAAATCAAATTTTAGTGGGTTTGTTAATTTTTCGTCAATTTTAAAAGTTGAGAAAAGTTGAGAAATTATTTTTTTATTTGAAATAAAACAACGCAGTTGGGAGGGTTTCACTTTTATTGTTGAACATTGCAACATGTTTCACCACACAGTGGCTTCATCAGGCATTATTTCATCTGCCTGATGAAGCCACTGTGTGGTGAAACATGTTGCAGTGTTCAACAATAAAAGTGAAACCCTCCCAACTGCGTTGTTTTATTTCAAATAGTATTATGGAGTTTCATCATGTATCCGCCTCATCAATTAAATAATTATTTTTTTCTTGAGGATATAAATAGCTCAGATTTTTTCTAACAATAGTAAGAGCGTCTGTGATTTTTTTAAAAATATTTTCTTTTTGTGTAAAAATCTTGATTTTTTCAATACAACGAAAATTGCGATTTTTAGATGAAAACTTTTATTTTTAAAAAATTTTGAAAATAATTTGGGTTATTTTTCTAGATATTAGAAATCATTTAAACAATTTTTTTTATAAAAAAAAAATATTTCACAAAAAATCAGCTATTTAACCACATTTGAAAACTGTTTAAAACCAATGTGACTACAATAAGGTCTCCAGAATAAGCACAAATTTTAATATATGAATACCTAACTAACATTAATTTCAAGCTTATTTTGCTCGTAAAACATCTCCTTCAAATAAACATCATTTGTTTTGTAAATTTAACTTTAAATGCAGTTTTTATTTGAAACGGAAGATTTGTAGATTTTTCACTTATTATGTTTAAAGTGCTACATTTCATTAAATATTTAACTGATTTAATATATTCAAAAATAAAGCAATTCGGGAGTAAAACTGCTTTCATTTAACGTATAAATATTGTCCAAGACTTAAAAAGTGTGCTTAGAACGAGCGCTCAAAATCAAATTTTAGTGGGTTTGTTAATTTTTCGTCAATTTTAAAAGTTGAGAAAAGTCGAGAAATTATTTTTTTCTTGAGGATATAAATAGCTCAGATTATTTCTAACAATAGTAAGAGTGTCTGTGATTTTTATAAAAATATTTTCTTTTTGTGTAAAAATCTTGATTTTTTCCATACAACGAAAATTGCGATTTTTAGATGAAAACTTTTATTTTTAAAAAAATTTGAAAAAAATTTGGGATATTTTTCTTGATATTAGAAATCATTTAAACAATTTTTTTTTTATAAAAAAAAATTATTTCACAAAAAATCAACCATCTAACCACATTTGAAAACTGTTTAAAACCAATGTGACTACAATTAGGTCTCCAGAATAAGCACAATTTTTAATATACGAATACTTAATTACCATTAATTTCAAGTTTATTTTGCTCATAACACATCTCCTTCAAATAAACATCATTTGTTTTGTAAATTTAACTTTAAATGCAGTTTTTATTTGAAACGGAAGATTTGTAGATTTTTCACTTATTATGTTTAAAGTGCTACATTTTATTCAGTATTCAACTGATTTGATTTATTAAAAAAGTATGCAATTCAGGATTAAAAGAGCTTTTATTTGGTGCATAAATATTGTTTAAGACTTAAACATTGTGCTTAGAACGAGCGCTCAAAATCAAATTTTAGTGGGTTTGTTAATTTACCGTCAATTTTAAGAGTTGAGAAAAGTCGAGGAAATATTTTTTTCTTGAGGAAATAAATAGCTCAGATTATTTCTGATATTAGTAAAAGCGTCTGTAATTTTGTTGGAATTTTTATTGAATGTTTATTTTGTAAAAAAATCTTGAATCTTTCCCTTACGAAAATTGCGATTTTTCGATGCAAATGTTTATTTTTACAAAAATTGGAAAAATATCTCAGTTATTCTTTTAAGTGTACATATTCCGATGCATGCGCTATAAAATTTCAGTCATTCATTGCTACTTTTACAAACGTTCAATTTGAAGCTTTCAACGAGTGTCTCCACTCCCAGACTAAGCATGAAGTAAAATTTCGAGTTTAGAAAAGCCCCGCGTAGAAAATTTGTCGAGGGTCGCGCAGCGACCCGAGACAAATTTTCACGGGGCTTTTCTAAACTCGAAATTTTACTTCATGCGCCACGCGTATAAAACACTGATTTAAAGTGAAGTTAGAAATGCACTGAAAACAACTCAACTTTAATATTTTTTTTAAATTGGATATTTTTTCTCCTATCCATGCTGTCAACCTTCAGATGTTCTTTTTTTTGTAAAAAAACTTCAATTCCCTAAAGTCCTTCGCCCTATTTTTTTTTGTGTAAAAATCTTGATTTTTTTCCTTACAACCGTTCCCATTACGAAAATTGCGATTTTTAGTTAAACAATTTTATTTTTAAAAGGTTCTGAAAAAAAATCAGCTGATTCTTCTTGATATTTTAAATCATTTGAACTATATTTTTATAAAAAAAAAAATTATTTCACAAAAAATCAGCTATTTAACCACATTTGAAAACTGTTTAAAACCAATGACTACAATAAGGTCTCCAGAATAAGCACAATTTTTAATATACGAATACCTAATTAACATTAATTTCAAGCTTATTTTGCTCGTAAAACATTTCCTTCAAATAAACATCATTTGTTTTGTAAATTTAACTTTAAATGCAGTTTTTATTTGAAACGGAAGATTTGTAGATTTTTCACTTATTATGTTTAAAGTGCTACATTTCATTAAGTATTCAACTGACTTGATTTATTCAAAAAGTAGGCAATTCAGGATTAAAAGAGCTTTTATTTGGTGTATAAATATTGTTTAAGACTTAAAAAGTGTGTTTAGAACGAGCGCTCAAAATCAAATTTTAGTGGGTTTGTTAATTTTTCGTCAATTTTATAAGTTAAGAAAAGTCAAGGAATTATTCTTTTCAAGAGGTAATAAATAGCTCAGATTATTTCTAACAATAGTAAGAGCGTCTGTGATTTTTTTGGGACTTTTATAAAAATATTTTTTTTTTGTGTAAAAATCATGATTTTTTCCATACAACCCCCTTTACGAAAATTCCGATTTTTAGATGAAAATTTTTATTTTTAAAAATTTTTCAAAAAATTGGGTTATTTTTCTTGATATTAGAAATCATTTAAACAATTTTTTTTTATAAAAAAAAATTATTTCACAAAAAATCAACTATTTAACCACATTTAAAAACTGTTTAAAACCAATGTGACTACAATAAGGTCTCCAGAATAAGTACAATTTTTAATATACGAATACCTAATTAACATTAATTTCAAGCTTATTTTGCTCGTAAAACATCTCCTTCAAATAAACATCATTTGTTTTGTAAATTTAACTTTAAATGCAGTTTTTATTTGAAAGGAAGATTTGTAGATTTTTCACTTATTATGTTTAAAGTGCTACATTTCATTAAGTATTCAACTGATTAGATTTATTCATAAAGTAGGCAATTCAGGATTAAAAGAGCTTTTATTTAGTGTATAAATATTGTTTAAGACCTAAAAATTGTGCTTAGAACGAGCACTCAAAATCAAATGGTAGTGGGTTTGATAATTTTCCGTCAATTTTAAGAGTTGAGAAAAGTCGAGGAATAATTTTTTTCTTGAGGATATAAATAGCTCAGATTATTTCTAACAGTAGTAAGAGCGTCTGTAATTTTTTGGGGAGATTTATAAAAATATTTTTTTTGTGTAAAAATCTTGATTTTTTCCATACAATCCCCTTTACGAAAATTGCGATTTTTAGATGAACATTTTTATTTTTAAAAAATTCTAAAAAAAAATTGGTAAATTCTTCTTGATATTAGAAATCACTTGAACCATGTTTTTTATATAAAAAAAAATCATTTCACAAAAAATCAACTATTTAACCACATTTGAAAACTGTTTAAAACCAATGGGACTACAATAAGGTCTCCAGAATAAGCACAATTTTTAATATACGAATACTTAATTAACATTAATTTCCAGCTTATTTTGTTCATAAAACATCTCCTTCAAATAAACATCATTTGTTTTGTAAATTTAACTTTAAATGCAGTTTTTATTTGAAACGGAAGATTTGTAGATTTTTCACTTATTATGTTTAAAGTGCTACATTTTATTAAGTATTTAACTGATTTGATTTATTCATAAAGTAGGCAATTCAGGATTAAAAGAGCTTTTATTTGGTGTATAAATATTGTTTAAGACTTGAAAATTGTGATGAGAACGAGCGCTCAAAATTAAATTTTAGTGGGTTTGTTAATTTACCGTCAATTTTAAGAGTTGAGAAAAGTCAAGGAATTATTTTTTTCTTGAGGAAATAAATAGCTCAGATTATTTCTAACAGTAGTAAGAGCGTTGAGATGTTTTTTTGATTTTTATAAAAATATTTTTTTTTGTGTAAAAATCTTGATTTTTTCCAAACAAAAAAAAAATCTTTATTTTTAAAAAATTCTGAAAGAAAATCGGCTTATTCTTCTTGATATTAGAAATCATTTGAACTATTTTTTTATAAAAAAAAATTATTTCACAAATTTAACCACATTTGAAAACTGTTTAAAACCAATGTGACTATAATAAAGGTCTCCAGAACAAGCACAATTTTTAATATACGAATACTTAATTAACATTAATTTCAAGTTTATTTTGCTCATAAAACATCTCTTTCAAATAAACATCATTTGTTTTGTAAATTTAACTTTAAATGCAGTTTTTATTTGAAACGGAAGATTTGTAGATTTTTCACTTATTATGTTTAAAGTGCTACATTTCATTAAATATTTAACTGATTTAATTTATTGAAGAATAAAGCAATTCGGGATTAAAACTGCTTTCATTTAACGTATAAATATTGTCCAAGACTTAAAAATTGTGCTTAGAACGAGCGCTCAAAATCAAATTTTAGTGGGTTTGTTAATTTTTCGTCAATTTTAAAAGTTGAGAAAAGTCGAGGAATTATTTTTTTAAAGAGGAAATAAATAGCTCAGATTATTTCTAACAATAGTAAGAGCGTCTGTGATTTTTTTGAGATTTTTATAAAAATATTTTTTTTGTGTAAAAATTTTGACTTTTTCCATCCAACCAACCTCCTTACGAAAATTGCGATTTTTAGATGAACATTTTTATTTTTAAAAAATTCTGAAAAAAAATCGGCTTATTCTTTTTGATATTAGAAATCATTTGAACTATTTTTTTATAAAAAAAAAATTATTTCACAAAAAATCAGCTATTTAACCGCATTTGAAAACTGTTTAAAACCAATGTGACTACAATAAGGTCTCCAGAATAAGCACAATTTTTAATATACGAATACTTAATTAACATTAACTTTAAGCTTATTTTGCTCGTAAAACATCTGCTTCAAATAAACATCATTTGTATTGTAAATTTAACTTTAAATGCAGTTTTTATTTGAAACGGAAGATTTGTAGATTTTTCACTTATTATGTTTAAAGTGCTACATTTCATTAAGTATTCAACTGATTTGATTTATTCAAAAAGTAGGCAATTCAGGATTAAAACAGCTTTTATTTAGTGTATAAATATTGTTTAAGACTTAAAAATTGTGCTTAGAACGAGCGCTCAAAATCAAATTTTAGTGCGTTTGTTAATTTTCCGTCCATTTTAAGACTTGAGAAAAGTCGAGCAAATATTTTTTTTTTTGAGGAAATAAATAGCTCAGATTATTTCTGATGTTAGTAAGAGCGTCTGTAATTTTGTTGGGATTTTTATGAAATGTTTTTTTTGTATAAAAATCTTGATTTTTTCCCTTACGAAAATTGCGATTTTTCGATGCAAATGTTTATTTTTACAAAAATCGGAAAAATATCTCAGTTATTCTTTTAAGTGTACATATTCCGATGCATGCGCTATACAATTTCAGTCGTTCATTGCTTTTTTAAAAGCGTTCAGTTTAAAGTTTTAGACGAGTGTTTCCACTCCCAGACAAAGCATGAAGTAAAATTTCGAGTTTAGAAAAGCCCCGCGTAGAAAATTTGTCGAGGGTCGCGCAGCGACCCGAGACAAATTTTCGCGGGGCTTTTCTAAACTCGAAATTTTACTTCATGCGCCACGCGCATAAAACACTGATTTACTGTAGAGTTCAAAATATATAACGCTTAGATGTAATAGTGATCAATATTTACCGAGATGTAGCGAAACGATGCAAGAATGTACTGAAATATTGTGAAATTAAAAATATACATTAATTTGGTTGGCGTTGACTTAACTTTGTTTTACCACTTTTATTTTACTTTTCAGTGACTATAGTTTCTTTAATTAAATTCTCACTTAACCCGTGGTGAAACATTTTTGAATTTAATACTGGATGATTTAAATTAAATTTAAATTTAAACACTTGGTTTGTTTCACTTATTTATATTTTCTCCGACTAGTTTCGACCATTGGTCGAAATGTACATTCCTCCTTGAAGATGACCAATGGTCGAAACTAGTCGGAGAAAATATAAATAAGTGAAACAAACCAAGTGTTTAAATCTAAATTTAATTTAAATCATCCAGTATTAAATTCAAAAATTACACAATGAAACACTTTTAACTTTGTTTGTATAACACGTTTTATTTAATGTGACTGCAGTTTCGACAAATTTAGCTTGTCATTATCAAACATGGAGTTTGTTTGACTCCATGTTTGATAATGACAAGCTAAATTTGTCGAAACTGCAGTCACATTAAATAAAACGTGTTATACAAACAAAGTTAAAAGTGTTTCATTGTGTAATTAACATGTATAACGAAGTAGAAGCCTCCACAATACAGAAATTCAAAAATGTTTCACCACGGGTTAAGTGAGAATTTAATTAAAGAAACTATAGTCACTGAAAAGTAAAATAAAAGTGGTAAAACAAAGTTAATCCTTGAGGATTAATAGTTTATACAGAATTTACTTAGATGTAATTGAGATGCACTGATGAATGATTTTTACTGGATACAATTCTAGTCTTGATATTTTCAAAATGTATAATTGCAGTTATAACGAGTAAATTATCAGTTATTGCTGATCTTCGTGAAGATTAAGGATGTTTCCAATTTCAGCGGCCTTCCTGTTTGCAGATTCAGGAACTTTATACAAGTATGCATGAGGTAAGAGATGTTGCGTATAAAAATCCAACTATTAATCAAAGACAGAGAAGGGACGTTGCGCGCAAAAACCGACTATTAATCTAAACCTAAGATCGCTGTCGGGTTAGATATATCAGTGTAATAATCAAATCTGTTCTTTAATTGAATCAACGCCAATCTCACTCTCACTCTCGCATTCCGCAGGAATGCAAACGGACGTTAACTTATTTACTCTCAGAGGCCGGCCGGTCTTGATCTTGTTGGCGTTAGTTCGTTGCACTTGTGTGTAATGTGTGGACAAAAATTTTATTTCCACTCGGAAAATTATAATCCGGCCCTGGAAAAATCCTGCCGCAAAACTGGATTCGGACTCGCGGTAATTTGCAAGATTCCACATCGCCTGCGTGCGACGTCGTCTATAGTTTATTTTAAGAGATGCAGTTTCTATTTCTGACTATGGTAATTGCACTCCTTAATTTTTATACAATAACGAAAGAAATATGTTTATTTAGACTCGCGCGCGCGACACCGTAGCAGACGGACGTACACAGCGAATTTTCCGAATAAACTAATCGGCATAAAATAATTATATCCCACTTGTGGGTGGTATTCCACAAAATATGGAAGCAGAGGAGGACAGCTGGGGCTCGGATGGGACTCAGATGGATACAGAGGAGTTCAAAACCCCTAGGAAGCGAGGTCGCCCCGCGAAGTTCTGCAAGAGTAAAGCAGCAAAAAAGTCACACGCCTCAGGTAATCTTAACCTACCGAAAACGACAAACAAACTATTACAGTCAGTACTAAAACAAATGAACACACAACAAAACCAACAGTCACAACAACCCTCAACAAGCACACAGTCACAACCCCAGTTACATCAGACACAACCCCAGATACAAGCCCAGACACAACAATCACAACCCCAGCCGCAACAAGCACATCACAATTACATTCAATTACAACCATCAGAAATCTCAAATATCACCCACCACACACCACAGCAAGGCACTACACAATTACAACAAACACACATAATAACATCTAACGAAAAACGTTATCAGCAAAACTACAAAAACACATTCACTTTCACAACTGTAAACGATCTGTCAAGAATTCGCTTTGCCGTAATTTGGTCTGATCACAAATTCGACAATAATGCGCTGATAATTAAAACGAGATTTGGATTTTTAATTAAATCAAATAATGATATACAAATAATTGAAAACAACCTAAAAACATTACACTCAGAGAGAATTGTACATGAATTTCGTCCTCTACAAACGACCCGAGGTCGAGATAATACAGCCCCAGAAACTCAACGCAGCGCGCCAGCGCCGTCGTACTGCTGTATCATAAAAGGCGTGGAGCAGGAGATTGATGATTCCACAATCAGTGCTAGCCTGCAGGCGCACGGGATAGCACACCGATACTGCCGTCGCATCATCGCTAAGAGGGACAACTTTGCAACACACATGATTAGAGTGATCACACCATCGCTAGAATCTTTTACTAAATTATTACACGAACAATTTAGATACATGTGTAAAATTTACACCGTAATAGAAAGCAAACCCCCAACACCTATCCCGGTCCCATGTAGCAGATGCAATAAATTTGACCATATCACTACAAATTGCAATGAAACGGTCACCTGCGCAAAATGTGGAGCTTCACACCCGACTTCAACATGTCTGACAACGCTGCCTATTAAATGCAAATCGTGTGGAGAGACAGATCATGGTGCCTGGTCTACAAAATGTACCAAGAGGCCACTAAAACCCATCGAGGGGATACCCAACGTGAAGATAATTACTCAAAATAAAAAATCTGCGCAATTAGACAAGGACCTGACGAAAAACTCGCGAATTCACAATCCCATCACAGTGCATGACTACATCATAGACATATACACGACAAAAATTAACGAACCGACGACAACAGACAGAGAATCACTTATTAAAAAACTTAGAACAAGATTCATGGACTCATTTCATGTCGACACTCATGTTAATTTTTCAGGTAACAAAATGTTCATCGTCATGTTCGACCTCGACTCCCCTAATGTAATCCCTCCCGTTGCTCCTCTATCTGGTGTCCACACAGGTTTCTCACAGATAAATACAAATAATGTCTAGTATGAATTTTATTTATGCTAACATTAATTCCCTATCCAACAAATCCCACCTCCTATCCCACTACCTCTCACATAACCCCATACATGTCACAATGTTAGTTGAAACAAAATCCAAAAAACTTTTTCATACAATAATTGGTCCTTCATTCAGATCCCCGCCTCAAACCCCCTCCAAAACCAGCGCGGGGGTTCAATAGTGGCAGCTAGACAAGAAATTAAACTGGGCAAAGCCAATCCCCCAAAAATTAATAATGTCATGAACGAGTGTCTACACTGCACAATCGATCTTCCCCAATTCACCCTCCACATTTTCCTACTCTATATTCATCATTCCTCTCACATCGAAGACACCATACTCACAAAGGCATCCCTGTACGATCACGTTATCTTAATCGGGGATTTTAACATCAATAAAGCCAAATGTAAACAACTCTCCTCATTTATATCACACTCTAACTTCGTCAGAATTCACACAGATCCTACCTTCATCATGTCAAATACCCAATCCTCCACCCCAGACGTCCTCCTTTGTACAAGTAATATCCACCATCTTTTCCACAATGTAACGCTTATCCCGGACCTGTGCTCCGATCACCTGGCAATTCAATTCTCCCTCAGGCTAGACCCCCCAATCCCCACTCCCCCAAATATAATTCCCCGCTACAAAGACTGTGACAGATAAAGTAACCGCCGAAATGACAGAATTTATTTCCTCCAACAAACTTATTTCCCAAAACTATATCTCCCTTTTCCTAGAAAAATTATCACAATCGGTCAATCAAAACACACCAACAGCCACAAAACGCCCCTTCAAATATCCCCTTCCTAAATATATCCTACGCCTAATAAAATATAAGAGACAGCTTTACAGGGACTTCAGACAAACAGAGGACGTGACACTTAAACAGAAATTTAATCAACTTAACAAGGACATTCACAAACTCATTACAAATTATAAAACAGATCACTGGATAAAGGCCTGTAAAAAAATTAATGACTTGCACGGCAAACAATATTGGCAAGAAATAAAAAAACTTTGTAAATATCGCAAAACAGACTTTATCCAGAAGATCTATGATCCAATGACTAATTTAACTGTTACGGACGATAACGCTTGTTCTGACATTTTTGCTAGACATTTTTCTGAAATATACTCAATGAATGACAATGACGAATATGACAACGACTTTCGAGACACAGTGAATTCCTGGTACACCACATTTAAAAATACCCAGTTCCCCCATACTCCTGCCGATGATATAAATGAGGAAGAATATTTTGAAATCTTAAATAAGGGTAAAAATACCGCCCCCGGTTACAATAACATTCCTAGATATATCCTTAAATCCTTGCCCTATGAAATCCACTCCCATATAATTGACATTTTCAACCAAATTTACAAATCCCAGTTAATCCCGAGGGAATGGAAGAAAGGTATAATCACATGCATTCACAAACCAGGCAACGACTCTTCAAAAGCGAATAATTATCGCCCTATAACCTTGCTTCCAGTCCTCGGGAAGCTGTTTGAATCTATCATAAAAAACAAACTTATGCAACATATCTCCAACATACTCCCACCTTACCAATTTGGCTTCCTAGAACACCGCTCTACCACAATCCCATTATCCATTCTAACCTCCAACTGCCAAACAGCAAGCCTCGAAGGTCAAAAATCTGCCATCTTATTTCTGGATATTCAAAAAGCGTTTGACTCTGTATGGCACAGAGGCCTGCTGTTTAAATGCAACGCCCTAAAAATCCCATCGCACCTAATTAATATTCTTGATAGTTTCCTACACAATAGAACACTCCAAGTTAAAATCCGTCGTTCCATTTCAATCCCATTTACACCCCAACAAGGTTTACCCCAAGGATCACCTCTCTCACCACTCCTGTATAATATCCTTGTATCAGATCTATACAATCCTGACCCAAAATACCTTAACAAATCCGCTTATCCTTTATTATACGCAGACGACACGGCTTTAATAGCACATGCCTCCACTCTCCCCATAGCACTTAGCACTCTACAGGGCCTTATAGACACCATACAAACATGGTTCGCTAAATGGCGAATCTCTATAAATCCCAACAAATCACAGCTCCTAATTCCATTTCACCGACCCAACTCATCCCCATTTTCAATATCAGTAAATAACCACATCATCCGCCCCTCAAACTCCTGTAAATACCTAGGCATAACCTTTGACACTAAACTTACCTTCAAAACCCACTCCTCAATTCTTAAAGCAAAGATCAGACAAAGGGCGACGTATTTTAGAAATCTCACATTCAGGAAACAAGGCATTAGCACTGAAACAGCAGTTAATATATATAAGATGATATGCCGCCCTTTGCTTGACTACGCTGCAATCCTCTTTCACAATCCACACCCTCGCTCCCTAAAAAATATTCAAATTGCTGAAAGATCGGCCCTCAGAGTGCTAACAAAAATAAGACACCCACAAAATCCTCTACATAATCCCTCAAACACCCTCCTATACGAACTAACAAAAATACTTCCGATAAAAAACCGCCTCAACCAACTTTCCCAAAAATTTGCCTCTAATCGTTTTTATTACAATCTTCTTAAAACCCTTTGTATCCCTCGTAATAAAAATATTGCCCCTAAACGAAAATTCCCCTGCACCACAATTTATGAATTCATCTCTTCACTTCATGACATTAATGATCACGACGTTTGAGACAGCCGTTAGACAAGTACAAGACATTAATGATCACGACGCCAGTATGACAGTTAGAGTCAGACAAAGACAATAGACAACTATAACATAAAATGACAGAGACAAAACTAAACAAATTCAGGCGGAAAGACCAATGGTCGATAGCCGATTGGCAGAAAATTATTTATGTACCAAATTTATTGTAGTTAAAAGATTTAAATGTTTTTTATACGAAAATTCTGTCAATAAAGATGTTAAATATATATATGTTTATTTATCAGTTTAAAAATTAACGGGGGCAGGTGGTGGCCGAGCGGTAACGTCGCACAATGTGGCCGATCTGAGCGAACGCACCAGCGGTAGTTCGGGAAGGAAAAATAAATGTCAAAATTGACGAATAAAGAAAATACTATTATATTGTAGATACTCAAAACCTCATAAAATTTCAAGATTGCAATTTTTTGGACACACACACCTATTGTGCAATTAATGTTTAAAGTTGATCAATTTCAGATCGCGAACAACACGCGAAAAGTGGATGAGTTTTAATAATTGATTACATCGCACTTACCTAATATATCAATACAGTCTTTTTAGCGTTTATTAAACATACATTTTTCTATAATATACCACTAAGTATTAATTAAACGATAATGTTTACCGATAGTTATAATTATTTAAACGTAGCAACTTGAATTTATTGTATTTCAACTTCTAAGTGGCCTATATAAATTTTATCGAACCGCGGAGGGTAGGGCTCACCACCAAAAAATAGCTCAAACTTTCCTCTATCACACTCCATCAAAATCAATTTTTTATCGATCCGTTTAAGGGGCTTTTTTATTTTTCTTATTCAGCGCGACTGCCCACCGCAAAAGCGCTCGAGTGCTTCTATGCACAGATTTCATAAACAGTTTCTGCATCTTTCTCATACATCCTTTCTTTTCACTAATTTTATTAAAATAACATTCCTCTACAGCCTGGGTCTCCAAACTATCTTCTTCGCGGGCCACAAATACAATTCTACATAATAAAGTCGGCCAAGATCCGATTAATTTTATAAAATTATGAAAAATTTAAGGAACAATTGTTACAATATTTCAAAATATGACATTTACAAAAAAATTACAAACAATCGCGGGCCGGATTTGGCCCACGGGCCGTAGTTTGGAGACCACTGTTCTACAGTATAACATTATTTAAAATCATTTCTTCTCTTCAGATTTATAATTATTTAAAATTAATACTGTCATTTTAATTTTAAGTTCAATTAAACTTATATTAAAAATACGATGTACCGGCCCGCGGCCGTCGATTCTCTAAAATGTATTGTTTAATATATTTTATCCACAACCACTCTATAATATTATAATTATACATGCTAAGAGTCAATAATAATGACGTTTATTATAAATAGGTTATGAAACCTGTGAGTAATATTTTGACTTATCACTGCTCAACTGTGAATAATAAGAAATCACTACAAAATCAGGATACCTCATGTTAATCAATTTTGACATAAACAAAAACAATTTATAAATTGTGTGCAAATTGTGTTAATTGTGTTGTGATAGTGTGGTTAATAGTTTATCGAAGGTGAAAGAAGCAACATGGAATCCGATCCTGACTTGTTGACACCCCCGGAAATAAGGGACGCAGCAGAAATCGCTTCCATCAATTTGTTGCCTAAAGTACATACAACACGTTTTGTGAATGGAAAAAGGAGAAAAAAGCACATTCTTCAACTGAGTCGGTAGTTTTGGTGTATTTTACTGAATTATCAAAAAAATACAACACCTCATCGTTGTGGCAGAAGTATTCGATGCTAAAAAGTACATTGAACATCTTTGAAAACATCAATATTGGAAACTATGGCAAACTTCTAACTTTTTTGAAAAGAAAAAATGAAGGGTTTCCTCCGAAAAAAGCCAACACTTTCTCCCCAGAAAATGTTAAAAGTTTCATTGCAAATGCACCGGATGACAAATTCCTTGCAACAAAAGTAAGTTTTAAATTATTTTAATATTTTTTAAAAATTGCAGTAATTTTTTCTTCAGGTTGCATTAATTATGGGTTTAATGGGCGCTTGTCGTTCAAATGAGCTGTATAACATGAAAATTAAAGATAAAGAAGACCTTAATTCCTGCTATATAATTAAGGTGCAAACCACAAAAACTAAAATTAGTAGGAAATTTACAGTATCTGGTAATTTTTACCACATTGTAAAAAAATATTTGTGCCTCCGAAAGCAGATAAACTGTGATAATTTTTTTCAAAATTTTCAAAATGGAAAGTGTACTAAACAGCGAATTGGTATTAATAAATTTACAAAAATTGGAAGGGATATCGCCAGTTTTTTTAAATTACCCAATCCTGAGCAATATACAGGCCATAGCTTTAGAAGAACCTCAGCCACCATTTTGGTTGATGCTGGTGGAGACATCACTGCGTTAAAACGTCATGGAGGATGGAAGTCAACTGCGGTTGCAGAAGGCTATATTAACGATTCTTTGGAAAACAAAAAGAAAACGGCCAGAAAAATTGCATCGTCAATAGAATCGACAGCAAATAATGTAACAGCTGCATCTTCCAGCACAAATTCCGTTAGTTTCGATATTTTGGATCAAACCGTAAATCTTGGTGTACCCACTTCAATGCCCCCTATTGTGTTTAATAATTGTTCTAACGTTACTATTAACATTAATCCTAATAAATAGTATTATTATATGTATTTCTTAGTTATAATTAAAAGTAAATGATTTAATGAATTATGTTCTTATTCTTGAAAAGTTGCAGTAAGCAAGAATGAATATACATTTTGTGGTTGTGGATAAAGTATAGTATTCTACTCGCGCATAATGGCTATTCATCATTCGAATGATTTACTCCACTCGCCTGCGGCTCGTTCCGTAAACCTCATTCTCATGATTAATAGCTTTCATTATGCGCTTGTTGAATAATATACTATTTTAACTACCTTATAAAAATAACTTCCTAATCGACTTGTTTCTAATGGCTTGTTTGTTTTTATACAAAAGATAAGTGAGAAATCTTGTAATTTGCTCAAGTATTTATAAGATGATCAACATCTGTGTTTTCATTGACAATCAATTCTTGGTCGTCTGTTCTGTCAACGCCTGTGAGAAAGAGGGTGAGTGTATTATTTTTAATACGCCAAGTACTTAAAAACTGATAGTTTCACGAGAAGGGATTTGTAGAAGAGAATTAATTTAGTCAAATCTCGTTTCTTGAAGAGTTCGGATATATATTTTTAAAACCTATCGGAGTTATACTGAGTTATACTGTAAAGGAATGTTATCTTAGTAAAATTAGTGAAAAAAAAGGATGTATGACAAAGATGCAGAAACTGTTTATAAAATCTGTGCATAGAAGCACTCGAGCGCTTTTGCGGTGGACGGTCGCGCTGAATAAAAAAATAAAAAAGCCCCTTAAACGGATCGATAAAAATTTGATTTTGATGGAGTGTGATAGAGGAAAGTTTGAGCTATTTTTTGGTGGTGAGCCCTACCCTCCGCGGTTCGATATAATTTATATAGGCCACTTAGAAGTTGAAATACAATAAATTAAAGTTGCTACCTTTAAATAATAATAACTATCGGTAAACATTATAGATTAATTAATACTTAGTGGTATATTATAGAGAAATGTATGTTTAATAAACGCTAAAAAGACTGTATTGATATATTAGGTGAGTGCGATGTAATCAATTATCAAAACTCATCCACTTTTCGCATGTTGTTCGCGATCTGAAATTGATCAACTTTAAACATTAATTGCACAATAGGTGTGTGTCCAAAAATTTGCAAACTTGAAATTTTATGAGGTTTTGAGTATCTACAATACAGGGTGAGTTTTTTTCGATGTTCTCTATGGGGATCTCGGAAACTATAAGAGATAGAAAAACGGTTAAAAGGAGAAAGAAGTGTAGTTTTATAGGACGAATAAAATGACACTTTCAAAATATTTGAAAAAGTCAAGGGTAACTAGATATTTTGAATAAAGTAATATGTGTCAATTTTTTGAAATAAATATATCTCTATTATTATCATAGATAGAAAAAAACTGTAAGGGACAAAGTTGTAGAAAATTTAACACAGATTAATAACAAAAAATTAAAAAAAAAATTCGCCCATATTTTGGGAGATATGACACAAACTTGCCTTTTTTTAAATGGAAACAATAGTTGGCTATGACTTTATTAAAAGGGCTATTTTTTCCCTTCAATTCGATATAACATATGCCATGGTTATTTTTAAAATAAAGTAAGTTACAGTCGTTTTTAATTTTACTATACACCAAAAAATAGTTAGCCATGAAAAAGACAAAAGTAAAACAATTGCAGTTGTTTATTCTAAACACATATTAATTCATTTCCATATTTGGTTTGTTTCGATAAGTTTGTTTTGTATTTATTTGGTGTTGAAAGTTTTTTAAAGTGATAATGAATTTTTCCAACGAAGAAAAGCGTGATATGCTTGTTTGTTATATTCAGTGTAATAAAAACGCTGCGGATGCTGCAGAACAATATTATAATCAATATATCGATCGTCGGCAGCCATCTTTACCAACATTCAGAAGAATTTACCACAATTTGGGTGAGTACGGATCCTTTACAAAGCCGAAACTTGAAAAAAAGGAAATGAATGAAGTTTCGGAAATAAACGTATTAGCATTGGCGATGATAGATCCATCCACATCGACCAGACAAATTGCAACAGAAGCAAGCATATCTCAACGGACTGTAGTACGAGTTTTGAAAAAACACAAATATCACCCATATAAGGTATCAATTGCACAAAATTTACATGACGGTGATACCAATAAGAGAATGGTCTTCTGTATGTGGTACAAAAACATGTGCCAAGAGGATAATACGTTCCCTACAAAAATAATTTGGACAGATGAAACGCGATTTACCGGCACAATGAACATGTTTGGAGTCAGGAGAATCCACGAGAAGTTGCACAACGTAGACCACAAATTAAATTTGGATTTAATGTATGGTGCGGTGTGTTTGGATCGAGAATTCTCGGCCCATATATTTTTGCTAACACATTGAATGGAAATAATTACCTTCGTTTTCTTCAAGAAACATTTGAAGATATGCTCGATGATTTAAATTTATCAGTACGGGCAAGATTGAAGTGGTTTCAACACGACGGAGCTCCACCTCATAGCAAGTTGGCTGTGCGAAACTATTTAAATGATGCTTTTCCTAATTCATCGGTGGGAAGAAATGGACCAATCCTATGGCCACCTAGATCACCCGACCTATCCGTTTTAGACTTTTTTCTGTGGGGTTATGTGAAGAACAAAGTGTATCAACAATCATATCAATCCGTGGAGGATCTTAGACTAGCTGTACTTGAAACATTTAATTCGATTGACAGAAGAAAAGTCAAAAAAGCCACAAATTCCATTTTGAAAAGATGTACTTTATGCCATAATAATAATGGTGGACTTTTTGAGCATCTTATGTAATATTTAAAATTTTCTTCTATTATTATTTTGATAATTTTGGAATTATTTTACTTTATGTTGCTTTTAACAAATCTGAAGAAAGATAATAAATTAAATATTGACTTCGTTGCTATAAACAACAGCAATTGTTTTACTTTTGTCTTTTTCATGGCTAACTATTTTTTGGTGTATGGAAAAATTAAAACGACTATAACTTATTTTATTTTAAAAATAACTATGGCATATGTTATATCGGATTAAAGAGAAAAAATAACCTTTTTAATGAGGCCATAGCCAACTATTGTTTCCATTTAAAAAAATAAGTTTGTGTCATTACTCCCAAAATATTGGCGAATTTTTTTTTTATTATTTGTTATTAATCTGTGTAAAATTGTCTACAACTTTGTCCCTTACAGTTTTTTTCTATGATAATAATAGAGATATATTGATTTCAAAAAATTGACACATTTTACTTTATTCAAAATATCTAGTTACCCTTGACTTTTTCAAATATTTTGAAGGTGTCATTTTATTCGTCCTATAAAACTACACTTCTTTCCCCATTTAACCGTTTTTCTGTCTCTTATAGTTTCCGAGATCCCCATAGAGAACATCGAAAAAAACTCACCCTGTATAATAGTATGTTCTTAATTCGTCAATTTTGATATTTATTTTTCCTTCCCGAACTACCGCTGGTGCGTTCGCTCAGATCGGGCACATTGTTCGTCGCCGGGCTGTATCGTTCGGCGAACCACAAACCCGGGTTCGATTCCCGTGCTCGGGGAGACTTTATTTGAAAAATAATGTTTCGTCGTAACCCTGGGTGTGGTATAAATGTGTGTGTTTGTCCTAATGAGAATAATTAGCATAAAAATACATAAGAGATATGGCTGTGGCGAGAGTCTATACCAGAATCATCGATCCAAATAAAAAAAAAAAAATTAACGGCGACAGCTCTGTATGTTTATGTCTGCAGCCCCAAAAATAAAAATAGTCACAAAATTTTATTGTTGGGGATGCAGACGATATAAACATACAGGGAAATTTTCTTTAAAAAAATGCGTATGCTTTTTGGTGTTACGGTTTCGAACGGGTGTTTCCACTCCCAGACTACAGCAATTGTTTCACCACACTGTGGCTTCATCAGGTAGATGAATGATGAATGGTGGTCACCATTCATCTACCTGATGAAGCCACAGTGTGGTGAAACAATTGATGTAGTACAATAAATATAATTTTGAGACCTAAACAAATTAAGTGTTTTATTAAAGTAATCTAAGTAAATTCACAATAATTGAATTGAATGAAGTAGAAACCTCCACAGTTAACAGTTTGAATAATTGAATTGTCTATTAAACTAGCCCCATCTGTGTGTTATTAATTAAAGAGTTGTTCTGTTGTAGATATACATGTTCACGTTTCGAGCATAAATTTCGAACGAGCGATTCCGGGTGTTATTAGGCCTTATTAAACGGTTAATAAGGTCCGACGACCGTTATCGTTGGGAAGAGATGCAAAGCATAAATCTTAATCTTCCCGATTGCTGACTTGCTTAATGAGCTTCGATGGTGGGAACGTCATACTCATTGCCTGGCTATTATCTAATGACTGACTGATGATGAATGACAATTAAAGTGTTGCTTGGGCGGCAAGTGTGCGAAAAATCGTTTTCTCTTTTTTGGATTTATGACGGAAATGTCCATAGTTGGATGATTTATAAATTTGCATTCACAATTTTCAGATTAGAAACACAAAATAAATTTAATATAATTGTTCTTTTAGGTAATTTACAGCTTATGCAGTAAATTTACCAATTTCCGTTGTTTTTTCGAGAGTTCCATTTGAAGCTATAAGCGAGTGTTTTTCACTGCCAGGCTAAGCATGAAGTAAAATTTCGAGTTTAGAAAAGCTCCGTGAAAATTTGTCGAGGGTCGCGCAGCGACCCTCGACAAATTTTCGGGGCTTTTCTAAACTCGAAATTTTACTTCATGCGCCACGCGTATAAAACACTGATTTACAGTGAGGTTCAAATATACATATACATTTCACAGTATTTTAATGTTTTATACGCGTGGCGCATGAAGTAAAATTTTAAGTTTAGAAAAGCCCAGAAAATTTGTCGAGGGTCGCGCAGATTTTTTTTCTGGGATTTTCTAAACTCGAAATTTTACTTCATGCGCCATGCATATAAAACACTAAAATACTGTGAATATGTATATTTGAACCTCACTTGAAATTAGTGTTTTATACGCGTGGCGCATGAAGTAAAATTTCGAGTTTAGAAAAGCCCAGAAAATTTGTCTCGGGTCGCTGCGCGACCCTCGACAAATTTTCACGGGGCTTTTCTAAACTCGAAATTTTACTTCATGCTTAGTCTGGGAGTGGGAAACACTCGTTTAAAGCTTCAAATTGAACTCTTTTAAAAAACAACGGATGTCGGAAAATTTGCAGCGTAAACATATGTTTACTTAATATGAAAATTCCTTGAATTAGATTTATTTTGTGTTTCTAATCTGAAAATTGTGAATACAAATTTATAAATCATCTAATTATGGATATTTCCGTCATAAAAGCGGCTGTAAATTTTCCGACATCCGTTGTTTTTTAAAAGAGCTCAATTTGAAGCTTAAAACGAGTGTTTTTCACTCCCAGAGTGAGCATGAAGTAAAATTTCGAGTTTAGAAAAGCCCCGTGAAAATTTGTCGAGGGTCGCGCAGCGACCCGAGACAAATTTTCAGGGCTTTTCTAAACTCGAAATTTTACTTCATGCGCCACCCGTATAAAACACTGATTTCAGGTGAGGTTCAAATATACGTACATTTCACAGTATTTTAGTGTTTAATACGCGTGGCGCATAAAGTAAAATTTCGAGTTTAGAAAAGCCCAGAAAATTTGTCTCGGGTCGCTGCGCGACCCTCGACAAATTTGCACAGGGCTTTTCTAAACTCGAAATTTTACTTCATGCTTAGTCTGGGATTGGAAACACTCGTTTAAAGCTTTAAATTGAACTCTTATTTAAAAGAAAAATTCTCTGTATTAGATTTAATTTGTGTTTCTAATCTGAAAATTGTGAATACAAATTTATAAATCATCTAACTATGGATATTTCCGTCATAAAAACGGCTGTAAATTTTCCTACATCCGTTGTTTTTTAAAAGAGTTTAATTTGAAGCTTTAAACGAGTGTTTTCCACTCCCAGACATGAAGTAAAATTTCGAGTTTAGAAAAGCCCAGTGAAAAGTTTATTTTCTTTAAATCTTTAGATATTCGTTGTATTTTTTTAAAGAGTTCAATTTGAAACTTTAAACGAGTGTTTTCCACTCCCAGACTAAGCATGAAGTAAAATTTCGAGTTTAGAAAAGCCCAGAAAATTTGTCTAGGGTCGCGCAGCGACCCTCGACAAATTTTCGGGGCTTTTCTAAACTCGAAATTTTACTTCATGCGCCACGCGTATAAAACACTGATTTCAAGTGAGGTTCAAATATACATATATTTCACAGTATTTTAGTGTTTAATACGCGTGACGCACGAAGTAAAATTTCGAGTTTAGAAAAGCCCAGAAAATTTGTCTCGGGTCGCTGCGCGACCCTCGACAAATTTTCACGGGGCTTTTCTAAACTCGAAATTTTACTTCATGCTTAGTCTGGGAGTAGAAAACACTCGCTTAAAGCTTCAAATTGAACTCTTTTAAAAAACAACGGATGTCGGAAAATTTACAGCTTATGCATATATTTACCTAAAAGAAAAATTCTCTGTATTAGACTGAAAATTGTGAATACAAATTTATAAATCATCTAACTATGGAAATTTTCGTCATAAAAACATGTGTAAATTTTCCGACATTCGTTATTTTTTAAAAGAGCTCAATTTGAAGCTTTAAACGAGTGTTTTCCACTCCCAGACTGAGCATGAAGTAAAATTTCGAGTTTAGAAAAGCCCCGTGAAAATTTGTCGAGGGTCGCGCAGCGACCCGAGACAAATTTTCTGGGCTTTTCTAAACTCGAAATTTCACTTCATGCGCCACGCGTATAAAACACTGATTTCAAGTGAGGTTCAAATATACATAAATTTTAGTATTTTAGTTTTACACGCGTGGCGCATGAAGTAAAATTTCGAGTTTAGAAAAACCCAGAAAATTTGTCTCGGGTCGCTGCGCGACCCTCGACAAATTTTCACGGGGCTTTTCTAAACTCGAAATGTTACTTCATGCTCAGTCTGGGAGTGGAAAACACTCGTTTAAAGTTTCAAATTGAACTCTTTCAAAAAAAACAACGAATATCTAAAGATTTAAAGAAAATAAGCTTAATTTGGAATACGTATACTTTAAAAAAAACACTTTACAAAACACAAAAACCGATGGATATCACCCTAATTTAAACAACAAAAAGAAAAAGTTGAATTCCTATATAAATTAGATAATTTATTGTTATTTTTGTATGTATGTAGGTGGCTATGTTTCAATAATTGTTATTGTGTGTTTGTGAAAAGTCATTGTCAAATAAGGACATTTTATTCTAATCTATTTTTATAGCAATTGTCTATTTGTCCACGCATCAATATCACAAATAGAATAAAATGGATTCACCAAAGAAAATCTACATCCACATTATAAAGCGAGGAGATAACAAATTAGAATTGGCCGCACTATCTATGGATAAAATTGTATGGTTTGGTATACCAGAAGAACTTAAAGGTTTAAAGCTACACAAAGAGTTATTACAATTAAAAAGTGTACGCAATAGTCTGAAATCAATCGCGAAGGTAGATGGTTATAGAAAAATAGCAATAACACTTACAGCAGAATTGATAAAAAAGTATTTCAACGAGGAGGATAATTTTTGTATTCAGGATTACTATTTAGAAGAATATTTAGAAGAGACTGCGAATGATTTGACAGCATCTACAAACGAACATTTTTTGTTTAAGCGAATTAAAGAATTAGAGGAACAAATGTCATTAGTAAATAATATAAGTTTTAGTGATATTGAAAGGAAATTTCTATTAAATAAGTTTAATGGCAAACAAGAAGCTACATGTTGGATTGATTTATTTGAAAAAGAATGCACTAGATTTAAAATAGTAGATGGAGCTACAAAAGTAGAAGTATTGAAATTGTTTATAGATGGGGCCGTATTGGAATGGTATTATGCTAACTTAATGAAGCTGTCATCTGACTGGGATAGTTGGAAAACGTCATTCCTAATTGTGTATGGTAAAAAAAGTTGGCTTTCTATTCGCACTGCATTTAATTACAGATATATATTTGGATCTTTAATTGATTTTGTACTTAAGAAAGAACGATTATTGCTTGAGGATGATAAGGATATGCCAGAATTATTTAGAATCTATCAAATTGTATATAATTTGCCAATAGATGTGCAGAATAAACTAGAAAGAGATAAAATTAAGACTGTTGAAGATTTAGTGGAGAAGTTAAAAACATTTAATGTTTCATATGCGACAAAAAAGAATTTTGAAGAAAAGAAAATAATGGAGTTTTATTTCTACATATTTTTATTGGGTGATAACGATTTTTAAAACCAAGTTTTTCACAAATTACACATGGTTTTCGTTCTGACTCAGATGTATTAATAAATTTATTTTTTTCAACAAATTTCTTACATTTGTTGAAAAAAATAAATTTATTAATACATCTGAGTCAGAACGAAAACCATGTGTAATTTGTGAAAAACTTGGTTTTAAAAATCGTTATCACCCAATAAAAATATGTAGAAATAAAACTTTGAACAAAATTAATCTGAATGAAACAGACGAAGGTTTTGAGAATGGAACATTTAATATTGAAATAGAAGAAAATGACAACAACAAAAAAAAACTAATTTGCCCGGAAGAATCCCCACCATGCTCATTAATTAAAATTAAAGTACTTGTAGACGGACGAAAATTGGTAAAGGCAGTTTACGATAATGGGTCTACGTGTTCATTAATTAATGAAAATATTGTAAAGCTGTTAGAGGCGAAATTAAATTATAATAAAAGTATTTTAAAAACTATAAGTGGTGTGGATTTTTGTAGAAGCCGGGCTATCTTACATGTTAAAATAGAAGAAATAGAATATAAAATAGATTTAGTTGTTGTGAAAAATAATACATTTAATTATGATTTGTTGCTTGGCTTAGATGCTATAAAGAAATTTAAATTGATTCAAGACGAAAACTTAAGAATTAGTCAAAAATTAAACGACAAAATAATAAATCTAGATGATTCAAATAATAGAGAAAAATTAGAACATAATGAATTAATGAATGAATGTGAGAAACAATTGAATAATATAAAAAATGATAATTTTGAAATAAACATAAAGCAAAGATAGACAGAGAAAAATAACTGAAATGATGTTGAGTAATTATAAATGCTGTTTTGCTAAAAATAAATTTGATATTGGTTTAATGAAAGCAACTGAAGCAGAAATTAAATTAAAGGAAGATAAATACATTTCAAAGAAACCCTACAGATGTTCTTTTCCTGATCAGGAGGAAATAGAAGCTCAAATTTCTAAACTATTGGAAAATGATTTAATCTAACTCACCACTTGCATCTCCAGTGACATTAGCGTTTAAGAAGGAAGATGGAAGAAGAACTCGTTTATGTATTGATTTCAGGGAACTAAATAAAATTATTGCTCCTGAATCTCAACCATTTCCTAGAATAGATGCTTTAGTAGTGTATGTAGGCGATTGCAGTTGGTTTACTGCATTAGACATCAACTCAGCTTTTTGGTCAATACCAATTAGAATGAAAGATCGAAAAAAACTGCATTTATAACTCAGAAAGGTCATTGGCAATGGAAAGTACTGCCATTTGGTCTTAAGAACTCGCCTGCTATTTTTCAGAGGACATTGGCAAATATAATTAGAAGATATAAATTAGATAAATTCTGTGTAAATTATATTGATGATATATTGATTTTTTCAAAAACATTTGATGATCATTTAGAACATATTAGATTAGTTTTTGAAGCAGTTAAGAAAAAGGGAATAAAGATGAAATTGACGAAATGCAACTTTGCTAAAAACTCGCTTAAATATTTAGGTCATGTAATTTAGAATGGTAAAGTTTATCCAATTAAAGATAATCTAATTGCAATCAAAGATTTCGCGCGTCCTTTAACAAAGAAAATGGTTCGGCAATTATTAGGAAAGATTAATTTTTATCATAAATTCATAGACCATTGTACAGAAAGATTAGCACCATTACATAATCTATTAAAGAAAAATGAAAAATTTATATGGACTACAGAATGTGAAAACAGCTTCAAAGAAATCAAAAGTTACCTATGCTCGATACCGATTTTAGCCATTTATGATCAGGCAAAGGATATTGTTATTGAAGTAGATGCAAGTCGTTCTGGCTTGGGTGCAGTATTGAAGCAACCTCTAGAAGATGGCATCTTACATCCAGTTGGATATTTTTCTAAGAAACTAACTCCAGGTCAAATGAAGAAAGAAATAATGTATTTGGAATGCCTTGCAATCAAAGAGGCAATATTGTATTGGCAACATTATCTTATAGGTAGAGAATTTATAGTAACTTCTGATCATAAACCGCTTATGAATTTAAAATCAAAATCACGAACCGATGAAGCGATGGGTGATTTGATGCTGTATTTATCTCAGTATAATTTTAAAGTTGTTTATAAGGAAGGAAAAGATAATATTGAAGCTGACTCTCTTTCAAGAAACCCAGTTTTGGAGACGTTTGAAAATTTAGATGATTGCTTAAAAGTGGTGAATATGATACAATTGAAAGAAATAATTAATGATCAAAATTCAATTCATGATGAAATTGTAAGTTCAAATCAGATGTTAAAAGAGGGTGATGTACATTTTAAAATATTAAATAATAGAAAAAGAATTTATGTATCACAAAATTTCGGTTTACATTTAATAAATAAAATTCACACATTTTATGGACACATTGGCAGCAATCAAATAGCTGAAAAGATTCGCTCATTTTACTATTTCAAGAATATGGATGATATGATAATACAATTTTGTAGAAACTGTGAAATTTGTATAAAAAATAAATCTAGATCACGCACAGCAATTGGATTATTGTCAAAATTAGGCCCGGCAAAATATCCGTTCCAGATTATGTCTATAGATACAATCGGTGGATTTGGTGGCAATAGATCTGTCAAGAAGTATTTGCATTTGCTAGTAGATCACTTTAGTAGACATGCATGGATATTAACTTCAAGCAGATAAATTGCTGATGATTTCATTAAATTAATTAATCCAATTACAGAAGGTAATCAAATAGAAATGCTGTTAGTAGATCAATATAGTTCATTAAATTCTACGAAATTTAAAGAATACTTAAAAAGTAAACATATTAAGCTAATATTTACTTCAGTAGATAATCCACAATCTAATGGACTGAATGAACGCCTAAAGCAGACCTTGATTAATAGAATACGTTGCAAATTAAATGGCAATAACGATTATTGTTTTTACTTATATATATATTTGTGTTATAACATGTAATTTTAGTTTAAATCCCTGTAAGTGGACTGTATGTCTGTTGGGTGAAAATAAATAAATAAATAAATAAATAAAAAAATAAAATGCCATGGACAAGAATCGCTGAATTATGTGTTAAGGAGTATAATAGTACTATCCATGGCACAACAAAATTTTCACCGGCATATTTGCTATATGGAGATAGGTCTGAGATTGTTCAAAAATTGTTAGAAAGGAAATATAATTTAGAAGAAGATAGGGAAGAGGCATTCAAAAATTCGGAAAACAGTTTTAGAAAAAACAAGAAGAAAATAGATCAAAATAGGAAGGAATATGATTTTTCAGAAGGAGATTTAGTCTATGTGTCAAATGGAAATAAATTAAATAGAAACAAACTGAATGAAGTTAGAAGTGGACCTTTTGTTATAAAAAAACGAGTTTCCAAATCAGTTTATGAAGTAGAATGTAACAAGAAACGAAGAGAAGCCAATTTGTTCCATAGTTGCAAGTTGGTGCCTTACTCTTTTTAGTTGGGAAAAAGAGTTCTCGATCAGCGGAAGTATAAATTAGATAATTTATTGTTCGTTTTGTATGTATGTAGGTGGCTATGTTTCAATAATTGTTATTGTGTGTTTGTGAAAAGTCATTGTCAAATAAGGACATTTTATTCTAATCTATTTTTATAGCAATTGTCTATTTGTCCACGCATCAATATTACACCTATATCAAGCATATCTTCAAACTAAATGTCCAAATATACAAAGACAATATAAGTTGGAAAAGAAACAATATAAGTTACAAATACAACAGCAAATTAGAAATTATAATACCGAGAAAGTCATGGAATCAAACACCAAATCGAAAGAACTTTGGAACATAATTAAAAATAAAACTGAAAACAATAAAAAGAAACATAATCAATTTTCACAATTTATACTAAATGGTGATATAAGAATAGAAGATCCTAATCTAATAGCTGATAATGAAAAAAAAAAAAAAACTGTTTTTATTCCTTACTTC
Source organism: Philonthus cognatus (assembly GCA_932526585.2). Lineage (NCBI taxonomy): Eukaryota > Metazoa > Arthropoda > Insecta > Coleoptera > Staphylinidae > Philonthus > Philonthus cognatus. The sequence continues at coordinate 178,772,073 of OW052241.1, forward strand.
ACTTTTATTTTTATGTGTTAGATGTACATTTCGAGTGCTAAGCACTCATTATCAATAACTAACATTAGTTATTGATAATGAGTGCTTAGTACTCGAAATGTACATCTAACACATAAAAATAAAAGTGAAGTAAGGAATAAAAACAGTTTTTTTCATTGTGATTAAATACTCCACATAACTCAAATCAAACAATTAGTAATAGCTGATAAACTGAATATACACTTCAGTACAACTGGAAATATGAAAGGAGGTACACAAGTAGGAAATGTTTCTAGTGTAACAAATATAAATGACACAATTTTTATCTACCCAGTTTCTGAAACAGAGGTAAGAAATATTATTGTCGAAATAAAACCTAGTTACACTAGAGACATTGATGATTTAACTTCAAATTTAATTAAAAAAAACAGCATCACACATTATAAAACCTTTGACAGGAGCAATTAATATGGCAATTGCTGAAAGTGTATTTCCATCTAAATTAAAACTGGGTCGCATTCTACCGATTCATAAAAATGGTGATCCTCATAATGTTGACAATTATCGACCGATCTCTATATTGCCTATATTTTCAAAGATATTTATAACCGATTGATAGATTTCATCAAAAATAAAAAAGTGCTGTTTAGACAACAGTATGGATTTAGGAAAGGTTTCACCACAAACCATGCTATATACAATTTTTTGCATTTTATTCTTAGCAATTTAGATACAAATAAAAAAGTTTTTGGAATTTTTCTAGACCTAACCAAAGCTTTTGATTGCGTGCCGCATGCATTATTATTAGATAAAATCGTAAACTATGGTATTAGAGGAAACTGCCAGAAATTGCTTGTTTCGTATCTCGATAACAGAAGACACATTAGAATAGAATAGAAATAGAATAGAAATCTTTATTAGTGCTAACAACATAAAGTCTTACACACTTCAAATATCATTAATTTTTACTATAATAATATCTAAATTATAAAATAAAGTTATAACAAAATTTAAAGAAACATTAAGAAATAGAGATAAACAACAGACAATATAAATCCTCTGAGGCTCATTCCAGAGTTGGGGTACCGCAAGGAAGTATCTTAGGACCATTGCTGTTTCTATTATTCATCAATGATTTGCCACTCAAAATCAATGCACACATCACGATTTTTGCCGATGACTCGGCATTTTGCCTGAGTGATGAGTTGATATCGGGTTTAAATTCGGCATCAAACGTTGTATTGGCCGATTTAAGTCTGTGGCTTGATACAAATAACTTAATAGCAATTGTATCAAAAACACATTTGATGAATTTTAGATCAGCAATGGGACAAACAAGTATCTCATTAGAGGGTAAGGGTATCAAAGAGGCAAAAATTGTCAAGTTCCTAGGGATAGAAATACAGAATGATCTGAAATGGGATCAACATATAAATAAAGTATGCTCAACGATTAGTAAATATTCATATTTAATATATTCATCCAGAAACGATATCCACCAGGAAGCCGCTCGAGCAATATATACTCAATGACATTAGAAGCGTAACACCAAGAAGGAATGATTTTTTTGAATTCATATTTTAGCAACAGAGTGACTATATTTAAAGCATACATTGATAACAATTTCAACCTTGTGCTTTTTATATTTATTGTGAAAAAAAAATCACTTTTTCTTTTTTGATAAAACTATTTATATGAGCTGTTTAGTACAGATGTTTTTAGTTTTCGTGTTTCCGTTGAGTGTGTTAAGCTTAAATAAAATGCCTCGAGTCCGAAGACGTCCACAATATCACCATTTGAGCGATTTTGACCGGGGTCGAGTTGTTGCTTATCGAGATGTCGGTATGTCCTATCGCGAAATTGCCCGCCGTATTGATTCCACTGCAGCAACTGTAATACGTGTGTATCAGGTATGGACAGAAGAAGGTAGAGGAGCAAGAAGAAGACCAATTGGTCAACCAAGGCGTACCACAGAACGTCAAGATCGGCGCTTAAGACAAATAGCCCTGCGAGACCGTTTCGCTACTACGCGTCAAATCGGTGATCAATGGATTGGAGAAGAAGGTAGGCCCGTTAGTATGCGAACCTTATATCGCCGCATTCAATCCTCTGGGCTTCTTTCGTACCGTCCAAGATTAGTGCTTCCTTTAACAGCGAGACACTGTCGCCAAAGGTTGGACTGGTGCAGAGAACGGCAGCATTGGGAGGCAGAATGGCACGATGTCGTATTCAGCGATGAATCACGATTTTGTCTAGGCACGCATGGTGGCCGTAGAAGGGTACGACGCTACCGTGGAGAACGACCTGATCTTAGGTTTGCTATTGAGAGGCATGTACACAGGACTGCTGGAGTAATGGTTTGGGGATCTATTGTTTATGGTAGTCGAGCACCTCTTGTATTCATTCGAGGCAGTATGACAGCTGCGCGTTATGTTGAAGACGTCATACGACCGACTTTGTTGCCTTATTTAGATGGCCGCCCAGACGTACTTTTTCATCAAGATAACGCACGTCCCCATATTGCTCGTCGAACTATGAACTTTCTTAATGAAGCTGGTGTTAATGTTTTTCTACCGTTCGCCGGATTTAAATCCCATTGAACATGTGTGGGATATCATGGGAAGAAGAATATTCTCTTTGCACCATCCTCCACAGACTCTAGCACAGTTGATCGATGAAATTCAAGTTGCTTGGAACGAGATGCCTCAAGAAGACATCGACCATCTCATTTTGTCGATGCCCAGACGTCTACAGGAGTGTATACAGCAAAGGGGTCGCCAAACACATTATTAATTTTTTTTAGATTGTTTTTTAATAAAATTTCTTAAAAATGTAATCATTTTATTCTTGATGTAAGACTACCATACTGGCAAAAAATCAAGTTAAAATAATAACTCCTTCTGGGTGTTACGCTTCTAATGTCATTGAGTATATATGTCATATTGTAAACCGCACATAACATATGGCATAATATTTTGGGGTAATACGACTAAACAGAACATACAAAAAGTATTTGTGACACAAAAGAGACTCTTAAAAGCAATTTGTAATAAATAAACCTCGTACAGAATGTCGTCCATTATTTAAACAACTGAAAATAATGACTGTTATTAGTATATATATATTTGAATCAAAAAAATTTGTCATAAATAATGTACACCTATATAATATCTCTCAAAGTAAACACTCATATAATGTTAGAAACAAACAACTAACAATATCAAAGCATAGCCATAATTATATCCACAATTCTTGTGTGATACAACCAGTAAAACTTTACAATAAACTTCCACGACATATTAAAGCACTTCCCGACAAAATACTCATAACAAAATTAAAATCAATTGTATTAGAACAATCATTCTATACGGTGGATGAATATATTAAATATTGTGACGACAATAAATAAGTGATTCTGTTCAATAGTATTTATAAATACATGATGTCCGAACAGGTTTATCTCTGTTGATGATCTTATACACTGTACTTGTCCTCATATACAAATATTTTTTAAATGTTCTATATCTAGATACTAAGTTTTATTTTACTAGGTTTTAAACTAAATTATTTCGTGTACTGTCCCTTATACAAATCTTTTAATATGTTTTTTTCTAGATCATAAGTTTTGTTATGTAAATATTAAGTTTTTAATCTATTACATTTTAAACTAAATTATTTTGTGCACTGTCCTTATATAATGTTTTTTAATACTTTTACTAATAGACACTAAGTCTATTCAATTGTATTTTAAATAATTATTGCTTTACCCCTAGATACTAAGTTTTATATTTATTATTTGCTTTAGCCCTAGATATTAAGTTTTATATTTATTGATATGTATTTTACCTCTGCAACATTTGTATTTTAGATGATAGGTTCTAATTTTATGTTTACTAAATATTATCGTTTACAACCATGGCAACCAAATGACTCGCCCATGAATGCTATGTACTTATTCTTTTTGGAAATAAATAAAATTCAGTATTCCTCAGCACTGAGTCGGGACCACACTGAAGAGGACCTTGAAGTCCGAAACGCGTCTGTGGGTACCTGGTGCCGGAATACTGAACACAAATTCAATTTTGATACTTGTTTTCTGGTTTCACAAACAGAGTTCTGCTCGCTCGTGGACGAAACAGTGACCTGTATATGCACTTTGTGCATTCGTGTCACTGACGATGTCACTATGAAGCATTAGATGGCGTTAGCTATCGAAATCATTAATAGTTTTCACATATTGGCTTGAAATAGTCAGAAATGTTCGGTATTCCTCAGCACTGGGTCGGGACCACACTGAAGAGGACCTTGAAGTCCGAAACGCGTCTGTGGGTACCTGGTGCCGGAATACTGAACATAAATTCAAATTTAAATGAAATTGAAATTGAAATTAAGAACTCCTTACACAATCAAGACAAGGGAATCCTAAAAGGAATTCGTAAATATATTCAATTCAGAAATTCATTAACATTTTTGCTGGAGAAAACAAGGATCTTCCACAACCGCGTACAATTTCCACTAGAAAGAAAACTGTCCTCGTAATTTTCAACGTGTTTAATTAAGCCTTTAACGAAACGCAATTCTATTCATCGAATCGAAGAAAGACGGTTTCGCAAAGGGGATCTGTGTCGTTGCGTCGTCTCTTTGTGAATTCCTAATTAAAATTTGCGGAGAGCGCTCTCCTCATTCACTCTCGCGATCACTCTCTACTCTCATCTCTTCACTCTTAATCCACTTGTTGCGAGATGGACGAGCGAACGCGGTTAGAAAAATCGACGCGACGACGTTAAATCGCAATTGAAAGTGCATTTATTCCACCGGAGGACTGAATAAATAAATCCAACTACACGACAATTTTATGCGCTCTGCTTACTTTATTCTTAATGCATCCTCAACCAACCATACTAATCACTACTATTATTATATAAATTCTATTTATTAAAATAACCATACAAATAAAATCATGCACAGTTTACTTACACGGATGAATTGGGTGTGTATAAATTGGCGGGTAATCTACACGTAATATTCTTCGTCAAATTTTAAGCAATATTATATCGTTGGATGTTACAAATCTATTTACGAACGTGTCACCGTAAGATGTAAAAGAGATAATAATAAATGAATTAAAACTTCCGATAATAATAAATGAAATTGAAATCTTCAAATTGAAATCCATTTGCACAACACAAAATTATTAACAATATAATAAGGCAATATTCTCACAACCAAATGGCCTCATGGGAAATCTCCTGAGCTCTTTATTGGCTGAAATATCTTATATCTTAGTTGTAAAATGTTGTACCATGCTTTCTAAGCCTTCACGAGGTCCTCAAAGTTTTAACATTTAATCGTTTCATATGCGTTATTATTCGATATTAATTTACTGAAAACCCTGTAATTTCGGTAGAATGACTAGTTTGAAAATTATTTGCTAGTGTGTGCAATCTTTCCATCTCAAACCTCCATTTTTAACACTTCTTCATTAGCTTATTTTCATATAGAGTACAGCCGGCAACGTCGACTCCCGCTTACGTCAGTGACAAATTTTGACACTTACTGTTACGAATACATTTAAACTTGCTAGTTCCAATTTTGTGCTAATTCTGTTTTTCTCGTTATTATCGGTTAGTATTAGTTCCCACCTTTCAATGTTTTTGTGTCTGTATGTTATTTTTGTGTTATTGTTTTGTTCATTTTTATGTTTATTGAGTACGCCGACATGTATGTAGGTATATGGTGTACGGTTTCTGTAATAGAAATGTACAAATGGCAAAAATAGAATATCTAGCACGTTTTCAAAATCGGATGTATCCTTCTACAAATGTATTTCGAAGACTGGATCAACGACTAGGTGAAACGGGTATGCTTGTCCCCAAAAATGCGAACAGTGGTCGGCCACGGCAGAGGCGCACTTTACAACTTGAAGAGTAAGTTCTAGGTGCAATAGGAGAAGATCCCAACATAAGTATCCGAACATTTGCTGCAACATTAGATATCCTCAGTAACAAGACCGTTCATTTGGTCCTACAAGAAAACCTTCTATAAAATGGGTTGGAGTCCATTTCATAATGAGTGGAGTTTCAAATGAATATATATGTAAATTTGTGCTTCTCGTTATATACTTAATTTTTTTTTTGGACTAGTTTCGGCTGTGAGGCCATCTTCAGTAAACTATAAGTTTGCTAAAGATGGCCTCACAGCCGAAACTTGTCTAAAGAATATTAATTATATAACGAGAAGTACAAATTTACATATATATTCATTCAAAACCTTCTATGTTCTGAAAAGGTTAAAAACAAGGTAAAGAACAGAATTTAAGCGGGCTGTTCAATCCATCCTGTATTTCTAGATTTAATCAGCGGATAAATTGCGAATCTTAGATTTTTTTCCCGAAACACGCCGCTCATTATATTAGCAGTACTGGAAATTACACCACCAGAAATACTGGAGCGAGTAATAAATACGATACAAAAGATATTGCAAATGTGCTTAGAAGCAGATTGATTTCATTTCGGACAAAATAAATGAATTATGCTGTTTCATTAGAAGAAAAATAAAACGCCGCAGTACTGCAGTCAACATAAATCACTCAACTACGACAATCCAGACGCTTCGCCAATACCTTCTAGACTACTTCCAAAAGAGACTCTTTTTGACACATTTACTAAACCCCACTCTACCATTACTACTCTTCTGATGCAACCCATGTAACTAATCATGAGATTAATAAAAAAAAAACAACATGGCAGTCCGTAAATACGACGTTGCCAAATGTCAATTTCTTTTAAATGCCTCCTGATGGTTAATGAAGCATAATACAACATTTTCGCGTCGAAATTTTCTATTCAGAATTTTATGTAGAATATCGTCACGTGTAGATTATCCGCCAATTTATACACACCCGATATATACACGAATGGTTATTTACAAAATAGCAACCATGCGTGTACCATACCGTAATTTAAATGACTCTGTTTGATAATGGCAAGTTGAGTTGCCGAAACTGCAGTCACGAAAATAAAAATATTGTGTTATACAAACAAAGTTAAAGTGTTTTATTTTATTGTATTAATATATACCAATTCATCGATTAAGGAACATTTTAGTTCGTCAAATTAGGTAATTTAAATGTCAGCGCATTCGATAGCGTACATGTCAAGGCGCCCGCGCAGCAACTCATTCGGTCTTCTAATCCGGGAAAATGTTTGTTTATGTTTTTTTTTTATACCGTGCCCCGGCCACCAAAATTTGTTTCGTGCACAGGGTCGCAGGTTGCTTCGTCTTACTACAGCGTGGGGCGTGGTAACTTTCTTTTGGAAAATGAAATAAAGAAACTCTACATATTTCAAAACTACTTATGGTTATTTTTCTCTTGTCACCCAACACAGGAAATTTTGTTTTATACCGTTTACCAGAAAAAAAAACATCTTGTAAATGTCGCCTTCAATTGTCAATACACTGATTCAGTCGCATTCTAAAGTTTCGATCCACTCTTTCAAGCACCCCGATTGCTATATTGGCAATTTCTTGCAAACTGGACCATCGCAAAGTAAGCGAAAATTTTACTCTACTTTGCGATTTTTTTTCTGGCGGTCACAGACGACCTAGGTAGATGACCTTAAGTAAAAATATAGCTGTATTCTTTAGTAATCCAATGCAAACAAGTCCGTCCTTATATCTATTCTGTGAACCTTGTAATCTTGGTCCAACCGCAGACGCGTCTGAAACTGCCAATCGACGGGCATGGAAAATAGTCCAAATTCGGCGAAAATGCAAAAATCATCAAATGACTTCATATCATACCAAAATTTTGCCAAAGAATAGGAATATAATTTGTGAGAACTTGAGCCTAATCGAGAATTTAGTTTTCAGTCAGCCCGCTCGCAAAGTGGACCTTCGTAAAGTGGGCTAAAATTGTACTCCACTTTGCAATATTTTTTTGGCGGTCACAGATGACCTAAGAAGATGAATTTTGGTAAAAATATAGCTGCATTCTTTAGAAATCCAATGCTAACAACGCCGTCTTTCTATCTTATCGGTAAACTTTGTAATCTTGGTCCAACCGCAGACGTGTCCGAAACGGCCAATCGGCGGACCTCTCTTAAGCCGTTCTCATGAGGCCCCATGTTAATTTCACGGGGCGATCCAAGTGGCCGAAATGGTTGAAAATTAATATTTTTCAGGAAACTATATAGTCTACGTTCTTTTAACAATCATCAAGGGCCTTCGTGAATTTTTTAAGATTTTTTGGAGAGAAAACATTTTCCACTAAAATTTGAAAATGTCGTAAGGAAAATATGGAAAATAGTTAAATTTCGGCAAAAATGCGAAAATCCACAAATGATTTCATATTATACCAAAATGTAGCTAAAGAATGGGAGCCTAATCTGTGAGAACTTGAACCTCATCAAGAAATTAGTTTTCGGTCAGCCCGCTCGCAAAGTGGACTTTCGCAAAGTGGGCGAAAATTTTACTTGACTTTGCGATTTTTTTCTGGCGGTCACAAACCACTTACAAAGATAACCTTTTGTCAAAACGTAGCTGCATCTTTAGGAATCGAATGCTAACAACCCTGTTTTTATATCTTATCTGTGAACCTTGTAATTTAGGTCCAACCGCAGACGCGTCCGAAACGGCCAATCGGCAAGCCTTCCTCAAACCGTTTCCATAAGGCCCCATGTTAATTTCACGGGGCGATGCAAGTGGCCCGAAATTGTTAAAAATGCTAATTTTTCGGGAAACTTAATAGTCCACGTTCTTTTTACCATCATCAAGGGCCTTCATGATTTTTTTTTAGATTTTTTCGAAAGAAAACATTTTTCATTAAAATTTGAAAATGTAATGGAAAATAGTCAAATTTCGGCAAAAATGCGAAAACAGCCAAATGATTTCATATTATACCAAAATGTAGCTAAAGAATGGGAGCATAATTTGTGAACTTGAGCCTCATCGAGAAATTAGTTTTCGGTCAGCCCGCTCGCAAAGTGGACTTTTGCAAAGTGGGTGAAAATTTTACTCGACTTTGCGATTTTTTTCTGGTGGTTACAGACGACCTGGGAAAATGGATGCACATAAAAACATAGCTGCATTCTTTCGGAATCGAAATTTATCAACCTTGCCCTTCTATCTTATTGGTGAATCCTGTATAGCTGCATTCCTTAGGAATCCAATGCTAACAACGCCGTCTTTCTATCTTATCGGTGAACCTTGTAATCTTGGTCATAAAATTTACAGTGTATGCATGTGTATACAAATTTCGGTTGGATGTTTACTGGTAAAAATATTGTTTTTGCTCTTTCAGAGCCGCTTTTACACACATTTAATATTTTGGCTAAAGCCTTGGTCCTCCTATTTTTGAGACAAACCATAGCTTGTATTAATCACGATGGATGTGGATTTTGTGAAGACTTGCGCATATTTCGATCACCTTACAACAATTTAATATTTCAACCTTAGCTTATTAATTTTAAAAATGTTTATGCTAAAATTCTCTACATTTGCCATATCAATATTCAATCTCTTGTATTAAGAAATAATTTTTCACACTTCATATCTAATTCTAAATTAGTTAGTTCCCAAAGGAAAATCGTTATCATCACAAATTACGGATAAACTTCTAAATTTCCTCAATCCATCCATCATCAGAGGCGCGCTTCTGTATTTTTAGATTTAATCAGCGCATAAATTGCGAATCTTAGATTTTTTTCCCGAAACACGCCGCTCATTTATTATTATCGGGTTTTTTTTCTCTAGGGGGATTGTAATAAATTTTGCCGGGGCATCGCGGAAGTGACAGCCATTGAATTGGAGGTTATTAATATACACGATATTAATTTCATACAGCGTACACTCTGCTAACGTTCAATCTTCAACATCCGACATTGTATAAATGACTGGGTAGTTTGTAACTCTCGGCATATCAGCAAATTGATTTACTATATACATTGGATATTTTTTAATTTTTACCATGATTGCTATCTTATTGAGAAAATGCTATTTTACAGGGTGCAGCATTGTCGATGCTATCATTAAGTAAAGTAGCATTTATATGCATGTTAGATAAAAACTTTCAATTTTAGAATTAGTTAGAAGAATCAAATATTCATTGAATCAAACTTGAATGAAAACACTAATACTTTCTTCACAATAAGTTTTTATTTTGCTAGATGTACATTTCGAATACTAAGTACTCATTATTAATAGCTTATTGACTAGATTACAAAAGATGCGGCGTATTTAGACCTACAAATATTTCCGGAAATTACATATGGGTAAGGGGATTATCGGGAAAAACCCTAGATAAGGTTAACAAATGTGTTAGTCGGGGCTGATTGACGCTATTAAATTAATTAAATTAAATTAAATTAAATTCTTTATTTTCCAATGACTAAATTTGGTACATAGTATAGGAATCGTCAGAAATAATAGGTATAGAACTATAAGTAAAAATATTTGGCATATCAGTAATCATGTTAACATGTTAATGTTGCAGATAAAGCAAAATTAAGGTTAAATTTGAAGAAATATCACTCTCTGTCAAAGTATTCTCCATATGAATAAAATGCAGCCTTCTCAAGAAATTTTATCACCGATTTTTTAAATTGTTTGAAACTGCTTATTTCTTTAATTTCTTTTGGTAACTTGTTGTACATTCTTATTGCTACTGTTAATGGACCATTGTCCACTTGAAATGTCCTATATGGTGGTACATACAGATCATTGGCGTTTCTTGTGCGGTACTTAATAATATCACAGACTCGATTTAATTTTGATATATTTTTCTTTACGTATATGACACATTGAAGTATATATAAGGAATGCACGGTTAAAATGTTATATTTTACAAAGTAAGGACGACACGACACTCTAAAATTTAATTTAAAAATACTTCTAATAATTCTCTTTTGGCTTATCAGCACACTGTTTATGTGTTTAGAATTATCCCAGCACATGATCTAATAAAGAGTTACTTAATGGGCTTAAATCGAAATTAAGAAGTTTGTTTTGCTGCTTTTTCATTTCTATTGCCTCCAATATATTTAATTTATTATTTAATGAAAATTTTCGAAGGCTTGTATTTTTTATCGAAAATTCATGACCTGTAATTATTGTATGGTGTGCTACCGCTGATTCATTGAATCTTCTAACTAATTCTAAAATTGTCTCAACGAGACAAAATTATTGCAGAAAGTCGATAAATTCGCTTTTGTATTCAGTTTTTGTATAATACTGTTATATAAAAATTAATTTAATAGTCTCATACCGATCGCATGATTATTAAGTTGTATAATAATGGGAATGTCGAGGTTGTTTGTTTTACAAGATCAAGTTCGTTCTCACGTGGATGAGATGAGGCAAGTTAAAAGAATCAACCATTAAATGTAAATCTCTGTGTACAATTAGCCGTGTAGAACCACTGTATTGTCTTTTTCTCTTCCTAATTAGAGGTTCAAATAAGTGCAGTAATCCTCGTCTGCGCTTTATCAACTATAATTTCGACTTCCTTCCTAATTGTATTAGGAAAGTGTATTTTTCATGGAGGAAAATTTGAATGGCTTAAATCAAGGAGCAGGCATTTTCAGGATTTACTAAGCACGAATACTTATTTTGAATGAAATATATATATATATATATATATATATATATATATATATTGATAATTAAATAAAAGTCACTTGGTTTGTTCCACTACTATTTTTTTATTCTCTCCGACTAGTTTGGACTTTTCGCCATTCTCAAGGATATATATAGCTCGAGAAGTAGTTGTTTCAATGAATATTTGGAAACTTGTCTGAATGAGACACATTTTTTAAGAAAGCCGATATTAATTCTAATTCGTGTTTATATTTTGAATGAAATTGACAAAACTTTATTGTAGAATACTTCAAAACATTAAAAGTGCCGAAATAATTTACGCAATCTACAACAAATGTGCCTTACAAAGACAAAATCAAACGTTCGTTGAAACAACTACTTGGTGAGCTAATACCCGTAATGTTTTAATACTTGTCTTTAATTTGTTTCTCATTAATCACTTGATGAAACATGTTTACAATGTTGATAATTAAATAAAAGTCATTGGGTTTGTTTCACTACTATTTTTTATTGGACACCAACAGAAGAGGTGAGTTCCTGCTAGACTATGTTTTAGGTGAAAACTTAGATATAGTCAATAAGGGTAATAAACCTACTTTTATCACATCAGTTAGAAAGGAGGTATTAGACATCTTCCTAGCTGATAATTACATAAGCCAGTACATACAAAACTGGCACGTCTCAGATTACGTCTCACTATCAGACCATCAGCATATACGGTTTGACATCGATAGTGGTAATAACCACATCAATGGATTCAGAAATCCCAAAAATACCGACTGGGAGGCCTACCAAGAGCGCCTTACGTCGGAACTTGCGGGACCACTGAATCCTATTGAAACAGTCGAGCAACTAGAAGCAGCATCGACACAATTACAAGATGTAATCAACATCGCTTACGAAAGTAGTTGTCCACTAAAGCAAAGGGCTGTTGTTAGAGAAGTGCCCTGGTGGAACAGCGAACTTTCAATAGGACTAAAGCCTCTGGACAGTGGGAGGAGTACAGAAAGGCCCTTACGGAGTACAACAAAGAACTGAGAAAATCCAAAAGGAAAACTTGGAGGACTTTCTGCGAGGGGATAGATGATCTACCTCCCGCACAACGCCTCCAAAAAGTCCTTGCAAAGGATCACACGAACGGTATTGGACTACTAAAAATGTCCAACGGTGAATACACTGGAACCCTAGAAGAAAGTCTAAGAGTACTCCTAGAAGCTCACTTTCCTGGGTCCCAGGCAATTAACAGTGAAGACGTACCTGCCATCGGCTTTGAGGTGGAAGAACGCCCTACCAGAGAAAGCAAAAAACTGGCAACAAAGATCTTCACTCCAAGCATAATAACATGGGCGATCAACGGCTTCAAGCCGTTCAAATCCGCGGGGGCAGATGGCATTTTTCCAGCCCTTTTGCAAAGGGCAGGGGAGGAGTTATTACCACGTCTCACGCAAATATTCAGAGCTAGCTACTCTCTTGGGTATATCCCCAAGCAGTGGAGGGAGGTGGCGGTAGTGTTTATACCAAAGGCTGGCAAACGCCAAACTGACGAGCCCAAGTCATATCGCCCCATAAGCCTCACCTCCTTTCTCCTAAAATCAATGGAGAAAATCATTGATAGAAATATCAGAGGGAAAGCTCCTTAGTCGTTTCCCCTTCACAAACACCAATTTGCCTATCAAGCAGGCAAATCAACAACAAATGCCCTTCACACACTAACAAGTGTAATAGAGAAAAGCATCGCAAGCAAAGAAGTGGCTCTATGCGCATTCTTGGACATCGAAGGTGCATTTGACAACACCTCCTATGAATCCATAGACATGGCCACCAAATCACGAGGAATTGATGCCTCCACATCCAAATGGATCCATGCTATGCTCAAAGGTCGTAGGATCACACTGTCCATTGGCGAAGAGTCGGCAACTGTGATCGCAGTAAAGGGGTGCCCACAAGGCGGGGTTCTATCGCCCCTGCTGTGGTCACTAGTTGTCGATGAGCTAATATCGGTGTTATCCAACGACGGATTTGACGTACAAGGCTATGCTGATGACATCGTCATCATAGTTAGGGGAAAGCATGACGATACGGTGATACGGCGTGCAGAAGGAGCTCACTATCAATCCCAACAAGACTGTAATTGTCCCACTTACAGGTCGTAGAAAATTAAATCTTAAGGCACTAACTATGAATGGGACACTCATTGGGCTTTCCAACACAGTTAAATATCTCGGCCTCACCTTTGACCAGAGGCTAAACTGGAAAACCCATGTAGATAACATCACTGCCAAAGCAGTAAGGGCAACATGGGCTTGCCGCAGGCTATTTGGCAAAAGATGGGGTTTACACCCCAAGATGATATACTGGCTTTTTATTACGGTGATAAGACCAATAATCACCTATGGTTCCGTTGTCTGGTGGACAAAGACAATGGAGATCACAACCCAAGCAAGGTTCAGCAAGATTCAACGGCTGGCATGTTTGGGCATCACAGGGGCTATGAACACCTGCCCCACTGGAGCTATGCTAAATCTCACACCTCTGCGTCTGCACGTGAAAAGGGAAGCAGCACTAGACGCATTAAGAATAATCCAGACAGACATACCAAAATATGGATACTTTAACGGGCAGCTAAAAATCCTCAACACCGTGTGTGAAAGAGCGATATACATGCCCAAAGACTACATGTCAACTGACTACGACTTCGACACAACGATTGAAGTGGCCATCCATGGCCGCCATGATGTTGGAGCGAAGGTCAAGCAGTTACAAGGCTCCTCGATAGTTTGGTTCACTGACGGATCCAAAATTGAGAACGGAGTCGGAATCGGTATCACTGGCCCTCGATTCGAGTTATCAAAGGCATTGGGACGAACCCCATCGATATTTCAGGCAGAAATCGAGGCCCTGAACATATGCGCCCACATATGTTTAGACAGGGGATACAACAAACAGAGGGTTTGCATCTGCTCAGACAGTCAAGCTGCATTAAAGGCAATACAATCGCCTACATGCAAGTCTAAATCTGTCTGGGAGTGCAAGCTATCCCTAAAGCAGCTGGCTAGGAACAACAGAGTCAAACTGGTCTGGGTTCCGGGACACGCAGGGATCAAAGGCAATGAAATTGCCGACAACCTTGCCAAGGAAGGGTCCAAAACTCCATTTGTCGGACCAGAACCTTACAGTGGAATAACTAAAGTCCGCATCAAGGGGATGATCCGGGAATGGGAAGATGCTGCCAAAAGTGCTCACCTGAGAAACACACCTGGTCTGCGGCAGGCGAAAAGGTTCATCGCCTTCTCTCCGGCGTAAGAGCCGGACAGTTTCTCAGGTTAAGCAAGGGCAACCTAAGGCTCATAACCGGCCTTCTAACTGGACACTGTCCTCTGAAGTACCACCTCACCAAGATGAGTCAGACAACTGATGCCAACTGCAGGTTCTGCAACGAGGCACAAGAAACAGCAGAGCACCTACTTTGTGAATGCCCTGCCTTGTCCCTTCAAAGAGGGAACTGTGTCATCGGCCACTTTAAACACCGAGGAATTGGTACACATTAACCCTCAAGTTATAGTAGACTTCATAAGAAGTCTAGACATTGAAGGACTCAAGTAGGTCAGGGATAGTTACAAAAGATCTTTTAGGTCGAGGTAACTTCGAAAGGCCCAGAGGCCATACGACCCACCGACCCCATAACATCCAAGTGACTTTTATTTATCAATATTTTAATACTTGTTTTATTTAATTTATATTTAAATTAATTTAATTCGACTATAAAGACATCTAACAATTTCAAAAGTGTATTTTAACACGTGTAAAATTACATTGTCCATATACTAATAGTTGCGAGGTAAACGTCCAGGGAAATAATTAATAGAATCGTGCTCACCTTAGCGGGAACCGCCATCAAATTACCTTGCCTTTTCTTAATTAATTCCACGTTGGGATTATTTTACTTCGCCAAGAGATGACACACTTCCGATTATTAATGCGCCCGTGAGGCGCGTCGATCTCTCAATTTATTACTAATTAATCACAACGGACATCTGTTTCTTTCTCTCTTTGCCCAATTACGAATGTTTATTGTACGGATTTTCTGGTCTACTCGTATTGCAACGCGAGATTCTTAATATTTACCGTTTCGCTGTTCTTCCTCGTTAGATTTCCTTTTTCAGAGTAACCGGCGACAATGTGTTGTTTGTTTTAAATGGAATTTGCATTCTATTTGGGGTTTTCTTATCGAGATTTGGTTTTATCTCTGCTTTTTATTATTTCTATTACGGTTTTTCAAATTGTCTTTTACGAGTTGTTGTAAAGTTTACAAACAAACAACATTATTTATTTATATATTTATGTTTTCATCTGCGGGTACACCAATTTACAATATAGTAAAGAAAAACATAATAAAAAATATAAAAACGAATTAAAATTAAGATCGACTTTCGGCAAAAGTTTAGTCTCATTGAGACAAGTTTCCAAATATTCATTGAAACAACTACTTCTCGAGCTAATAATGCGACAGATATTGAATTATACAATGAATAATTGAGATGAACGACAAATTTACTGTTCTATTTTACTTCATGCGCCACGCGTATAAAACACCATAATATTGTCAAATTTATGTATTTTCGAATTTCACTTAAAATCTGTGTTTTATACGCATGGCGCATGAAGGAAAATTTCGAGTTTAGAAAAGCCCAGAAGCCCAGCGACCCGAGACAAATTGTCTGGGCTTTTTTAAACTTGAAATTTTACTTCATGCGCCACGCCTATAAAACGCTGATTTCAATGAGGTTTAAATATACAGAAATTTCACAGTATTTTGGTGTTTTATAAGCGTGGCGCATGAAGTAAAATTTCGAGTTTAGAAAAGCCCAGAAAATTTGTCTCGGGTCGCTGCGCGACCCTCGACAAATTTTCACGGGGCTTTTCTAAACTCGAAATTTTACTTCATGCTTAGTCTGGGAGTGGAAAACACTCGCCTAAAGCTTCAAATTGAACTCTTTTAAAAAACAACGGATGTCGGGAAATTTACAGCCGTTTTTATGACGAAATATGGACATTTTCGTCATAAAAACGGCTGTAAATTTCCCGACATTAGATGATTTATTAATTTCTATTCACAATTTTCAGTCTAATACAGAGAATTTTTCTTTTCGGTAAACATATGCATAAGCTGCAAATTTTCCGGCATCCGTTGTTTTTTAAAAGAGTTAATTTCAAGCTTTAGGCGAGTGTTTTCCACTCCCAGACTAAGCATGAAGTAAAATTTCGAGTTTAGAAAAGCCCCGTGAACATTTGTCGAGGGTCGCGCAGCGACCCGAGACAAATTTTCTGGGCTTTTCTAAACTCGATATTTTACTTCATGCGCCACGCTTGTAAAACACTAAAATACTGTAAAATTTCTGTATATTTGAACCTCACTTGAAATCAGTGTTTCATACGCGTGGCGCATGAAGTAAAATTTCGAGTTTAGAAAAGCCCAGAAAATTTGTCTCGGGTCGCTGCGCGACCCTCGACAAATTTTCACGGGGCTTTTCTAAACTCGAAATTTTACTTCATGCTTAGTCTGGGAGTGGAAAACACTCGCCTAAAGCATCAAATTGAACTCTGTTAAAAAACAACGGATGTCAGGAAATTTACAGCCGTTTTTACGACGAAATATGGACATTTTCGTCATAAAAACGGCTGTAAATTTCCCGACATTAGATGATTTATAAATTTGTATTCACAATTTTCAGTCACAGAGAATTTTTCTTTTAGGTAAACATATGCATAAGCTGCAAATTTTCCGGCATCCGTTGTTTTTTAAAAGAGTTCATTTCAAGCTTTAAACGAACACTCGTTCGTTTTATAAATTAATAAATCATCTAATGTCGGGAAATTTACAGCTGTCTTTATGACGAAAATGTTCATATTTCGTCATAAAAACGGCTGTAAATTTCCCGACATCCGTTGTTTTTTAAAAGAGTTCATTTCAAGCTTTAACGAGTGTTTTCCACTCCCAGACTAAGCATGAAGTAAAATTTCAAGTTTAGAAAAGCCCCGTGAAAATTTGTCGAGGGTCGCGCAGCGACCCAAGACAAATTTTCTGGGCTTTTCTAAACTTGAAATTTTACTTCATGCGCCACTCTTATAAAACACTAAAATACTGTGAAATATCTGTATATTTGAACGTCACTTGAAATCAGCGTTTTATACGCATGGCGCATGAAGTAAAATTTCGAGTTTAGAAAAGCCTAGAAAATTTGTCTCGGGTCGCTGCGCGACCCTCGACAAATTTTCACGGGGCTTTTCTAAACTCGAAATTTTACTTCATGCTTAGTCATCAACCAAGATGGCGGAAAGTGATATTAACGCAATTGATAAGAAAGACTCATATTATAAGTGCTGCAGTGATAAACAGTGCAAAACCGTAACGTGTATAGAGTGCGGAAGTTCCTACCACCGAGGCTGCACAAAACGGTACAACAAGCTACGAGCAATTGATGAAAATCGTGTTGTATGCTGTAACCTACAAAACTCGAACCAGAAAGTAAACTACGAAGCTCTCCTGGAACAAATCAAAGGTATGCAAAAGGAAATCGAATTACTGAACCGAATTATAAAGGAAAAAGATGAAAAGGATCAACTGCAAAAGGCAAATATAACATTTCTAAATGAAAATTTAATATTAACAGAAAACCGAATCGGTAACATGGCCGCTCAGAAGATATCTGCACATACAGACACTAGTGAAATCTATCAAAACCAACCAAAACCAAGCAACAAATATAAATTAAGATCCCTGTCTGTAAACGATTCAGGCAAGCGGTCAGGCACTGAGCAACAAACAAAAAATAAACCTAACAAAAACAAAGAGGTGAATTAATCTGAACTCCAACAAAATATCGATGAGGTCAATGCCTTCGAGATAAAAATAAATAATATAAACAATAAAAATAATTTAACTGAAAAGCAAGGCTCTGACAACACGGAGGAGACACAGGTTGATGTATATAACAAATCCCGGATCACAAATAAGCGCCGACTAGTTGGAAATACAACAGGGAGCGGATTCGATATTCCAAGGAAAGCAAGTTTTCACGTTTGCAAATTATGCCCAAACGCTACAGAAGAAAAACTAACTGATTTTTTGACTAAGGGTGGCATCGAACGAGTACATTGCCAAAAACTTCAATCCAAAAACCCTGAAGAATATTCAAGCTTTAAAGTGTCTGCGCCTATACATTTTTTAGAAATGATGAACAGTCCAAACCCCTGGCCTATAGGAGCAAGAGTCACAAGATTTCATCAAAAATTTATGAAACCGAAAACCAACCTAAACACACTTCTATAATACATCTAAATATCAGATCGATTCATAACAGTACACTCAAATTGGAAGATATGTTGAAAAATCACCCAGAATGCCTTATATTAGGAGTGACGGAACACTGGCAAAATGAAAACAACTTAAAATTACACAATATCGTTCACTTTAGACTCGCAGCTTCCTTCTGCAGGCCTCCTCATCGCTCCCGAGAAACTGCATATGGTGGAGCAGCCCTTTACACACACGATAGTTTATCATATAAAGTGAGAAATGATATAAGCAAACTCGCCGAATGTGAAAATTTTGAGTGCGCTGCCATATAATGGTCGATGCAAAAACAACATAAATATGTATGCGTCGTAATTTATAGATCGCCAAACAATGAATTTACTAACTTTTTTGCAAGATTAGAGACATTACTAAGTATTCTTACAAATGACAAATCCAATTATTTAATATGTGTAGACTTTAATATTAACATAAATGAAGAGACTCCGGTATCGACTGAGTTCTTAGGCATATTATCAACATTTAATGCTCACATAACAGTAAAGAGTTCCACTAGAATATCTAAAGTAAAATCTTCGTTAATTGACAATATTATAACAAATCTAGACATTCATTATGAAACCTCCGTCTTTGAGACAAATATGTCGGATCATTTAGCACAGAAATTAACGTGGACTATAAACAAACCACATAGTTCTCCAAACATCTTTAAAAGAAATTTCAATACCTTAAATACAGCTCGATTTGTTAAATCACTAAATTGCAACAATTTATGGAACGATGTATATAAATCTAACGATTCAAATATAAATTGGAACACTTTCAAAAATATCTTACAGGTCAACGCCCAACAATCCCGAGGTGAGGACGAGGGGAAGAAGACCAACAATGTAATGATAATTTCTTACAAGTATTGTAATACAAGTTATTATTATAAAAAAATAAAGTTATTTTAAAAAAAAATATCAACGCAAGTTTCCCTATGAAACTACAAAGCAAACGACCAAGAAAATATATAACCATAAAATCACCAGAAGTAATTAATTGTAAGAAACTGCTTGATAATTTATTAGTTCTAAAGAATTTTAATGAAGAGGCAAAGACACAATATGCGAAACAGAATAACCATTACAATAAATTGCTACAAAAATCACGACGGACTGAACTCGAGCATAAATTATCAACCAGTGAAAATAAACAAAAAACTATGTGGAGCATCATAAATAGTTCTCTAGGCAAGGCAAATCAAGCGAGCCGCTGTATCTTGGATAGTGACTTAAACACATTAAACGAGTACTTCATAAATGTGGCAAACAACTTAGTAACTCACTTGAATCATCATCCAAATTACAGTAATATACAAACTCACAGTAAATCTATATTTTTAGCTCCAGCTACACATACGGAAATCAACAATACTATCCAGAAAATGAAAAATAAAAATAGTTGCGGATATGATGAAATAAATATTAGGCTGATTAAAAGTGCAATCAATGAAATGATAGCACCTCTAACATATTTAATTAATTAATCTCTAGAAACTGGTATCTTTCCTGACTATTTAAAGTATGGAGTACTCATTCCAATATATAAAAAGGGTGATCCAAATGAGCCTTCAAGTTATCGTCCAATCACATTGCTAAGCACCTTTTCTAAAATTTTTGCAAAAATTATTGCAAACAGAATAATAACATTTTTTGAGAAAAATAAACTATTCCATGAAGATCAACATAGATTCTTAAGACATAAATCGACACATAGAGCAATCTTCGATTACCTTGAATGCGTGTTTGATGCCCTGGAAGAGGGAAAAATTCCTCTGGGGATTTTCCTAGACCTCTCCAAGGCGTTCGATACAATGGATCACTCTATTATGCTGGATAAGCTGGAAAGATACGGTATTCGCGGGGTATGCTGGAAATTGATGAAATCCTTTTTACAAGATCGTTCTCAAAGAACTCGCATTAACAATAAATTATCCCAAGAAGGCAAAATAAATATCGGCATCCCTCAGGGAAGCATATTGGGACCATTGCTCTTTATAATTTATGTCAATGATCTCCCCAATACGATCCATGGGTGCGACGCATTATTAAATCTTACGCTGATGACACGAATCTCTTGATAATAGGTAAAAACACAATTGACTTGCAATATAAAGCAAATGAGATATACGAACTACCTCAACAATGGATGCTTGAAAATAAATTAATTTTAAACTCGGCTAAAACTAAATCCATAATATTTCAAACCAAAAATTCCAATATTGACCTACCCGTACTTGAGTTGAATGCTATAAATATAGACATATATACATCTGTCAACCTGCTAGGTGTAACTATAGACAGCAAGCTAGACTGGAAAAATCACTGTGGAAGTCTTTATACTAAATTAAATTCCATCTGTTTCGCTTTGCGAATATTAAAACCTATTGTTACCACACAAACTTTAATTACAGTGTATAAAGCAAATTTCGAATCGATATTGCGGTACGGAATTATAGTCTTTGGAAATAGCACCATTACCAATAAAATTTGTCAAATACAAATAAGAGCAATAAGAATAATATACAACCTAAAATATGCTGAATCATGTAGAGGACTTTTCCAAAATGCGAAAATTCTCACATTTTACAGATTATACATTTACGAAGTTCTTATTTTCAATTTTAAACACAAACATAAATTTGCTCTGTATCAACAAAATCACAATTACAATACTCGACATAATTCATTATATGCCTACCCAATACATCGCCCCAGTGTGTTTGAAAAGTCACCAATATACAGCGGACGATGCCACTATGAAGCATTAGATGGCGTTAGCTATCGATATCCATTAATAGTGTTCACATATTGGCTTGAAATAGTCAGATGTGTTCAGTATTCCTCAGCACTGGGTCGGGACCACACTGAAGAGGACCTTGAAGTCCGAAACGCGTCTGTGGGTATCTGGTGTCGGAATACTGAACACAAATTCAATTTTGATATTTGTTTTCTGGTTTCACAAACAAAATTCTGCTCGTTCGTGGACGAAACAGTGACCTGTATATGCACATTGTGCATTCGTGTCACTGACGATGCCACTTTGAAGCATTAGATGGCGTTAGCTATCGATATCCATTAATAATATACAGCGGGCTGAAACTATATAATAAATTGCCGGATAGTTTGAGTAAAATAACCGATCTAAAACAATTTAAATCTAATTTATTAAAATGGCTAATAGATAAAGAATATTACAACATAGATGATTACTATAAATAGGTGGATATTCCTCGGAACTCTTTACTGTTACTCACTGAAATGTCTCATTAATTTGTATTAGTTAATTTACAACTAGGAAATATTTAGTTTAAGTTTGCGTTTTTTGTCTATATACCTATATTTATATTTGTGACAATATTCACCATAATGTATATATCTCGTCTGTAAGTGTATCATTATTGTTTGAATAAATATACTTAAATTTGAATTTGAATTTGAATTAGTCTGGGAGTGGAAAACACTCGTTTAAAGCTTCAAATTGAACACTTTTACAAATCAACGAATGACAGAACATTTACAGCTAAAATAATTAAGAAAAAGTAATGTGATTTTTTTAAAATAATGACATACCATGGAATTGAAACAACAGCTAAGGCCTGAACTATTTGAACGTTATTTACTGAAATATCAACAATAGAAAATAAAAAAAGCTAAGGCCTGAACTATTTGTACGTTATTTACTGAATTATCAACAATATAAAATAAAAAATTCCCTCCCAGTTCCCAAACACTGGTTCTAATAAGAAAATGATTATTCTGTAAACCCTCTCCTATCAACTTTCCAGTTATACTCGTAATATTCTCGAACTCACGAAAAAGGTCAATTATTTCATTGTTGTAGATTACATCCACGAGCGGTACTTTTTTTTCGTAATTACTAAGTAATCACGTTAATGTGGCGTAATTGCGGGTTCGCAGCACATCAACTGGCGATAAATGGACTCGTCGCCCGAGCTGGTTTCTAATTAAATTTTAAGGCACGGATGTTCTCCATACAATTCCGCGGAAAATAACCACATTCTGGCACTTAATTGGCTCACCGGGAACGCCATACTGTCTCTAATATTAACAATGCTCAACTATTATGGCCTGTGCACAATTTGCGATCGTTTGAATATTTTCGCTTACCGGTATTTTGATTGGATTAAGAAAAGGGTATATTTATGGATTTGATATTTTTATTAGAGATTGTTCAAGGAAAAAAAGGGTAAATAAATATAAGACCGATTGCCCATTAGGAAATTTATATATGGTAAAAAAATTGGTAATCGACAGAATCCTTCTTATAAATTTTAATCGAATTTCCTTATAGTGAAGCGAAGCTTCAAACGAGTGTTTTCCACTCCCAGACTAAGCATGAAGTAAGATTTCGAGTTTAGAAAAGCCCCGTGAAAATTTGTCGAGGGTCGCGCAGCGACCCGAGACAAATTTTCTGGGCTTTTCTAAACTCGAAATTTTACTTCATGCGCCACGCGTATAAAGCACTGATTTTCAGTGAAGTTCGAATATACATAAATTTCACAATATTTTAGTGTTTAATACGCGTGGCGCATGAAGTAAATTTTTTTCTCGGGTCGCTGCGCGACCCTCCACAAGTTTTCACGGGATAGATAGCATAAACGCCATCTAATAATTGAGTAATTATATTTTAAAGAAGAACATATTGTATTTCCCATAAATTACTCTAAATGACTAAGAGTATAATTTATGAAAGTGTCGTAACACAACAGCGTATCCCCGCTAAAATAATATAGCAATTACAAGCAGCACTTTGTTGAGGCAGTAGCGTAACATCCTCACGTTCTTCCGTTTACCCGGCACAGCCTTGCTCGACCGATGTCACTGTCTCATAGTGGTTTACGTGCCATAACAGTTAGATAATTAATTCCTATAGGCGGAAGGGCAAACAGAAGAAAAAAAAGCCCGCACTCGCGTATTCATCCATCCATCTACATTTCATTTGCATGCGGCGGAGATCCGAATAAAATCAACAAGCAGCCAATTTTATTGTATATTAACACGAAGGCAAGAGCGCCGCTTCATCTTTATAAGGAAGTGAAAATCGTATTCACTTCTAAAATAAAATATTTGCGATCGTTTCGTTTACGATAAGACGACCGCAAATATTTTATTTTAAAGGTGAATATGATTTTAGAATAACTTAAAAGCACGTGTGATTTGGATTGAAAGGAAAGGAAGAAGTTTTGTATCAAATCAATCAAACATAAAATCAAGCTTGTCAGCTATAAATCATAAATTACGTCCCTTGAACAATTTTCCAACGGAAAAATCCAACAAAGGAAAATATACAAAAATTTACATAAGTATTACTACTTAAGAAAAATACAGGATATGTATACTTTAAAAAAAAATGTTGTACGAAAAACCGACTTACAATTAAAATAAAGATTCGGGTAATAATACGAATTTATGTCGGCCATTCCATTAATAAGTGCACACTTTTTGGGGGTACATCAGGGATTTTAGCGAATTTCACATATATTATAAAGGCTATCAAGACATGGTTTTTAGGTGTTACTAGAGGTTAAACAAATGATTGTTTCAAAAATTTTAACAATATCAACTTTTAGTACACTTTTATTTTGAACTTCAAATCAAATCAAATCAAATCAAATCAATTTATTTGGTGCCTTACATAAGTTTACACAAGTCATTTACATACATATTATTATTGTTAATTAATCCCTTTATTATGTCTATAGTAACATTATTAAAACACATAAATATTATTGTATGAAATATGACTAATAAATAAATAAATATGACAAATATATATAAAACGATTTTTTAAAAATTACAATACAACACAATCAGTAATCACACTAAATTGACATACACTAATTAAAATAAAATCAGTTACATATTAAAATTATGATATAAATACTCGTCCAAAGAATAGAATGCATTCTCGAGTAATATTTTCTTAATGCTTATTTTAAACAGTTTAGCTTTGAGGAGTTTTATTTCTTGTGGTAACTTGTTGAATAATTTTGGTGCATGATAGCGTGTACCGTTTTGTGATAAAGTTAACCGGCTTCTCGTAGGTCGTATTTCATCATTTTGCCTTGTCGGGTAATTGTGATATTGATTGTTTTCCAAATAATTTTCATTGTGATCTTTAACCCAGAGTAAACATTGCAATATATATTGGCAAGGCAGAGTTAATATACCTAGCTCCACAAAAGCATTCCTGCAGTCTTCCCTGTAACCCGCATTAGCTATTATTCGAACAGCTCTACGCTGTAAAGCAAAAATCCGTCCCGCGGCACTGGAGTGACCCCAAGCAAGAAGTCC
Organism: Philonthus cognatus; assembly: GCA_932526585.2. Taxonomy (NCBI): domain Eukaryota; kingdom Metazoa; phylum Arthropoda; class Insecta; order Coleoptera; family Staphylinidae; genus Philonthus; species Philonthus cognatus. Next base: position 178,797,324 of record OW052241.1, read on the forward strand.
ATATGACATAACTGAGTGGCATACCGCAAAGTAAGCTGTTCTGACAACGTATTGGGAAACACATCTTACTAAGTTTCTCAAGAGATATATATTCTTCGTTATTTTATTTGCCAATTTAGCGACATGCGCATCCCACTTTAACTTATTATCAATCTGTAGCCCTAGAAACTTGGCTGAATCAGCTACAAATTCTTCTTGATGACTTTTCAAAGTAAATAATAAGCTCACTGTTTTTTCATCATTCATGCAAAGACTGTTTGAATCAAACCATATTTTACATGCCCTCCTTGCATCAACTTCAAATGCTAATAGTTGGTCTATATTAGGATTAGTGACAAAAATTGAGGTATCATCAGCAAATTGAGTGACATTTACCTGACTGTTACTAAATATGTATGGAAAATCATTCGCGTAAATCAAAAACAAAAGAGGCCCTAAGTGAGATCCCTGCGGTACTCCCCTAGTAACATGTACTTCATCAGATGTATTATGGCCATAAGATACAACCTGCTTTCGATTAGTTAGATAAGACAATATCATTCTGCAACTGGCTGGCATGAAGTTATAACTATATAGTTTAGTTATTAATAACTGGTGTGATACGCAATCAAATGCCTTTGATAAGTCCATAAAATTAACCAGTACAGATGATTTGGAATCCAGACCACTCAAGATTGAATCAATGAGTTCTACAATTGCATGAATTGTCGATCTTCCTTTTCTAAATCCAAATTGCTGTTCTGCCAATAGGTCATTGTCTTCAAAATACTGTGATACTTGTCTGTACATTACTAACTCCAAGATTTTTGCAATGACAGGAATTATTGACACTGGCCGATAGTTATTCAGATCGGATGGATTGCCCTTCTTAAGTACGGGAATGCACTTTGAAATTTTGAGTGAGTCTGGAAAATAACTCTCCCGCAAACACTGGTTAATTAGACGTGTCAACGGCAGCATGATAATGTCTTTAACCGATTTTATCACGTCAGTTGATAGGCCATATATATCTTTACTGTTTTTATTCTTGATGACATAAAAAATGTCTCTAACATGAGTTGACGATACCTCCTCAAATTTAAAATACCTGTTGCTATTTGAAAGAGGAATTACCGTTGCAGTGTTCGAATGATTCGTTGTTATGTTCTTTACAATATCATCTATAACATTAATGAAAAAACTGTTAAAATCGTCGGCAGATATATTCGTTGCGATTTCTCTCTGATTAAGAGTTGGCCTTAAAAATATCGTAAACCGTTACTGATACAAAAAAAGTTATACTTGACTTTTTTATGCTTAAATGTTCAAAGTTTGAAATAATTTTTTTTCCAAAACGAAAAAACTTTATTTAGATAGATTTTTTTCAATAAATAAAACAAATCTCACAAAATATTCAAATACTCATGTTTTAATTTTCTTGAAAAAAATATATATTCTATCCTAATCCTTCCTAAGAATATTTCCGTTTTCAAAAAGATGGGCACTTTAAAAGTTTTTGAGATATGATTTTTTTACCCGAGCGCTGCATTGACGCGAGGCGCTCACCGCGATCTGAGCCATTACACCATTGGCAAGTGCGCCTCATGTCAATGTAGCGCTCGGGTAAAAAAATCATATTTATTTATTTATTTATTTGTACGGAAATCTCCATTTTACATTAAATATATATATAATAATAAATGTGTGTAAATTAAACATATAACAAATAATACAATGCACATGATAGTTATAAAATTCAAGTTACAATTAGCTAATAAATACAATTAAAAAACAACTACAAGATCAATGAGCGAAAGGTGGCGCTTAAACATATTGTAAGCATTACAAAATATTAAAAAGTTTGGAAATGTATTTAGTATATTACAATATTTCATTATGCGACAAACATGATTATTAGAGGCATAATTTGTGCGATGGGTGTTTAAACGAAACAAAGGTTTGTTTCGTAGAACAGTGGATGAATAAAAATTAAAGTTTAATGCCCCAACCAATATGCTACTGTTCACAAAGCCATTAATTAGTTTGTACCCATAGCACAAATCTAGCATAACTCTTCTGTAGCGCAGAGATTTTAAATTTAATACATTTAGCATATAAGATCGGCTATAATTTATCCGGGCAATACCTAGCTTATGTGAAGCAAGTAATAAAAATCTAGTTTGGACCTTTTCAATTAAGTCACTGTGGTTGTTAAAATGTGGTGTCCATATTACAGAACAGTACTCCAAATGAGGGCGAACTAAAGTAACGTAAAGAGTTCTGAATGTATTTATACTGAACTGTTTAGAGAATCTGTTTACAAAACCAAACGTCGAAAGAGATCTACTTATAATACTGTTTATATGTGGGATGAAGGTTAAGCGGCAGTCAAATATAACCCCTAGATCACGCACTTTCTCAACAAATGGTAAATTGTAGTTATTTATAGAGTACTCAACTAAATTACGTCTATTTCGACCAAAAGATATAGCCATACATTTCTTTAAGTTAAGTTGTAGACAGTTGTTGGTACACCAGGTAGATAAATTGTTTAAATCATGTAAAAGTCTCTGATCAGTAGCCGTTTCAATGACTCTAAATCTTTAAGTCATCTGCAAACATAAGGTACCTACAGTTTTGTATGATACTACCAATATCATTAATGAAGAGCAAGAACAAGATTGGTCCACAATGAGATCCCTGAGGCACACCAGATGTCACATGAACTGGTTTAGATATAAAATTATCAATTTTAACAAACTGCTGTCGGTTATTTAAGTAACTGGACAACCATTTTACCATATTGTCACTAAAGCCAAGACCTCCGAGTTTTTTCAAAAGAATTGAGTGATTGACACGGTCGAAGGCTTTAGAAAAGTCTGTATAAATGGAATTTACTAGAAGACCTCTTTCCAAAGCATTCATTAAATACATCTGGTATGACAATAGGTTAGATGTTGTAGATCTCCCCTCAAAAACCCCATGTTGTTCGTCGCATATTATGTTCTTGCAGCTCCATCTAAGTTGTTCCGATATAAGTTTATCAAATATCTTTGGGATAGTGGACTGGATGGAAACACCTCTATAATTTTCAATACTATCTCTTTTACCATCTTTAAATATCGGATTAATGAATGAGTCCTTCCAATAAGTAGGAAATACTGCAGATGTTAAAGATTTATTGAATAATAACTTAATGGGATTAGTAAGAGAGAAAACACATCTTTTTAAGAAGTAAGGAGGTACACCATCCGGCCCAGCATTTAAAGAATCAGACAAACCAGTAATTGAATTAAAAATATTAGAAGTATCAATAGAGATATTTGAAAATGAAATTTTATTGTCATAATTGAAGGAAGGAGAATTAATGTTATCGTCACAATAAACACTACTGAAATAATCAGCGAATAGATCTGCACAACTAGAACCTGTAGTGCAATGTTTATTATTATAGAACATTACTTTTGGAAATCCTTTGATATTTTTATATTCATTTACAAATGACCAAAAACACCTAGAGTTATGATTTATATTATTTTCGGATTAAGTGATAAAACATTGGTAAAGTGAATTACATAAATTACGGCATAACGATCTCAACCTTTTAAACTTATCATAATCACTTTGACAACCACTTTTTTTAAAATCACAATGAGCTTGTTTTTTAGCCCTAACTAATTGAATAAGTTCACGATTAAACCATTTAGGATAGTTGGATGTTCTAAATAGTTTAGTCGGTACAAACGTATCAATTACATACTTAATATTGTAAAAATCTTCCACATTACAGTTGATATTTGGTTTATTAAATACATGTTCCCAATTTATACTAGAAATGTAATTATTTATAGCACTAAAGTCAGCAGATTTGAAATCATAATAAATATATTCAGTTCTTAATATGCTAGGCGAATCAACTAAGTTAATAGAAATTTCATATGATGTATGATGATGACTATTTTCAAATAACGGATCAGTTGATCTTAGAACATTTAGATTATCTAAATTCGTAAAAACTAAATCAAGATAAATTCCTCGGTCATTAGGTAAATGATTCTTTTGATGCAACTGATTATAATTAAAACAATCTGATAAGGCAACTGCAAAGGTAGAGGTGTTTGAATCAGATAAAAGGCATATCTCAAAAAGTTTTAAAGTGCCCATCTTTTTGAAAACGGAAATATTCTTACGAAGATTCAGGGTATAACATATATTTTTTTTAAGAAAATTAAAACATGAGTATTTGATTATTGTTTAAGATATGTTTTATTTATTAAAAACAATCTATATAAATAAAGTTTTTTTGTTTTGGAAAAAAATGTATTTTAAACTTTGAGCATTTAAGCATAAAAAAGTACAGAATAACTTTTTTGTATAGGTAACGGTTTAAGATATTTTTCAGTTCAAAATAAAAGTATACTAAAAGTTTATATTGTTTGACACAATAATTTGTTTAACCTCTAGTAACAACCAAAAACCATGTCTTGATAGCCTTTATAATACATGTGAAATTCGCTAAAATCCCTGATGTACCCCCAAAAAGTGTGCACTTATTTATGGAATGGCCGAGTAATATAAGAAAAATACAGGATATGTATACTTTAAAAAAATCGTACGAAAAAACAACTTGCAAATAAAAGAAAAAATCGGGTAATAATATGAATTTATGTGTATATTAAATTATTGCTACATCAATTGTACAACATAATTTGAAAACAATGAGTATGTTTAGGTTTCCATAATTACTAATTGTATGAAGCATTTCTTGATGTGAATTTATGTAAAGTCTTTGGAAATTTATATCCCATCTGTTTTACCCGCAACGGATTCCATAGCCCAGAGATATGATTTATGCCACAGTTCCGAACGGTATTCATGCCGAGCCGATATTTTGTATTTTGATATGGAATTTATTATATTTTATATCGGGACGATTAACTGCATCATTTACTGTTATACATAATTATATGATAATTATTGTTATGCAGAATTAAACACAAACAAATCTAATATTATTAAATTTGAAACTATAAACGAGTTTGTTATTGATAATAAGCACTTTGTGTCTCTAAATTATAATAATAATAATAATTTTTTTTCCCCATCACCTCCATCACACCTCTGTATAACAAATGTGAAAGTACACACAGGCGATACAGGTACACAACTGCCCCTATGTACACTGACCCATTTGCAATACTTCCGTTTTTTCTATTTTTTTTTTCTCTATTTATTTTCATTTATTGACTTAAATAATTATTTAACAAATTAACATATATTCTTACAGAAAATTATTCAATTAATTATAGTAAATTGATTCATTGTGATGAAAAAAATTGATATATAAAGTGCCACCAAGTCTAAGACTTATCTGTGGCATTCGCCTATTACTTCGGTAGTGTTATGTTGTTAGGACGAGTTCAACCATGTCTTGATTTTCATTTTAAATTTGTTTGTGTTTTGTTCATCCAGTATGGGTTTCGGCATTCTGTTGAATAAGTGTCTTAGGTATATTTATTTCCGTCTCAGTCCGTACTTGTTGTTATGTCTTTCCACTAAGTAATGTCCCGCTGTCTGCTGTCTTGTTTTTTGATTATGTTCTATTTTTTTCCAGTTTTGTCTGTCCATGAAATTATTTAGAATATTTCTCCACTGAGTCAATTTGTCCACCGTCATTATGTTTCCGTTTCTGTATACGTTAAAGTGTGTGTCTTGCGTTTGTTTGTTGTAATACAAATGCTTTGTGACTGTGTTTTGTGTTCTCTGTAGGTCATCTATTAGATATTCAGATGCCTGTCCATATATACTTATTCCATAATTTAGAATGGCTTCTGGAAGTGCATGGTATATTTTCAGCATTACGTCGTCAGGTAGAAATTGCTTTAAGTAGTAAAATCTGTGTCCTAAATGTCGTAGTTTGTCTCGTATGTGTTTTATGTGTACTTTGAATGTCATGTTGTTGTCCAACCATAGTCCTAGGTATTTGTATTTGTCTACAGTGTCTATTTTGTCGCTGCAAGAGCAGATCTTGTTTCCTGAGTTGTCATGTATACAGTCAAGTGAGTGGAATGTCAGTCTTGGCGTAAAGTCTACTTTAGTTTTTGGTGTCGTGATGTGTAATAGTTTGGTCTTATTTTGATTTAGAGTCAAGTCCTTGTCATGTGCCCACCTCTGGAATCGTTTGAAGTCATGCTGCAAGTTCTTCAGTGCTTGTTTTGCATCTTTGTGAATTGATACAATGGTCATGTCGTCAGCGAATATAAAGTACTCGGTCTTATGACAACATTCGCCCACATCATTTACGTGCAGCAAGAATAACTTTGGACCCAGTATGCTTCCCTGAGCCACCCCTTCTTCTGTGTATACGTCTCGTCCTGTCTGTCCTCAATTTTTACTGTGAATGTCCTGTCCTGAAGATAGTTCATAAACCAACTATTTGTTATACCTCTAATCCCGTATCTGTCCATAGTTTTAATAAGTTTCGTCCTATTTATTTTGTCGAAAGCTTTGGAGAAGTCCGCAAATAAACACATTACGTGCATATTAATAATAATAATAATAATAATAATATTTATTGACGGGAACCCCCTTTTGTACACAATAGATTTATAAAAAAGAAAAATATCACCATAAAGTCTACAACTAAATAAACAATAATAATAATAATAAAACCCATAAAGTAACTAATAGAACTAAGAATAATTTGTGTGTATACATAAATTTCGTTTGAATGAATGTAAAGAGCCAGAGAATAGTCGGAACTAATAGAACTTGTTATAATCGTTGGCTGTACTCATTAGTCGTGTAATGCTGTTGTGAGAGGCGAAATCCGAATTATGAGTGCGGATCCGGAAAAGCGGAAAAGCGGTGTGTGTCGGAGGCTGCGGGTGGATGATGAAATATAAAAATTGAGCTGAGAGAGTAGTTCCGGGCAGTCACTGAAATTATTGACTAGTCTGAATAATGTGCATAAATCAGAGAAGGTTCTTCTGTCCTCCAGGGAGTGAATATGAAGATCCGCTTTTATTTCTGTATACGAGCCCTGTAAATGTTGTCTGCCCATCTTCCATTCTATGGTACGGAGGAATCTATTTTGGATCCGTTCGATCTTGTAAATTGTCGTCAATTTTGTGTTTACTAGGTTTGAGAACTCCTCCAAGAGTTGAATCGTTCCTTTTTTTTTCTGGTAGGCATACTGTCTTTTGTCAACGATGTTGAATTTTGTTAAGTATTTTGTCAAAGTTTGATCGATATGCTTTTCCATAACCTTGGAGATTGAAGGTAACACTGAAATTGGCCTATAGTTTTGGTATTCGGTTTTGCTACCCGATTTATAGATAGGTCTTACAATTGCTTTCTTCAGATCTTTTGGAACCTCACCGCTCTCCAAGTTCATATTTATCATATGCGATATCGGCATGCTAATAGAGTCTATTACGTCACATATGTCTTTTGGTTTGATTCCGTCATGTCCTGCTGGTTTGTTATTTGGCAGTTTATTTATTATGTCCGTAATATCTGTGTCTGTTGTTGGGGGTATAAATATCGATTGTGGCTGTATCACTGTCACCGTTTCAAATAATTTCATGTTGCATTTGTGTGTTGTGAGTTTCGTCTGTTTTTCGTAGGTCTCCGTAAAGTTTTCTGTTACTGTTTGTATGTCAGTTTTGAATATTTTTAAGTCTTTCATCGTTTATGTCTGGTTTTCTGTTTATTTCCTAGTATATCATTTATTGTCGTCCATGTTTTTTTCATATCTTGGCTTAGCTTGCTAAATAGGTTTGAATAGTATGTTCGTTTTGCCTGTTTGATTTTCTCAGTGACTCTGTTTCTTTGTTTTTTATATCTGTCCCGTAGTCCATCCCTCTCTTGATGTGAGCCTGTGGATCGTTTCCAGGCCCGAAATAATTTGTCTCTGTTTGTCATTTCTTCCAGTAATTTTTTTCCCATCCATTCGGGTCTGTGTTCACACCTGTTCTTCTTTGTCGCTATCTCCGTAGACCAGGCTCTGGCATCCGTAAAGATCCCTACTAGTTTTTGCAGTACTTCTTCTGCTTTGGGTATATCTTCCCAATTGAAATTTCGGATTTCTTCGGCAACTTTTGCATTTAAATCGTGTCGATTTACCCTCATTATTGTCGTGTTCGATGTACTATTTTTGTCATGTAGGTTATTATATAAATAAAACACTGTTTATCACTTTGTTTGTATAACAATTGGTTATACAAACAAAGTGATAAACAGTGTTTTATTTATGTTCAACAATGTATAACGAAGTAGAAGCCTCTATAATCAGTGAATGTAGGTTATTGTTTTTCCAATTGACTGCCGCGCATATAATATAGTGGTCACTGATTTTTGTGGTATAAATCGATGCTTCTACTTCTATTTCGTATCCTCTTGTGTATATATGGTCGATACATGATTGCACTAGTGATCCATTTCGGATTTCTTCCCTGGTAAATTTATTTATTTGTTTAGTGAAACCGTGCCCTAACATAACGTCTTCGTATTTTTGTTTTTCTCGTTCTCTTTCCCCTTCTTCAGACAGAATGTCGATGTTGATGTCACCAATCAGCATAACAGTTTTGTTCTGTATTCCTGTTAATACGTTGTTCAGTTCTTCGATAAAGTTGTTTGTGTTGTTTTTCGGAGGTCGATATAGAACAATAATATTTATAATTTGGTTTTTACTTATATATATTTGGAGGCATATAGTCTCCGCGTTGGCCATTGGTGTCATTGTGGTTGTGCAGTGGTATTTTTCTTTGATGAATGTAATAAGACCTCCGCCTGAATTTGATTTCCTCAGTAACTGTATTTTTTCAAATCCATTTATATTAAAATTATCTATATTCCCTCCTTGCTCAATCTTTACCTCTAATAAAACAATAACGTCGAGTAAATATAATTCATTCCCTACTGCTAGGAGAAAGTTATCAAAATGTTTTCGTATAGAATTTATGTTTAAATGCATGACTAAGAAGTTTTGTGATTGTGTTTTCTCTTGAATCCAGGGTCCCATTTGTGTAACTAGTTTGCAGTTCGTCGTTTCGTCGATGTGAAGGTCAAAGTATTTGTCGTCGTCAATTTCTTGTTCCGCGGTGCCTTTGGCAAAGCATATCTCGATCCTCTTCATGTATAATTTCTATTATTTTTTATCTTTCCTCTTTTCGTGCTAAGATTCTTCCTTCCTGGGTCCATACAAACTTCCAGCCTGTTTCTTTAGCGGTCTTTTTTGCTTCCCATAATATTCTTTTTGTATTCCTCGATAATCTTTCAAATATCTTAATATTTCTCGGAAAGGTTGCTCCTACAATATCTGCGTTTTTAATTAAATAGTTCCTATTTTTTAATATTTGAGCTATTTTCGCTTTTCTTTCAAATTTGGCCACAATTGCCCCCGGCTTGTCTAGGCTGCGACTTTGGATTCTAAACGCATCTTTTATTTCATTATGGTGGATTTTAACCCCGATTTTCGGATAGCTGTAGACCTAATCTCCGGCGTCATGATTGGCCTTAGCAGCGGAAATAGATGACGTAAAAACCCAACAAAAAAAACCCCGATTTTTTCCCCGATTTTGCATACTATGTCAATAGTTTTTTCCTCCTACATCTCCTTGACACCAATTATTTCGATGTCACATGCGTAGGTTTCATACTCGAGTTCGCGTACTCTTTTTTCTAGAAGAGTAACTTTTTTTCTTCATTTTTTTGCAAAGAACAAAATATATCGCCTATTTAAATGTACATTTATCGATACAAATAAAAAGTGAAGTAAGGAATAACAGTCTTTTTAGTGTAAAACACTCGTTTAGTTTCCCACTCCCAGACTCCCCGCAAGTTTAGGAAAACCTAAAAATTTGGTTTCAATTTTAAGGCTTTTCTCAACTTGAAATTTTACATCATGCTTAACCTGTGAGTTGAAAACACTTATTCAGTAATTGGTTTCGAGTTATGTGAAGTTGTAAACTTAAATTAAAACACTTATTTGTTCCTTTCTTCACTTATTTTATTTTACTTGTTAGATGTACATTTCGAGTACTACGTACTCATTTTCAATAACAGAATTTATGAAAACACTTGTTTAAAGCTTATCTTAAATACATATTTTTTTTATATGAAATATTTTAGAAAAATTGGTGTACTATAAGGAATATACAGAGAGTTTTATGTAACACCGAACATTTTCAATGTTCATTTTCGTATATTCTATTTATTAAACCAAAGCACAATTTGACACCTTTCATTTCCTGGTTATGTGCAAATTGGGTTGCCTATATGACCATTACAAATTGTAGCCAATCAATCGCAATTAATGCCTCGACTTGTAAATACTGAGGGTTTTTCTTTCAAGTATACATGTCCCAATTATATGCCGTAAATTTTTAGATAATCGTTGTTTTTTTAAAAGAGTTCAATTCGAAACTTAAAGTGAGTGTGTTCCACTCCCAGACTAAGCATGAAGTAAAATTTCGAGTTTAGAAAAGCCTGAAAATTTGGTTTGGTCGCGTAGCGCGAAGCGCGGAGCGGCCAAACCAAATTTTCAGGCTTTTCTAAACTCGAAATTTTACTTCATGCGCCACCGGTACAAAACACTGACACATTACGAAGTTTAAAACACACCGCTAAACTTTACATTGAATCAGTGTTTTGTACCGGTGGCGCATGAAGTAAAATTTCGAGTTTAGAAAAGCCTGAAAATTTGGTTTGGCCGCTCCGCGCTTCGCGCTACGCGACCAAACCAAATTTTCAGGCTTTTCTAAACTCGAAATTTTACTTCATGCTTAGCCTGGGAGTGGAAAACACTCGCTTAAAGCTTTAAATTGGATTCTTTTAATAAACCGAGCATCGGAAAATGTGCAACGTATGCATATGGATACTTAAAAAAAAATTCTTGTTATGAAAATGTTCGGTGTTACATAAAACTCTCTGTATGTAGAATTAATTATATAAATATCTATTTAATGTGAATTTCTCGATTGCTGTTTGTTAAGAATTATATGAATAATTTGTATTCTTTTAAACATCAAAAGCCTTAAATAAATAAAAAAATATACTATGTAAAGTTATTGAAAGAAAAAATAATTGGTATTGTTTCACAAATTAATTAATTTTAATTTGTAGATCAATACCAAGTATTTTTCCTCTCAATAACGTTACATAGTGTAATATGTTTTACCAAGTGCCAGATGAGAAATTAATTCATGAATTTAAAAAAATAAACTTATAAAAATGCCACATCCTCTTTTATACTATTTTTCGCGTAAAGTTTAAAATATTTCTACAAATATTTGTCCTACAAAATCAATAATATTTTTCCTAAATAACTTCAATATTTTGGTGATTGAACAATTATTATTTATTGTTTATTTACGGATATCCATTTAAAATAAATACATAATGCTTAGTCTAAAATAAGTTAAAAGTAATAATTAAGTTGAAATATATAAAATCACAAACAATATACACAACAGATTAAAATCAAAATGCTCATCACTATACTAAAAGTAATAAATAAGGTTAAAATATAAATCACAAACAATATACAAATAAAACAAACAAAACAGATTAAAATGTGAACAAAAATAAAAATCTAATTTGTCTCACGGAGCAGACATTTTACATTATTCTATTATTCATTTCATACACTTAAATGTAAAGTAATAAAATGTCTGCAAGAACTTAAGTCGTCGATTTAAGTAGCGCTGTGAGCTATGTGAGTATAAAATAATATTTTCTTGATATTATTAGTTTATGAAATAATTTATATTATTTTATGATGTATTTTTATATTATTTTATGATTTAGGCTTCGAATCAGATGTGTCAAATAGGCATGGGTAATACGCAGGCATATGAGCATTATACCGTTGATAAGATGTCAAAGATGTTGCGATAGCATGCAGAAGGGAATGAATGTTGTAATGATTACCTAGATCACGGAAATTTAGAAATACTAGCGTATAGTCTAGTAAGGCTAGATCTAGATCACTATATGGATCGAATCCTGGATTTTGCGATCTATCAAGATGCGGTGAAAATAAAATCTAAAGTATGTTCATTTTCATGATTATCTTGTAAACATTGATTACTATATTTTTATTTTTCTGTATTTCATTAGATCCGAGCATGGTGTGAAGAGTGCGATGAAAGGCGATATGGAAAATAAATAATAATAATAATATACATTATATCGAATAAATAAATATTATTATATCAACTTATTCTTTTACCTAAACATATTTTTATTCATTGAGCTTATCTTAAGTGATAAATCTCCAATGTTGTGATTTCTTTTCATAGTTGAATTTTTTAATAGTAGATGACACCATGTATAAGTGCTGCAACCATTCATACACTTACATTTTTCATAGTTGAACTTTTTTGATGGTAGGTGGCGCTGTGTATAAGTGCTACAACCATTTATATTCGGAAAATTGTAAATCACCGACACTCATTAACACCAATCCACCCCAAACAGGTAACCGACATAATTAGATTAAGGTTTTTCCACTAATCCTCAAACCATATATAAACGATTGTAAATTAGTTTTAAGGCATTCTGTTATTGAAAATGAGTACGTAGTACTCGAAATGTACATCTAACAAGTAAAATAAAATAAGTGAAGAAAGGAACAAATAAGTGTTTTAATTTAAGTTTACAACTTCACATAACTCGAAACCAATTACTAAATAAACCATTTATATACTTACATTTTCATAGTTGTGCTCTAAGCCGCTAGATGGCGCTGATGTATACTTACATTTTCATAGTTGAACTTTTTGATGGTAGATGGCGTTGTTCAGTAAGTGCTGCAACCCTTTACACTAGATGGCGTTGCTGTATACTTACATTTTCATAGTTGTGCTTTAAGCCGCTAGATGGCGCTGATGTATACTTACATTTTCATAGTTGTGCTTTAAGCCGCTAGATGGCGCTGATGTGGAGGATGCTTATCTGCGGTGGATGAATCTGCGGTGGATGAATCTGCGGAGGATGAATCTGCGGAGGATGAATCTGCGGAGGATGAATCTGTGGAGGATGCTGATCTTGAGAGATTAATCTGCGGAGGATGCTGGGAGGGGGATGCTCATCTCGGGGGATGAATCTGCGGAGGATGCTGGGAGGGGGATGAATCTGCGGAGGATGCTGGGAGGGGGATGCTCATCTCGGGGGATGTATCTGCGGGGGATGCTGGGAGGGGGATGCTCATCTCGGGGGATGCTGGGAGGGGGATGCTGGATGCTGGGAGGCTGGACTGCTGGACCAATGCGGTGGTGCGGTGGGTCGGGGATCTGTTAATCTACCCTACTACAATGCAACAGTACTCCAAATGTGGTCTCACAAGGGTCGAATATAATGTCAGTAGAGTATTGATGTTTGTGAACTCCTTGGTATTTCGTTTTATGAAACCCAGCATACGATGAGCTTTAGACGATATATTAGTCATATGCGAGATGAAATCCCACTGTTGAGTCAATGTAACGCCTAAGTCCCTCACCGACGAGACGCGCAACAACTGAGTGCCATTAAGAAAATAATTCCTCTCAGCAGTTGCCCTCCTCTTAGAAAAGGAAATAGTGTTACATTTCTTAAAATTCAGTGTCATGTCATTAGTTACACACCAAGACTGGAATCTATCCAAATCATCTTGCAATAAATATGCTGAAAGATTAGATATTTCTGTGAAAATTTTTATATCATCAGCAAACAGCAGGCATTCTGCGTGATGGAAGCAGTCGGTAACATCATTTATAAATATGTTGAACAGAAGAGGCCCTAGGTGTGACCCCTGAGGAACCACAGAAGTCACTGTTATGGCTGATGATATAACACTTCCGATTCGTACTGTCTGAGTCCTTGCGATCAAATATGAATGGATCCATTTAAGCATCTCCCCACAGATTCCTACAAGCTCAAGTTTCCGAAGCAAGATGGTATGATTAACGGTATCGAAAGCCTTAGAGAAGTCTGTATAGACGGAGTCAACCTCATATCCCCTCTCCAAAGCAGACACGATATAGTGGCTATTCGATAATAAATTGGATGAAGTAGAACAACCGCTTCTAAAGCCACGTTGCTTTTCGGACAGGACCTTAGAGAGGCAAGCTGTGAGGGGTACAGTTATTAATTTCTCAAATATTTTGGGAATATGGGATAGAATTGAAATCGGTCTATAATTTGAGACGATGTTCTTTTTGCCACTCTTAAAAATAGGTGTTATTAAAGCGTTCTTCCATAAAGTGGGGAAAAAACCAGAGTTAAGAGATTGGTTAAATAGTAGCCACAAGGGGCGACTAAGTGGAAAATAATACCGTCTCAGAATAACAGAAGGTAACCCATCAGGACCAGTACAGTACGAATTATCTAATTTGTCGAGTTCATGAAGAACATCGGAAATTTTTACAATCGGGCATAAGTTAAAATTAATATGATTGGAAGATGTATTACAAGATTCACTGGATGATCCGTACGAGGTATGTGTGTGAGCAGGAACATTATACACTAATCCGAAATGGTTTGCGAATAATTCAACAATATGGTGCATATTATTAACCAATATACCGCCATGATCAAACATGCTAGGGAAGGACGAGCTACTTCTACTTCCATTAACGTGATTCCAGAACAACTTTGGAGAGCTTTGCAAAGATTGTTCAATTAACTGTACATGGTTCCCATAGCAAATCTTACATTGTGAACGTGTTGATCTAAAAAGCTGAAAGTCAGAGTCCAGACCAGAGCGCTAAAAATTTAAATGATGTAATTTCTTGAGAGAAATTAGATCAATGAGTTCAGAACTGAACCACTTAGGATATCTCCGGGTTCGACAAGCATTATTTTCTAATATTTTTGGTGTATAATCATCAATAATGGTATACAACACTGAATAAAATAGATTTACATTAAAATCTGTATTATTGTTAGAAAACAAACTGTCCCAGGAGGTATTAATAATTTGTTCAGCAATGGAATTATAATCAGCCCGAGCAAAATTATAGACAAACTTTGAATTCCAATTGCTACCAGGCGTAGATATTTTTAAATAATCAATATCTAAAGTAATGGATGGATGATGACAATCGCAATTTACTAAGTTAACCTCGGACCGTGAGACAATGTGATGACTAGCAAGTAAAGAGTCTAAGAATATTAAATCTAAAATAATATAATTTGAATTCGTTGCATTATTCACTTGTTGAGAATTCAATGAACTGAATGTTTCAGCTATTAGTTGTACAGAACTCTGAAAGGAGTTCGTTGTTATAACATTATCGTAAAATTCCCAAGACACATTTGGTAGATTATAGTCGCCCATAATGCACGTGTGATGGTCAGGTAAATAGTCGGTAAGCTTCAGGAGCGTTAGGTGGAATATAAATTGCACCAATGAGTAACTTTAGATTATTTAATGTAACTGAAACAAACAATTCCCTTTGAATTTTCGCTACGCATTGTAACATAAAAGAGTTAAATATCTTCGAAACAGCAATCAATGTTCCGCAGCCCCGGGATTTTCCAGTCACCATTGGATCCCTGTCGCTGCGAAAAATATTATATCCATGAAGGCCCAGCTCAGCATCAGCAATATCTTCAGTTAGCCAGGTTTCAGAAAAACCAAGTATATCAAATTCCCCCAGTGAAGCAGACGTTCGGAGTTCATCCAATTTCGTCCTTAAGCCCCGGACATTCTGATAATAGATTTTTAAGAGACGATTATCAAAGAATACAGATTTCTTGCTATTAATTAATTCGGTCGGCTTTCTGATAAAAAATCGCCAGTTTTAGCATCAGATTTCTTTTTGTAATTTGATTTGGAACGTCTTAGATTGGTGAATAAAACTATAGATAGACTGTCAGGTCATTTATCTGGCTGAAGAAAGCGATCACTATCACATTCATTAATTCCAACCTTAAAGGAGCAGTATAAATTATTGTCAGCTAGAGACCAAGAGTTTACGTTTGTAATTCCAGTTTTATCTATAATACACTTATTGAGTTTATCAACAGTTGTTCCTGGAGCACAATTTTGAATATGGTAATAGATTCGTTTGTTAGCCACTTTAACGTCTGCTTCTGTAGCAGTTCCTCGAACTAAGATATTCGGTTTTCGTTGGGAATTTTTGGTATAATTGCTTTTATTAGTTACCAATGAGGTCGCAGCACTAGTATCGCTTTCAAATTTATTTTTATAACCAATATCAGTATTTTCATTTTTATTTTTATTTTTATTATTATTCTTTTTGTTATTTGTATTACCATTATCACTACTAATATTAATTTCATGATTAATCTCATTTTCATTGCAGTGATCAATGAATGTGTTCTTATTATTATTGTTTATTCTTCTTTTAGTTACGTGAAGTGTTTTTCTATTAATTATTGTAGTAATTCCTTCCTTCACTTTATTTTTATTATACTAAATGTACATTTCAAACACTATTAATAGCAATACAATTGAGAAATATATTTATTTTATTATTTGATAGTGTCACTTAAACAAATATTTCAAGGAAGGGATTATTTAGGGGGCTTAAATCGAAATTTAATACAATAAAAATTAGTAGCCTCCACCGTTCATAACGAAATTTAATAGTTTATCTTTATTTTTCAACATATAAATTGCTTCTAATATGTCTCATTTATACAAATTTTATACTTTCAAAAGTTAACATTATTTTTATTAAATTTATGTCCGGTAGTTAAGACTAAATTTATTCATACAACCTATAAATTCTTAGGTATGTAAGTATCATAAGTTGGATATACAAATAAAGTTCATTATTTTTTATACCTTTTCGTATTCTGTATATTTTTCATCGGTGTTTGTAAAAAAAGTACCGGAAACGATCACGCATTTATTACAAGCAGAGCGCATTCCAGTGGATGAAATGAGATGAGATGAAACGAAGTTGTGCGCGAGGAGAAAATTTACCGCAACGTTTCTTCCTACGACTTATCAAGGCCGTATATTCCATTCCATTTTACCGCCAATTAATTTCCAGGGTAATTAACCGGTCGATTTGTCTGATGCTGTTAAATTAATGCCGTGTTCTACTTGCTTATTGTAACGAAGATAATACATGCATGTATCTACATTTACATTTGATTTTTCTAAGTATTTTTTTGAAATATATTTTTCTCTGTGAAATTGAACAATATATGAGTATATTGGTTTTGTAAATTAAATTCACTTGAGTCCGGTTTCACCAACTTTAATTAAATCTTATTAGTTGATACAATTTATTTGTCCATTGAAATAGGCATTTCTCATGTCATAAACATCAATGTCATGTATAATGATTGACTTTTTGACATGCAAGTAACTATTATTAGACTTTAAACGATGAATAACTATTGGTCGATTAAATTGACGTTGGTGAAACCCGGCATTGGTTTTGTTTCACTTACATATGAGGGTTATAGAAATAAAGTTAGTTTCTCTATTTTAATGTTTTTTTGTAAAAACTAACAAACAGTTGTTTCCCTAATCGTATTTGTCCATAAACCTCTATATGATTTTGTTTCAAACTTGCCTTACATCTTCATCCAATTCTTGGATTATTTTGTATATTTTGTTATTCAGTAGAAAAGAATTGGATGAAGATATAAAACAAGTTTGAACCAAATTCACCTAGAGGTTTATGGACAAATACGATTAAAAATTATAAGTTCATGAAAACAAAGTGGAGATTGTCTATTTGTTTCTATACCCGTCATATATGTATTTATTTTTCTACTAGTTTCGGGTTAATGCCATTATCAACAAAACCAATATTTTTGAAAAGTGATTGAGATAAAAGTATCTGTTATAATATACATATAAGTATCTTCATTTTAAATCATCATAAAATGATTGTTGTATGTGACACTATTTTACACATTATCTGTGTATTCTGTGTATTTGTATGAAATAAAGCAGAATTATTATTATTATTATTATTATTATTATTATACAAACTACTAAAGATTGTATGATAATATATAAAAAACTAATTCATTAGGCTAAATCGGCCATTTAAACATTATCAGAGATTAAATTTCTTGTTATACTTTTGATCATACGCGTTGAATGATAAATAAATAGAAGTGCAACTGAATGGTCTATTTAGGTGACGCTAAAACTATGCAACCCAATGTACGATTCTACCATTTCGAGCCACTTGAGTCGTCCCGAAAAATTAGCATGGCGTCTTATGGGAACGGTTTAAGGGAGGTGCGCGGATCGACGCTGGCGGACGCGACCTCATTGTGAGTGCGATTACTCGGTTCACAGATGACATAGAATGATCAAAAACATTAGATTTCTCAAGAACGCAGCTACATTTTCCATATAGATCATCCATATAGGTGTAGTGTTTCCCACTAAATATCGCAAAGTCGGAGAAAAAATTCTGCCACTTTGCGTGTGCCCACTTTGTGATCGTCGTGAGCGATAAATATTTTTTCGATGTGGCCCAAATTCACACAGCGTATGTTCCCATTCATTAGCTATATTTTGGTATAATACGAAGTTATTTGGTGATTTTCAGATTTTTGGCCAAAGTTGACTTTTTTCCATACATACATTTGGGTATTTTCAAATTTCGACGAAAATATTTTTCTTTCCAAAAAGTTTGAAAAACTCACGAAGGCCTTTAATGATGTTAGAAAGAGCGTAGAATATTCATTTTCCCGAGAAAAAAACATTTTGCACCATTTCGAGCCGCTCGAGTCGCCCTGAAATATAAACATGGCGCCTTACGGGAACGGTTTTAGGAAGGCGCGACGATCGACGCTGGTGAATACAACCCTATTGTAAGTACGATTACTCGGTTTACATACAACATAGATTGTTGGGATTAAAATCATTGGATTTCTGAAGGATACAGCTACATTTTCATACAATATCATCTATATAGGTGTTGTGCATTCGTCACAAAAAAATCGCAAAGTCAGAAAAACTTTTCGCCCACTTTGCGAGCACTCACATTGCAAGCGTCATGAGCGGAAACTATTTTTTCGATGCGGTCCAAATTCACACAGATTATGCTCCCATTCATTAGCTACATTTTGATATAATAGAAAGTCATTTGGCGATTATCGGATTTTTGACCAAATTGGACTTTTTTCCATTGGATATTTTTAAATTTCGGTAAAAAATATTGTCTCCCTAAAAAATCTGAAAAAATTCACGAAAGCTCTTGATGATAATAGAATGAAGTGAAACATTAATTTTTCCGAGAAAAAATAATTTTCTACCATTTCGAGTCACTTGAATCGCCCCGAAAAATTAACATGGAGCCTTATGGGAACGGTTTAAGGGACATGCGCCGATTGACGCTGACGGACGCGACTTCGTTGTGAGTGCGATTACTCGGTTCATAGATGACATAGATAGTCGAAATTGAAAGCATTGGATTTGTGAAGGATATAGCTACATTTTCATATAATATCATTTATATAGGTGTGGTGCGTTCGCCACAAAAAAAATTGCAAAGTCAGCAAACATATTTTCCCAGATTGCGAGCACCCACTTTGCAAGCGTCGTAAGCGGAAACTATTTTTTCGATGTGGCCCAAATTCACACAGATTATGCTCCCATTCATTAGCTACATGTTGGTATAATAGGAAGTCATTTCGCAATTTTTGGATTTTCGACCAAATTTGACTTTTTCCCCCCTTTGGATATTTTTAATATTTTTTCGACGCGGTGTAAATTCACACAGATTATGCTCTAATTAATTAGCTACATTTTGGTATAATATGAACTCATTTGGAGATTTTCTGATTTTTGACCAAATTTGACTTTTTTCCCTTTAGATATTTTTAATTGCGGTGAAAAATTCTGGCTTACCAAAAAATCTGAAAAATTTCACGAAGGCTCTTGATGATAATAGAAAGGACGTGGAATATTCAGTTTCCCGAGAAAAAAATAATATTCCACCATTTCGGGCCACTTAAGACACCCTGAAAAATTAACATGGAGTCCTTATGGGGACGGTTTAAGTAAGGCGCGACAATCGACGCTGACGGACGCGACTTTGTTGTGAGTGCGATTACTAAGTTCACAGAAGACATAGATAGTCGGGATTGAAAGCATTCGATTCCTGAAGGATACATCCTCATTTTCATCTAGAATAATCTGTATAGGTGTGGTGCGTTCGCCACAAAAAAATCGCAAAGTCAGTGAAAATTTTCACCCAGTTTGTGAGCGCCCACTTTGCAAGCGTCGTCAGCGGAAAATATTTTTTCGACGCCGTATAAATTCACACAGATTATGCTCCGATTAATTTGCTACATTTTGGTATGATAAGAACTCATTTGAAGATTTTCTGATTTTCGACTAAATTTGACTTTTTTCCCTTTAGATATTTTTAATTTCGGTAAAATATTCTGGCACACCAAAAAATCTGAAAAAATTCACAAAGGCTCTTGATGATAATAGAAAGGACGTGGAATATTCAATTTCCCGAGAAAAAAGTAATATTCCACCATTTCGGGCCACTTAAGTCGCCCTGAAAAATAAATATGGAGTCCTTACGGGAACGGTTTAAGTAAGGCGCGAAATCCGACGCTGACGGACGCGACTTTGTTGTGAGTGCGATTACTAGGTTCACAGAAGACATAGATAGTCGGGATTGAAAGCATACGATTCCTGAAGGATAAATCCTTATTTTCATTTTGAATCATCTGTATAGGTGTGGTGCGTTCGCCACAAAAAAATCGCAAAGCTAGCGAAAATGTTCGCCCGCCCAGTTTGCGAGCGCCCACTTTGCAAGCGTCGTCAGCGGAAAATACTTTTTCGACGCGGCCTAAATTCACACAGATTATGCTCCTGTTAATTAGCTACATTTTGTTATAATAGGAAGTCATTTGGCGATTTTCGGATTTTCGATCAAACTTGACTTTTTTCCATGCACACCCCTTTGGATATTTTTAAATTTCGGTAAAATATTTTATCTCCCCAAAAAATCTGAAAAAAATCACGAAGGCTCTTGATGATGATAGCAAGGACGTGGAACATTAATTTTCCCGATAAAAAATCATTGTCCACCATTTCGGGCCACTTGAGTCGTCCTGAAAAATTAACATGGAGCCTTATGGGAAAGGTTTAAGAAAGATGCGCCGATCGACGTTGGTGACCGCGACCCCGTTGTGAGTGCGATTACTCAGTTCACAGATGACATAGATAGTCGGGATTGAAAGCATTGGATTTCTGAAGGATATAGCTACATTTTCATGTAACATCATCTATATAGGTGAGGTATGATTGTCACAAAAAAATCGCAAAGTCAGCGAAAATGTTTGCCCAGTTTGCGAGCGCCTTTTTTGCATGCTTCGTGAGCGAAAACTATATTTTCGATGCGGCCCAAATTCACATAGATTATGCTCCCATTTATTAGCCACACTTTGGTATAATAAGAAGTCATTTGGCGATTTTCGGATTTTCGATAAAATTTGACTTTATTCCTTTGGATGTTTTTAAATTTCGTTAAAAAAATTTGTCTCCCCAAAAAATCGGAAAAAATTCACGAAGGCTCTTGATGATAATAGAAAGGACGTGGAACATTAATTTTCCGGAGAAAAAATCATCTTTCACCATTTCGGTCCACTTAAGTCGCCCCGAAAAATTAACATGGCGCCTTTTGAGAACGGTTTAAGGGAGGCGCGCCGATCAACGTTGGAGGGCGCGACCCCATTGTGAGTGCGATTACTCGGAAGGACTGAAAGCATTAAGCTTCCGAAGAATACAGCTACATTCTCATTTAAGATCATTTATATAGGTTTAGTGTGTTCGCCACAATAAAATCGAAAAGTTAGCGAAAATGTTCGCCCACTTTGCAAGCGCCCACTTTGCGAGCGTCGTTGGCGGAAACTATTTTTTCTATGTGCCCCAAATGTACACAGCTTATGCTCCCATTCATTAGCTACATTTTGGTATAATATGAAGTCATTTGTTAATTCTTGGATTTTCGTACAAATTCGACTTTTTTCCTTTGGATATTTTTAAATTTCGGTGAAAATTTTTCCCCCCTTTAAAAATTTAAAAAAATCACAAAGGCTTTTGATGATGGTAAAAAGGACGTGGAAAATATATTTTTATGTATTGACCTGTGCAAAACTCTGTTATCAGCAGTAAATTATTATTATCAAGGAGTGGAACCACTCATTAAATTGAACGGTTTAAAAACAAAACGAATAACCTTAAATTTCTTGCTTAAACAAGTATGTTTTGATTTTTTTGTAATATAATAACGACTGCCTATAGACTGTCATCATCTTGGTTGATTTGAAAAATCGTATGACTTAATCTAAGATATGTAATTTACATATCTTAGATTAAGTCATACGATTCGGTGAATCTCGGAAACATTTTACCTCAATGATGTCGGTTTGTCGGTCTATCGGTTGGTCGATCTATGGTGCGATTTCAGCGAAAAACTGGAAGTAAGTGTTTACTCTTAGCGTTTTCTTCGTATCTCGTAAATTATTAACATAGTCGAAAAATCTTTGAAATTAAAGTTAAGGAGAATTACAAAAATAAACATTTTATGATTTTATAGTTTTTGTAGTGTCTCCTTTAGTTTTCGTGAAAATAGTAAATTTTTGAATCTTAGTATATTAATTATAAGTTACTGTAATAATTGATTCAATAATCCTATTTTATTGTAATTTGCGATCGGTATATGTGTTGGTCAGAGCAGATTTTTTGTTTTACGTTGATTTTTAATGGTCATCAAATAAAAATAGTTGCAATTTACAAAGAAGGAGACTTTGTAAATTGTAAATATTTTTCCCGTTGATTGTTAAGGCACTTATTTTTTGAAAATCCATTATCACTTAATATAATAGCAGACTATTTATGATTTGGGTAAATATTTTTATTTGTTGACCATTAAAAATCAACGTAAAACAACAAATCTGCTCTGACCAACACATATACCGACAGCAAATTAAAATAAAATAGGATCACAAGCATATTTACATATCCAAAAGCACTACACCATATAACTGGTAATATGGTATTTCATGTTTATATTAAGTATTTTACATAGGTGTTCTTCTTCTCCTTTGACAATTGTAAGACATGTGAAATATATGTCTTGTATAAATAAATTAATAAAACTATTTTACAAAAAAAAGAATCATAGCGAATTCCCCTGTAAAAATGAAGATTTTTAGTTTGATGTATATTTCTGAAGTCAAAACCCACTGGGATGCCAACAGTTTATCGGCACTCGTTATAATATCTTAATATTTCATAGAATTAAAAAACATTACCAACTAGCTTAATATAATCGCAGTTTACAAAAAAAATAAAAAGGTACTTTTTGTGTGTGAGTGTGAAACCTGTTACATTAAATTTTGAATTAAGCCCATAACGGTGTGAAATCTCGGTAATGGACTTGAATGTATATATTTTTACGTAGAAATTACAGAATGTAACAGGTTTTTTGTATAATGGAAGATGGTGATTTAAGCTTGTAATGATCATTGTTGTAATAACACTAGATGCCACAATTCGTTATAATTTTCACTGAGGACTAAATAATGCATTCCAGAAAATAAATATTAATTAGGAATTTAGTGATTGTATGATTTATATCACAGAATCTTTTACAACATGTAATAAGGCAATTTATTTGGAAGTTTAATATTTATTTTAGGTATTCGCTGTTTCTAAAATAAGTAATTTGAATCTTCTAACGAGGTTTTCTACTCCTAGATTACCCGTGAAGTGAAATTTCGAGTTTACGAAAGCCTTAAAATTGCTTTTTTTAAAAGTGTTCGATTTGAAGTTTAGAACGAGTGATTCCACTCCCAGGCTAAGCATGAAGTAAAATTTCGAGTTTAGAAAAGCCCCGAGTAGAAAATTTGTCTCGGGTCCCTGCGCGACCCTCGACAAATTTTCACGGGGCTTTTCTAAACTCGAAACTTTACTTCATGCGCCACGCGTCATAATCACTGAATTATTGTGAAATTAAAAATATCCTTGTTTAATAGCATATTTTTATTCCTGCTTTAGTTTATTTGTAATACTGACTTAGCAGTATATTTTGAATCAGTGTTTTATACGCGTGGCGCATGAAGTAAAATTTCGACGACTCAAATGGCCCGAAATGGTGGAAAATTATTTTTTCTCGGGAAAGTAAATAGTCCTCGTCTTTTTTACTATCATAAAGGGCTTTCGTGATTTTATTCAGATTTTTTTGGGGAGTAAAAATTCTTCACCGAAATTTAAAAATATTAAAATTTATCCGAAAAACCCAAAAATCGCCAATAGACTTCGAATTATACCAAAATGTAGCTAATGAATGAGAGCATAAGCTGTGTAAATTTGGGTAATATCGAGGAAATAGTTTTCGCTCACGACGATCGCAAAGTGAGCGTTCGCCAAATGGCCGAAAATTATCGCCGACTTTGCGAATTTTTTGTGGCAAACACATTGTACTTATATGCACGATCTTAGATAAAAATGTAGCTGTATTCTTCAGAAATCGAATTTTTTCAATGTAAATAATCTATGTTGTTTTTGAACCGAGTAATCGCACTCACAACGGGGTCGCATCCGTCAGCATCGATTGGCGTGCCTCCTTTATTCCGTTCCCATAAGACGCCATGTACATTTTTCGGGGCGACTCAAATGGCCCGAAATGGTGGAAAATGATTTTTTTTCTCGGGAAAATAAATAGCCCACGTCTTTTTTACAATCATAAGGGGCCTTCGTGAATTTTTTTAAAATTATTTTGGGGAGCGAAAATTCTTCACCGAAATTTGAAAATAATCAAAGTATGAATAAATAAGTCAAATTTGCCCGAAAACCCGAAAATCGCCAAATAACTTCGTATTATATTAAAATGTAGCTAATGAATTGAGGTCACATCGAAAGCAAAGTTTCGGCTCACGACGCTCGCAAAGTGGGCGCTCGCAAAGGGATCGAAAATATTTCTCCGACTTTGCGATTTTTTTGTGTCAGACATACCACACCTATACAGATGATCTGAAATGAAAATGTAGCTGTATCCTTCAGGAATCTAATGCTTTTGGTCCTGACATTCTATGTCATCTGCGAACCGAGTAAACGCACTCACAACGGGGTCGCATCAGTCAGCGTCGATCGGCACGCCTCCCTTAAACCGTTCCCATAAGGCGCTATTTTTATTTTTCAAGACGACTCAAGCGGCCAGAAACGATGGAAAATGTTTTCTTTCTCGGGAAAATGAATATTCTACGCCCTTTCTAATATAGTCAAGGGCCTTCATGATTAAAAATTTAAGGGCCTTCGTGATTAAAATATACAGGGATCTTTTTTTTGAATGCACATATGCACTATAAAATGTTAGACTTTCATAGCTTTTTTTAAAAGCGTTTAATTTGAAGTTTAAAACGAGTGTTTCCACTCCCAGATTAAGCATGAAGTAAAATTTCGAGTTTAGAAAAGCCCCGCGTAGAAAAATTGTCGACAAATTTTCACGGGGCTTTACTAAACTCGAAATTTTACTTCATGCGCCACGCGTATAAATCACTGAATTATTGTGAAATTCAAAATATTCTTGTTTAATAGCATATTTTTAATCCTGCTTTAGTTTATTTGTAATACTAATTTGCAATATATTTTGAACTACACTTGAAATCAGTGATTAGTACGCGTGGCGCATGAAGTAAAATTTCGAGTTTAGAAAAGCCCCGCGAAAATTTGTCGACAATTTTTCTACGCGGGGCTTTTCTAAACTCGAAATTTTACTTCATGCTTAGTCTGGGAGTGGAAACACTCGTTTTGAACTTCAAATTAAACGCTTTTAAAAAAGCTATGAAAGTCTAACATTTTATAGTGCATATGTGCATTCAAAAAAAAGATCCCTGTATATTTTAATCACGAAGGCCCTTAAATTTTTAATCATGAAGGCCCTTGACTATATTAGAAAGGGCGTAGAATATTCATTTTCCCGAGAAAGAAAACATTTTCCATCGTTTCTGGCCGCTGTGCGACCCTCGACAAATTTTTTACGCGGCGTTTTCTAAACTCGAAATTTTACTTCATGCTTAGTCTGGGAGTGGAAACACTCGTTTTAAACTTCAAATTGAAGGATTACTAAGTTTATGACCATTTTACAAGGGCTACAGCTCGAAAGACCAATGATGGTTTTCGGAGACCGAAGGACTACAGGGAATCAAAGTTTTTCTACAAGAAATCAACGAAAATCTGAAGGTTTACAGTATGGATAGGATAGGAAATATCCAATTTTGAATAAATAACGAAGCTGGGTTGGTTTTCAGTGCGTTTTTAACTTCACGTTAAATCAGTGTTTTATACGCGTGGCTCATGAAGTAAAATTTCGAGTTTAGAAAAGCCCCGCGAAAATTTGTCTCGGGTCGCTGCGCGACCCTCGACAAATTTTCAACGCGGGGCTTTTCTAAACTCGAAATTTTACTTCATGCTTAGTCTGGGAGTGGAAACACTCATATTAAACTTCAAATTGAACGCTTTTAAAAAAAGCTATGAAAGCCTAACATTTTATAGTGCATTTGTACACTTAAAAAAAAGATCCCTGTATATTTTAATAATGTTTCAATTTGCCAAGATATTAACGAGAACATAGTGAAAGACTTTTAACTAAATGTTTCGGTATGAGTTACGCAAAGATAAAATTATATTAGTCTGGTACAAATATTGAAAATGTTTACTTGGTGAACGAAATTTACATCTAGTGATTAGAACAAACCAGTGGAAGAAAGGATTACGTGTTTCATTTAATATGAAACACATTTCAAATAAGATAAATTCAAATTCAAAACTATTTGAATTGAAGAAAATAAGCTTACGCTTCTTATAGTTTGCACATTTTAAACATAATATATAAAATTACTTATAAATACCGACCATATTTTTTTACTCATTCGATTTCTGTATACCTGTTCATTCCACACACAACACTTTTTCCAAGTAAGTTTATTTTAATTTTATTCCTAAATTTTTTAAAACGTCACAAGCAAAGCTATACTGAAGAGGGATAAATCTCGAAACGCGTCTATAGATGGCCTAAGATATTAGTTTTAATCAAAGTCCTTTCATTATGCCGTCGCCTCGATTATGCCGCCGCCTCGATATAACTACGGATACTGTAGCCCTAATACAGGAACCCTGGATTGTAAAATCCAGGATATGTGGTATGGGGAGATTAACCGGTAATTTATTTCACAGACCGAGCACGAAACCTAGGACTGCCATCTACGCACCTAGGCAAATAGAAGCCCACCTGCTGCCACAACTTTCCGATGGTGATACTACTGTGGTGAGAATTTGTGGAGCGATGGGCAAAAGGAAAGACGCAGTTCTGGCGGCGGTTTACCTACCTGGAGACTTCACCCTTCCGCCCCCTACAAGGGGAATGGAAGGGGTTGTTGAGTATTGCAGGAAGGAGGGACTACCACTGATCATGGGCTGCGACTCAAATGCACACCATATCTCATGGAGGAGCAGAGCTTCTGACAGATGAGGTAAGTCTTTACATGACTATTTAGTTAGTAATAATTTAGAAATACCCAATCGTGGGACTTAACCCACTTTCGTGAATACGCGTGGCCAGTGATTGATATCACACTGGCTACCATTGGTATCTCTAACATTATAGATAAATGGGAAGTCAGTCGGGAAGCGTCCATGTCTGACCACAGATGGATCACTTTTCAACTAGGCCTAAAATTGAGTCCGAGCAAACCTTACCGGAATCCGAGACTTACGGATAAGGATGCATACCGTATGCACCTTGGTGAGGGATTGCAAGATATAAAGAAGCAATGCCCTAAGGACTGTGCCAGCCTAGACCTCCTAGCGGAAGAAGTGCAGGCAACGATTATTAGGGCATATAAACTATCCTGCCCACTTAAGAGGAAGCCTGAGACAGGGACGGCCATCCCATGGTGGTACCCAGACCTCGACTCCTTAAAAGATGAGGCCAGGAAAGCATTCAATAGAGCACAACGCACCAAAGAGGCCTCCGACTGGACCATTTACAAGGTCCGCCTTAGAGAGTACAAAAAGCTCATAAGGCAATGTCAAAGAGCGTCATGGCGTGCCTTCTGCAAAGGAATTGAAAGTACTCAAGAAGTTAGCAGACTTAAGAAGACTCTATCACAGGACCACCATCAATCTGTGGGAGTCCTGAAGAAGGAGGACGGTACCATGACTGACGACCTCCATGAAAGTCTGCAACTATTGCTCAAGACTCACTTCCCTGGATGCACTTTACTATCTACACAATCTAGGGGTGTGGTTGAAATCACTTCGGCAATACCAGAAGACTGGGAACTGGCTCATGAAGTGATAAATGAAGAAAACACCCTTAGAGCAATTGCAAGCTTTTCCGCCTTTAAAGCACCCGGACCCGACGGCATCTTTCCCGCCCTGCTACAGAGGGGACGGGATGAACTAGCTGAGTTTGAAGTGATGCTGTTTCGGTCCAGTTTGGCGCTGGGATATGTCCCCAAGGTCTGGAAACGAGCCAGGGTTGTTTTCATATCAAAGCCCGGTAGAGCAGACTATACTGCTCCCAAGGCATACAGACCAATTACACTTTTCTCGTTTTTCCTTAAAACACAGGAAAGGATTTGTGAATGGCACATAAGAACATCAGCTCTAGTCAGACAGCCGCTGATGGCGATACAACATGCGTACACAAGGGGGAGGTCCACTGATTCAGCCCTGCATAGTGTAGTGAGCAGAATCGAGAGAACATTGGATGTTAAAGAATCCACCCTAGGTATTTTTGTTGACATAGAAGGTGCGTTTGATAAAACGACTATACCGAAGATAGGAAACGCGCTAAGCAAGCGCGGAGTACCATCTAAAATGTGTGAATGTATTGGCAATGCACTGGCCAATCGTATAGTCACAGTGGAACAGGGAAAGGAACGTATAACCTGTAAAATTGACAGAGGCTGTCCTCAGGGAGGTGCTTTATCACCACTATTATGGAACATGGTTCTGGACAGCCTACTAGACGAACTTGTTTGTGACAGCCTATGCTGATGATCTGGCCATATTAGTATGTTGTAAGTTTGAAGACGCCCTATGCGACCAGATGCAAGGAGCTCTAAACATAGTTTCTAGGTGGTGCAATGATCACTCCCTATCGGTAAACCCTGCCAAAACGGAGATGGTCCTGTTCAGGTGTCGAAAAAAGTACCAAAATTATTGAATACGATGTTGCAGTACAGCGACGAGGTGAAATACCTGGGCATCACTCTCGACAGGAAACTGAGCTGGAAAGCGCACATCGACATCAAAACAGACAAAGCTATAAGGGCCTTCTGGCAATGTCGTCGGGCAGTGGGGAAAACCTGGGGTTTGAAACCACGCACGACTCTGTGGTTGTACACAGTTGTCATAAGGCCCATGCTGACTTACGGAGCTTCAGTTTGGTGGCCCAGAACCAAACAGAAGGCCACGAGGAAGCAAATCTCACAAGTGCAGCGGACAGTCTGTCTTAGTGTTACAGGCGCCATGCACACTACTCCGACGATTGCGATGGAAGTCATGCTATACCTTCCACCACTTGATATCCACGTGGAGAAGGAGGCCATGGCGACTATACTTCGCCTTCAGTGCAGTGGGATTTGGAACAGTAACAGCTGTGGGGAAGTTAGAGGACACCTCTGGAGGAATGTCTGTAGAGATATACTTCTTTTAGAGGCTGTTAATGACTGCTGTGTACCAACACTAATACGGAACATACCCTACAACGTTACTATTCAACCCACTAAGCGGATGAGAGAGTCTGCTATAAGGATCTACACAGATGGATCTAAAAGGAGAGAAGGATCGGGCCTTAGAGTTTTCTCTAAAACCCTAAAAATCCAAGCAAAGGTTCCGATGGGAATTCATGGAACCATCACGCAACTGGAGCTGATGGGAATAACACTTGCGGCTGAGTACATCATAAACCGCAAGGTGACAAATGTAGCCATACTAATCTTAACGTATAGCAGGCAAGCGATTCTGTCTCTGCAGAAAGCCTATGCTTCGTCAGAGACCGAAATAGAGTGCCACGGGAAACTCAGACAGGCAGCAATGCACAATAACATTGAAGTCTGCTGGGTGAAAGGGCATGATACAGACACAGGTAACGGGAGAGCTGACGCGCTGGCAAGAGCTGCGGCTGGGATGAATCTACTCTCACCGGAGCCGCTAGTGCGGTTAGCTCCTCTCTCCCTGTGTAACATATTACAAACCAATGCCCTGGAGAAATTCAGGATGCGTTGGGATGATATCGAGGGCTGCAAGCTCTCTAAGGAAACACTTGTGTATCCCAATGAGAGATTAGCGAAACGGTACCTGCAGCTGGCTAGAGGGAATCTCAGGCGCTTAACTGCCATCCTTACTGGTCAAGATGGGGATAGTTGACTCCCCATCTTGTAGAGGTTGCAGCATGGAAGATGACACTGCATGGCATTTTCTTTGTGAATGCCCGGCACTATCGTCAATCAGTGAGTCCATATTGGGTGATAGATGGCCTACAATGGCCTACATAAGAGATCTATCCACCTCAGCTATGCTAGAATACCTAAACAAGATGGGCTGGCTAAACTGAGGATGGGTGATCTACGGGAGGGGGCACAATGGACCTAATGAGGCCTAAGTGCAGTGCAGAACTCCACACTCCCTTTTGCACCAGAACCAACCAGAACCAGTCCTTTCATTTCTAATTCTTTGTTATTTCTCATTTCATTTTTAATTTGTATTTGTTAGTTGGTTTAAAGAGAATTTGACCTCAACGTTACATATACTTTAATAGAGCGTAGTAACAAATCAAATTAAATAAGATTTTAAATATTTTATCGTATAATTCAATATCCGCAGGTGTATTGGCACGGGAAGTAGTTGTTTCAATGGATATTTATCGTCTTAAGTTTTCTTATTAATTAAGACATTGTTTGCATTTTCACGAATAACATTTTCGTAATTTTCTTTATGAAACAAATTTGTTTATTTTTTTGTCGCAATTTTAAATCCACACACATCAAATCAAAATCGAATCAAGCCAGTAATGATTAACTGATTAGCGAAGTCTGAGTAACGATGGATTCCAACTGATTACATCGAGATTTGATGAGTAAGGCAAAGCAAGTAGCGAACGGTTGCTTGTTCGAAGATTGGGATACCGTTCTCGTCGGTTTTTGCGTTTGTCGGTGGCAATTAATTGAAGAAAAGAAAAAAAATCGTTCCATCCTTACAATCAGTACATAACATGTGTACGACGAACATGCGAATGTACGGTTGCCGGTTTACATATTAACCGATAAACGGGAACGTTTTATTATTTCCATTTTACAATTGGCCGGAATGCGGCAATGATTTGCGTGATTTGTTTGCTAACTGTTTTCAGTAATTGTTTTTTGAGTTGTAACGAGGATGCACGTTTCTTTGTGTCAATGGTGGTTTCGTCAGATTTATTGCCCTAATAAAATATAATATTACATACACATATCGGAGTTTTTTTTCTCATTAATCACTTGGTAAAACATTTTTAAAAATATATTGGATTGTAAATTAAATTCACTTGGTTTTGTTTCACTTATATGTCACTCATATAAGTGAAACAAAACCAAGTGCACCTAATTTTAGACTATAGTTTCGACTATCTAGTAATCATTACCAAACTAAAAGTAAATAAAAATACATGTTACAAACTATTTATACGGCTTCGAAAACCGAGTGAATTTAATTTACAATCCAATATATTACATACCACACGCAATTATTTTAAATTCAATTAGCATTGAAAAGGTTTACTCCTAAACAAGATGAACGTTCAACAATTATCAATCTCATCGATCAATTTTGTATTCTTAAAGAATAATGTGTTGGCGCTTTCAGTGCATTATCATTTTGTGTTAAAGTTGTCAATATCGATAATTCTATTAACAATAAGAAATAGTATACATACCGAGTGTTAATTACTAAACCTAGTCACAGCAAAATAAGGGTTATTTAGAATTAATTTAATTGAATGCAACTTGAAAATGTTTATTTCAATTAAAAAACTGTCTAAGATTCATTCATTATTAATTAGGTCAACGTAGATTTTTTCACGGTTGAAAAGCATCATAAGCATAAGCATCATTGATCACTTGATGAAACATGATTAAATATTTTTTTTAAATTAAATTTAAAATAAAATCACTTGATATGTTTCACTATTCCTTGAAAATGGCTGATAGCCGAAACTAGTCGGAATAAAGACGTAAAATTAGTGAAGCATACCAAGTGATTTTATTTTAAATTTAATTTTTTTAAAATATAAGCATAGTAGTTCTGGCTCGGTAAATGAGATAACCGAGTACAAGGACTAAGAGACAGAGTTTTGAAAAACAGTTTTTTTTTTTCTAGATTGAGATGACCCTCATTTTTTTGCTTTATTAGTGTTTATCACACACAAATGTATAATATAACTGCAAATACTTAGGCATTACCCTCAAACCCAAACTAACCTTCATATGCCACACTCGAAACCTAAAAACAAAGTTAAAATACAGAACGCGCCATTTTAGATCGTTGACATTCCGAAAAGAAGGAATAACACAGTAAAGACTGCAGTTCATATATAGGGTCGCTAAAAAGTATGGATACAGCTTAATATTTTCAGAACGGTTTAGCAGAGCTCGTTGAAATTTGGGATACAGTTAGAAGTGTTTAAATTCTATCATCTCAGATTTTTTTCAATTTTCTACCATATTTTATTTTCAAAATACAAGGCTAACTTGATTTTTCTTAATGGCACGGCTGGTCAAACTTGTTATTTTTAAAAAGAGCATTTTTTCTGAATTCAGTAATGTAACACATGCCCATCTTTATTTTTATTAAAAGGCAAAAAAAAATTAAAACATGTATTTCGTGTTTAAGCTTTTTTCTTTTATTAAAATGTGTTCTGTTTCAGTTAAATGTCTTACTTTTTGATTTATTATTAAATTTTATTTATTTTTTGGTCAAAGTTCAGGCGGCAAAGAACTAACGATAGATAAAGACATTTATAAAGCTAACAAAATCTTACATTTTTTTAAATTTTGTTAGTTCGATATTTTTTTTTTCAGTTTAGATTAAAATAAGATAAGCTTGTGTTACATCACTGAACTCAGTAAAAAAATCTCTTTTGAAAAATAAGAAATTTGAACACCCATGCCATTAAAAAAAATCAAGTTAGCCTTGTATTTACAAAATAAATGATGACAGAAAATTGAAAAAAAATCTGAGATGATAGAATACACTTCTAACTGTACCTACCCCAAATTTCAATGAGCTCTACTAAACCGTTCTGAAAATATTTAGCTGTATCTATACTTTTTAGTGACCCTGGATATAGAACCATATGTCGCCCCCTGCTAGAGTATGCCCCCATCCTATTTTAAAATCCTCGACCCAACGTTTTAAAAAATATAGAGGTAGCCGAACGATCAGTCCTAAGAGTGCTTACGAAAATCAGACACTCTAATAACCTCCTACATAACCCCTCCAATACTTTGCTGTATGGAATATGCGAGATTCCCCCTATTAATCAACGCCTGGAATACTCTCCCTAAAGTTCGCCACAAATCTTAATATCACAAGTAAAGTATTTAGTGGCATTGAATCTATTAAAGCTAATAGTAACCCAGGGCCCGATGGTGTCCCCTCTATCTTTATAAAAAATTGTATTTATTTATTAACTACACCTATTTGCCTAATTTTTAATTATTCTTTAAATAAAAGAATCTTTCCCAACATATGGAAAATAAGTTTGTAACACCTATTTTCAAATCAGGCAGTAGAGACAATATTTGTAATTATAGAGGTATCACAATACAATCTTGTATACCCAAGCTTTTTGATAAACTTATATCATTAAAACTGGAATGGATGACTAAACATGTTTTAATTGACGAACAACATGGTTTTCGTGGAGGCCGGTCTACCACTTCCAATTTATTGTGTTTTCAAGATTATATTACCAACTCTATGGAAAATAGGTGTTCAGTTGACACGGTGTATTTGGACTTCTCTAAAGCTTTTGATAAGGTATCACATAATATCTTATTATCAAAATTAGGTGCATTAAGAGTTAACCAATCAGTCATCTCATGGTTTCGGAGCTTTTTACAGGGCCGTTCACAATGTGTCAAAATAAAAAACCATCTCTCTGACATCTTCTGCGTTCCCTCTGGGGTACCCCAGGGATCGCACTGTGTTCCTTTATTATTTCTTATTTTTATTAATGACATCTCTTTATCAATTAAATACTCAATTTTTTTATTATTTGGTGATGATCTAGAGTTATTTAGAGAAATACGTGATATTGGTGATTGCCTTTTACTTCAAAATGATCTTTCCTCCTTAGCTAACTGGTGCATTTTAAACGGTCTCAGTTTCAATATTGACAAGTGTAAATCTCTAACTCTTTCACGTAAGATAGTAAGATGCGATTTTAATTACCATATTGATGGCAAAATGGTTTCAAAAGTTAATATAATGAAGGACCTAGGGGTTTGGTTTGCCGCTAAACTCAATTTCGAACATCATATTAATTTTATATGTAATCGCGCGACTAAAATGCTATTGTATATTAAACGTTTGTCTAGGGATCTGTCGGTATTGTCATTTAAAATTGTATATTTTGCATACGTTCGTTCGCATCTAGAATACGCTTCATGTGTATGGAGTCCGTATCAAAAGATTCATATCAAACGTATTGAAGATGTTCAAAGCAAATTTATTAAATATCTAGCATTTAATTCGAGACATAATAATGTAAATAATGTAAATGTTAGCGTTGATTTAAATATTGATCAACTATGTTGCAGGCGGTACTTTGCTGATATGTCATTACTTTACAAACTATTTAATGGGGACATCCAATGCCCGGCTCTTCTTTCTCGCATGTGTTTTTCTGTAAACTTTGACAATCGCCTATGTCGGAAGCCGCCGCTGTTTCGCATACCGTTCCATAACACAAATTATGGTTTCCACACTCCGACTACACGTCTTATGCGTACAGCTAATTCTTTATTAATTTATCCTGACTTTGATATTTTTTCTAATACATTTCCCCAGTATATGAGAATTGTTAAAATATTACTCTTTAATGTTTTTGTTTCTATCTTTTGTGTGTTAAATTGTTATTTTGTAAAATATTTATATATTCTGTAAAATGGTACATCCGTGAATAAAGGTTTATTTATTTATTTAAGTATCCTCAATCATATGTGTATTCCTTGCAACCCCAATACCCATCCTAAATTCAAATATCCCACATCTACCATTTATCAATTCATGTCATTACATCAACCAGATCCCGACAATACCGTTAGCAATCACGACTTTTAAAAACAGACATAGACTGGACAAAGACAGGCTAAAAGACCGCTGGTCGATAGCCAGTTTCCGAGTTGGAAAAAATAAAATCAAAATGAATTATATTATATGTATTATATCTCTTTTGTAGTCAACTCAGAAATAAAGATTTCAGTGTGTGTATTATATAGGTCAATATAGTTATACTACTACAATGAAATAACTTAAAACTAAAAATATTGCATAAATAAAGGACTTACTTGTTTACTAAAGTGTGATTCAATATTTTTATTAATACAATATGATTTCATGACTTGTATTAAATTGTGTTACCTGTATAAATAAATTATGCTTATCTTTTGTTGATTTCACGCCTTTTAGTAAATATGACTCGGCATTCGAATGGCCTACATGCACACAAAATCTAATAAGCGAAATATAAACCTCGTTATCTTGTAATAGACGTTCAATCGGTGAGCAGAGATCAAAGTTCATCTCTGTACAATTAAACTTAATTTAAATAATAAAAACCGCATTGTAAGATTTTATTATTATAGTGTAAAATGTAGGTTGTTGTCAAGACTCTTTAGTAGAATCACTCGATAATGTGAAAGCATGTTTACAATATGAATTATGTACATGTAATGTAGGAACGTACAAAGGGTTACCCGGCGCATCCACCATAAATTAACGGTAAAAGGTAAGTATGTTGTACTTTTACCTTTTTATTTGTAATTTAGTTTAATCTTCGCTAACACAGTGCGACAAATTCAAACTTTTTTCTGAATTGAAATCTGAAAACAAATATGAAAAATTAGTTTAAAAAAAAACATCTAACTGATTTTTCGTGATATAAGGTCGTTTAAGGATTTTATCGAGGTCTGAAGTTTCGACGTTTCTCATTACAAAGGACACTAAAAATGGCCTTTATAAAGATCAGATTTGCAATAAGACACGTAATTTTAGATAAATGATGTTAAATCATTTTAATTCGATTGGTTTTTCAATTTTGGATGAGATAAGTAAAAAAAATGCATGAAACACATTTTCATTTTTTAAATGAGATTCACTATGTCCCAAATATCTTTCAATTTGTCAAATATATGGCGAAAGATTTCCTCATTTACGTAATTAATTTCCCTATATACTTTTCCCTTTAATATTTTAGCTGAACATTTTTGCAGTAACAATAACTTTCTTCTGAAAATATTTTATTTGTATATATATACATACAGGGATTTTTTCTTTTAAATATACGTATTTCAAATGTAGCCTTTTTTCTGTAAATATTTAGATATTCCTTGTTTTTCTTTAGGTTTAATTTGAAGCTTTAAACGAGCGTTTTCCACTCCCAGACTAAGCATGAAGTAAAATTTCGAGTTTAGAAAAGCCCCGCGTAGAAAATTTGTCGAGGGTCGCGCAGCGACCCGAGACAAATTTTCACGGGGCTTTTCTAAACTCGAACTTTTACTTCATGCGCCACGCGTATAAAACACTGATTTCAAGTGCAGTTCAAATATAGATAAATATCACCTTATTTAAGCGTTTTATACGCGTGGCGCATGATGTAAAATTTCGAGTTTATAAAAGCCCAGAAAATTTGTCTCGGGTCGTTGCGCGAACCGAGACAAATTTTCACGGGGCTTTTCTAAACTCGAAATTTTACTTCGTGCTTAGTCTGGGAGTGGAAAACACTCGTTTGAAGCTTCAAATTGTACTTTAAAAAAAAAGCAGGGAGTATTTAAAGATTTATAGAAAATAGGCTGCATTTAAAATACGTATACTTAAAAGGAAAAATCCCAGTATGTATAAATTCAGCCTATTTTCTGTAAATCTTTAGATATTCCTTGTTCTTTTTTCTTAAGTTTAATTTGAAGCTTTAAACAAGTGTTTTCCACTCCCAGACTAAGCACGAAGTAAAATTTCGAGTTTAGAAAAGCCCCGTGAAAATTTGTCTCGGTTCGCGCAACGACCCGAGACAAATTTTCTGGGCTTTTCTAAACTCGAAATTTTACTTCATGCGCCACGCGTATAAAACGCTTAAATAAGGTGATATTTATCTATATTTGAACTGCACTTGAAATCAGTGTTTTATACGCGTGGCGCATGAAGTAAAAGTCGAGTGTTTTCCACTCCCAGACTAAGCATGAAGTAAAATTTCGAGTTTAGAAAAGCCCCGTGAAAATTTTCTGGGCTTTTCTAAACTCGAAATTTTACTTCATGCGCCACGCGTATAAAACACTGATTTCAAGTGAGGTTGTAATATACATAAATTTCACAGTATTTTAGCGTTTTATACGCGTGGCACATGAAGTAAAATTTCGAATAAACTCGAAATTTTACTTCATGCGCCACGCGTGTAAAACACTGATTTTAAGTGAGGTTCAAATATACATAAATTTTGCAGTATTTTAGCGTTTTATACGCATGGCGCATGAAGTAAAATTTCGAGTTTAGAAAAGCCCAGAAAATTTGTCTCGGGTCGCTGCGCGACCCTCGACAAATTTTCACGGGGCTTTTCTAAACTCGAAATGTTACTTCATGCTTA
Organism: Philonthus cognatus; assembly: GCA_932526585.2. Classification (NCBI taxonomy): domain Eukaryota; kingdom Metazoa; phylum Arthropoda; class Insecta; order Coleoptera; family Staphylinidae; genus Philonthus; species Philonthus cognatus. The sequence continues at coordinate 178,835,162 of OW052241.1, forward strand.
GTCTGAGAGTGGAAAACATTCGTTTAAAGCTTCAAATTGAACTTAAAAAAAACAAGGAATATCTAAAGATTTACAGAAAGTGGGCTTAAGTTTAGATAAGCTTAGAAAATGTTCACGTTTTAAAAGTGTGAAGAAAGGTTGTTATTCGTCAAATTAATTTGATCTTCTCGTAACTCAATCAATCAACTTATGTGCCCCAAAACCGAAACTAGTGTTTTTCTTCACCAAATCTTAGCATAACTGCCCATTACAGAGAAAAAAATCTGTTAAAAATACGAAATTAATAGGAAGTCGACCGCTCTCTAAACGTATAAAACTAAGCATAATGCCGTCTTAATTACATCCTTGTTTAGGGATGAAATATATTGAAATAATAGGTATACTTCAAGGAAAGTACAATCTTTAAGCCCGTCTCAATAAAATATTTTATACTTTTACCGTTATTTCATAAAATAATATCAAACATTGGTAAACTAGCGAAATCGCGTTCCTAATTTTATTTTTGTCTGCAGTATCTATAAAAAATATTGAAAAACTAAATCAGTCACATTGTAGGTAATTCCTTTGCAAAGATATGTGATTTTTTTCATTTATTTATTTGGTTAAATATAGTCATTAGGATGTCGCGCGTAAAACAGTTTTTCAAATTTTCTGAAACTTCAATATCGCGCGACATCCCAGTGAATTTATTGTACGATAGAAATAATTGGAAACAATTAAAATTCTTCGAAAAGAATTCTTCTATGTGACTGATTTAGTTTCCCAATATTTTTTATAAATGTTGCAAAAAAAATTATATTGAAGATGCGATTACGCTAGTTTAACAATGTTTAATATTTTTTTATAAAAAAACGGTCAAAGTGGGAAATATTTTATTAAGACAGGCATTAAGATTCCACTTTCCTTAAAGTATGCTAATTTTTTCAAAATATTTCATCCCTAAACAAGGATGTAATTAAGACGGCAGTATGGTCAGTTTTATACGTTTAGAGAGTTTAGTTTCCCAATATTTTTTATAAATGTTGCAGAAAAAAATTATATTGAAGATGCGATTACGTTAGTTTAACAATGTTTGATATTTTTCTAAAAAAGAACAGTCAAAGTGGAAAATATTTTACTAAGACAGGCATTAAGATTCCACTTTCCTTAAAGTATGCTTATTTTTTCAAAATATTTCATCCCTAAACAAGGATGTAATTAAGACGGCAGTATGCTTAGTTTTATACTTTTAGAGAGCGGTCGACTTCCTCTTAATAAAATCAGCAGAAAGCAAGCAATATTGCGAAGACGCGAAGTAATCTAATCGCTTCAGACGCGGTTCTCTCACCGTACCAGAAAAACCATCAGTAACATGTCATTACTGATGGCCTGCCGCATCATGGTGTATTCGTGCATGACCCACGACATACCATAAATTATGAAATTTTACAAAGTACGCTCGATCTCGCCTATTTTAATTAATTACAAACACTTGCCATTTTTCTTTGTCTAATTAGGCGCGCACTATCTAATTGGATGCAGAATTTTATGCTTCAAAGTTGTTAAAGTAAATTGCACATTGATTCTGTGGGCTAATTATAAAGAAGAAAAAAACGCTGTGAGACTTTATGATCGCTTCTTCTCACATTACATTAAGGAAACTGATTTCCTTGGTTAATTCTATCCGGATGTTATGAAAAGTGATATGTAGTAAAAAAACAAAAAACAATTTCTATGATATTTATAAAAATCTGGTGTTTCGTTTATATATTGGAATAGTAATCCATTGATATTTTTACTTCAAACTGTAATCATGTATGTGTCCCAGTTTTAACTTGTTTTTTATATTTATAGTTTTTTAATGTGTAATTTTATATTTTTAGTTGTACTATATTATGTATTTTTTAAATAGACTCCGTTGACTCAATACATAATGGTTATTTTCTGTCAGAAATGTACATTATCTAAAACAAATAAAAGTGTAAAGAAAGATTTTGAGTGCTTTATTCGTCAATTTAATAATTTTATATAAATATCTATAAATCTCGCAATGCATTTATTTGTGCATATTTCTTCTTTTCTTGTTGTTTTTATTAAGTTAATTCTATATGCATATATCTAGTATGGTAAACAGCCGTGAAAAATCGCCGTCTAGTACCGAGTCGGGAATCCGTTGTTTCCTCAACAAGGAAAATCGCCCGCAATAAATTCGCATTTTCACGCTGTTCCGTTTTTTAACGGTTTCATTTCGCTCAGCTGCGTGCAGAAAAATATCCCAGGAATCTTGTGGACATCCAATGCCACTTCCACGTGAACATGTCTTCTTCACATTTACATGACTGTAAATTGTTAAATGAAGTTGTTTGAGAGACAGGAAGTCGCTATTTCTTTGGAATTCACTCGGGTTTACTATAGGATTACCAGATCTTGAATAAAACGTTTAAAACGCAAAGAATTAATATAAAAGCATACATATGTATGAATATTAATTTAAATAAAAATCACTTGGTTTAATACGCTTTGATTAAAACACTTGGTTTGTTTCACTGATTTTTTATTTTTACTCCAACTAGTTTCGACCTCAGGTCATTCTCAAGGAGATATGTACAAAATTTTACAAATGTATCGATATTTATACAAATTTTACAGCTAATTTCAGGTAATAAGGGCCGTCGCGATGGGGGAAAGCCAAATGTCTTCGATGTTATTAAGCGTGGTTTTTCCATTTTTTATTGCTCTGTTTATTTCTAATCCCTCACGGAGATTCAAGTCACGTCCCTTATTACCTGAATACAAAATATTTAAATTACTATTATTGAAAAAATGGTTATTTTCTATACAATGTTGTGAAAGTCCGGTGGAAAATTTATTATTTAATATTAATTTTTTGTGTTCACTTAACCTAATTTTAAAAGTTCTTCCTGTTTGTCCTATATATACACAGTCACAATCTCCGCACTTGATTTCGTATACGCCACTTTTTTCAAATTTGTCTATGTCGGATTTATTATGCACTAAAAGTTTGTGTAGATTAATTGGATTCGTCATTATAACATTAAATTCATACCCTTTTAAACAATTTTTTATATTTTCTGATAGGTTGTTAACAAATTCCAGTTTGCACCACTTATTTTTTTCCGTTTTGTGTTGCGCATAAAAATATTTTTCAAATTGTTTTAATTTTTTCTTTTTGACAAATCTATCTATTAATTGAGTACTGTAACCGTTATTAAATGCAATTGTTTTTATAGTTTTTAGTTCTAGTTTAAAATTATGTTGATTAAGGGGGATATGTATAAGTCTATGGATTAAGGAGTGGAAAGTGCTGTATTTAATTTTATGGTGTGTGTTAGAAGAATTAGGTATTAATAAATTAATTAGGCTATAAATTTTAAAATCTAATTTATTGTCAATTCTGGATATGGTTAAGTCGAGGAAATTTAAACTATTGTTAACCTCCATTTCTGCAGTGAACTGAATATTATTATTAATGGAGTTGAGAAGATGTGTGAAAAGTTCAAGTTGACGAGTTGTTCCTTTTTAAATACAAAAGATATCATCGACATATCTAGCCCAATAAAATATGTTGGAAGTCGTTTTTTGTTTAAATAAAAAAAAATAAATAAAAATCAGTGAATCAAACCAAGTGTTTTAATCAAAGCGTATTAATTAAATATGTTTCACCACGGGTTAAGTGAGAAATTAATTCATCATATCACTTGGTTTGTTTCTCTGTACAGCGAGTTTTTTCTTTTAAGTAATAAATAAATAAACGTTTATTTACGGCAGTGCTATTATTACAAAATAATACAATAAAAGAAATCCAAAAAGCTTTAAAAAAATATAAGAAACAGAAAATAATTTAAAATATGCATGCATGATTGATAACTAAAAATAAAAATTAATTTAAATAATTTAAATCGACTGAATATAAAATATAAATATTATTATAATACGCTTACGAAAACGATTCAATCTAGCCTTAAATTGTTGAAATGACAATCCAAAGAGATCAAACCAATGGTATTGGTTGTAGTCATTGCCGGTCTTCATTAGTCTGGTAATCGTGTTCATCGATGCCGAAACTGTGCGATGAGAGTCCAAATAAAATAATGTATTGGTCCGGGTGCTCCTTGTAGGCACATGCAAAGTTAAGGCATCTAACAGGCCGGGGGAATTAATGTGCCCATTGATTATCCGATATAAAAGGCAAATGTCGGCATTTACTCTACGATTTTGGAGAGTTGACAAATTGAGGTCTTCCATTACTTGTTTGTAATCACCGCGAGCATGGCGATGTCCGGAATATATCGCAAAAATTTCCTCTGTACTACTTCCAAACGTTCCATGTTGTAATTAGTAAATGGTGTCCAGACGGGCGACGCATATTCAAGATGAGATCTAACTAGGGAGCAGTATAAAGTTTTAAGACATTCCGTGTCCAGATTTTTAGTTATATGCCACACGAATCCCCACATTTTTAAAGCTTTCGAAATAACATTGAAGATGTGGATGTTAAAAGAGAAACTCGAATTGAATGTTACTCCAAGATCTTTAATTGTGTCAACTCTTTCAAGGTTTATTGAATTGATGTTGTATGTATGAAATATTTGCCTTTTGTTATTACAGGTGGACATAGCGAAGCACTTGGATACATTTAAATATAAACGATTATCATCGCACCATTTGTAGAGCTGGTCTAGATCGGATTGCATGCCAAGGCAGTCATTTTCAGAGCGAATAATTTTGAATAACTTTAAGTCATCCGCAAACATTAGAAATTGGCAGTTTTTGAAGATATCTTGTAGATTATTGATAAATAATAAAAATAAAATTGGCCCTAAATGCAACCCTTGAGGCACACCTGATGTTATGTGTATGGGATTTGAAATAAAAATTTTAATTTTTACAAACTGGACACGATATTTCAAAAAGGAAGCTAGCCAAGCTAAAGTATTGTCACAGAAACCCATAGAATGCAACTTGCTCAGAAGAATGCTGGTATTAATTCTGTCAAAGGCCTTAATGAAGTCAGTGTAAATTGTATCAACTTGATAACGTTCTTCTGAGGCCCTTGAAACAAACTGCTTGTACTCTAGTAAATTAGTAACAGTGGAACCGCCATTAACGAAACCATGTTGCTTGGTGGATAGTAATTGTCTGGAGAACCAAGCCAATTGATCGGCAAACCAATTTATCCAACAACTTTGGGATAGCCGACTGAATACATACTCCTCTGTAAATCTCAACAAGATCTCTAGGGCCTTTCTTATACAGTGGAATAATGTAACTTGTTTTCCATTTGGTCGGTACCATACCATCAGCTAGAGATCTTATAAACAGGTCATGAATTGGCCGACATAGCGAGAATATACAATTTTGTAAAAAGTAGTTAGGTACTAAGTCGGGGCCACTAGAAAATGTCGGTTTCAGGCTACTAATTGCGTTAAAGACCTCTTGAACACTAATTGAGAGATTGCAGTTTTGTAACTGATGCGATGGACAATCAAGAGGTGTAGTATTTATATTACTAGATGGATTGTAAACTGAAGAAAAATATTGGGAAAATAGATTGACAATACTTAAGCCATTATCCGCAGCAGCATCTTTGTATCTCATTTCGCTTGGGCAACCACTACCATTGTTTAGATCTTTAGCGTATTTCCAAAAGAATTTTGGATTTGATTTCAAAGATGAGCCGACTCTCGATAAGTAGTCTTTGTAACATTTTTTCGAAGTCGTTTTGCACATCTCTCTTAAACTGGAAAAAGTGATATAATCGTTATAAAGACCGTGTTGCTTGAATCTCAAATGAGCTTGTTTCTTTTTTTTTTATTAGGGCTATTAATTCTTTTGACATCCACCTTGGGTAGTTCCTATCTTCTTGACAAACATACTTGAAGGGAACAAAATTTTCGATTGCAAAGTGAAGAATATCATAAAATGAATCTATAATACTGTCCATGTTGTTATTTGATGATATAAAACTCCAATCGATTGAATTAGAAAAGTTATTAATTGAAATGTAGTCTGCCCGGTTATAAAAATAAGTTTTCTCAAAAGTACGTATTTGGTTTATAGAATTGAATGAAAAGGATGATATGTAAGCCGAGTGGTGAACACTGATTGGGAGTAGCGACTCGTGTGGGGAATTAATTGAAATGTCAGACAGCGAAGTAAAGCATAGATCTAGAAGAACGCCGCGTGTATTTACGATATTGTTAATTTGCTTAGCCTTTAAAAAATGGTAGCAGTTAGCTAATTCTAGTGCTTTAGCGTTCATATATGACATTTGGTCTGACATAGTATTCCAATTTACACCGGGTAGGTTAAAATCGCCGAAAACTAATAAATTATTGCAAGCGTAACGTTCAACGTTCTAAGGTATTACAATGATCTTGATATTTATCTATGGAAGAATTTGGGGTAATATATACTCCACCTAAAATATTTGACAAATTATTCACTTTTAATAATACAAATAATTATTCTACTGAATTATTACACGAGATAAATGAAGATTTGAATAATTTTTTTACAGCGATTAGTATTCCTCCGCCCCTTATAGCACCGTCAACTGTTCTATCACATTTATAAATAATATAATTGGGTAGTTGTAATTGAGAATTAGATATATTTTCGTAAAGCCAGGTTTCGACAACAATAATAATATCGTAATCATTTAAACATACCGCGAGAGAAAAGTCGACTATTTTAGTTCTAAGGCCGCCACAATTCTGGTAGTAGATATTTTGTTTTTTAAACGCTTAGTGTTCGATTGTCCACGAGTGTCATTTACAATGCGAGGTGTCCCATATTTATAAGTGATTCGTATGTTCGAATCACCATTAGACTTTCTTGTATTTAGTTCATCTATCAGAAACTTGTAGTATTCGATTTGTTTTAAAGTTCTGTCGGCTTTTTATAGGCTTTATGTTTAATTTTCGAGATTCTAATATGTTATTTATAACAGCATTATCGTGGTTAATTCGATCATCGCTCGATTCTGATTCGTTGAGATTAAAAAGTTCATTAAGTTCACCGATAAATCGTTTATTTTTAAAATCTCTTTCCACAGGCATATTTCCTATAACATGGAAAAACAGCTTCATAAAACCAATATTCAAATCCGGCCAGCGGAATTTGATTGAAAACTATAGAGGTGTGTGTGTCCAGTCCGTTATTCCAAAATTATTAGATGCAATTGTTGCAAAGCAACTATCATGGATGTCCCATCAAATAATATCGCCACACCAACACGGGTTTGTAAAAGGACGTTCCACGGTAACAAATTTACTTTTATATAAACAATTTCTGTCGGATGCTTTGGAGAAAGGTTATCAGGTAGATGCTTTATATACAGATTTTTCCAAAGCATTCGACACAGTGAATCAAGTGTTGCTTTTGAATAAGATAAAACTTCTAGGTTTCAATACCATTACAATCTCTTGGATCGAGTCATTCATAACAAATCGACGACTTAGTGTGAAAATAGATAACTATCAGGCTGAGTACTTTTTTGCTACATCGGGTGTCCCTCAGGGCTCTCATTGTGGCCCAATACTATTCTTGTTGTTTATCAACGATATACAACATAATATTAAACATTCAAAGTTTTCGCTTTTTGCGGACGACCTCAAAATTTTTAAAATTATTACGTCACCGAATGATTGCATGGACTTACAAGATGATTTGTGCAGTGTTGATGAATGGTGTCATAATAATTTATTGCTCTTGAACGTCAAAAAGTGTAACTCCATATCTTTTTCCAGAGGTAGATCTACTATTGATTATACATATAGACTTAATGTCAACAATTTAAATAAACAATGTGTGGTAAAAGATCTGGGGGTACTCTTTGACACTCAATTAAATTTTAAGAATCACATTTCTGCAATATGTATTAAAGCAAATAAAATGTGGGGTTTTGTCTATCATGCTTGCAAAGATTTTGATAGTCACTGTTTAAAGTTATTATTTTGTTCTCTTGTACGCTGTAAACTGGAGTACGCATCACCAATTTGGACACCGAAATCACAGACGGACATTTACAAGATCGAACGGATCCAAAATAGATTCCTCCGTACCATAGAATGGAAGATGGGCAGACAACATATACAGGGCTCGTACACAGAAATAAAAGCGGATCTTCATATTCACTCCCTGGAGGACAGAAGAACCTTCTCTGATTTATGCACATTATTCAGACTAGTCAATAATTTCAGTGACTGCCCGGAACTACGCCCTCAGCTCAATTTTTATATTTCATCATCCACCCGCAGCCTCCGACACACACCGCTTTTCCGGATCCGCACTCATAATTCGGATTTCGCCTCTCACAACAGCATTACACGACTAATGAGTACAGCCAACGATTATAACAAGTTCTATTGGTTCCGACTATTTTCTGGCTCTATACATTCATTCATACGAAATTTATGTATACACACAAATTATTCTTAGTTCTATTAGTTACTTTATGGGTATTATTATTATTATTAATGTTTATTTAGTTGCACACTTTATGGTGATATTTTTCTTTTTTATAAATCTATTGTGTATAAAAGGGGGTTCCCGTCAATAAATATTATTATTATTATTATTATAAAAATGATTACATTAGCAGCTCTATTATGCCTATCCTCTAGTTCTGATAATATGTCTTCATACGTTTCTTTTGACGACGATTTTAATTGCGAGAGATCGGCTTCAAACGATGCATGTTTATGATCTATTTGCGATAGCCTAGCTTCTATATTATCAAAACGTAATGCAATAAGATCTTTAATTTTAACTTTAAACGCATTAAATTGGTCTATAATAAGCTTATATAGAGGCTCAAATGTAGCTGACAAATTGCCGGGTAGGGGATTTGATTTAGTTATGCAATTAGGACAAATCCATGTTTTTTTGGAAATAAGAATTATATTAATTTCAGATTCACTGATGCTACTACATTTATTGTGTATATACTTGGCACATTCACCCCCGCATTTTAAGTACGGTATACGTATTTTAAATTCAGCCTATTTTCTGTAAATTTTCAGATATTCCTTGTTTTGTTTCTCATACTTGGAAGAATTTGCAGGCAAGCCGATGATATATATGTATGATTATTAATTTAAATATAAATCAACTGATTTGGTTCACAATATATACCGGAAGTATTTCTTTTAAGTATACGTATTCTAAATACAGCCTATTTTTTACTAACTCTTTAAATATTCCTTTTTTTAAAGTTTAATTTGTAGCTTACACGAGGGTTTTCCACTCCCAGACTAAGCATGAAGTAAAATTTCGAGTTTAGAAAAGCCCTGTGAAAATTTGTCGAGGGTCGCGCAGCGACCCGAGACAAATTTTCTGGGCTTTTCTAAACTCGAAATTTTACTTCATGCGCCACGCGTATTAAACACAGATTTCAAGTAAAGTTCGAATATACATAAATTTCGCAATATTTGTGTTTTATACGCGTGGCGCATGAAGTAAAATTTCGAGTTTAGAAAAGCCCAGAAAATTTGTCTCAGGTCGCTGCGCGACCCTCGACAAATTTTCACGTGGGCTTTTCTAAACTCGAAATTTTACTTCATGCTTAGTCTGGGAGTGGAAAACACTGGTTTTAAGCTTCAAATTGAACTTAAAAAAAAACACAGAATATCTAAAGATTTACAGTAAAATGCGTATACTTAAAAAAAATCCCTGTATGTATAAATTTAAATACCTTTAGCCTATTTTCTGTAAATCTTTAGATATTCCTTGTTTTCTTTTTTAGGTTAAATTTGAAGGTTTAAACGAGTGTTTTCCACTCCCAGACTAAGCATGAAGTAAAATTTCGAGTTTAGAAAAGCCCCGTGAACATTTGTCGAGGGTCGCGCAGCGACCCGAGACAAATTTTCGGGGTTTTTCTAAACTCGAAATTTTACTTCATGCGCCACGCGTATTAAACACAGATTTCAAGTGAAGTTCGAATATACATAAATTTCACAATATTTTATTGTTTTATACGCGTGGCGCATGAAGTAAAATTTCGAGTTTAGAAAAGCCCAGAAAATTTGTCTCGGGTCGCTTTGCGACCCTCGACAAATTTTCACGGGGCTTTTCTAAACTCGAAATTTTACTTCATGCTTAGTCTGGGAGTGGAAAACACTCATTTATAGCTTCAAATTAAACTTTAAAAAAAACAAACAAGGAATATCTAAAGATTTACAGTAAAATACGTATAATTAAAAAAAAATCCCTGTATGTATAAATTCAAATAAATTCAGTCTATTTTCTATAAATCTTTAGATAGTTCTTGTTTTTTTTAAGTTCAATTCGAAGCTTTAAACCAGTGTTTTTCACTCCTAGACTAAGCATGAAGTAAAATTTCGAGTTTAGAAAAGCCCTGTGAAAATTTGTCGAGGGTCGCGCAGCGACCCGAGACAAATTTTCTGGGCATTTCTAAACTCGAAATTTTACTTCATGCGCCACGCGTATAAAACACTGGTTTCAAGTGTGGTTTAAATATACATATATTTCCCAATATTTTAGTGTTTTATACGCGTGGCGCATGAAGTAAAATTTCGAGTTTAGAAAAGCCCAGAAAATTTGTCTCGGGTCGCTGCGCGACCCTCGACAAATTTTCACGGGGCTTTTCTAAATTCGAAATTTTAGTTCATGCTTAGTCTGGGAGTGGAAAACATTCGTTTAAAGCTTCAAATTGAACCTAAAAAAAAAGAAGGAATATCTAAAGATTTACAGAAAATACGTATTCTTAAAAGAAAAAATTCCTGTATGTGTAAATTCAAATAAATTCAGCTTATTTTCTGTAAATCTTTAGATATTTCTAGTTTTTTTTATTAAAGTACAATTTGAAGCTTTAAACGAGTGTTTTCCACTCCCAGACTAAGCATGAAGTAAAATTTCGAGTTTAGAAAAGCCCAGTGAAAATTTGTCGAGGGTCGCGCAGCGACCCGAGACAAATTTTCTGGGCTTTTCTAAACTCGAAATTTTACTTCATGCGCCACGCGTATAAAACACTGATTTCAAGTGTGGTCTAAATATACATAAATTCCACAATATTTTAGTGTTTTAAACGCGTGGCGCATGAAGTAAAGTTTCGAGCCTCGACACATTTTCACAGGGCTTTTCTAAACTCGAAATTGTACTTCATGCTTAGTCTGGGAGTGGAAAACACTCATTTATAGCTTCAAATTGAACCTAAAAAAAAAAACAAGGAATATCTAAAGATTTACAGAAAATAGGCTGAATTTGGAATACGTATACATTAAAATATATATATTAAAAGAACAACTTCCTGTATATATTGTGAACCAAACCAAGTGATTATTATTTAAATTAATAATTATACATACAGGGTAGGCCATTTTAATCAATCCTCGCAAATAACTCCGAAGATATATTCGATAGCAAAAATTGACCATAACAAAGTTTGTATGGCTGGTAGGGGGACATCCGATGATGGCCCTTAAAGTGGCCTTGAAGTTGACTTTCAAGGTCATCTGAAGACCAACTTACAAATTTTAAATGGCAACCCTGCTTTTTCAATGTTTATTTTGAAAGAGGGTCATCATGTTAGTATGGCTGCATAAATATTTTAATACCTCACATAAGAAATTTTCGAGAAAAAAAAAATTTTACTAATAGACTTTATATCAAAAGTTCAATACTTCACTTAAAAAGGAAACTAAACGATATTTCCTGCCACCAACATAATGAAGCTGTAATACGGCAAGCCGTTGACAAAACTAAACAATATACAATAAAGAAAATTAAAAAAGATGCTCAAAGACATTTCCATTTTGCTGGATACATAAATTAATTCGGCGCTGAAAGTCCTGAACTGTTCTTAACAAAACTGTCCTTGGAATATTTTGGCAAGCGGTCTGGATTGTACCTATCATATTATCTCTGTTTGTTGTTTCATGCTCATAAACAACATCTTTCAAATAACCCCATAAATAAAAATCCGGAGAAGTTAAATCTGGTGATCTTGGTGGCCATGCAACAGTTCCACCACGTCCAGTTCACCTGTTATGGTAACTCTCATTTAAATAATTTCTAACTATCCGGGCAAAGTGTGGTCCAGCTCCATCCAATTGAACCCACATTCTCAATCTTGTTGGCAAATTCACATTTTCCAGTAGTACTGGGAGTGCATCTCTCAAGAAATTTAAAAAAAATTACCCATTTACGTTACCGTTGAAAAAATGTGGACCAATCAAATGTCCATCTATGATACCACACCATACATTAAGACTCCAACGATGTTGATTGTTGACCTGTCTATGCCAGTGAAGATTCACGTCAGACCAATAGTGACAATTGTGTCTATTAAGCTGTCCGTTGCTTTTGAAAGTTGCCTCATCGGAAAACATAACATAACGAAAAAGAATGGGATCGTTCATTATTATTTGTTCTGCCCATTGGCACAACTCTACGCGCTTCCTCATATCATTGGGTGTAAGCGCTTGTGTTAGCGAGATATGATAGGGGTGATAACGTAGGCTCTTCAATATTCTCAGTGAAGTACATACGTCTGGGTATGCCAGATTCTCTTTCAATATCATAGCTGCTAATATGAGGATAAATGTGAACCATTCCCAGAACAGTTATTGCACTAACGTCATTTTGGTTATAAATATGTCTTGGTTTAACACGTCGTAAATGTCCTTGTCGGGCTTTCAGATGGATGTTTCGAATTACAGAGTGATTGGGGTGCCGTCTTTGAAGATATCGATTCCGATACAAGATAGCAGCTTGTCGATAGTTACCTCCACATTCTCCTAGAATCAACAGCATATCGACTCTCTCTACCGCCGGATAGTCAGCCATATTTTATTTGATTTGCAGAAGATATCTTATCCAAATGTTTACTTCTTCAAATGAAATTTCCATTGAAAAATGAACGAATGCATTTTGTAGTGAAATTTTGATTGACACTATTTATTTGCATGACAACCTCAACGACCAATTGTTTATCGCCCCTAAGCTCACGAACAACACTCATTTTTGAATTTTTATTTAAAATATTCATCATAATGTAGTACAAGTACATATCTAATTTAATTTTTGAGTTTTTTGAATTAGAATAAGTGAAGTAGGTATTGAAATGATATGTTGGTGGCAGGAAATATCGTTTAGTTTTCTTATTTAATGAAGTATCAAATGTTCTTTAACATAGAAGAACCCTCTGCATTGACACTTAATGAGAATATTTGTACAGATACGCAAACAGTAAATAATATTTTGCATCGTAGAAAAATAACTGTTAAACCTCGCAAAATATTTAGATTAGGTAAAAGAGGTGATAATAATAAACCGCGGCCTTTAAAAATAATATTTGAATCTAAAGCAGCTGCTCTTTCTGTACTGAGCAGCAATAAAAATACTGGCAACGACGAAATCATTTTTTATGCTGACAAAACCAAATTACAGCATGAATTTTACAAAAAACTGAAACGTGAACTTGACACCAGAAAGGCAAACGGAAAATCAAATTTAAAAATTGTGTACAGGAATGGGAATCCCTACTTGACCAAAGCTGCCCAGCAATGAGATCTATCGCCCACAGGAAACTTTTCAGCCTGCTACCAAAATGTTAGAGGTCTGAATACCAAGCTAGTGGAATTTGTCAACAACGTTTTGTGTCACAATTATGACTTCATTTTTATAACTGAATCCTGGCTTACGGATAGTGTTAGTGATAGTGAACTGCTTGGTGATAACTATAAAATATTTAGATCGGATCGCGATGTAGTTCGTACCGGAAGATCTAGGGGCGGGGCGGTGTTTTAGTGGCTGCGAAACATACAATAAGTATCGATAGTGTATCTACGGAACATATCAAAACAAAAATTCCACTAATCGATCTTTTAATATGTAAAGTTAAACTTCATTGTATTTGCTTTTATATTGTTGTTTACATACCACCAGATACTCTAATTGCTGATATTAGTTTATTCTTTAATGAAATAATGCTATTTAAATTTAACGATAATCCGATTATATTTATAGGAGATTTTAATTGTCCTTCTCTAACAGCGGGGCCGTTGTCTGATAGAGCACTGTATATTTCTAATGCTTGCTCGTTCTTGGGTTTGCAACAATTGAATAAGATAACGAATTGTGCAGGCAATACTCTGGATTTGGTTTACACTAATTTAGATTGTCTTATTTAAAGAGATCTTGATCCATTACTCCCTGAAGATGTATTTCGTCCCGCTTTCACATTATCCGTTCAATATAATCGGAACATGTCTCCTATTAATATTAGTCGAATGAAATTCAACTTTAGAAAAGGTGATTATGTTTCCTTGTATTCTCACTTAGGTTCAGTAGATTGGACTTTTCTTCAGACGTACTCTAATGCTGAGTTGGCTCTTGACGAGTTCTATAAAATCGTTAACTACAGTCTACATCAATTTATTCCTAAAGTTAAACCTAAAGATAGACATGCATACCCAGTTTGGTTCACACGAGATATAATCCAACTTCTTAAAGAGAAAAGTTATTATCGTAAACATATTGATCGCGATGCAACTGCACTGCACCATTTTAAGAAAATAAGGTCACTGATAAACATTAAAATCAGAAGTGCTAATAGAAAATATATTAACGACATAGAAAATCAACTCACTGAAAATCCAAAACACTTTTGGTCATTTATTAACTCAAAAAAGTCTAATCCGTCTAGGTTTCCTTCTGAAATGACGTACAATGATGAAACATTTAAAACACCGGTTGATATAGCAGATGGGTTTAGACATTTTTTTTGAATCAGTTTTTTTACCACAATCTCAGTCTACTTTAAATATAAATCTAAATCACAGTAATATTCCTAATTTTAAATTTAACGAAATTTCATATAAAACAATTCGTAAGCATTTACAGAAACTACCTAACAAGTTTTCTTCAGGCTGTGATGAAATACCAGCTTTTATACTGAAAGATTGTGCGTCTGTGCTGAGCATCCGCTTTCAATTATTTTTAATATGTCTGTTAGTAATTGTATATTTCCCGATCAATTAAAAGTTGCATCAATATGTCCTATTCCGAAATCATCATTAAATCACTCTAATCTTGAAAACTACAGACCGATAGCTTTACTTTCGCATATAGCTAAAATATTTAAAAAAAACCCTGTATGATCAAATTTATTCACATGTGTCACCATACTTATCACAGTATCAACATGGTTTTGTACCTAAGCGTTCTACCGTCACTAATTTAGCTATTATTACCCACGATATAGCAAATTCATTAGATTCTACTGGACATATTGATGTAATTTATACCGATATGTCTAAAGCTTTTGACAGGGTGGACCATAGTCCTTTGTTAGAAAAGCTAAAGTATTTTGGCTTTTGTTCTAATTCAAGCTCACTTTTGGCGTCGTATCTCTCTTGCCGTGAATCCTATGTTACAGTTAACAATTTTAAGTCTATGTCGTATTTTCCGACTTCTGGGGTTCCGCAAGGATCTATCTTGGGCCCACTTCTTTTTAATCTTTTTATTAATGATCTGTCAAGCGCACTAAATTGTAAACATTTATTATACGCAGATGATTTAAAGATCTATTCTACCATAAATACTATTGATGATTGTTTACGTTTGCAAGACCAACTAAATATTATCTCTAACTGGCGTAACAACAACAACCTTAATCTTAATCCCGATAAATGTAAATATATGACATTCACTAAAAAAACTTAATACATTACATCGAATTACACAATTAACCATAGTGATATCGAACGAGTGCGATCTTTTAAGGACTTAAGCGTATGGTTTGATGAAAAACTTACATTCAACAATCATGTAGAAATGGTTGTAAAGAGTTCTTTTAAGGCATTGGGATTTATTCATCGAAATTCTGCAAATTTACAGAATCCTAATGCCTTAAAATCTCTGTTCAATGTATATGTGAGGTCAAAGTTGGAGTATGGATCATTGATTTGGTATCCCCAGACCCAGCAGCAAATCAACTTGGTTGAAAGTGTTCAACGCAAATTCGCTAAGTTCTTGTACTTCAAAAATACTGGTAATTACCCGGCAAGAGGCTATGACCATGTGTTATTGCTTGATCGATTTGAACTCGAATCACTTAAACAAAGACGGAATAAATCATGTGTTTCATTTTTATATAAATTAATTCACAATCATATCGACTGTGCTGACATTTTACAACTAGTCAATTTTCATACTCCGTCTTTCAATAGTAGAAATAAGTGTACATTTTATGTAAATTTTAATAGAACAGTGACCGGTTCAAAATCACCTGTAAGTGTGATGTGTAACGTGGTCAATGATCTACCCCCAACTTGTGATTTATTTTATGATCACCTATCGTCAATTGTCGCTCTATGTTAATTTAAGTATTTTCTTAATGTGTTACTTTACTTACTTTTTGCTGTACATTTATGTTTTCTATATTGTCCTGTAATTGGGTTTTTTTGTTTCCTGTTGGGCAATAAATGTATTTATTATTATTATTATTATTATTAAGTATTAAACTTTTGAATTGAAGTCTATTAGTAAATTTTTCTTAAAGTTTTTTCTCGAAAATGTTCTTATGTAAAGTATTAAAATTTTTATGCAGCCGTACTAACATGATGGCCCTCTTTCAAAATAAATATTAAAAAAGTAGGGTTGCCATTTAAAATTTGGAATTTGGCCTTCAAATGACCCTTGAAAGTCAACTTCAAGGCCAGTTTAAAGGCCATCATCGAATGTCCCCGTACCAGCCATACAAGATTTGTTATGGTCAATTTTCGCTATCGAATATATCTTCGGAGTTATTTGCGTGTATTGATTCAAATGGCCTACCCTGTATATTTACTGAAATAAATATGTACAATGAAAACATGTGCTTGTATACAAGTATGTAAATTTTAATTAATCTAAACATTTGTATAGTGAAATTGAGTACATAAATTCCGACGCCGTTAATTATTCCGTTCCGAAATTAATTTAGATATCATTGATACGGAGAATAAAAAAAAAGTTAATTTGTTTTTTAAATGAGGCAATTTTCCGCATATTCACGAAAACAGTTACAGTCGCATTGTGTGTGGCACAACCGTTAATACCTGAGAATTCGTCTCCTGTAAACAAAAACTCCTTGCGGTCCGCGATTTTAATTTATGTACGTATGTATTTTTACACGGTGAAATTATTTCCTCGTGTGCGTTTCACATGATACTTATGTAAATCAATTTTAATAAAAATAAGAAGTAAAAAATGACGGCAAAGCAAGGTAAAAATAATTCAAACATTTGTGAAGTATAATTGAGTATATAAATTCCGATGGCCAATATGCGGTTTTCTTAATTCGAATAGTTTTTGTAAGAATACTTACAAATTTCGCATTTTTGAGATATGCCTTATATTGGTTTGTAAATTAATCTTATCTGTAACAATATAATTTTAACTTCGCTTATTTTAATGTTTTACACCAGTGATGGGGAAACTACGGTCCGCGGGCCAAGTCCGGCCCGCGGAAAGGTTAAATCCGGGCCGTTTAAGAGTGCCGTCTTGAGAATGTTTGAACGCGTTCTTACTTCGTAATGTGACGACCCGTATAAAAACTACCTACCTACGATTAAGCATTATTCTTTGGCCCGCTACGATTGTCTGGTTATTACAAATGGCCCGTCTTAAAAAAAGTTTCCCCACCACTGTTTTACACGATAACGTAATAATTATAGGAGACTTCAATATAAAGTCTGCCTAAAAGAAGCACTTATCACATTTCCTCTCCCACTCCAATTTTGTCCAAGTTAAAACTGATCCCACCTTTATTATGAACCAGCACCAAGCTAGCACGCCCGACATCCTATTATGCACCAATAATTTGAAACCCCTTATCCAATCAGTCCAACTAATTCCAGATCTATGTTCAGACCATCTTTCCATTTCCTTCAAACTCAAAACTCAACACAATCCCATTCAAATATTACCCGAAACTATAGCAGATTACAAAAATGCAAACATCCCATAAATTACAAATGACATTTGAAATTTATAGATATACACCCAGAAATTGAAGCCTGTACCACTTCGCAGTTCAACAGGCTACTTGTAACATCTATAGATCAACATACCCCCAAAATTCCCAAACAACACTACAAATATCCTGTACCCAAATTTATCCTTGGACTAATAAAATACAAAAGATAACTATACCGGGACTTTAGACAGTTAGAGGACGAACAAGTTAAATTGACATTCAACAGACTAAATAAGGACATTAAAAAACTCATAATAGAATATAAAACATATAAATAGCCTGAAGCATGCAAAAATATCAATGACCTTCAAGGAACAAAATTGTGGACTGAAATAAAAAAACTCAGTAAATATAAAACTTACAAGACTATCTCAGAAATTATCGACCCAGTAACAAATGATAACCGAACAACAAACAAAGATATTTCAGAGATATTTGCAGACAATTTTAAAAAAGTACACAAAATGACTAACGACGCTTCCTTTAACAATGACTTTTTTGAAACGGCAAACAGTTGGTACGAAAACCGCATCCTCCCAAAACCCCCACCTCTCCCTCCTCCTGACGATAGACTGGACGAAACAACGTACTTTTCGGTACTCCACAAGACAAAACATACAGCACCTGGACATGATAAAGTACACCGACTAATTTTGAAAGCCCTTCTACATTCCATTCATACATATATCCTAAAAATGCTTAATTTTAATTATACCTATCAAATCTGTCCCTCTGAACGAAAACATGGAATAATCACCTGCATCCACAAACCCAAAACTGATCATATACATTCAAACAACTACTGTCCCATTACCTTACTGTCCGTACTCGGGAAACTGTACGAATCCCTCCTCAAACAAAAAATAATCACCCATCTTTTACCCCATATCCCTATCTACCAATATGGCTTCCTTCCAAATCGCTCCACAACCCTACCCTTAACCATTCTTACATTCAACTGCCAAACAATGCATCTAGAAGGTAAAAAATCTGCCATTCTATTCCTAGATATATCTAACGCCTTTGATTCCGTTTGGCATTGGAGCCTTTTATATAAATGCAGTATCCTTAAACTACCCAACCACCTTATCAACCTAATACAAAACTTCCTTTTCAACCGCAAACTTCAAATCCGTATATGACAAACCTTATCCTCGACATTCCATCCTGAACAAGGTGTTCCTCAAGGCTCACCTCTATCTCCTATATTATACAATATATATTGCTCCGGCTTATACCATCCCAATCCCAACTTTATAAACCCAACCTGTTATCCCCTACAGTTTGCGGATGACACTGCCTTAATCACCCATTAATCAACCCTAGCCTCAGCCCTTAACTCCCTCCAAGATTTTATAAACAAATCAGATAGTGGAGGCTTAAAATGAATCCCAACAAATTCCAACTATTCCTACCCTACCATCGCATACCGACTAATCCTCTCTCCATAAACATTAACGGATCTACTATATACTGCTCCCCATTATGTAAATACCTAGGAATCCTGTTAGACCCAAAACTGTCCTTCAAAAAACACACCTCCGATGTAATAGTAAACATCGTAAAGCAAGCGAAACATTTCCGTTGCCTGACATACAAGAATCAAGGAATTAGTACCAACACCTGTACCAAAATTTACAAAATGATTTGCCGTCCCATCCTAGACTACAGCTCCATCCTTTATATAAATCTATGCAATGTTACCATTAAAAACCTTAAAGTAGCCGAAAGATCCTCCCTCCGTACCCTTACAAAATCCACAATCCATCCAATGCACTCCTCTAGGAAAAAAAACACAAATTACCCCAATAAAACAAAGACGTCGAACGCATGTTACGAGTCGAATTATGATCACCTTAAAAAAAATGTGCATCCCTCAAGCTAGTGCAGGGCATCGAGTTCGGAATAGTTGCGTGAGTGTAATAATATTGGGGCAGTGCAATAAGTCACCTAGGCTGCAGTGCATCCGGATCCGCAAGGAAGACGGCCCTCACAGGAAAAAAAAAAATGTGCATCCCTAGAAACCACGACATCATCCGAAAATACAAAAACCCACCCAGAACACTTTATGAATACATCTCCTCCTTTTATCCTACTTTCCCACCTTGAAATCGACTAAAAAACACACACACATAGCATAGGGCAGAAAGACCTATGGTGGATAGCCCTTGCAAGAGAGGGAAGTTCTTTTTCAATAAAGATGATATAATAGTATTTATATATTTACTGTATATTATTTTCATCTAAATTTTAAATCTTGATAAAAATCATGTCTAACATTCCAAACATTTAGAAAAACACGAGTTGTGTGTGTTTTTCGATTCGCATAACTGCTTTAATTTTAATTTAGAAAAACATGAGTTGTGTGTTCCTCGATTCGCATCTTTTGCATAACTGTTTTCATTTAAATTTATTTCCGAACGAATCCGGCCCGTTATACAATCAATCCCATTTCTAGAAAATAAACGAGGCCAGAATTCTCGTTCGTATGTGTGTGTGTGTGTATTTTTCTCCACAGGATTATATCATTGTCTATATTTAGCAGGAAAGTTCGTAATGCATGCCGGTAACCTGTAATTTGTGTAAATTCGTAAACGAACCGTTAGTTGCGTCGGGGAGGAAGTCAACTTTAGCATTCTTCATGTATCGTGTAACACTTTTGAGTGTTATTAGAACAGTGATCACAAATTTGACAACGTAATTTTCTAAAAATAATATGAATTATCAATTTGTTGTATTTCATACTTGTAATTCATTATTTCCAAATTTATTACTTTAGTAGCACATTCTTTCATTTTATTAAAAAAAAGTAACTTTCAAATATAAATATTTTAAATTCTAAACTATTTAAATGTGAGAGAATAAGCTTACGCTTCTTCTAGTTTGTAAAACTTTAAACATAATATATAAAAATTACGATTATGTTTGTATAATTATTATCGTTAGCAGTTTATACGAACAGTGTCGACATTTTTATATTTTATGTTTAAAGTAACTTTATTTCGTTTTCGATACCTCCGCGGGGTTCCTCAAGGAGCCCACTCCGGCCAAATACTATTAGTACCTTTTGTAAATGCAACTATTAACGAGTGTTTCCACTCCCAGACTAAGCATAAAGTAAAATGTCGAGTTTAGAAAAGCCTTGAAATTTGGTTTGGTCGCTCCGCGAAGCGGAGCGGCCAAACCAGATTTAAAGGCTTTTCTAAACTCAATATTTTACTTCATGCGCCACGCGTAAAAACACTGATTTCATACGAAGTTCAAAATATACTGCTTTAAGCATATTGTTTTACAAATATATTAAAAACTTCACTCGAAGTCAGTGTTTTATACGCGTGGCGCATGAAGTAAAATTTCGAGTTTAGAAAAGCCCCGCGAAAATTTGTCTCGGGTCGCTGGCGCGACCCTCGACAAATTTTCAACGCGGGGCTTTTCTAAACTCGAAATTTTACTTCATGCTTAGTCTGGGAGTGGAAACACTCGTCAGCAACTAGTAATTGAACACTGCGTATACATCAGGTATGTACACTTAAAATATAAATTTAAAAATGCTTATTTGGTCCAACCTAATTTTGTGATTTAAAATTACGAGTAATTAATTTTATAAAATACTTTTATTCTGGAATAAAATATAAAACTTGCTTATACTTTAATCCAGAATACAAATATTTTTTTAACATAAATAGACCTACCTACACATAAAAGCAAATATTATTCCCAAGCGTGGATTATATTTTATTACCCCATTATCAACATAATTTACATTATAAAGAGGAAAAACCTTCTCACATTTCAATATAAATCCCCTGGTAGCAATTAAAGCAAAAACATGAGTTCGACAATCTTAATAATTTCATTCGCGATATTTTCATCATCCCTACAAGCTGATGATTTTAACTCACCTGATATTTCATCGATTCCACAATCAGTTGAGAAAGAAACATTGATCAATTCTCCACAAAATGATAAAACAAAATCAATTTTAAAATTAGTCGGACGTGAGAAATTATCAGCTTTTGTACAAAATAATGATCATATTAAATCAGCAGATTTTTCATCAGCTTCTGTACAAAATGATAATATTAAATCAGCAGATTTTCTATCAATTCCACGAGCTGATGATCGAGCACGATTTTCATTTCCAGAATGGTACAACCCGTATTTTTCTGGAATAGTCTGTTTTCCCTTTGAGATGTATAATGATTGTAATTTTATTTGTGAACATGTGCAATGCCCAAAATTGTACAAATGCAAAAGGGTGAGAAGAGCATCCAATGGACAATGCCAGTGCTGTGAAATTTGTGCTGTAAGTATAATATAACTTGAAATAAAACACTTTTATTTGAAATGAAACAACGCAGTTGGGAGGGTTTCACTTTTATTGTTGAACACTGCAACATGTTTCACCACACAGTGGCTTCATCAGGCAGATGAAATTATTTCATCTGCCTGATGAAGCCACTGTGTGGTGAAACATGTTGCAGTATTCAGCAATAAAAGTGAAACCCTCCCAACTGCGTTGTTTTATTTCAAATAGTATTATGGATTTTCATCATGTATCTGCCTCATCAATTAAATATTTAAAACACTTTTAATCTTTCTTCACAAATTTATTTGATACCAGATGTACATTTCGGTCACAAAGTGACCATTATCAAGGGTTTCATAAGTATCAATTTTGTAATGAAATTGACCTTGATTTATTCAATGGAAATTAAAAATCTTCTCGATTCTAATTAACCCTTAGTTATTAGATTTAATCTATTTTTACGTTTTATACCTTAACTATTGTAATTAATGTTTATATTTATGTGTTTCCGTTGATTTAACAAATAAAATAAAATAAAATGTTTATTAATTTCAGTAAAAAATAATTCAAATTCTTATAAATACAACTCAGATAAAAATTCTAAATTAAAATATTGCTGAATTCGGTAAATACTTTGTTCACTGCTCTCTTGATGAAACGAAATTGTAATATTAGGTAAATTAAAACACTTGTTTGGTTTCATATTTGTATATTCAGTTTCCTGACACGTGTTTCGGTCAATAACGACCATTCTCAAAGGAATTACAAGAATAACCAATTAAAATTGAAAAATGTTACAATATATATAGGGGGTTAATTACGGGAGAGTCCAGAGATTAAGAGATTCGAACTTGTTAATAATTCGTTTTGGTTGTTAAGTATATTATCACCTTTCCTAATAGCTCTCTTAATCTCTAGCCCTTCGAGCAGATTTAATTTGCGGCCTTTTTCTGCGAAGCGGATTGGTTTTATGTCGGCTAATTGATGTCCCGTTGTGACGCAATGTTCGGATAATCCTGTTCCCGTGGTTCGTTTTTCTACTGCTTTTCTGTGTTCATTGAGCCGGATCTTGAAATTTCTTCCTGTTTGTCCTATATATTTTCCGTCGCAGTTCTCACATTCCACTTGATAAACACCGGATTTTTCTAATGGATCTAATGTCTCCATTTTGTTGTTGACTAAATGTTTCTTCAAATTTTCTCTATTGATCTCTATTGCTTGGACGTTGTGTTTTGATATTTCTTTGACTATTTTCTGGCTGAGATATGGGATGTATGGAATGGCTGCGAACTTGGTATCTTCTTTGATTCCTTCTCCATTGAACAGAAGTTTTTGAACTGCTTTTCTTCGTTTACGTTTCAGTATTCTGTCTACCTTATTTTTCTTGTATCCGTTGTTCATGGCTATTTGGTAGATTGTATGTAGTTCTCTTGTGAAATCTTCTTCGCTAAGTGGGATGTTAATTAAACGGTGAATATATGAGTTTAGTGCGGAAGATTTGATTTGTTCTGATTGGCAGGATGTCGATGGGATGATTGTGTCTGTGGCGGTGGGTTTTCTATATATGGCATATTTTAATTGATTGTTTTCTAATGAAATGCTCAGATCTAAAAAGTTCAGTATGCCATTAGCTTGTTTTTCTATAGTGAATTGAATTTTTCTATTGATTGAATTTAGCGTTGTTAAAAATGCGTCCTATTGTCTATTTGTGCCAAACCAAAACAAATTATTAACAAGTTCGAATCTCTTAATCTCTGGACTCTCCCGTAATTAACCCCCTATATATATTGTAACATTTTTCAATTTTAATTAGTTATTCTTGTAATCCCTTTGAGAATGGTCGTTATTGACCGAAACACGTGTCAGGAAACTGAATATACAAATATGAAACCAAACAAGTGTTTTAATTTACCTAATATTGCTGAATTGTTATATTAACAATAATCCTAATTATTATTTTCAGCCGATTTTACCATTACCTGAAATCTACGTCGATTTGCCAGATTTTCATGCAGAGCACTAAAAAATGCAGACATTTTTGTTTGAATTGCGTCTATTTACCCACGCTCCTTGCCTTCAGATAGCCCAACAAGCCCTCCAAGAATCCTTTGATTCCGCCCAAGCCTGGTGTTCCAAATGGCGGATCAAAATAAATCCTTATAAAACCCAACTTTTTATTCCATTCCACAAAATCACACCCCGATCCTCCACAAACACTTTTAGCAATTTCATAATTTCTCCCTCACACCTATGCAAATACCTAGGCATCCTTTTCGATCCCAAACTTTCCTCCAAACCCCACATCCTATCTACAAAAACAAAAATCCAAGTAAGGGCCCGCCATTTCAGGTCGACTTACAAGCAAGAAGGCATATGCATAAAAACCGCCACACATATTTGTAAAACAATTTGCCGGCTCTTATTGGATTACGAAGCTATACTTTTTACACTCAACAAACCATCTTCTTTATACCACTTCCAAGTTGCCGAACGATTCTCTCTAAGAATCTTTACTAAGGTTAGACTTCCCAACAATCTTCTCCATAATCCTTCCAATCCATACCTTTACGATTCCACTCAAATCACACCCATATCCCAATAATTCCTATAATCAACCCCTTCTTAGGAAGTTCTGTATCCCCCGAAGTCCTAATATCCCTCCTAATAAATATTATACATCAAGTGAATTAAACACGATTTTATTCACGAAAAGATTTTTGATTTCACGAGCGTCTCGGCGCGAGTGAAATCATTTCTTTGAGTGAATAAAAGTGTTTAATTCACGTGGCGTATATATGTTTTTATTCAATTTTGACGAAATTGTAAAGAAAATGTACTTTACATTTATTTTTAAATAAATTTTTTAACTCACTAGTGACCTAAAAAAAGTTTAGTTCACTAGTGAATAAAATCTTGTTTATTACGGTTGTTATGGAGTTAATAATGTCGATTTAAATTAACAAAATTGAATAAATATAAATATTATACTCTCACACTTCATGAATTCATTAGTTCGCTCCAAAACAATTATGCTAGCTAGCACAGACATTTCATTGCACATCAGACAGGGCAGAAAGACCTTTGGTCGATAGCCCGGACAGACTAATATATGATAGGTATATACATTTTTGTACCGTATATTGTATTGTCTGAATAAAGATGTTTGTATAAATATATTCTTATAAGTGTGTCTATTATTTAATAATATGCCTTTATTTTATGTGAAAAAGACCAATTAAAATACCTTTAAATCATTATTAATCACCACACCACAAAAAAAATTACGCTAATCCACTTAACCGCAGAGTTAATTAAATATGGACAGACTACACACACATACAAACAAACCAGTGGCGAAACTCTCACTCAAAAATTGAGTTGTTAATTAGATAATTGAGTTTCGTGTGTATGTGTGTGTGTGTGTGTGTGTGTGTTTTCTTTCGGTGTTCTAACATCGTGATGTGAATGATTTCGTGATGTTTATTAATTGTTGTGTTTTTTTAACACGTATGAATTTATGTAACGCATATTAATGAGTGTTGGTCGAATGTTTTCTGAATGACCAATTCAAGTCATGCATTCATTATAATAGGGAATGCATAAATTAAAATCTAAACGTTTTAAAAGTTCATTTATATTGAACACAAATAACAGCCCTATTTTTAAAGCAGTAACTTTTTGTATATACAGAGAGTTTTATGTAACACCCAGCATTTTTATAATAAGATTATTTCTTTAAAGTATACGTAAGCATTTGTTGTACATTTTCCGATGCTCGGTTTATTAAAAGAATTTGATTTGAAGCTTTAAACGAGTGTTTTCCACTCCCAGACTGAGCATGAAGTAAAATTTCGAGTTTAGAAAAGCCCCGTGAAAATTTGTCGAGGGTCGCGCAGCGACCCGAGACAAATTTTCTGGGCTTTTCTAAACTCGAAATTTTACTTCATGCGCCACGCGTATTAAACACTGAAACATTGTGCAAACTTTGCTTGAAATCAGTCTTGTACGCGTGCCGCATGAAGTAAAATTTCGAGTTTAGAAAAGCCTAATTTGTCTCGGTCGCTCCGCTTCGCTACTCGCCCGAGCCAAATTTTCAGGCTTTTCTAAACTCGAAATTTTACTTCATGCTTAGCCTGGGAGTGGAAAACACTCGTTTAAAGCTTTGAATTAAACTATAAAAAATAACAACGAATATCTAAAGATTTAAAGGAAATAAGCCCAATCGCAGCTATAAATCTTTAAATCTTCATTGTTGTTGTTTTTTTTTTAATTCAATTTGAAGCTTTAAACGAGTATTTTCCACTCCCAGACTGAGCATGAAGTAAAATTTCGAGTTTAGAAAAGCCCCGTGAAAATTTGTCGTGGGTCGCGCAGCGACCCGAGACAAATTTTCTGGGCTTTTCTAAACTCTAAATTTTACTTCATGCGCCACGCGTATTAAACACTGAAACATTGTGCAAACTTCGCTTGAAATCAGTCTTGTACGCGTGACGCATGAAGTAAAATTTCGAGTTTAGAAAAGCCTAATTTGTCTCGGTCGCTCCGCTTCGCTACGCGCCCGAGCCAAATTTTCAGGCTTTTCTAAACTCGAAATTTTACTTCATGCTTAGCCTGGGAGTGGAAAACACTCGTTTAAAGCTTTGAATTAAACTATAAAAAATAACAACGAATATCTACAGATTTAAAGGAAATAAGCCCAATCGCAGCTATAAATCTTTAAATTTTCATTGTTGTTGTTTTTTTTAAAGTTCAATTTGAAGCTTTAAACGAGTATTTTCCACTCCCAGACTGAGCATGAAGTAAAATTTCGAGTTTAGAAAAGCCCCGTGAAAATTTGTCGAGGGTCGCGCAGCGACCCGAGACAAATTTTCTGGGCTTTTCTAAACTCGAAATTTTACTTCATGCGCCACGCGTATTAAACACTCAAACATTGTGCAAACTTCGCTTGAAATCAGTTTTGTACGCGTGACGCATGAAGTAAAATTTCGAGTTTAGAAAAGCCTAATTTGTCTCGGTCGCTCCGCTTCGCTACGCGCCCGAGCCAAATTTTCAGGCTTTTCTAAACTCGAAATTTTACTTCATGCTTAGCCTGGGAGTGGAAAACATTCGTTTGAAGCTTTGAATTAAACTATAAAAAATAACAACGAATATCTAAAGATTTAAAGGAAATAAGCCCAATCGCAGCTATAAATCTTTAAATCTTCATTGTTGTTGTTTTTTTTTAATTCAATTTGAAGCTTTAAACGAGTATTTTCCACTCCCAGACTGAGCATGAAGTAAAATTTCGACTTTAGAAAAGCTCCGTGAAAAATTGTCGAGGGTCGCGCAGCGACCCGAGACAAATTTTCTGGGCTTTTCTAAACTCGAAATTTTACTTCATGCGCCACGCGTATTAAACACTGAAACGTTGTGCAAACTTTGCTTGAAATCAGTCTTGTACGCGTGACGCATGAAGTAAAATTTCGAGTTTAGAAAAGCCTAATTTGTCTCGGTCGCTCCGCTTCGCTACGCGCCCGAGCCAAATTTTCAGGCTTTTCTAAACTCGAAATTTTACTTCATGCTTAGCCTGGGAGTGGAAAACACTCGTTTAAAGCTTTGAATTAAACTATAAAAAATAACAACGAATATCTAAAGATTTAAAGGAAATAAGCCCAATCGCAGCTATAAATCTTTAAATATTCATTGTTGTTGTTTTTTTTAAAGTTCAATTTGAAGCTTTAAACGAGTATTTTCTACTCCCAGACTGAGCATGAAGTAAAATTTCGAGTTTAGAAAAGCCCCGTGAAAACTTGTCGAGGGTCGCGCAGCGACCCGAGACAAATTTTCTGGGCTTTTCTAAACTCGAAATTTTACTTCATGCGCCACGCGTATAAGACGCTGATTTTAAGCGAATTTCACTCGTTCACAATATTTCAGTGATTTCAGTGTTTAGTACGCGTTTAGTACCATATCGGTAGTTTTGCGCCACCCTGTGCATACAATGTGTCTTAATTAATAAGACTATAAGAAGCGTAAGCTTATTTTCTCAAATTTAAATATTTTTGAATTTGACTTATTCTTGTTTTACTATTTATGAGTTTTAAAAACAGAGTAAGATTATTTAACAAATATTTAATGAACGTAATCTAGAAAAGCCTGTTATCTATCTTAATTACATACGCGTTGAATAAACGAAAGAAAAATCGAAAGAAAAGTGAAGGAGTGAACAAACTCGAAACTACAGCATCACGCCTCATGGTAATTAAATCTAACAGTAACGAGTACTTTTTAATTGTCACGAAATAATAGGAAGAGCACGCGGTGTGCAGATTTGTGTCAAGTAAAAACACTTTCCTGCGGTCGTACTCGTGTCACACATGGAGGACCGTCTCATAATTGTCATTTCATGGTGGCTAAACAGGCCATCTCTGTCTGTTGCCCTTTTCGTTCGACGATATGTCGTTGGCATTGACAATTTTCAGAAAATGTTCAAGCGCGCTGTTTACTGTAACTGGACATGTGTTTTTTTTTTTATGGTGATACGGAAGTTTATTACAAGGTATTTGCATTATGGTGCATGAATGCGTGCGTGATTATGCATGGTAAATGGTAATATGTGGAAAATGGGACCTGGGGAGTTTATCATTCGTAAGGAATTGCTTTTGAAGATCTTCGGGCTACAATTTGTTTAAGCTGCGTTGTTTGTATCCGTTATTACGGTTTTACGCTTGATAAGATGTCGAGGAGATTTTTGTATGGTAGAAATGGCTTCAGTTAACCTTTTCTTACCAAAAAATTGTTCTCTTTAATTTGAGCTATTTAATTTAAACAAGATAAATTCAAATTCAAAACTATTTGAATTCGAGAAAATAAGCTTACGCTTCTTATAGTTTGCACACTTTAAACATAATATATAAAATTACGAAAAAACTATTCGTGAAAATGCAAACAGTGTCTTGCCGCTTGTAATATTATTAATTCTGACCTTCAGAAGTTCTGTGAAGCTGCTAAAAGACATAGTCTAATATTGAATCCGGATAAATGCAAGATAATTTTTTTCAACCGAAGTTCTTCTATTATACCAGACGGCCTTTCTAATGTGTATATTGATGGGAAAGAAATTGCAAAGGTTGATTTAGCGAGAAACCTTGGTGTTGTTATTGATAACAAGCTAAACTTTAGTGCCCACATATCAAAGGTAAAACAAAAGGCATACTGGAATTTGAAACTCTTGTATAATATTCGTAATTTCATTGACCCATCAACCAGGAAAATACTGTGCAACTCAATGGTCCTATCACACTTTAACTTTGCCTGTGAGGTATTTTCTCCATTCTTGCGGAAATCGGATATGGATAGTATTCCAAGAATGCAGAACAACTGTATACGATACATATTTGGTCTCAGAAAATTTGATAGGGTCAGTCATAAAATAAAGGATTTGAACTGGCTCAATATGTGTAATCGTTTCAGACTTGCAACACTAGTACTTTACCAAAAAATTATTTGTAACAAAATGCCAAAATCTCTATACACAAGAATTCATTTCAGACGATCAATGCACAGTGTAAATATACGAAGCAAAAATAATATTAGTATCCCAAAGCATAGAACTCAGTTTTATAAGAAATGCTTTTCATATAATATTACGTCAATGAACTCAATACCAGGAAGTTCTGAACGAAACATAAAACAATTTAAAAAACTTTTGTTTAGTAAGTTTAGCCAGTCCAGACAGTGAAGGTCAGAATTAGAATTAAAATTAAAATAAAAATTAAACTAAGATAATAGAACATGTACTGGTTTTGTATTTGTATTTGTATTTGATTTGTGTTGTGCTAGTTTTTAGTTAGGTTTGTGTATTAAAATTAATATTTGAAGGTTGAGTGGAAGAGCAGCAATGTCTATGACATATATGCTGAACTCCGCCTTTTTTCCTTTATACATATTTGTAAGTAATAATATCTATTGTTTATTGTTTCTTTTTTTATAGTGATTCATGTATATATTGAGGAAAATAAAGACTTTAAAAAAAAAATAATAATTAAGACGATAAATATTCATTGAAACAACTACTTCCCGTGCAAATACACCTCCGGATATTAAATTATACAATGAAATATTTAAAATCTTATTCAAATTAAATAAGATTTTAAATATTTTATTGTATAATTCAATATCCGGAGGTGTATTTGAACGGGAAGTAGTTGTTTCAATGGATATTTATCGTCTTAAATTGTCTTATTAATTAAGACACTGTTTGCATTTTCACGAATAGTTTTTTCGTAATTTTATATATTATATTTAATTTAAGTTGAAAACTGTAAAAACAATATAAAAATCCAACTTTTAAGATCCACCCTCAATATGAAAAACTCGTTTGTAAACATAAATCATTCTCACGTAATTTAAGTTAAAAACTGTAAAAAACAAAAAAAGAGTTCAATTTTACGGGTGTGAAGTTAGCAATAGATCCAGTAATAGATTTTAAAAAATTAATATCTCGAAAAAAGCAGAAGCAAATTAAATGAAATTTGAAAATATACACTTCAAATAGCCTAAACTATTACCCCAAGAAATATAAAACCCTTAACTTTTACCCTTCATATTTTTTCACCCCTTCCAAAAATATGTTATGATTTTTTTTATAATTTGGCAATATTTCATAAAGTTACTTTTTAGCTCAAAATATCTCTATTATACCTTCTTTTGATAAGTGAAATCAAAAAAACGTTTCGACACCCCGTTCGCCCCTAAACTATTGTTTTACCCTAAGATTTCAAAAATTAATATCTCAGAGAAAAAAAATACAAATCGAATAAAATTTGAAATACACGATAAGAGATGTCTAAGTTATCACAAAAAAAAAACATTGACCCATAATTTTTACCTATAATATTTGTTCACCCCTTCCAAAAATGTAATCATTTTTTTTCTACTTTGGCAATGTTCCATAAAATTCAATTTTATCTCAAAATATCTTTATTCTACCTTCTTTTAATAAACCTAATCAAAAAATCGTTTCGTCACCCTGTTCACCCCTAAAATATTTTTTTTACCCCGTGAATATGGAAATCAATATTTCCGAGAAAGCATAATCAAATCAAACAAAATATTACTAAGGAATACATATTAATTAATAGCACATAGGAGATCAACCCCTAAAATTACCCTTTCATTTTTTCTTGTCTTTAAATGTAATATATATATTTTTTTAATTCACAATCTTCTTAAATGTTGATATGTATCATATATTATTTCTTTTTATCATGAGTGTGTTTACTCTAATAAGCAAAAGTAAAAAATCATTCTCTAATGATTTTTAAAATTTTTAGTCGGCAATATTTATTGTCGATATTATATACTTCTACCGCAGCTGACCCAATTATTTCATTATTAATTGTTAATCTTCTAATGTTTAACACATTATTAGTAATAAAAAAAATTTGTAACTTTTCTGACGACTTCATTGCGGTGAAAATATATGATGCACAAATACATATAACACAAAAGAAAGCGAACACATAAATTAATCAACTTAAACTTAATAAACGAAAAAACAACAAAACTAATTAAACAGATTGAACACAACAAACGAATCCACGAACTTTGCAACGGTACACACTTAAATTAATTTAACTAAATAACTATCGAAACAAAACTTAACCAATAAATCAAAAAAGACACTTTGAAAATAATTTTCTGATAATTACGACACAGCTGGAAAGAAATACTGTCTTAAAATGATTTCGGATAATTCACAAATGCACGCACTAGCTGCGAAAACGAAAACAAACAAGCTGACAACTCAATTATTGAAGAATGAATGTATCTGCTTACTAGAACAGATTAATTATTATGTTTGGATAAATAAACCATATATATTTTATTTAAGTCAGTTTAGTACACTCATCAACACGAAGCAATCAATTTTTATTATAATATGGCTAATTATAGAAATTATGAACACGTATAGATTTCTATGAGTGGAGAGCGATGGAGACTTTATTTTTTTGAGCAATAATTTATAGGGGTGTTTGTAACGTATTTATAACTTTTATATATATGGATCCATACGCGATAAGTTGAAAATTGTTTTTTGTTGAAGGGGGTGGGGGGGGGATGCTGGGGGTTGAAAAAGTGCTCGAAACGATTTTGGTTTGGACTTTTGATTACGAAAGTACACACATTAAGGATAAGAATAACCATTTTAATTTATCTATGGCCCCCCTTTGCCAAATTCAGAAAAAATAATTTTGAAGCAATACGCGACGAGCGGAAGATTTTTTTTTTTGGGGGGGGGGGGGGGAGTGAAAAAGTGCTCAGAGCGTTTTCTTGACTTTTGATTATTAAAGTACACACATTAATAATAAGAATAACTATTTTTATTTATTTATGGCCCTTTGCCAAATTTAAAAAAAATATTTTAAATCAATACGCGACGAGCGGGAGATTATTTTTTTCGGGGGTGTAGCAGTGCTCCAAACGTTTTAATGACTTTTTTATTATGAAAGTACACACATTAATGATAAGAATAACAATTTTTAATTTATTGCATATGGATCCATACGTGACGAGCGGGAGATTATTTTTTTTCGGGAGTGAAAAAGTGCTCCAAACGTTTTTTTGATTTTTGATTACGAAAGTACACACATTAATAATAAGAATAACTATTTTTATTTATTTATGGCCCTTTGCCAAATTCAAAAAAAACGTTTTAATGACTTTTTATTATGAAAGTACACACATTAATGATAAGAATAACAATTTTTAATTATCTATGGCCCTTTGCCAAATTCGGAAAAAATAATGTTTAATTTATTGCATATGGACACAGAGTATGGAGTAACCAGAGTATTCACGCTGGCTGTGCAGGGTCAGGGGGGGCGACTCTGTCAGGTGGCTCACCCAGCAGGCGTGTGATTTAGAGTAACTACTAGGTTTCCCCACTCTTCCCAATTCATTTGTATATCGGATCCGCAGAGGAATGTTTATATTTTTTCCTCTCTAACGGTACCGACGGAACGTAAATTGATGACGCTCGGTTTGTTTATTTTATCAAAATAAACAAATTGAGCGTGAATCTACACCATTCAATTTTTAATTCCACATATAATATTGAAATCTAGATTTACTCTCATGTAATGCAGTTTAAATTAAAATAAATACAGTTATGTGATACAGGTAGGGATTGGAATACCGGCATACCGGTTAATCGCAAAAATTGCTCTTCAAAATGTACCGGTATTTTGGTAAATGATATCAACATTATATACATTTATTTCACATCTTCAACTATACTTCTGACAAAAATAGTAGATCGATTATGTGTTTTTGAACTTCATAATAAATCAGTGTTTGTACGCGTGGCGCACGAAGTAAAATTTCTAGTTTAGAAAAGCCTGAACTCGCTTCGCTCGTGCCGCCAAATCCAAATGTTCAGGGCTTTTTAAACTCGAAATTTTACTTCATGCTTAATCGGGGAGTGGAAAACACTCACACAAATCCATGTTTTATATTTATAGATTTTTTAAATAGGTTTTTCACTAATTTCCACGATTTCTTATTAATCCACTTCTTTTGAAATGTTGTAACAGGTTTCAAGTTTTTGCCAAGATTTTATAAATAAAATTTAATATTCAATATAATTTGTCAATCAACCGAATAAAATAAAGGCTAGTATTTTTGAATTTTACAATATGTCAGTGTTTTATATGCGTGGCGCATGAAGTAAAATTTCGAGTTTAGAAAAGCCCCGTGAAAATTTTCTACGCGGGGCTTTTCTAAACTCGAAATTTTACTTCATGCTTAGCCTGGGATTGAAAACACTCGTTTGAATTTTAAATTAGACTCTTTTATAGAATCAACGAATGTCCGCAAATGTACAGAGTATACGAATATACAGCGTGTAATCGAACTAATGTACATCCTCTTAAGGGCGTATACACAAAATATTTTGACACCAATTGCAGCAAAAATAAAATCGGAAAAAAATATTGGATTTTTCATAATTTTTCATGCATATTTAATTTTTTGAGAACTTCTGGTTACCTGTGTTCATGATATTTTTCGTGGATGCGTAAGTTGTCGTATTTTTTATTTACTTTTACTACTGCGAGGCGCATAAATCACTTCGCACTCGTCTCGCACTCGTCTCGTCTCGAATGACTAGATGAAACTAGGTCACTCATTTGTGGTATTGTTTATTTACTGTTACTACTGCGAGACGTATAAATCACTTAGCACGCACTACACACACACACTGTCTAGAATTACTAGATGAAACTGGGTCACGTATAAAAAAAATCACAATAAGTGTTCAAATTGACGTCCGCAGCACTCAATGCACATTTGGGCTCTACGTATCCAATTTGCACAAACAGTAGCAAACATTTCACGAGGTTTTTCACGAATGGTATTAGCCGCGGCGTTTACTCGTTGAATCAGCATTTCAGCATTGTCAATTTCCGTAGTGTAGACCCCACTTTTAAAGTATCCCCAAAGATAAAAATCTAAGGGGTTTAAATCCGGACTTCTTGGAGGCCATGGTACAGGGCCTCCACGACCAACCCAACGTCCTGGAAACTCATCATCCAAATATCTTCTAACGCGCCTTTCATAGTGAGTTGAATGGAGAACGATATTTACGATTTTTGCAAGATGACCTTTTAGATCTTCTAGAAAATGTACCCTTAGCGGTTCTTAGAAGAATGTGGTATTTGCAAGATGGTGCATCTTGCAAATACCACATTCTTCTAAGAACCGCCAAGGGTACATTTTCTAGAAGATCTAAAAGGTCATCTTGCAAAAATCGTAAATATCGTTCTCCATTCAAATTAAATGGGAACATAAATGGCCCAATTAATTGATCATTTAAAATACCTGCCCAGGTATTAAGGGAGAAGCGATGCTGGAAATGAGTTCTACGCGTAACACGAGGATTTTCTATTGCATAAACATGCATATTATGGAAATTAAAACTTCCATTACGCGTAAAGCACGATTCGTCGGTCACTAAAATGTCTTTGGTAAAGTTAGGATTTTGAACATTTTGTGCCAAAATCCATTGACAAAATGCAATTCTTTTGGGAAAATCATGGGGTTGAAGATGTTGTAAGCGCTGGTAGTGATACGGATAAAAATTATTGTCTCGTATAACACTGCTGACAAATGTGTGCGATACATTTAGCTGAGCGGCGATAATACGGGTACTTAGATCAGGATCCGCTTCCAACAGATTCAAAATTTCATCTTCCGCTCGCAAATATCGCATTGGACGGTCACCACCTCCGCGGCTCCGGCGACGGGCTGCAAACTTCCAGTGTCGCGTGCTCTTTGTAATAAATTTATAAATCGGTTTGGCGGTGGTAAGTGTCGTTCAGGAAATCGCTCTTGATAAATTCTCACAGCTTCCGCGGAATTACACCGAGTTTCACCGTAAATAAGAAACATGTCTGCCAATTCAATGTTTGAATAAACGTATCGCGCCATGTTACAAAATGTAGATGTTTCATGGAATAAGTTTCACCATAGACTAAACAGCAAACTATTTTTATGTTTAAAAATCATCCACCCTCGCCGCTCTTATCTAAACATTTCAATAAGAGTGGAGATAAAGTGAAGTGTGAACCTAATAAGGAAAAATATTGAATTTCATTAACACGTTTAGAAAATATTCGGAATTTAGTCAGCAATGGGTACTTATGAAAACGATAACATAGACATAATGCTTCACAATCTGACCCACTTTTCTCTGGATGGTGTAATTCGATATCCAAATCGTTTAAAAACTACCAGTCTATGTGGAATCTCTCTTAAAATACGCAATGTGCGCGTATACCAGATACCACAAACATGTGGCCTATTATTATTAATTATTTTTAATAATTATTTGTGAGCTATCTACTAAAGGTAGGGTAATTTCAAATGCAGGTATTGTTTATTTAAACGCTGCCCCTTATGTGGTAGAAAGCCTGTACAGTAATTCGTTTACACGCTGTATAAGGATATGATATACAAAAAAATTATTATGTCATATATTAAAAATTTTTGTTTATTTTTGGGGTTAAAAACCTTACTTCTTTGGATGTAGATGGCAAATCCTCTTCCAATTTTCGGGTGTACATGTGAATGGGCTTTAACACTTCTAAATCGGAATCCGAATCACTTAATACTATGTCAAATGGTTTTGGAATTGCTGATTTTAACAGTCTATTTTGTTGGTAATTTGTAAAATCACTTGCTCGAAAATGTTTATTACACAGGCGCTTTGAAGAAAGTTTCTTTTCGGACAAAATAAAGAGATCCATATTACCACAATTTTTTAACCAATGATCACATCTTTCGCTGTAATTTACAGGAAATGTAAAGTGTACATCGTCGGTTTTCCTCGCCCCACAATCACGATAGGCGCATTTTAAATAATTAGCCATATTGTTACAACTAAATATCACTAGAACTACAACTATTATGTAAAAACACTAAATGTTCACTAGACTTAATTAAATTATAGTTTGTTCGTATAAAATTAGAAACCGTTAACGTGCACACTGGAGAGCGAAAAACATACTGATTATTTTTCTTAAAATATTTCTTACTGACGATTTCCTATAAGTACTTTGAAGAGGGTACTTTTACAAATATTTTTCTATGTATTTTTTACATCCTTAGTAATTGATTTCTAGGGCTTAAGGACAAAGGCAGATAAGAAGGGTACGAATTTGGACTGTTTTTTTAGATCATCTGTGGGGCGAGTGAACACTTGAAAACGAACACTTTAAACCAAATTATCAGTAGATTTATGGGTTTCCAAACAGTCGTATGATGCATTATTTTTACTAAAAAATTTAACCATATTAAATAAATCGATAAAAGTTGTGATAAAAATATAATTCATTGCTCTCTATAAAAAAAATACAGTATGTCCGTTTCAAGACGCATATATACTTACGATTAAAAAATAGTTTCAATATACAGGGTGTCCCGGTTAAGCAGTCCATGCATGTGTATCTTCTAAACGGCAAGAGATACAGATCTGTTAAATGGTAGAAAATATGCAAGACGATGAGTACCAACTATACCCGGTGTTAAATTAACAAAAAAATTGAACCATCAGAGCACATTGCGAAAAAGTTGATTTTTGCAATTTTTTTATTTTCCTTTATAACTTGGTTATTATTGATGATAGAACGATATAGAGCAAAAACCACTGGAGATATCGAGATGAAAATTAAAACTTAAGCTTTTTGAAAGGAAAACCGGAAGTGGTACTTTACTCTTAGCGTTTTTTAGTTTTTTCCAGATATTCACAAAACTAAAAAATGTTTCAAATAAACATTGTATACAATAAAAAATGAAGATATATTGTATATTCACTTTTTATCATAGCACTCTTAGTTTAGGAGTTATTTAAAAATAGTGTTTTTTTAGATAATTATTGTTGGTTATAACACCGATAGGCCATGGAGTGTCGTGGCGCAGGCGGCAGGCCATGATATCATTTTGTAGACATTTCTTTTTTAATTTGATGTATCATATGGTAGGTTTGTTTTCATTAATGGGAAAACTGGACGATATTTTCATAGTATTTGAAGTTGGCCATGAATATACCAAAATAAATGAAATAATATCAATAACAATACTAACATAAAGCGTTATTTGTTTTTGAAAAAATAAACATATCATATGATATACCAAATTAAAGAGAATTAAAAATCTATAAAATTAGCTCATGGCCAACTTTGACGCCCATATAAAAAAATGAAGTTAGTATGCATATATTGGAAAATATTTGCTTTATGATAAATCTGACTACATATTATTAAAAAGCATAAAAAAGTGCCCTAATAATGTCAAAATATTATCCTTCTATCATCAATAATAAGTATGGTCTGAACTTTCAACTGCTTTGTTAATTATATAACGGATATAGCTAGTACTCATCGTGCTGCATATTTTCTCCCCTTTAACCAAATCTCTATCTCTTACCATTTAGAAGATACCTATGCATGGGCTGCTTAATCGGGACACCCTGTATAGATTATTTAACTTTTTTTTAATTTAGTAAACCTTCATGGAATTCATTTAAATGTCAATTTTGAACTTGAAAATATTACAAAAAGCATTTCAGTGTTTGCCTCCCGGCAAATCCAAATTTTCACGCTTTTCTAAACTCGAAATTTTACTTCATGCTTAACCAGGTAATGGAAAACACTTGTTTATAGCCTCAAATTGAACTTTTATAAACAATAGAAAGTCGGAAAATGTGTACATAAATATTACATACTTACTTAATTTTAATATTTTTCATTACAAGAATATTTATATAGGAACAATAAATTGTAGGCTTTAATTCCAAAGACAATATATGTATTAAATAATCATCAATTTTATTTATTAAATTTGATTATACAATAAACAAAATATCCAAATTTTCAGGCGTTTCTAAACTCGATTTTACTTCATGCGCCACGCGTATAAAACACTGATTTAATGAGATGTTTAAAAAACGTATTCTTTTTAATCACTCTTGTTCCCACATGAACACCGATAATAATAAAATAAACTGTTCAAAATACACGTTTTTATTTTTCAAATATTATATTATAAGCTCCTCCAGCTACCCCCCTCCGCCCCCCGTGGATCCGTGCCCGATTGACATAATTAGTTCTCAGGTAATACCTCGGCGGTGGGGGAGAACTTTGCCTAATCGCAGAGGAAACAATATTATTGTTTACTCTGTGGCTATATATTAGTGGAGATATAAAAGATCAAATTATCTATAAACTGAACGCATTAAAACAATAATGTTTTTTTTTCACATCTGTCAGTCAGCAGTAAATTGGTGTATGGGTCTATTGAAATATGAGTATATTTACGTTTACATTAACATTCCAATGAACGAATCATCCTTTAACATATGTTTTTGTGCCTTAAATCGCCATCAAAATTACAGGAAACTGTTTTGGTTGAAGGTTTTAATTGGTGGATGTTTTGATAATTGCCTCAGAGATGGCTACACTATGCAAACTGTGGATTCCGAGTTACAGGCGATTACTCTGTTATTCTTTTCTCTGTGATATGGATCCTTACGTGACGAGCGAAAGATTTTTTTTTTCGGGGGCGAAAAAGTGCTCCAAACGTTTTTTTGACTTTTGATTATGAAAGTACACACACATTAATGATAAGAATAACAATTGTTAATTATCTATGGCCCTTTGCCAAATTCGGAAAAAATAATGTTTAATTTATTGCATATGAATCCATACGTGACGAGCGGAAGATTTTTTTTTTTTCGGGGGTGAAAAAGTGCTCCAAACGTTTTTTTGACTTTTGATTATGAAAGTACACACATTATTGATAAGAATAACAATTTTTATTTATCTATGGCCCTTTGCCAAATTCGGAAAAAATAATGTTTAATTTATTGCATATGGATCCATACGTGACGAGCGGGAGATTTTTTTTTTTTTCGGGGGTGGAAAAGTGCTCCAAACGATTTTTTTACTTTTGATTATGAAAGTACACACATTATTGATAAGAATAACAATTGTTATTTATCTATGGCCCTTTGCCAAATTCGGAAAAAATAATGTTTAATTTATTGCATATGGATCCATACGTGACGAGCGGGAGATTTTTTTTTTTCGGGGGTGGAAAAGTGCTCCAAACGTTTATTTGACTTTTGATTATGAAAGTACACACATTAATGATAAGAATAACAATTTTTATTTATCTATGGCTCTTTGCCAAATTCGGAAAAAATAATGTTTAATTTATTGCATATGGATCCATACGTGACGAGTGGGAGATTTTTTTTTTCGGGGGTGAAAAAGTGCTCCAAACGTTTTTTTGACTTTTGATTATGAAAGTACACACATTATTGATAAGAATAACAATTTTTATTTATCTATGGCCCTTTGCCAGATTCAGAAAAAATAATGTTTAAATCGTTGCACATAATTCCATACGCATATAAATCCATACGACGAGCAGGAGATTATTATTTTATTATATGGGGGTAAAGTGCCTGACACTTTTTTTTACTTATGCTTATTAGAGTAAACACACGCATAATAAAAAGAAATAATATATGATACATATCAACATTTAAGAAGATTCTGAATTTAAAAAAATATATATTGAAACGAACTTTCCTTATATCGATTGCCACTATGCAAAAATATGTAGATTTTTGGTTGGCAATCGATAAAAGATTCGTATTCTAAGAGTAAAAATCCATATCAATGATTCACCTCTTTAAAATGCATATCTACGATTAGATTGACAGCAATGACGGACAAAAAGAGAACTAATTGTCCCAGTGGACTTCTGCTATGCATAAGTGATCTCCCAGGGGTAGGCTCCTGGCAGTGTTGCCAACCCTACCGATTTTTCGGTAGATCTACTGATTTTTAGGTGATTATACCGATCTACCGATTTGCTTCTAAATTCTACCGAATTCTTTATTTTTTTCGATTTTGTAGTATTCTGTATTTATTTTTGAAATATAGTTCATAAGAGGCCAGTGAATCCCCTTATGTATTGATATAGAGTGCGGGGAATTACTTAAAATGGTCTTTTCGCAGACGGGGAATTATTTCCCTCGAAAAATCGTAGTCCGATCAGTCTGATGTTGAACTTGTGCTAAGTTTCGCTTAGAAAGTGTACTTTGTAATTTAACATGAGTGATTCAAGTAATAATGGTGAAGGTTCAAGTGCTGGAGTCATTAAGAAAAAGAAGTATATACAATTTTATAAAAACGAATGGGAAAAGATACCTGAGTATAAAGAATGGCTAACAAATAGCAGAAAAGGCGTACAGTATGCAACATGTAAATCATGTGACAAAGATATTAATATAACAAGTGGTAAAAATGCATTGTTTAAACATAATATTTCAACAACGCATCAGGCAAAAGTGAAAAGTATGTTAAAGCAATCTACATTAACGGCTTTTACCACTACAGGTTCATCGAAAGCAAAATGTGACGAGGATATTAAAAAAGGTATATTATAATGTCGGTTCATTTTTATAAACAATTGTCAGTTTGTAACGTAGTCTCATTATCATTCATTATTATTAAGATTTGTTATTACTTACCTATTATTATTAACACTCTGTAAAAAATCGATTTTCGTAATTTGAAAATGTATTTGCCAACCTTAAATAATATCAATAAGCGAGTGCGTAAAAGACGCGATCAATTGCAGTTTAAGGGAGATTTATACCGAAATGTCAAAATAATGATGAAATAAATATTACGCAGTGATAAATATTAATTGATGAATTATTATTTAAAAATAAATAAATAGTTAAAAAAACGTGCCACTATTGGCCATCAGGTTACAAACGCAATTGATCGCGTATTTTAAGTATATTGAGTATTATAAAAAATATTGTATTCTTTTCCACAGCCGACATGCGACACAGGCATGTTGCGTATAAATCAGTCAAAAATCTCTTTTTAAATAAAAGAAAAGATTCGTTCCTTACTTCACATTTTATAGACTGTTTGATATTGGCAATTGTTTATTAAAAATAATAGACTTGACTAAATTAATTGTTAATGTGGTTACTATTTCTAGGAGAAATACGTTTAGCAGCATTTGGTGCAGAACACAATTTGTCATTTGTTTTTATGGATCATCTAGTCAAAGTAATTGCTGCTGTTTGCCACGATTCTAATATTGCTAAAGGTTTAGCTTGCGGAAGAACAAAAACTACTGCAATAGTCAAACATGTTCTAGGAAAAGAAGCCCTGGATTCACTTTGTGAACATCTTCGCCACAATAATTTTTCCTTAATAGTAGATGAATCTACGGACAGAAGTACAACAAAGCACTTGTGTTTAACAGTAAGAACTGTTTTAGTGTCTCTGACATGTTTTTGGGTTTAATTAAACTTTCTGGGGCTGATGCCACTACACTGTACAGTAAGATTGTAACATTTTTTGAAAAGCATGAAATACCATATAAAAAGAATTTAATCGGTTTCGCTTCTGACGGTGCAAATGTAATGATGGGGGAACATCATTCGTTAATGTCGTTATTGAAAAACGATATTCCCTCATTATATGTAATGAAATGCATTTGTCACACATTTCATTTGTGTGTCTCGTATGCCTGTAGAAAAGTTCCAAGGTTTGTAGAAGATCTCACGAGAGATATTTATAATTATTTTGGTTCGAGTCCTAAACGAATTTCAGAGTTGACAGAGATCCAAAATTTTTGTAATGTCAAAGTGCACAAAATTTTACACCCATCCCAGACAAGGTGGTTATCTGTTCTATCAGTAGTATCAAGAATTTTGGAACAATATGATGCTCTGCAATTGTTTTTTACA
Organism: Philonthus cognatus; assembly: GCA_932526585.2. Taxonomy (NCBI): domain Eukaryota; kingdom Metazoa; phylum Arthropoda; class Insecta; order Coleoptera; family Staphylinidae; genus Philonthus; species Philonthus cognatus. The sequence goes on from OW052241.1 coordinate 178,877,780, forward strand.
AATGCAGTCAGTAGGAAAGATGTGTTAGCTGCAGAGAATATATTAACAAAATTAAATGATCCAGTTGCAAAATTATTCCTACAGTTTTTAGAATTCGTATTGCGTTTTTTTAATAATTTGAATAGAGAAATGCAGTCAGAAAGTCCAAAGTTACATCTTATTTATAGTAATATTTGCAAAATTTTAAAAACTATTTTTGACTGTTTTATTAAGAGAGATTATTTGCAAAATACTTCAATTGAAAATATTGACTTTAAAAATTCTAAAAATTATTTAAATATTGATGACATGTACTTTGGTGCTAACGTAATCCAAACAATTGCTAAAGAAGAGATTACTGATGAGAAAATAAGTTCTTTTAAATTAAGATGTTTGGAATTTTATGTAGAGAGTTGTAATCAAATAGTTCAACGTTTTCCACTAAAAAACAACCCACTAAAATTATTTAAGTTTCTTGATCCTGTGGTAGTTAAATCTGGTTCTGTCCATTCGATTTCAGACGTGGCCATATTCTTTCCAAATTTAATAGATCACACAAATTTACATACATTGGACAGTGAGTGGCGATTGTTGAGAAATACTGATGAGATACATTCATTATCCAATGATATACAAACATTTTGGAATGACGTTCACAAATTTAAATTCGGTGATGAAACTTTAATGTTTAATTCATTAACAACTTATGGGTACAACTTATTATGTCTTCCACATTCATCAGCACGTAGAAAGAATTTTTTCATCTATAAATTTACTAAAAACGAAACAACGAAATAAACTGGCAACAGACACTATTGTAGGATTATTACATACTAAGCAATATATAGGTGACCAAGAATGCCATAATTTAAAATTGAAAAAAAGTTAACATCACTTATGAATAAACATAATTTGTATGAAAATATTAATGAATCCCAAGACTGATAAATTGCCCCATTGGTTCCCTATGGATAGAAATTATTAGTAAATATTCATATTATTTATTATAAACTATTATTTTTTGTATAACTCTTTTTGTTCATTATTTATATAAGTATAAAGATTAGTTATATAAGAAATGTTTAAAAATTTTTGTTTAAAATTGTTCGCAAATGCATTTTATTTTTGTTGTATTATTTATAAAAATGTAATTTTAATAAATTTGTAAGTAACATTTAATAATTTTACTTTTAATCCCTAAATAAAGACAAAATAAATTAAATATACAAAATTTAAATCTACCGATTTTTGTGCGTAATCTACCGAAAAATTACGGCGATATCTACCGATGAAGCCTTGCCGAGGTTGGCAACACTGGCTCCTGGTTACAATTCTGCTACGCATAAGCGTTTTGTAATCAAAATTTCACGACAGGGTTCTGCTACGTATAAGTGATCCCTGCTCGTTAAACTGTCCGTCGTGTTGAATTCGCGAGGAGGTTCTGCTATGTATAAGTGTCCTCTCGCTCGTTGAATTCAATCACGTGAATTGGAAGAGTCCTGCTACGTATAAGCGTTCTCTTTCCTGTGTGTGTGTCAGGGGTACATGGGGTTCTGCTATGCATAAGTGATCCCCGTGTACTTCTCGCTGAACATGTTGCCCCCCTTTTTGGTTGTATTTGTTTTTGAACTGTCTTAATTATTTGTGTGATTAATTTGTTTTCACAGAGCCATCTTGTATCGACGCGAGAGACGTACGGACGCGCGTACGTTGGGTTACGTTGTTAAGGCAAGAAGGCGGGAATTGTATTTTAAATTGTACTTTCAATAAATATAAAATTTTGAAATAGTGTTACAAATTTATTGTGCTTGAACCGTAACTCTGTTGATTCCACGAAACCTGGACTTACCCGAGGTTAGGTGGTGGTTGGTTAACCTATATATATATTTGAACCGTTGCAATATATTACATTTAAAGACAAGGAAAAATGAAAGGGTAATTTTAGGGGTTGATCTTCTTTGTGCTATTAATTAAGATGTATTCCTTAGTAATATTTTGTTTGATTTGATTTTGCTTTTTCGGAAATATTAATTTCCATATTCACGGGGTAAAAAAAATATTTTAGGGGTGAACAGGGTGGTGAAACGTTTTTTTGATTAGGTGTATTAAATGAGGGTAGAATAGAGATATTCTGAGATAAAAATGAATTTTATAGAACATTGCCAAAGTAGAAAAAAATTGATTACGTTTTTGCAAGGGGTGAAAAAATATTATAGGTAAAAATTATCGGTCAATTATTTTTTGGGTGCTAACTTAGACTTCTTTTATCGTGTATTTTATATTTCATTCGATTTGTATTTTTTTTTCTCTGAGATATTAATTTTTGAAAACTTAGGGTAAAACAATAGTTTAGTGGCGAACGGGGTGTCGAAACGTTTTTTTGATTTCACTTATCAAAAGAAGGTATTAAAGAGATGTTTTGAGCTAAAAAGTAACTTTATGAAATATCGCCAAATTAAAAAAAATCATAAAATATTTTTGGAAGGGGTGAAAAAATATGAAGGGTGAAAGTTAAGGGTTTTATATTTCTTGGGGTAATAATTTAGGCTATTTGAAGTGTATATCTTCAAATTTCATTTAATTTGCTTTTGTTTTTTTCGAGATATGAATTTTTTAAAATCTATTGCTGGATCTATTGCTAACTTCACACCCGTTTCAATTTTAAACTTGAAATGAGTGTGTTTCACTCCCGCTGTTTTGTAACCGTAATTTTTTGTATATACAGTAATACCGAACATTTTTATAACGAGAATTTTTCTTTTAAGTATACATAAGCATACGTTGTACATTTGCCGACGCTCGGTTCATTAAAAGAATTTAATTTTAAGCTTTAAACGAGTGTTTTCCACTCCCAGACTAAGCATGAAGTAAAATTTCGAGTTTAGAAAAGCCTGAAAATTTGGTTGGGTCGCGTAGCGCGAAGCGCGGGGCGGCCAAACCAAATTTTCAGGCTTTTCTAAACTCGAAATTTTACTTCATGCGCCACGCGTATACAACACTGAAATGTTGTAAAGTTATAGATACACTTAAAATATGAGTAATAATCGAAATATTTAAATAACAAAATACTTACATTTTTCCTTTACTTTTATTCTACATTAAGTTGTTACGTAGGTACTTATTTATTGATTCGTTATTATTAATCGCATAACCTTACAATAAATGACATTTGTCACTTTTTATTCCAAGGCACACTATTTATAATTTTTAAAAAATATAATTTTAAATAGAAGATTTAAAAAATCGACCAAAACATTCAACAAAAACAAGAAATTGGGAGTTGGATTTGAATTCAGAAAAATAATGTCTAATGTAATCAAATTTAAAAATATTATAGGCAGCCATTTCAAAATCTTGTGTTGGCTATTATTTAGGAAGGAAATTATTATTAAAAGAAATCTATATTCATGTCACTTTTTAGTATCTTAGCCGTTTAGATACTAAAAATGGCACGAATATTGATTTTTTTTTTAAGTTAAAATCGGTCAATAGCTACAAGAGATTTGGCGTCGGGTGTTTTTTTTTTATCGAAAACCCGGTATACATGGAATTTTTCTTTTAGTTATACATATGCATACACTATACATTTTACGAAATTTGTTGTTTTTTTTAAGATTTCAATTTGTATCTTTAAACGAGGGTTTTCCATTCCCAGACTAAGCATGAAGTAAAATTTCGAGTTTAGAAAAACCTGATAATTTGGATTGGCCGCGTAGCGAAGCGGAGCGGCCAATCCAAATTAGGCTTTTCTAAACTCGAAAATTTACTTCATGCGCCACACGTATAAAACACTGAAATAACGTGAAGTTTAAAATATACAGCTTTGGCAATCTAATATGTAAATGTGAATAAAACATGTAAAGTTATTTAAATTAAAAACATTTGGTATTGTTTCACAAATTAAAACTTTATTCCGACGTGTTTCGGTTTGTTAGACGATTTTTAAAGGAATGTGTTACATTCCTCTGAAAATGGTCTAACAAACCGAAACTAGTCGGAATAAAATTTTAATTTGTGAAACAATTCAAAGTGTTTTTAATTTAAATAACTTTACATATTCTAATATGTTTCACCAAGTGCCAGATAAGAAATTAATTCAAGAAATTATCAGTGAATAAAACGTGAGTCAAATTCTGCGCTGAAAAAATTGTTTAAAACAGTGATTATAGGCAACCCAATAACCTAACGTATATTAGGTTGCCTATAATCGTTGTTGTATGTGTGTGTTTTTTTTAACTTCAGTGTAAATCAGTGCTTTTAAGTGTGGCGCATGAAGTAAAATTTCGAGTTTAGAAAAGCCTAATTTGGATTGGCCGCTCCGCTTCGCTCTGCGGCCAATCCAAATTCTTAGGCTTTTCTAAACTCGAAATTTTACTTCATGCTTAGTCTGGGAGTGGAAAACACTCGTTAAAAGCCTCAAATTAACCGCTTTTAAACAACGAATTCCCGCAAATTTAAAAAACGCTGTAATTATCGGGATATGCGCACTTAAAAGAAAAATGCCCTGTATATTTGCTAGATAAACTAATATCCGATCAACTAATTTGGTGCTGCAGGAATATTATTTGTGACGAACAACATGGATTTTTAAAGGGCAGGTCTACAACGTCTAATTTGCTTTCCTACCAGATGTATCTGATGAGTGCTTTGGAAAGGGGTCGTCAGGTTGATTCTGTTTACACTGATTTTTCCAAAGCCTTCGATCGTGTTAGTCACTCTGTTCTCTTAAATAAACTTGAAGGCTTGGGATTTAGTGATTTTGTGACAAAATGGTTTGCAAGCTATTTACGGGAACGTAAACAGTTTGTTAAGATTGATAACTTCGTCTCCAGAGCAATCAACGTTACATCTGGGGTCCCCCAGGGCTCACACTGTGGGCCAATTCTGATCTTGATCTTTATAAATGACATTGGGAGTTATATTAAAAATAGTCAATTTCTGATGTTTGCTGATGATGATAAAATATTCAAAGTAATTGAGAGAAGTTCGGATCATGCGCTTTTACAATCTGATTTATATAACTTGGCTAATTGGTGCGCATGCAATCATCTTCATCTCAATTTGAAAAAATGTATGTCAATTTCTTTTTGTCGCCATAGCAATAATAGCAAGTTTGAGTATTCAATTAATGATAATAAATTGCCCCTGGTCGAGACAGTGCGTGATTTGGGTATTATATTTGATTCTCGCTTAAATTTTGTTACCCATTTGAATAAGATCTCTAGTAAAGCTCTTTCTATGCTCGGTTTCATTAATAGATTTTCGAAACACTTTGGCGTGGATACGTTCAAAACCCTTTACGTCAGTTTGGTAAGGCCACATTTGGAATATTGTTCTGCAATTTGGTCTCCTTACCACAACTGTAACATTGAAATCATTGAAAAAGTTCAGAATAGGTTCTTACTACTAGTATCTTTTAAAATGGGGATCGCACGCATTGACTATAGTCGGTCACACATATTGAATTGTCTTAATTTAAAATCTTTAGAATATAGAAGAATATCATTTGACTTATGCTATGGGTTCAAACTGATTAATGGACATGTCAATTGCAGTTTTTTATTATCATTGTTGAACTTTAATTTTTTTTAACAACTCCAGTTCGTTGTAGGCCCTTATTTCGTTTAAACTTCCATCGAACATTGTATGGTTCCCATAATCCTGTGGCACGTATAATGCGGTATTGTAATGTCCTTATGTTGTATCCCAACTTTTACATTTTTAGTAATTCTTACAGTGTATTCAAACGCCATTTACAGTTTATTAATCTGGATATTGTTAATTAGTGAATTTTTGTTTGTTGTATTATATTTCTCACTCTATTTATATGTTTTTCAAAGTAATATTATGTTTATCTTATATCACTATTTTTAATTGTGTATTGATGTAGAAAGGAGATTTCCGTTGATAAATAAAATAATAATAATATTTATCAAATAAGCCTCAGTTTTAATAATCGGTTTTGTTTTATAATAATTTGACAGATAATTGATGACAGATGGCGCTATTATGATTTGAATGTGTAATAAGGTTAATTCCACTTTAACACAAATATGAATAATCGTTAAACAATAAATAATACTCACAGTCTACCCTTTCGCCTAAGTTACACAGAAAAACACGCTCTTTGCACAAAAAACGAACTCTTTCATTTGGATAGAGTTTTCACGGTGTTAACGTTTGTTCCGCTTTAAAAAAACACTCGTGACGTATAGAAGCACAATTGATTAACCCATTTCATTTCTCTTAATCTAAACTATTTAACGTTTTACGCTTAGCAAATAAATGTAAATAAATGTATTAAATGCAACAGATAGTAAGGTTAATGTACCCACTGAGCAAACACATTTAAGAAATGTTTCGTCAACATTAAAACAACGTTTAATGTTGCTACAATATTGAAATAGCATTATTTGTTTGTTTTTTGCTCAGTGGGTACGTTAATCTTATAACAAAATAATACGAATTCCAATAAAAAAAACGTAAGCTGTTGTTAATATCTAAGGCCCAGTTGCATCAAAAACGTTGAGCTCGAGTGCAAGATGACAGTTCCTATTGTTCTGTCACTTTGAACCGGAGTTCAGAGCTGTCCATTAATAATTATTATTATAATTTATTTTTATTTATATTATTGATATTATTAATTTCATTATTCAGTTCAACGTGCTTGGTCCAACTGGCCCTAAGATACTGTAATATCAGAATAAGTGTGAGAAAAATGCTCAATGCACGAGTCCTCCAGGGTTGAGAACATAATTTGTATCTTAACAAATTATTTACCTTATAAATGTAATCTATCACTAACCTTAGTTAAATCAAAGAGGATCCTGGAAATCCAAACTTCCGATTCGTGTAATATTATTTCCTCCATCTCGGTAACACTACACTGCACTCTAATTACACATTGTAACGCCGCTCCCTTAACACTCGCGAGCGCGCTCGACCCTTTTCAGGTAGCCGAGTGTACGCACCACCGCTCGCATCCCCTACCACGCCGGACACGTGACGACCACGCCGGACACGTGATGCCCACACCACCCCTACCAGAAGACCACCCGCTGGAAACCCTATAAAACCCCGAGCGCACCGCTTAAAAGACAGACTATTAGCGCTCGTCTTTTCGGCCTAATCGTCTCTTCCTACGTGATTACTAGCACTCGTCTTTTCGGTCTAGTATTATCACTCTACAAATTATCAATCTACGAAGTACCTCCACGCTCTCACAAACACTCATCCCGAACGACGCTCTGTTCCGGGACGACGTACTGCCACGAGACGCCGCGTCCATCCGAGACGACACCCAGGCTACCACGCAGAAGAGGCCCTTCACCGCTAGCCGCTCGAACCACGAGGACTCTACTGCCGCACTACGCCCGCACCCACCCGTTACGACGAATCGACACAAAACCGATCACTCTGTACATACTTTCTTGTAAATAAACTCTTTTGAAACCACCACACGCCTTATAAACTGGCAGCCCAACGTGTGGCTCGAGAAGGTTTGACAAACAGAATAACGAGAAGTATGGCTAATGTCACGATGACCGAACAACAATTCCAGGACCTCATGAACCGGATGTTGGAAATTAGAACGGAAGCGCCGGTCCAGAGGGGAAGTTTTTCCAAATGCACGACGAGATTTAAGGGAGAAACAGACAGCCAGGTGGTTGAAAGCTTCATAAACACGATCACGGTATATAAAAACACAGAATATATCAACGAAGCCGACGCTATACTAGGATTTCCGTTGCTGTTGGAAGCCCCGGCCGACACCTGGTGGGAAGGAATAAAAAGGGAAATCAAGACATGGGAGCAACTAATACACGCCATCAGAAGCGCTTTCGCTCCAGTAGTCCCAAACTACAAGATTTTCGCAACGATGTGTGAAGAAAAACAGAATAGGCCGTCCAAAACAGACCAGTTCGTGATCCAAAAACGGGCACTCTTCAGCAAGCTGAGCCGCCCTATAGAAATAGAGCTGCAGCTGGACCTCATCTTCAGCTTACTCCATCTAGAGATGAGAAAAAGGATTCCAAGATCAACGTTCGACAACTATGAAAATCTGGTCACAAGAGTGAGGGAGGCAGAAAACTTACTCGAAGAAGAAAACCAAGCGAAAAAGCCGACCGGCTCTGAGAAAATCCGCTGCAGTTACTGCAAAAATAACGGACACCGCATGGAAGAATGCAGAAGGAAACAAAGAGAAACGATGACAGCCAACCCCGGTAACTTCGCATGTTACGGATGCGGGAGGCCGAACACCATCAGAAGCCGCTGCCCGGACTGCAGTGCGAAAACAAAAACGACGCAAATCTCATCGCTAGCAGCGACAATGGATCCAAGCAGACCACACGTATATATCCATGTAAACAGCAAGGCCGAATACTCCCTCTTCGACACGGGATCGCAGGTCACAGTCGCATCTCTGAGATTGTACGATGCACTAAAACGAAATGGAAACAAGTTCCAAGTGCACCAAGGAAACGTCGCCTTTGCCAACGGATGTGCACAGAACAGCACGATGCTGTACACAGAAGCAGATGTAACGATTAAAGGAAGAATAATTCCTACGAAATTCTTCATTCTACCGAACAGCCAAACTAGAGAGACGATTCTTGGGACGGATTTCATGAGAAGCGCTGGAATAACCCTGGATTTGGGACAACAGACGTGGACATTTTCGGAAGGCGAACACCCAGCATACGATGCCACGAGGCCCAAAATAGAAAAACTCCAGGCACAGCAGCCACAAGAAACAACAGAACAATTCCTATTTCCGGAACCCCCAAGGAAAATCCCAGGACAAGATGTCGCAGTAATTCCTTACTACGAAACGATGGAAATCGCCACACTTAAAGTGGACTTGCGAGAAGAAGAAGGAAAAACACTGAAGCAGGACGAACGAGATGCCCTCAACAATACCCTGCGAAAACATAAAAAAACCACAGCGCTTGAATGTGCCACCGTCCTCCTACAAGAGATATTCTTCCGCTACGGTATACCCAGAAGATGCATTTCGGACAACGGGACACAGTTTGTCAGCGCCGTCATGCAGCAACTGATGCACAGATTGGGAATTGACCACAATTTCACGGCTTCTTACCACCCGCAAGCCAACCCGGTGGAAAGGAAGAACCGAGATATGAAAACCCAGTTAGCTATTCTTGTTGGACCACATCATGATTCTTGGCCTCAAAAATTAGCAGCTATCCGTTTCGCCATGAATACGCACGTCACAGCTAGCACCGGATACAGCCCTGCCTACCTCACCTTTGGGAGAAATCTAAGGACCGCAGAAGATGTAAGCCGAGACATGAGGACCATAACCGCTTCCGACAACTTCGTTACTGAGATCAGTCCCTATCTCACGCGGATGAGAGATGCCCTAGAAGCAGCCCATCAAATAAACGATAAACAACAGGATCAGCGCAAGAAGTACGCAGATGCCGCCAGACGTCCCACTCCGGCATATGTACCTGGAGACCACGTATGGGTAGACACTCACCTCCTGAGTAATGCAAAAAACCAATTTACGTCCAAATTCGCCCCACGTAGAGATGGACCTTACGTGATTCTACAAGTGAAAGGAGCCGCCACATTTGAAGTCGCATCCCTGGACGACCCGAGCACCCCGATTGGCACTTTCCACGCCTCCGCACTCACCCCCTTCACGGGAAACATTCAGGAAGCCCAACCGATCCATCCCATTCGGAAGAGAGGACGCCCAAAGAAGACGTTTACTTCTGGTCCTCCTATTTAGAAGATCGCAGAACCAGAGGGGGAGGATGTAACGCCGCTCCCTTAACACTCGCGAGCGCGCTCGACCCTTTTCAGGTAGCCGAGTGTACGCACCACCGCTCGCATCCCCTACCACGCCGGACACGTGACGACCACGCCGGACACGTGATGCCCACACCACCCCTACCAGAAGACCACCCGCTGGAAACCCTATAAAACCCCGAGCGCACCGCTTAAAAGACAGACTAATAGCGCTCGTCTTTTCGGCCTAATCGTCTCTTCCTACGTGATTACTAGCACTCGTCTTTTCGGTCTAGTATTATCACTCTACAAATTATCAATCTACGAAGTACCTCCACGCTCTCACAAACACTCATCCCGAACGACGCTCTGTTCCGGGACGACGTACTGCCACGAGACGCCGCGTCCATCCGAGACGACACCCAGGCTACCACGCAGAAGAGGCCCTTCACCGCTAGCCGCTCGAACCACGAGGACTCTACTGCCGCACTACGCCCGCACCCACCCGTTACGACGAATCGACACAAAACCGATCACTCTGTACATACTTTCTTGTAAATAAACTCTTTTGAAACCACCACACGCCTTATAACATTTGTTAATCCCGAGCTTGAAAATCGAAACCAAACAATGCAATTGATAAATTTTTAACGACACGAAATGCACTGAGCGAATTATTCACCGAAACTAGCGGTGAAGTGTGTAAACAAACAAATGACACATGCAAGCGACGTCTGCGCAAGAATACAATTAATCATCTCATCGGTGCATTTTTTGTGCACCTGATGCAGGTTAACAGACGCCGGCGTTTATTTTGTTGAAACCAGTTCGATTTGGAGATTAATAGAGAGCGAATCATTTAAAAGTGAAGTGCGTTTTGGGATAATTAATATCAGGCAATGAGAGAAGAAAAAAAATTAAATCCTAATCACTCACCAACATACATCATAATCCAAACATTTTGAATGTTGAACCTTTTGATGAATGCGCCCATTGCCTGATATTATAAAAAAATTTAAATCCTAATCACTCTCTTCTCTCATTACCTGATATTTATTATTCTCGAAAACACACTAACACTTTACTCTAATTATTCACTTTCTTCTCTTATTACCTGATATTCATGATTCCAAAAAACGCACCAACAATTTATTCTAATTCAACGTTTTTGATGCAACTGATTAATTAGAATAAATTGTTGGTGCGTTTTTTGGAATCATGAATATCAGGCAATAAGAGAAGAAAGTGAATAATTAGAGTAAAGTGTTAGTGTGTTTTCGGGAATAATAAATATCAGGTAATGAGAGAAGAGAGTGATTAGGATTTTTTTTTTAAATATAAGGCAATGGGCCCATTCATCAAAAGGTTCAACATTCAAAATGTTTGGATTATGATGTTCGTTGGTATCTAATGAACGGTACTCTCCGGCCGGTCTATTTCGTACGATTGCAAAAATCTAAAACACGTTCACGATTAACAGTCCGGTCATTAGAAAATTCTACAATAGTTGGCAGTACACTTCAAACTGTTGTTTTTGATAAACGGGCCAAATGAGAGAAGAGAGTGATTACAACTTGGATGTTAATAGTGATTGATTAATTGAAAAGTGAAGTGCGTTTTTGGAATTATTAATATCAGGCAATGAAGAGAGTGATTAATTAGAGTGAAATGCTAGGGCGTTTTTTGAAATAATTAACACCAGGCAATGAGGGAAGAAAGAGAGTGATTAATTAATATGGGTGAGTTATACTTTCGATTGCTAATATTATTTCGCACATCTTGGTAACACTACCTGGTCACAATTGTTGATCCCGAACTTTTAACTCGAAATTAAACAATAAAATCAATAAATTTTGAAAGACACAAAATGCACCGTGCGAATGTGTCGAACGGATAGTAATATCACTGCATGATTTCTGTAAATTTACAGAAAACGCCAAGAGCATCGAGTAAAATGCAACAGACGGCGGCACTTTACGGGCTGTATTTTTGCGATTTACAGGAGTCAGAAGAACATCTCTTAAATTTCGCACAGAGCATGTTTTGTGTTCTAATAAAAACCAATAATCAGTAGAAAGAAGGAACTACCTTTATGCTGTTTTATTATTTAAAAAAAAATTAAATTGTACACTAAAAAAGCATCACAAGTAATGCCATTTTTTGTCATTTTATTGTAATCAAATGAAAGTTATTAAAAAAAAAATCAAGACAGTAGATGTGTCTATATATCCTTTATTTCTTTATTTTTGAAAAGATGAAATAAATCGGTGTGTATATAACAAAATTACAGTCGAAATACGGCAGCATGTTTTACATGAATTTTCGCTATAGAACAACGCGTACTATGGAGCCTTAACTTGAACTAGTGGTGATGTGTGTAAACAAAAGACACGCACGCGATGTCTGCCTAAGATTGCAATTAATCATCTCATCGGCGCATTTTTTATGATGCATTTGTTTTGTTGAAACAGTTCAATTTCAATTTTAATTGTGAGTGAATCGTCGAAGAGTGAAGTGTTTGTGCGTTTTTGGAATAATTAATATTAGGCAATGAGGGAAGAAGGAGAGGGATTAATTAATAGGTGAGTTATTGTTTTTGTTTTTATATTAAACATAGCATAACTACATTTTTCCTATATTGCATTCATCGTAACTCGTTTGTTAATACAAGCTAAAAAAATGGTGATGTGTCCATCATAGTACTTTCCCCCGTAAATTGCGTATTAAATCACTTTTAAAATATTTGTAGCATTTTTATTTTCAAAATGTCTTCAACTTTTTGATAACTACAACTTTTATTTGAAACATTTTTCAATTGGATCAACACATACTGACACAAACCAATGACTAGATAAAAAAACACTATTTATTGAATATCTCAAAAACTAAGAGTGCTATGACAAAAAGTGAAGATACAAAAAATCTTTAATATTTTATTACCTACAACTTTTATTTGAAATATTTTCCAATTGTATCAACCACACTGACACAAATCAATGACTAGATAAAAAACACTATTAGTAAATATCTCAAAAACTAAGAGTGCTATGACAAAAAGTGAGTCCACAAAAAATCTTTAGTTTTTAAGTTCCTACAACTTTTATTTGAAACATTTTTCAATTGTATCGACACATACACTGTCACACATCAATAACTAGATAAAACACACAACTTTTGAAATATCTCAAAAACTAAGAGTGCCATGACAAAAAGTAAGTGAACAATACATCTTTATTTTGTTATTATCTACAACTTTTATTTAAAAGAATTTATTGTTTGATGAACATTTATTGAAAAAATCTGAAAAAACTTAAAAACGCTAAGAGTAAAGTACCACTTCAGGTTTTCCGATTTTCACCAAAAGCTTTTCAGTTCTTCCGATTGTAACAAAAAGCTTAAGTTTCAAGTTTCATCTCGATATCTTTAGCGGTTTTTGCGGTACAGCGCACACAGACACACACTTAGACACACAGACAGACAGACATTTTTCAAAAATGGTCTTATTCGACTCAGGGGACCTCAAAACGGATATTTCCGCTAAAATTTTTGATTCGAAAATTTTCACGAAAACAATACTTTCCCTTTGTATTACATACGGGGGAAATTAAAAATTCACTTGTTGTTTTTACTAATAAGCAATCCATTTCTGATTACCTGCCCACTGAGCAAATTCATTCAAGTAATGTTTTATCAGCATTAAAACAACGTTAAATGTTGCTACAATGTTGACATAACGTTATTTGTTTGTTTTTTGCTCAGTGGGTGCTTACAAAAAACACAACACTTGGAAAAAAAGTAAGTTTATTACATTGCTATTCATAAATTTCTATAATAAATATTTATTTGTAAAACAAACCAAGTGAATTTTAATTAAAAACCTGTATATTAGTAAAAATGTTTTATAAAGTGAACAATGGGCCCGTTCATCAAAATGTTAAACGTTCAATATGTTTGGATTTGTTTGTGATGTATGTTGGGATCTAATGAACAGTCCTCCGGTTGGTCTATTTTGTACGATTGCCAAAATCCCAAACACGTTCACGATTAACAACTCGGTCATCAGTGAATACCCCAACAGTTGGCAGTAAACTCCTAACTGTTGTCTCTGATGAACAGGCCCAATGAGAAACTAGTTTTTACAGCCATTTTGTTTGATAATTAATGTATTGATGAATTAATCGAACGTCTTATTAATTCATCAATATATTAATTTTGTTTTATAATGCTAGACGTTCGATTGTTCGATTGATTTATCAATATATCCATTTTGTTGGATAATGCAAGACGTTCGATTGTTTCATTGAGCACATTCATCAGAAAAATATACTCTCAACATGTTTGGTTTTATTTACGCTTTACGTTAGTATCTACTGAAGGCTCCTCTGCCCTTTCTATATTGTACGCTTGCAAAAATGACGAACGTGTTTGCTGTTGACAGTGCATTCATCAGAAAATTCCTTAACTGTTGGCATTAACCCATTAACGGCTAAGCAATTTAGAGTTAACTCTAAAAGTTGATTTTAGGTTATATTCTACACTTTTTTTTAATGATTTTTACGAATGACTTATTGTATTACATACTGTGAATTTTTCTTTTTAATACATAATGTATACGCTGCAAATGCAACGCATTTGTCGATTTTGTATAAAAACGTACAATATGAAGTTTAGAAAGAGTATTTCCACTCCCAGACTAAGCATGAAGTAAAATTTCGAGTTTAGAAAAGCCCCGCGTAGAAAATTTGTCGAGGGTCGCGCAGCGACCCGAGACAAATTTTCACGGGGCTTTTCTAAACTCGAAATTTTACTTCATGCGCCACGCGTATAAAACACTGAAATATTGTAAAGTTAGAAATACACTGAAAACATTATTTTTAATGAGTAATAATTGAGATATTTAAATAACTAAATATTTACGTTTTTCTTCATACGTTTGCAAGTCAAATCAAATAATATAATATATCAAATTAATTCATTTAGTAAATAAATTAACATATAATTTATTTATTTATTTATTTATTCAACCAACGGAACAAGGTCCAATTACAGATTGAAGTTAATACAAATAAAGAAAAAACACAATAATTTTAATTAAAGAAAATTAACTTTGTAAATAAACGAAATTAACAGGTTACTAAGCTAATAACAAGAAATAAACTAAAAGTAAAAAAAAAAAACTAAGAAAATAAACTAAGAAAGATACTCAATGATCACATTGAAGAATTCTTTCGCTGATTTAAAGTTGAATATATCCACATCTGTATTTGTATTAATGAGTTTGTTGTACGTAGCGCACATAGAATACATCGGCGATCTGACCAGTACGTTCGTTTTGGGTATTGGTAGCTGAAATAGACGTTTAGTTCTTACACTACAGGGCACCAGTATATTCAGTTGCTCCAACAATTCACGGCAATCAATTTGACCATTGAGTACCTTAAACAGCGTTGTCACTAAATTCGCCTTACGGCGACATCCTAAGGAGTGCATTTCAAATTCATCTAACAACGCAGCATAATCGTAATTAAAATCAGGATAAGCCCCGTACTTCTTAAAATGGAGATACTTAACAAACCTCTTTTGTGTAGCTTCAATCATCGAGGAGTACTTAGAGTAGTGTGGGTCCCAAACACTTGAAGCATACTCCAGCTTACTACGCACAAATGCAAAATAAAGGGTTTTTATTGCACCAATATTCCTAAATGACTTACAATTCCGTATTATAAAACCTAAGGAACGGTTGGCGGTTGAGACAATTTTCATAATATGATCATTGAAAGATAAATGATCGTCGAATATCACACCTAAATCTTTAAACAATACCACTCGGGACAACACTGTACCATTGATGCTATAATCATAAGTGATTTTTGATTTGTTTTTAGTATATGACATAACCTTGCATTTGCCTACATTCAATGAGGCATTGTTATCCCTACACCAGTTAATTATTATCTCAAGACTATCCTGTAAATATTGGCAATCATTCACAGTAAATATTGGATTAAACAATTTTAGGTCATCTGCAAATATCAAGATGTTATGTGATATTTTATCAGCTATATCATTTATGAAGCAATTAAATAAGACAGGTCCTAGGTTGGATCCCTGCGGGATACCTGAGGAAGCGATAAATTGATTTGACTGATATCCCTGATATTCCACAACTAAATGTCTGTTACTAAGATAACTCTAAAATAAATCACATAAACCAGTGGAAAACCCAAGCCGTTTTAATTTATTTATCAGGATCCCATGATCAATTCTATCGAAAGCTTTCGATATGTCAGTGTAAATGACGTCCACCTGAGTACGATTATCCATAAATTTTGAAATAAATTGGGTTTTCAATAAAATATTTGACACAGTTGATTTCATGGGCCTGAAGCCATGTTGATATGAGGACAATTTATTATTAACGTAAGGATTAATATATTTGCAAAGAATAAGTTCAAAACACTTTGCAACGTTAGAGATAATAGCAATAGGGCGATAGTTCGGAACGTCCCTTTTATTGCCCGATTTAAAGACGGGTACAATACGTGCACTTTTCCAACATAATGGAACTTTGCTATAGGTCAGGCATAAGTTAAAGATATGCGTTAAAGGTCTAGCAATAATATCACGACAATCTTTTATTATTAGAGCTGGAATTCCATCCGGGCCCGCACTTGACTTGTTATTTAACTAATTAATCATGTTGCGTATATACATCAATGGCGCTTAATGGGATAAACTCCCAACAGTTTTATTTGATGAATGCGCCTATTAATTGAAATAACTATTAATTTACGTGTGTTTTAACATTATTTATTTATTTAAACAACAATTCAACTTCATACAAATCAGTGTTTTATACGCGTGGCGCATGAAGTAAAATTTCGAGTTTAGAAAAGACTGAAAATTTGGTTTGGTCGCTCCGCGCTTCGCGCTACGCGACCAAACCAAATTTTCAGCCTTTTCTAAACTCGAAATTTTACTTCATGCTTAATCTGGGAGTGGAAAACACTTGTTCGGTTTCATATTATATAAAAACAGCAAATTCTCAAACAAAATATCTTACATCGGATTGTTGAATTGCTAAATTTAGAACTTAAATTGTAAAATATAAGTGGCGTTTTAAAAATTGACAATGTGTGAATGTAGAGGCTGTTATTCCATTGTTTTCTAGAAAAAAGAGTAATAAATTATTGGTCAAAAAGGCAATCTTCTTATTCTTGAACAGTCACAGTTTTTTTTTATAATTCTCTTTAGAATTGTAACATTAATGTAAATCTATATTATTGTTTTTTTTTTGTATTTACAATAGTTAGTTTGATTTTTTTAAATCCAAACAAAACCTTTCTTTTGACTATGCTAGGATTTTGTCTAATTATGTCTCTCTATAGACTATTTGACTATTGTGATATTATGATTGTAAGTTACTTAAATTACTATCGTATGTTCAATAAAATAAAACCTCTAGAGTGCTATGAAATATATTGTAAGTTGGCAACTCTGAAATTATACATTATAATTACACTGGTCGGCATGAAAATCGGCTCTGACACCATTCCTGCTGATTCTTATGTAAAATGACCTCCTGAATCCGAATATGACCCCCGTTTTCCCCCATCACCCACCGTTTTCGGGGGAGGCCCCCCCACCTATTTTTATCACTTTTCGATAATTTGGAGGGATGAAAATGATTATTTTAGCCTTTACGTTTCTTCTGAGGGGCTAGAGAGGTGAAAAGTTCTAAAACATCAACATTTGTAGCAAGAAGGTAGATTTGGGGGGGGGGGATTTGCCCCCTTAAATTGTAAAAAAATCCTTAAAAATGATCGATTTTTCCGTTTTTTTACTTATTTTCTACATATTCCAGCTTCCATCCCCCCTCATCCTCTCCCAAACAATAAAAATATATAGCAACAATAATAAAAATATATAGCAACAGTTCGGAAGATTCACTGTACCACGCTGGCGCCCTCAATACCTTACGCGCACAGGTTTGCCCAGGAATTTTCATGCTTTGACAGGTTTAAACTTGCATTGCTCTTGTCACTATAGACCTGCACTGTAATCCTTATCTTCCCTCAGTACATCTCTAGCGATCGTAGAGTCAACTTTTCGGTGCTCTAGGCGGGGATTCTGTGTTTCCAAGTTGTTTAAATTGTGTATAACGGTAGAATTTTTTTAATTCCGGCTTTTTCCAAGTGAATTACAGTACGTGAGTGTGAGTTGTGATTAATATCGAGCATTTATTTACTGTTTAATTATGCCACGCGAGTGTAAAAATCATCCCGATAGCTTCTGCTATGTTTGCGGGGAATTGACTTTAAAAGCGCAACGAAAACCCCTTTCTCCGCTTCTTAAAACTGCTTATAAATTTTACTTTGATTGCCAAGTTGGCGATCAGGACAAGAATTGAGCTCCAACAGTTTGCTGCACTACTTGTTACAGTAGCTTGACCAAATGGCTCAAAGGTACCCGTAAATCAATGCCATTTGCTGTGCCCGTAGTTTGGGCTCACATCTCACAGATTGTTACTTTTGTATGACTTCCACCGTCGGGTTATCTAGCAAAAGTAAGCATACAATTCAGTATCCTAATATCCCTTCAGCTCTAAGACCAGTTCCTCACAACGAATCTTTGCCAATCCCAGTGCCCCCAAAAATCTATACTCTAGAGCCAGAAACGGATTTGAAAGACTTTGAGCCACAGCCTGGACCATCTTATGATACGTTCACCGATGATGAAGAGTGTTCTGCTGATTCAGCTCATCGAAAACCTCACCTCGTTACTCAGTCGGAATTGAATGATCTCGTCAGGGATTTGGAGTTACCTAAGAGTAAATCTCAACTTTTTGGATCTCGACTTCAGCAGTGGAATCTCTTAGAAAAGGGTGTAAAAATCTCTTCTTACAGGACTAGGCAGTCAAACCTGAAATTACTTTTTTCGGCAGATGAAGGCTTAGTGTTCTGCCCTAATTCAAATGCATTGATGATAGAACTGAAAATGCCATGTGACCCAGACAAATGGAGACTGTTTATAGACTCATCAAAGACAAGCTTGAAAGTTGTCCTATGGGCCAATGAGAATGAGTTACCATCACTCCCGGTTGCATACTCTGTGGATATGAAGGAGACGTACGAAAACATCAGCCGGATCCTTGATAAAATCAAATACCATGATTACAATTGGAAACTTTGCGCTGACTTAAAAGTTGTTGCTCTACTCATGGGCCTGCAATCGGGCTTCACAAAATACTGCTGCTTCCTATGTGAATGGGACAGCCGAGCCCGAGACAAACATTACATCGTACGGAACTGGCCTCTGCGAGAAAGTTTTACTCCCGGTCAGAAAAAACGTCGCTCACGATCCTCTGGTCCCGAAGGAAAATATTTACTTGCCGCCTTTGCACATCAAACTCGGATTGATCAAACAGTTTGTGAAAGCAATGGACAAGACCGGTGATGCATTTCAATTTTTGAAAACTAAATTCCCTCGTCTTAGTGAGGCTAAAATCAAGGACGGAGTTTTCGTGGGCCCCCAGATTAGACAACTTTTCCAAGATTTGACGTTTATTGAACACCTGAATCGAAAAGAAAAACGAGCTTAAATTGCATTCCAAAACGTGCGTGAGAACTTTTTGGGTAACAACAAAAGTGATGATTATGTCGCTCATGTCGAGGAATTGCTGTCAGCGTACAAGGCCATGGGGTGTAACATGTCTCTTAAAGTGCATTTCCTTCACTCACACCTGGACTTCTTCCCTGAAAATTTAGGAGCAGTTTCGGATGAACACGGGGAACGGTTTCATCAAGACATCTCTAAGTTCGAGAGGAGATTTTCGGGGAAGTGGAATGCGAGCATGTTAGCAGAGTACTGCTGGTTTTTGATACGAGAAACTTCTACCTCAGGGTACAAAAGGAAAGCAAGCACCAAATGAAGGTACTTATCTTAGTTATTTATTATTCTTTACATTTATTATTTTACATTTATTATTTTACTTTTTATTTATTATTCTTTACAGCTAAAATAATCCTTTTCACCCCTCCAATGGATGGGGGAAACGGGGGGAGTATTGAGAGCGCCAGCGTGGTACAGTGAATCTTCCGAACTGTTGCTATATATTTTTATTATTGTTGCTATATATTTTTATTATTGTTGCTATATATTGTTGCAGTATATTTCTATTATTTAGGGATGTTTGGGGAAGGATGAGGGGGAATGGAAGCTGGAATATGTAGAAAATAAGTAAAAAAACTGCGAAAAAAACGGAAAAAATTGATCATTTTTAATGATTTTTTTACAATTTAAGGGGACAAATCCCCCCCCAAATCTACCTCCTTGCTACAAATGTTCATGTTTTGGAACTGTTCACCTCTCTAGCCCCTCAGAAGAAATGTAAAGGCTAAAATAATCCTTTTCATCCCTCCAAATTATCGAAAAGTGATAAAAATAGGTGGGGGGCTCCCCCGAAAACGGTGGGTGATGGGGGAAATCGGAGGTCATATTCGGATTCAGGAGGTCATTTTACATAAGAATCAGCAGGAATGGTGTCAGGGCTCGAAAAAAATTTTTTTTATATTACAATTCCCAAAGCGTGTAGCCAACACAAATTTTAAAAAGGATAAAATCATAGCACTTTAGAGGTTTTTTTTTATTGAACATATGATATATTAAATACAGTTAATATAGTGATTTAATGACAAAATCCTAATAAGTTAAAAGACAGACTACTAAGTGACTTACAGTCATATCACGAGAATAGTCGAAATACAGTCCATAGAGACATAATCAGACAAACTTACAGTCATAATGACACAGTAGTCAAAATATGAATTTATGACTGTAAATCACTAGGTTGGCTAACAAGTCTATCGTTTAAGTTGAAATTTAGCCCATTCTGTCAACGTGACATAAATCATCGTTAGACTACATTTGGACTATAATGACAGTTGACATACAAGTCGGTGCCAGCCGACACACAGTATACGATTTGACCGATCTAGCAGGACAAAATTCAAATTATTGAATTATGAAAATTAGAAATGAATCGCAATTAATTGTTCATATACATCAGAAAATGATTCCTGATACAGAATTATTTCAGTTTACTATCAATTAATACGATATCTACTAGCGATATCTAAGATATCTACTAGCAAAATTGTAGTAAATATTTCATTAGTATAAATGAAATTGCCAATTCTTGGTTGCAGAATACTTCAAACATTAAAACTGCGATTCTTTTCACAATCTACAACAAGTTAGTCTTACAAAGACTATATCAAACACTCATTGAAACAACTACTTCCCGGGCTAGTACCCCGACGGACATTGAATTATACAACAAGTGTTTGCTGTTACATACAGTAACCTACTGCAAATGTAACAATTTGGGTCAAATTATTCAGGCCATCTATAGATGCGTTTCGAGATTTATCTCTCATCAGTATAGCTTTGCCATTCCCTCTAAACAATTTGACACCTTAGACTGGCGGTCACGTTATCTTTCAAACATAAGTATACTGCCTTTAAAAAAAATCAGAACACAAAGTATTTATTGGACGATTTTAATGAAATTTGCAGAATTTGATCATGTAAATGAACTGCATTGATGATCAAAAAATCAATTGTTTTGGTTACTATTTAATGGTATTTTTCTTTGATTTCACCATTATGAAGAGCTGCTGATTTTTTAATGTAATTGCTTCTAATATCCAAGTAGCCTCTGAGTAGTTTGACGTTTCAGTTTTTAAAACATAAAAAGATGGGGCGTGTTTGTCGGCGTGCACAATATCATCATCTAAGTGAATTTGAAAGGGGTCGCATTATTGGAATGCGAGAAGCGGGTTTTTCGGTTCGTGCTATTGCTAAAAGGGTAGGCCGTAGTGTATCGGTGATCGTACGCTGCTGGTCTAGATGGTCCGAAGCTGGGGAGAATCGACGTAATAGAAGATGGCGGACGAGTCAAGTGCTAAGACGGATGAGTCCGAGAATAAGTGCAATAAATGCAAAATTAAAACTGTCAATACTGTGCCATGTATAGTGTGTGAACTGAATTTCCATCCCTCATGCCTAAAAATACATAGCAAGTCTTGTGGAAAACTGCAACCGATATCAACTGGCGATCCAGAAATGGAGGTTAAGTCACCGGGCTCAGTAACGGCAAGTACCATCCAATTTAATTTTCTTACGGAGGAAAATAAATTACTACGAAAACTTATTAAAGAGCTTGAAAGCAAAAATGATATTCTCATCGAAAATAACTGTCTTCTGAAGGAAAAAATAATAACTCTTGAAAATAAGCAAAGTTATGAACCTGTAAATAAAAATAAAAATGTACCAAGAGATGTCGAAAACATTCAACAGGTGTCAGAACCATCTATAAAACCCACTAAAATCAATAAACCAACAAAAACCGTAAATAAAACCGTGCCTCCATCCACCTGCGAAGAGTCCAAAGTCTCGCATTCGCCGCGTCATGGGCTGACCATCACTGTGCCCGATAAAAACGAGCAACAAAATAAACTAAACAAAAAAGATACGGATGGTTTTACTATCTACACAGGAAAAAGACCCAATAAAAATAAAAACCGAAAAAAGAAATTAATTACTACTGGTAGTAGTTCGGCCGGGGTGATATCAGCAGAACCGCGGAAAACCTGGCTTTTTATAAATCGTGTAAATTACGACGCTACAGTAGCTGATATGGAAAACCACATTAAAAATATACCAGTTCATAAAGCGTTTACGTGTGAAAAAATGGAAACCAGAACAAAAACATACAGTAGTTTCAGGATCGGAGCTGATATTTCTGAACACGATCTCCTAATAGATTCAACAAATTGGCCCTTAGGAATAGAAATCGGCAAATATATTTTTAAAAGGCCACCTCCAAAACCAGAAGCAACATAATCTACATAACACGAAGAATTCCCACAGGAAAAACAACGTTATATTTATGGCGATATTTAAGGCGTTATTTATTAATACTCAATCTGTGCGCAATAAATACAATGAATTAGATAGTATGATAGAAGATAAACAGTATGACGTTGTATGCCTCACAGAACACTGGCTAAAACAAAATGAGAGCGAACAGTATCATATAAATAATATGATATGCGCTTCCTACTTTTCAAGAAAAAACTCTTCAGGCGGCGGTGCCTTAGTACTTGTAAATAAAAAACACAACTTTGTAGTGCTGAATAATATCAACCTATTATCTATAGAGTGTCATTGTGAACTGTGCGGCATATACCTAGTCGAATCTAATACAACCTTTATCGTTGTATATAGACCACCGAACGGCGATTTTAGCATATTTCTAAACACCATAACTACTGTATTACACCTATTAGATATTGTTAACAAACATGTTGTTATTGGAGGGGATTTTAATGTTGTGTTTAATAACCCCAACCAAAGAGTCAGAGATGTATATGATTTGTTTTGTTCATATGGTCTCAGACAGTATGTGAATTTCCCAACTAGAGGTAATAATATTCTTGATAATGTCTTTATGAATTTTGAGCCCAATGGTTTTTCTATAGATCCGTGTATAACATCATCAGATCACAAAGGTATCGAACTTCATTTTCAACATGAAGTATCCTTGGATGTGTTAACAACGAAAAAAATAAGGCCCATTACGCAAGCAGGAAAATTCTTTTTTTTCCAAGAATTAATATCCAAAGACTGGAAAGACATAACAAATGAGACCGAATGTAATAAAAAATTCGAAATATTTCAAAATATTATCATGTCAGCATATCACTCATGCTTCCCCGAGGTAAATGTAAGTAATAAAACTAATGAAATTAAAAAGATTCACTGGTACACTGAAGATATTCGCAATATGCGTGAACATTTAAACTTAATTCACGAAGCAGTGGATATCAGCAAAGATACATCTCTCGCCAAAACTTACAAATCATACAGACGTAAGTATACAGATGAAATAAAAAAGGCTAAAATCAGAGCTTATGATAACTACATCGAAAATTCAAATAACAAAGCCCAATCAATGTGGAACATTATTAATTCTAGTCGTAAAAGTAAACGTAGCTGTGATAGGCCCTGTGATATTAGCTGTGAACAATTTAATAACGAATTTTTATCTTACATAGACAATATCATAAGTACCATCAAGGATATAAATATAAATCCTCTAGACATGGTACCTTTAATACTATCAAGCAGTTTCTCATTTAAATTAATATCCAAGACTGATGTCAGAGATGCAATTAACAGCATCAAACGTAGCAAAAGCAGAGATATTTATGGACTCTCTTCTGATCTGTTAAAGTCTTGCAAAGAATCAATTATATTTCCATTAACAAATATCATAAATACATGCATTAAAAAATCCATAGTCCCGAATGCTATGAAAGCTGCTACAGTAGTGCCTATCTACAAAAAAGGAGACAAGAATAATCCACACAATTACAGGCCCATTTCTATACTCCCAGTTTTCTCCAAAGTATTTGAAAAAATATTACTGCTGCAAATAAAACATTATTTTGAATATAATGAGTTGTTTAACAAATCACAATTTGGTTTTCGTAGCGGAAAATCCACAACAGATGCTATAATATCTCTATTAGACGAGTTATTGTCGTCATACGAAGAAGGGGATTTTGCAATGGCATCTTTCGTGGATTTGAGCAGGGCTTTCGACTGTGTAAATCATGATGTACTAATTGGCAAACTAGAGCGCTACGGTTTCGATAAACCTAGCAGTAAATTAATACAGTCATACTTATCCAATAGGACACAAGTTGTCAAATATGGCAATTGCGAGTCGAATGCTCTGCCTGTCAAACATGGTGTTCCCCAAGGGTCTATTTTAGGACCACTTTTATTTATAATATACATTAACGATCTACCAGATTTTGTTGATAACACATTCAAGGTGATATACGCGGATGACACCACGTTAATTAATAGGGCGAGTGAACTAGATGAATCAATGCATAAAAGCACTACAGCTAATATTAGATGCAAAGAATGGTTTGGTAGCAATAAATTGCTACTAAACCATACAAAAACAACTCATTTGGCTTTCACCTTAAAAAAGCATACATTACCCATGCCATTATCGGTGAAATTTCTGGGTGTGCATCTTGATTGCTCAATGAAATGGCATGCACATAGCGATAACTTGGCAAACAGATTAGCCACAAATATATTTTTACTACGCAACCTATCACAAAGTGTATCCGCAAATACCTTAAAAATGTCCTATTACGCCACATGTCACTCTATCTTGTCGTATGGTTTACTTACGTGGGGACATTCGCCATGTTGGCAGCGCATATTCAAATTGCAGCGAAGGGCAGTACGTATAGTGGGTAGATTAGGTTACAGGGATGACTGTAGGGCTATCTTTCAAAAACTGCGCATAATTACCTTACCGAGTCTATACATCTTTCAATGTCTTGTTTATGTTAAAAAGAACTTGTCTGCGTTCAATTTAGCTATGTCTGTTCACAGTCATAATACTCGCAACAAAGATAATATATGCTTAAAACGGGTAAGACTACATAAATCACAAAATGCGAAAAACTATTGGGCTCCGAAGTTCTACAATACATTGACGGCAGAGGTAAGGTGTTTGCCGCTGAAACAATTCAAATCATATATAAAAAAACATCTACTAAATCATGCGTTTTACTCATGGGACGAGTTTCTAAATTCTAGAATTGAGATGTGATAGTTTGTTAATTTATTTCGATGTTTTTATTTATTTTATTTATACAAAGTTTTATATTTATATTTTAGCTATATTTTATTTAACGATATTTTAATCTTTATATATATTATATTTTTTTCATATTTTAATCTGTTGTATATTTAAATGTCTGTCATGTTTTAATCATTTTTTATATTTATATTTTTATGTAATTTTAATCTGTCACACCTACTATTTTTAACTGTCTGTCCACCTTATTGGTGCTGCATTTAAATTTCGTCGATCATTTCTGATCAAATATCATGTTATATTATATAACCATTGTTACTCTGATTAGAACATAATTGTAATTCTTGTACGTTTTTTATGTTTAATTTCTTTTGACCTGTGTAAACTGTATCCACTGTATTGGCATTAATAAACAATAACCCCTAACCCCTAGACTTGGATCAGAACGTCCAAGAAGCACCACTGAGCGTGAAGATCGAGCTCTTCGTCTTACAACTTTAAGGGACAGATTTACAACGTCGCGGGCATTGGGAAATGACTGGTTGGCTCTAAATGGCCAAAGAGTATCCATGGCTACTGTTTACAGAAGAATCCGCAGTTTTGGTATAAGATCCTACCGTCCACAATTGTGTCTACCTCTTACTCCGCAGCATCGCAGAGCAAGACTTGATTGGTGCAGGGAAAGACAACATTGGACCCATGAATGGAATAACATTATCTTCAGCGATGAGTCTCGGTTCTGTTTATGGGCTCATGATGGTCGCAGAAGAGTGAGACGTCGACGCGGTGAACGCAGAATTTTACAATTTGCTGTTGAAAGACATACGGCTCTTACACAGGGAGTTATGGTTTGGGGGGCGATAGCATATGGTAGTCGGTCTCCTCTAGTTTTTTTAGAAGCAAGTCTTAGCGCGATTCGGTATATTGACAACATTTTACGGCCAGTGTTAGTGCTCTATGTAAATGGCTTGCAGAACCCCATTTTTCAGCAAGATAATGCTCGACCTCACACAGCGGCCATTACAAGACAGTTTTTTGATAGTGCCGAAATCAATTTGTTACCTTGGCCATCTCGTTCTCCAGATCTATCGCCAATAGAACATGTTTGGGATATGATAGGTGTTAGAATAAGTAACTTACAGCGCCCCGCTAACACTGTAATGGAACTTAGAGGTCAAATTATCGAAGTTTGGAATGAAATACCCCAAGTCGATATTGACAGCCTGATTTCTAGCATGCCTCGACGTGTTAATGAGTGTTTGGGAAATCGTGGAGGCCCAACACATTATTCATTTTTATTCATTTGTTTTTTTGTTTTTCAAGTTGATTTTCTTATCATCGATACAGTTCGTTTACATGATCAAATTGTGTAAATTTTATTAAAATCGTGCAATAAATACTTGGTGTTCTGATTTTTTTGAAAGGCAGTATATAAATGAAATTGCCAATTCTTGGTTGCAGAATACTTCATTGCATATTCTGTTGGTTCATTTTGTTGTCAATTATTTAAAAATTGCATTGGTTGATTAAAGCTTCAAATTATTTTCTCTTTGGTGTTATTTTGTGCATAAAGTGTAGCTGTATATAAATTGTGTAAATATAATTTTTTACACAAATTATATACGATATTGTAGCTACACTTATGCAGAAATAACACCAAAGAGAGAATAATTTGAACCTTTAATCAACCAATGCAATAAGGCAAAATAACAAAAATATAATAGGTTATAAAATTTATAACAAAACAAAAATAAACATGATATATAAACATTGATATGTTTTGTGTCATACATTGTCATAATTTACTACCTATTTTTGAATGACCGTTAAGATGTCTAACTTATAATAAACCCTGTATAATTGTGTGATTTTTTGCGATTTCTGAGATATTTAACATTTTTACTAGATGAAAAATTAAGTGAAAACCACTTATTTATTGTCAATATTCTTAAAATACTGTAAATATTAAAACAATCTTTAAATAAAAGTTGTAAATCTCATAAAAAGACACTAAATGTTTATATTATACTTTTCTGTAGATCTAATAATTACAAAGATGTGCATTATAATTTTGATTCAAAGAAGTATGATTTTCGTAAAGCCGATTTCAACTCATTATACCAACAAATTTCTGATTGCGACTGGTCTGATCTACTAAAAATCAATAATGTTGAGGAATGTTGTAGCGTGCTTTACCGCGGACTCTACGATATTTTTGATAAGTGTGTACCGCGAAAATTAGTGAAAAGTCATCACCATAAATATCCATGTTGGTTTACACGTGCGTCAATACAATTACTTAAAAAGAAAGAACACTATAGAAGATTATTCAAAAAGCACAAACTCGGCATTTATAAAACAAAAATGTCGCAGCTCCGCAGTGACGCACGTATTATAATAAAAAAAGACCAAGATACATTCATTCAAAATGCAGAACGTTCGGTGCGGAATGATCCAAAAAACGTATGGAATTATATTAATTCAAAGAAAAATCAGTCGCGTATTCCAGGATTAGTGACATTTGAAGATGCAGTAATTAATGACCCATTCGCAATAGTAAATAGCTTTCAAAAGTATTTTTCATCTGTTTATGTTAGGACAACGTCAGCCGTTGATATGGATATCGTAAATTCTGAGTTTAATGACTGTTTTAACATTTCCACTATCACAGAAACAGACATATTTAATTCTGTATTGTGGAGGCTTCTACTTCGTTATACATGTTAATTACACAATGAAACACTTTTAACTTTGTTTGTATAACACGTTTTATTTAATGTGACTGCAGTTTCGACAAATTTAGCTTGTCATTATCAAACATGTTTAATAATGACAAGCTAAATTTGTCGAAACTGCAGTCACATTAAATAAAACGTGTTATACAAACAAAGTTAAAAGTGTTTCATTGTGAGACATATTTAATGCTGCAAAACAGCTCAGTACAAAATTCACATCCGGCACCGACAATATCCCATCATTTATTGTGGTTGATACTATCCAAAGCCTTGCTGAACCACTGGTCCACAATTTAATTGTATAATTAATCATTCACATTTTCGATTATCTGGAAAACCGCGAGAGTCACACCAGTACATAAATCTAGATGTAAAAATGCTATCGAAAATTATCGACCAATATCGATTCTAAACAATTTTGCTAAAATGTTGGAGGTGGTCATAGCTGACAAGTTATACCTTCATGTGGAGGCATATTTAACAACTAGACAACATGGATTCATAAAGAAACGATCAACTCAAACAAATCTTTTAAATATTACTGAATTTATTGCTTGTCAGCTAGATCAACGTCTTCAAGTCGATGCAATCCATACCGATTTCAGCAAGGCTTTTGATACTATCGATCACAATATTCTGCTTTGTAAATTAAAACAATGGGGTTTTAGTATTGATATGATATCTTTAATGCGCTCATATTTGTCTAATAGACTACAATACGTAGAATACAAATAGTACAAATCTCACTCGTACTGCCCCTTAAGTGGTGTTCCTCAAGGATCAAACCTTGGGCCCTTATTATTCATTTTATTTATTAATGATATAGTTAAAGATATCAATTCTAAAATCCTAATATATGTAGATGATGTCAAAATTTTTAGCTGTATTAAATCTGTAGATGATTGCCAATCATTACAAAATGACTTGGATAACATCATAGAATGGATCCTCAATAATAAACTGCATCTTAACATATCCAAGTGCAAGATTATATCATTTTTTAGAACCTTTACTCATATAGCATTTGATTACAACATGAACAATGTTTCATTAGAAAGAGTAACTATTTTAAAAGATCTCGGTGTCTTATTTGATAAAGATTTATCGTTTATACCCCATTATAATGCAATACAAAAAGATGCCTTAAAAATGTTAGGTTTTATTCGGCGTATCAGTAAGCCTTTTCGGGACATTTATGCAATAAATAAATTGTATCAAACATATGTGCGTCCAAAATTGGAATATTGTGCTTGTGTTTGGGCATCGAATTACAATATGCATATGCAAAAATTAGAGCGAGTGCAAATAATGTTTGTTAAATATTTGTATTTTAAAAAACATTCGGTTTACCCCGACACTGCTGTATCTTATAGTGATCTGTTGTCAATGTTTGACTTACAAGAATTGGGCTCAAGGCGCAAAATCTTACTTCTAAAATGTCTACATCAGATCATTCATAACGATATAGATGATCCAAATTTATTGGCACTAATAAATATATATGTTCCTAGAGCGACTAGTAGAAATTGTACAACATTTATACGTAACCATAGCTACACTAATTTATATTATTATTCTCCAATTAATTTCATGAAACTGTTACATCTTGATGTTCAACAATATGCAGATATAATTATGCTTAGTCCAAAAGAATTTATAAAATGTATCAAAAATATATTATAATACATCTCCTTAATTTTATGTATGTTTGTGTATGTATGTAAGCATTGTTTTTTTGTTTGTTTAAATTTACACTTAGTCTAAGTAGTCTTATATATTTTCCCTGTAAATGGATGTTAATTTCTGTTGGGAAATAAAATTATTATTATCATTATTATTATTATTTAATAGTTAGAAATATGTACGTTTGTTCATATTAACTTATCCGATAGTATTGTGAATGGCTCAAAAAATATGTTCTTTACTTTCTATAAGTTTTGTATAAAAAAAATGTTTTATAAATGCCAAAAGCTTGTGATTAGTGTAAAAATATATAGAGTAATATTATGGATAAGAAATACCCAACAACATGAGTTAAGTCACATTGATAATGTTAAATCTATGCAAATGTAACTACAAGAACAACTTTTTTTGTTAATAATACATCTCAAATCGCTTGCTTACTTTAATTATTGACACATTAACATCATTACTTGTAAAACTATCTACTTTTATATAAAATTTAACCGATGAGAAGTTGGCCATAGATTTCCAGCCACGAATCCGGCGCCTCCACCATTTATAAAACTATAATTTTACGAACGTATTACAACGAATACAATAACATTTCATAGAAACAATTGATAATTTAATTAAACGTAATGCTGAGATAGCTCTTACAACTTTTAAAAGTTATGATTTAGCATCTGGCATTAAAATTTGTATCTGTGATAAAAGAGGACATTTCAAACATTTTAAAAATGCTGTTTGGAGAGGTTTAGAGACGATTTTAATAGCCAAAAATATCCTCAGTAGTGTTATTACCAATATAAAACAATAATTGGAGGACCATCTTTCTTCAATTTTTTTTAACATGTTTTTCTAAAACGCCCACCTGAAGACATGGCTTATTTTTCGAAAAATAAAAAGTTGGTGTTTGGGGCCTTTTAGAAAATATTTTGTTGGCCACAAATGTTCTCCATAGTATTAGTAACCATATTAAACAACAATTGGAAGACCATCTTTCTTTAATTTTTTTTAAACATTTTTTTTCCAAACCGCTCACCTAAAGACATGGCTTATTATTCGAAAAATAAAAAGTTGGTGTTTGGGGCCTTTTAGAAATGATTTTGTTGGCCACAAATGTTCTCTATAGTATTAGTAACCATATTAAACAACAATTAGAGGACCATCTTTCTTCAATTTTTTTTAAACTATTTTTTTCCAAACCGCTCATCTGAAGACATGGCTTATTTTTCGAAAAATAAAAAGTTGGTATTTGGGGCCTTTTAGAAATGATTTTGTTGGCCACAAATGTTCTCCATAGTATTAGTAACCATAGTAAACAACAATTGGGTGACCATCTTTCTTCAATTTTTTTAAACTATTTTTTTCCAAACCGCTCATCTGAAGACATGGCTTATTTTTCGAAAATAAAAAGTTGGTGTTTGGGGCCTTTTAGAAATGATTTTGTTGGCTACAAATGTTCTCAATAGTATTAGTAACCACATTAAATAACAATTGGAGGACCATCTTTCTTCAATTTTTTTTTTAAACTATTATTTTCCAAACCGCTCATCTGAAGACATGGCTTATTTTTCGAAAATAAAAAGTTGGTGTTTGGGGCCTTTTAGAAATGATTTTGTTGGCCACAAATGTTCTCCATAGTATTAGTAACCATATTAAACAACAATTGGAGGACCATCTTTCTTTAATTTTTTTTAAACAATTTTTTTCCAAACCGCTCACCTGAAGACATGGCTAATTTTTCGAGAAATAAAAAGTTGATGTTTGGGGCCTTTTAGAAATGATTTTGTTGGCCACAAATATTCTTCATAGTATTAGTAACCATATCAAACAATAATTGGAGGACCATCTTTCTTCAATTTTTTTTAAACAATTTTTTTACAAACCGCTCAACTGAAGACATGGTTAATTTTTCGAGAAATAAAAAGTTGGTGTTTGGGGCCTTTTAGAAATGATCTTGTTGGCCACAAATATTCTCCATAGTATTAGAAACCATATTAAACAACAATTGGAGGACCATCTTACTTCAATTTTTTTTTTAAACTATTTTTTTCTAAACCGCTCACCTGAAGACATGGCTAATTTTTCGAAAAATAAAAAGTTGGTGTTTGGAGCCTGATACAATTGATACAAGAATTGCGGATATTTCTTCAGTTTAAAGCTTTAAACAAGTGTTTTCCACTCCCAGACTAAGCATAAAGTAAAATTTCGAGTTAAGAAAAGCCCCGTGAAAATTTGTCGAGGGTCGCGCAGCGACCCGAGACAAATTTTCTGGGCTTTTCTAAACTCGAAATTTTACTTCATGCGCCACGCGTATAAAACACTATAATATTATCAAATTTAAGTATATTCGAACTTGACTTAAAATTTGTGTTTTATACGCGTGGCGCATGAAGTAAAATTTCGAGTTTAGAAAAGCCCAGAAAATTTGTCTCGGGTCGCTGCGCGACCCTCGACAAATTTTCACGGGGCTTTTCTAAACTCGAAATTTTACTTCATGCTTAGTCTGGGAGTGGAAAACATTCGTTTGAAGATTCAAATTGAGTTTTTTAAAAATCAACGAATGTTAGAAAATTTACAGCTAAAATAATTAAGAAAAAGTAATGTGATTTTAGAAAAATAATGACATATCATGGTATTAATACAACAATTGCGGATGCCAAAATAGCACAAGATATTGCTGTTACTTAATTAACGACAATAAACATAACGCAAACATCGTAATAACTGTGGTCTGCATAATACTACTTTATAAGGAGGATATTTTCTTGTAGGTGTAAATCATTTCAAAAACATTTACTTTAATCAAGTGACTGCGATATCTTTTGCTATTTTGACATCCGCAATTGTTGTTTCAATTCCATGGCATGTCATTATTTTTATAAAATCACATTACTTAGAGAAACGTAAAGTGATTAACGTTAACACGAATGAATTCAGAATATTTCCCTCTACAAAAAAGGTAAATGCATTTTGTTTCTAAAATAAATAGGGGAGCCAAAATTTGAACATTTCAAAATTTACATGGGATTTCCTATGTTGCGTCCGCCAAGTCAACACCCGGTATGTTTTGATATATACCTGACGAATCCGTAACATTGTATTATGTTTTAGAAGATAATTTGAATTTGGATTTGAATTTATATAGGCCATTTTAGGTGACCTTTTTGATGAAAAGCTTCGAAATTTCAGACCTCGATAAAATCCTCAAATGAGCTAATATCGCAAAAAAGAGTTGGTTGTATATTTTCTTTCACACAAATTTTTTCACTATTGTTTTTAGATTTCGATTCGGAAAAAATGTTTGAATTTGTCGTACTGTGTAATTTACGTTTTTTTCCAACCGTAAAACTAAGTGAGTTAATTTTTTTATTAATCTTTGTGATTGTAATTAAGTATGATGTGCTATTAATGAAAAAACTTCTACATAAATCAGGGCAGTTATTATAGAAAAATATGCATAACGAAATTAACAATTCGACCGTTGCTAATTGCACAATAATAAC
Organism: Philonthus cognatus; assembly: GCA_932526585.2. NCBI lineage: Eukaryota > Metazoa > Arthropoda > Insecta > Coleoptera > Staphylinidae > Philonthus > Philonthus cognatus. Next base: position 178,911,139 of record OW052241.1, read on the forward strand.
AAATACCAAGAAAATCAAAAGCAATTTTTTCTTTTTAACTGTAACTAATATAAACATTTCTACCTATTATTCATCGTGAATAAAATCCTATCCAATAATATAAACATATTTATCTATAATTCCTTCCTACCCAGTTTGTTTGTATGAAGATATCGTATGTTCAATAATAAAAAGCTCTAGTGCTATATTTTACTAATTTTTATACATAAAAAAGTTATTAACTGTTTTTTTTGCACGATGGAAAATTAGCAACAAAATGATTTAGTTTGTTTGTATCGTATGTTCAATAAAATAAAACCTCTAGAGTGCTATGGAAAATATTGTAGGTTGGCAACTCTAAAATTGTACATTATAATTATTATGTCTGACGTTTTTATAATTTCTAAAGCGTGTAGCCAACCTAAATTATATAGCTAGTGCCATGATTTTATCTTTTTGTTAATTTAGGTTGGCTACACGCTTTAGAAATTATAAAAACGTCAGGCATAATAATTATAATGTACACTTTTAGAGTTGCCAACCTACAATATTTTCCATAGCACTCTAGAGGTTTTATTTTATTGAACATACGATACAAACAAACTAAATCATTTTGTTGCTAATTTTCCATCGCGCAAAAAAAAACAGTTAATAACTTTTTTATGTATAAAAATTAGTAAAATATAGCACGATAACATCAGCAAAATTAATCTAAAACCAGAATCGAAATGCACGGAATGTGGAAAGAGGCGCTCATTACAAATTTAAATTGGACAGATTAAAGATATAACTCACGCGCTCGACCGTCACTTGTTTATAAATAATATATATTCATTTATTTCGCCGATATGTTTATTACACTTTGAACACAGATGGTGTATCTAGCTGATTAGCGGGAGACGCGATTATTTTCGCAAAGGTTGTTGCCTGATGGCATTCTATTTGCATAATGTATCGTCGTCTGATTAGTTAGATTCTTGCGATGGGGTCTTCGACAAGGCATATAATCGAGTATCTAATGGGAAAGATACATTATTGTCGTGTTTGTAAGAATGTTGAATCAATTTATTAGATATATTATGCATGATTTTTGTGTCAATTGAGAGACTCAATCTAAAAGTGCTGGAAGTGACATAAAACATGATTTGAGTACATTGGAAATAAAGTTAAATCTGTGGACGTCTAATCAATAACATTCTAAAATATAAAAACGAATTAAAATTAATATCGACTTTCTGCAAAAAGTTTGTCTCGAAATATTCATTGAAACAACTACTTCTCGAGCTAATACCCCGACAGATATTGAATTATACAATGAATATTTGCGTTACACGACAGCACTGCTGTTCTATGCATAATTTATATGCAAAATGCAACATCAGGTCAAACTATTCTCTAACCAAACTAAATGAAACAAAAGGAAATTGAAATAAATTGAAAAAATTATAGGGAATGAAATTTAATTGTCTTAAGCCATCTACAGACGCGTTTCGAGATTTATCCCTCATCAGTATAGCTTTGCTTTAGACTTTCAATGCAAAAATATTAAAATTAAATAAACAGGAAACTTACAGGAATGTCGAAGTGTGTCGTCGAAACAGGTACACAAAACTGGGGCGAGTGAAATTGAAGGAATGTTATTTATAAAGTAAAGGATTAAGTCATTAGTAGGTGCAAACAATTTGATACCTGAGAGAGAGTGACATACCGCCTTTAAAATTCATTCCCTATAATTTTTTCAATTTATTTCAATTTCCTTTTGTTTCATTTAGTTTGGTTAGAGAATAGTTTGACCTGATGTTGCATTTTGCATATAAATTATGCATAGAACAGCAGTGCTGTCGTGTAACGCAAATATTCATTGTATAATTCAATATCTGTCGGGGTATTAGCTCGAGAAGTAGTTGTTTCAATGAATATTTGGAGACAAACTTTTTGCAGAAAGTCGATATTAATTTTAATTCGTTTTTATATTTTATAAATATTCTGCAACCTATTGACAAACTCAATTTTTCTTTATGATAAATTGTCTTTATGTGAATAACATTCTATATTACATTGAGTGATACACATTCGTCATTGATTGTATGACTAAATATGAACCTCATTTGAAGATATCTGTTCTTATACAAATTTTCGCAAAATCGCACGTAGACTACTTTTCCACTAAACCCCCTTAAAGAGTTTTAATGTTCTTTTTTGCAATGATTTTAAAAAAACACATGGTTAAATTTTACTAATATTTTGGTTTTTTATTACAATTAGTTTCATACTCAAGGAGTGACTCAAAGTTTAAACTAGTCGGAATAAAAAAACAAAATATAAGTTAAATGTAACCTTCTGTTTCCTTTAAAATCATAGTTAAAAATGTTTCACGACGTGAAATGTAATAAACTTATTCAAGATATTATGTCTACAATGTTGTAACTCAGACTTTTGATAATCTATAGATAGTTATCACATCAATTCCCAACACTTTTCGGAAACAACTCCTCAATACCATTGATTATCCTAACGGTGTGCACTTTTAGACGACGAGCACGTTTTGAGGCCAACAAATTTCCGCACTGCAATCAGACTGTCCGATCGCAGCCAGCATTGTTTATAATTTAGAAATGTGTCGAAATCTGTGTGTAATCTATGCGTTTATACGAGTCTATTACAATAATCCAGAAGAGTATATTTCATTTTTTGAGGTGTGATCCCAGAATTGTTATTACAGAAACGGTACCTTGCTCCAACAATAGACGAAATTTGCCCTTAACGGTTTTTTTTTCCCGTGTTGGATAATTTAATTTAGGTAATTTCGGGCGTGACGATGCTCATTATTTTATGTGTATGTATGAGCAGGAATAGAATGACACCTACTGAAGGCAGAAGGATATGAAGAGAAAAAAGCATGCGTAACCGCGACAATGACATTAAAATGGAGTTTAATGTTTTATTAAAACGGGTAAATGACACGTTGATGGCGTAGTATATATTTGTACTGTAATTCAAATATCTGCATAAATGTTAGCTGTAAATATTATGGTTAATATTGATATATTTATTGTTTATGTTCGGCCTTTCGCGTGCTCGCCGAGTGTTTACTGTTTACTATTCGGAATTTCAATTATTCTGTTTGAAGTGTTTGCTAATCAACCATAGATGTAGCCAAAGGGGACAGGTTTTTTTTTTACATATTTTGAAATAGTAACCTTTTCTAAATATATTTAAAAAAAAACACCCACTTTTCGATGTTCAGAGAAAAATCCCCCCGATTTCGTACGCGAAATATTAGTTTTTACGTATATGTAAAAACTAATATTTTGCGTACGGGCTTAGACTGGCATGTCAAGGAAAATGTTAAATTTAACATTCATGTATGGAATAGCCCTTAATTACTCAAAAACTATGGATGAGGTATTTCGAAATATTCATATGTTCTGAAAGAGCAATGATTTTTTAATATCCACACAAAATTCCATAAAGATAAATCATGAAATTTGCATTATTAAAACAAAAGCTGATGCAAATTTAAATTTGAAAAATAAATAAAAATGGTTTATAAAGCTCCGTATTTGGAATTGAATAAGTTTTAAATTGATATTAATTACATCTTTCTGTCATAAAAATTGTGTTCATGGTGGACGCTAAAAATTTATTTTTTCCGGTTTTACTAAATATATGGAAATTTCGTGATAAGATTTTTTTTATAAGAAAAAAAATAGCGAAAGTTGTTTCTAATATTCAAAAGTGTCTGTGATTTTTTTTTTAGATTTCTTAAAAAATAAAATTCTTTATCAACAATTTTCAATTATTGTAAGGGGTAGGTATAGAAAAAGATCAAATTTTGACAACAAAATTTTTATTTCCGGAAAAATCCCAAATAATTTCCAGAATCTCTTACCAATATCAGAAACAGCTGTGGCTGTTTATTTCTCAGAGAAAAAAAATATTTTAATAACTTTTTACACTTTCACACGTGATAGAAAATTAAAATACACACTAAAATAAATATTTGTGCGCTTGTACTGAGCACATGTTTTCAGTCTCAAAAATGTTTTGTACATTAAATTGAAGTTATTTCAATTCTGAATCTAATTGATTTATGTTTTAATCATATCCAATAGGTATTTTTGAAACAGAGCCATTTAAATATAAGTGAAAAATACGAAATTTGCTTTGTCAAAATTAAAGCTGATCTAAATTTAAGTTTGAAAAAGTTTTTAGGGTGCGTATTCTGGATTAAATAAATTTAAAATTGATGTTAATTACATCTATCTGTCATAAAAATATGTTGATGGTGGACGCTAAAAGTTGTTATTTATTTAATCAGACAGTTTTCCGATTTAACTAAATATCTGAAACCCCAGTGAAATGACTTTTTTATAAAAAAAAAAAAATGCTAAAATTATTCCTAATATTCAAAAGAATGTCTGTGATTTTTTTTAGATTTTTAAAAAAATAAAATTTATCATCGAACATTTGCAATTATGGCAAGAAAAAAATTTAAATTTTTAGAAAAAAAAATTATTTCCGAAAAATCCCAAATAATTTCCAGACACACTAACCAATATCACAAACAGCGATGGCTGTTTATTTCCCAAAGAAAACAAATATTTTAATAACTTTTTACACTTTCAAACAGGATACAAAATTAAAATACACACTAAACTAAATATTTGTGCGCTTGTACTAAGCACATGTTTTTACTCTCAAAAATGTTTTGTACTTTGAATTAAAGCTCTTTTAATTCTGAATCGAATTGATTTATATGTTAATCACATTCAATAGGTATTTTATGAAACAGAGCCAATTACATATAATAAGTGAAAAATCATGAAATTTGCTTTGTTAAGACAAAAGCTGATATAAATTTAAATTTGAAAAAAGAAATTAAAATGATTTTAACTCTTTATTTTCGGGATTGAATAAGTTTTAAGTTGATGTTAATTACATCTTTCTGTCATAAAAATTTTGTTCATGGTGGACGCTAAAAGTTGGAATTTATTTCATCAGACCGTATTCCGGTTTAACTAAATATCTGAAACCCTAGTGAAGAGATTTTGTTTTATAAGAAAAAAAATTGCTGAAGTTGTTTATAATATTCAAAAGAATGTCTGTGATTTTTTTAGATTTTTAAAGAAATAAAATATTTTCTCGAATATTTGCAATTATTGTACGGGATACGTACCTACGTCTATGCTATATACCTAGATTTCAAGAAGGCTTTTGATAGTATTAGCCATAGCATTATATTGCAGAAACTGACTAATTTCGGATTTTCACCTTCCCTTTGCCACTTATTGGAATCCTATCTATCCAACCGCAGCCAATATGTTGAATTTAATAGTTTTAAATCACCGAGTTTTACGTCTACAAGTGGTGTACCCCAGGGGTCGAATTTGGGCCCACTCATATTTATCTGCTTCATTAATGATGTCGTAGTGGGTATTAAGTCACACATACTTATATATGCTGATGATATCAAGCTTTATCGAGAGATAAAGTCAAAAACAGATTGTGATATTTTATCAAGTGATATCAACCAAATTCATGAGTGGTGTATCATGAATGACCTCCCTCTAAACCTCAATAAGTGCAATTTTATTAGTTTCAATAGGAAAACAAATCTCATCAGTTTTAATTATGCTATTTGCAATGACATCATATCAGGTTGTTGTACAATTAAGGATCTAAGAGTGCTGCTCGATTCCAAATTAACCTTTCATGAACACATTGAAAAGGCATGTAAATCTAGTTACAAAATGTTAGGATTTATTGCACGTAACTCAAAGGACCTCAGGAATATCGACACGTTAACTAAAATGTACGATACATTTGTACGGACCAAACTAGAGTACTGCTCTATTATCTGGTCGCCATACCTCGCTTGCTCAATTAACCAACTAGAGAGCATTCAACGTAAATTTCTAAAAATGATTTATTTCAAAAAACACCGAGCTTATCCTGTTCAAAATTACAATCACGATAATCTGCTTCGAGAGTTCAATATGCACTCCCTCGAAACACGTCGAAAACTATCTTCTCTGTTATTTTTACACAAACTACTAAATAATGAAATCGACGATATCCACTTAATGTCAAAACTTAATTTCTATGTACTAAGATTGAATTCCCGAAGCAGATGTACATTTGCATACACCGTGTCGTCCTCCATTATTCTCCCTTAAACTGCATGGTACGACACTGTAACAATGTTCCAGACATGGATATATTTAATGTAACCTCCCTTGATATCAGAACCTCATTGTCACCGTTAATATAAGTCTTTTCTTTTGTTTTTTGTTATCAAATATGCCATATAATTTATCCACTACTCTACTTTATTTCTACTATTTTGTATTAATGTTTATTTTTAGTATTAATGTTTATTTTTAGTTAGTATATTTTAAAAGAAACTGTATTTTTCTCTGTAAATAGAATTTATTCTGCTGAGAAATAAACGATTATTATTATTATTATTATTATTATTATTATTATTATTATTATTATTACGTATGGAAAAAATCAAGTTTTGACAACAACATTTTTGTTTCCTAAAAAATCCCAAATAATTTCCAGTTACTCTTACCAGTATCAGAAACATCGATGGCTGTTTATTTCCCAAAGAAAAGAAATATTTTAATAACTTTTTACACTTTCAAACTGGATAGAAAATTGAAATACACACTAAAATAAATATTTGTGCGCTTGTACTAAGAATATGTTTTTAATGTCAAAATTTTCATTGTAGAGTCAAAATGGCTTCGGAAGAAAAAGGCCAAGTCTTCAGGAGGAATTCTTAACTAATTTGGATGTACAAACCTATAGAAAGGATTTCCAAAACGGCGTTCTGTCGACTTCAAAAAAGTAAGTAAAAATAATTTATTCAACATTTGCGTTTTCATATAAGAAAATAATGAATTATTCTTTAAGTTTCGTCTGGTGAAAAAAAAAAATCAGTGGTATCCCCCTATTTAATTTTAATTAATTTCTATTTTGTCTGTTGTTATAGAAGGTAAGTCCTGCAAGAGATTGAGCTCCAAGACCATAGATTAAATTAGATTGATAACTCATAGGGGGCTCCACGTATCATGATTTTAGTTTACCGACCCACTCGATGAGACGGCGCTGCAATCGCAAATGACGTCATTGGACGCGGGGAGCGGGCGGGATTCTTGCTAAGCGGGTTGTGCGGTGCAGGGGGTCATAACATTGAATGGTGGGTGCGGTGCGGGGAACATCGCACGGTATTAAATTACCATGCGATGCGAAAAATACCAAAGACCTAATGAACATGTTAAATGTATATTTAAAAAGTTATTACAAATATATTTCGCTACATGTCAAAACCTAATTACATTTCACTTTTCAACAAAATGTCTGCAGTTTGTCAAAAAATGCATCTTAGAAATGAAATAAGAGGTCTCCTTATCCGGATAAGGATGTTGGCGTAAGTAGTGTTCCATACAATGAATTTTTCTTTAAGGTAAACATATGCATAAGCTGTAAATTTTCCGACATTCGTTGTTTTTCAAAAGAGTTCAATATAAAGCTTTAAACGAGTGTTTTCCACTCCCAGACTAAGCATGAAGTAAAATTTCGAGTTTAGAAAAGCCCCGTGAAAATTTGTCGAGGGTCGCGCAGCGACCCGAGACAAATTTTCTGGGCTTTTCTAAACTCGAAATTTTACTTCATGCGCCACGCGTATAAAACACTGAAATATTGTAAAATTTATGTATATTCTAATTTCACTTGAAATCTGTGTTTTATACGCGTGGCGCATGAAGTAAAATTTCGAGTTTAGAAAAGCCCAGAAAATTTGTCTCGGGTCGCTGCGCGACCCTCGACAAATTTTCACGGGGCTTTTCTAAACTCGAAATTTTACTTCATGCTTAGTCTGGGAGTGGAAAACACTCATTTAAAGCTTCAAATTGAACTTTAAAAAAAACAAGGAATATCTAAAGATTTACAGAAAATAGGTTGAATTTGAAATACGTATACTTAAAAGAAAACACCTTGTATGTATAAATACAAATAAAATATTTTCAGAAGAAAGTTATTGTTACTGCAAAAATGTTCAGCAAAAATATTAAAGGGAAGTATTTGGTATATAGTGAAACTTATTTCGTAAATCGGGAAATCTTTTGACTTATATTTGACAAGGTGAAAGATATTTGGGATATAGTGAATTTCATTTGATCAATAGTGAAATGCAATAGAAAAACCGTGTAATTAAATTTAAGACATTATATTATGTACTGGGATCGTACTTTGTGACTAGATGAAATTTCAGAATTGCTTGATCCAACAGCAACGGGAACATTCTCCATGGAAGTATGATCCTAGCCAGGTGTGAAGAAAATCTCCACGTCCGTGGTTGTTTCATGCATAGTACATGAAAATCATTCACGAATGCTAGGAAGAAATAAAGAGAAATAATGTAGACACACTGGTTTTAAATGTGTTTGACTGCAGATTTAATTAAAAGAATAGACAATGGCTTTAAAACTTAAAATATTACATAAACTTACGGTTTTAATTATTAATGTTAACGCCCATCCCCAAAGATTAAGAATTGCTTAATCCAACAATAACGGGGATATACTCCATGAAAAAATGCTCCTAGTTCAGTATGATGAAAATATCCACGACCATGGATATTTAGTATACTTGAAGATCATCCACATGTACTAGGAAGAAATAAAGAGAAATAATGTAGTAACACCCTGGTTTTAAATTTGTTTGACTGTACACTTATTTAAAATAATACACAATAGGTTAAAATTTAAAAATATTTTACATACTTACGGTTGTAATTATATATATTTATTAACGCTCATCTCGAGACGATTTCGTCTTATCAGCATTTTTGTGCCTTCAGATCCGACGGATCTGACAGCTGTTGAATGAAAACGAGCCCACGTTAGAAATTGCGGGAAATTTGAAATTCCGACATATGCGCCCTCCCATCGAGTGGGTCGGTCAACTATATATGTGAACTTATAGAATTATATGGAGTCGACTGGGTCTGTCCAAGACGCCTCGGTGAGTGATTTTTTCCTAATAACTTTCTTTTCTACCGAATCGAAATCTGAAGCTCATTTAATTTTTGCAATTCTTGAAATGAGATGGGTTTACAATAAAATCAGCTTTCATTTGAGTTAAAGTGTATTTTTGTACTTATACTTGAAAAATATGTTTAGTATAAGCGTTTGAAGTGAGAAGTTTCATTTAATTATTTATTTATTTACTCAGTCAACGGAGTGCATTTAAAAAACGCGTAATATAGTACAACTTGAAAGCTGACACTCTCCCTGGACATCAAATTTGTATATTGGGTGACTATAACCTCCCAAATGTAAGTTGGTTAACAGGGAATCATGGAGTTTATACAGATTCGCCAAATCATACAGCGCTATTAATCGCAGATACGTATGGGTTCATTAATACGTTTCAAATTAATAATATTACCAACACCAATTCCGTATTGCTCGATCTCTTTTTTATGCAGACGGAAGCTATTGAACAATACGTTGTTTTAGAAGCTGCTTATCCATTGGTACCATGCGACTCACATCATCCTGCATTAGAATTAACTATTTCCTATAAAGCCAATAGTACTACGAAATCTATTTGGGAACCTAATTTGAAATACGATTTTGCAAGATCTGACTTTTCAGGAATAAACGACTACCTAATTAATTTTAGTTGGGATAGCTTCTTGAATAATAAAACCGTAAATGACCAAGTACATGGGTTTTATAATTATCTCTACGAAGCAATCAGAACATTTGTACCCATAGTGGTAATAAAAAATCCAACAAGTTTATGTTTCCCAAAATGGTTCAGCGCAGCTCTTAAAAGTAAATTATTCTCAAAAAAACGCCTTCACACACAATTCAAAAAATCGAATCTGGAGTCTGATTATGAATCTTTTAGGAAAGTAAGATCCGAATGCAAAATTCTCATTGATATTTGTCATAAAGAATATTTGCATAAAATCGAAACCAATATTGCTTATGATACTCAGTTCTTCTGGAAGCACGTAAAGTCTAAACGTAAGTCAAATGGTCTTCCAAACTCTTTCGAACACAATGGAATCACAACAAGTGACCAGAACGAAATCGTAAATCATTTCGCTACATACTTTGGCTCTGTGTATAAGGACTCGACTAACTCCATTGACGCGGGTCTTAGCGATACACATTTGAATTTACATTCTATATCCGACATTAAAATATCAGATATACTGCAAGAACTTTCGAGCCTCAAAGAAAATAATTCCATGGGCTCGGATGGCCTTCCAGCATTATTTATTAAGCAATGTTCATTTTCATTATGCCGTCCCCTTTGGATTATATTTAATAATTCCTTGAAAACTGGCGAGTTCCCAACCTAACCTACTGGAAAGAGGCGATTATCAATCCCATCCATAGGAATGGTTCTAAAAACATAATCGACAACTATAGGCCAATATCAATTTTATCTCATATTCCAAAACTATTTGAAAAACTTATAAATCATCAATTATCCCCTATTATTGATCCATTGATAGTTAAGGAACAGCATGGATTTCGACGTGGACTATCAACGGCCACGAACCTACTTGTATACGGAAACTTTATAACAGATGCCTTGGTAAACGGTCAACAAGTTGATTCTATATATACAGACTTTGCCAAGGCATTCGATAAAGTTGATCACGGTATATTGCTGTCTAAACTGCTTAAATTGGGCATACATGGATCCCTCTTCAAATGGATCCATTCTTATTTGGATGGTAGAACACAGATGGTTCGAGTGGGAATGTATAATTCGGCATTAATACACGTGTCTTCTGGTGTACCCCAGGGGTCACACTTGGGTCCACTACTCTTTAATATTTTCATAAATGATAGCACTACATGTTTTCATCATTCGAAGTGCTTGTTGTTCGCAGATGACATGAAAATCTTCACAGCGTTGGAAAATAATTATTCATCTCATCTTCTTCAGTAAGATCTTAATAGATTTCAGTCCTGGTGTGCATTAAATAGAATGCAACTAAATATCGATAAATGTAATGTAATGTCTTTTTATAAAAGTAGGTCACATGTTGTGAATAATTATCTTTTAAATGATAAGCGCCTCACGCCATTAAATTCAGTAAAGGACCTAGGTGTGACCCTAACTAACAATTGGAACTTTTCTACTCACATTAACTTAATAACATCAAAAGCCTTCCAAATGCTTTGATTTTTAAAAAGAAATTCATCTGAGTTTCAGAATCCAGCTACACTTAGTAAACTTTACGTGGCTTTGGTTCGCTCAAACCTCGAGTATTGTTCCATATTCTGGAATCCTTACACGTTAATGGACATAAACAATATCGAAAGAGTTCAAAGAAAATTTACGAAATTCATATACAAATTTGGCTATGACGATAACCACTCTATTGTCTTGAACAAACTTAACATGCACACACTAGAGCATAGGCGATTTTGTTGTGATGTGATATTTGCTTATAAACTGTTAAATGGCCATATAAATGCACCTATTTTATTAGAGTACATTTATATTCACGTACCATCTAGACCACTCAGAACTAATTATACATTCTTCGTACCTGCTTCTAGGACTGATTATGCAAAGCAATTTGGTACTCGGCGTTTACTTCACAACTGCAACAAAGTTCAAATAGATTTATTTCACACAACATTGGGTAAATTACGTAATTATTTATTTAAAGAAATAAATGTTAATGCTTAGAAATTGTATACCAATTTTACCATATTGACTCAGTCCTCGTTCAATTTTATGATGTCATTCTAATTTTGTTTGTGATTTTATTGTGTTACATTTTTGTAGCTAGATGTAAACAATTTATATATGTTTTTGTCATTTCTTTATTGTATTTGCATGGCTTCTATTATTGTTATCTTTAAATTACAGTACCTATATTTTTATATTACATGTATGTTGCTGTAAAATGGTTGATCCGTGAAATATTATTATTATTATAAAAATATAAAATTACACATTAAGGCCAGTTTGCACCCAAATCAATCAACTTAATCAGTGATTAGTACTTCCTAAAAACACAAAAAATGTATTTACAAATTGTTTACACAATTGCATATTAATAAAAGAGGCATGTTTCGGATTTCTTATATAATTTTAACATTCTTGTATTCTAGAAATTTGACTTAATCACAGGTATTGATTAAACCTGTGATTAAGTCAAATTTCTGGGCTGATTAACTTTAATTATCCACTAATCATTGATTAAGATTAGTAGATAATTAAAGTTAATCAGCCTGGGTGCAAAGGGGCCTTAAACTATAAAAATTAAAGACAATTCAAAATGTCGACACATTCATGATCACAGTTTAAAATAAAGAAAATTTACCATAAAGAAAAATTGAGTTTGTCAATAGTTTGCAGAAGATTTACAAAATATAAAAATTTGAAGAAGTCTCAACGAGACTAAATTTTTGCAGAAATTCGATATTAATTTTAATTCGTTTTTATATTTAACAGTTTAAGATATTAATGCCCGGTATTATAAACGATTAATAAATTATTAGATAACTATTTGTGGAGTAAATTTATTTACCTGGTAAACTAATGGGCAAATAAAATTCCGTATTATAAAGCAAACCTACCAAATCAATATTCTAGAAATAAATAATTTAATTGGTAGATTACAGACCAAAATTATAGCTTTTCATTGTAGCCATAGCTGGAACCACCAATTTTTTAAACTGAATTGTCAATATTTCAAATTAAATTGTCAATCAAATTGGTAATTTAGTATAATTCTTTATAATTATAGAGAATAACCGTGGAATAGGACAGAATTACATAGAACCAGAAAAATGAAGCTTATTAGGAATTATAAAAGATTCAAACGAGTGTTTTCCACTCCCAGGCTAAGCATGAAGTAAAATTTCGAGTTTAGAAAAGCCTGAAAATTTGGTTTGGTCGCGCAGCGCGAAGCGCGGAGCGGCCAAACCAAATTTTCAGGCTTTTCTAAACTCGAAATTTTACTTCATGCGCCACGCGTACAAGACACTGATTTCAAGTGAAGTTCACTTGTTTACAAATTTCAGTGTGTTCAGTGTTTAATACGCGTGGCGCATGAAGTAAAATTTCGAGTTTAGAAAAGCCTGAAAATTTGGTTTGGTCGCTCCGCGCTGCGCGCTACGCGACCAAACCAAATTTTCAGGCTTTTCTAAACTTGAAATTTTACTTCATGCTTAGTCTAGGAGTGGAAAACACTCGTTTAAAACTTTAAATGGAACTAATTTAAAAAAGCGCATGCATTAGTATAATAATCCCTGGTTATGTCTGACTTGAAAAACTCTAGGTCTTCGACTCCTTAGAATGTCTTGTGGTTCAAATTAATCACTGTCAGCGATGATACTATGAGCGAACCAAAATCTGACACGGATGATATGATAGACATGATAACCGTAATGAAATTTATAAATACAAGTAGTAGAATCTATAGTAATTATAATAATATAATAGACTTTTGACTTTTAACTGTCAAATTAGTAGAGAATAAAATTTACTAGAAAAACAAGCAAATAATTTACTGAGGAGATTTATTAGCCAAATAAAGTTATTTTGTGTTTATAATACCGAAATCTTTGGAATAAATTAATTTATTCCTAAAGTAAATTTTATTTAGGGAATAAAACGTTTTATAATACCGGGCATTAGTAACTAAAAACATAAGTTACAATATTAAAAAACAGACAAAATATTGACACACATTTTCATATTCTTATTACAATAAATAAGAATATGAAAATGTATGTCAATTTTATAAATGCATAATTGCTCAATATTAAGGTAAAAACCATTCGTTACAATTTCTTTGAGTTTTACTATTCTTTTATACACATACGTATTGTCTCTTTTTAAATTTTAATAAATTAATCTACTTTCCGTGTGTTCTCCACAAACATCTAAGTTTTTACAATTCACCCACCAACGCTTTCACTGCTCTTAATCTTCTTCATAAAACTCACATTTTCTTTGATCTCGCCGTATTTAATATATTTGCTTTCACGTTCTTTGGTCTCACAACATACCTAACTTATACAGTCATTTCTTATTTGTGTACATATCCCTCTAAGCCAGTGGTGGGTAAACTTTTTTTAAGACGGGCCATTTGTAATAACCAGACAATCGTAGCGGGCCAAAGAATAATGCTTAATCGTAGGTAGGTAGTTTTTATGCGAAGTAAGAACGCGTTCAAACATTCTCACGACGGCACTCTTAAACGGGCCGGATTAAACCTTTCCGCGGGCCGGACTTGGCCCGCGGGCCGTAGTTTCCCCATCACTGCTCTAAGCGTACCTGAATACAAATTAAACCGCGATACAAATTAAACCAATTGTTAAAAATATTGATTATAGGCAACCTAACACACTTAATAGTAGAACTTTGAGCCCAATCAGCTATATGAGGCCTAAGTGCAGTGCAAAATTGCGCCCTCATATTCGAATATCCATGTATTTAAATATTCTAATATTTAAATATTCAAATAATTCCAATATGTTTTTGAACAAATATTTAAATAAAACAACACAGTTGGGAGGGTTTTACTTTAATTGTTGAACACTGCAACATGTTTCACCATACAGTGGCTTCATCAGGCAGATGAAATAATTATTTGATCTGCCTGATGAAGCTACTGTGTAGTGAAACATGTTGCAGTGTTCAACAATTAAAGTGAAACCCTCCCAACTGTGTTGTTTTATTTCAAATAGTATTATGGAGTTTCATCATGTATCCGCCTCATCAATTAAATATTCGATCATTTTAAATATTTGAATATGTTTTTGAATTAATAATTGAATACTTCAACTTGAAAATTTTCCATTCTTAATAGTATATTTAAAAGTTTGACTGAAATCAGCGTTTTGTACGCGTGGCGCATGAAGTAAAATTTCGAGTTTAGAAAAGCCTGAAAATTTGATTTGGTCGCTCCGCGCTTCGCGCTACGCGACCAAACCAAATTTTCAGGCTTTTCTAAACTCGAAATTTTACTTCATGCTTAGTCTGGGAGTGGAAACACTTGTTCAAAACTTAAAATTGAACTTTTTGAAAAACAGAAAATGCCTAAAATTTACAGCTTATGCATGGGGATATGTTTAAAGTTTGAAACATTCACAAAATGTAAATTCTTTGAGAAATCTTTATGGAATTTTGTATGGACGTTAAGAAGACATTGCTTTATCAGAATATCTCAAAAACAAAAAATAACCTATCAATAGTTTTCCAGTTATTTTGGCAAAAAGTTAAAAAAATAGAATTTTGTAGAAATATTTCGAGAAATTAAAATTTAAAACATTCACAATTTGGAAATTGTTCATTAATTCCTTATGAAATTTTGTGCGGGTGTTAAGAAGTCCTTGCTCTTTCAGAATATCTCTTAAACAAAAAATACGTTATTGAAAGTTTTCGAGTTATTTTCGCAAAAATGTTGAAAAGATAGAATTTTGTGGAAATGTTTAGGGAAATTAAAGTTTAAAACATTTACAATTTAAAAATTCCTTCAGAAATTTTCATAGAATTTTGTTTGAATGTTAAGAAGATACTACTCTTTCAGAATATGTCAAAAACAAAAGATACGCCATCAATAGTTTTTGAGTTATTTAAAAAGTTGAAAAAATAGTTTTGTGAAAATATTTAGGAAAATTAAAATTTAAAACATTCATAATTTGAAAACTGTCTGAGAAATTTTTATGCAATTTATTGTGAATATTAAGAAGATATTACTGTTTCAGAATACGTCAAAAACAAAACATACGCCTTTGATAGTTTTTGAGTTATTTTTAATTTAAAGTCAAAAAATATAATTTTGAGGAAACATTCAAGAAAATAATAAATAATTCACAATATTTAAATTCTTTCAGAAATCTTTATAGAATTTTGTGTAGATATAAAGAAAACATTGTTCTTTCAGAATATATCAAAAACGAAAAGTACGCCATTGGTGGTTTTCGAGTTATTTTCGCTAAAAGTTGAAAAAATAGAATTTTGTGGATATATTTAGGAAAATTATAATTTAAAATATTCACAATTTTAAAATGCTTTGAGAAATCTTCATGGAATTTTGTGTGAATGTTAAGAAGATACTACTCTTTCAGAATATGTCAAAAACAAAAGATACGCCATCAATAGTTTTTGAGTTATTTTCGCTAAAAAGTTGAAAAAACAGTTTTGTGAAAATATTTAGGAAAATTAAAATTTAAAACATTCATAATTTGAAAACTCTTTGAGAAATTTTTATGCAATTTTTTGTGAATATTAAGAAGATATTACTCTTTCAGAATATGTCAAAAACAAAACATACGCCTTTGATAGTTTTTGAGTTATTTTCAATTTAAAGTCAAAAAATATAATTTTGAGGAAACATTCAAGAAAATAATAAATAATTCACAATATTTAAATTCTCTCAGAAATCTTTATAGAATTTTGTGTAGATATAAAGAAAACATTGTTCTTTCAGAATATATCAAAAACAAAAAGTACGCCATTGGTGGTTTTCGAGTTATTTTCGCTAAAAGTTGAAAAAATAGAATTTTGTGGAAATATTTAGGAAAATAGTAATTTAAAATATTCACAATTTTAAAATGCTTTGAAAAATCTTCATGGAATTTTGTGTGAATGTTAAGAAGATACTACTCTTTCAGAATATGTCAAAAACAAAAGATACGCTATCAATAGTTTTTGAGTTATTTTCGCAAAAAAGTTGAAAAAATAAAGTTTTGTGAATATATTTAGGAAAATTAAAATTTAAAACATTCATAATTTGAAAACTCTCTGAGAAATTTTTATGCAATTTTTTGTGAATATTAAGAAGACATTACTCTTTCAGAATACGTCAGAAACAAAACATACGCCTTTGATAGTTTTTGAGTTATTTTCAATTTAAAGTCAAAAAATATAATTTTGAGGAAACATTGAAGAAAATAATTCACAATATTTAAATTCTCTCAGAAATCTTTATAGAATTTTGTGTAGATATAAAGAAAACATTGTTCTTTCAGAATATATCAAAAATGAAAAGTACGCCATTGATAGTTTTCGAGTTATTTTCGCTAAAAGTTGAAAAAATAGAATTTTGTGAAAATATTTAGGAAAATTTTAATTTAAAATATTCATAATTTTAAAATGCTTTGAGAAATCGTCATGGAATTTTGTGTGAATGTTATGAAGATACTATTCTTTCAGAATATGTTAAAAACTAAAAATAAGCCATCGATAGTTTTTGAGTTATTTTCAATTGTCAACAAGGCTTACAAAATGTTAGGATTTATTGTCAGGATTACACCTGACTTTAATATTGACACATTTAGAATTTTATATTTAACATTAGTACGTCCTCATTTAGAACACGCGGCAACTGTTTGGTATCCACACCAACAATATCTTATTAATGCATTGGAAAGGGTACAAAATAAATTCCTACGGATTGTAGGATTCAAAATGAGCATCAATTATTCAGATTTGGGTTACAAATTGCTCAGGCTCAATTTAAATATAGAAACATTACTTTTTCGGAGAAATTTATTCGACATGTGCTTTTTATATAAAATTCTAAATGGGTACATTAACTGTTCATCTCTTTTAGGAGCACTGGACTTCTGGCATAAGCGCGGAGGATCATTGACGAGATCTAGAGTTTTATTTAGGGAAAAAAATCATAGAACTGCGTACGGTGGCAATAATCCTTTGTCCAGATTAATGCATTCGGCCAACTGCTTGCTCTCATCCCCGAATTTCGATCCATTTGCGAACAATTTTTTATGTTTTCGAAGAGCACTGGTGGTCATTAATCTGGATAAAACTTTTCAAGATTATGTTAGAATTAGCAATGTGGTTATCATAACGTATGTGTGTAGTCATTCTGCGGCTCTTAAACTTTTGTTATTTCTTATTTTGTATTATTTCAATGTTAAAGAGGTATCTCGTGAATAAATAAATAAATAAATAAATAAATAAATTGAAAGTCAAAAAATAGAATTTTGAGGAAACATTCAAAAAATAATACACAATATTTAAATTCTTTCAGAAATCTTTATAGAATTTTGTGTGGATATTAGGAAAATATTGTTCTTTAAGAATATGTCGAAAACGAAAAATACGCCATCGATAGTTTTCGAGTTATTTTCGCTAAAAGTTAAAAAAATAGAATTTTGTAGAAACATTTAAGGAAATTAAAATTTAAAACATTTACAATGTGGAAATTCTTTGAGAAATATTTATGGAATTTTGTTTGAATGTTAGGAAGATACTACTCTTTAAGAATATGCCAAAAACAAAAAATACGCCATCGATAGTTTTTGAGTTATTTTCAATTGAAAGTCAAAAAATAGAATTTTGAGAACACATTTAAGAAAATTAATTCACAATATTTAAATTCTTTGAGAAATCTTCATGAAATTTTGTGTAGATATTAAAAAGACATTGTTTTTTTAGAATATGTCAAAAACGAAAAATACGCCATCGATAGTTTTCGAGTTATTTTCGCTATAAAGTTGAAAAAATTGAACTTTGTGGAAAAATTTCGAAAATTTAAACTTAAAACATTCACAATTTGAAAATTCTTTGAGCAATTTTCATGAAATTTGGTGTGAATATTAAGAAGATACTACTCTTTTAGAATATGTCAAAAACAAATGATACGCCATCGATAGTTTTTGAGTTATTTTTAATTGAAAGTCGAATATATTGAATTTTGAGGAAACATTCAAGGAAATTAAAGTTTAAAACGTTCACAATATTTAAATTTCAGAAATCTTTATAGAATTCTGTGTAAATATTAAGGAGACATTGTTCTTTTAGAATTTATCAAAAACAAAAAATACGCCATCGATAGTTTTTAAGGGATTTTCAATTAAAAGTCAAAAAATAGGATTTTGTGGAAACATTTAGGGAATTTATAATTAAAACATTAACAATTTGGAAATTCTTTGAGAAATCTTCATAGAATTTTGTGTAGTTGTTAAGAAGATATTGCTCTTTCGGAATATGTCAAAAAGAAAAGATAAGCCATTGATAGTTTTTGAGTTATTTTCAATTGAAAGTCGAAAAAATTAATTCTATTTCTTCGGGCTATATTTAAGGAAATTATAGCTTAAAACAATTAGAATATTCAATTTTAGTGAGAAATCTTTATGGAATTTTGTGTAAATATTAAGAAGATATTGTTCTTTCAGAATATGTTAAAACAAAAAATACGCCATCGATATTTTTTGAGGGATTTTCAATTAAAAGTAAAAAAATTGAATTTTGTAGAAATATTTAGGGAATTTAAATTTAAACCATTTACAATATAGGAATTATTTGTAAAATCTTCAAGGAATTTTGTGTAGATATTAAGAAGATACTGCTCTTTTAGAATATGTCAAAAACAAAAGATACGCCATTGATAGTTTTTGAGTTATTTTTAATTGAAAGTCGAAATAATAGAATTTTCAGGATATATTTAGGGAAATGATAGTTTAAAACATTAATAATATAGACATTCTTTGATAAAGAATTATGGAACTTTGTGTGAAGACACTACTATTTCAGTATATTTAAAAACATTTTAAAAAGCGCCATCGATAATTTTTGAGTAGTTTTTAATTAAAAGTCGAAAAATAGAATTTAGTGGAAATATTTAGGGAAATTTAAATTTGAAATATTCACAATTTGGAAATTCTTTAAGAAATCTTTATGAAATTTCGTGTAGATGTTAAAAAGATTTCAGAATATGTCAAAAACAAAAGATATGTCCATTGATAGTTTTTGAGTTATTTTCAAGTGAAACTCGATAAAATGGAATTTTGAGAAAATACTCATTGAAAATAAAGTTTAAAACATTCACAATATAAAAGTTCTTTCAGAAATGTTTATGGAATTTTGTGTAGATGTTAAGAAGACACTGCTCTTTCAGAATTTGTCAAAAACAAACAACACGCCATTGATAGTTTTCGAGTTATTTTCAATTGAAGGTCGAAAATAGAATTTTGTAGAAATATTTAGGGAAATTTAAATTTAAAACATTTACAATTTAGAAATAAATTCTTTGAGACATCTTCATGTTATTTTGTGTAGATATTTAGAAGACACTACTCTTTTAGAATAAGCCAAAAACAAAAGATACGCCATTGATAGGTTTTGAGTTATTTTCAATTGAAGCTCGAAAAAATATTATACTCATTGAAATTAAAGTTTAAAACATTCACAATATGGAAATCCTTTAAGAAATGTTTATAGAATTTTGTGTGGATATTAAGAAGACACTGCTCTTTTATAATATATCAAAAATAAACAACACGCCATCGATAGTTTTCTAGTTATTTTCAATTAAAAGTCGAAAAATGGAATTTTGGAGAAATATTTGGAGAAATTTAAGTTTAAAACCTTCACAATTTGGAAATTTGTTTAGTAATCTTTATAGAATTTTGTGTGGGTGTGTTAAGAAGACACTGCTCTTTCATAATATGTCAAAAACAAAAAAATACGCCATCGATAGTTTTCGAGTTATTTTTAAATAAATGTCGCAAAAATAGAATTTTGTAGAAATATTTAGGAAAATTAAAACTTCAAATATTCACAATTTGAAAATTCTTTGCGAAATTTTTATGGAATTTTGTGAGGATGTTAAGAAGACATGCAAAAAAATAAAACATTTACAATTTGAAATTTCTTTGAGGAAGATTTGGAATTTGGAATTTTGTGTAGATGTTGTTAAGAAGACACTGCTCTCTTACAATATGTCACAAACAAAACATACGTTAAATATTAAAAGTGCGATTCTTTTCGCAATCTACAACAAGTTAGTCTTACAAAGACTATATCAAACACTCATTGAAACAACTACTTCCCGGGGTTTAGAGGGAATGGCAAAGCTATACTGATGAGAGATAAATCTCGAAACGCGCCTATAGATGGCCTGAATAATTTCACCCAAATTGTTACATTTGCAGTAGGTTACTGTATGTAACAGCAAACACTTGTTGTATAATTCAATGTCCGTCGTGGTATTAGCCCCGGAAGTAGTTGTTTCAATGAGTGTTTGATATAGTCTTTGTAAGACTAACTTGTTACTTTCCCCCGTATGTAATACAAAGGGAAAGTATTGTTTACGTGAAAATTTTCGAATCAAAAATTTTAGCGGAAATATCCGTTTTGAGGTCCCCCCCTGAGTCGAATAAGACCATTTTTGAAAAATGTCTGTGTGTCTGTGTGTGAGTCTGTGTGCGCTGTACCGCAAAAACCGCTAAAGATATCGAGATGAAACTTGAAACTTAAGCTTTTTGATACAATCGGAAGAACTGAAAAGCTTTTGGTGAAAATCGGAAAACCGGAAGTGGTACTTTACTCGTAGCGTTTTTCAGTTTTTTCAGATTTTTTCAATAAATGTTGATCAAACAAAAAATTCTTTCAAATAAAAGTTGTAGATAATAACAAAATAAAGATGTATTGTTCATTTACTTTTTGTCATAGCACTCTTAGTTTTTGAGATATTTTAAAAGTTGTGTGTTTTATCTAGTTATTGGTGTGTGACAGTGTATGTGTCGATACAATTGAAAAATGTTTCAAATTGTAGGAAATGAAAAACTAAAGATTTTTTGTATCTTCACTTTTTGTCATAGCACTCTTAGTATTTGAGATAATTAATAAATAATCTTCTTTTATCTAGTCATTGGTTTGTCTCAGTGTGTGTGTTGATACAATTGAAAAATGTTTCAAATAAAAGTTGTAGTTATCAAAAAGTTGAAGACATTTTGAAAATAATAATGCTACAAATATTTTAAAAGTGATTTAATACGCAATTTACGAGGGAAAGTACTATGATGGACACATCACCATTTTTGTAGATTGCGAAAAGAATCTCGGCACTTTTAATGTTTGAAGTATTCTGCAACCAAGAATTGGCAATTTCATTTATAAAACATACGTTATTAATTTCGAGTTATTTTCAATTGAAAGTAAAAAAATAAAATTTTGAGAATATTTTCAAGGAAATTAAAAGTTTAAAACATTCACAATATTGACATTCTTTGATAAATCTGATATTTCATATTTCTAAGAAATTACATAAATATTATTTATATATTATATGATTTGATCTGCTGGGTTTTTATTAATATTTTGTTCAAATTATAACAAAGAAAGTAGACAATATTTCCTTATAATCCACAGTAATGAACCGTAAAGCATACACTCTTTCTTTATTGTGTTATTACATACATCTTGGACGCCATTAAGGTAACTGATTCGCCAATTTTGACACATCCACCGTTGATCCGAGCGCCGATTAAGGCCAACAGAACACAACACGACTTAAGTTGAATTGAAGCCCATTGTGCGCACTGACATAAACACCTTTTTCCCACTTGATTAATTACCCGCCAAAAAAGGAACTATTCTCTATTCAACGCGAAATCACAAAATAAAATCCATTGTCTCTTCGCTCTGGCATTACAAGCAACAATCCTTTAGTTAGTCGATGATTATCAAAACGGATTCCGATATGTGATCGTAATTAAGGTTAGTGATTAATTCGATAATGTAATGAAGAACAGGAGGGATTGAGTGAGTGTACGGTAATTGTCCACGCCGGATTTTGATTGTATCGGTCTGTTCGCAATTCACAATTAGCTGCAATGAGTAATGGAAGAGATAGAGGGGCTTAATTGTGTGCAAATATTCTGGATGGTTGATGGTTATTGCTCCATATTTTTTCTGTAATTAGTGGTCGAGTTCGATGGGGATAGATAAACTTGTAAATAAGTTGGTAATTGCTGTGTGTTGTAAAACAACCCAGAGCAAAAATATGTGAATACATTCTATATGATGCCATAAATTTTGATCCTTGCATTAATCTAAATAAATCTTGATAATGAAGGTTTAAATTAAATTACACTTGGTTTGTTTCACAATTTTTTACTTTACTATTTACTCGACAAGTGATAAGTGAGAAAATTATTCAAGAAAAACTAAATAAATCTCTGAATTTTAAAAATACAAGATTTATTTAAACGAGATTTTTTAAACTACTGAAAAAAAAGTTTATTTTCTTTTATGTAATCCTTTTATAAAATAACCCTAAAAGAAAAATCCGAGCAAAATTCCAATTCACAATCCGACATAAAACATACAATCCATATCAAATCCGTTGACAAAGCGTGAAATAATCCTTCATAACTTTTCAATTAGATCCACTTTTTTTTCCAACAATCGATATCATCTATAAAGCTCACGTACCGCACTCTAAATTTTTTTTCCTCAGTCCATCACGCTTCATGAAAACGTGTACGAATAACTGTCGAATTCATCCGTCACGAAAAATAACAGCGGTTTGTTGTTGATAATTTATTATAAAATAATGATGTTGTAAATCATCGTGAGGTTGCCTTTGATAATTTGATAGCTTTATTGGGCGACCGTCCGATCTGCGAACGGAAAATATTATTTTAAATGATGCATCGCAGTTTGCGCTGGAATTATGCATGAAGTTACAATAGCTGGAATTGATCGCAGTAGCCAATCGACGTATGAATACAACAAAGAAGTTTTATATCATCGTTAAATCTTTATTGATGTCAATAGGGAAAATTGTGTTATAAATGATTTATTATCAATTTGAATTTTATATTTCTTGAATAACTATCTCACTTATTACTTGGAGAAACATTTTGAACTCAAAATAATAAAGGATGAATCAAAAATAACACTTGGTTTGTTTAACTATTTGCGCAAATAGTGAAACAAACCTTCATTATCGTTAGTTATCGTTAAGTTAGAAGAGGAAAGAAAGAGGCACGCGTGCGGGACGCCCAGAGACCGGAAGAGTAGAACTCCAACAAAGACCAGAAGCCTAGAACTCCAAGGTAAGTCCCGAGATTAGCTGCACCGCTACCGTAAATCGTAAATTTGCATACAATCCACTATAACAACCCTTTTCACTGTGGTGAATAAAAATCAAATGTGTTAATATTTATTAAATGTAAAAAAAATAGAATTTAGAGAAATTAATATTTAAAATATTCACAATTTAAAAATCCTTTGAGAAATCCTCATGGAATTTTGTGAGGATATTAGTAAGACATTGCTCTTTCAAAATTTCTTTAAAACAAAAATACGCCAGCGATAGTTTTCGACTTATTTTCAATTAAATGTCGAAAAATTAGAATTTTGTGGAAAAATTAAGGCAAATTAAAATTTAAAATATTCAAAATTTGAAAATTCTTTGATAAATCTTCATGGAATTTTGTGGGGATGTTAGTAAGACATTGTTCTTTCAGAATTTCTTCAAAACAAAAAATACGCCATCAATAGTTTTCGAGTGATTTTCAACTGAACGTCGAAAAAAATGAATTTTGAAGATATTTTTACAGAAATTAAAGTTGAAAACATTTTTAATGTTAACATTCTTTGATAAATCTGATATTATATAATATTTCTAAGACATTACATAAATATTATGTATACATATATTATATATCATTAACATTTTTGTTCAAATTATAACAATAAATAATAAACAAATAAAGTAGACAATATTTCCTTATAATCCACAGTAATGAACCGTAAAGCATACACTCCAACAAAGACCAGAAGCCTAGAACTCCAAGGTAAGTCCCGAGATTAGCTGCACCGCTACCGTAAATCGTAAATTTGCATACAATCCACTATAACAACCCTTTTCACTGTGGTGAATAAAAATCAAATGTGTTAATATTTATTGGTAAAATGATGCTAAATTCAAGACATTTTTAATTACTCGTAAAAAGGAAATAAATCAAGAACAACCAATAAATATTAACACATTTGACTTTTATTCACCACAGTGAAAAGGGTTGTTATAGTGGGTTGTATGCAAATTTACGTTTTACGGTAGCGGTGCAGCTAATCTCGGGAATTACCTTGGAGTTCTAGGCTTCCGGTCTTTGTTGGAGTTCTATGCTTTCGGTCTCTGTGCGTCCCGCACGCGTGCCTCTTTCTTTCCTCTTCTAACTTAACGATAACTAACGATAATGATAATGCGACACCAACACTCACAATGTTCTTTGGATCACCATTTTTCCTCGCCTTCTACGGACTCGCCGATCGCAAGTTTAAGCCAAGTCGCGCCCTTAACCCATCAACGGCCAAACAATTATAGAGTTAACTTTAAAAGTTGATTTTTGGTAAAATTTTGCACTTCTCTTTATGATTTCTATGAATAACTTTTTATTAATTTTTTTCGATTATTACTCATTAAAAAAAATACATCGGTGTGTTTCTAACTTCACAATATTTCAGTGTTTTATACGCGTGGCGCATGAAGTAAAATTTCGAGTTTAGAAAAGCCCCGTGAAAATTTGTCGAGGGTCGCTGGCGCGACCCTCGACAAATTTTCTACGCGGGGCGTTTCTAAACTCGAAATTTTACTTCATGCTTAGTCTGGGAGTGGAAACACTCGTTTTAAACTTCATTTTGCACATTTTTATAAAAAATCGATTATTGACTGAAAATTTACAGTGTATACATTTTGCATATTTAAAAAAAAAATTCACAGTTTGTAGAATTTTTTCTTTTAAATATGCAAAATGTATACACTGTAAATTGTAAGGCATTCATCGATTTTTTATAAAAACGTGCGATATAAAGTTTGGAACGAGTGTTTCCACTCCCAGACTAAGCATGAAGTAAAATTTCGAGTTTAGAAAAGCCCCGCGTAGAAAATTTGTCGAGGGTCGCGCTAGCGACCCGAGACAAATTTTCACGGGGCTTTTCTAAACTCGAAATTTTACTTCATGCGCCACGCGTATAATACACTAAAATATTGTGAACTTTATCTATATTTCAGCCTCACTTAAATCAGTGTTTTATACGCGTGGCGCATGAAGTAAAATTTCGTATTCCAAATTCAAAGTATTTTCTTTAAATCTTTAGTTATTCGTTGTTTTTTTTTTAAGTTCAGTTTTAAACTTTAAACGAGTGCTTTCCACTCCCAGACTAAGCATGAAGTAAAATTTCGAGTTTAGAAAAGCCCAAAAATTTGTTTCGGGTCGCTGCGCGACCTTCGACAAATTTTCTCGGGGCTTTTCTAAACTCGAAATTTTACTTCATGCGCCACGCGTATAAAACACTGATCTAAGTGAGGCTCAAATATAGATAAAGTTCACAATATTTTAGTGTTTTATACGCGTGGCGCATGAAGTAAAATTTCGAGTTTAGAAAAGCCCAGAAAATTTGTCTCGGGTCGCTGCGCGACCCTCGACAAATTTTCACGGGGCTTTTTTAAACTCGAAATTTTACTTCATGCGCCACGCGTATACAACACTGAAGTATTGTGAAGTTAGAAATACACTGATGTATTTTTTTTAATGAGTAATAATCGAAAAAATTGAATAGATTCAAATTTTCAAGTCAGATCAAATAATATAATATACAAAATTAACTCATTTAGTAATTTGGTTAACAAAACATTTATAATGTTGCGTGTATGCACCAATGGCGCTTAATGGGTTAAATAGGCTCTGGTGCCCTTAAATAGGCGCAATACAAAAATATACAAACCGTGGCCACTTCAATAATTCTTCTCGATGCAATTACCGCACACCATTTATGCAGATTTTTATATTGTATAGTTGAGGCTGTTAGTTGTTAAAACTCCAGAACATCACTTTAATAATAAGTGTTTTATTAAAGTAATGTTATGGAATTTTAACATCTAACAGCCTCAACTATACAATATGAAAATCTGCATAAATGGTGTGCGGTAATTGTTTAGGTTTCAAAATTATATTTATTGTACTATAACAATTGTTTCACCACACTGTGGCTTCATCAGGTTATCATTCATCTCCCTGATGAAGCCACAGTGTGGTGAAACAATTGTTGTAGTACAATCAAAATAATTTTGAAACCTAAACAAATTAAGTGTTTTATTAAAGATGTTTATATTTTGAAATTCTGCGAATTATTTTACATAAAAATCTATTAAGATTATAAATGGAAACTAATGAAATGTTTATAATTTCCTTAACGTTTAAAATGTTTTGTGTGCTCCTTTCTTGGAGACGTTTAACTTTAACGTCCACTCATTTCAAGAATATCAAGAATATTAATTTTTGCGACGCAGTAAATACCTTATAATGCAAATATCTCGCCATATACATAATACGGTACATTATTTCTATACCATTCATTACCAACATAACATAACGAACGTAAATATTCAATTTTTTTTGTATAAAATACTGTTAACATTATCATCTTTCACATCATGCATACATTTATATTTATTAGCATGGAACCTTTCTCGGCGTTGAATTGAATTCACAAGGAGTCGCCTGGAAAAAGCCTGGAAATGTATACTTATTGTAAATTAACGTCGGGTTCACAGAATGTGCATGAATTTGATTGTGAGTTCTTAGAGTTGTGTTCACGACGAAACGTTTGAAGGGAATGTGCATGTATTTATTGTGAAGTCAGCGTTTATGCAGATTGATCCAGTTTAATAATATTCCCAAGTTCAAGGAAGTCGTAAAGGCGGTCGTTGACTAAGCGACCTTGCGGGCGACGCTTTCAATTGCGCTTGTTTCTTCTCTATTTGCATTTCGGAGTTTTTAAACTTGACACGTTTATGCAGTTTCTCTTGCTATTTTACGCCCACGTGAGTTGATCTGGTCGAATGGATTGGACTTGTCTTGACTAGGAGTTTATTAACTAGCACGATTTTGGTTGTGGATGTGGGCTGGTCGATGTTAAATGTAGGTTTATATAAAGTAGGCGATGTTAGATAAAAGTTTGTTGAAATGTACATATAGGGTGGGCCATCTAGTGGTTTCTTTTTAAAAATGCAATAAAATTAACTAATTTTTTTCCATGTATTATGGCTTTATTAGTAAGAGCAAACATTCCCATTAATTATGGAACACAACTTCGTTCAAGTGGCGTAGTAGCGCATTCTGTCACTTGTAACGTCCACCCCGAGTCCGCGCCAAGCGCGCGACCCTTCGCAGGTAGCCAAGGCGGCCGCCGAACCGCGTCGTACCCCTACCAGGGAAGGACAGCATCCCTCTCCACTCCCACTCACTTATACACCAGCATCGTACCCTACTTAAGGGGAAGCCGCCCTTACAATCGTCAGACCACCCGAACCCAATATATGAATACTGCTATAGTACTCACACCAGTCAATTTCTACAAAGCCGTTTTTACTACTTCTTCCTATAAAGTATAAAAAGTTCTTTATTGGACTTGACATACAAGAGGGGGTTTTAGTCAGTAAGAGTCTGACATAACCTACTGTTATCCCTCCCATCCATGGGCAGGACAACAGAAGATATCCATGAGGATTTTCTCCTCATCTCTCCCCAAAAAAAAAAAAAAAAACAATCGTCAGTCTGTTAGCGCTCATCTTCTCGGCCTAACAGCTCTCTTTAGTAACGCTCGCCTACTCGGCTTACTAAATACTCTACGCTACAAACCACGATTACGCCGCTCACCGCCTGAAACCCCAGCCCGTGACTACGCTACACCCGGTACCGCGTCAAGACATCAACCGAGAACCGCTCGACAGCACCCAGCCCTACGCCTGGAACAACCCCTAGCTGCCGTGAAGAAACCCTAGCTGCCCACGCCCGCTCTCCGCACCGACAGCTACACCACATACAATCACATATATTCTTATACGATTCTGTACATTTGTAAATAAACGGCTACAACCATAACCAGGGTGTTATACACTTCAATTTTCCAAGACCTTGTTGATGGTTTCGAGCTGTAGCTCACGGATTGCTTGGATGTTATTGGCCTGAAGTGGTTGAATCGTTTCTGGATTGTTGGTATAACATCAGTCCTTCACGGTTCCCCACAAAAAGAATCCAAAGGGGTTAAATCGCAGCTCTGAGGCGGCCAATTGACATCGCCAAGACGGCTGATAACACGATTTGGGAATTTGGTGCGCAAAAGATCGATTGTGGCATGGGCTGTGTAGCATGGCGCGCCATCCTGCATGAACCGGAGATCGTCCAAATCCATGTCTTCAATTTCATTAAAAAAAAGTCGGATAACATGGCTCTGTAACGCTCACCGTTGACCGAAACGTTGTTTCTAGCCTCATTTTCAAAGAAAAATGGTCCAATGATGCTACCACTCCACAATCCGCACCAAACTGTCTTGGCTTCTCGACAATAACGTGCGGGTTTTCCGAGCCCCAGATGCGGCAAATTTGTTTGTTAACGTAGCCGCCAAGATGAAAATGAGCCTCGTCAGAAAAGATTATTTTTCGCCCAAAATCGTTGTCCAATTCAAGCCGCTCTAAGGCCCAAACTGCGAAGCGATAACGAAGCGGATGGTCATGCGCCTTCAATTGCTGAGTCAATTGGACCTTGTAAGCGAATAATCCGAGATCTTTGTGCAGAATTCTCCTCAGGCTAGTGTGTGCAATGTTGAGCTGTTGAGATCGACGGCGAGTTGATGTTCGTGGATTGAGTCTCACACTCTCGGTTACAGCAGCTACATTCTCGTCTGTGCGCACCGTACGAGAACTAAGACCATGAGTGTTGTCCACTAGCATGCCAGTGTCACGAACTTTTTGCACAAACTTACGTACAGCAGGCGCGTTGGGTGATTCATTTCGGCCAAAACTTCTTTTCAACAAACGCACTCTTTGGGCTACACAGCACTCACTTTTCAAATAAGTTAGCAATATTTCCCAACGTTGTTCAAGCGTAAAGCGACTCATTTCGTACCGCGAAGGAATGATACTGACTTTCTGTCAAAATTCCGAACGGGAAAAAGATGTCGGTGTCAAAATAACCTATGATTTAAAAAGAAACCACTAGATGGCCCACCCTTCACAGGGAATTTTTATTTAAAGTATTAATACATATTCCATTATACAGAGTGGTGCATCGGACGACGCACCCTAGTCATTTCCAGCCAAGTGTCCAGGTCGAGTGTCTAGTTAAGTTTCCAGAGACAGGTCTAGCCAAGTCTCTAATCAAGTATTCAGGCAAGTTTCCAACTAAGTGTTCCGCCAACTTTTCAGCCAAGTGTCCAGAGAAGGGTCCAGCCAAGTGTCCTGTCAAGTGTCTAGTCAAGTATTCAGGCAAGCGTCCAGCCAGCTCTCCAGCCAAGTGTCCAGCCAAGTGTCCATTCAAGTGTCTAAAGAGGTTCCAGCTAAGTTTCCAGGCAAATATCTAGTCAAGTATCCAGGCAAGTGTCCAACTAAGTGTCCAGCCAGCTCTTAAGCTAAGTATCCAGAGAATGGTCCAGCCAAGTACTAGAGACGTCAGCTAAGTGTCTAGTCAAGTATCCTGGCACATGTTCAACCAAGTTTCCAGCCAGCTTTCCAGCCAAGTTTTCCAGTGTCCAGAGAAGAGTCCAGCCAAGTGTCCAGTCAAGTATCCAGGGAATTGTCCAACCAAGTATCCAGCCAGCTCTTCAGCCAAGTGTACAACCAAGTATCCAGCCAACTCTTCAGACAAGTGTCCAGTCAAGTATCCAGGCAAGTGTATAACCAAGTGTCCAGCCAGCTCTCCAGCCAAGTGTCCAGCCAAGTTTCCAGCCAAGTTTCCAACCAAGTGTCCAGTCAAGTATCCAGGCACATGTTCAACCAAGTGTCTAGCCAGCTTTCCAGCCAAGTTTTCAGCCAAGTGTCTAGGGAAGAGTCCAGCCAAGTGTCCAGTCAAGTATCCAGGCAATTGTCCAACCAAGTATCCAGCCAGCTCTTCAACCAAGTGTCCGACCAAGCTGAACCCGTCTTAGGATACTTGGCTGGATAAGTATTCTAAGACGGGTTCAGCTATAGTATTTTTAATACCCATTTGGAATAACCCCATCTTTATTTATCATTCATGAATCAGATGAAACAAAAAATTACCAACAAAAATGAACGTCGATTACTAATTAGATGTCAAAAGTTTGATATCTGTTAATGTCATTAAATTACGCAAAAATATACTACTAAAATGCGATATTCCGATGAATCCAAAAAGCTTATGCTAAATATAGTAAGTTATTTTCAAAATGAAGCCCTAAAAGTTCCACAAAGCACATTATACAACCTACAAGATGAAAACAGAGCAACGGATTTCGAATTTAGGAGGAATATGTCTGCAAACGTTTCCCTGAGCAAAACTCGAATTACAAAGAATACTCTGCATTTTTTAAGAGAAGTGATTTACCAAATGTATGCCCGAAAGGAACATATTACTATAGACACTATTTACTGGCAACTTATGGAAAAATCACCAGAAATTGGGATCTCGAGAAGTTCTTTATATTTGGGAATTAAAAAATGGGCTTTAGCTTCAAAAAGCAGGACGGAAGAAAACATTTATTGGAAATGCCTGGAATCAGGTTGAAGAGAATTTTATTTTTAAATAAATATCAAGTTGCTAAAAACATTTATAAACCGTTTTTTTCTGGATGAGACATGGGTTTTTAGCAAAAGTGGTGATAGAAGAATGTGGCAAGATGGCAGTAAATAGAGTCATTTTAGAAAAACTGGAAGTGGGTTTCGTTACGTTATTGTTCATGCCGGAAATAAAGACGGATTTGTGAGAAATAGATCTCTAATTTTTAAATGTAATAAGAAAACGGGTGATTATCACAATAATATGAATACCAAAAATTTTGAGAAGTGGTTTAAAGATCAACTTATTGCAAACTTAGAAGAACCATCCTTAATTATACTAGATAACACAACTTATCATAGTCGTCTAGAAGAAGTAATTCCGAGAAAAAGCTGGAGCAAAAAACGTATTATAGATTGGTTTGTAAAGAAGAATGTCCCTTTTCCAAATAATCTTTTAAAAGATGCTGTTTGGAATCTGGATGAAAAGCAAACAGTGCCGGAAAAAAAAAATCATATAAATAAATACGCTGCGGAACGTGATCTTTGTGTTCTCAGACTACCTCCCTATCATTGCCATTTTAACGCTATCGAAATGGTTTGGTCAGAGACTAAAAGACGTTATGATGAAGCTATTTTTAAAACTACAGGGTCACCTGCTGAAGTTTTAAATGTATGAAATAACGTAGTAGAAAATGTACCGCAACAGCACTGGCAAAATTACATCAACCACACAGAGAAAATAATTTCTGAGGCATGGGAGGTTGAAAATAAATTGGACTTGTTATATATCGAACCAATGTTGATCTCTGTGTCGAACTATCTTTTTCAGAAAGCGAAAGTATTAATCAACAAGATATTTAGACTTTAAACTTTTAAAATCACTTCGTCATTTATTTAATATAATTGAACCGTTATTAAATATTATTACTGCTTGTTACAATCATGATTATTTTGTTACAGTTAGTTTACTTTGTATTTATAGCAGGGCCATTGCTAATTTATTTCGCACCATTTTATAGATACTTTATATTTTTATTCAATTTTGTTAATTTAAATCGACATTATTAACTCCATAACAACCGTAATAAACAAGGTTTTATTCACTAGTGAACTAATTTTTTTTTAGGTCAGTAGTGAGTTAAAAAATTTATTTAAAAATAAATGTAAAGTACATTTTCTTTACAATTTCGTCAAAATTGAATAAAAACATATAAACGCCACGTGAATTAAACACCTTTATTCACTCAAAGAAATGATTTCACTCGCGCCGAGGCGCTCCTGAAATCAAAAATCTTTTCGTGAATAAAATCCTGTTTAATTCACTTGATGTATAATATTTATTGCACACCCTCTTGCTTTGGATAGAATTATATGTTATAACTAACTTAAATATCGTAAAAGTGCAGAGTATTCTTCGTAATTCGAGTTTTGCTCAGGGAAACGTTTTGCATATTCAATTTAAATTCGAAAACCATTACGTGTTTGGATCCTTAAGCCTGTATAATATATTTTGTGGAACTTTTAGTTGTATTACAATAACATAACAGCACAACGTCCATATACATTATTATGTTCCATATTATGAAATTAATTAATATTTGTGATCCTACGCCGCCACTGATTATATTGAATATCAAGTTACTCCACCATATCAAGTTACTCCACCAATGCCCTAAGAATAATGGTCTAGATGTCAGCCATTTGACACGACAAATTTC
This sequence comes from Philonthus cognatus, assembly GCA_932526585.2. Lineage (NCBI taxonomy): Eukaryota > Metazoa > Arthropoda > Insecta > Coleoptera > Staphylinidae > Philonthus > Philonthus cognatus. The sequence continues at coordinate 178,944,181 of OW052241.1, forward strand.
TAACCTAATTTTGTATGTGTGTTCAAGATGCCACATACGTTAAGTCACTAAAACGACTGGTACTTCCAAATAGGTATTAAAAATACTATAAGTGTCCAGTCAAGTATCCAAGCAAGTGTATAACCAAGTGTCCAGTCAGCTCTCCAGCCAAGGGTCTAGCCAAGTTTTGCAGCCAAGTGTCCAGTCAAGACATGTTCAACCAAGTATCCAGCCAGCTTTCCAGCCAAATGTCCCGTCAAGAGAAAAGTCTAGCCAAGTGTCCAGTCAAGTATCCAGGTAGTTGACTAACCAAGTATCCAGCCAGCTCTTCAGCCAAGTGTCCAATCAAGTATCCAGTCAGCTCTTTAGTCAAGCGTCCTGAGACGGGTTCAGCCAAGTGTCCAGTCAAGTATCCAGGCAAGTGTATAACCAAGTGTCCAGCCAAGTGTACAGCCAAGTTTCCAGCCAAGTGTCCAGTCAAGTATCCAGACAAGTGTCCGACTAAGTGTCCAGCCAGCTTTTCAGCTAAGTGTCTAGAGCAGGGTCCAGCCAACAGTCTAGCTAAGTACTAGAGACGGGTCCAACCAAGTATCCAGTCAAGTACCCAGACAAGTGTTCAACCAAGTGTCCAGCCAGCTTTCCAGCCAAGTGTCCAAAGAAGGGTCCAGCCAAGTGTCCAGTCAAGTATCTAGGCAAGTGTCTAACCAAGTGTTCAGCCAGCTCTTCAGCGAACTGTCCAAATAAAGGTCCAGCCAAGTGTCCTGCCAGCTCTTCATCTAAGTGTCCAGAACAGGGTCCAGCAAAGTGTCCAGCCAAGTACCAGAGACGGGCCCAGCCAACTGTTCAGTCAAGTATCCAGGCAAGTGTATAACCAAACTACCGGGGAGGTACAATACAATCTACAATTCCTAAACTGCTAGATAGTATTGTTTCTAAGCAATTGATGTGGGCTTGCAAACATGTCATATGTGAGGAACAACATGGGTTCATGGAAAATCGATCAACGATCAGTAATTTATTGTGCTATCAAACATTTTTATTAAACGCTTTCGAGAACGGTTATCAAGTTGATGGTATTTATACCGATTTCTCGAAAGCGTTTGATCGTGTTAACCATGTTCTACTGTTGAACAAACTCAAAAAACTAGGCTTCGGAAATCTTGTAATTAACTGGCTTCAAAGTTTTCTTACATCGCGCTTTCAATATGTTAAGATTCATAACTATCTGTCAACAGCAATCAATGTAACATCTGGGGTACCTCAAGGGTCCCATTGCGCTCCAATTTTGTTTCTACTTTTTATTAACGACATTGGGATATCTTTTCGGTACTCAAATTATCTACTATTCGCAGACGACTTAAAACTATTTTATATTATTAAAAATGTTGATGATTGTATTATGCTACAAGATGATTTAACTCGTCTCTCACATTGGTGTACTTCCAATAAGTTACATTTAAATATCTCTAAATGTACTACCATATCATTTTGCCGTTCAATATCAATACCGTTTATGTATCATTTAAATAATCAAATACTTAGTACTACTGAAAATATTAAAGATCTTGGTATAATATTTGATAATAGATTGACATTTATTCCGCATATCAACAACCTTGTATCTAACTCTCTCAAAACTCTCGGTCTGATTAAAAGATTCTCATCCTTATTTAATGCAAATACTAGTAGGTTGTTGTACATATCTTTAGTTAGATCTAAACTTGAATACGGCTCTATTATTTGGAATCCTACATATGAAAAATGGTCGTACAAAATTGAAATGGTACAGAGTAAATTTTTGAGAATTGTTAATTTTAAATTGGGTTACCGTAGAATTGACTTTAGCCATTCGAATATGTTAACTCTTCTGAATTTAAAACCATTAAAAACTAGGCGAATAGTAATTGACGTAAATTTTGGTTTCAGACTTATTAATGGGCTTGTTGATTGTAACTATCTGTTATATTCATTTCAATTTAATGTATCAAGAAATACGAGATTCAAAGATTTGCTCAGACTACCATTTCATAATACGACTTATGGTTTAAATAACCCAATAACAAGAATCATGAGAAATCTAAATGTAATTTCTGCGAATTATAATTTGAATATTTTTAATGAACCGATTGAACAATTTAGGAGACGGTTGAATCATCTTGATGTCACCATTTGTATATGATTTGATAAAAAAATATATATATATTAGTATAATTATTCGGTTATGTATTTTGCGTGATTTAATTAATGGGGATATTGGTGTGTGTAGGTGTGTATATGTATGTATGTGTGTATGTATGTATGTATGTATATATGTATGTATGTGTGTATATATATGTATGTATATATATACATATGTGTATTTATTTTTAGTATATTCCTTTTAATTTTAATATTTTTATTTTTTGTATTTGCAGCAATATTATTTATTTAAATATTTACTATTATAAGTTAGATTTGTTTATTTTTTGTAAAAGGAGATTCCGTTTAATAAAGAAACATAAACATAAACATGTGTCCAGCCAAGTGTACAGCCAAGTTTCCAGCCAAGTGTCCAGTCAAGTATCCAGACAAGTGTCCGACTAAGTGTCCAGCCAGCTCTTCAGCTAAGTGTCTAGAGCAGGGTCCAGCCAAGTGTCTAGCTAAGTACCAGAGACGGGTCCAACCAAGTATCCAGTCAAGTACCCAGACAAGTGTTCAACCAAGTGTCCAGCCAGCTTTCCAGTCAAGTGTCCAAAGAAAAGTCCAGCCAAGTGTCCAGCCAAGTGTCCAGTCAAGTATCTAGGCAAGTGTCCAACCAAGTGTTCAGCCAGCTTACCAGCCAAGTGTCCTGAGAAGGGTCTAGCGAAGTATCCAGTCAAGTGTCCAGCCAGGTATTCAGCCAAGTTTACTTCATGAGCAGCGCGTATAAAACTGATTGAGAGTGAAGTTTCTTTCAACAGATGCAATTCCAAGAATTCTTATTTAAACATCACGATATTTACACCGGGAGTTTTCCTTTTAAGTATACATATCCCAATATACTGTATATGCCGTAAATCTTTAAAAGAATTCAAATTGAAGCTTTAAACGAGTGTTTTCCACTCCCAGATTAAGCATGACGTAAAATTTCTAATTTAGAAAAGCCTATAAATTTGGATTTGCCGTAACGAGCGAAGCGAGTGACGGCAAATCCAAATTGTCAGGCTTTTCTAAACTCGAAATTTTACTTCATGCGCCACGCGTATTAATCACTGATTTCAAGTGATGTTCAAAATACACTATTAAAGCAGTATACTAAGGACGTATATTTTAAACTTTCCAATAATTCAGTGGATTATACGCGTGGCGCATGAAGTAAAATTTTGAGTTTAGAAAAGCCTGAAAATTTGGATTTGCCGTCACTCGCTTCGCTCGTGACGGCAAATCCAAATTTTCAGGCTTTTCTAAACTCAAAATTTTCCTTCATGCTTAACCTGGGAGTGGAAAACACTCGTTTAAAGCTTCAATTTAAATTCTTTCAAAAAAACAACGTATGTATACTTAAGAGGAAAACTCCCTGTATGTAACATAAGAACCGAATGCTGAAAAATTCGAATCCGAGAATCGAATCCTGAATGATTCGAATCCTGCCCATCTCTGGTCCATACAAGTGTCCAGCCAAGTTTACTTCATGAGCGGCACGTATAAAACTAATTGAGAGTGAAGTTTCTTTCAACAGATGTAATTCCGAGAATTCCTTATTTAAGCATCACAATATTTATACCGGGAGTTTTTTTTTAAGTATACATATCCCAATATACTGTATATGCCGTAAATCTTCAAAGGAGTTCAAATTGAAGCTTTAAACGAGTGTTTTCCACTCCCAGACTAAGCATGAAGTAAAATTTCGAGTTTAGAAAAGCCTGAAAATTTGGATTTGCCGTCACGAGCGAAGCGAGTGACGGCAAATCCAAATTTTCAGGCTTTTCTAAACTCGAAATTTTACTTCATGCGCCACGCGTATAAATCACTGATTTCAAGTGATGTTTAAAAGACACTATTAAAGCAGTAAGCTAAGGATGTATATTTTAAACTTTCTAATAATTCAGTGGTTTATACGCGTGGCGCATGAAGTAAAATTTTGAGTTTAGAAAAGCCTGAACATTTGGATTTGACGTCACTCGCTTCGCTCGTGACGTCAAATCCAAATTTTCAGGCTTTTCTAAACTCAAAATTTTACTTCATGCTTAACCTGGGAGTGGAAAACACTCGTTTAAAGCATTTGAATTCTTTCAAAAAAAACAACGTATGTATACCTAAGAGGAAAGCTCCTTGTATATAACATAAGTATATTTTTCTGAGGTTGAGGTATTATTAACTTCTGACCTGGAAATCCATAATTTTAGCGGTATACGATTAAACATCTGCGTTATGCGAATAACCCAACACAACAATTGCAGAAATAACTGGAGATAATTTATTAACGCTCAGCGTTTGCCGAGATAAACCGGCGGCGATGGATTAATTAAATTGCTTGAATTTGATTGAGCTTTGGATGCGTGAAGCCAGAGGTGTGGCGTTTTCAGCCGGAACAAATCCCACAATATTGGCATCAACTTTTTAGGTAATTAATGCTTATCTTATTTTGGTGTACTGTTTATTGGATGGACTAATGGAATGATTTTTAGAAAGAATACACATGTTTATCCAATTATTATTAATTCCCGTTTATAATGACAAAATATTACTAGTAAGTAGTAAGTAGTAATATATTTGTGCTATAATATAAAGGTTTTACACGAGTCAAAATACATAATATAATAAATAGCTTAAGCTATAAATTGACAAATACATGAAATAGACATACATTAAATATAAAGTTCCAAGTAAAATCAAAGTTGACAAAATAAATTAAGTCATACATAAATATAATACACATCTCACAAACTTGTTAACAGACAAATAAGTCAGATGGTTGACATGTCACTATTTAATAATTCGTCAATTCTATAAACGCAGGTTCGTGCAAGAAAATGTTTTATTTGAAATAAAACAACGCGGTTGGGAGGGTTTCACTTTTATTGTTGAACACTGCAACATGTTTCACCACACAGTGGCTTCATCAGGCAGATGAAATAATGATATAATTATTTCATCTGCCTGATGAAGCCACTGTGTGGTGAAACATGTTGCAGTGTTCAACAATAAAAGTGAAACCCTCCCAACTGCGTTGTTTTATTTCAAATAGTATTATGGAGTTTCATCATGTATCCGCCTCATCAATTAAATATAGAAAATGTTTTGTTCTGTTTTTAAATTGAATAGGTGGCAGAGACTTTAATACTTCTGGTAAGGCATTATAGAGCTTAGGTCCAAAATAGGAAATCCCAGTGCGCGACTTAGTTAATCTCAGCTTTGGTATATCTAATAATATGCCGGATCTAGTATTTCGCCCACTGATCTCTCTACGAGTTCCATAAGAATGCAGATGTGTTCTTACGTGCATTAAGCATTCTAAGATAAACAATGATGGCAAGGTAAGAATATTTAATGCTTTAAAAGTTTCTGTACAATCTTCCTGGAAGGACAATCTGCCAATGATTCTAATCGCTTTGCGTTGTAGACGAATAAGGCGTACTGTAATTCCCGCGTGCCCCCATGTTATCAATCCATATTTAAGATGACTGTGGCAAAGTGCATAATATACCTGAACTAATGCATATACAGGAATTTAACTTGCCAGCTGCCTTAGCAAAAATAATACCTTGCATAGTTTTGCGTTTTCGTGTTCGGAAAAATTTAGTTTATTATTGATGTGCAGCCCAAGAAATTTAACGCTACTAGTGGGAATATTGTTCTTTAGTGAAAATGATATCTTTGCGGTCTTATCTGAGTTCATGCTTAAAGCATTGGCAGCAAACCATTTAGACACGTGATCAATTGACTCGTTGTTAATTCGATTAACATCGTAATCGTTGGAAGCTGAACTTTTAATAGTGGTGTCGTCCGCAAATAATATTATTTCTGAATTCGAGAAAATAAGCTTATGCTTCTTATAGTTTGCACACTTTAAACATAATATATAAAATTACGAAAAAACTATTAATTATTATTATTTCTGATTTTGTAAGTTGGAATGCTAAATCATTAATATATAATAAGAATATTAATGGACCTAGTATGGAGTCCTGTGGTACACCATGGTTAACTTTCAATTCAGTCGATCTTTTATTATTAATGATTACTTGTTGGTGTTGATAACTTAAATAAGAATTTTTTATATAAGGTTGATAGAATAAAACACTTGGTTTTTGTTTCACAAATTCAATATTTTATTTCCACGACTAGTTTCGGTCAGATGACCATTATCAATGTGGTTTACAAGGATTATAGTAATCCTTGTAAACCACATTGATAATGGTCGTCTGACCGAAACTAGTCGTGGAAATAAAATATTGAATTTGTGAAACAAAAACCAAGTGTTTTATTCTATCAACCTTATATAAAAAGTGTAAAGATGTTTCACCAAGTGTTAGATGAGTCAACAATCAAAAGTTTAAATAAGAATTAATTAGACGGCAACTATTTGGGTGGAAATTGTAATAGTAAAGCTTACGCAAGAGGATCTCGTGGGAAATGCAATCAAATGTCTTGCTTAGGTCTAAAAAGGTTGCGATAGAGGAAGAACGATTTTCAAAGTCATTATATATTTGCTCTACTAGAGCCGTGATTGCACCTCCCACGGATCTACCCTTGCGAAAGCCATACTGATTGATATGGAGAATTGAATTTTCATCAATAAAACTAATTATCTGTTGAAATAAAATCTTTTCGAACACTTTAGATAGTACTGGCAAAATGGAGATGGGTCTGTAGTTGTTGCATATTGATTTATCACCTTTCTTGAAAACTGGGATCACTGATGCACGTTGTAAACATTTAGGGAAAGCAGAAGGATCAATACAGAGATTTAGTAATTTTGTTAATGGAAGAAGAATGACATCCAACATACCCAACAACAACATTACTAAAAAACATGTCAGGCTTCTGAAGAAATTATGGAAACCCTAGAAATATTTTTGCCCGGAATTATAAAACCAGTCTAGGACGTTTCATCGCCGCCGATTCATCGCCGCCGATTCATCGCCGCCGTTTCATCCTCGGGCCAGTTCATCGCCGGGCGTTTCATCGCCGGGCCAGTTCATCGCCAATATTTTTATAAAATAAATTTTGAAAGAAAGATCATATCTAATGATAAAATTTCAAATATTACCCAATTCTGGAAATTGTCCACTAATTTAATATTAGATTTTATAACCAAGTAATTGTTACTCAAACTTAATAAAAATCGAATGAGAATGATGTCATTTTTTGACATATGTCATTTGCAAGTATGGAAACACAAATTTTGACCAAAAGAGGGAAAGAAAAGATTATCCACGGAGGACATATATATATTTTTGAAAAAAGCAGTAAGTCTGACCAATGTGTTAAATTTTGGCGGTGTGACCACTTAGGACGTTGTAACGCCAGGATACACACAAAAAATGGAAATGTTGTACATGAATTAAATGTACATTCGCATGATTCTTCAGCAATAAACGTGGAAGTAGCTGCCACTGTTACTGCTATAAAGCGACGTGCAAAATCAACAGTAGAAAACACTGCACAAGTAATAAATCAATGTATAACTGATTTAAGCCAGGCAGCTCAAGCTGCACTTCCCAATAATTGTGCATTGAGGAAAGTCATTCGTCGGAAAAGAAATACGAGTGGTGTTGTACGAGCAGATCCAGAGTCGCTTAAAGAGTTAACAATTCCACAATGTTATACGGTATACCATACTGAACAAGGATGAGATGAATTATTTTTATTGTACGATAGTGGACAAAATGAGAGCGATCGAATTTTAATTTTTGGTCGGGAAACTTGGCTGCAATGTCTAAAAACATCCGATATATGGTATGCTGATGGCATATTTTCAATTGCGCCTCGATTATTTCAACAGGTGTATGTCATAATGATAAAAAAATATGGAGGGGTGCATCCAATATTATATGCTCTTTTGCCGAATAAAATGAAAAAAACCTATGTAAAACTGTTCGAAGCAATTAAAAGAGTAGCGCCAAATTTAAAGCCAGTATCTATTAATTGCGATTTTGAACATGCTGCATTTTCTGCAATGGTCGAATGTTTTCCTGGTGTTGGAATAAAAGGTTGTTTTTTTCATTTAGCTAAAAATGTGAAAAAGCATTTAGCTGAAATGGGATTCACATCACGTTACAACAATGATGCAGAATTTTCATTAAAAACAAAAATGGTGATTGCGTTAGCTTTTGTTCGCGCTAAGGATATTGACGATTATTTGGATGCCTTAGCAGCAGAAATTCCTCCAGAGTTGCAACCACTGTTAAATTGGTTTGAAGATATATATATATATATATATATATATATATATATATTGGACGTCAAAATAGACGCACTAAAGGAAGACAGCCTACAATGTTTCCACTTGAAATATGGAATCATTCCCTGCAACTAATTGTTCGTAGTAGGTGTCTCGACCTTTTTGTATTTTCCGTAATGCGTCAATAAATTTCCAAATTGTAGGATGATGAACTCCTAATTCAACTTGCAGTCGCCGATGCGCAGCTTCAGCATGATTATTTGTTCGGTCTTCTTCGTGCAATACACGCTCATAAGTGTATTGCACGAAGAAGACCGAACAAATAATCATGCTGAAGCTGCGCATCGGCGACTGCAAGTTGAATTAGGAGTTCATCATCCTACAATTTGGAAATTTATTGACGCATTACGGAAAATACAAAAAGGTCGAGACACCTACTACGAACAATTAGTTGCAGGGAATGATCCACCTGTTAAACTCCGCAAATATCGTCAGGCTGATGAAAAAATAAAAAAAATTGTGTCGGATTATGATAATAGGGAGCGTATAGAATATCTTCGTGGAATAGCACACAATTACCAATTTTAATTAAATAAATGTGGTCTAGTTGTTGTATTTAATGGAAATATGTAGATTCTAAGTTTGTTATTCTCATATTAATCATAAATAATTTAAATGTCATATTTCCTAACCTATCCTAACCTATCCTAACCTATCCTAACCTATCCTAACCTATCGTAACCTATCCTAACCTATCCTAACCTTTTTTTTTTTTTTTTTTTTTTATAGAGAGGATTGGAAATCTGTTAACAGACACCCAGCCTTTGGTCTAATGTGGCTGGATAGTGTCGGGTTGGAGAGGATCTCCGACCGACTAAAACCCTTCCCTCTCTCTTTTGCCCTTTTTGTTTCTGCACTCTGGGACCATTTTATATTACTTCAGAGTGCGGCAAGTATCGATGTTTCAGCAATTTATTGGGTTGCCCTTTCGGCTTCCCTCGATAGTTCGTCCTTATATTTTGTTCTCATCACCTTCCGTGCGAATGTGTTTACCGCGTCCCATGCCTTTTTGTTATCCAGCATTGACTTTGATACTTTCTCTACGTCCGCCGAGCCTGTCGCTTCGATTAGTGTTATTCTGTCCGCTTGCCATTGCGGGCATTCTATGAGCGTGTGGCGAGCCGTGTCGCTCGCTGTCTTGCAATAACGGCACATTCCGTCCGTCGTTTTGCCTATCTTCTGTCTGTAGGATTCGAAGCTTCCATGGCCCGTGAATATTTGGGTAAGCTCAAATGACATTACGCCGTGGTCCCTACCGTACCATGCCTTAACGTCCGGGATAAGGGTCCTGGTCCAGCTTGTCGCCAGCTCCCATCTACATTGCCACCGGTCCATGGCCATCTATCCTAACCTATCCTAACCTATCCTAACCTATCCTAACCTATCCTAACCTATCCTAACCTATCCTAACCTATCCTAACCTATCCTAACCTATCCTAACCTATCCTAATCTATCCTAACCTATCCTAACCTATCCTAACCTATCCTAACCTATCCTAACCTATCCTAACCTATCCTAACCTATCCTAACCTATCCTAACCTATCCTAACCTATCCTAACCTATCCTAACCTATCCTAACCTATCCTAACCTATCCTAACCTATCCTAACCTATCCTAACCTATCCTAACCTATCCTAACCTATCCTAACCTATCCTAACCTATCCTAACCTATCCTAACCTATCCTAACCTATCCTAAACTATCCTAACCTATCCTAACCTATCCTAACCTATCCTAACCTATCCTAACCTATCCTAACCTATCCTAATCTATCCTAACGTATCATAACCTATCCTGACCCATCCAAACCTATCCTGACATATCCTATCGCAATTGGCCTGGCGATGAACTGGCCTGGCGATGAACTAGCCTGGCGATGAAACAGCCGGCGATGAACTGGCCCGGCGATGAACTGGCCAGGCGATGAACTGGCCCGGCGATGAAACGTCCCATCCCCTTATAAAACGTTTTATTCCCTAAATAAAATTTACTTTAGGAATAAATTAATTTATTCCAAAGATTTCGGTATTATAAACACAAAATAACTTTATTTGGCTAATAAATCTCCCCAGTAAATTATTTTTTTGTTTTTCTACCAAGTAATATTTATTCTCTAAATAGTCTGACAGTTAGAAGTCAAAAGTGTATTATATTATTATAATTACTTTAGATTCTACTACTTGTATTTATTAATTTCATTACGGTTATCATGTCTACCATATCATCCGTGTCAGATTTAAGTTCGCTCATAGTATCTTCCCTGACAGTGATTAATTCGAACCACAAGACATTCTAAGGAGTCGAAGACCTAGAGTTATTCAAATCAGACAACCAGGGATTTTTATACTTATGCATACGCTTTTTTAAAATTAGTTCCATTTAAAGTTTTAAACGAGTGTTTTTCACTCCCAGACTAAGCATGAAGTAAAATTTAGAGTTTAGAAAAGACTGAAAATTTGGTTTGGTCGCGTAGCGCGAAGCGCGGAGCGACCAAACCAAATTTTCAGGCTTTTCTAAACTAGAAATTTTACTTCATGCGCCACGCGTATTATACACCGAAAGCACTAAAATATTGTGAACAAGTGAACTTCTCTTGAAATCATTGTTTAATACGCGTGGCGCATGAAGTAAAATTTCGAGTTTAGAAAAGCCTGAAAATTTGGTTTGCCCACTCCGCGCTTCGCGCTACGCGACCAAACCAAATTTTCAGGCTTTTCTAAACTCGAAATTTTACTTCATGCTTAGTCTGGGAGTGGAAGACACTCGTTTGGTTTTTTTGAAAATTTTAATGAATCTTTAAGGTTTTTGTCTAATTATCAAAGTTTTAACGATTTTTGGTAAATTTCATAATTTTGGTAAACATTTAACGCTTTGCGTAAATTTGCAAGATTTTCTTTACTTTTCAAAATTCTGACGGTTGTTCAATATTTCCTAAATTTTCGTTAATTTTAAAAATTTAAATCCTTCCCGGAATTTTCAAATTTTTTTTTCAATTTTTAAAATCTCGACAATATTCTTGAATTTTCGTTAATTTTCGAGTGTATTTTTGACTTCACAATAATTCAATGTTTAATACGCGTGGCGCATGAAGTAAAATTTCGAGTTGAGAAAAGCCCGAATTTGGATTTGGACGCTAACGCGTCCAAATCCAAATTCTTCGGGCTTTTCTCAACTCGAAATTTTACTTCATGCTTAACCTGGAAATGGAAGACACTCGTTAATAATTTAGAAATGTTGATGAATTTTCAAGATTTTAGTTGGTTCAAAGTTTTATTTATTTATTTGTCAAATTAACGCAAGCCATTTTAACGATTTTTGGTAAATTTTATAAAGTTTCGCCTTTCATGCGCCAGGCGTATAAAACACTGAACTGTGAAGTTAAAAATACACACGAAAATTTATGGAAATTGCCGAGAATTTGAAAATTGAAAGATATTTTGAAAATTTACGGATAGCATCTAAATTTTTAAAATTAGAGAAAACTTAGGAAAATCAGCAAAACCGTCAGAATTTTAAATATTGGAAATTCACAAAAACCATCAGCATTTTTTAAATTAACGAACATTTAATTTCCGTTATTTTTCGAGTGTATTTTTAACTTTACAATAGGTTAGTGTTTTTATACGCGTGGCGCATGAAGTAAAATTTCGAGTTGAGAAAAGCCCGAATTTGGATTTGGACGGTAACGCGTCCAAAACCAAATTCTTCGGGCTTTTCTCAACTCGAAATTTTACTTCATGCTTAACCTGGAAATGGAAGACACTCGTTAAGAATTTGGAAAATTTGATGAATTTTCAAGATTTTATTTGATTCAAAGTTTTATTTATTTATTTGTCAAATTAACGGAAGCCATTTTAACGTTTTTTGATAAATTTTATAAAGTTTCGCCTTTCACGCGCCAGGCGTATAAAACACTGAACTATTGTGAAGTTAAAAATACACTCGAAAATTAATGGAAATTGCCGAGAATTTGAAAATTGAAAGATATTTTGAAAATTTACGGAAAGCATCTAAATTTATAAAATTAAAGAACATTTTGGAAAATCAGCAAAACCGTCAAAACTTTAAATATTGGAAATTCATAAAAACTACAGCATTTTTTACCTCCATAAAGTTGGCACCCCCACTTCGCCAAAATCAAATTAAAATATGCCTATAATTTAGGACTAATTAAAGACTAATTTGTACCCTCAAAATTAGAATTTGAATTTATAAAATTAAAGAAAATTTTGGAAAATCAGCAAAACCGTCAAAACTTTAAATATTGGAAATTCATAAAAACTAAGGCATTTTTTACCTCCATAAAGTTGGCACCCCCACTTCGCCAAAATCAAATTAAAATATGCCTATAATTTAGGACTAATTAAAGACTAATTTGTACCCTCAAAATTAGAATTTGTACCAACTTAGTTTCGCCGGAAAACCGATTATTATTATGGGGGTGCTAGCTTGACTAAAGTTAGCACCCCCACCATTCTCAATTGAAATTTAACCAGGTGCATCCAAAACTTTAAATTAAAGACTAATTTGTACCCATGTTTGTTTCTCATTGTTTAAACAATTATAAATTATTTAAACAATTTATACATTATTTAGCCAATTTATAACAAAAAAGGTACTTTTCATTATAAATTTAGATAAACGAAAATTTAGGAAACACCGAAAAACCGCCCGAGTTGAGAAAAGCCTTTCTCAACTCGAAGTTTTACTTCTTGGCTGGAAGTTGCAGCCAACATCATGCGCAACGTCCAGCCAATTTATACCATTGAACTATTGTGAAGATAAAAATACAATCGAAAAATAACGGAAATTCATGAAAATTGTCAAGAATTTAAAAATTGAAAAACCACGGAATACATTTAAATTTTTAAAATTAACATAAATTTAGGAAATTCAGAAAAATTGTTAGAACTTTAAAAAGTAAAGGAAATCTTGCAAATTTACGAAAACGTTAAATGTTTACCAAAATTCTAATATGTCACCATTATCACCATCGTTAAAACTTTGATAATGGTAACACTATATAATTCACATAAAGATAATTTATCATAAAGATAAATTGAGTTTGTCAATAGGTTGCAGAATATTTATAAAATATAAAAACGAATTAAAATTAATATCGACTTTCTGCAAAAAGTTTGTCTCGAAATATTCATTGAAACAACTACTTCTCGAGCTAATACCCCGACAGATATTGAATTATACAATGAATATTTGCGTTACACGACAGCACTGCTGTTCTATGCATAATTTATATGCAAAATGCAACATCAGGTCAAACTATTCTCTAACCAAACTAAATGAAACAAAAGGAAATTGAAATAAATTGAAAAAAAAAAAAAAAAAAAAAATTGAAAAAAAAAAAAATTGTTTCAATGAATATTTGGAGACAAACTTTTTGCAGAAAGTCGATATTAATTTTAATTCGTTTTTATATACTATATAATTCGTTAGTGCAACCCCACTTGGAATATTGTTCAACGGTATGGTCTCCATACACTGAATGCGACATTAATAAAATTGAGCAAGTTCAAAAGAAATTTGTAAGGTACCTTACCTATAAATTTAGTACCGATCAGTCCTACTTGGATCTTTTGACGACTTTTGGCCTTCGCAGCCTTAAACAAAGGCGTGTAGAAGCTGACATCAAGTTAGTATTCAAACTACTTAATGGATATTTGGATTGCCCTGATGTGTTGGAATTGGTTGGTGTACGGGTTTCACCGCGCTCTCTTCGGTCTGACATTACATTCCATATCGGCTACAGGCGCACGGATTATGCGAAATATTCCGCTTCTGTTCGGGTTTTGCGTCACGCAAATATTTTAAATTTTGACTTTTTTAATGGGTCTTTCTCATTATTAAAGCGCCTTTTAAAAGATTTGTAACTTTACTTGCTTAGTTTTAAGTTTAGTGTTTGTACATATTTGTTTTTTTTTGTATATTGTATTTTTAATGGAAATGGCAAGCCGTTGAAATAAATAAATAAATAAATAAGTTATGTTAAATCATCATATTTTGATCCAGGAATCTATGGTTACATCATTTCTAAACATTAACGGGACACCATATAGTTGAGAATAAGAGCAATCACTTTTGAAAAAACACTTCTACATTTGATTCGAAACTTGATTAGTAATAATGTAATAGATATACAGTGTGGAAACTTTAACTGGAATAAAATTCATAACTTCGATATAGGCGATTTTTGCAAAAAAATCCCGAAACACGCTAAGTATTGTTTTTTCTTGCCCTCATTTCTATGTATATGCTGCTTGTTTATCTGTTCCCGGAAGAGCGCAGCCACCTCTGACTTTTTTTTCAAATGGAAAGGTATGTCAAGTGACACCTCGTTTGAAAGGTCTCTTCGCAAGTAATACAACACACTATTTATTTCTTGAGTATTTACAAAGCCCACGTGATAAAAAAAAGAAAACCACTTTTACATTGAACATGTTTCGGCGTAAAGTTGTATGTTTTTGACATGTGTTTTGATGCTATGGAACTGCGTTGCTTAGTTACTAGTGATAATAATAGTCACCAAAGCAGTCACATACGCTCGTCAAGTTGTCGAAGTGATTTCTAAAATGCAGTATTTAACCAAAAATCTCCGAATCGAGATTCTGATGATGATCGGTTATGGTAACAGAAGACGAAGTCAGCTTGAGGTTGCTCAGTTATTTCGAGAAGAGCATTCGGATTTATCCTAATGGGTGATAAGATACCATAAGCAAAATTGAGACACAATACAACAATTTGGGTCATGTCAGGGTTGTGCCCAGACAGCGAAATCCCACTGTTCAAGCAGATACCAGGCTAAACGTATTATTAACTCTTCAAGAAAATCCAGTGACTCCAGCCAGGCAACTGGCCCGTGACAACGAGATTAGTCATACTACTGTCCTGAAAATTCTTAGATCAGCCAAGCTGTATCCTTACAAGATGCAGGCACTCCAAGAATTAACGGAGGTTGACCCGGACCGCCGAATCGAATTTTGCGAGCAAATGATGAACATGATCGACAATAACCAGATTTCATTAGCATCAATTCTTTTTTCCGACGAAAGTACTTTTACCTTACATGGTGACGTTAATAATCAAAATTGTCGTTATTGGGCTGATCATAACCCTCATTGGATGCGAGAAACTCATACTCAGTTCCCGCAAAAAGTCAATGTATGCGCTGGAATAATAGGTGATCAGATTGTAGGACCAGTATTCTTCGATGGTAATCTTAATGGAGCAACATATCTTACGTTTCTTCAAGACGACCTCATGCCTGCGTTAGCCACTTTATTTAAAAATCCATTAGATCCAGATTTACCTGATGAACGAATATGGTATCAACAGGGCGGAGCTCCACCCCATTATGCTGTGATCGTTCGTAGGTATTTAGACGAAGTTTTTCCCAATAGATGGATTGGAAGAAGAGGTCACATTGAATGGCCGGCGAGATCTCCGGATCTTAGTTCCCTTGACTTTTTTTGTGGGGATATCTCAAGAGTAAGATCTATGTAATCAAACCAAACGACATTGAGGACCTTAAGCAACGTATTAGGCATGAAATACGGCAAGTCACACCAGAAATGTTACAAAACATTAGAGATGCATGTTATCATCGATTTGCACTTTGCCAAGAAAGAAACGGTGCCCATTTTGAACATTTGTTGCATTAAATAGTATTCAAGTTATAAAAGTGTTTTTTTTTTTTATCACGTGGGATTTGTAAATATTCAAGAAATAAATAGTGTGTTGTATTACTTGCGCAGAGACCTTTCAAACGAGGTGTCACTTGACATACCTTTCCATTTGAAAAAAAAAGTCAGAGGTGGCTGCGCTCTTCCGGGAACAGATAAACAAGCAGCATATACATAGAAATGAGGTCAAGAAAAAACAATACTTAGCGTGTTTCGGGATTTTTTGCAAAAATCGCGTATATCGAAGTTATGAATTTTATTCCAGTTAAAGTTTCCACCCTGTATAATAAGCTCTGTACATATTTTTAACCATTATTCTTTGCCTGAAGAAGCCACAGTGTGGCATAACAATTGTCGTGAGTACAATACAGTGTTTAAAAGTAATAAGTGTTTTATTTAAACTAAATCAAATTGATTAGTAATCTTAACAAGTCACTCTAAACAAAATACTAATGTTCAAGGTCATCAGTTGTACCTCCACATCCAGGTGTAAAAACACGTTCTTTCCGGTAACACGATAAAAGGAACACGGCAACAATTAATAGGTTTATCTTGTCGGGGTGATTTGTCGCGTATCGGAAACGTTTACGCCGATCGAAACCGGTGGACGTCTTCTCCGTAGCGTGCACCACGTACCCGATCGGCGAGCGTAACTGTTAAAACGGCTCGGTAACTAATAAAAAAGGCACGAAGACGCCGAAGCGACCAATGGCTCCGGAGGAATCTTCTCCTCAACCAATGGGCATCCTTGCGTAACCGCCGCCGAGCCGAGTATAAGACTCCCGAACACCTGTACTTTGGACTCATTTCGGTCCGGCCGTTTGTGCAACTTTGCGGAAGGTTCGCGCGTCTCAAGAGAAGCTCAATTGCTCAAGAAAAGCCGCGGCAGTGAACTTGAACCCGGGCGGTTTTGCCAGTTGCGAGTAGTAGAAGAAGAAGAAGAAGAGGACGGTACAGTGACTTTTAAGTGTGCTCTTGTGTGGTGACTGCAGTGAGTTCAACGCCTGCTCCGACCGACACCTCGCTTTGACAGTTCAATCAAGTACTTCACTCGTGTTCTTTAATTCACTATTTTTTATATATATTTACATATAAAAAAAAAAACCTTTGGGAGCTGTTACACAGCTATTTTTAAAGGTAAGAGGATTATTATATAAAACTAACACAAATACTAAACAAAAATACGCTAGAAACAACAAATCAGTTTGTATAGGTAAACGAAAAATTCCCTTAAATAACTTTCTCATTTATCACTTGGTGAAACATTTTGAAATAATATTGAACGATAAATATCTTGAACAAGTTTCTCATCTTTCACGTGGTGAAACATATTTAACTATGATTTAATAAAGAAAACACTTGGTTAAATTTCACTAATATTTTGGTTTTTTATTCCAACTAGTTTCGACTTTGAGTCATTCTCAAGGAGTACTCCTTGAGAATGACTCAAAGTCGAAACTAGTTGGAATAAAATACCAAAATATTAGTGAAATTTAAGCAAGTGTTTTCTTTATTAAATTGAAGGATAAATTAAAAACACTTGGTTTGTTTCACTATTTTGAAAAATTCCCTATATATTTGATACTTTCAAATGTTTTAGTTTGAAAGTATCAAATATACAGGGAATTTTTCGTTTACCTAATACCCTATAAACTAATTTTTTTTTTTTGTAAAGTTCAATTTGAAGCTTTAAACGAGTGATTTCCACTCCCAGGTTAAGGATAAAGTAAAATTTCGATTTTAGAAAAGCCTGAACGTTTGGATTTGCACGCGAAATTTTACTTCACGCGCCACGCGTATTAAACACTAAAAACACTGAAATATTGTGAACATGTGAACTTCACGTTAAATCAGTGTCTTGTACGCGTGACGCATGAAGTAAAATTTCGAGTTTAGAAAAGCCTAATTTGGCTCGGTCGCTTCGCTTCGCTACGCGACCGAGCCAAATTTTCAGGCTTTTCTAAACTCGAAATTTTACTTCATGCTTAGTCTGGGAGTGGAAAACACTCGTTTAAAGCTTCAAATTAAACACTTTTATAAACAAACCTAAGCATCTAGAACCAACTTAACCTGAGAAATGAAAAACAAAAGCACATTGGTCAAATTAGGTTAAAATTTGCCAAGGGATCGAGGTTAGAGCAATTTACGGATTCGTAATCTACGGCGAAATCTAACCTAATTTCATGTAACTTACGCTAAAGTACCATCATATACTTATTAATTATTATAATCCTAAAAATTTGATTTATTAACGCACTTTTCGACAATTAGATTGAAATAACTAGAAACGTTTCAATACGGTATTTTTCAATCAATCATTTTTTTATCAATCTTGCATGAATATTTTGAACATTACAATTAATCAGTGTTTTGTACGCGTGGCGCATGAAGTAAAATTTCGAGTTTAGAAAAGCCTAATTTGGCTCAGTCGCTTCGCTTCGCTACGCGCCCGAGCCAAATTTTCAGGCTTTTCTAAACTCGAAATTTTACTTCATGCTTAGTCTGGGAGTGGAAAACACTCGTTTTAAGCTTCAAATTAAACACTTTTATAAACAAACCGTAGCATTTGGAACCAATTTACCCTGAGAAATCAAGAACCAAAGCACATTGGTCAAATTAGGTTAAAATTTGCCAAGGGATCGAGGTTAGAGCAATTTACGGATTCGTAATGTACGGCGAATTCTAACCTAATTTCATGTAACTTACACTAAAGTACCATCATATACTTATTAATTATTATAATCCTAAAAATTTGATTTATAAACGCACTTTTCGACAATTAGATTGAAATTACTAGAAAAGTTTCTATACCGTATTTTTCAATCAATCATTTTTTTTTATCAATCTTGCATGAATATTTTGAACTTTACAATTAATCAGTGTTTTGTACGCGTGGCGCATGAAGTAAAATTTCGAGTTTAGAAAAGCCTAATTTGGCTCGGTCGCTTCGCTTCGCTACGCGCCCGAGCCAAATTTTCAGGCTTTTCTAAACTCGAAATTTTACTTCATGCTTAGTCTGGGAGTGGAAAATACTTGTTTAATGCTTCAAATTAAACTTTACAAAAAAACAACGAATATCTGAAGATTTAGAGCATATAATCGAGATATGTATACTTTAAAGAAAAACTCTCTATATATTTAAAATAAAATAGAAGTAAAACAACTAATGTATTCACTATCTAAAAACATTTGCAAGTATCATGTGTATATTGATTTAAAAATTAGTGTCAAAACACTACATTAGGTTTATTATCCATCTAAAAATTTTCTTGTATTAAATAATTATTTAAAAAAAGTTAGAAGAACAAATTAAACTTGGTCCTAGAATGGATCCCTGAGGAACATTTTCTAGTATTAGATAATTATTCATTATTTTACCGTATATGTCGTAAATCTTTAGATAGTCGTTGTTAAAAGAAATCAATTTGAAACTTGAAATGAGTGTTTTCCACTCCCAGGCTACGCTTCGCGCTACGCGACCAAACCAAATTTTCAGGCTTTTCTAAACTCGAAATTTTACTTCATGCTTAGCCTAGGAGTGAAAAACACTCGTTTAAAGCTTCAAATTAAATTTTTTTAATAAACCTAGCATCAGCAAATATACAACGTATCCTTACGTATATTTGAAAGAATATTTCTCGTTATGAAAATGTTCGGTGTTACATAAAACTCTCTGTATATCAAAAAAAATATGTTAGAAGAGGAACAAATTAATCATGTTACTAAGACGGGGCCCTGCAAAATATTTACTAGTACTCGTGAAACCCTCCTAACTGTGTTGTTTTACGTAAAAATAAAACATTTAAAATATCAAATAAAGGGCTTATTGTAATAATACGATAAGCCACACAACCAAAAAATGCTGTATTATTCTTCGCAAATTTTTCTGAATAAACGTTGTAGAGAAAAAACAATTCGTTAAAAAATTAAAAGCAAACTTAAATGAAAGTATTATCAAAAATTCACAATTGTCACGACTTAAAAAAGTAGCCTTTGGAAGCAAATATAAAACCGCATCTGTCAATAATCAAACTAATGGTTGACAAATATTGTTTTGTTGTCATTTGCTTTTAGTTTTCAGATTTTTTCTATCGTTTTTCCTTTTCATATAATAGAGCTGAGACATCAAGTTTCGCTCACTCTGTACAATAAACTATATGTGTGATACATCATTGAATTCAGAAAAAAATAGCATTGTCGATGGTACTCACAGAATGACTATTATAAATGTCAATTGATTCTGCATTTTGAAATCCAGAAGAAAACTGAACTTCTATAACCATTTTAGTAGTCTTATATATTTTTAAAATAGTGTGTGTTGTCCATTATATCAAGTGTTTATTTAACTAATTGGAGTAGTGGAGAGAAAGAAATGTACTTCTTGATATTATTTTAAGAATTTTATTTTCTATACATGTTTCGGCTTAGCCATCATCAGTAGAAAACTAAAAACAGATTTACACCAAGTTTAGATTATTTATAATTTTGTATAAGGTACATTGAAATAAAACACAGTTACAAAAGTCACGTAAATAAAATGATCGATATAGTTTTATAAATAAATAAAATGGCGGTAATCAATTTTATATATTTTTCATATAAATTGACGATGTGAACGCCATCTGCTGCCAATTTTTTAATAGTATCGTTACAGTTATTGACAGTAAGTGGCGTTCACGTCGTTAATTTAAATGTAAATTACATATGAGACTATTAAAATGAATAAAGATGGTTAGTTTTCTTCTGGATTTTAAATTGCACTATAAATTAAATTACACTTGGTTTGTTTCACAATTTTTTACTTTATTATTTACTCGACTAGTTTCGCGTTTTACAGCATTATCAGGAGTCCTCCTGATAATGCTGTAAAACGCGAAACTAGTCGAGTAAATAGTAAAGTAAAAAATTGTGAAACAAACCAAGTGTAATTTAATTTAAACCTTCATTATCAATATTTAAAAATGTTTCACCAAGTGATAAGTGAGAAAATTATTCAAGAAATACTATAAATTGACAATTTTAATAGTCATATGTAATTTACATTTAGGTTGACGACGAAAACGCCATATACTATCAATAGTCTTGTCTATTGTACTCAAAGAATGACTATTATAAATGTCAATTGATTGTGCATTTTAAAATCCAGAAGAAAACTAAACATCTATATCCATTTTAGTAGTCATATGTAATTTACATATAAATTGACGATGTGAACGCCATCTGCTACCAATTTTTGAGTAGTATCGTTACTTATATTGACAGTAGATAGTGTTCACATCGTTAATTTAAATGTAAATTACATATGAGACTATTAAACTAAATAAAGATGGTTAGTTTTCTTCTAGATTTCAAATTGCCCTATAAATTGACAATTTTAATAGTCATGTGTAATTTACATTTAGGTTGACGACGTGAATGCCATCTACTGTCAATAGTCTTTTCTATTGTACTCACAGAATGACTATTATAATAATAATCCTTTATTTGCATAATAATAACATTCAACAAAAAAAATATATAAAGGTACACATTAGTGTAAAATTAGGAAAAATTGAATGTAACAAAATGCTCATCATAAGGCGGGATTCAGTGTTGGGGTAATCCCCAAACTGTTCTACCATCCAAACCTTAAATTAAATTAAATATTTACTTTATATCTGGAATACACTTTGTATCTACGAATTAAACAAACATGAACAAATACTCTATACATAGATATTTTGTGTTACATACATTGAAAATCTAGCCATCACGATTGTTATTAGCACTTCTGTAAATGTATTTAAACTGCCAACTTAAACTTGCTCAAATTAAGATTTTTAAATTCATTTGGAATTTCATTATACATCCTGTATATTTGATAAGAAAATGACCGTTCATATAGAGAGGTGCGGTGTTTAGGAGGAGATAGGCGCCCTTTAAATCGAGTATTTAATGTGTGCACATCATCTTGAAATGTAATTTTATTATAAAGGTATTGTGGTGATTTATTTATTATGACTTTATGAAATAAACACAACGTCTGACATTCTCGCCTAGCAGCCATATTTAGCTACCCTGTTTCAATAAGTTTATATGAAATTCTGTCAAACTTTCTGATTCCAAATATAAAACGCAGGCATGAGTTTTGGACTTTTTGTATGCGATTATTAGTTATTCTATCAATAGCAGAGTTATATATTGGTGAACTGTATGTGAATTGCGACAAGACAAATGCATTACATAGCATGATCTTCATTTCTATGGATAGGCATGAACGGTGAGGATACAATCTTCTTAGGTTAATATAGGCTGTGCTAATATATCTATTGATATGTTTTTTTATATCTAAAAGAATTATCGACAATTACGCCTAGATTTGTAGCTTCTGTAACATAAGGAATATCAGCACCATTAATTGTTAAACTAATTTGAGAATGGATAAGGTTACAGGTTTTATGCTTTCCAAACAGCAGAAATGAAGATTTGGTAGGATTTAGCCTTAGATCCAACATGCAAGAATGTTCGTAAATTCTTTGCAAGTCGGAATTCACATACATTTCAGCCTGGCGAAAAGATTCAGGTTTAAAAGAAAGGTATAGTTGGCTATCATCTGCATACATATGACCATGGCAAAATTTCAATTGTGAGAGTATATTAAATGTATAGATGGAAAATAAAAGAGGGCCTAGCACAGAACCTTGCGGCACCCCTTGCCTAATGTCTAAGAAATTTGATTTTCTTTTATTCAGTTGCACACATTGTTTACGTCCACTAACGTAGCTAGTTAGTAGTGAGACAGCAGATTTTTCTACCCCTATGTACTGCAGTATTAGCTTAAGTGTATCATACCTGACAGTGTCGAAGGCCTTACTGTAATCTAAAAGTACCAATATTGTTAAAAGTCCATTGTCTGTGGCTGATAAAATATCGTCCTTAATTTTTAATAATGCTGTCTCACAACTACTACTAAACCCAGATTGTAATTGTGGCAAGATTGTATTTTTTTTTTTTATAAATGTCAATTGATTGTGCATTTTAAAATCCAGAAGAAAACTAAACACCTATAACCATTTTAGTAGCCACATGTAATATACATATAAATTGACGATGTGAACGCCATCTGCTGCCAATTTTTGAGTAGTATCGTTACTGCTATTGACAGTAAATGGTGTTCACGTCGTTAATATAAATGTAAATTACATATGAAACTATTAAAATGGATTAAGATGGTTAGTTTTCTTTAACTTTAAATTGACTTTAAATTGCACTAAAAACTATAAGTGTGATATATCATTGAATTCAGAAAAAAAATAAATGTCATCGAGTTTATATAGTCTGAATGACTCAGACAACTTTCACACACACTCGTACATTTCAACTTCAACTTGTTTGTCAATGAGTTTATAAAGTCTTTATAATATTAAGTAGTTGCACACTAAACTTTTTTTTGTATCTAGTAGTAGTTGTTGGTAATTTTACATCCCCGCAGTGATGCTTCAATTAAATTAAACCCACTCGTTCCTCACAAGCGTTCACACAATCACTAATGCGTTTGCTAATATTAAGTTTTTATTAATCTTTCACAAACTAACATCACAGTCGAATATTTAAACGAATCAATCGACTTAATTTTAAACGGTCACTTTTATTTCAACAACGTTTCAGTTTTATTAGAAGATAAGTGATTGTATTAGTAACGAACGTCTTCCATGAATTCACCAGTGCAGGGGTCGATGAAGGGATTCGGAGGTGTCATCCAGCCGGGATTTTTCCAATCCCTTTTCTCATAATCCCACTCGTAGCCGAGGCCGTTTATCGGATTCGTGTGGAGGTCAATCATACGCCGCAGTTGGGCCGCCCTGCTCTCCTCGCTGAAGCTTGCCGGATATTTATCATAAACTATTAAACAAAAAATCTGAACTCTGAACCAATTCAAATAGAAACCATTGGATACAAACAAGTGTTGGTGTGCTTTTTAGGTTTTTAAGTATTTATCACTTGGTGAAACATTTTTTAAAACACTGATTATAAAGGCTTCTACTTCGTTATACATTGTTGAACATAAATAAAACACTGTTTATCACTTTGTATGTATAACAATTGGTTTATTTGGTGACTATAGTTTCGATAATACACGTATCATTATCACCGTTAGTAACGGTTTGATAATGATACGTGTAGTATCGAAACTATAGTCACCAAATAAACCAATTGTTATACAAACAAAGTGATAAACAGTGTTTTATTTATTTTTTAAAACACTGGATTTAAACTTTGTTTAAAAAAATAATTAAAAAAAAAGACGGGCTTCGCAAAACATTGCATAGATGAGAGCCACTTTTTCGATCCTTCTAAATTCAAACCTTTGAAAATAATCAACAAATGTAAAAAGCTTAATTATTGGGAAACTTTTCACATTAAGAATTCAATAGAAAAAGGATCGCTCGTTACTAATGACAACTTAGAAACGTTTAACACCCCACTGCTGGATATGTTTGTCTCTTTACGCCCCAACAATTAGGTAATGATTTAATTCCCTTTAGGTATAAAACACACACCGCTCCTCTTGTAACATCATTTTTGTAATAACTTTATGGTCGTCTGACCGAAACTAGTCAGTTTTTCAAAAATAAAAACAAATAGTGAAACAATAACCAAGTGTTTTTTTTTTAATTAATTTTTTAAACAAAGTTTAAATCCAGTGACTTAATTACTGTATGTTTTTGAGTTTACGTGAAGTGATATAAGTAAATCTTTATAATATATAAAATTACGAAAAAACTATTCGTGAATATGCAGTGTCTTTTTTTTTTCCACATGAGGTGGTATCGCTTAGCATCCCTGCACTACGGTCTCCGTGGTCCTTTTGTGCTCCTCTGGTTATTTTACTCCCTGTATATTCCTGTGTCTTCTAAGAAGTCCAGGAGTTTGGGCCAGGGGATGTTCTTGAGCTGTTCTTCAGGAAGCACGGGCTTCCCGAGTTGCTCCGTGCGTTGCCGAACAGTGTCTTAATTAATAAGACAATTTAAGACGATAAATATCCATTAAAACAACTACTTCCCGTGCATTAATTAAGACACTGTTTGCATATTCTCGAATAGTTTTTTCGTAATTTTATATATGTATTATGTTTAAAGTGTGCAAACTATAAGAAGCGTAAGCTTATTTTCTCGAATTCAAATAGTTTTGAATTTGAATTTATCTTGTTTAAATCTTTATTATCTGAGAAATTGTACATTACATGTAATATAATGCTATTTGAAATAAAACAACACAGTTGGGAGGGTTTCACTTTTATTGTTAAACACTGCAACATGTTTCACACAGTGGCTTCATCAGGCAGATGAAAAAAATTTTTTTTCTTCTGCCTGATGAAGCCACTGTGTGGTGAAACATGTTGCAGTGTTCAACAATAAAAGTGAAACCCTCCCAACTGTTGTTTTATTTCAAATAGTATTATGGAGTTTCATCATGTATCCGCCTCATCAATTAAATATGTAATATAATGATAATATTCTC
Organism: Philonthus cognatus; assembly: GCA_932526585.2. Classification (NCBI taxonomy): domain Eukaryota; kingdom Metazoa; phylum Arthropoda; class Insecta; order Coleoptera; family Staphylinidae; genus Philonthus; species Philonthus cognatus. The sequence goes on from OW052241.1 coordinate 178,969,785, forward strand.
AGATGTATTCCCAAATAAGGGCTATTGACCGTAGGTCTTTCTGCCCTTGTTTTCTTTTTTCTTCTGCCTTCGTTTATAGTAGATGGGATTTATGAATGGGTAGGGATTTATGAATGTAGTGGGGATATATATTCGAATAAGGTGATTGGGTTTTTGAATTTAGGAGGAATGTCAGGATTTCTGGGGATGCACATTTGCTTGAGTAAGACATAATTATTGTCATTGCATGCGAATCGTTCAGCTAGGAATCTTAGTCTTTCTTTAATGGTTATTATTTTTGTTGTTTCATAGAGAAGGATATTTGACGGATTATGGAGAGGATTTTGAGGGTGCTGAAGTTTTGTTAGAGTACGAAGGGATGATCTCTCCGCAACTTCGAGGTTGTTAAGTGTGGATTTGGAGGGCTTTAGGTACAGGATGGAGGAATATTCTAATACAGGTCGACAAATCATTTTATATATTCGTGCACTGGTATTCGTACTTATTCCCTGACTTTTATATGTCAGGCAACGGAAATAATTTGCTCTTTTTATAGTCGCTGTTTTTATTAAGGATGTGTGCTGAAGGATAATTTGTTATCGAAATGGATACCGAGGTATTTACATGTGGGAGAAGGATGGATTATGGTGTTATTTATGGATATCGATGGGGAGTTGGGTGTTAACCTGTGGAAGGGTAGGAACAGTTGGGATTTATTTTGAGTCTCCACTTAGAGAACCATAAGAAGCTTTTTGTGATTAAATTTTAAAGGGAATCTATTGTTGAGGTTAGGGTAGTTGAGTGAGAAATGAGGGCGGTATCATCGGCAAATTGTAGAGGGTATCTACAGCCTGTACATAAATGGTTGTCGTTATGTAACCATGTAAAATATTTTTATGCCGCTCTAGTAAAATGGGTTGAATTGTTATCTAGGCAACTTAATTTACATACTATGAATTTAGCAATTAAAGTTATATTCATGCTACTGCAAATATTATTTGCTTCAAATGCAATGGATGGTTTATTGACCAAAATATAAGACAAAAGCTCGAATTCAAACCTCACATCTAGTGTTTATTGAATACATTTCAGACAAATAAAACAATCAAAATAATAATAAACATAATTATAAGTGCTGAAAATGTTCACCATTCGCCTGTAAACACATTTGAACCCGTCTTCTTCTATTGTCAAAGATATTGACCAGCATTTCAGGTGTTATCGTTTGACATGCAGTTATAATCGCTGGCCTCAATTCTTTCAACGTATGTAGTCGTTGTCGAAAAACTCTGTCTTTCAGGTATCCAAAAATAGAATAGTCCAGCGGACTTAGATCTGGAGAACGTGTAGGCCATAATCCTTGACTAATTAGTCTATCACCAAAAAATTCTCTAAGATAGTCCAATATTGCTCTAGCTGTATGAGCTGTCGCACTATCTTGTTGAAAATATCCGTTCTGTAATTCTTCATTGTCCAACTGGTTTATAAAAGGATTGATAAGTTGTTGCCGATATCTCTCACCATTTATTGTGCCATCAAAGAATACCGGCCCAAATATTCTACGGCGAGACACTGCTAGCCAAATTCCAACCTTCCAAGGATGTAACGGTGTTTCAATAAAAAGGTGAGGGTTTTCCGAGTGCCAGAACCTATAGTTTTGCGAATTAACATATCCCGAGAGATAAAACCAAGCTTCATCACTGAAAAACGTTAAATCCAGTGTTCGATCTTTATTTAAATTTTCTAAAAACCATCGACAATAATTCATTCGGCGTTCCGGATCAACTGGTAATAATTGATGAACCACAGACAGTTTATAGGGATGTAAGTTTAACCTCTTCCTCACAATCTTATGGCACGTGCTCGAAGGAATTGCAGTTTGCAAAGCCAATTTGCGAATAGATTTTTGCGGGCTTACAGCGAGTCGTTGTCTGACAGCTTCGACAACCTCTTGTGACAGAGAGGGCCTGCCGATTTACCTCTCTGCACACTACCAGTTTGCCACTATCGTAGAATATGTTTTGATAACACCGAATATTCAAATTGGTGATCCGGAAACTTCTGCTGAAATTCTCGAACACACTCTGGTATTGAATAGATCCATGCCCCATTTTCTAATCGCCCATTCGGAAAGTACGACTCGATTATGAAAGCATTATTCTCATCAGAATACATTTCGATAAATTGCTTTATTTTTGTTTGTTTGACAGACGACAGTAACAGTTTAGTTCAGGTGCACAATTTTAAAAAGGCGGCAAAAGTGAATTGAAGTGATTACATAATTCCAACCATTGATGTACACGCTGTAGTAAGGTTGATAAAATTAGGATTATAATTGTAAAGGTCGTAACAAAATAAATTGTATAAAAGTGGGGATAGAGGAGAACCTTGGGGGACACCTTGTTCAGGGTGAAAAATTGATGATAGGGATGCGCAAGGATGACACGCAAAATCGTGAAGTGATTATTACACTAAAATAATATATTACTTCACGAGAGTGGTATGCAGCATATTACATAAAAAAAGTTTCATGTAACACTGAACATTTTCATCCAATACAATTTGACACCTTTAAATTTATAATAATGTGTACATTGGGTTGCCTATATGACCATTACAAATTGTAGCCAATCAATCGCAATTAATGCCCCAACTTTTACATACAGGGAGTTTACTTTCAAGTATACATGTCCCAATTACAGCGTATACGCCGTAAATCTTTAGATACTCGTTTTTTTTTTTAAAAGAGTTCAATTTTAAACTTAAAATGAGTGTTTTCCACTCCCAGGCTAAGCATGAAGTAAAATTTCGAGTTTAGAAAAGCCCCGCGTAGAAAATTTGTCGAGGGTCGCGCAGCGACCCGAGACAAATTTTCACGGGGCTTTTCTAAACTCGAAATTTTACTTCATGCGCCACGCGTATAAAACACTGATTCAAAGTGAAGTTAAAAATGCACTGAAAACCAACCCAACTTCAATATTTTTTTAAAATTGGATGTTTTCTTTCCTATCCACGCTGTAAACCTTCAGATATTCGTTGTTTTCTTCTAAAAACAACTTCGATTCCCTGTAGTCTTTCGGTCTCCGAAGACCATGATTGGTCCTTCGAGCTGTAGCCTTTGTAAAGCTTTGTAATCTAGAGGGATCCTTCGATTTGAAACTCCTAAGAACGAGTGTTGTCCACTCCCAAACTAAGCATGAAGTAAAATTTCGAGTTTAGAAAAGCCTGAAAATTTGGTTTGGTCGCGTAGCGCGAAGCGCGGAGCGGCCAAACCAAATTTTCAGGCTTATCTAAACTCGAAATTTTACTTCATGCGCCACCGGTACAAAACACTGACATTACGAAGTTTAAAACGCACCGCAAAATTTTACATAGCATCAGTGTTTTGTACCGGTGGCGCATGAAGTAAAATTTCGAGTTTAGAAAAGCCTGAAAATTTGGTTTGGCCGCTCCGCGCTTCGCGCTGCGCGACCAAACCAAATTTTCAGGCTTTTCTAAACTCGAAATTTTACTTCATGCTTAGCCTGGGAGTGGAAAACACTCGTTTAAAGCTTCAAATTACATTCAACTAATAAACCGAGCGTCGGCAAATATACAACGTATTAAATGAACAATTCTCATTATGAAAATGTTCGGTGTTACATAAAACTCTCTTTTCAGGCTTTTCTAAACTCAAAATTTTACTTCATGCGCCACCGGTACTAAACACTGACATTCCGAAGTTTGAAACGCACCGCAAAACTTTACATTGCATCAGTGTTTTGTACCGGTGGCGCATGAAGTAAAATTTCGAGTTTAGAAAAGCCTGAAAATTTGGTTTGGCCGCTCCGCGCTTCGCGCTACGCGACCAAACCAAATTTTCAGGCTTTTCTAAACTCGAAATTTTACTTCATGCTTAGCCTGGGAGTGGAAAACACTCGTTTAAAGCTTCAAATTACATTCAATTAATAAACCGAGCGTCGGCAAATATACAACGTATTAAACGAAAAATTCTCATTATGAAAATGTTCGGTGTTACATAAAACTCTCTTTTCAGGCTTTTCTAAATTCGAAATTTTACTTCATGCGCCACCTGGCACAAAACACTGACATTACGAAGTTTAAAACGCACCGCAAAACTTTACATTGCATCAGTGTTTTGTACCGGTGGCGCATGAAGTAAAATTTCGAGTTTAGAAAAGCCTGAAAATTTGGTTTGGCCGCTCCGCGCTTCGCGCTGCGCGACCAAACCAAATTTTCAGGCTTTTCTAAACTCGAAATTTTACTTCATGCTTAGTCTGGGATTGGACAACACTTGTTCTTAGGAGTTTCAAATCGAAGGATCCCCCTAGATTACTAACTTTATTACCATTTTAGAAAGGCTACAGCTCGAAGGACCAATCATGGTTTTCTGAGACCGAAAGACTATAAGGAATCGAAGTTTTTTTTACAAGAAAACATCTATTAACTGAAGGTTTACAGCATGGATAGGAAAGAAAACATCCAATTTTGAAAAAATATTGAAGTTAGGTTGATTTTCAGTGCATTTTTAACTTCACTTTAAATCAGTGTTTGATACGCGTGGCGCATGAAGTAAAATTTCGAGTTTAGAAAAGCCCAGAAAATTTGTCTCGGGTCGCTGCGCGACCCTCGACAAATTTTCACGGGGCTTTTCTAAACTCGAAATTTTACTTCATGCTTAGCCTGGGAGTGGAAAACACTCGTTTAAAGCTTCAAATTACATTCATTTAATAAACCGAGCGTCGGCAAATATACAACGTATACTTAAACGAAAAATTCTCATTATGAAAATGTTCGGTGTTACATAAAACTCTCTGTATAAGCGGTGATGTTGTGCACGAGCCGCGCAGCGGCGAGTGCAGTATTCCGCGAGTATGTAATTGCCATCCCACTAGAGAAACGTACGATACTTTACCTACGCCTTAGCAAAGTAAACAACGAGCATGAAAAAACAACTTATTTATTCAATCATTTTTGATAGTAACATGACATTGATAAAAACTAACTGACCATTTAATTAATATACATCACAGAAATGCCATTTGGTTGTACGGTAATCAATCAGCTGTTCAGCTGTCAGCATGTAATATACTTATTAAAGCTATTACGTGCATGTGTAGGTAATGTCAATCATACGCGTCAAGATGACAGTGTGGTTACTAGATAGGGCGTAGGTAAAACTGTTATTCTTTGGAATCGCTAATGTTTAGAAACATTAACTTAAACAATTTATTCTATCATGAACCTTTCTACTAACCTAGAAGTGTATAGAATCACTTATAATGTTCAATTTAAACGTCTGCTGCTGATTTTTTTAAACACTATAGTGACTCGATCTTAAAACATAAATATAATCAATCCCGGTGCGTAGTCTGTTAAATGTCTGTGCAAAAAAAATGGGGCCTAAGAGCAGTGTATTTTAACCTTTTAGTAAGCGCAGCTGTAGGAAAACCAGCATTTACACTTTCTCATAAAAAGCAGCACATCTAATTTTTGTGGGATCAATGTATACATTTCTCGCGCCCCCTGATGATCACACTGGCTTAGAAGACCAATCGGTTTGCATACTTTCAAAGACCGTCGGTGATAAAAAAAAAACGGTCCACATACTTTCTTTAACGACATTTTGGTAATGTTTTTTCATTTTCACTTTATCGCGTCTATTTTAAGACGCCTGAGTGCCCCACACACACCACGCCGGCCTCGAGTATAATTTAGTGAAACTATAAGTCAGCAATGAGACTTATGCATTTAATTCTATGCAAATCTTTATGCCAACCTAACTTCTAACGATACAAATAAAAAGTGAAGTAAAAAATGACAGTCTTATTTAATTACCGAAAATGACTTCCAAGATAAACAGCCAGACGCCCATGCAGCAGAATATGATGGCCCACCCGAGCGAGTGCTTCCACTGCCCCGTGGGCGCCATAAATTCCGCGTACGTCTGGCAAAAACTTGCCCGGTAGAGCCTCTTCTTATCCTCCACAGTCAACAGCCTCCAGTCGCCTCGCTCTTTTCCCCGCAGTGCCTAAACAAACAAACACATATATACAAGGGAGTAATTATAAAGTAAGGTTACAAAGCCTGCGAAGAAACGTGTACAGTTTGTAACCTTACTTTCTGATCACTCCTCGTAGTGGTTTATATTTTTTAAATATTTCTATCGAACTAGACTATTAGAGAGTTCAAATTGTACTTTAGAATCATGGCTTTATCAATCATATTTAATTATAGGAACTGACTGCAAGAATAAATGGAACACTATTAGATTATCGTATATTCGCAGTATAAATTCAAAATCAAAAAGTTCAGGAGCAGGATTAAAAAAAGATTATTATTTGGCCAAATACATGACATTTCTAAATTCTTTTACTAAAAATCGTCAACAAGAGGGAAATATTATATCACACAAACATATATTAAGGGAAGAGGAGATAATAATAATAATGTTTATTTCCAGTGCAAGTGATTACATATACAAATAATTTATATATACAACAAAGGCATGGAAATACGTCAAATTAAGAGAAAACTTAAATTAAATGTTACATGTGTTGTTTAGATACACGTCCACATTATATGGCTCCAACGTGCATAGTAACTCATACGACATTCTTTTGACATTGTTATAATTATTTTCTTTTTTTATGTATTCTGGTAGATGGTTATAAAATTTGATACAGTTGTATAGGGGACCTCTTTCTAACATTGTTAGTCGGTGTGATGGGTACACATATGCATCACCGTGCCTTTTATTGTGACGACTGTTTAACGTATATTTTGAAAATAAATGTTTATTTTTGGTTATAAATTTTATGCATTCATATATGTAAATAGCAGGTGTAGTCAGTATTCCAATATTTTTGAAAATACCTTTACAGCTGTCACGCTGTCTCATTTTACAAATTGTTCGTATGGCACGCTTTTGAGCTTTAAAGATAATATCATTATGAATACTACTACCCCAAAATATGATTCCATATTTTAAATGTGAGTAAAAGTTCGCAAAATAAAATGTTTTAGATATCGCCTTGTTCGTGTTTTTTGTTAGTATTTTTAATCCGTAACAACTTTTGTAAAGTTTAGAGGCAAGATTATTAATATGCTTTTTATAGCTGAGAGTTTCATCGATCGTGATTCCAAGAAATTTCGCCGTGTTTGTGAATTCAAAGGGTGTGTTGTTTAGTATGATGTTGTAAGGAGTTGTTATAGATTGATTTGTTTTAAAATTAATTACGCTTGTCTTTTCTGTATTAAGAATTAATTTATTGTTGACAAACCACTCATTAAGTTTTTCCGTAACAGAATTGCCTATATCAGTCAATTGGTGATATGTTTTTCCAAGTAGCAGAAGGTTGCTGTCGTCTGCATAACAGGTGAGGTTGCAGTTATCGTTGATAATGTGGGATATGTAGTTTAAGTATATAATAAATAGCAGTGGACCCAGAATACTCCCCTGCGGGACACCTATGTTAGTCTCCAACATATCAGAAATGGTTTCATGGCTACTACTACTTATTTTTACCGTTTGTGAGCGATTTTCTAGATAAGATTTGAACCACTCCCCCACAATACCCCGTACTCCATAGTGGTCTAATTTGATAAGTAGTATTGAATGGTCTATGGTGTCGAAGGCTTTAGACAGATCCAATAGCACACCACACACACATTCCTTTTTATCCAAGGCAAATAGAATGGAGTTGAGGTATTGAAAAAGAGCAGTATCAATACTTCTACCAGTATACCCATACTGATTATTTGTGAACAAGTTATTCTTTTGAAAAAATGCTGTGAGACGTTTTGCCATAATTGATTCTAGTATTTTAGAAAATGTGCTTAGTATTGATATGGGCCTATAGTTGTTGTAGTCATCGGCGTTGCCCTTTTTATATATGGGTGTTACAATGGACTGTTTTAATTTATCAGGATAGGTACCTGAAGAAAAAGAGCTATTAAAAATATTAATAAGTGGCTCAGCAATAATATGGATCGAATGTTTTATTAAAGATATTGGAGTACCATCGTGACCGAACGATTTTTTATTTTCCATATTAGCGATTATGTTTATTAATTCTGTGCTGGTGATTGGTTCTAGGAACATTGTGATATTATGTATAGGTATATTACATCTGTAAATGAAATTTAAAAAAATATTGTGAACGACCTCTTAGCGCCGTCGACAAATGTGCAATAGAATATTTTTCATCGAAAAAAAGAAATAAAACTTAAGTTGATCACAGCGAAAGAGATCCTTGTGAATATTATCTCTTGAGCCTTCTACCTCATATGAAGACTATGACTGCTAGACAACAGCTACAATTCCAAAGAGGAATATTGGACTTGATAGAGTCAATAAACGGGGTTGTTGTATATCGATTTACCTTGATTTTTGAGATTCTGAAAACGGAATCGAGGTAAACGTGTATGGGACGCACGAATCTAAAGTTCGTTGGTTAAGGCGACTTACCGTTTGGCCACAAATTAAATTTTAACTTCCACTTTTGAGGTTATATATGGTCGTATTTTTGGCTAAATTAGCACGTTAGGGATACCTATTACACACATGATGAAATTATCTCCAAAATGATGACGTAAATTATCTAATTTGTAGTGTTATCTTGACTAATTCAGTCAATATCACGATATTCATTTTACACTAAAATTGACGTCTATTGACGTTTATTTAAAATAATGGATATATAAATCAAGATTGATTAGTGAATCATAGGTATTCTAATTTTCAATGTAAAAAAATAGATGGCGCTAGATGTATTAAAATGTAATAAATATTAACTGTTTACGAAAACTGTCATCGACATCTTTGGGAATGATGTAAAATATTAATACAATAAAACACTTTTAACTTTGTTTGTATAACACAATTTATTTTTATGTGACTGCAGTTTCGGCAAATTCAGCTTGCCATTATCAAACATGAAGTGTACTTCATGTTTGATAATGGCAAGCTGAATTTGCCGAAACTGCAGTCACATAAAAATAAATTGTGTTATACAAACAAAGTTAAAAGTGTTTTATTGTGTTAAATTAACATGTATAATGAAGTAGAAGCCTCCACAATTCAAAATAAAATATTAATGTTCATATTTAAATATTCAGGGGCTATTCCGTACAATTGTTAAATTTATAGTACATGTTATATTGCAGCATCACTGTCTAATCGCGTTTGTTACTTGATTTGTACACTTAGGTTGTGAGGGTAAACGTATACGTTACATTAATCAAAGACATACGCAATTTACTCTATTGCAAACTTTTCTCCTAACCTAACCTAACCTAGCAGTATGTAGAATAATCAATGTGCGCAAAGAGATTTAAGCAATTTATTCTATTCCAAACCTTTCTTCTACCATAACCTAACCTACAAGTATGTGGAATAGTCGCCGTGCGCAAAGAGACTTACGCAGTTTATTCTATTGCAAACATACTTCTAGATTAGGTTAGGTTAGGAGAAAGGTGTCCTAACCTAACCTAATCTAGAAGTATGTGGAATAGTCATTTTGTGGATAGAGACATACGCAATTTATTCTATTGCAAACTTTTCTCCTAACCTAATCTAACCTAGAAGTATTTGAAATATTTAACTTGCGCAAAAAGACTTCCGCAATTCATTCTATTGCAAAACTTTCTACTAACCTAACTTAAAATGTCATGCATGTGTAATAAATTACCACCCTGTTGTGATATTCTGCACGACTCTGTTAAATCGTTGATGAACAATCTGTCAAATAGCTGTCACACTTACGAGCGTCTTCATATTGTTTAGATTTAAATTTATTTATGTACATACATACATTGTTTATTGTATTATCATTGTCTTGTAATTGGGAAATTTCCTGTTGGGCAATAAATACTTATTATTATTATTATTATTATTAAAAGCATGTAAAATCTGTGTCTACTAACCAAACTGGATATGCCGTACAAATGTAATTTTAGTAAAAACAGTGAAATAAATATAAAGATAATATTTGTAGGTGTTATTATTATTGTTATATTATTTGTTGATATTTTACTATTGCAGTAAATATCCTAGTTATCGTACGAAGGTGGTGCCATCTATTTTTTATATCACCATATGTTTTTTATATTAAAATACGTATGATTTAATAATCAATCTCGATTTATATATCCATTATTTTAAATAAACGTCAGTAGACGTCAATTCTAGCGTAAAACTAATATCGTGATATTGGCTGAATTAATAAAGATAACACTACAAATTGGATGAATAACGTTCTCATTTTGGAGATAATTTTATCATGTGTAATTTGTATCTGTAATGTGCTTATTTAGCCGAAAATACGACCATATATAACTTCAAAAGTGCAACTTAAAATTCGATTTGCGGCCAAGCGGTAAGTCGCCTTAACCAACGAACTTTAGATTCGTGCCTTCCATACACCTTTACCCTGATTCCATTTTCAGAATCTCAAAAATCATGGTAAATCGATATGCAATGAATCCCAATAAACTACCAAGAACATTTTGAAAACAACTACTAAATTTGTAGTAGTGTTTATATCATTTACTTACCTCAAAGTAATCAATAAACGTTCTTCGGCAGAAATGCATTCTCTAAAGTTTGTATTTTGTTTCCTTATGCTCAAGTCTGTCAAACTTAATAGAACTTTAAAAGAGGCTTGCGACATTCGGTAATAAAAATAAAACTTATTTTCATCGTATATCAATTTCGTGGCCACTTTAAAATTTCCGACAGTAGAGCATTCTTGATGATATGGATGTACCCAATAGCGACGTCTTTTGCGATTAAGCATTAAGTGCCACATTAAAAAATCATCATCTTCTGAAGATGACATGACGAAAATGTCATAAATTGACAAGACTGCAAATGCGGCGCTGCATGCTGTCCAGTGTGCGCATTTGTTGTAATGTAAAATGCCTCGAAGCAAATGCGGCGACGCAAATGCGTTTTGCTTGCTGTATACATGTTTGGTGTGCGGACTACGTAAATGATTTAAGTTTTTTTATTTATTTTTTTACTCTCAGTACAATTTGAGTGTAAGAGTTCCGTTCTGGGGGGGGGGGGGGGGGGGGTGAAATTATTCGTGCACGCAATTATTTATGCACTTGCGAATGACTTTTCAGTAATTTATTTGAAAAGATTCGCATACGCAAACTTCAATTCGTATGCGCAAACTCAACTGTTTTTTTGCGATTACCCAAACACCACTCGCAAATTGACAGCGAATGTCAGATTCTCATTTAACTTGCACATTTTAAGAATGATATTCCAAAACCTTGACCAAATAGAAATAGTTATCAGTGGAATTAACAGAAGATCATATTTAATGAATAAGAACACGAATTAATTAATTTGTAAAATGTCAATGTCCGTCGGGGTATTAGCCAGGGAGGTAGTTGTTTCAATGAGTGTTTGATATAGTCTTTGTAAGACTAACTTGTTGTAGATTGCGAAAAGAATCGCACCTTTAATGTTTGAAATATTCTGCAACCAAGAATTGGCAATTTCATGTATACTTATGTTTGAACGGTAACGTGACCGCCAGTCTAAGGTGTCAAATTGTTTAGAGGGAATGGCAAAGCTATACTGATGAGAGATAAATCTCGAAACGCGTCAATAGATGGCCTGAATAATTTGACCCAAATTGTTACATTTGCAGTAGGTTACTGTATGTAACAGCAAACACTTGTTGTATAATTCAATGTCCGTCGGGGTATTAGCCCGGGAAGTAGTTGTTTCAATGAGTGTTTGGTATAGTCTTTGTAAGACTAACTTGTTGTAGATTGCGAAACGAATCGCACCTTTAATGTTTGAAGTATTCTGCAACCAAGAAGTGGCAATTTCATTTATACTTAATTTGTAAAATGTTTCCAAATGTAAAATGGCTAAAAACGTTCTATTAAGTATTAGTTTATGTAGGGGGAGGATAGGCAGTTTGCAAAAATATGAAATCAATATATTTTACATACAGTGAATGTTTCTTTTAGGTATACACACACAACCCGGTGTATACGCTGCAAATAATTTCATAATTTGAAACTTCTAACGAGTGTTTTCAATCCTTGATTAAGCATGAAGTAACATTTCTAGTTTAGTTAGAAATGCTGAAAATGTGAATTAATTAATTACGTGAGGTCAATCATAAAATCAAGCCGAGTCTATTATTCTGAACTCCACATCAAATCATTGTTTATGCGCCTGGCGCATAAAGTAAAATTTCGAGTTTAGAAAAGCCCGAAAATTTGACTTCATTTGGGAGTGGAAACCCTCCTTAATAGTTACTAATTTAACGTCTCTATAATAACAAAGAATGTCGGCATTTTTTTTTTTAGATGTTCACTCATTAATAATCTTTTTTTTTGGTTGCTCTCCAGATCGAAATACTCTGATTTTTTAATTGTTTTAGATTGAGCCGGGTGTAAACATGTGTTGGATACACAAATGTTAGTATACATTTCTTGCGCAGACTTACCATTTAGCCGTCAATTGTATTTTAAGTTCCGATTTTGAGGTTATATACTTTGGTATTTTTGGGTGAATAAGCATATTACAGGTATAAATTGTACACATAATGAAATTATTTCCAAAATTATGACATAATTAATCCAAATTGTAATATTATCTTCATTTATACATCCAAAATCACAATAATTATTTCACACTAAATCTGACGTCTACTGACGTTTATTTAAACTAATGGATATATAATTTTAGATTGATTATTATTAATGTTTAGATTATGAGTATTTTAGCTTTTGGTATAAAGAAATAGATGGCGCAAAGTGTATTAAAATTTAAAAAAAGATCCGCTTACTGAAATGTTTTTCCAATGACTGAGATTCTAACATTTTTTTAGACCAATTGAATTTAATAATTTTTTTTAAACGGACTATGTTTAGCTACAGCTAGGATTTGAAAGTTCGCGTGCAGTTTCAAATCTTGGCTATAGCCAAACATTTTTAGTATTGGGCCTGAGTAATAACCAGGCCGGGCTTCGCCCAGCCTAGTCTGGCGGGTCAGAACCGGGCCGAGTCTACTCTTAAAATTCTTTAAAAAACTGGCCTGTTCGGTCGGACCACCAATCTTAAGTATTAAGTACTGGTCAGAATATATCAAACATTTTTGGTAAATGTGTAGAACACGGCACATACTCCATTTTGACAGGTTCCCGCATGTGCAGCAGCGCCCACTCCAGTAGTCCTCAATGGGTTATTTGTGTACATGTGTGTTCTCTATTAAAATTTTAACAATTCTATTAATTTCTTTGATTAAAAACATTATTATTCATTCTATAAACGTCATCGATTCTATTCAACCTCTTTTTTACTCATCTAACCTAAGCATGTGCATACACATCCGCCCGCATACACACACCCATACAAATAACCTGTTGAGAATCACTGCAGTAGGCGCTACTGAGCATGCAGGTTCGCGGATCTTAATGTGGATGTGCCGTGTTGTACACATTAGCTAATAATATATTTTGGTTTCCGCGTAAAGGTAGCGACATCTATTTTTTTATATCATAAATTAAAATACATGTGATTTTTTAATGGATCAAATTTATGTATCCATGTAAAGTTAATTAAAGGAAAGGCACTTGGTATTGTTTCACAATTAAATCTTTATTCCGACTAGTTTCGGTTTGTTAGACCATTTTCAAAGGAATTTGAAAATGGTCTAACAAACCGAAACTAGTCGGAATAAAGATTTAATTGTGAAACAATACCAAGTGCCTTTCCTTTAATTAACTTTACATAGTGTAATATGTTTCTCCAAGTGCCAGATGAGAAATTAATTCAAGAAATCATGTATCCATTATTTCAAATGAACTTCAGTACACGTCATACTTAGTGTAAAATAAATATCGTGATTTTGGCTGTATAAATTAAGGTAATACTATAATTTTGATTATTTACGTCATAATTTTGAAATAATTTCATCATATGTACAATTTATACCTGTAATATACGTATTTACCCGAAAATTCCAACCTATTTAACCTCAAAATTGGAACTTAAAATACAATTTGCGGCTAAACGGTAAGTCGTCGCAAGAACTTTATCTTAACATGTCTGCGTCCCACACGCACTTACTTCCAGTTCCGCTGGCAAACTCTCAAAAATGTTAGTATTCCGTTCTGGAGAACATCCTTTTTTTGTTCTCAGAATTTTTAAATTTTTTATTATTTATTCTCTTTATTTCATTATTTTTTCCATTTTCCGGTTTATACATTCAATTTAAACGCTTACATCATTTTTAGAGATTGGGGGGAAATTTTACTTCATGAACCACGCTTAAAAAACACTGATTTACAGTGAAGTTCATACAACACACACATGCAACAACAATTACAGGCAACCTTATTGCCTGATTGCCTATAATCACTGTTTTAAACAGTTTGTTCAGCGCAGAATTTGACTCACGTTTAATCACATCTACATATTAGATTGCTAAAGGCGTATATTTTAAACTTTACGATATTTCAGTGTTTTATACGTGTGGCGCATGAAGTAAAATTTCGAGTTTAGAAAAGCCTAATTTGGATTGGCCGCTCCGCTTCGCTACGCGGCCAATCCAAATTTTCAGGCTTTTCTAAACTCGAAATTTTACTTCATGCTTAGTCTGGGAGTGGAAAACCCTCGTTTAAAGATTCAAATTGAAATCTCTTAAAAAAACAACGAATGTCGTAAAATTGACAGTGTACACTTCTGTGCAATAAAATTAAGCACACAAAATATGTTATAGTTTAAAACGGACGTGATGAGTTTCCTAGTTACGAAAATATATTTTTCTACTCCTATACTTAAATTGATTTATTAGACAGTTACTACTTGTATCGAAATGAGGGTCATTTCGATACAGATTTTCATTTCGATACAGATTTTCATATTTTCATTCACATCGTAGCAAGCTCATGCTGGGTATGATGGAATGACAATTTAAAATTGTCAATTTGTCAACGTACGTAATTGTATAAACATCGACAAAAATGAGCGATAGTGATAGTGAAATTGAGAATCTAACTCCTCCGAAGATTGTAGAACAAGCCTCAAAAACCTCAAATAATTTACTACCAGTAAAATCGGCAAAAATTTATGAAAAATATTATTATTATTATTATTAAAGTTTATTTATTTTCACCAAGTAAAATCAACAGGTTGTTTACAATCATTACAACTAACATTACAATGAATATTTTACAAAATGATCCTACCAGGCGGAAAATAAAAAGGTATGAATTCAGCGCAACCGAAGTGCGGCTGATCTTCCATTCAACCAATAAATTACCGTAACAAATGTGATGGATTCAATATAACAAAAAAAGTAAATAAAAATCATAAGAAATAAAAATTGAAGAAACGAATGATGTATTTTGGATTACACAGCAGTATTAACCGTGTTGCTGAACATAAGTTCTGAGTCTAGATCTGAAAAGTAGGACGTTCATAGTCTTAAAGTTACCTGGAATGTTATTATATATTTTTGTAATTACATAGGAGTACGTTCGCATAAAAAGAGCTGAACGAAATTTTGGGGGTGTTAGTGTACCCTTAAACCTAATATTAAGACTATGAACGTCTGTGCGAAACTTTATTTTATTGTAGAGGTAGGGCGGATTTTTATTAATTATAATAGATTGAAATAAGCACGCACTATGTAAATATCTTCTGTTTTTCATATCTAACCAATTTAGATCCGTGAGTTTATGACTAATTCTGTTATGCTTCCTTATTCCAAAAATAAAGCGCATACTTGCATTTTGCACTCTTTGTATTCGCATAATATCTACGCAATCAATACATGGATCATAGAGGACATCCGCAAAGTTGAAATGTGATAAGACGAGCGACTCGCACAACATTTTTTTTGATCGGATAGATAAGAGGCAGCGATTACTGTATAAATTTTTTAAGTTACTATAGGCATTTCTAATACATTGATTTACATGTGATTTGAAGCGAAACCTGTAGTCAATGGTAACCCCTAGACTCTTGACTTCATTGCTATATGGAAGCACAGTATTATTAATCGTTACTCTGAATAAATTGTTTTGCATAAGGCGTTCTCTAACTTTTTTTGGGCCGAAGACAATTAATTTCGATTTGTCAGGATTAACATAGAGACTATGTTCTGTTGAGGCTTTAACTAAATTTGAAATGTCTTTATTGACTTGACTACACGCTAACACTGTATTGCAGCTATGAAAAGAATAAAGCAGCTGAGTATCATCAGCATAGGAGTGGGTTTCGCAGAATTTAATAGATTTATGAAGAAAGGAAGAATATATTAAAAATAATAGGGGTCCCAAAATGGATCCCTGGGGTACACCTGAGGGAACTGGTAGGCTATTCGAGAGATTTTCTTCAACTTTGACCCGCTGAGTGCGATTTCTTAAGTAATTTTTGAAAAAAGTTACAGGCACTTCAGCTAGCCCAATATGCCTTAGGATAAGTAGCATCGTATCGTGATCGATTGTATCAAATGCTTTGCTATAATCTAGCAATACAATCACAGAAAGCATGCCATTATCCGTAGCTCTAATAATGTTGTCACACATATTAGACAATGCGGTTGTGCAACTATACTTAGGGCGAAAACCTGATTGTATTAGAGGTAACAGGTTAATAGAAGCGATGTAATCTCTTAACTGAAGGTCAACAACTTTCTCTAAGATTTTGGACATAACTGGGAGCACACTAATAGGACGCAGATCCTTGAACTGAAGGGGAGTTTTAATTTTAGGAATTGGGGTAACTATAGCCTCTTTCCAAAGTGCCGGAAACTCACCTTTCTCTAAACACATATTTACTATATCAATGATCTGTGGCAAAATATGCGGACAACAATATTGTATCATTTTGATACCAATGCCATCGCAACCGATTGCATTACTTTTCATGTTATTTAGAATTTCACTAATTGATTCTTCACTTACGGGCTGAAAGTTAAAAGAAGAAGAATTGGATACTAGGTTATTTTTATAATACTCTTTAAGGGTGTTGTTATTCCCACTTTTGGGTATAGAGTCAACGAAATAGGAGTTTATTTCATCAGGATTTTTTAGAAATGTCGGAATATTATGCGTATCCTTTCTTTTAATTATTCCCATTGATTTTAATGTTCGCCATGTAGTTTTGTAATCTCGAGTATTAAGAACATTTTCTAAAAAAGCCTTCTTCTCCCTTCTAATGGAAGCTGTTGTGAAGTTTCTTAGTGACTTATAATATTCCCATTTAGCTGCGGTTGGATTAGATTTATATTGTCGTAACGCGTTGTTTTGAAGCGATTTCATAAATTTTAAATTGACGGTATACCAAGGTGACCAAGGTTTAGAGAATATCCTAGCCATTAACGGTGCATGAGTATCAAATAGAGTTAAGAGTTGCAATATTAGATAGTTGACTTTATCATCAACATTATTAATGTCATAAATTAGGAAAAAAGGCACAGAGTTTACTCTCAGTTTATGGAATGGAGGAATAAAAATAAGGTTAGCAGCTTTTCTGAAAATGTATTATTAGTTTATTTCGATGAATTGTGCAAGAAATTAAAATCCCCAACTTTATGGACTCATTATTCCATTATTAAATCAACTTTATCCATTAAACACAAAGTGGACATAACCAAATATTTCAAATTGCTTGCCTTGTTAAAAAGAAAATCTGAAGGATATGTACCCAAAAAATCTAAAACCTTTACCACTGATGAAATAAAGCAATTTATTGGTGAAGCCCCAGACGTAAAATATTTATTGACCAAGGTAAGTTAATTTTAGTTTAAAATTTATATTTTAAACTGTTGTTTTCATAGGTAGTATGTATCTTTGATGTTATGGGAGCTTGTAGAAGGCATGAGCTGCACAAGTTGGAATTAAAAGACGTAAATGATTTTGTAACAACTATTTTAGTCACAATTAATGATACTAAAACAAAAACAACGCGAAAATTTTCAGTTACCGGAAATCTTCGTCAACAACATTGTATAACCCCATCTTTTTTTTACAAATTATACAAATGGAAAATGTACAGTACAAAACGTAGGAATAAACAAGTTTGGAAATATGGGCAAAGAAATTGCTAGGTACTTAAATCTTCCAGATCCCAACTTATACACCGGACACTGCTTTCGTCGCAGTTCTGCCACAATATTGGTTGATGCTGGTGGTGACATCACCTCGCTAAAACGCCACGGTGCACATACGGGTATTTGAACGATCTAGGCGGCCATAAGTCGATTTCCTAAAATTCACCCCAGGTAGAAATAAACAGTTGCCTACCCCAGGTAAAGGGTCTGGGAACAATAGGTAGTTGTTATCCGTCGCTTCCGCGATCTCTCGATGGATTGTGACAGTCATAAACAGAGCGTCTTTCTGAGTGCACAAGTGTATTTTCTCTAGTTTTCGGCTGTGTTAATTAGAACTGTAAATATTTTTACTTTGAGTAATAATATCAAGAACATTATTATGGAACGTGATCAAGCTGGTAAGTGAGCATATATTTTTATGGTATTAGTTGTAGTTATTTGATTTCATTTAATAACGTAGCATTTTCGAAATAAATACAATTTGTACAATTTTTATACAATTTTTGCCAAATACAAGGGGATTTGTTCTACTTCAGGGTGCGTCCCAGCTATTATTTTTAGTTTTTCACAAAGTCAAAGGTCTCTAGCAAAGATTAGTTAAAAATTTAGCCGCGGATAGCCGTGGTTTTTAATATTATGAGGTCATTAATTTAGAGGGCGGATTTTTAAGCTTTTATTTGTGTCTTCATAAGTGTTTTAAAAAAGTGTTTATAACCTGAAGAAAAATTTTAAAATAGGTAAAAAGACTGACAAGTAGCAGACCAAAGCTGAATAAAAGTGGTGTCAGAATCTACTATTTTATAAATCGGATATTTTGTTACAAACTGCTTAAATTTCTGTAAGAAGCAAAAAAATACGCCCTATACTCATTATACTGCTTTTGTTTATAATAGCAATGATTTCCTTTCAGGATCATCTGGTGTCCGAGTAGTAACCCGTCAAGAGTTGTATAACAAAATGCAACAACAAAATTTGCCAAGTTTTGAACTAAAATTAGAATATATTCAAACATATCTTCTTACATCCGACCACCATTCCGAAGATCAAATTAAGGAGATAAAGCACAATTTTTCTTATTTGAAGACTCAATTTAAGCAAAGATGGTTAGCTGCGCATAAAAAACCAGCTGCATTTGAAAAAACCAATAAGGAATGGTTACAAAAGACCTTCGAGCTGCCGAAGGGAGTTCAACGTACAGGTCGGCCAATAAAATCGTTCGAAAATTCAAGCGAAAGGACAAAAAGAAGAAAAACAGCAGAGCTTCGAAACATCGACTAAGAGATATTAACACATGCAACACGGATAAAGTTACAATCTTCTGGAAAGAGAGATGCTTCCAGAATTTTGAAAGAGATCACTAACTCTCCAAAGCGTGCTGGAAAATACAGGCTGGCGTACTCCAATGCTCAAAAGGCTGTGAAGAAACAACTGACACCAATACAGGCACTATCAATGTTTGTAGAAGCCGATTTTTCCGACAATATGAGATTGTCAGAGGGACCAATAAACAATTTTATCCATGCTACAGTGTGCTGCAAAAAGCGAAGAAAGAATGTTATCCACCTAAATCTTCTTATAGAGTTACTGCAACTACTGCCGAGATAAATCTGCAAGATTTATTAAATCATACAGTCACCCGACTCTTGACCTATTTGGGAGAACTCTTAAACTGTGTGAGTGAAGAGGAAAGAGATACATTGGAGCTGATATGTAAATGGGGCTGTGATGGTTCCCGACAAGAACAATTTAAACAAATTATTGACAGTGAATCAGATGATGCCAACATTTTCCAAAGTTCTCTTGTGCCTGTACGCCGAATTTGTGGCAAAAGTGGAGAAAAAACACTTTGGCAGAACCCGACTCCATCTTCACCACGATATTGTCGTCCCATTAAAATAAGTTTTGTTAAAGAAACTGCACAGACCACGAATGAAGAAATTAATTACGTAGATAATGCAACCAAGTCCTTGCAACAGACAAAGGTGATACTAGGAGAAAAAACCTTTTCAGTGAAGCATGCCATGCTGCTTACAATGGTAGATGCGAAAGTGTGTAATGCTGCAACACAAACTACATCAACTTTGAGGTGTTATATTTGCGGTGCTTTATCTAAAGATTTTAACGATTTAACCTTAAAACAAAATCTAAAACCAGAATCATTAAGATTTGGTCTATCTGTCTTGCATGCTAGGATACGTATATTCGAAAGCATTTTGCATCTGGCATACAAACTCCCTGTAAAAAAATGGCAGATTAGAACACAAAATGAAAAAGACATCGTAAAAGGACGGAAGATTGAAATCCAAAAGAAATTTAGGCAAGAGACCGGTTTAATTGTGGATGTTCCAAAAGCTGGGTTTGGTAACACCAATGATGGAAATACCAGCAGGAGATTTTTTGGCGACCCTAAATTAGCTGCGGAAATTACAGGAATCAATTTCGACTTAATTTTCCGATTTAAAGTAATTCTACAAGTATTATCAAGTGGCCACGAGATCAACATAGAGAAATTTGCAAAATATGGATATGAAACTGCAAATCTATATGTAAGTTTGTATGCGTGGCATCCGATGACACCAACCATGCACAAGATCCTAATACATAGTGCAGATGTAATTAATCATGCATTGTTGCCTATAGGGCAATTGTCTGAAGAAGCTGCGGAAGCTCGCAATAACCATTTCAGACAATACAGACAGAACTTCGCGAGAAAATTTTCAAGAGAGTCTTGCAATCTGGATATAATTAACAGGCTACTGTTAACTTCTGATCCCCTTATAACGAGCATCAGACCACCTCCAAAAAAAAGAACCGAACCATTTTTAAAAGAGTCGTTGGAAATGTTATTACCCGCTGAGCCGCTCCAAGAGAAAACTGACTCGAACACTGAAGAGTCTTCAGATGAAGAATACGTCAGCTCTGATGAAGACTCATCCCACTCATCTTCATTTTAATTTATGTTTGCAATGTAGTTATAAGATAAATATGTTTTGTAGTATATATAAATTTTATTCAGTTTTTTTAATATAAATTACAAAGTTTTAACCGAATTAGTTTATATATTTTTATTTATTTGTACCACAAACCACTTCTTATATCATAAAACAATAGAAAACCCCGTTTTTTATATATAAATAGAGAAGAATACTTTTGGCCCCCTAAATCGTTCAAATACCCGTATGTGCGGTGGGTGGAAATCCACCGCAGTGGCTGAAAACTATATTGACGAGTCAATCCAAAATAAAGTCAACGTAGCCAATCAACTTTTGTATTCGATAGAACACAGCCAAACAAACAATTTTATAAACATTACTCCATCAGCATCAATAACAACATCCACCAACATTGATTCAGAACTACCGAATGTGCCACAGATTCATTTTAATAACTGTACAATTCAAAATATTAGTATAAATCAAAAAGAATGATTAAAAACCTGTCATTTTTGTTTGCAAAGTTCTCATATATTGTAATTTAATTTTTTTTCATATAATGTAGTGTATAAAAATAATTTATAAGTTGAATATAAATTTAATAAATTTTGAAAATAAAACTTATTATTTTTCTATTGCAAGTAGTCGTAGAAAAAATAGTGTATGCAACTCTCATTTAATGGCTATTAAGACACTCGTATTCATTACGACACTCGCTCCTTCGTCGCTCGTGTCGTAATTCTCATACTCGTGTCTTAATAGCTGCCATTAAATGATCGTTGCATAATATACTATACTATGTCAATTTCCTTAATGTCAAAATGCTGCGTTTGTGTATAATAAATTACCAAGTGTATGTTGTGCTGCATACAGTTCTTTACATAAACAAATTTATTATTAATATTTTTGGTGATCAGAAAAAGGTTTATATTTCTTTTTTGAATATGTTATGCTTGTAAAACAATTTATCTAACTTTTAGGCATTGCCTGTTTTTGTCAAAAGTTCAGCTTGAAACTTCAAACGAGGGTTTCCACTCCCAGACTAAGCATGAAGTAAAATTTCGAGTTTAGAAAAGCCTGAAAATTTGGTTTGGTCGCGTAGCGCGAAGCGCGGAGCGACCAAACCAAATTTTCAGGCTTTTCTAAACTCGAAATTTTACTTCATGCGCCACGCGTATAAAACCCTGATTTAGTGTGAAGTTCAAAGTATACTGCTTAGTTTAATCGTAAGTTATTAATTATTACATATGTTTATTTCATGTAACCAAATCTTACAAAATTCTAGCGCCTTGTGCAATTTGCTTTCGGATCTGTATCTTTTAATTATGCTTTCATATCCCAACGAATATTGCTCCAATTTTGATACCGCAAAATTTGGCAAATACGATGTTCAAAATTACATAATTCAATATTAGTAGTATCATAATTTTATATATTATACATATTAAAATATTCTGCTCAAACCACAATTAGACAACAATTCAAAAATTCGAATTCTAACTTAAAATAGAAGATGGTTTTTCTATTTCGGCTTTGTTGTATTTATTACGAGCGTTTTTTCAAGAAGTCATAGTTTTGGTGTTTTATTAAAGGTCTTATTTTCAAGTTGTAGTGTTTTATTTATTGAAACTGCTGCTAGGCAATTAACACAGGCCCGAATTATACAACTAGAATATTGTGAAAAATAGTTATAAGACTTGTGCTTAATTTTATTGCACAGAAGTGTACGCATACCTGAAAGAAAAATTCCCTGTATTTAAAGGCCGATATGAAGTTGAATCATAAACGCATTCTGTTTGCATAATTATGCTATATCTATATCAATAATAGAATCTAATACAAATAAAAATTACTGTAAAATTATTCACGAACCAAAATTAGCTAATCAAATTAATAAAATTTACAAAAAATTCAATCTTAAACCTGCATACTACACAAAAAACAAAATTAAACTTTTATTGGGGAATACTTTTAAGAAAATTGATGATCATGAAAAGTCTGGGATTTATTCATCAAAATGCAGCAATTGCAACAAAATGTATATTGGACAAACTATACGAAATTTAAAAACTAGGTTTAAAGAACATATTTACCATATTAAAAACCATAACCCAGATAAATCTGCGATAGCTCATCATACATTAACCACGGGACACAAATTTATTATAAATAATTTGAAATGACTAAAAGAATCTAACCATTTTCAACTAAACATGTTAGAAGCAATTGAAATGCACAAAAATAGGAATAACCTTCTAAATTTTGATTTAATTCCTTTAAACAACCCACTTTTAAATTTAATTCCTTAAACTAGCCTGCCTTTATCTGATTTCAAATAAATCGCACTTGGTTGTGAAAATAGTTGTATTTCTATTTTTATTTATTTACAAAAATGTCAATTAGTTTTTTCTATTGATAAAGGGTACGGCCGATGTGAAGTTTACGGGATGTTCTCGAAAATTGATTTTTTATATTGATACTTGTAGAATCGTGTATGGAATGGCCGAAAATGACGAAAAAAAAGTGCGGAAACCACGTTTAGCCCCATTTGGGGGCTCCGAAAGGGTGAAAATTGGTGTATTTCAACAGTGTTTTTTGGTGTGTACAAAATAAAATG
The DNA here is from genome assembly GCA_932526585.2 of Philonthus cognatus. NCBI lineage: Eukaryota > Metazoa > Arthropoda > Insecta > Coleoptera > Staphylinidae > Philonthus > Philonthus cognatus. Next base: position 178,993,408 of record OW052241.1, read on the forward strand.
TGGTGATTATATGTATTCGTTTCACAAAACTAAATGGTTTAAATGTGTTTTTATAAGGATAGGACTTACAGTTTGCTTAAAACTTTCACTTAAATATTACGATTTTTGACAGGTTATGTGTGTCAACAAAAATCAACAAAAGAAGTAATTGTCAACAACTTAACCTGCCAAAAATCGTAATCTTTAAGTAGAAGTTTTAAGCAATCCGTAAGTCCTATCTTTATAAAAACACATTTAAACAATTGAGTTTTGTGAAACGAATACATATTATCACCACATTTTATTTTTTTCCGGCTAAAAAACACATTTTAAGTAAACGGATTTCCAACCTTTCGGGGCCCCAAAATGGGACTAAACGTTGTTTCCGCAATTTTTTTCGTCATTTTCGGCCATTCCATCCGCGATTCTACAAGTATCAATATAAAAAATCAATTTTCGAGAACATCCCGTAAACTTCACATTAGCCGCAAACCGTAAGTCCTATCTTTATAAAAACACATTTAAACCATTTAGTTTTGTGAAACGAATACATATTACCACCATATTTCATTTGTTTCCGGCTGAAAACACCGTTTAAAAAGAATTGATTTTCAGCCTTTCGGCGCCCGAAAATAGGGCCAAACGGGCTTATTTTGCTATATTCGACCATTCCCTACATGCATCTACATCAGTGATGGGGAAACTACGGCCCGCGGGCCAAGTCCGGCCCGCGGAAAGGTTTAATCCGGCCCGTTTGAGAGTGCCGTCGTGAGAATGTTTGAACGCGTTTTTACTTCGTAATGTGACGACCCGCATAAAAACTACCTACCTACGATTAAGCATTATTCTTTGGCCCGCTACGATTGTCTGGTTACTACAAATGGTCCGTCTTAAAAAAAGTTTCCCCACCACTGATCTACATCAATCAGCAAAGAAAAAAATAATTTTCGTGAATCTCCCGTAAACTTCAAATCGGCCCCCATCCTTGCAACCACGTGTGTATTTTCCGTAAAGGAATTCCTCGGGGAAGTCGAAACTCTTATTTATTAAATTATACAAAATTACTGTGACTGGTCAACAGGGCCAAGTAGCCAAGGCCATTAATTACGCAGAAGAATAAGAAGTTGACAATTTAAGTAAACTACAAACACAATAATCTTTTTTCTTACTTGTATTTCGGGGCTGGGTTCCATGTATCGTAACGACGGGAACGGAAAGTCGGGCATGTCGACGTAGAGCGGTTCGCCGTTCAATCCGAAACCGACTTGTTCCCGGTTGCCGGTCAAGCTCATTTGGTACTCCTTCGCGCTGTATCCCTCATCGGACCTGGTCCTCTTCAAGATTTGCGCGGCGAAGATTTTCTTGATTGGGCTGTTGTTCAACAGGATCCTGGATAATCTCGACGGTAGCATCGTGTAATTTGCGTGTGCGAAGTTTCTTGTTTATTGACGTGAAACAATCGGAACAATCCAAGGATTCAATGATTTATTTAATTATTTTTAATGAAAATTTATTAGATAATTTTATTATGACAAAACCAATTTTCAGGCTTTTCTAAACTCGAACTTTACTTCATGCGCCACGCTTATTAAACACTGAAAGCACTGAAATATTATGAACGAGTAAATTTCGCTTGAAATCAGTGTCTTGTACGCGTGGCGCATGAAGTAAAATTTCGAGTTTAGAAAAGCCCAGAAAATTTGTCTCGGGTCGCTGCGCGACCCTCGACAAATTTTCACGGGGCTTTTCTAAACTCGAAATTTTACTTCATGCTTAGTCTGGGAGTGGAAAACACTCGTTTTAAGCTACAAATTGAACTCTTTAATGAAGAGTTAATGAAGTTGGTGAAACTAAACCAGGGTTGTTAAAAAAACGTTTTTTTCATTTTAATTAAATGAAACAGTTTTTTTCAAGAAAACGTGTTTTTACCAGGGTTGTTAAAAAACGTTTTTTTTTTTTTATTTTACTTAAAACAAACAGTTTTTTTTAAAGAAAACGTGTTTTTTTCATTGTACGACGTTTAAAAAATTAATGATTAAAAACATGTTTAAAAAATGTTTAAAACACGTTTAAAATATGTTTAAAACACGTTTAAAACATGTTTAACACATGTTAAAACGTGTTTAAAACAGAATATAAGGGCATAATATATAAAATTACGAAAAAACTATTCGTGAAAATGCAAACAATGTCTTAATTAATAAGACAACTTAAGACGATAAATATCCATTGAAACAACTATTTCCCGTGCAAATACACCTCCGGATATTGAATTATACAATGAAATATTTAAAATCAAATTAAATAAGATTTTAAATATTTCATTGTATAATTTAATATCCGGAGGTGTATTTGCAGGGGAAGTAGTTGTTTCAATGGATATTTATCGTCTTAAGTTGTCTTATTAATTAAGACATTGTTTGCATTTTCACGAATAGTTTTTTCGTAATTTTATATATTATGTTTAAAGTGTGCAAACTATAAGAAGCGTAAGCTTATTTCTCGAATTCAAATAGTTTTGAATTTGAATTTATCTTGTTTGAATATAAGGGCATTTTTTTTTTTGGAGTATACATATCCCGCTAATTACACCTTTATTTTTAAATTTTCGGGAATTCGTTGTTTCAAAGCGGTTAATTTGGAGCTTTGATTAGATTAAAGCAAGACCACTTTATAATTGAAACAATTAAAAACTACCGACATTCGTTGCTCTTTTAAAAGATTTTAATTTGAATCTTTGAACGAGGGTTTTCCACTCCCAGACTAAGCATGAAGTAAAATTTCGAGTTTAGAAAAGCCTAAGAATTTGGATTGGCCGCGTAGCGAAGCGGAGCGGCCAATCCAAATTAGGCTTTTCTAAACTCGAAATTTTACTTCATGCGCCACGCTTAAAAACACTGATTTACACTGAAGTTCAAAAACGCACACATACAACAACAATTATAGGCAACCTAATATACGTTAGAGTTATTGGGTTGCTTATAATCACTATTTTAAACAATTTGTTGAGCGCAGAATTTGACTTACGTTTTATTCACATCTACATATTAGATTGCTAAAGCCGTGTGTTTTAAACTTTACGATATTTCAGTGTTTTATACGCGTGGCGCATGAAGTAAAATTTCGAGTTTAGAAAAGCCTAATTTGGATTGGCCACTCCGCTTCGCTACGCGGCCAATCCAAATTTTCAGGCTTTTCTAAACTCGAAATTTTACTTCATGCTTAGTCTGGGAGTGGAAAACCCTCGTTTAAAGATTCAAATTAAAATTAAAAGAAAGCAATGAATGTCGTAAAATACCGTGAGTAATTTCAATTATAAAGTGGTCTTGCTATAGTCTAATCGAATTTTTAAGGTAAATCGCAAATTAATCATTAATAATTTACACAGTTTTCCAGATAATTTTAATAATTTTGCGTGAGTGTCAAAACAGTATTGCTCTTTTAAAATATGTCAAAATATAAAAATACCCCACCCATAGTTTTTGTGTAATTAGCATTTTAAAGTGGTGTAACTGTAATTTTTCTGAAATTTAGGGGTAATTAGGAAATTAAACATTGATAACTTGAAAAATTTTAGAAATACTTTTATGAAACTTTGTGTGTAAATCAAGAAAATCCTACTCTTTTAAAATATGTCAAAATATAAAAATACCCCATCCATAGTTTTTAAGTAATTAGCATTTTAAAGCGGTGTAACTGTGATTTTTCTGAAATTTCGGGGTAATTAGAAAATTAAACATCGATAACCTGAAAAATTTTGGAAATATTTTCATGAAATTCTGTGTGTCAATCGAGAAGATCCCACTCTTTTAAAATATATCAAAATATAAAAATACCCAAGCGATAGTTTTTGAGTAATTAGCATTGTAGTAAAGTGGTGTAACTGTGATTTTTCTGAAATTTTGGGGTAATTAGGAAATTAAACATTGATAACCTGAAAAAGTTTAGAGATCTTTTTATAAAATTTTGTGTGTGAATTGAGAAAATCCTGCTCTTTTGAAATATGTTAAAATATAAAAATACCCCATCGATAGTTTTTGAGTAATTAGCATTTTAAAGTGGTGTAGCTGTGTTTTTTTCTGAAATTTCGGGGTTATTCGGAAATTAAACATTAATAACCTGAAAAATTTTAGAGATATTTTTATGAAATTTTGTGTGTGAATCGAGAAAATCCTACACTTCTAAAATATGTCAAAATATAAAAATTCCCGGTCCATAGTTTTTGAGTAATTTGCATTTTAAAGCGGTGTAAGTGCGATTTTTCTGAAATTTCGGGGTAATTAGGAAATTAAACATTGATAACCTGAAAAATTTTAGAGATATTTTCATGAAATTTTGTGTGTAAATTGATAAAATCCTACTCTTTTAAAATATGTCAAAATATAAAAATACCCCATCCCTACTTTTTGAGTAATTAGCTTTTTAAAGTGGAGGAACTGAGATTTTTCTGAAATTTCGAGGTAATTAGGAAATTAAACATTGATAACCTGAAAAATTTTAGAGATATTTCTATGAAATTTTGTTTGTAAATCGAGAAAATCCTACTCTTCTAAAATATGTCAAAATATAAAAATACCCCATCGATACTTTTTGAGTAATTAGCATTTTAAAGTGGTGTAACTGTGATTTTTCTGAAATTTCAAGGTAATTAGGAAATTAAACATTGATAACCTGAAAATTTTTAGAGATATTTTCATGAAATTTTGTGTGTAAATCGAAATAATCCTACTCTTTTAAAATATATCAAAATATAAAAATACCCCACCGATTTATCTTGAGTCATTAGCATTTTAAAGTGGTGTAACTGTAATTTTTCTGAAATTTCGGGGTAATTAGGAAATTAATCATTGATAACCTGAAAAATTTTATAGATATTTTCATGAAATTTTGTGTGTGAATCGAGAAAATCCTACTCTTTTAAAATATGTCAAAAAATAAAAATACCCCATCGATAGTTTTTGAGTAATTAGCATTTTAAAGTGGTGTAACTGTGATTTTTCTGAAATTTCGGGGTACTTAGGAAATTAAACATTGATAACCTGAAAAATTTTAGAAATATTTACATGAAATTTTGTATGTAAATCGAGAAACTCCTACTCTTTTGAAATATGTCAAAATATAAAAATACACTTGTAAATTGGGGCGCGGGAAAATAATAAAACAACTGCACTCATTGATTGCAAACTCAAGACTGACTTTATTTGCGTTCGTCCGAACGCTGGTACCCAAAAAAACATCTCTTTTTATACGACATGAGCGCGTCTAACCATAGACTAATAAATAACTAGCATTCACATCCTAACATCCATAGTTTTTGAGTAATTAGCATTTTAAAGTGGCGTAACTGTGATTTTTCTGAAGTTTCGGGGTAATCAGGAAATTAAACATTGATAACTTGAAAAGTTTTACAGATACTTTCATGAAGTTTTGTGTGTAGATCAAGAAAATCCTACTCTTTTAAAATATGTCAAAATATAAAAATACCCCATCGATAGTTTTTGAGTAATTAGCATTTTAAAGTGGTGTAACTGTGATTTTTCTGAAATTTCGCTGAAATTAGGAAATTAAACATTGATAACCTGAAAAATTTTGGAGATATTTTAATGAAATTTTGTGTGTAAATCAAGAAAATCCTATTCCTTTAAAATGTGGTAAAATATAAAAATACTTCATCTATAGTTTTTGAGTAATCAGCATTTTAAAGTGGTGTAACTGTGATTTTTCTGATATTTCGGGGTAATTAGGAAATTAAACATTGATAACCTGAAAAATTTTAGAAATATTTACATGAAATTTTGTGTGTAAATCGAGAAAACCCTACTCTTTTCAAATATGTCAAAATATTTAAAAAAACCATTCATACATTTTGAGTAATTAGCATTTTAAAGTGGTGTAACTGTGATTTTTCTAAAATTTCGGGGTAATTAGGAAATTAAACATTGATAACCTGAAAACTTTTAGAGATATTTTCATAAAATGTTGTGTGTAAATCGAGAAAATCCAACTCTTTTGAAATATGTCAAAATATAAAAATACCCCATCCGTAGTTTTTGAGTAATTAGCATTTTAATGCTGCAAAACAGCTCAGTACAAAATTCACATCTGGCACCGACAATATCCCATCATTTATTGTGGTTGATACTATCCAAAGCCTTGCTGAACTACTGGTCCACATATTTAATTGTATAATTAATCATTCACATTTTCCGATTATCTGGAAAACCGCGAGAGTCACACCAGTACATAAATCTGGATGTAAAAATGCTATCGAAAATTATCGACCAATATCGATTCTAAACAATTTTGCTAAAATGTTGGAGGTGGTCATAGCTGACAAGTTATACCTTCATGTGGAGGCATATTTAACAACTAGACAACATGGATTCATAAAGAAACGATCAACTCAAACAAATCTTTTAAATATTACTGAATTTATTGCTTGTCAGCTAGATCAACGTCTTCAAGTCGATGTAATCCATACCGATTTCAGCAAGGCTTTTGATACTATCGATCACAATATTCTGCTTTGTAAATTAAAACAATGGGGTTTTAGTATTAATATGATATCTTTAATGCGCTCACATTTGTCTAATAGACTACAATACGTAGAATACAAACAGTACAAATCTCACTCGTACTGCCCCTTAAGTGGTGTTCCTCAAGGATCAAACCTTGGGCCCTTATTATTCATTTTATTTATTAATGATATAGTTAATCATATCAATTCTAAAATCCTAATATATGCAGATGATGTCAAAATTTTTAGCTGTATTAAATCTGTAGATGATTGCCAATCATTACAAAATGACTTGGATAACATTATAGAATAGAGCCTCAATAATAAACTGCATCTTAACATATCCAAGTGCAAGATTATATCATTTTTTAGAACCTTTACTCATATAGCATTTGATTACAACATGAACAATGTTTCATTAGAAAGAGTAACTATTTTAAAGGATCTCGGTGTCTTATTTGATAAAGATTTATCGTTTATACCCCATTATAATGCAATACAGAAAGATGCCTTAAAAATGTTAGGTTTTATTCGGCGTATCAGTGAGCCTTTTCGGGACATTTATACAATAAATAAATTGTATCAAACATATGTGGGTCCAAAATTGGAATATTGTGATTGTGTTTGGGCATCAAATTACAATGTGCATATGCAAAAATTAGAGCGAGTGCAAAAAATGTTTGTTAAATATTTGTATTTTAAAAAAACATTCGGTTTACCCCGACACTGCTGTATCTTATAGTGATCTGTTGTCAATGTTTGGCTTACAAGAATTGGGCTCAAGGCGCAAAATCTTACTTCTAAAATGTCTATATCAGATCATTCATAACGATATAGATGATCCCAATTTATTGGCACTAATAAATATATGTGTTCCTAGAGCGACTAGTAGAAATTGTACAACATTTATACGTAACCATAGCTACACTAATTTATATTATTATTCTCCAATTAATTTCATGAAACTGTTACATCTTGATGTTCAACAATATGCAGATATATTTATGCTTAGTCCAAAAGAATTTATAAAATGTATCAAAAATATATTATAATGCGTCTCCTTAATTTTATGTATGTTTGTGTATGTATGTAAGCATTGTTTTTTTTTTGTTTGATTGAATTTACACTTAGTCTAAGTAGTCTTACATATTTTCCCTGTAAATGGATGTTAATAATAAAATTATTATTATTATTAAAGTGGTGTAACTGTGATTTTTCTGAAATTTCGGGGTAATTAGGAAATTAAACCTTGATAGCCTGAAACATTTTAGGGATATTTTTATAAAATTTTGTGTGTAAATCGAGATAATCCTACTCTTTCATGAGATTTTCGATATTCCTAGATTTTTGTCAATTTATAAAATATTTGACAAAAATCCAGGAATATCGAAAATCTCATGAACATTTTATAAATCGAGAAAAACCTAGAAATTTCTTAAATCTCGATCTATTGAAAATCTTGACGGTCCACTCCCAGACTAAGCATGAAGTAAAATTTCGAGTTTAGAAAAGCCCCGCGTAGAAAATTTGTCGAGGGTCGCGCAGCGACCCGAGACAAATTTTCACGGGGCTTTTCTAAACTCGAAATTTTACTTCATGCGCCACGCGTATAAAACACTGGTTTAAAGTAAATTTAAAAATGCACTGAAAACAACCCAACTTCGATATTTTTTTTTAAATTGGATATTCTTTTCCTATCCATGCTGTAAATCTTCAGATGTTCGTTGTTTTTTTTGTAAAAAAACTTCAACTCCCCAAAGTCCTTCGCTCTCCGAAGAGCATCATTGGTCCTTCGAGCTGTAGCCGTTGTGAATAAACCTTTGAGTAATAAACTTAGTAATGTAGAGTGATCCTTTAATTTGAAACTTCTAAGAACGTGTGTCGTCCACTCCCGGACTAAGCATGAAGTAAAATTTCGAGTTTAGAAAAGCCCCGTGAAAATTTGTCTCGGGTCGCGGAGCGACCCGAGACAAATTTTCTGGGCTTTTCTAAACTCGAAATTTTACTTCATGCGCCACGCGTATAAAACACTGAAATATTGTAAAGTTTAAAAAACACTATCCGTTATTTTGTTTGTTTTGTCCAAATGTTTAACCTGTGTTAAACTCAAAATTTTACTTGATGCTTAATCACGTCGTGAAAACCTATGTTAAAAATAAAATAAAACACTAATTATTGATATTTGTTAAGATTTAATTGGACCAAGTGTGACATATTCTGTTGGTAATGTTCTTTCAATATAAAAACCTTATCGTGTCGTTTTGGTTTAAAATACTTTGACAATTTCGCCAATTTATGTCATTATTAAACACTTGTACACTACACAAATAACAGAATTAACTTTGTTTATCACTTTGTTTGTATAACAATTGGTTTATTTGGTGACTATAGTTTCGATACTACACGTATCATTATCAAACCGTTAGACTAACGGTTTGATAATGATACGTGTAGTATCGAAACTATAGTCACCAAATAAACCAATTGTTATACAAACAAAGTGATAAACAGTGTTTTATTTGTTCAACAATGTATAACGAAGTAGAAGCCTCTATAGTCAGACAATTAACTTTGTTTGTATAACTGAGGATTTTATTGTGACTACAGTTTCGACAACTTTAATTTGTCATTGTCAAACATTATGTTTGATAATGAGAAGTTAAAGTTGTCGAAACTATAGTCACAATAAAATCCTCAGTTATACAAACAAAGTTAATTGTATAAATGAAATTGCCAATTCTTGGTTGCAGAATACTTCAAACATTAAAAGTGCCGAGATTCTTTTCGCAATCTACAACAAGTTAGTCTTACAAAGACTATATCAAACACTCATTGAAACAACTACTTCCCGGGCTAATACCCCGACTAACATTGAATTATACAACAAGTGTTTGCTGTTACATACAGTAACCTACTGCAAATGTAACAATTTGGTCAAATTATTCAGGCCATCTATAGACGCGTTTCGAGATTTATCTCTCCTCAGTATAGCTTTGCCATTCCCTCTAAACAATTTGACACCTTAGACTGGCGGTCACGTTACCGTTCAAACATAAGTATAAATGAAATTGCCAATAATAGATAAATCTCGAAACGCGTCTATAGATGGCCTCAATAATTTGACCCAAATTGTTACATTTGCAGTAGGTTACTGTATGTAACAGCAAACACTTGTTGTATAATACAATGTCCGTCGGGGTATTAGCCCGGGAAGTAGTTGTTTCAATGAGTGTTTGATATAGTCTTTGTAAGACTAACTTGTTGTAGATTGCGAAAAGAATCGCACTTTTAAAGTTAATTGTATTATTTGTGTAAATAATGATGTATAACGAAGTAGAAGACTCCACAGTGAACAACTTGTACACTAGCCTGTAGCCATATGGGGGTTCAACTACTTTACATCAAACCAAATTTATTTTTGACGAAATTTCCTAATCGAGTTCTTGTCTTGTCACCAAAAAAAAGATATATATATTCAAATCAAAATATTGTTTGTATTGTGGAGGCTTCTACTCCGTTATATATGGTAATTTCACAATAAAAGACTTTTTACTTTGGTTGTACGATTTTAGAAATACCTTAAACAATGATCAAACTCAAAATCTTTAAAATTATTATTTTGTTTTCCATTTTCCCAGCTGAGTTACACCAATTATCTCTAATTATTATATTTTATAAATATTACATTGCGTTATATAAAAATACAAAAACTAGGAGGATCTATATAATTATAAAATTATTTCGTGGTGTATGGCTTGTTGGATCCGGACACTTGTTTAATGTGAACAAACCTCTTCGAGGCATCAACCAGATGAACATAATTGTAACTCGGAGAGGTTCAAAGTCCTGCTCCATCTATTTGACAGGGGGGAAATAACGAGAGCAGTATTAACCGAGCCGGCCATTGAGACCTCCATTAAAAAAAGATTTGCCGTGCTAAATTAGTTGTTATTTTACCCGTGGTCAGAGAACAAATTATTTGCTACAATATAATTTATTAATTAGAATTTGCGATTGCAATAATTATTAAGTGCAATGACTTCATTTATTTACTCATTCATTTACGGGTGTGCCATTTTACAATACCGTACAATTGTTTAAATTATGATTGAGAGTAGGCGGAATTTTTTTAATGAAAAGTTTAGTGAAAATGTAGGAAGTTCACAAAAACTGGTAAGATGTCAACATTTTAATTTTACTTGAGATCAGTGTTTTATGCGTGTGGCGCATGATATAAAATTTAGACATAAATAAGACACTTAAACTTTGTTTGTATAACTGAGGTTTTTTTATTGTGACTATAATTTCGACAACTTTAACTTGTCATTATCAGACTACAAGTGTAGTCTGATAATGACAAGTTAAAGTTGTCGAAACTATAGTCACAATAAAAAAACCTCAGTTATACAAACAAAGTTTAAGTGTCTTATTTATGTTAATAATGATGTATAACGAAGTAGAAGCCTCAACAGTTAACAGTTTTATAAAATTTAGAGTTGAGAAAAGCCCGAATTTCAGTGTTTTATACGCGTGGCGCATAAAGTAAAATTTCGAGTTTAGAAAAGCTTGAAAATTTGGTTTGGCCGCTCCGCGCTTCGCGCTACGCGACCAAACCAAATTTTCAGGCTTTTTTAAACTAGAAATTTTACTTCATGCTTAGGCATGGAGTAGAAACATTAGTTGAAGCTTCAAATTAAAGGCTTTTATAAAAATTCTTGTAAATTTACCAAACTATGTAATTAACGTGATATACATATGTGATATATGATTTGAGAAGTTTAGCTTCGATGTAAATAAAATAGCCAGGTCTTTCATTACCGATTTTTGTGTTAACACATTTACGTCCAGTGCATAGTTGAAATAATTTTTTTTACCACGATAAAAATGCATTTATATTTCATTTTATCGCAGAAAAAAAAATAATTTCAAATATACACTAGACGAAAATGTGTTAACACAAAAATCGGTAATGGAAGACTTCAACTCGAGTTCTTTATCACCATAATGGAACATTGTTAAAATCCTCTTGAATTAAAATCTGAGCAGTTGTGGACTTAATGGTCTTAAAAATGTCCAAGTTATTAGCATTCACTTATTCTTTTTAAGCTACTGTAATTCTTAAATTATCCAACTGATTTAATTTATTTTAAAAGCATTTTTATATGTGAATATCTTATTTTTTTACACACCTCCTTTAAAAAAAATGCAAATTTTGTGCAAATTCCGCTTTTTTTAAAAAATTTGAAAAAAAGAATAGGTAATAAGAGCGTCTATGATTTTTTAAGGTTATTCCAAAAATATTTTTTTTATGTGAAAATCTTACTTTTTTCCATACCCTTATGAATTTTTTTTTCAACAGAAAATACCGTCAAGTCAAGGCTATCCAATGTCATTGACTGTTAGATCTCTAGTTCAGTAATAATTTGTTGGCTGTAATCATTGTTACTCTTTATATGGTTTTTGTTATTTTTGTTCAGTAGTCTTAGTCGGTTATAATTCAATGTAATTCTTTATATGATTTTTATGTTTTTTGTTATTTTTATCATATATTACAATATGTATATGTACTTATGTAATAAAATGGAGATTCCGTTAATAAATAAATAAATAAATAAATAAAAGTCAATCTATTTTTCATAATGGGGAGAATACCTATTATTTGTTTCAAATTTTTCAAAGCACAAAAATGTTTGTCATAAATTTGAAAATTTATGACAAACATTTTTGTTCTTTGAAAAATTTGAAACAAATAATAGGTATTCTCCCCATTATGAAAAATAGATTGACTTGACGGTATTTTCTGTTGAAAAAAAAATTTCACCAACATTTCCGCTTGTTAAAATCACTTTACTATGTTTAGGAAAAATTAATTCCAACTTTCAACATCAACCATGTTTACAATTTTGAAAATAGAAATACCTAATTAACATCAATTTAGGGCTTATTTAATGTTTAATATGTTCCATTAAAATAATTCTTATTCGTTTTTAAAATTTAACTTGAAATTAACCTTTTATTTCGTGAAAGCAAATTTGTCGATTTACCATTTATTCTTTATAAACTGCTTTAATTCTTAAAATACACAACTGATTTAATTTATTCACAAAACAAGGCGATTCAGGATTTAGAGAGCTTTAATTTGATGTGTAAACATTTTTGAATATTTAAACTTGGTGCTTAGTACGAGCGCTCAAAGTTACACTTTAGTGGATTTATTAATTTTCTGTAATTTTTAAAAGTTTTCTGGGTTTTTCTAAACTCGAAATTTTACTTCATGCGCCACGCGTGTAAAACACTGATTTCAAGCGAGGTTCAAATTTACATAAATTCACAATATTTTTGTTTTGTACGCGTAACGCATGAAGTAAAATTTCGAGTTTAGAAAAGCCCCGAAAATTTGTCTCGGGTCGCTGCGCGACCCTCGACAAATTTTCACGGGGCTTTTCTAAACTCGAAATTTTACTTCATGCTTAGTCTGGGAGTGGAAAATACTCGTTTAAAGCTTCAAATTGAAGTCTCAAAAAAAAACAAGGAATTTCTAAAAATTAACAGAAAATAGGCTGAATTTGAAATACGTTTATTTAAAAACAAGCCTGAAAATTTGGTTTGGTTTTAAAGAGTTTAATTTGAAGCTTAAAACGAGTATTTTCCACTCCCAGACTGAGCATGAAATAAAATTTCGAGTTTAGAAAAGTCCCGTGAAAATTTGTCTCGGGTCGCGCAGCGACCCGAAACAAATTTTCTGGGCTTTTCTAAACTCGAAATTTTGCTTCATGCGCCACGCATGTAAAACACTGATTTCAAGTGTGGTTCAAATATACACAAATTCCACGAAATTTTAGTGTTTTATACGCGTGGCGCATGAAATAAAATTTCGAGTTTAGAAAAGCCCAGAAAATTTGTCTCGGGTCGCTGCGCGACCCGAGACAAATTTTCACGGGGCTTTTCTAAACTCGAAATTTTACTTCATGCTTAGTCTGGGAGTGGAAAACACCTGTTTAAAGTTTTAAATTAAACTACATTAAAAACAATTTTCTATGCCAAATTTTCTTTCATGCCTCACGCGTATAAAATACTAAAATATTGTGAAATTTATGTAAGAAACACATGCATAAGCTGTACATTTTCTGCCATTCGTTGTCTTTTTAAATCGTTCAATTTGAAGCGTTAAACGAGTGTTTTCCACTCCCAGGGTAAGCATGAAGTAAAATTTCGAGTTTAGAAAAGCCCCGTGAAAATTTGTCGAGGGTCGCGCAGCGACCCGAGACAAATTTTCTGGGCTTTTCTAAACTGGAAATTTTACTTCATGTGCCACGCGTATAAAACGCGATTTCAAATTAAACTCAAATATACATAAATTTCACAATATTTTAGTGTTTATACGCGTGACGCATGAAGTAAAATTTCGAATTTAGAAAAGCCTAGAAAATTTTCATTTTTCAAATTTTCACGGGGCTTTTCTAAACTCGAAATTTTACTTTATGCTTAGTCTGGGATTGGAAAACACTCGTTTTAAGCTTCAAATTAAAGTTTAAAAAAAGTAAGGAATATCTAAAGATTATCAGAAAATAGGCTGAATTTGAAATACGTTTATTTAAAAATAAGCCTGAAAAAAAAAATTTTTTTCTGGGCTTTTCCAAACTCGAAATTTTACTTCATGCGCCACGCATGTAAAACACTGATTTCAAGTGTGGTTCAAATATACACAAATTCCACAATATTTTAGTGTTTTATACGCGTGGCGCATGAAGTAAAATTTCGAGTTTAGAAAAGCCCAGAAAATTTGTCTCGGGTCGCTGCGCGACCCTCGATAGTGGATTTATTAATTTTCTGTAATTTTTAAAAGTGAAAAAATTCTATCGAAATATATTTTTTTAAGGAAATAAATAGCTCGCATTGTTTCTAATATTAATAAGAGCGTCTATGATTTTTTAACGATATTTTAAAAAATATTCTTTTTTTGCGAAAATTTCGATTTTTTTTTTCTAAATTCGTAAAAATTGCAAATCCTTGATAATAATTTTTATGTTTTAAAAAATTTGAAATAAAATATAGTTATTCTCCCTATTATTATAAAAAGCTTTAACTAGTATATATATAAACATCTTTATTTGTGAATTTGTACATAGTTGCATGATTTACATTTCCAAATATATTATAATACATTTATAGACTTAAAAATTCACAAAATGGCTATCGACCAGAGGTCTTTCAGCCTGTCTTTGTCCAGTTCATATCGTTAATTTAAAAGTCATGATTGCTAACGTCGTTGTCTAAGTCAGGATGATTAGATGAGATGAATTGATGAGTCGTTGATGTAGGAAATTTAAATTTGGGTTCTATGTTGGGATTAGGGGGTATACAGAGGTGCCTAATGATGTCGGTAATGTAAGGATTAGTTGCAAATTTTAAGGATAGGAGGTCAAGGCGTACACTAATGGGAGGAATGTTGCAGGATTCGTACAGGAGGGAGTTTGGTGGATTATGTAAGGGGTTATTAGGGTGTCTTATTTTAGTTAGGATACGCAGAGCAGAACGTTCTGCCACTGCGAGATTGTTTAGGACGGCGGGACGAGGATTGTGGAATAGAATAGGAGCGTATTCGAGTAAGGGACGGCATATTGAGGTATAGATTTGGACAGTGGTCTTTGTGGAGATGCCTTCATTTTTATATGTAAGGGCTCTTAAATGACGAGCCCGGTTTTTGACCTTCGTTTTAAGGAGACGGGTATGTGACGTGAAGGAGAATTTGGGATCGAATGTTATTCCTAGGTATTTACACTGGGGAGATGGTGGTATGGGCTGGTTATTTATTAAAATATGGAATGGGGAGGTAATGTGGCGGTGAAACGGTATGAGGAGTTGTGTTTTATTCGGGTTTATGGATATTCTCCATTTCGCAAACCAAGTTTGTAAGGAATCAATCAGTTGTTGTAGGGTACTTAAAGCTTTTTCTATGGTGGGAGCGTGCGAAATGAGTGCGGTGTCATCTGCGTATAGGAGTGGATATGCGGAGGGATTAAGGAATCGTGGATCGGAGTTATACAGGTCGTGCACAAATATATTATATAGGATGGGAGAGAGAGGCGACCCCTGAGGGAGTCCTTGTTGAGGGATGAATGATTGAGAATGCGAGTTTCGTATTCGGACTGTTAAGGATCTGTTTGTCAGGAAGCTGTCGAGAATATGAATTAAATTGGGTGGGATGCCGATCGAATTGCACTTAAACAATAAACCTCGATGCCATACTGAGTCATATGCTTTATGGATATCTAGAAATGCTATGGCTGACTTTTGATTTTCGAGGTGCATTGTTTGGCAATTCGATGTGAGGATTGCTAGTGGGAGAGATGTTGAACGATGTTCAATGAAACCAAACTGATACATGGGAATGCGGTCGAGGATGAGGTCTGACAGTTTTTTTTGGATAAGGGATTCGAATAGTTTACCAAGGACTGGAAGGAGGGTTATTGGGCGATAGCTGGAGACTAATGTGGAATCGTTGCCCGATTTATGTATACAGGTTATCACGCCTGTCTTCCACTCAGTTGGTATTATATGGGTATGATAAATGTGATTGAATAGCCGGATTATGTATAGGTGAATATTATCCGGAAGGGATTTGAGTATACTTCTAGGGATGCCATCGTAACCGGGGGAAGTATTCTTACCCCTATGTAGCATTTCATAATAATCTTCCTCCTTTATTTCATGCGGAACATAATGGGAGTGGTTTGGGGGATTTGTTTTGAAGGAGTTGTACCAATTATTGATTGTCATAAGGAAGTGTTTGTCATATGTAGCGTTGTCTGTCATTGTATATGTCATTTCAAAATATTAGGCAAACGTATTTGCGATTAACTGGTCATCTGTTATCAACGTCTGTGTTGTCGGGTCTTGTATATATTGTAGATAGTCAGTCTTGCGATATTTACTTAATTTTTTGATTTCGTCCCAGAATATTTTACCGTGCTGTTCGTTACTTTAACTAGTATTTTCTGATGAAAACAAATATTTCACCAACATTATTGCTTGTTAAAATCATTTTACTATGTTTAGGAAAAATAAATTCCAACTTTCAACATCAACCATGATCTTAATTTTAAAGACAGAAATATGAAATTAACATCAATTTAAGGCCTATTTAATGATAAATACGTTCTATTGAAACAATTCTTATTTGTTTTAGATATTCAAGTTTTAATCAAGTTTTTGTTCGAAAAAAGCAAATTTTGCAATTTTTCGCTTATTCTATTTAAATTGTTTTAATTAATAAAATACCCAACTGATTTTATTCGTTCAAAAAGCAGGCAATTCAGGATTTAAAGAGTTTCAAAAGGTGTAACCATTTTTGTTGACTTAAAGTTTGCGCTTAATAGGAGCACCCAAAGTTACACTTTAGTGGATTTGTTAATTTTCTGTAATTTTTTAAAGTGAAAAAATTCAGTTAAAATATATTTATCGCCAATCGGCACTAAATACATCTATTATTATCGCCATTTGCGGCACTAAACCGTCCCATTATTTTACTACTTTCAACAAGTAACATTATGGGACAATACTAACAAAATCTAAGGAGGTCGAATCCTGTCAGTTTAGTTGTCAAAAAAAAACATGAGTAGTGAAGAGTTTGAAATACCATGTACTCCACCAGAAATACGCGAAAGAGCGATAGAAACAACGCTCGAAATTCTTCCAAGTAAGTCTAGACATATTTATAATCGTCAACACGATTTATTCACAAGTTGGTGTGACAGAAATAACATTAAAAAAATTAGCGAAAACGTTCTCTTGACATATTTTTCTGAAAAATCCAAGGAATATAAAGCAGCAACATTATGGTCATATTATTCTATGTTAAAAGCATCTCTTTCGGTAAAAAACGACGTTGATATAAGCCAATATAAGAAACTTACGGCGTTTTTAAAACAGAAATCAAAAAATTATACGGCAAAAAAATCGAAAGTTCTCACACAAGAAGAAATAATACAGTTTCTATTGAATGCACCAAATGAAATATATTTAATGATGAAGGTAAGATAGTAATCAATTATCGAAGCATATTTGTTATTAATGTAGATATTATTTTAGATTTGTGTTATTTTTGGCGTTGCTGGAGCCTGCCGTAATAATGAATTAGTAAATCTTAAAGTTGATGATATAGAAGACAAGGATACTGTATTGATTGTGCATATAAGACACACGAAAACTAATAAACCAAGAGTATTTGTCGTAACATCAGAGTTCGAAGGACACGTTAAACCGATTGAGTTATATAAAAAATATGCCAAACTTCGTCCCGCACAGACCAAACATGATAGATTTTTTATTACATATAGAAAAAGTAAATGCACAGTGCAGCCTGTGGGTATCCACACTTTTGGAAACATACCATGTAAAATTGCGAACTATTTAAATTTGCCAAATCCGTCAGAATATACTGGTCATTGTTTTCGGAGGTCGTCTGCTACTTTGTTTGCTAATGCAGGGGGCAGCAAAGAAAATTTGAAACGTCATGGAGGGTGGAAGAGTGATACCGTTGCTGAGTCCTATGTTGAGGAATCAATATTGAACAAAACGAAGATTGCAAAAACGATTTTGGGTAGTGATCAAATTGCGCACCGTTTTGATATCAATGACAACACTGCCACAACTTTACATCAAAATGAAAATATTCATTTTCCACAAAATTTTTCCGTTGATGGGTCAACATCAGGAATAAATTTAAATAATGCCACAGGATGCACCATCAATTTCCACATATACAACAAATAGAGTGGTTTAATATCTTGATTAATTCGTAGTGTTTGTTTAAATAATAATACATATTTTCTATTTTTTTTTTTAATTTAAATAAAAAATCCTATACTTTTTCATTTATTTTTAAGATTGGCGATAAAATTTTGTATGCACCACGTCAGTAAAATATCTTTATCGAACTCGTCTTTATTCACCTCGCTCGCTCCGCTCGCTCGTCTCATAACCTCAGACTCGTTCGATAAAGTCTTATTTTACTGACTTGGTACATAAATAATTATTTTTTAGGGAAATAAATAGCTTTCATTGTTTCTAATACCAATAAGAACGGCCATGATTTTTTAACGATTTGAAAAAAAAATTATGTAAAAATTTTGATTCTATTCATGCCCCTTGTAAAAATGCAAATTTTTGATGAAAATTTTAATTTTTCAAAAAATTTTAATAAAATTATAGTTATTTTCCCTAATATTAGAAATAGCTTAAACTAGTATTTTCTGTTGAAAAAAAAAAATATTTCACCAACATTATCACTTGTTAAAATCACTTTACTACGTTTAGGAAAAATAATTAATAATATATATATAAATCTTTATTGGCAGATTGTACAATAAATAATTAACATAAAAATAATTCTGATGGCTAAAATAACAGATAAATTCTTCTGCCAATTGGCTATCGACCATTGGTCTTTCCGTATGAATTTTAATTGTTTGTCCTTGTCCGTTCTTGTGTAAAAAACCTCTTGTTTGTTAGTGTCGTCAAATGTCTGTCAGATGATTACTGTTCATAAATCGTCATGATCACTAATGTCATGGAATGATGCAATGAAATCATGAATGGTGATGGTGAAACGTTTACGCTTGGGAGTGATGTTTTGGTTTCGAGGGATACATAAAGGGTGAAGGAGATTGTAGAGGATAGGATTTGAGGCGAATTTTTCAGCTAAGTGTGATAGTCGGGTTTCGATGGGAGTGACTGCTGTTAGTTCATAAAGTAGGGTATTGGATGCGTTATGTAGGGGGTTTTGGGGGTGTCGGATTTTGGTCAACACTCTAAGGGCCGATCTTTCGGCGACTTGCAAATTTGTTAGGGTGGTAGGATGGGGGTTGTGATAAAGGATTGAGGCATAGTCAAGTAAAGGGCGACAGATCATTTTATATATATGTACGGCTGTGTTTGTACTGATGCCTTGTTGTTTGAAGGTCAGACTTCTAAAGTGGGCCGCCCGATTCTTGACTTTTGTTTTAAGGATTGTGGAGTGGGTTTTGAATGTGAATTTGGGATCAATGTGAATACCTAGGTACTTGCAGGTGGCGGAGAGGAAGATGACTTGGTCGTTTATGGTAATTGAGAAGGTGGAGTTGTTTTGTCGATGGAAAGGAATCAGGAGCTGGGATTTGTTTGGGTTTATGGAAATTCGCCACTTCGCGAACCACGTTTGAATCGTGTCGATTAGGCCCTGAAGGGTGCTGAGAGCTTTAGGGAGAGTGGGGGCATGTGCGATTAACGCAGTATCATCGGCGTAGAGGAGAGGATAGGCAGATTTATTTATGTGATTAGGATCAGGATTGTAAATGTCATGTACTAGGAGATTATAAAGGAGTGGTGATAAAGGGGAGCCTTGAGGTAAACCTTGTTCAGGTGTGAAGGAACTGGAAAAGGATTGGCGTATTTTAACTTGAAGGGATCTATTGTGAAGGAAGCTGTCTAGGAGATTAATCAGGTGTGGGGGTATATTGAGGGTATTGCATTTAAACAGCAAGCCCCGGTGCCAGACAGAATCAAATGCTTTTTTGACGTCTAAGAATAATACAGCAGATTTGCGGCCTTCGAGGCTCGCTGTTTGGCAGTTTGATGTTAGAATGGTTAGAGGTAGTGCTGTGGAACGATGTTCAAGGAATCCAAATTGGTAGGGAGGGATAAAGTCAGAAATGTAGGTCATGAGCTTATTTTTTATAACGGATTCAAATAATTTTCCAAAGACAGGGAGGAGGGTAATGGGACGGTAGTTGCTAGGTTCTAAGGGATCATTTCCGGGTTTATGAATGCATGTAATTATGCCACGTTTCCACTCACTGGGAATAACCTGCGTGGAGTATATGTGGTTAAATATTTTGAGGATATATTCGTGGATGCTTGGTGGAAGGGATTTTAGGATAGATCTAGGGATATTATCATGACCGGGCGCGGTATTCTTGCCTTTTTTGAGAATGTCGAAGTATTCTTCATTCGTTATAGTATCATTGGGAATATGCGGGATTTGGGTAGTTTTGAAGGACGTGTACCAGGAATTTACATTGCTGAGGAAGTCGTTGTCAAAGTCATTGTTCTCTGTCGATGTGTATGATTGTTTGAAATGTGTTGCAAATATATTCGTAATGTCATTATCGTCCGTCGCTGTATTTTTAGTCGTGGGGTCTGTAATTTTTTGGATAAAATCTGTTTTTCGATATTTGCTGAGTTTCTTTATCTCGTTCCAGTACTGTTTACCGTGCATATCATTTATTTCCTCACATGATTTTATCCAAAGATCACTTTTGTATTGTCCGATTAGCGAATGAATGTCTTTATTAATTTTGTTGAATTTTTGCTTAAGGGTCGAGTCGTCAGTCTGTCTGAAGTCCCTGTATAACTGTCGTTTATATTTTATTAGACGGAGAATGTATTTAGGAAGAGGATATTTGTAGGGTTTTTTTGTAACGGTTGGTGTGTTTTGGTGTATTGATTTGGAAAGGGTCTCTAGGAAAAGGGATATAGTATCGGGGTTAATTGCTGGATTTGCTGTTATATGTGTTGTCATTTCGTCAGTCACTTTAGTAATGTCGCACAGTCTGTAGCTTAGAATTGTCTTCGGTGGGGAAGGGAGAGGGGAGCATATGTTGAGGGAGAATTGGATTGCCATGTGATCTGAACCTAAATCAGGGACGAGGGTAACATTGTTTATAAGGTGCTGGATATTACTTGTACACAAAAGGATATCAGGAGTGGTGGATTGGCTGTTAGACATGATAAATGTAGGGCTGGTATGTATTCGTATGAAGTTTGAGTTGGTTAAAAACGTGGAGAGTTGCCTCAATTTAGATTTATTCATGTTGAAGTCTCCAACTACAACAACATAGTCATACAGGGAAGCCTTGGTGAGGATTGTGTCTTCTATGGACGAGGAATTATGGATATATACCAGGAATATATGGAGTGTGAATTGGGATAGCTCAATGGCGCAGTGCAGGCATTCGTTCATTATATTGTTTATTTTAGGTGGGTTTGCTTTTATTAATTTTATTTCGGGTCTGGCCCGAGCCGCCTCGTTGGTTATGAAGAGGGATTGAAAAAGGGATTTGTATAAAGGACCAGTTATTAAATGAAAAGTTTTTGTTTGTTTTTGTTTCCACCATTAAGAGGATGTCAATAGGATTATTGGTTAGGTAATTGGAAACAAGATAGGATTTTGAGGAGAGGGAGTTGATGTTGCTATATAAAAAATTATACATCGCCATTGTTGCTACTTATTAGTGAAAATCCTGTTTGGATACCTGATAGGGGGGCTACGGGAGGGATGACATTAGGGGATTCTAGGTCAAACATGACCACGAACATCTTATTACCAGAGAAGTTAACATGCGTGTCTACATTGAATGAATCTATGAAACGTGTTTTTAGTTTTTTGATGAGAGCGTCTCTGTCCGTCACTGTTGGTTCATTGATTTTTGTGGTGTAAATGTCGATGATATAGTCATGAACTGTGATGGGTTTATGAATTCGTGCGTTTTTGGTCAGGTCCTTATCAATTTGAGATGATTTTTTGTTTTGGTTTATGATCTTGACATTTGGTATACCCTCTATTGGCTTGAGCGGTCTCTTGGTGCATTTCGTTGACCATGCGCCGTGGTCGGTTTCTCCGCATGCTTTGCATTTGATCGGAAGTGTAGTGCTACAGGTTGAAGTGGGGTGTTGTCCAGTACATTTAGAGCAAATTATGTTTTCCGTACAGTTGTTAGTGACATGATCAAACTTGTTGCACCTGCCGCAAGGAAGGGGTAGTGGGGTTGGTGGCTTGCTTTCAATAACTGTGTACACTTTATTCATGAATCTAAAGTGCCCGTGGAGCAGTTTTGTATAAGAATCCAACGAAGGTGTAATAACTCGAATCATGAGAGTTGCGTTATTATCCTTCTTTGCTATAATGCGGCGGCAGTATCGATGTGTTATTCCCAGTGCGTTCAAGCCCGCACTGATAGTGAGGTCTGCGATCTCCTGCTCCACCCCTTTGATGATACAGCAATAGGAGGGCGCCGGCGCGCTGCGCTGAGGTGTTGAGGCCGTGTTGGCATGAGCATGTGGTGGGGCGGCCGAGTGTAGCGATCGAAACTCGTGTATTATT
The DNA here is from genome assembly GCA_932526585.2 of Philonthus cognatus. Lineage (NCBI taxonomy): Eukaryota > Metazoa > Arthropoda > Insecta > Coleoptera > Staphylinidae > Philonthus > Philonthus cognatus. Next base: position 179,016,045 of record OW052241.1, read on the forward strand.
CTTTCTGATTGCAATGATTTTAGCGCCTTATCAATGTTTATTTTGGTCTCGTTCGATTTTATTAAAAAACCTGCGTTGGTTTTAATTATTAAAGCGTTTTTGTCAAAGTTACGCTCGTTCCAAATGATTGCAAACTGAATGCGAGAGAGATTGTTGACTGTGTTGAATGTAAATGTGTTGTTGTATTGTTCGTGATTGTGTTTTTTGCTGGTTGATATTGGGGGTTGTTGTATTTGTGTGGAGGGTGTTGTAATAAAAAAAAAATATTACAAATCCACTAGCTATTAATTAACAATAATAACATCAATAAGAACGTCTATAATTTTTTAATTATTTAAACATTTGAATTTTTTTATGTTTAGTGAATGTTCAGGAACTTGTTGATTTTATAAAAGTGTTCAATTTGAAAATTGTTGTAATAATAATACTTGTGATTGTGGTGTATGCTGTGATTGTGTGGTGTATACAGGGTGTTGTTTTTGTGAATGTTGGCTGTTTTGTGTCGTCATTTGTTTTAAAACTGATTGCAGCAGTTTATTTGTTGTTTTCGGCATGTTACCTGATAGATTTATTCGTTTCGCTGTTGCAAATTTTGGCGGTCGGCCAACTTCCTGGAACTCGGAAGTGTCCATATCCGCCGGTTCCTCCTCGTCTCCACTCATCGTTACAAGGTTGTACCCAGAATCACTGTTTGTTTTTTGGTAAAGGCTCGTTAGCTTAAAAACGCTCGCACGTCTGACCTCTACGAAGTCTCGCTCGCGAATCTAATTAATAATATTTAAACTGTTTTAATTTATAAAATACCTAACTGATTTTATTCGTTCAAAAAGCAGGCAATTCAGGATTTAAAGAGCTTTAATTTGAGGTGTAAATATTTTTGGAGACTTAAAGTTTGCGCTTAGAACGAGCGCTCAGATTTAAATTTAAATTAAAAGTAGAAAAAGTTGGTCGAAATATTTTTTTCTAATGAAAATAAACAGCTTGCATTGTTTCTAACTATTTCCTTTAGGAACAAATATTTCGATAGACTTTTTCTACTTTTAAAAATTACAGAAAATTAACAAATCCACTAGCTATTAATTAACATTAATAACATCAATAAGAACGTCTATAATTTTTTAATTATTTAAAAATTTGAATTTTTTTATGTTTAGTGAATGTTCAGGAACTCGTTGATTTTATAAAAGTGTTCAATTTGAAAATTGTAGCGAGTGTTTCCACACCTAGATTAGCCATGAAATAAAATGTCTAGTTTAGAAAAGCCTAAAAATTTGGTTTGGTCGCGTAGACGTATTGTTTTTTAAACTAATATCATGTCTATGTATTATATCAATATTGAATTACAAAAACTTTTTGGGAAAAAGCGGCAGAATTCAAAAATTAAAGTTGTATTTTTCTAACGAGAACTTTATTTTTATTTAGCTAATATTTCGGTGAACTTTTGTCAGCTTCTTCGGGGCAAAAGTTCAGCGAAATATTGGCTAAATAAAAATAGTTTTGGCTAGAAAAATAATTTTTGATTTCTGCCGTTATTCCCCAAAAAGTTTATAAAAGTTTTTGATAACTTGACGGCAAAAAACTACTAAATGTTATTGAATTACATACACGCACACTTCAAATCAAAGAATTACATAGTTTATTAATCAGATTTTCTTTTAATAACGTCCGGTGGATGTGGCAATAAATAAATACTCCTAATAAACGGAATTAAAAATAAATTGTGCAGATTTCATTTTCATTCGGAGATGCCTCGAGGATATAATTAAGATATTTTCTATAATTAAATCACTTTTTACAGCGGGTAAATTGTCTAGAGCGAAGGAAGTCGTTTTATCAACTGTTTAGCTTTCGGCTATTCTGTACCAACAGTAGGATTAAATAATAATAAATAATTAATTACTACTCAGTTATTGTCACGATGATAAAATTGTTTAAATAATTTATTATGAAATATGTATTATTTATAGCAAGGCTGTAGCCAGGAGGGGCGGGGGGGTATGGGGGTTCGAGCCCCCCTATGTAAAAGCTTCCCCGTTAGGTCGAAATAACATTTTTATTAAACCAACCCCCTAGAAATTACCCCCCCCCCCACGCTTCTAACAAATAGAGCACAATCATTTTATTTATACATTTACCTTTTAATTTGTTTACAATATATAAAATTACGAAAAAACTATTCGTGAATATGCAAACAATGTCTTAATTAATAAGACAACTTAAGACGATAAATATCCATTGAAACAACTACTTCCCGTGCAAATACACCTCCGGATATTGAATTATACAATGAAATATTTAAAATCTTATTTAGTTTGATTTGTTACAACGCTCTATTAAAGTATATGAAACGTTTACGTCAAATTTTCTTCAAACCTTCAAATTTGACCTAATTCAATGGATATTTATTGTCTTAAGTTGTCTTATTAATTAATTGTTTGCATATTCACGAATAGTTTTTTTCGTAATTTTATATATTATATTTAAAGTGTGCAAACTATAAGAAGCGTATGCTTATTTCCTCGAATTCAAAAAGTTTTGAATTTGAATTTATCTTGTTTTAATTTAAATAATTAACACTGATTACTTTTTTGTATTCACTTTTTATTTTGTACTGTGACTAGTTTCGACTCAACAGTCGTCATTCTCAAACTAACAAACTAACAGTTAGTTAGTTTGAGAATGACTCGCTGTTGAGTCGAAACTAGTCACAGTACAAAATAAAAAGTGAATACAAAAAAGTAATCAGTGTTAATTATTTAAATATTTACAATGTATCACAAAGTAACCGCCTCCACCACAAGATATTGTTTTAATTTGTTGTTTTGTCTCATTTTTATTGCGAGTATTAGTGTATTTTATACAAATATTATTTTTAATGGTTCTGTTTGCAAGATCAATTTTTTTATATTTTGACAACTAATCATTGCACCGACATAGTAGCCTTAATCAAGTGTGTACATTTGTGTATGTGTTTTTAATTTTTTTTTATTTATTCAATTTTAATTATTACTATTAGTATTACATGTAATGACTTGTGTAAAACATTATGTTAAGGGGATTATCGCAGTGTAACACGCCGATCGTGTTGGAAAGACCCACATAGTTTAGAGTAGCTCATCCGATGCCAAATTTACAGGACAAGTGGGGCGAATACAGTCACAGAGAAAAGCGGCAGTTCACTGTGCATTTGTGCATTGCTGCTTGGCATGAACGGATAGGGTCTCGCGTCGCGTGGAATAGACGAAAAAAAAAAAGCGTATAAAAAAGACGGATCGAAGGAAAGTGTCGATTCGTATTATTTAAACACGCTGTGTTTTTAATTAGTTATAATGACAAGAATCAGAATCATCGGTTTTGTAAATACCGAAAAATAACACAGGTTCGCTTTCTAACGAATTGAAAACAATACATAGCTTGTATGTATTATCAGTGAACATGCAGTATAAAAAAATACTTATTCCATTAGTAGTCAGAGAGCATAAAAATAAAACACTAGTACAATAAAATATCGATTATAATTGCGAAATATTAATTTTACGAGAATAAATGCTAACGACGCGAGCCGTTTTTGTTAACTATGATTGAGAAAAGAAAATAAAAACAAACGCGAAGCCGCGCAGCGTTCACCGGCCCAGGGATAAACGCTGGCCGCATGCTGCTCCCCCCTCCAATAATTGTGCAGATGAGTGTACAACGCGTTCAACTAAGAGAAGATCCGCAAGGCGGCGGTATTTTACGGTCTTATATTTTAAGATTTTTATTTTAACCTGACTCGTACATGAGCTATCGCATCCTTATGAAATGTTCACATTATATTCCTTATAGTATGAACTAGTAAGATATGGGAATATTTTTTTTAATTTTGAAAAATATAACATTATTTTTTTCATACCTCTGAAAGCAAATTGTTAAAAAAAAAGTACTTCGATATTTTACTAGATAATTGAGCTTAATATACGCTGTCAAAATTTCAACTTTCTAGGATATTTAGTTTTTAAAGAAACCTGACATTAAATTTCAAACCTCTGTTATATTCCCCTTTTAATGCACCAATAAAGGATAGAATAGAATTGTAGAAATACAAACAAGATGCATCAACTGAGACGCTCAAATTTTACTAAAAACAGGAAAGAAGTCTCACTTTTTTCATTATGGTAATTACTTATGTAACATTTCCACTTTTTATGCAATTTACTCGCGTCTTTAAAAAAAAAAAACATCAACTTTATAAAAAAACAAGACTCCTTGCATGGTTGATCATAAGCGCCGCACGCTCTTGAACTAGACCTCCAAGGAATCCTATTCCAAACAGTTATTATGTTTTAATTAACATACTTAGCGCGTACATTAACTTTTTTGCACCAACAAAAAATCGTTCACGTACACGACCAATAAAAATACGCACTTCAAATTTACCGCGTCCGGTTCATTACGTAAACATGCATGAAATTAATTAACCTTTTTTGTACACGTTAATTTAAAAACAATGATTGGAATAATTAATCACAGATTTTGTTTTATTTATATTGACGTTTTTTTATGTACTTTCGTTTGAAAAATGAGATTATAATTAATTTGAAATTGTGCTTTTTTGTAGGAAATTTAGGTGTAATTATGTAACATTAGATACGTCTAGTTGGCTATTTTTGATGTGAATAGATAATCAGCATTTTCGTTAAGTTTTGTTTTTTTTCCAAAACAATGGATTTAACTGATTTTGCGCATCCAGACGACTTAAACATGGTATTATACAAAAACAGTTGAATTCAAAGCAGATAACCGTAAGAATGAATCGACTTCATTAACGAGCCCAACGGATTAATATATCAGGAATCATTTAGTGTGGTATTAAAAGGGAATTTATGGGTGTAATGTGCAGTGACTTTAATGGCGAAATGTGTGTACATTGGTTCGCGTTTACCGGTTCAACGGACATATTTGTTCAATTAGGTTATTCAAGTTGGCAGAACCGCACGTTTAACTGTTCGGACATACCGTGTCGGGCCGCCGTGTGGGCAGCTAATTACAAAAAATAATAAAACACGGAAAGACAACTTTGAAAATAGTAGCTCAATACAATTCAAATAAAACATAATGTTATATAAATTCAAATTGAATCTGCGGAATGGATAGCGATTTCGTTATCGAAACTTTCCCACTGAGCAAACACATTTAAGTAATGTTTCATTAACATTAAAACAACGTTTAATGTTGCTACAATGTTGATGTAACGTTATTTGTTTGTTTTTTGCTCAGTGGGTTAATATTAGTGCTTTATTCGTCAATTTGATATTACTATTGGTTGATCGAGTATTTTTTTTAAATCACTCTTCAAAGACCAATTGCTACCTATACCGGGTGTTGACTTGGCGGGCGCAACATAGGAAATCCCACGTACATTTTGTAATGTTCAAATTTTGGTTCCCCTATTTATTTTAGAAACAATATTTTTGTAGAGGGACAAATTCTGAATTCATTCGTATTAACGTTTATCACTTTACGTTTCTCCAAGTTAAAATAATTAAGAAAACGTAATGTAATTTTATAAAAATAATGACATGCCATGGAATTGTAACACCAATTGCGGATGGTAAAATGACAAAAGATATCGCAGTCACTTGATTAAAATAAAGGTATTCGAAATGATTTACACAATACAAGAAAAAAATCCTCCTAATAAAGTGGTATTATGTAGACCACAGTTATCACTATGTTTGCGTTATGTTTTTTTTATTCGTTAATTAAGTAACAGCAATACTTTTTCTTAATTATTTTAGCTGTACATTTTCTGACATTCGTTGATTTTTAGAAGAGTTTAATTTAAAGCCTGAAACGAGTGTTTTCCACTCCCAGACTAAGCATGAAGTAAAATTTCGAGTTTAGAAAAGCCCCGTGAAAATTTGTCGAGACAAATTTTCTGGGCTTTTCTAAACTCGAAATTTTACTTCATGCGCCACGCGTACAAAGCACAGATTTTGAGTTAAGTTCAAATATACATAAATTTGATGATATTATAGTGTTTAACACGCGTGGCACATGAAGTAAAATTTCGAGTTTAGAAAAGCCCAGAAAAATTGTCTGGGGTCGCTGCGCGACCCTCGACAATTTTTCACGGGGCTTTTCTAAACTCGAAATTTTACTTCATGCTTAGTCTAGGAGTGGAAAACACTTGTTTAGAGCTTTAAATTGACCTTTAAAAAAAAGGGAATATCCGCAATTGTTGTATCAATTCCATAGTATATCATTAATTTTCTAAAAACCCATTACTTTTTCTTAATTATTTTAGCTGTAAATTTTCAGACATTCGTTGATTCTTAAATGAGTTTAATTTAAAGCCTAAAACGAGTGTTTTCCACTCCCAGACTAAGCATAAAGTAAAATTTCGAGTTTAGAAAAGCCCCGTGAAAATTTGTCGAGGGTCGCGCAGCGGCCCGAGACAAATTTTCTGGGCTTTTCTAAACTCGAAATTTTACTTCATGCGCCACGCGTATAAAACACTAAAATATTGTGAAATTTATGGACACTTGAACTTCACTTGAAATCGCGTTTTATACGCGTGGCGCATGAAGTAAAATTTCGAGTTAAGAAAAGCCCAGAAAATTTGTCTCAGGTCGCTGCGCGACCCTCGACAAATTTTCACGGGGCTTTTCTAAACTCGAAATTTTACTTCATGCTTAGTTTGGGAGTAGAAAACACTCGTTTAAAGGTTCAAATTGAAGTTTAAGGAAAAACAAGGAGTATCTAAAGTTTCACAGAAAATAGGCTGAATTTGAAAGTCGTTTATTTAAAAAAAAGCGTGCAAATTTGGTTTGGTTTTCAAGAGTTTAATTTAAAGCTTAAAACGAGTGTTTTCCACTCCCAGACTAAGCATGAAGTAAAATTTCGAGTTTAGAAAAGCCCCGTGAAAATTTGTCGAGGGTCGCGCAGCGACCCGAGACAAATATTCTGGGCTTTTCTAAACTCGAAATTTTACTTCATGCGCCACGCGTATAAAACACTAAAATATTGTGAAATTTATGTATATTTGAACTTCACTTGAAATCGCGTTTTATACGCGTGGCGCATGAATTAAAATTTCGAGTTTAGAAAAGCCCAGAAAATTTGTCTCGGGTCGCTGCGCGACCCTCCACAAATTTTCACGGGGCTTTTCTAAACTCGAAATTTAACTTTATGCTTAGTCTGGCAGTGAAAAACCCTTGTTTAAAGCTGTAAATTGAACTTAAAAAAAAAACAGGGAATATCCGCAATTGTATCAATTCCATGGCATGTCATTATTTTTATAAAATCACATTACTTTTTCTTAATTATTTTAACTCAGAGAAACGTAAAGTGTTAAGTGTGAACATTTATAAATTTAGAATTTTTCCCTCTACAAAAAAGTGTAATATATTTTGTCTCTAAAATAAATAGGGAAGCCAATATTTGAACACTTTAAATTTAACATGTGATTTCCTATGTTGCGTCCGCCAAGTCAACACCCGGTATAAATCGTTTTATGAAAAAATAATGTATATTACAATAGGTTTTTGGAGTTCGATTTTTAAACTAATTCAGGGATTATTGAAGAATCAATCAGAAGTTAATCTATAAAAATCCTATTTTTTTTGTTAATTCACGTCAATGATGTCAAAAATAAAACAAATTTAATTTCATTTGCATGAGCATACAAGAACAATTGTTGAGACCCCCCAGCATCGCTCAGCATTCCGTTTCCAAGAAGATCGCAGATCCGCTCAGGAAAGCCAGATCAGAAAAACTGATTGAGTGCGCGGCGTGGTAATTTTTCTTCCTTGTTGTAATTTTTTGAGAAACGCTCGTCAAAACAGTACGAATCTCCGGAGCGGACATGAAGAGTCCCGATACCGATCGGTAATTGCCCCGTGAAATTGTACGTAATGCAATCTGCTGTGTAATTGGCATATCGAACATTCCGCATCTACGAACGCCAATCACCTGTTGAGGCAAATATGACGAGCCTAATTGTCCATGAATACCAATAGCAATAATGGTGATGGCGATGGGGAAGAAAAGATTATCGCTCGATCGGAGAAAAAAAAAATTATTTAATAACATTTCTCTTATCGAGATCGGAATTATCTCTTTACTGCATGTTAACTAGCTCATTAAAGGGGAGATGATAATGTTTTCTGTGTAATTCTAATTAGTTTCAATCATGAAAATTGAAAATTACATTACAGTTTAAAGTTCAATAAAATTAAGGAAGCATACTAGAATTAAATGTTATCCCATTAAACGCCATTAATGCAATAATGATATTATGAAAACTTTATTTTTAATAACTAAAAGTATTTTAATTACTAGTAACTAAATCAGTTACCTTAATATTTAATTTTACTATTTAACCTAACTTGAGAATGTGTGATGAAAAATGGAAATATAAATGAAATTGCCAATTCTTGGTTGCAGAATAGATGGCCTCAATAATTTGACCCAAATTGTTACATTTGGAGTAGGTTACTGTATGTAACAGCAAACACTTGTTGTATAATTCAATGTCCGTCGGGGTATTAGCCCGGGAAGTAGTTGTTTCAATGAGTGTTTGATATAGTCTTTGTAAGACTAACTTGTTGTAGATTGCGAAAAGAATCTCGGCACTTTTAATGTTTAAAAATGTAAATGTTTTGTTCTTTCAATATTTCGATAATTATTGACTTTAAATTTTATTCAAGTATTTTTCAATGTGTTTAAACTTCACAATATGTCAGTGTTTTATACGCGTGGCGCATGAAGTAAAATTTCGAGTTTAGAAGATTTTAGTTAACCATCACCAAAATTAACTAAAACCATAATAAATTACCAAATCAACAAAATGTGTAAACATCATACCAACAAACAATTACAATTATCATTATTTGACTTCTGTAATTTTTTGTGCAATTCAATTAACTTCAATTCATTCCAAACAAAACGCCACATCTACAAAAGAAGAATGTCCAAATAAAATGTTCAATTTCAAGCTTCTAATAATTTTTTGTTGCTATCTCTCCTTTCATTTTAAATTGTATTGTTAGTTGGTTTGAAGAGAATTTGACCTAAACGTTACATATACTTTAATAAAGCGTTGTAACAAATCAAATTAAATAAGATTTTAAATATTTCATTGTATAATTCAATATCCGGAGGTGTATTTGCACGGGAAGTAGTTGTTTCAATGGATATTTATCGTCTTAAATTGTCTTATTAATTAAGACATTGTTTGCATTTTCACGAATAGTTTTTTCGTAAATTTATATATTATGTTTAAAGTGTGCAAACTATAAGAAGCGTAAGCTTATTTTCTCGAATTCAAATAGTTTTGAATTTGAATTTATCTTGTTCAGATAATTTTTATTCAAAACCGTATTCGAGAAAAAAAAAACAAAGAATTATTTGATTAGCTAACTTCAGTCGATACATTCCGAGAATGAAATGCATATAGGGAAACTCACCCTGTTCTACTCTTTTTGGGGTCACCAGGGACGTCGTATCTTCCTTATTTTGCAACTTAACTCTAGGGAACTCACTCTATTTTACTCTTTCTGTTGTCAACAGGACCGTTGTTGAATTTTTCAGAGTTAGGTTGTATATTAAGGGAGATCCCTTAATATACAACCTAACTCTGAAAAAATCAACAGACTCCTAGAATAAAAAGTATAAAGGGAAACTCACCCTGTTCTACTCTATCTAGGATCAGCAGGGACGTCATATCTCCTTTATTATACAACCTAACTCTAAAAAATTCAACAAACTCCGAGAATAAGAAGCATAAAAGGGAACTCGCCCTGTTCTACTCTTTCTAGGGTCACCAGGGTCATATCTCGCTTATTATATAAGCTAACTCTAAAAAATTCAACAAATTCCCAATAAAAAGCATAGGAGAGAATTCACCCTACTTTATTCTTTTTGTTGTTATCAGGGCCGTCGTATTTCCCTTAATATGCAACCTAACTCTTGTAACACTTTTTGTGTATTTCGAGAGCTCAGTGGAGTTTGGATATAAGAGATTGGTTTCGTTTAACTCGAGCGCCACTACACCGAAGTGTAGACGGAAACAACAAACATTTAAATTAATGAAACACTTGTATCTTTTCTTCACTTATTTATTTGGAGTACCAAATGCACATTTAACAACATTTAAGTAACAAACATTTAATAATAGATTTATTATCAAAATAAAAAAAAAACAACATACAACGGGCATAAAAATAAATAAAGCAATAATCCCTTTATTTATTTTTATAAATAACGTAACTAAGAATATTTTAACAAAGTCCGGCAGACGGAAACCCAGAGACACAATGCCGTCTTGGTTTGCCGGGATTCTGATATATAACATAAAGTAAATAAAATAACAATTCTTTTCTAAACTCATGCTTAGTCTGGAGGTGGAAAGCACTTGTTTAAAGCTTGAACTTAAAAAAAAAAACAAAGAATATCTAAAGATTTTCAGAAAATAGGCTGAATTTATTTATACAGGGATTTTTTCTTTTAAGTATACAAATGCAGCCCATTTTCTGTAAATCATTAGATATTCCTTGTTTTTTGTTTAAAGTTTAATTTGAAGCGTTAAACGAGTGTTTTCCACTCCCAGACTAAGCATGAAGTAAAATTTCGAGTTTAGAAAAGCCGCGTGAAAATTTGTCGAGGGTCGCGCAGCGACCCGAGACAAATTTTCGGGGCTTTTCTAAACTCGAAATTTTACTTCATGCGCCACGTGTACACTGAAAGCACTGAAATATTATAAACGAGTAAACTTCGCTTATAATCAGTGTTTAATACGCGTGGCGCATGAAGTAAAATTTCGAGTTTAGAAAAGCCTGAAAATTTGGTTTGGTCGCTCCGCGCTTCGCGCTACGCGACCAAACCAAATTTTCAGGCTTTTCTAAACTCGAAATTTTACTTCATGCTTAGCCTGGGAGTGGAAAGCACTTGTTTAAAGCTTCAAATTGAACTTAAAGAAAACAAAAACAAAGAAAATCTAAAGATTTTCAGAAAATAGGCTGAATTTATTTATACAGGGATTTTTTCTTCTAATTATACAAATGCAGCCTATTTTCTGTAAATCTTTAGATATTCCTTGTTTTTTGTTTAAAGTTTAATTTGAAGCTTTAAACGAGTGTTTTCCACTCCCAGACTAAGCATGAAGTAAAATTTCGAGTTTAGAAAAGCCCCGTGAAAATTTGTCGAGGGTCGCGCAGCGACCCGAGACAAATTTTCGGGGCTTTCTAAACTCGAAATTTTACTTCATGCGCCACGTGTACACTGAAAGCACTGAAATATTATAAACGAGTAAACTTCGCTTATAATCAGTGTTTAATACGCGTGGCGCATGAAGTAAAATTTCGAGTTTAGAAAAGCCTGAAAATTTGGTTTGGTCGCTCCGCGCTTCGCGCTACGCGACCAAACCAAATTTTCAGGCTTTTCTAAACTCGAAATTTTACTTCATGCTTAGTCTGGGAGTGGAAACACTCGTTCGAAACTTCAATTTGAACTCATTAAAAAAATACAACGAAATTTTTCTTTATACTTAATCAAGTTTGGTTAGTGTTTTCTTTTATTTTTTAACGAAATTTTACTTTATGCTTACTTAATCAAGGTGTGCAAACCTACACCTTGATTAAGTAAGCATCAAGTAAAATTTCGTTAAAAAATAAAAGAAAACACTAAACCAGTGGTGGGGAAACTTTTTTTAAGACGGGCCATTTGTAATAACCAGACAATCGTAGCGGGCCAAAGAATAATGCTTAATCGTAGGTAGGTAGTTTTTATGCGGGTCGTCACATTACGAAGTAAGAACGCGTTCAAACATTCTCACCACGGCACTCTTAAACGGGCCGGATTAAACCTTTCCGCGGGCCGGACTTGGCCCGCGGGCCGTAGTTTCCCCATCACTGCACTAAACAAACATAGTTTTGTTGTTGGCTTGTGTGCCTGTGAAAAATCCTGGCTACGCCCATTGATCAACCTGCTTGTAATTATTGCAAAGTGATAATTCATACAAATTGAAATCAAATTTATCTAAATATCTGCCACTTCAATTAACCTTAGTTAGTTAGCAGATGATTAAGATAAGAACAACAACTACTGAAATTTCATACGCATGTCTAAAAATAAACACACTCTGGAGATAAGATTCCCCCATCAAGCTAAAGCCCAACATCAATTAAGCTTCTGGAAGATATCTACCAATTAATCTATTCACAATCTGCTGCACTAATTTTAATTTATTTTTTTCTGCGAAATCAATTAATCAGAGCGAAAATTTGCAATTGTTTTTTTTTCGAAATTATCAATAGCAAACTAGTTTATTTTGATATAAAGAAAACTCTTAACTTTTATATACCACTTTTATTTAACTTCAGTGACTAGTTTCAATTACACGGTAATCATTCTCAAACTATGAAAACACTCGTTTATCTTTTTTTACTTTCCCCCGTATGTAATACAAAAGGAAAGTATTGTTTTCGTGAAAATTTTCGAATCAAAAATTTTAGCGGAAATATCCGTTTTGAGGTCCCCTGAATCGAATAAGACCATTTTTGAAAAATGTCTGTCTGTCTGTCTGTCTGTGTGCGCTGTACCGCAAAAACCGCTAAAGATATCGAGATGAAACTTGAAACTTAAGCTTTTTGTTACAATCGGAAGAACTGAAAAGCTTTTGGTGAAAATCGGAAAACCGGAAGGGGTACTTCAGCGTTTTTCAGTTTTTTCAGATTTTTTCAATAAATGTTCATCAAACAAAAAATTCTTTCAAATAATAGTTGTAGATAATAACAAAATGAAGATGTATTGTTCACTTACTTTCTATCATAGCACTCTTAGTTTTCGAGATATTTCAAAAGTAGTGTGTTTTATCTAGTTATTGGTGTGTGACAGTGTATGTGTCGATACAATTGAAAAATGTTTCAAATAAAAAATGTAGGAAATGAAAAACTAAAGATTTTTTGTAGATTCACTTTTTGTCATAGCACTCTTAGTTTTTGATATATTTAATAAATAGTGTTTTTTATCTAGTCATTGATTTGTGTCAGTGTAAGTGTTGATACAATTTAAAAATGTTTCAAATAAAAGTTGTAGGTAATAAAATATTAAAGATTTTTTGTTTTTTCACTTTTTCTCATAGCACTCTTAGTTTTTGAGACAATTAATAAATAGTGTTTTGTATCTAGTCATTGGTTTGTGTCAGTATGTGTTGATCCAATTGAAAAATGTTTCAAATAAAAGTTGTAGCTATCAAAAAGTTGAAGACATTTTAAAAATAATAATGCTACAAATATTTTAAAAGTGATTTAATACGCAATTTACGGGGGAAAGTACTATGATGGACACATCACCATTTTTTTTTGTCGTAATTATCAATAACAAACTAGTTTATCTTTTTTATGTGTAATAATCACTTCACGTAAACTCAAAAACATACAGTTACTGCTTGTAATTATTTCAATGTGATAACTCACACAAATTGAAATCAAATTTATCTGAATAAGTAATCGTAAACGCTGCCACTTCAATTAACCTTAGTTAGCAGATGATTAAGATAAGAACAACAACTACTGAAATTTCATACGCATGTCTAAAATTAAACACACTCTGGAGATAAGATTCCCTCATCAAGCTAAAGCCCAACATCAATTAAGCTTCTGGAAGATATCTACCAATTAATCTAATCACAATCTGCTGCACTAATTTTAATTTATCTTTTTTTTCTGTGAAATCAATTAATCCGAGCGAAATTTTTCAATTGTTTTTTTTTTTTCAAAAGACGCCCGTTAGAATGATTAATCACCGATGGGCACTGATGTATTGTTCTTGACTTGTTGGTCTCGGCGTGCCTTAAGACCATCATTTGTCAGGGTCTCGCGATGCGAAGAGGCGTGTGTTCGTCTGCAGCTTTAAATTGAATTTATTATAACGCGGTTTTCTGCAATTATTCAGGGTTTATAAATAACGCACGTGGAGGAGTTTTGTACAGCAAATATTTTCGCTTTGTCATTGAAAGATGATTGAAAGATTTTCTGGTCTGTTAGTTTTTATCATTTATTTTTTAATTAGACCACCGTATATGATTATTATCTATATATTCTCATGTAATTTCATGTTTTTTTAGACTAACAAGAAATGTAATTATTTAAAAAAACTGCAAAAAATATACGTATAAATTTTTAAACAATCTTTCCTTAATAATTACGTATATCTGCGCATGAGTACGCAGCGTATGTGCAATTGTTTCTTAATCGAAATACGCGCTAATCACGTAACAGATTCTTGTGCATTTATTGCTCAGTAAGATTTAACCATCAAAAAATTGCACAGGAATGCATCGAAGAAAATCATATTTTTAACACAACAGACTGTAACATTTTATGCTCAGGCAATAAGGGTCGATACTTAAACTTCTGTGACGGATTGGAAATTAGGAAGGCTCTAAAGAAGATAAACTCGATTGTAAATAATATAGAATAGATTTTTTATAACGTCCGCCCTTATTTACTGATGTTTGATGATAGTTTGTATTTTTATATGTATATTTATATACATTGTTGCTTAGATATTGTTTGTACATTCCTCCTTGAAGATGACCAATGGTCGGAGAAAATATAAACCAGTGAAACAAGTTACGTGTTTTAATTAAATATCCGAAATTTGATCGTATGTAATACCACAAGAGGTTGGTTTTGGCCGGATATTTTTTTATTTAGACGAGTGCGTGGTTGCCTAGCAATTTTAACGAGAGAAAACTTGGATAACAAAAACACGAGAGCGAAGCTCGAGTGTTTTTGTCTATACAAGTTTTCTCGAGTAAAATTGGAAAACCACGCACGAGTTATTAAATGAAAAAATATCCTCCCAAAACCAAATCTCGAGTGGTATTTGATAAGATAATTCCATGACAAAGGTGTATTGTCATTCTAAAATCTGTCATCCGCTCTTGCAGCGTTGCCAATGTCCTATTAAATTTCTTTTAGTTTGTAGAAACGTTTCGCGCAAGAATAATTTATATTCAATGCATTAGTAATAATTAATCAGTTACGCACTTTTAAATTAAACAGCAAACCGCTATTAGAAAGTGAGGATTATTTTTTCTCTTTATTGGGAACGGCATAATTTCCTCAAAATACTATAAAACAGGTCTATAATTTTATAACATATTTCTTACAAAAATGACATTAAAATTATATATTATTAGGAACTATTAATATAATTATTTGTTTAACAATTATGAAAAACACAATTATTGAAAACATTTTGCCCCGTTGAGGAACTCGTAGCTGATGAAGTTGACTGCATAGCTAAGGAGGGAGTTTCTGTCCGCAAGTTTTGGATGATATTTGAATGATGCTCTTGATCTAGTTGCAGATATGGTTTTATTGAAGTGGCCGTGCTGTGTCCTGTTATTTAATTTAGTTCTTGTTCGCTAACTCCTGCTTTACATAAATTAGAGCGATGTGAATGATTTGTAATTTTCTTTTCTTTTATGTTAAGTCCAATTTTATCCGCCGATATTTTTGTCCACTTCATTATTTCATTAACACCTATGGGCATATTTTTAAACCATGGTCTCGAATGATCTCGGTTCCAAACTAGATTAGGCGTCAAAAATAATCTCTCACTCCTTATGTTTGGGGTTCTCTTACTTATGATTTTGTTGAACAATCTGACAGGGTATAAATCTTTATTTTCTTTATTTTCAATGATCCATTTACTATCACTGCATTTTTTTGAGCCTCCCTGAGATGTCTTTGAAAAAATAGTGTTGTATTCTATTCGTCCTGTTTGTACATTGTTATTGAGCTTTTCTTCCTTGAAGAAAGTAATTTTACATGTTGCTGCTTCCCCGCCTCTCCACGCTAATTCGTAGGAAACTATATGAAAAAATTTCTTTTGGAGTCCAATTGGTGTGTTTTTGTCCCATAATAATGCCATTTTATTAATCTCTAGCTTAGAGCCACCGAACTCTCTTTTCTTTTATCAATAACAGCTTGCAATTGCTTGCGCTTTGAATCACGAGCATCACGTGCTTTTTTAAACTCAATGTGCGAAAAAGGATCAAAAGTTACTTTAAATTTTTCAAAATATAATTGCTGAAGTAATTTTGCTACCGTGTTGAACATTGTTTTTACCACATACTCCTTGTAGTCCTCTCCATTCCCTTTTTTCATGTTGAAACTCCAGCTCATCAAAATATTGGCGATGTCGTCAATTTTCTGTGGCGTAGTTATGTCAAAATTTTGTTCCTTGCAAAAATGTTCAAATTGGGTCCAAATTGACGATTTACTTTTTTTGGTATTTAGCGGCACTGTTAAATTTATATTACTTATAATTTCCTCCTTGGAAATTGTTCCGAAACGATTTGTGTGACAATTATGCATTACGTAGTGATTTGACGGATTGAACTTAACGTCACTAATTCAGCGCGATCGTACAGTCGTTGGCATGGAGAACGTAAATAAGATAATTTTAAAATATCCACTTGCATTTTTACTTCTGCGATTTTGTTTGTTAGCAAATATGCATGATTTTAGGTTGGAATGGAATTATCGAAAAAATTGTGTAATTGTGATTAGGAGTTTTTCCCCATCTCTAACAAAAATATTGTTAAATTTTAGAGAAGGCCTAGAAATTAGCAAGGCAATAAAACAGGGAAAACACATAGTAAACGAGTACGAAAACATCTGGAACTCCCCAATTCTTAAAGCCCTTATTACCTGACCAAGAATATATTTATATATAGCTTGTAATATAATTTTCTGTATTACTTTTGAGAATGACGATAAGTCGAAACTAGTCGGAGAGAATAAAAAAATAGTAGTGAAACAAACCAAGTGACTTTTATTTAATTATCAATATTACTAATTTATCATACATTTTTATTTAATTTGTATTAAATAAATAAATAAACCTTTATTCGCGGATGTACCATTTTACAGAATATAAAAATATTTTATAAAATAACAATTCAATACTAAAGAGAGAAAGAAAAATATTAAAGACAACACAGTAATCTTCTAACAATTCTCATAAACTGGGGAAAAGTATTACAAAAAATATCAAAATCAGGACAAATTAACAAAGAATTAGCTGTACGCATAAGACGTGTAGTCGGAGTGTGGAAACCATAATTCGTGTTATGGAACGGTATGCGAAAAAGCGGCAGGTTCCGACACAAGCGATTATAAAATTTTATAGAAAACACATGCGAGAAAGAAGAGCCGGGCATTGGATATCCCCATTAAATAGTTTGTAAAGTAATGACATAGCAAAGCACCGCCTGCCACATAGTTGATCAATATTAAAATCAACCCTAATATTTACGTTATTATGTCTCAACTTAAATGCTAGATATTTAATAAATTTGGTTTGAACATCTTCAATACGTTTGTTATAAATCTTTTGATACGGACACATGAAGCGAATTCCAAATGCAAACGAACGTATGCAAAATATACAATATAGGATTTTTGAGAGATATGATTTTTTTAATATTTGGTATGAACGGTGCTATACGCGGGACAGCAATATATTATTTAAATAATTAACAAATAAGAGTGACAACATTTTGACTATCTATGCTCGGTCTAGATATATTGTTTAAACAATTAGTGAAGAAATTTGGAAAATAAAATAGGAGTTTTTAGAGATATGATTTTTTTAATATTTGGTATGAAAGGTGACATACGCGGGACAGCAATATATTGTTTAAATAAAGAACAATTAAGAGTTACAACATTCTGGTTATTTATACTCGCTCTATGTATATTGTTTAATCAATTATTGAAGAAATTTTGAAAATAAAATATGTGGTTTGGGAGTTATGAATTTTTGAAAATCTGGGGAATCTGTTCCATAATTCGTGTGATGGTGGAGGCGCCAAAATCCGTGGCTGGAAAATCCGTGGCTATCTTCACATCGGTCAAAAAATTGGAGTATTTAATTGATAAAGAGATGTCATTAACCCATTAACGGCCCAGCAATTATAGAGTTAACTCTAAAAGTTGATTTTAGCTAAAATTCTACACTTCTTTTTATGATTACTACGAATGACTTATTGAATTATATACGGTGCATTTTTCTTTTAAATATACCTAATGTATACGCTGTAAATGTAAGGCTTTCGTCGATTTTGTATAAAAATGTGCAATATAAAGTTTAGAACGAGTGTTTTCCACTCCCAGACTAAGCATGAAGTAAAATTTCGAGTTTAGAAAAGCCCCGCGTAGAAAATTTGTCTCGGGTCGCGCAGCGACCCGAGACAAATTTTCACGGGGCTTTTCTAAACTCGAAATTTTACTTCATGCGCCACGCGTTTAAAACACTGAAATATTGTGAAGTTAGAAATACACTGCAAACATTTTTTTAAATGAGTAATAATCGAGACATTTAAATAACAAAATATTTACATTTTTCTTCATACATTTTTAAGTCAAGTCAAAAAAATATAATATATCAAATTAACTTATTTAGTAACTGAATTAACATAAAATTAATAATGTTGCATATATGCATCAATGGGGCCTAATGGGTTAATGAAAATAAGGAATAATAAGGGACTACAGTGCGATACCTGGGGAACCACAGAAGAAACGCAAAAGATATCAGAGAGATGTTTTTTTTTTATTTTGACACATTGTGTACGGCCTTGTAAAATGTTCCGAAACCATGAGATGACTATTAGGTGAATCCTAATGCACTATATTTGATAATAAAATATTATGTGATACCTTATCAAAAGCTTTAGAAAAGTCCAAATACACCGTGTCAACTGAACACCTATTTTCCATAGAGTTAGTAATATAATCTTGAAAACACAATAAATTAGAAGTAGTAGATCGGCTTTCACGAAAACCATGTTGTTCATCAACATGTTGATAATTAACTTGAAAATTATTTGTATTTATCTTTAATAAATATTGGATTTATCGCGTGTGCAAGTTTCGTAGAAATACTGTAATTAAAGGATGCATTAATCATGATAGTGTCTACTTGGTTAAAAAAGTTGCACTTAAACGGGAAATGCGCGATATATTCATATAAATCTTGGCCGATGAAATATTAAATTTACAACCTTCGATATACTTGTAGTTGAAAAAAAAATCGTAATTATGATATCGCTATTAATACTAATTAACGAAGATGTCATCGACTTCCTTAGATTTTCTGCTTGAGTTATTGGATGATTAGTTATAAAAAAAGCAATAAAATTATGTATAAGCCGACCGTGATGCATCAGCTTTCAGACTAGGAATCTTATTATTTCGTTCGGGTGGCTATTTTGTTGCTATCGTTGAAGTTCTTTCAAAAGCGCCTACTTTACATTAGAACTACACCTTAGATGTACCGGGCTTTCATTAATTCCCGAACCCCACGTGACCAAAAATAATAGGCAACCAAATGTACAAGGTGGTATGGCTCACACAAAAATTCCCTAGATTTAAAAATATTTACTCGCCGGCGTATTTTTATGACGACTGAAAATATTATATTTAAAATGATTAAAAAATAGGCTCGTCTTCAAAAATGTAACTAATTTTTATTATTTTTTTCGTTGTAAATACCATTTTCGCAGTATTTGCTTATCCTAGCAAATTGACTCTGCAAAATAAATAGAAATAAAACTCAATGTTTCAGAATAATTAAACAATTTTTGCTTACCTGAAAATTCCCAGCGAATCTTGTAAGATCTCAAAGGTTGGTTTAACGATGCACCGCGCATAACCGTTTATGTCAAATTTGACTTTAGTAACGTTTGGTTACTTTTTTCAAAGCCTCCAACGTACAAATACAATAATTTACGCGGCAATTTTAAATTTAGTCACGTGGGGTTCGGGAATTAATGAAAGCCCTGTAGTACCAGTATTAAAAACAGGACATTATTTGTCAACAGACAATATCACATTACTAAAACAATCATCACATTTTCGATTATTAAATATGTTAGAAGCCATAGAAATGCACAAACATAAAGATAAATTATTCAATTTTGATTTAAGTCCTTTGGAAAACCCTTTGTGTTAAACCTTTTACAAGTTCCGAAAAAGTGTAATCCCATCAACAGTCCGTAATTTTAATCCCCTAAATGTTTTTTAGCCTTGCGACACCTTATGTAATTAATATTAGGTTTTTCCCATCTTTGTCAGGTATATATAGTTGCGCACCTAGTTGTAAGACCATTAGTTATTGATAATGAGTGCTTTGCACTCGAAATATACATCAAACGGATAAAATTAAAAGTGAAGTAAGGAATAAAGGTGTTTTTTTATTTTGAATAAATACTTCACATAACTCAATAAAACAATTAGTGGTTAGATATAGTAAGTATTCAACGAATACTCTATTATGGCAAAACTATTATGGCCTACTCTAAATCATAATTTAAACGATCGCACCGTACATGCGATCGTTTAAATTATGATTTAGAGTAGGCGGCACTTTTTTTAAGCGGTTGGCCAGAATGCTAATTGTATAAGAGAATAAGTTTGAGGTTATGGTAAACTATGTGTTTACAGTCAGTAGTGCCAATCTAATTTAAACTTTACAGCGTACTCTAAACCATGTTTTAAATGATTGCACTTTAGTAAGGTTTGCTTTACAACCTACAGAGGTCGAAAACAGAATAGTATCATCTACTATTCAGCTTTTGGACAGCTTTGTAATCATTTTGATTACAGTGCGCTGCGCACCTAGCCACCGACTCATCGGTGCGCAGGTATTACTTTTTTAAGTATGGACAGCGCAATCGCCGCAAATTAATCTGTCATCAACGACGGCTCGCAGCCTAACTCCAGGGTCGGCCACAGCGCCAAGGCACACAAAATTTGAGGTTGGGATCGCGCTTTACCTTGGGTCTCTGGCCTACCCTGAAGTTAGGCTGCGAGCCGCCGCTGTCTGTCATGCACTAATATGCAGTCAAAAAAGTGAAATAAATAAATGCCCTAACTTGAATTTTAATATACTGCAATATCAAATTACATGCACGTGTAATAATTAATTAATAATCGTTTTCTTCTCACCTTCCGCATGAATGCCCATCTCAACGACTTGTCCATGCAACATGTTAAATCGAGCACTTTAAACCCTTATTATTACTAATAATCTTGTTATATGCAAATGTCGGGCTCGGGCCCGTCATTTCGGATTTATCGAGTCTCCCGCAGATGGATAATTAGTGGGTATTGTCGTAGCGCGGAGAAAACCAGTTTTTCCGATTTAATAAAGAGTGCTTTGTGGTGTAATGTCGACGTTTATCTCCGCATGGGGAAAATGCACGCTAGTCCAACGGCCCTCGATGCATTTATGCTAATTTCGGTCCTGGTTAAACGCCATCGACGAAGTCCCACGTGCAGAAACGTTCGCGCGAACGCTTAAATCTCCCGGCGTGTAATTGAAAGAATCTCTATATCCTGTTTTGTTTTTTTAGCGGCTGGTGTTTGTTTTGTTTTGTTTGTTTGGGTGGTGATTTTTCTTGCAGGAAGTTTATTGGTTCGGAGAGGATGGTGTGTAGGTATTTAAATGCTGCGGGGACGGTATTTTGGTTCGTTAGAAATTTCAAATTAAACGTTTTTTCAATAATAACAAATCTATAAATCGTGATATGTATACCAGAAAGAAAAAACCCCTGTAAATAAATTATAATTAATAAAACCCGGCTGATTTGAATTGCTCGGATACTAAGTTATTATTCGAATAATCAGTCGATTGTCATTTAAAGGAAAACTCGATTATCATTCGAATCATAATCAAATATTTCCAAACTTTCGATGATTTTAATAACCAATGTTTAGACTATAATCATAATCATAGATTAGGCTAGTAAAAAGATCCTCCAAGAAGATTTTTTCATGTTCATTATATTACACATTGTTATCACTCGTTGCGTGTAATAGCTCTAACACCTTGCGGGTAATTGAAAAGTTCGGAATATTTAAATTATACTTTTAATTTTGACAAACTTAAACTTTCTTTTATTTCAAGAACTTGGAATTTTTACTTTGCAAGAACTTATGGTATATAATATAAATCGCGCGTCTATCCGGTCTCAATTCGGGAACAGATCTGCCCTTTCTTAATAACTTAAAACTTAAATTACCCTAAAATTGATTGATTCTAATGAGTGGGGAGGAGTCGCGCGTAATTTGTATTTATCTGTTTTACAAAAACAGTGTGCGTCACGCGCCCTTTTGGATTTGAATCTATTTGCTAAGGCGGCGAGCAATTGCTGATAAAAAGGAACTTTCCACTGATGCTTAGATTCCATTACTTATCTCCTGCAAACTTGTTATTGAAAACTTCACAATCAAATACTATTATTTGATTAAACATTCCATATTATTAAACTGTTTATTATTTAATTATGTTATTGACTTCTAAATGAAATTTTATATTTAGCATTTGAAGAAAATGCATTTGAAAAAATATTGATAACATCATAATCATAGATTAGACTAGTAAAATGATCCCCCAAGATGATTTTTTTCTTCATGTTCATTATATTACACATTACTTAAGCATAAACCGTAACACGACTGAAGATGACTGTGCTATTGATCCTTTTATGATCGTTTAGTGTCAACGACACAATACGTTTCGCAATTTTATTAAATTGCTCTTTGGTTCGTGTTTGTGTTTGTGTGTGTATGCGTTCCATTAGCGTCATCGAAATTCAGAGAACACTTGCCGAGCAACAGGTGAGCGAAACATGGGACTTTAACACCTACTTAATTATGTGCCTGTGTGCAGCGAGTAACGGACCGAACGAACGGTTTCCTTACGCTAATCTACCATCCATCACATGTAGAAGTGTAACAATTTCCTTGAAAAACATCAGCGATCCGATCGATTGTGTTTCAAGAAGGATTGCATGGTATTGGCAGTGAGTTATGGGAAGGAGTTACCAATTTCCCATGCACGATTTTAAAAACAGCGATTGTTTCAAGAAGGATTTGTTGGTATTGTAAGTGAGTTATAGGTTTCAATAGTCCCATTTCTAGGATTTTGAGATATTTGAACGAGATTACTGCCAGTGATAATGTAAACTTAAATGCACATTTTAGAGATATGTTAAATCGTCTTGACAGATAACCTATAGTCATTTGGTATTATTTTAAAATAATATATTGTTTTAATATTTTGTATATTTTTTTTCTTTATATGCTTAGGGATTATTTTGATTTTGCTGTATAGTAATTTTATTTAATTTCATTTAATCTATATTTTTTATTGTAGTAAATCATTGTATTAATTTGTTACAATAGTTAAGAATTATATAATTGATTTGTAAAAATTTATGTAAAAAGGAGATACCTTATAAAATAAATAAATAAATAATAAAGAGTTGCCAATTTTCCATTCAAGGTTATACAACATTTTTTTATTTTCAAAAAAAATGGTCAGAAAATGCACTTATTTACTAATAATAGATGGTTATTCTGCACAATTGTTTTCTTACTTCATCTTCTTCTTGTTATTAACATCAGCATTTGTCACTTTTTCAGCAAAATGACAGCCATTTATATCTTTATCAGAAGAGAATCACTATCATCAACCAATTTTCGTTTCATTAGAAAGAAAAGTTGATTCATGTTTCTTCTTCTTTATACTAAAAAATGTATTACTTAACAATATGTTAGTGTTTTATACACGTGGCGCATGAAGTAAAATTTCGAGTTTAGAAAAGCCTGATATTTTACTTCACACTTAATCTAGGAGTGGAATCACTCGTTAGAAGTTTCAAATTCAACTTTGTTTATAAAAATAGTGAATACCTGAAAATGTACTGTATATACATGGGGGTATGTATATTTAAAGGAAAAACACCTGCTATATATAATTAATTGAAATTCCCAAACTACACACCTTTTTGCAATATTGAGCTGATAACTCGTTTTTTTCACTTACTTTTTTGACTTAAATGTTTTAAATGTAGGATGGTTTAATGGCAACTCTTTTTCATGCAGTGTTAAATTAAAAAAAAATATACTTTGTAGATATTTTTCATAATTTGTCTTCCTTTTGCTTTCTACAAAAATATACTAGAAGGAAATAAGTACAGCAGAGTCTATGTTTAAGATCGAAAAATGTTTTATTATTTATTCTAAATAGGCTGCATGCAGCGCGTACAGCCCAAGGTCCACAGAAATACTTTCTACTTTTTTAGCCATTCAATTATTCATGCCTGCCTGTACGGATAGTGTAAGATGTAGGCGAGCTGCTTTAAAAGCAGCAGGTTGTTTTAAATAATTGTATTGTATTAATATGAAACATATTAATATAAGTATAAATGAAAATGCCAATTCTTGGTTGCAGAATACTTCAAACATTAAAAGTGCCGAGATTCTTTTCGCAATCTACAAGTTAGAGCTGGGACGAATCCTCGTAAAAAGGATTCGAATCACGAATCCGAATCACCTAATATGATTCGAATCACGAATACTCGAATAAAGGATTCGTAAGAGATAAATATGATTCGAATCAAAGGTTCGAATCCTGTTTTTTCGAATCACGAATACAAATCCTTTAAGAATAAATTAGATTTTATTATTTTTTTGCAGCCATTATTATATAGATATCGTTACCAGTAGTTTTAACAAAAATATTCAAAACCTAATTATTTATTATTAACACTGAACATCGTTATTAAAAGACTAAATATCTGACTCCCTGTTACTCTGATTAAAGATGTATTTCTGAACTTCACTTCAAATTAATGTTCTGTACGCGTGGCGCATGAAGTAAAATTTCGAGTTTAGAAAAGCCCGAAAATTTGTCTCGGGTCGCTGCGCGACCCTCGACAAATTTTCACGGGGCTTTTCTAAACTCGAAATTTTACTTCATGCTTAGCCTGGGAGTGGAAAACTCTCGCTTAAAGCTTCAAATTGAACTTTAAAAAAGAAACGAGATTATCTAAAGATTTACAGAAAATAGGCTGAATTTGGAATACGTATACTTAAAAGAAAAACTCCCTGTATCTATTTCTTCATAGCAAACAGATACAGGGAGTTTTTCTTTCAAGTATACGTATTCCAAATTCAGCCTATTTTCTGTAAATCTTTAGATATATCTCGTTTTTTTTTAAAGTCAATTTGAAGCTTTAAACGAGAGTTTTCCACTCCCAGGCTAAGCATGAAGTAAAATTTCGAGTTTAGAAAAGCCCCGTGAAAATTTGTCGAGGGTCGCGCAGCGACCCGAGACAAATTTTCGGGCTTTTCTAAACTCGAAATTTTACTTCATGCGCCACGCGTACAGAACATTAATTTGAAGTGAAGTTCAGAAATAGAACTTGTACTACTAGCTGAAAGATAGATAGTTTATTTCTTTTAACATAAAACGCATTTCTACTAGAAGATTAAAAATACATGTTTTTTCTTTGTCGCCGCCATTTTTTAACAAACACCAATTGTGTATAATATTAATTAACGAGTGTTTTTTGAAAAATTGTTATCTTCATTATGGTTTATAATTATAATTATAAACCATAATGAAGAAAATTGTTATCTTCATTATGGTTTATAATTATAATTATAAACCATAATGAAGATAACAATTTTTCAAAAAACACTCGTTAATTAATATTATACACAATTGGTGTTTGTTAAACAATGGCGGCGACAAAGAAAAAAAACATGTATTTTTAATCTTCTAGTAGAAATGCGTTTTATGTTAAAAGAAATAAACTATCTATCTTTCAGCTAGTAGTACAAGCTTTTTCTGCTAGAAGCAATCGTCCTTTTAGTTGTAGATAAAACAACTACTATTTTGTTCCTTCTACTATTACTAGGACTTTCTGCAACTAGTTGCAGTACAGGCTCCGTCTGCTGGTGGCAAGACACGATAAGCCAAAACCATCTGAACTAGACGCTCTGTTAATAGCAGTAGTTCTTTCTGCTAGTAGAAATTATGTTTTTTGCTATAAAAAACGACTGTTAGGTCGGCTACTAGTAGTAGTACAGGCTCCAGTTGCGGTAGCAAAATTAAAGCTAGAACCATCTGAACCAGAGACCTTGTCTGCCAATAGCGGTAGTTGTTTCTGCTAGTAGAAATAGCGTGTTTCGCTGAAAAGTAAACGTTTCTATCAGTAGTAGTAGTTATTTTAGCTAGTAGTACAATTTCTTTGTGCTAGTAGCGTTCGTTCTCTCAGTAGTAGAAAGAACAACTACTATTTTGTTCCTTGTACTACTACTACGAGTAGGTCTTTCTACTACTAGTACGGACGGGACCTGTACTACAGGTTCCGTCTGCTGAAGACATCTGAAGCTAGAACCATCTGAACTAGAAGCTCCGTTAATAGCGGTAGTTCTTTCTGCTGTAGTAATTCTTTTAGCTAGTAGCAGTTGTTCTCAAGACCGTAGCCGGAGGAGGGGGGCAGTTGTTCTCAAGACCGTAGCCGGAGGAGGGGGGCAGTTGTTCTCAAGACCGTAGCCTAGAACTAGAAGCTCCGTTAATAGCGGTAGTTCTTTCTGCTGAAGTAATTCTTTTAGCTAGTAGCAGTTGTTCTCAAGACCGTAGTCGGAGGAGGGGGGCAGTTGTTCTCAAGACCGTAGCCGGAGGAGGGGGGCAGTTGTTCTCAAGATCGTAGCCGGAGGAGGGGGTCATGAACCCCCACATCACCCCCTCCTCCGGCTACGGTCTTGAGAACAACTGCTACTAGCTAAAAGAATTACTACAGCAGAAAGAACTACCGCTATTAACGGAGCTTCTAGTTCAGATGGTTCTAGCTTCAGATGTCTTCAGCAGACGGAACCTGTAGTACAGGTCCCGTCCGTACTAGTAGTACCCCCTCAAATTTTCAAACTGATAAATTTTTGCATGTAAAAGCGGGACTGTAAGAGCAAAAACAATATTTTTCCCTAAGCTCCCCCATAAAATTTTTATAACCCCCTCCGATTTTTTTTTTCTGGGTGCGGCCTTAGTCGTTCTTTCAGCTTAATAGTAGTTTTTTATTCTACTACCACTAGTTTTTTCTGTTACTAGTAGTAGTAGAAGTAGTAGTACAGGCTCCGTCTGCGGAACTAGAAGCTCTGTCTGCTAATAGCGGCAGTTCTTTCTGCTATTGGACAAATCCTTTATAACTGAAAAAAGTAAACGTTACATTTTGTAGTAGTGGTTCTTGCGGCTAATAGTACTTAGTTATACTAGTACAGGCCTCGTCTGCTGGTAGCAAGATATCTGAAGCTACAATCATCTGAGCTAGAAGTTCTGGCTGGTAATAGTTCTAGTTGTTTCTGCTAGTAGAAATAGCGTTTTCCGCAAAACAGCCTATTATCTGTAAATCTTTTGATAATATTTGTTTTTTATTAAGTTCAATTCGAAGCTTTAAACGAGTGTTTTCCACTCCCAGACTAAGCATGAAGTAAAATTTCGAGTTTAGAAGAGCCCCGTGAAAATTTGTAGAGGGTCGCGCAGCGACCCGAGACAAATTTTCTGGGCTTTTCTAAACTGGAAATTTTACTTCATGCGCCACGCGTATAAAACACAGATTTCAAGTTAAATTTGAATATACATAAATTTCACAATATTTTAGTGTTTTATACGCGTGGCGCATGAAGTAAAATTTCGAGTTTAGAAAAGCCCCGCGAAAATTTGTCTCGGGTCGCTGCGCGACCCTCGACAAATTTTCTACGCGGGGCTTTTCTAAACTCGAAATTTTACTTCATGCTTAATCTGGGAGCGGAAAACACATGTTCCACAGCTCTTAGAACCTTTACTGACAGTACCGCTTTCTTAAAGAAAATGCGAAACAAATACAGACTGTAGTTATTTTCATAATCTTTACAAGTTTTGTTAATTACCTTGTTGATTTTTTTTTAAGAATTTGGTGTTATCAGTAAAGGTTCTAACGGCTGTGGAACATGTGTTTTCCACTCCCAGACTAAGCACGAAGTAAAATTTCGAGTTTAGAAAAGCCCCGTGAAAATTTGTCGAGGGTCGCGCAGCGACCCGAGACAAATTTTCTGGGCTTTTCTAAACTCGAAATTTTACTTCATGCGCCACGCGTATAAAACACTGGTTTAACGAGAAATTTAAAAACACGAAAGACATTTTTCATGTTAATCCTCACAATTAATTCGAATTATTTTTGAAGATTCAAATCCTTTTGTAAGTATTCGAATCCTTTTATAAATATTTGAATCCTTTTATAAATATTTGAATCCTTTTATAAGGCTTCGAATCACCCACATATGGATACGAATATGAATCCTCTTAAAAAAACAGAACGAATCCGGATCACGAATCCAATTGAACTAAAGTATTCGAATGCCTCTTTCGAATCCTCTAAAACAGTGGTGGGGAAACTTTTTTTAAGACGGGCCATTTGTAATAACCAGACAATCGTAGCGGGCCAAAGAATAATGCTTAATCGTAGGTAGGTAGTTTTTATGCGGGTCGTCACATTACGAAGTAAGACCGCGTTCAAACATTCTCACGACGGCACTCTTAAACGGGCCGGATTAAACCTTTCCGCGGGCCGGACTTGGCCCGCGGGCCGGAGTTTCCCCATAACTGCTCTAAAAGGATTCGAATGCAGGATTTGAATCCTAAATGATTCGAATCCTGCCCAGCTCTGCAACAAGTTAGTCTTACAAAGACTATATCACTCATTGGAACAACTACATCCCGAGCTAATACCCCGACGGACATTGAATTATACAACAAGTGATTGCTGTTACATACAGTAACCTACTGCAAATGTAAAAATTTGGGTGAAATTATTCAGGCCATCTATAGACGCGTTTCGAGATTTATCTCTCATCAGTATAGCTTTGCCATTCCCTCTAAACAGTTTGATACCTTAGACTGGCGAAAAGAATCGCACGTTTAATGTTTGTATATATATATATATATATATATATATATATATATATATATATATATATATATATATAGTATTCTGCAACCAAGAATTGGCAATTTCATTTATACTTATGTTTAAACGGTAACGTGACCGCCAGTCTAAGGTGTTACATTTTTTAGAGAGAATGGCAAAGCTATACTGATGAGAGATGAATCTCAAAACGCGTCTATAGATGGCCTGAATAATTTCACCCAAATTGTTACATTTGCTGTATGTAACAGCAGACACTTGTATAATTCAATGTCCGTCGGGGTATTAGCTCGGGAAGTAGTTGTTTCAATGAGTGTTTGATATAGTCTTTGTAAGACTAACTTGTTGTAGATTGCGAAAAGAATCTCGGCATTTTTAATATTAATATATTGCAATTGAGTGGTCTAACTGCAAAATTCACATTCTCCACTTTTTGTGAAAATTGAGTTGGCGGTTTTTTATGTCCGCTATGTTAAAGTACACATGTTTTTTTTTTGCAATTTACCAAAAGTTTTCAAAAGTAGAGAATGTGAGTTTTGCAGTTAGACCACTCAATTATTTACAACAATCTTGAATGGAAAATTGGCAGCTCTTTCCCATAACTTAACTGGTGCGCCTTTAGAATAAATAAATGATAAATTATGTTTAAACATATTCAAAACCAATTCTTTAGTATTATACAAGTGATTTATTAACACTAGCAGAAATCTAAACTTAGCATAATTCAATATAAATAATGATTTATCATTAGTCGTACGGGGAATGCACTTTCCTCTAAGCAACTGACAAATTGAAATCAGTGCTGTCGGTGAAACCAGTTCTCGCATTATGATAGGCCCTCAGCCTTTAGTATGAGTAGTTTGAGTTCTATTAATACCGGTGCGCAGCTAAGACGGCCTTGGGAGTTCAGCGTAGGTCAGTAACTTAAGTCATCGTAGATGCGCGCGTCCTCCATCCCCGTTCCTATTCCTTTCTGCCGTGTCGACCGAGGAGGCGATAATTGAGAGCCCGAGGAGGATTTACGCTTCCTTATTGATGTTTATGAGATCGCCATTGATAATTGTGAATAAAACCAAACACTTTTAATGGAACTTAATAATGGACCGTGAATACTCGTTGTTGATACGGAGGTGTATGTAACTTATCATTTTATAACGATGTATCGCCTCTAGTTTTGTGTAAATCGAAGAATAGCAATCAATTGTGATATAAAGTAGGTGGAGGTTTTTCAGATACATTTTTTCTTGCAAGTTTTTACGATCCCAGCTGTCGACCACCCATCAACTACTATACCTACCTACTATATTACATTTTGGTAGTTCCACTAAATTCTTGGGGGTGTATGTAGACAATAAATTGTTATGGCACGAACATGGGCATAATTTAAGATCAAAATTAAACAAAAATATTTTTCTGCTTCGAAACCTCAGTAATAATATATCTACAACAGTTCTAAGAACCGTATACTTCGCAGTAATTCAAAGTCATATATCATACGGCATTCTATCATGGGGCCATTCCTCCATCAGACATGATATCTTTGCACTCCAGAGACGAGCTGTTCGTATTATTGCTGGGGCTAGTTATACAGCCGATTGCAGAGAAATATTTTCACAATTTAAAATACTTACACTCCCTTGTATTTATATTTACGAATGTTTAATCCATACACATAAACATAAAGATCAATACCTTATGTATGAAGACAGACATACCTATAATACGAGGAATAAAATGAATATATGTCCAGATTATGTACGACTATCCATTACCAGAAGCGGCACAAGATATTATGCCAGCAGATTTTATAATCATCTACCAATGCATTATCGTGAACTGGATCTTAGCCATTTTAAGCAGAAAATTAAAACTGTGCTAGTAACATCAGCTTTTTATTCACACGATGAGTTCTTAAATAGCTCAATGCTATAATCAGTTGAACATGTTTCAATTTACTGCTCATATTTTGTAGTGTTTTTATGTATTTAGATATTTAAGTATTATTATCCGTTTTTAGATTTTTTGATATTAATGCATTTTATACTTTTATATGTTTTTTTTTTGACTTGTGTAAACATTTTTGTATTGGCACGTAACTAATAAATAAATAAAATAAATAAATATACTACTACACCCCTCAACTACTATACCTACCTGCTATACTACTACACCCCTCAACTGCTATACCCCAGCTGTCGACCACCCACCAACTACTATAACTTCAAATTGAGAACAAACAATTTCAAATTGGGAACAAACAACTTCAAATTGGGAACAAACAGTTTTAAATTAGAAACAATAACAAATTTAAAAAAGCAAATAATTTGACAGTAATTTTTTACTTTAGTTTAATTTGCCCTATTCCTTCCTATTAAAAAAATGCCATATAAAAAAATAAGCTCAAGCGGATAATATTAAAATGCAACTTTATGCAATGTACAATAGCCAAACTCGTCTCGAACGCGAACATTTAGTGACCAGATACGCACTTTTCCAGGAAAAAAGACAATGCATTTCTTGCACCCTCTGTCGAGGGATTTTTCGACCATTGTAAATATGTTTTTAGTTTGTAAGATGACTTGTTAGTCAGTCGTTGAAAGGAGAACATCTCCCAAATATACACATTTTTATAAAACACTCCGTTGAAGTTTTTTCACTCCTCGAAGACGCGTAACTCGACCGCTTACAACGGTCAGTGAGTGTTTAGTGGGTAAACCCGAGCACCCAGCAATTGTTTATTCTCATTATGAAATTGCTAGTTCTTATTTTTAAATTGCTTGTTTCGAATTTGAAATCGTTTCTTCCCAATTTGAAGATGAAAAGGTATAGTACTCCAGGTTTTTAAGTTAAAACCTGCAAGGATTACCATGCACTAACCAAGGCCATCTTAGTATTACAATTTTATCACATCCATCTATAAATTCCTGAGTTCCATCTGAATTTCACGTGACGAATCTCATTAGCGACTCCTTTATTCGTCGTGTGTGGCTGCCGGTGCTTCCATAACAAGCATTTAAATTGAAAGTCCATTGTTTGTGGAGTGGAGTCGCGCAATCCCAAAAAAGGACGATACGCACACGATCTACAAATTTATTTTCAACTCCGCGGGCAGCGGTTCTAGGAGTTGAAGATGGCGCCGAAGCCATTGAACCAACCAGTTGAATTAACCTCGAGAAACGTGACTCGCCAATATTGTTTTTTTTTTTTTAGTAACATGCAGATAGGATTTAATTGCGATTATGATCTGGTATTTTTCGAAAATTGCTCGGAAATTGGGTTTTACTTTTTAATAGCCGTTTGTTACTTTGTATTTAGATCGTGTGTCTCGTAAGGGTATCATTATCCTTGATGCTTTGATTGAAAGTGAATCATTTTTTTTTTTGTTTTTATTAGAGATTTTGTAATTTGTTTTGAATGCTCCATCCTTAAACTCAAGTATTAAATATAGTATTTCGATTGATTATATTATAATTAGTTTTTTGTTTAAGAATCGTAATTTTTGGTTATTCAATACAGAAAATGAGAAAATGTGTTCTAAACTAAAATTGATGGCATGAGACCTCAATTTTATTGTAGAGTTTAATTTGAAGCTTTAAACGAGGGTTTTCCACTCCCAGACTAAGCATGAAGTAAAATTTCGAGTTAAGAAAAGCCCCGTGAAAATTTGTCGAGGGTCGCGCAGCGACCCGAGACAAATTTTCACGGGGCTTTTCTAAACTCGAAATTTTACTTCATGCGCCACGCGTATAAAACACTGATTTAAAGTGAGGTTTAAATATACATAGAGTTCACAATATTATAGTGTTTCATACGCGTGGCGCATGAAGTAAAATTTCGAGTTTAGAAAAGCCAGAAAATTTGTCTCGGGTCGCTGCGCGACCCTCGACAAATTTTCACGGGGCTTTTCTAAACTCGAAATTTTACTTCATGCGCCACGCGTATAAAACACTGATTTAAAGTGAGGTTTAAATATACATAGAGTTCACAATATTATAGTGTTTTATACGCATGGCGCATGAAGTAAAATTTCGAGTTTAGAAAAGCCCAGAAAATTTGTCTCGGGTCGCTGCGCGACCCTCGACAAATTTTCACGGGGCTTTTCTAAACTCGAAATTTTACTTCATGCTTAGTCTGGGAGTGGAAAACACTCGTTTAAAGCTTCTAATCAAACTCTTTTAAAAAACAACGAATGTCGGAAAATGTACAGCTTTATTCCTTGTATATTGATCAAGTAGTAATTTACTCATCATTGTCATGGTACTATTAAAAATAATTACAATAAATAAGTTGTTCTTTCATGCCCATTGTTTATTTTGTTAGGGCGTAGGTAAAGTATCGTACGTTTCTCGAGTGGTATGGCAATTACATACTCGCGGAATTCTGCACTCGCCGCTGCGCGGCTCGTGCACAACATGTCCGCTCATATGTAATATGCCGCATACCACTCTCGTTACGTAATATACTATTATTGGCATACTGCATTACAGTTTACTAGCTACAACTAATTACTCTTGAGAAATTAATTCATCATACTCTTCCTCCTGCTTTCCTTCTTTTCCCTCAACTTTTCCAGCGTCCTCACCCCAGCCCCATCCATTGCGTCACTCTTCTATTCCCTCCCACTCATTATCAATTAACACTATTTTAATTTATTTAATAGACGCTGCAAAACCAGTTTTTGTCATTTTGGCACAAATTTGCTAAAACACGTATGGCTGGTTTTGCATCTGTGTGACTCAAATGTAACTTTCCGTAAAATAAATAGAAATTGAAATTCATACCCTGATTAGGAAAAAGGAACAGTTTAAGATTGTGGTAGATCCACATGAAATCAATCATGTGATACCCAACTATTAAAGTCAAATGAACTCGGCAATCACCAGAACTAATAACCATATCGATGTCAGAATAAATTACCAACGAATTTTACGAGCTATTTACAGTCAGTGCACTTAATTACGAAAGGGAATCGGGCCCGGTTCTGATCGATCGGTTACGCAAACGACCGTTAGTTAACCGATCGTTACTGATCGATACAATGGATTTTTAGCATTTTGCTAAAGCACACGAGTGCATCAAAAACCATCCATTATGATTTAAAAAGGAAAACACTTGAACAAGATAAATTCAAATTCAAAACTATTTGAATTCGAGAAAATAAGCTTACGCTTCTTATAGTTTGCACACTTTAAACATAATATATAAAATTACAAAAAAAACTATTCGTGAAAATGCAAACAGTGTCGTAATTAATAAGACAATTTAAGACGATAAATATCCATTGAAACAACTACTTCCCGTGCAAATACACCTCCGGATATTGAATTATACAATGAAATATTTAAAATCTTATTTAATTTGATTTGTTACAACGCTCTATTAAAGTATATGTAACGTTTAGGTGAAATTTTCTTCAAACCAACTAACAAATACATATTTAAAATGAAAGGAGAATTAACAAAAGAATTAGAAGTGAAAGGACTTGGATTAAAACTAATGTCTTAGGCCATCTATAGACGCGTTTCGAGATTTATCTCTCTTCAGTATAGCTTTGCTTATGACGTTTAAAAAAAATTAGGAATAAAATTAAAACAAACTTACTTAGAAAAAGTGTGTGTGGAATGAACAGGTACACAGAAATGGAATAAGTGAAAATGATGGTCGGTATTTATAGGTAAAAAAGGGGATTATGTCATTAGCAGGTATGAAGAATGTGAGACCTTATTATTTACCTTACGGTACAGTTCAAACAAGATAAATTAAAATTCAAAACTATTTGAATTCGAGAAAATAAGCTTACGCTTCTTATAGTTTGCACACTTTAAACATAATATATAAAATTACAAAAAAACTATTCGTGAAAATGCGAACTGTCTTAATTAATAAGACAATTTAAGACGATAAACACTTGGTTAAATTTCACTAATATTTTGGTTTTTTATTCCAACACGTGAAAGATAAGAAACTTGTTCAAGACCATCCATTATTACGCATCGTGAATGGTGAATTAGCATCGCGCATCCGTGGGCTTCCTGCATTAGATATGCACTACATATCGGGGATGTTTAGCCTGAAAGGTGTATATAAATCATTGGTGGATGCGTGCGACATGTAAATCATTTGTTATTGTGCTCGCTAACAATGCGAGCAAATAAGTTGGGACGTTTCAAGGAGGAAACACGATCTCGTTGTGACTTTGAGATATGATGGGGTTTTGAAGACATGCTGTGGAGTTGCTGTTATTTAGTGAAATATCAATTTATATAAAAATGTTGATGATTTTTTCAGTGAACATGTGTAAGCTCAGGAGGAATATTTTAAAGGGCTTAAAAATATTACTATTTTTGATGTTGTACACTACTTTAAATTCAGTTTTCAAAAAATGGTGATGTGTCCATCATAGTGCTTTCCCCCGTAAATTGCGTATTAAATCACTTTTAAAATATTTGTAGCATTATTATTTTCAAAATGTCTTCAACATTTTGATAACTATAACTTTTATTTGAAACATTTTTCAATTGGATCAACACATACTGACACAAACCAATGACTAGATAAAAAACACTATTTATTGAATATCTCAAAACTAAGAGTGCTATGACAAAAAGTGAAGATACAAAAAATCTTTAATATTTCATTACCTACAACTTTTATTTGAAACATTTTTCAATTGTACACATACACTGACATAAATCAATGACTAGATAAAAAACACTATTTATTAAATATATTAAAAACTAAGAGTGCTATGACAAAAAGTGAATCTAGAAAAAATCTTTAGTTTTTCATTTCCTACAACTTTTATTTGAAACATTTTTCAATTGTATCGACACATACACTGTCACACACCAATAACTAGATAAAACAGACAACTTTTGAAATATCTCAAAAACTAAGAGTGCTATGACAAAAAGTAAGTGAACAATACATTTTCATTTTATTATTATCTACAACTTTTATTTAAAAGAATTTTTTGTTTGATGAACATTTATTGAAAAAATCTGAAAAAACTGAAAAACGCTAAGAGTAAAGTACCACTTCCGGTTTTCCGATTTTCATCAAAAGCTTTTCAGTTCTTCCGATTGTAACAAAAAGCTTAAGTTTTAAGTTTCATCTCGATATCTTTAGCGGTTTTTGCGATACAGCGCACACAGACACACACACAGACACACAGACAGACATTTTTCAAAAATTGTCTTATTCGACTCAGGGGACCTCAAAACGGATATTTCCGCTAAAATGTTTGATTCGAAAATTTTCACGAAAACTATACTTTCCCTTTGTATTACATACGGGGGAAAGTAAAAAGAATTACTCCGCCGCACAGTGGAAACCGACCAAAATGTAACAAAACCCCACAGTGTTTGTATTTTGTGAGATATCAACTTAAAATTTGGTATGCTTATACTAAACACAAATTCGAGGTCACAGATCTTCTATAAGCCTTATTTCCACTTCCGTAATATTTCACTTTAAATTACATCAATTTTACAAATGGTGATGTGTCCATCATAGCACTTTCCCCGTTAAAGGTATGATTTAAATATCAACAATATGAAAATGTTGCTCAAACTAAATTTATTCTACTTTATTGCTATTCCAAAACTATTTACAAAAAAATGGTGATGTGTCCATCATAGCACTTTCCCCGTTAAAGGTATGATTTAAATATCAACAATATGAAAATGTTGCTCAAACTAAATTTATTCTACTTTATTGCTATTCCAAAACTATTTACAAAAAAATGGTGATGTGTCCATCATAGTACTTTCCCCCGTAAATTGCGTATTAAATCACTTTTTAAAGTTTGTAAAGAGGCTAATGAATCACCCTGTAGAAAATTGTGTTTGAAAGTTCCCGAAAAACGTTCTTCTTTTTATAACATATTACGAAGTGGTCCTCAATAACTAGATAAAACACACAACTTTTGAAATATCTCAAAAACTAAGTGTGCTATGACAAAAAGTAAGTGAACAATACATCTTTATTTTGTTATTATCTACAACTTTTATTTGAAAGAATTTCTTGTTTGATGAACATTTATTGAAAAAATCTGAAAAAACTGAAAAACGCTAAGAGTAAAGTACCACTTCCGATTTTCACCAAATTTTGTAACAAAAAGCTTAAGTTTCAAGTATCATCTCGATATCTTTAGCGGTTTTTGCGGTACAGCGCACACAGACAGACAGACAGACAGACAGACAGACAGACAGACATTTTTCAAAAATGGTATTATTCGACCCAGGGGACCTCAAAACGGATATTTCCGCTAAAATTTTTGATTCGAAAATTTTCACGAAAACAATACTTTCCCTTTGTATTACATACGGGGGAAAGTAAAAAGTAATTCTTGCATTTTTTTGTTACATCAAGGTAAATATTGATCATCATCACATCTAAGCGTTATATATTTTTAACTTTACTGTAAATCAGTGTTTTATACGGGTGGCGCATGAAGTAAAATTTCGAGTTTAGAAAAGCCCCGTGAAAATTTGTCGAGGGTCGCGCAGCGACCCGAGACAAATTTTCTACGCGGGGCTTTTCTAAACTCGAAATTTTACTTCATGCTTAGTCTGGGAGTGGACGACACTCGTTTAAAGCTTCGAATTGGGCGATTTTATAAACTATCTAAGTAACTTGTGACTACCCACTGAACACGGAAACATTTTAAACATTGCTGAAATGTTGAACATGATACTCATGATATCTTATCGACTTCACTTCAATTCTGTCAGACAATTACGTACTCGTCTCGTACGACACGAGCACGAGACGTGCACGGCACGAGATGAGCACGACACGAGCACAAGACGTGCACGACACGAGTATATTCAACTTAAGATTAAATTAGTGTTTTTTACGCGTGGCGCATGAAGTAAAATTTCGAGTTTAGAAAAGCCCCGTGAAAATTTGTCGAGGGTCGCGCAGCGACCCGAGACAAATTTTCTGAGCTTTTCTAAACTCGAAATTTTACTGCATGCTTAGTCTGGGAGTGAAACACTCGTTACTTTAAAGGGAGGTTCCCGGGCCTCCTCTAGAACCAAAAAATCATACATTTAAAGTCGTTGCAGGCAAGTTTTCACCAAAATTTAAATAAATAATTAATTATCTAACGATTAGAAAATAAAATGTTCTTAATTAAAAAAATTATCTACTTAAAAATTGACAAAAAGCTGTCAAAATTTATAAATAGAACTAGTAGCCGTAATGGCTCCATTACCCTGGCTTAACGACTTTCGATCATTTCAATTTTTTATAGTCTTAATTATAGCACCTTATAGCAGTGGTCTCCAAACTACGGCCCGCAGGCCAAATCCCCCGCGACTTGCATGAATCCGGCCCGCGATTGTTTGTAATTTTTTTTGTAAATGTCATATTTTGAAATATTGTAACAATTGTTCCTTAAATTTTTCATAATTTTATAAAATTAATCGGATCTTGGCCGACTTTATTATGTAGAATTGTATTTGTGGCCCGCGAAGAAGATAGTTTGGAGACCCAGGCCTTATAGCACCACCAAAAGTTTCTATAGCGCCCCTTGCGTTTTCCAGAAAATCGAGGTAGGTCATTCTTGGGCCAGGGTAACATTACCCTAGCCCAGTGATGGGGAAACTACAGCCCGCGGGCCAAGTCCGGCCCGCGGAAAGGTTTAATCCGGCCCGTCTAAAAGTGCCGTCGTGAGAATGTTTGAACGCGTTCTTACTTCGTAATGTGACGACCCGCATAAAAACTACCTACCTACGATTAAGCATTATTCTTTGGCCCGCTACGATTGTCTGGTTATTACAAATAACCCGTCTTAAAAAAAGTTTCCCCACCACTGCCCTAGCCCAACGACTTTCGAGAAAATTAAATTAAACTAGACCAATCGATAGCATTTCTATAGCACTATAGCACCACCAAAAATACTTGCGCAAAGCAAATCATTTTCGAGAAAAAAACCGTTGAAATCACTAACAAATAAATTTACTGCCTCAAAACGAATTGACAGAATTTAACGAACTGCAACTTATATTAAAGCAGAGGTAGCCTTGAATTTATGATGAAAACATGATTTTCCTATCTATTAAAATTTTTGAGTTTTTCTCAAAATATTGGAAATTACACACATTAGACGCGAAACCCAGGCCTTAATTTTTTACTTGCTTTATTTTAAATTTAAAGCAGCCCAACTTATAGCACACCCATAGCACTCCATAGCACCATAAAAAAATTCTCTCTCAGCTTTAGTTTTCTAGAAAATCGAGAAAAACTACGGGGTGTTATGATAGTGTTATAGATTAGTATAGTTTATTAAGTAATTTTCAAGTGTCTAAGAAAAACATATTTTTTAAAAATGCGGGTTTGTGTATATCGCTCAATAAAGTCTCGATTTTCTGGGAAACGAATGGTTGTATCAGAAAACTTTTGGTGGTGCTATAGGATGCTATAGAAGGGCTATAGGTTGGCCTACTTAGAAGTGAATTTCTCAAAAGTCTTTGGGCCAGGGTAATGCCTGCCAAAATTAAAATTTCATTCTGCATTTTTTCGAAAACTACAAGTCCGAGAGAAAAACTGTTTACGGTGTTATGTGGTGCTATGATAGTGTTATAGATAAATATAGTTTATTAGGTAAATTTCAAGTGTATGAAAAAAAATATTTTTTCTGAAATGTGGGTTTGTGTATATCGGTAATTAAAGTCTCCACACTTTTCTCGATTTTCTGGAACACGAATGGTTGTATTGAAAAACTGTTTGTGGTGCTATAGAAGGGCTGTATATTGGCCTACTTCAACACAATTTGTCAACCAACCGAACAAAATAAAGGCTAGTATTTTTTAAACTTTACAATATTTCAGTGTTTAATACGCGTGGCGCATGAAGTAAAATTTCGAGTTTAGAAAAGCCCCGTGAAAATTTGTCTCGGGTCGCTGCGCGACCCTCGACAAATTTTCTACGCGGGGCTTTTCTAAACTCGAAATTTTACTTCATGCTTAGTCTGGGAGTGGAAAGCACTCGTTACTTTAAAGGAAGGGTGAGAGGGTCCCCCTCTAGATACCGAAAAATCTTGCATTTAAAGTTGTTGTAGGCAAGTTTTTACTAAAATTAAAATAAATAATTAATTATCTAACGATTAGAAAATAAAATGTTCTTAATTAAGGAAATTATCTACTTCAAAATTGACAAAAAGAATTTTTTAAACTTTACAATATTTCAGTATTTTATACGCGTGGCGCATGGAGTAAAATTTCGAGTCTAGAAAAATCCCGTGAAAATTTGTCTCGGGTCGCTGCGCGACCCTCGACAAATTTTCTACGGGGAGCTTTTCTAAACTCGAAATTTTCACATCATGCTTAGTCTGGGAGTGGAAAACACTAGTTACTTTAAAGGAAGGGGGAGGCTGCGCGACCCTCGACAAATTTTCTACGCGGGGCTTTTCTAAACTCGAAATTTTACTTCATGCTTAGTCTGGGAGTGGAAAGAACTCGTTACTTTAAAGGAAGGGGGAGAGGGTCCCCCTCTAAATACCGAAAAATCTTGCATTTAAAATTGTTGCAGGCAAGTTTTCACTAAAATTAAAACAAATATTTAATTAGATCAGATATATTTAACAAATACTTTCCACTGCGTACTTTACGAAAAGTACATAACAAACAAATTGTATATAAGAACCCTGAACTTCAACAGTTAAAAAATAATGTTTTGTTATTTGAAACTATCGCAATATATTATCCAAAATGCAAACCAATATTAAAATCTTACAAACAACAGTTTAATCAACTACTTCAATTACTGTTAACTATTGAGGCTTCTACTTCGTTATACATCATTATTAACATAAATAAGACACTTAAACTTTGTTTGTATAACTGAGGTTTTTTTATTGTGACTATAGTTTCGACAACTTTAACTTGTCCTTATCAGACTACAAGTCGGATAATGACAAGTTAAAGTTGTCGAAACTATAGTCACAATAAAAAAACCTCAGTTATACAAACAAAGTTTAAGTGTCTTATGTATACTTCAATTACATAAACGAAATTATTATTCAAACTTAATAACTAAATCTTACAATAAAAGTAAATCTAGTTGGCAGGTTGTGAAAGACCTAACTGCAAACGCTTCAAAACATACTCTTCTGGAAGAAAATCTGAATGAAATCGCCACAAATTTAAATTTTTCTTCGTAAATGATGCACAAGAAAAAAATCAATGAAACACTAAAATATTTAAACAGCACTATAACAATAGTATTATTAATAACCAACACTCTATGTTCTTACGCCCAATACTGGAATCTGAGTTAGTAAACATAGTAAAATCATTAAAAAACAAAAAAGTAGTGGTGTAGACGACATTCCAATTATTCTAATTAAAAATATCATTCCAATAATTGCAAAGCCTCTGTGCCACGTAATAAATACTACATTCGAGGAAGGAGTGGTCCCAAAACAACTGAAGCTGGCATTGATCAAACCAATTTATAAAAAAAGGAAGGTAAATTCTTTGAGCAACTACAGGCCTGTATTGTTTCGAGTTTACGTGAAGTGATTAATCACAAATAGAAAGACTGTTATTCCTTACTTCACTTTTTATTTTTATGTTAGATGTACATTTCGAGACACAAGGTGCTCATTATCAATAACAAAACTTTCAGTTTTGTTATTGATAATGAGCACCTTGTGTCTCGAAATGTACATCTAACATAAAAATAAAAAGTGAAGTAAGGAATAACAGTCTTTCTATTTGTAACTACAGGCCTATTAGTCTTTTGCCTTCATTTTCGAAAATGTTTGAACATGCAATGGCCAAAAGATTGATAAGTTTTATCGACAAACATAATATTTTGAGCAACCAACAATACGGGTTTGTAAAACGGAAAAATATAAATACAGCACTCTCCGATTTTACCGAAATTATATATGAGGCGCTGGATAATAGTGAGTTGGCATGTGGTATTTTCCTACATCTGTCTAAAGCATTTGACAGTGTATCGCATGACCGTCTGTTAGATAAACTGAATTCATATGGAATACGTGGTACAGCAAATGCATGGCTTAGATCCTACCTGTCAGAGGGACAACAAGTCGTAAAAATAACGCATGACAATAAAAATTATGGATCCGCGCCTCTAAATATAACATTTGGACTTCCTCAAGGTAGTATTTCAGGGCCCTTATTATTTATATTATTCATAAATGATTTGTTCTGTGAAGTGACCAATAACAAATGCACTGTCATAAACTACGCAAACGATACAAATGTGGCAGTACGAGGCCATGACTTTCCAGAGCTCGAAGAAAATGCAACACTTATCTTAAGGTACTTAGAAAATTGGTTTATCGATAATAAACTCTTACTGAATAAAGATAAATCGCAATTCGTTCTATTTCACATAAACAAGAGAAGTGAAAATCCGAGCACAACTTAAATTATGACTTAACACCATCATCAAAAGTGCTCGGCATTAATCTTGACTCTGGCCTGAGGTGGAAACAACACATTGATGCTGTTTGTCATAGGTTGAGTAGCATCTTCTTCTTTTATTTATTTACGGAATCTCCTTTTACATAAATTTATAAATATTAGTATATTTATATATACAGAGTGGATAACAGAAAAATTACAATTGTATTAGACATGTTCATGTTACTCTTACTTTACGCGAGTTAAAATAATAATAATAAAAAAATACTAAAGAGTGAATACATTATTTAGAGATAAAATCAACAAATCGGTACAAAGACAAATACATAAACAACTAATAAATTGTACAAATAACATATTGAAATTAATATCAGTAATTGATGAGCAAAATATCACAGTAAAGACTAGATTGTATAATATAATATCGAATTAAAATTATATGAGTTCACAAACTAAGTAATTGAAATTAAGATAAAACATTATTAACAATAGCGGATAAATTGATTCGTTTCAAATTAGCCTTAAATGTTGAAAATGAAGAATGATGTAATAAAAAATGATTGTTATTGTTTAATTCGTTACAGTAACTCATCATTCTGCATATTGGATTAAATTTTGCGTAATTAACTGCATGATAGCGCAATTAAAATAAAAATTTCGATCTATTGGGACCTCTAGCAGGCACATAAAAGTCTAATTGTTCTAATAAACTTTGGCAGTCTATCTCGCCGTGTATAAGCTTAAATAGAAAACACAAACATTTATTATTCTTCTATTTTCCAACGAGCTGAGACACAACATATTATGCATAGTACTATTGCTGAATTGGTATCTAGTGTTGCCTAGCCTAGCAGAAACTAAGCGCAAAAAGCGACTCTGTACTTTCTCCAGCTCTGCTGAAAGTACCCTCGTATGAGGAGACCAAACGACAGATGCGTATTCCAAGTGAGGTCTGACCAAGGAAGTATATAATTTAAGTAAAACGGAAACATCAAAATCTTTCGAAAAGCGTCCAATAAAACCAAGAACTCCCAGTGCTTTGTTAGATATGCGTTTAATATGATGGCTAAAGTTTAAATTATAATTAAATATGACACCCAGGTCCTTGATGTTATCAACGCAAAGCAATGCATGATTACATATCGCATAATTAAATTCCATTCATAAGTTAAAAAATAATTTGTTAGTTTTACACCACGTGGACAAACTATTCAGATCCAACTGTAATTTATTTTGGTCATCCAGGCAATTAATAGATTTAAACAATTTCAAGTCATCGGCAAATAGAAGATAATTACTATATTTAATATACTGGCCAATATCATTAATAAATAGTACAAATAATACTGGTCCGCAATGGGAGCCCTGTGGGACCCCAGAAGTAACACTAATTTCTGTAGATATTGTATTACCTATCTTGACTACCTGTTTTCTATCTGTTAAGTAGCTTATTAACCATTTAAAAATAGTGCCCCCAAAACCGAGAGACGCTAATTTATGTAACAAAATTCGATGATTAACACGGTCGAAAGCCTTAGAGAAGTCCGTATAAATAGCATCAACTTGACAGCCCTTCTCTAAAGCGTTCGACAGGTATGTATGGTAGAAAGTAAGATTTGATACAGTTGATCTATTCTTCATAAAACCGTGCTGTTGATCAACTATTATATTTTTACAGTTCCACACTATTTGTTGAGAAACTAACAGATCTAATATTTTTGGTATTGTGGATTGCAAGGCTACTCCTCGATAATTTTCAATATTCTCTTTTCTGCCACTTTTAAAATCTGTTACATGTTGCGGGTTCTCACTAAAACTATAGATGCAAAATCGGTAAAAACAGTGTATTTTTCCAATTTTGAATCAATTATAAGGTTTAGTATTATTCACTGGGGTGGCTCGTTAGAATTATATAGAGTCTTAGTTATTCAAAAAGGTGCCATGCGAATTATTCTTCAATTGAAACCTAGGGAATCATGCAGAACTAAATTTTCTACTCAAAATATCTTGACAGCAACAGGGATTTATATCTATGAATGTCTTCTGTTTCTGGTAAAATATAAAGATAGATTTGGATCCCATAAAATGCTACACAATTTTAATACCCGCAATAAACAAAATATGCGATACCCGATTTTAAATCGCTCATTTATCCAAAAAGGTGTATAATACTTGTTTGCGTTTTTATAATCACATACCTAAACATATTCAGCAAGAACAGGATTATGTATCAAATAAACATTTAATTTATGATCTAATTTGTAAAACAGAACCTTACACTATTAAGGAATTCTTTAAATTTAAATTATAGAGAACACTGTTTCATGTGGACACTATTTTTACATTATACCCAAATGTGTTTTTTGTGTATTTGTATAAAATAAAGATTATTATTATTATTATTAATTATCGAACAATTAGAAAATAAAGTTCATAACTACGGAAATATTGGATATTACAATTAAATTTGCTTATTTCTCTTTATTTTTTCAGAATAATCCTCATCAACATTGAAGGTATGTAATTTAACCTTATCTTACGTCACTTTCAAGATTTGTTATTAAATCGAATCAATTTTAATTAAATTTTTTTGATGTCTATCTCTATTTTGTATTAATCCTATATTATGTAAAGTTAATTAAAGGAAA
This sequence comes from Philonthus cognatus, assembly GCA_932526585.2. Lineage (NCBI taxonomy): Eukaryota > Metazoa > Arthropoda > Insecta > Coleoptera > Staphylinidae > Philonthus > Philonthus cognatus. The sequence goes on from OW052241.1 coordinate 179,060,915, forward strand.
GACACTTGGTATTGTTTCACAATTAAATCTTTATTCCGACTAGTTTCGGTTTGTTAGACCATTTTCAAAGGAATTCCTTTGAAAATGGTCTAACAAACCGAAACTAGTCGGAATAAAGATTTAATTGTGAAACAATACCAAGTGCCTTTCCTTTAATTAACTTTACATAGTGTAATATGTTTCACCAAGTGCCAGATGAGAAATTAATTCAAGAAATTAATCCTATATATCAGTCTGTTACTGGATTCGTCCGTTGATTAAATAAATTCCTCTTTATTTCTTCATCAATGAAGAAGTACAGATGACTTTAAGGGACTGTAATTTAACTACATCTCACGTTTTTTTTTGTCACATGACGTGGTGTCGCACTGCGGTCTCCGTGGTCTTTCTGTGCGCTCATCTCACGTTACACAAATATGTATTTATTTTTTCTTAATTACGTAATGCATATCTGTCGTTCAGTTAATAAATTCCATAAATGATTTATTGTATTCAAATGCAATTTTTATGTAAACAGAACCGACCATCAGCACTAATACCACTGGTTTACATTTCCTGCCTCATTGTTTATTATTTCATTATTCGGAATAGAATAGAAATTCCTACAGAATACAAATTACTGTATTCCACACAAACGGTATCTTTAAGAATTGTATTTTGGACTTAAAAACCCATACATCATCTTAAAAACCCATACATCATCAACATCATTATATCCATCCCTGACTAACGTCGGAATTAAAAAAATTATTGAGCTAAAGATAATTATCCATGTTTAGCTGCATGTCTAAGGCTTGAAATAAATATTAATGGGAATTTTTCTTACCCCGGTGTGTTACAATCATAATTATCTTAATAATGATTATATGTATTATTAAGATTATTACTATTATTATTAGATATTAAGATGCGGTTTGCGCAGGCTTATTAGTTGGTCATTTGTCTATTTTCTAGTCTAAAAAAAATCATATCATCGCATTTAAATTTTTTGAGAAAATCCAATATTTTGGTTATAATATCGAATAACGCCCTCTATCGGCGGCCGTGTAGGGCACAAGTGTCATAATTACAAGAAACCTAAAAGCCCAAGAAATACTCTTTTCAATGATACCAAATTTATCCAAATCCATTAGGCTGTTTCGAAGTTACAGGCGTTTATTTAAAACAACATTCAAATACCCCCCACCGCTTTATTTCGAAAGATAGAGAAAAATTGTTTTTACAAAAAATGTTTCACTTTAGGTTAGCATTAAAACGCAAATACTTTTTTGTTATATTCATTGGGGAAAATCGCGAGAAACGTAACTTTATGTAACTCAAGATGGTGGAAAAGCCCACTGGCAGCCATCTTGGAAACTTGAAAATAATTTCCAGCATTTTCCCTTGCCCACTTTACCTATAAAAATTTTTACCGTAACTCTCTACGATCGTTAGTTTCTGAGATACAGCCGCTTACCTCGCTTATTTTCCCACCTGGTACATGAAGCATATATTAGATTTTGTCTATTATTAATATTAATGGTACTTTACTTGAAGAAAGCTGCACCCTTATTTTCGATGGTTTTTTCAAGTAAAGTACCATTAATATTAATAAAAGACGCCTTTGCATTAGGGGCTCCGTTTATAAACTATTTAATAATTTTAAGGTGATAAAGAACTTTCCAAAATGTTTCTTCTTTTCTTCAATAATACTGTCTTGGAATAAAAATTATAATGATGTATCATAATTTTCATTCCAAGACACAATAATTAAAGAAAATTCCTTGTCGGCTATCCAACTACAAAAAGAACAGGTTTTGTTGTGTGGGGTTCAAATTGTCATCAAAAACCTTCGAGTAACTGTAAAGCCTAATAACAATTCGTGACCTATAATACCAGGAAATTCGTTGGGTCTCTAATTTATTGTCGTTTCGTTACGATCTTTTTTTTTCCTTCGGAAGTGTAGAGGAATTTACGTCAACTGGAGAGTCGTGTGCACATAATTTACATATAATGCGGCGTGATGTTTGAGTTATTAAGTTTTTATTCAAATGGAGGTGTAGTAACGGGGATTTATTGTTTTTCGAAAGAAAAGGAAAAAAAGGTGTATTGTCTTGGGATTAATTAGTTTGATGATCGTTGGCCCGGAACAGCAAGAAATAATCTGTGTGGAGGTAGAAAAAAGTGTAATTAGTGAAGCAGGTGTTAGAGTGTGGCGAATTTGTTGGAGTGGACAGTTCAAAAGAAATGTTCTAATATAAAAGCAAAGATTTCGTCACAGTTACTGTAATTTTCGTTAAAAAAAACTGTTCTTTAGTGATCAAAAGAAATGGTTTAACGTAAAAATAAGATTTCGTGAGAATCACTGTAATTTTCCAGGCATATCTAACAAACACTGATTTCAAGTGAAGTTTACAATATTTTAGCGTTTTATAGGCGTGGCGCATGAAGTAAAATTTCGAGTTTAGAAAAGCCCAGAAAATTTGTCTCGGGTCGCTGCGCGACCCTCGACAAATTTTCACAGGGCTTTTCTAAACTCGAAATTTTACTTCATGCTTAGTCTAGGAGTGGAAAACACTCGTTTAAAGCTTCAGATTGAAATTTATAAGAAACAAGGAATATCTAAAGATTCACAGAAAATAGGCTGAATTTGAAATTCGTTTATTTGAAAAAAAAGCGTGAAAATTTGGTTTGGTTTGCAAGAGTTTAATTTGAAGCTTAAAACGAATGCTTTCCACTCCCAGACTAAGCATGAAGTAAAATTTCGAGTTTAGAAAAGCCCCGTGAAAATTTGTCTCGGGTCGCGCAGCGACCCGAGACAAATTTTCTGGGCTTTTCTAAACTCGAAATTTTACTTCATGCGCCACGCGTATAAAATACTAAAATATTGTGGAATTTATCTATATTTGAATTTCACTTGAAATCGCGTTTTATACGCGTGGCGCATGAAGTAAAATTTCGAGTTTAGAAAAGCCCAGAAAATTTGTCTCGGGTCGCTGCGCGACCCGAGACAAATTTTCACAGGGCTTTTGTAAACTCGAAATTTTACTTCATGCTTAGTCTGGGAGTGGAAAACGCTCGTTTAGAGCTTCAAATCGAAGTTTTAAAAAAACTAGGAATATCTAAAGATTCACAGTAAATAGGCTGAATTTGGAATTCGTTTATTTAAAAAAAAGCGTGAAAATTTGGTTTGGTTTGCAAGAGTTTAATTTGAAGCTTAAAACTAATGCTTTCCACTCCCAGACTAAGCATGAAGTAAAATTTCGAGTTTAGAAAAGCCCCGTGAAAATTTGTCGAGGGTCGCGCAGCGACCCGAGACAAATTTTCACGGGGCTTTTCTAAACTCGAAATTTTATTTCATGCGCCACGCGTATAAAACACAAAAATATTGTAAAATTTATGTGTATTTAAACTTCATTTCAAATCATGTTTTATACGCGTGGCGCATGAAGTAAAATTTCGAGTTTAGAAAAGCCCAGAAAATTTGTCTCAGGTCGCTGCGCGACCCTCGACAAATTTTCACAGGGCTTTTCTAAACTCGAAATTTTACTTCATGCTTAGTCTGGGAGTGGAAAACACTCGTTTAAAGCTTCAAATCGAAGTTTTAAAAAAACAAGGAATATCTAAAGATTCACAGTAAATAGGCTGAATTTGGAATTCGTTTATTTAAAAAAAAAGCGTGAAAATTTGGTTTGGCTTGCAAGAGTTTAATTTGAAGCTTAAAACGAATGCTTTCCACACCCAGACTAAGCATGAAGAAAAATTTCGAGTTTAGAAAAGCCCCGTGAAAATTTGTCGAGGGTCGCGCAGCGACCTGAGACAAATTTTCTGGGCTTTTCTAAACTCGAAATTTTACTTCATGCGCCCCGCGTATAAGATGCTGATTTCAAACGAAGTTTAATCGTTCACAATATTTCCGTGCTTCGGTATTTAATACGCGTGGCGCATGAAGTAAAATTTCGAGCTTAGAAAAGCCCTGAAAATTTTCACGGGGCTTTTCTAAACTCGAAATTTTACTTCATGCTTAGTCTGGGAGTGGACAACACTCGTTTAAAGCTTTAAATCGAAGTTTAAAAAAAACAAGGAATATCTAAAGATTCACAGTAAATAGGCTGAATTTGGAATTCGTTTATTTAAAAAAAATGGCGTGAAAATTTGGTTTGATTTTCAAGAGTTTAATTTGAAGCTTAAAACTAATGCTTTCCACTCCGAGACTAAGCATGAAGAAAAATTTTCTGGGCTTTTCTAAACTCGAAATTTTACTTCATGCGCCACGCGTATAAAACACTAAAATATTGTAAAAGTTATGTATATTTAATCTTCACTTGAAATCTCGTTTTATACGCGTATCGCATGAAGTAAAATTTCGAGTTTAGAAAAACCCAAAAAATCGGGGCTTTTCTTATTTCTAAATTTTACTTCATGCTTAGTCTGGTAGTGGAAAACACTTGTTTAAGGGGGAGTATTTTTATATTTTTTTCAAAAAATCGATTTTTTTTATTACATAAATCTAATGCCACATGTCTGAAGAATATTTGGTTAAAATTATATGGCGGTCCGTGTATTAGTTCCGTCGCTATACGGCTTTCAATGAACCATTGTCCTGAGCGCGGACCGGGCGCTCAGGTAGCAATTCCGCCGCGCGCCCTGCAACGGAAAAATAGTTGTCAAACTTCAAACGCCTTTATCTCGAAACAAGATTTTTCAAATCTGCGAGAATTCTAGCTTGCGAACCGTTCAACCAATCGACTTCTAGTTTTGACTGCCTAAAAGGAAATTGAATTTATGGGCCTCTGAACCTTTAAAATCGCAACATTTGGATGACTAACGATTTTTAACGGCATGCCAAAGTTGAAAAAATCATGCAAAAATTCGTACCTTTTTTTCAAACGTCCGCCATTTTGTTTCTATAAGGAATTTGTTCGTGTTTCTTAGGATCAGATGCCTCCTTGGAGTTTAAATTTTACTTATTTTTTGATTTCATGCTTCTAGGTGACGTATTGCGGCTTCTATCCATCCCGCAGATAACAAATATTTTCAAAACATGACTTCTCGGAGCCGCCATTATGGACGCCATTTTAATATATTATACTTCGAAAAAAATCCATTTTGTAGACAAGAGATGAATAAACATTGTGCCAAAAACCGCAAGTGTCTAAGTCTTTTCAGTTTCCCCAAAAAAATTGCCAAACATCAGGTAGTTTTGGCACAATTATAAAAATACTCCCCCTTAAAGCTTCAAATTGAACTATGTTAAAAAAACAATTCTCTGCGATTTTCTAAACACGAAATTTTACTTTATGCGCCAGAAACTTCAGAAACGTTGAACACTTTCTACTAGACTAAAAAAGACTGTTATTCCTTACTTCACTTTTTATTTGTATCGTTAGATGTACATTTCGAGACACAAGGTGCTCAATTTCAATAACAAACTTTGTTAGTTTGTTATTGAAAATGAGCACCTTGTGTCTCGAAATGTACATCTAACGATACAAATAAAAAGTAAAGTAAGTTAACATTTTTTTAGTGTAATAATCACTTCACGTAAAACTTTAATTTGGTTGGCGTTCACTTGGTGGTACATCTCCATAACAATTTAATTAAAACACTTAACATAATATATAAAATTACGAAAAAACTATTCGTGAAAATGCAAACAGTGTCTTAATTAACAAGACAATTTAAGACGATAAATATCCATTGAAACAACTACTTCCCGTGCAAATACACCTCCGGATATTGAATTATACAATGAAATATTTAAAATCTTATTTAATTTGATTCTCGAATGAAATATTTAAAATCTTATTTAATTTGATTTGTTACAACGCTCTATTAGGTCAAATTGTCTTCAAACCAACTAACAATACAAATTTAAAATGAAAGGAGAGATAGCAACCAATTAAATTAATAAAAGTGGTAAAACAAATTTAAGTGTTTTAACTTCACGTATACTCAAAAATATACAGTTACTTTCTACTAGATTGATCTGAAGTTGAGTTTGTGGATACCAAATTAAAGATAGCAAATTCAAAAAACAAAAGTAAAACGATAAATAAATAATCATAAATAAAGAGACAAATGGTCACAAGACACGAAAAAATATAACAATAAACTATAATGACAATACAATAGATAATCCTCAAGAACTATGTAATTTATTTCAAAAACACTTCACAAATACTCTGAACATTGACCGTAACGTAAATATATCTGACGAGTTACTACAAAGATATTCAAACAATACATTCTTTCTGCATCCGGTAAGCGAAAATGAACTTCTGAATATCATAACGGACCTACCGTCAAATAAAGCAGCCGGATGTGATGAAATTCCGGGCTTTCTAATCAAAGATATCTCATTGATAATAGCACGTCCTTTAACGCATCTTGTAAACCAGTCTTATGAGAAAGGTATCTTTCCAACTGTTCTAAAGGAAGCAATTGTTATACCAATTTATAAAAAGAAAGACAGACGCAATATCGAAAATTATAGGCCCGTGTCTGTGCTATCATTTTTTGCCAAAATATTTGAACAAATGTTGCTAGACCGCCTAATATCATATTTCTCTAAATTTAATCTTCTTCATTCCAGTCAATCCGGTTTTATGAAGGGAAAGTCGACAATTGATACAATTTTTGACTCTTTTACAGCCATTTACAATGCACTTGATAGGAAAGAAATAACATTAAGCATCTACTTCGATCTAACCAAAGCTTTTGATCTAATAGATCACGAACTACTTCTAAAAAAGCTTTCAGCGAACGGCTTAATTGGTAATATATATAATGTAATCAAATCATTTCTAGCAGACAGACTACAGTCCGTTGTATTAAGAGACAAAAAGATACAATAATTAACCACAAATATAGGTCACATAAAATAAAGTTAGAAAGAGGAACTCCTCAGGGATCAACTCTAGCTCCATTTCTATTCATTATATTTATGAATGATAATAATAATAATAATAATAATAATACGTCTTTATTTATTATAGAAAAAATATTTTACAAAATGTCTAGTAAAAGTAATAGGCGAAGTTCAGTTAGCCTAATGACTATTAACTGTTCTTCCACTTAACCTGAAGAATATTAACAGATTATTGCATAAATGGTTCATACAAATAATATTTAATTAAGAAAAAGTACTTTTTTAAAAGTAAAAGTAAAAGTAAAAGTATGTGCGATAAAACGAATTAGGATTAACACTACGATTAACATTAACACTAACATTAACATTAACGTCATTCTCAAGATGTGGATATGATGTTTGAGGACATCCCGAAACTTACTCTATGTAAATATGCGGATGATACATCCTTAACCATCAGCAACTCATCCCCGCAAATTGTCGAAGAGCTAGCAAATGATGCGATTAAACATTTTTTCTCGTGGTGCACTTGCAACAAATTAGTGCCAAATTTATCTAAAACTGGCTATATTCAATTTAAAAATACCAGAAATAAAAATTTACCAACAGTTGCTGGTCTGAAACACAATGAGTAATCAATAGAGCATGTAACATCGGAGAAATTCTTAGGAGTAATCTTGACACCTACATTAGATTGGGGAATGCATATTGATAACGTATGCCAAAAGCTCCGTTCCAGTTCCTTTGCTATTTTGTCAATAAGAGACTCGGTTAGTCGCTCTCCACTCTTAGCTTACTACTATGCTCATGTCCAGAGCCATCTAACGTACGGTATTATTTTTTAGGGTCAATCAAGTCAATCACACAGATTGTTTATACTGCAAAAAATGATTATTCGAAGAATTATGCATTCTAATTATCGTGATAGCTGTCGTGACTTTTTTAGAGATCTGCAGATAATGACATTTTATTCATTGTACATATATAAGTCCTGTTTATATGTTTTTTGTAACAAAAATAAATTTTGTACAAATTCTAAATTCAACAAAGCTGCAGTAACTCGTAATCGGAATGAACTTGCTGTGCCTTCTCATTCCACGACACTATTTAAAAAAAGTCCTTATTATATGTGTGTAACTTTATTTAATAATTTGCCAAAAAATATAAAACATTTATCATCACTTAAGGACTTGAAATATCAGCTTAAATTACTGCTAATAGAGAAAGCATACTATTCAATACCAGAATATTTAAATGATTGATGTTTGAAATTGTTTTAATGTTTTGTGTGTGTTTCTGTTTAATTTGATAATACTTTTTATATTAGATTTTAAGAAAATTATATATATATAACCATGTTGACTATTGTAATACATATTTTTATGTCTACTTACAAATAAATAAATTATTATTATTATTATTATTAAGATGCTATTTTTTAAAACTACTCTATATCTAACTATGCAGAGACCAATTGAAAGTAACAGTAGGAATAAATAATATATTAACATCACAAAGAAATATATCAACATCAAACCAATTACAAGCGATTACCACGTCATCAAGTCACACCGGATGAAATAAGATAGAATCGCGAATCACACACACGTCAGTATTCACAGAGTCGGCATTAAATTACATATCACTGATGGCTCAATTAAATCCCCAACAACATAACTGTTGAAGCCGAAGTATGCAATCGGCTTGTGAGAACAGGCTCTTCGCTCAATGAGAAAAAAACAATTGCAACGCGATGCAAAGAATTATAATTAAAGACCCCTACGCCATTGTAAGCAATTAGCCGATTCGAATACCCGTTAGTTACTCTTCGTTCTTAATACGTTTAGTCGCCAGTAATTTGTCAGTTAGTCTTCATTAATATCGCAGATTTTCTGAAATGGGAGTGTCAAGTGTAGAGTATCTTGTTAAGTATTTTGTGTGATGGTGTGTGTGAAAGAATTGTGGTTAATGAATACGTAATTTTATTTATAGATCGGGATCGTAAAAAGGATGTAAATGAAGTTGAGAGTCGGTTAGGATGTAATATAAGACTAGGGGGTAATTGGTGTTTTAAGTTTAAAGTCTGGTTTAGTGGAGCTTGAGGTGATGCTGGTGGTGTAATTAAATCTATTTCTGGGATGTGTTTGCCGCGGGTGTTTTGTTTTTGTGGAAGATAAAAGGTGTATTTGAATAATTGAAATGATGCATGAACTAAACACTAAAAACTAAATACAGCCAATTCGTCATGTATTTTCTTGATGTGTAATTTCATCGAGGATTGTGTAAAAGTGTTGCGTGAAATTGGCACCATCTTTTCGGAATTATGAGATGATCATTGAAGAACGGTTTTCAACGAAAATTACAGTGATTATTAAAGAATCGTTGCTTCTTTGTTGGATTATTTCTTTTGATCTGTCCACACTAACAAAATTCGCCGCACTCCAACACCTGCTTCACTAATCACACTTTTTTCTTCCTCCTAGAGATTATTTCTTGCTGTTTCGGGCCAACGTGTAATTGGCACCACCTTTTCAAAATTATAATATCTGTACTTGAAGAAGTTTCTCATCTTTGACGTGGTGAAACATATTTAACTATGATTTAATAAAGAAAACACTTGGTTAAATTTCACTAATATTAGTGAAATTTAACCAAGTGTTTTCTTTATTAAATCATAATATCTGTACCTTATTTTTTGTTTGTTAAATGGAGTTAATACGCTTTTCAATATACCAGAAGCTCAAATTTTATGATGGTAAAGGATCCTATCACCATTATTGCTAGTTCTTAACGAGAGGGTAGCAAAGAAGTACTTACAAGAACGGTCGCCTAGATGTAGCTAAACTCGCATTTTCGACCGGCATTGGTGCAATAAATTATAGAGAGATTTGTGGTCTTTCAACAAAACCCATTTATTGTTCCCAATAATGTATTATTAACCTTTGCGTTAGCCGCACCTGTTTTCTTTGGCGACCAGATCGTAACCTCTAAAAATCGGTAGGACCCCCGACCGCTATGTAAGGGATACATTTCTGCGGGAGATGGGCCCGAATTTCACGCCATATTATAACATCTGGCGTTCCGGAACCGAATGCAAAATAATAAAGGGTCTTGAAAGGGAAATACTACCTGATGCCATTGACACACTTTTACTTATATGAATTGTAATTACAACAATTAACTTAACATAAGTTAATAAATTCCTCATAGTAAGTTAAATATAACACATAATTCGTTTCATATTTAAAACCTAATATAAAGAAAATGAAAAAGGAAGTGCGCAACGAAAACAACAAAAATGCAGATTACGGGTAATGAAAAAATATTGATTTAATAAAAAAATATTTTAATTCTTCTAAAAGCCCAGAGAATTTGGCGAGGTCGCGCAGCGCAGCGAACCGGCCGAGCCAAATTCGGGCTTTTCTAAACTCGAAATTTTACTTCATGCGCAGCCGAGCGTATTAAACGCTGAAATAACTGAAATATTGTGACCAAATGAACTTTACTTTTTCATATTCTTTATATATGAAACGAATTATGTGTTATAATTAACTTACTATGAGGAATTTATTAACTTATGTTAAGTTAATTGTAGCAATTACAACTCATATAAGTAAAAGTGTGTCAATGGCATCAGGTAGTATTTCCCTTTCAAGACCCTTTCCTATTTTGCATTCGCTTCCGGAACGCTAGATGTTATAACAAGGCGTGAAATTCGGACCCATCCCCCGCAGAAATGTATTCATTACATAGCGGTCGGGGGTCCTACCGATTTTTAGAGGTTACGATCAGGTCCTTTTTCTTTGGGCAATGAACTGAATACCCTCAATAAAATTATAATCATTTTACAACCTTGTAGCTACCGAATCTGCACTAGAGTAACCCCGCGCTCCAACCCCCGCAGGTTGGAGCAGTGCGACAAAGTCGCTTAATCGTTTCTTCTTCAGCTCGCACAATATGCTAATTATTTATACCTACTTTCTCTGGAGGGCAAAAATAATCCATTTGGTATATCTTCTTCGAACCGATACTGATCCAGATTTTGCTGGTTTTTCTACTGGAATTTCAATTTAATCTCTCAATTTTTCAATTTCAATTTCAATTTATTGATGTTATAACAAAAGTTTTACACAAGTCAAATTACAATAGATAAATAATAAATAGATGTACAAAAAAAGTGTATAAAATACAGAAGATACATTAACATGTAGTCGAACAAACAAAAATGGCACATACAGATTAAAGTAGACAATATGCAAGAGTATGGGTCCAAAAATAAAGTGTTAGATGTCATTATCAAAAAACTCATCTGTGCTGAAATAAGCATGCTCGAGAAGGAATTCTTCTAGCACTTCTCGGAATTTATTGAGCGCAAGATTTCGTGTGCTATGACTAAGGTGATTAAAGAACTTAATGCCGTGATATCTTGTTCCAGTTAGGGATCTCTGTAATCTCGATTGTGGCAAATTCAAGTCAGATATTCCTCTGGTCTCATATGAGTAATTACGTACTGGCATAGCTGCAATATTACGTTTAACGTGCATCAAACATTCAAGGATGTAGATACATGGTAGGGTTAGTATTTGCAATTGCTTAAAATAAATTCTACATTCTTCTTGATACTTAGCGCCAGCAACTATTCTTACTGCTCGTCTTTGCAATTTGAAGATCCGATGCCTACAAGATGCATGGCCCCAAACAAGGATGCCATATATTAAGTGACTGTGGAAAGTTCCATAGTATGCTGTTCTCAGAACGGTGCGGGATACTTTATTTGATAATACTCTTAAACCAAATACCGACTTATTTCATTTTCCACTTAAGTAATCGCCATGAGCAAACCATGTTAATTTAGAATTAAGATGGATACCCAAAAAACGGACAGTCTCTGCATATTCGTCATTTTCAGCATCTTTTTTTCTGAGCTTAAATAGCATTTCAACCGTCTTACTGTTGTTTAAACACAATTTGTTAGAGGCAAACCACTTCGCTGCATTTGATTTAGTGGCGACATTTAGTTCCGATGCTTCTACTAAACTACTACCCGTACTTAAAAGAGTGGTGTCGTCGGAAAACAATACCGAATTATTTTGTCCGATTTTGTCTGGGAAGTCGTTTGTAAAGATCAAAAATAATAATGACCCTAAGACTGACCCTTGAGGTACACCGTTTTCTATTAGGCGATAGCTGGATTGTTCACCGTCAATGAAAACCTTTTGCTTTCTATTTTGTAAATAGGATTGCAGTAGGCTGATGCTATTTACAGAAAAGCTATATTTTGCTAGTTTATTAATCAGAATCTTGTGAGATACACAGTCAAATGCTTTACTGAGATCTAGAAATGTAGCTACAGAAAAAGGTCCAGTTTCGAAGCATTCGACTGTGTATTCCACAAATGCAAGAACAGCAGAAACCGTCGACATTCCACGGCGAAAACCAAATTGATTTTGTGAGAATAAATTGTTTGTATTAAAGAAATCAATTATTTGATCCTTCATAATAATAATAACTATCATGTGCATTGTATTATTTGTTATATGTTTAATTTACACACATTTATTATTATATGTATATTTAATGTATAATGGAGATTTCCGTATAAAAATAAATAAATAAATAAATAAATACGTTCAATTACCTTTGATAGGGCAGGTAGAAGGCTAATAGGTCTATAGTTATTTGTATTAGACTTGTCTCCCTTTTTAAAAATAGGGACAACCTTAGCACATTTAAATGCGTCTGGAAAGATACTACTCACAATGATATCATTTAGTAATCTAGTTAGTGGTACCGAAATTATGTCGATAACTGGTTTCAAAATATCCACAGAGATTCCATATATATCGGAACTTTTGGTGTTTTTCATTCCTTTACATGCATCCCGAATCTTGGCTACAGACACTTCTTGGAAATTGAACGTACTATTGCATGTGACAGATATGTTTAAGGGATCATTATCGGATGGTGTGATGTTCTCTAAAAGTAGCCCGGAAACAGTGGAAAAATATTGGTTGAATTCTTCACAAGAAATATCACTATTTCGCTCTTGATTTATTGTAGGAGTTAATCTTGCAGAATTTATGAGTTTCCATAACGATTTCTGGTGATGTGCAGACTGAGAAATGTAAATATAATTTGGTTTAATTTTAGCATCTTTTATTGACTCTCTGTAAACTTTTTAAAAGTTATTCATTATTAGTTTATTTTGAATAGTAGATGATTTTTTATAATTTTCTGAGAGCAATGCAAAAGTTTCCCTCATGTCTTTTAGATTTTCATTGAACCACTTTACCGGTTGCTCTCTCTTCGCTACCCAGTTTTTCTCCGGAAAAGCATTAAGTAGACACATATTTAATTGATTTTGAAATAAGTCACATTTTGTGTTAATATTTAGGTTTTGATAAGCAAAATTCCAGTCTACACTCGACAGAAGTTGGTGAAATCTGTATCTTCCCTGTGATGTTATGGGTCTATACATTCTTCGAGGAAGAATAGTTGGTGGAGTATTAGGCAACGTTAAGTTTATTGCAATTCCTATATGATCTGACAGATGTGTTTCAAAGGGACACGTTCGAAATATTGTTAAATCGTAATTTGTGAAATGTATGTCTCTCTTCCACTATCCCACAATTTGAACCATTTTAAATTACGAATAGTAAACTTTTGTAGAAAATTGATTCTCAATAATATTCGTATTTTTCAATCTTACCTTTATACAATCAATTACCCTTGTGAAGTTAGCCATAAAGTTTCCAGTCGTAAAGTATATTTCCGAATGTTTGTTCGTCGATATCTCCATAATTACTTAGCAGATGTTAATTAAAATACACACACTAATAGAAAAAGGGTTGCACTTTAGATTAGTGCCAACCACAATTTGATACAATGTATACTTTATGAGTAAATCGCATAATTCGATTTTTTTATTACTCTTAATTACAGGTTAATTACACCTCAGATTTTCATGAAACTTATACATTCCATGTAGAATTTAACGCTCTATACAAATATTCGCTGGCAAGTTAAACTGCAAAGGTTATTAACAAAAAACCACAAAACAATGGATTTTTAAATGAGGTCCGCTTTAGATGGAATTAGCACATTAGACTCGATATTTTATGCTGATTACGAAAATATTATTATTTTTCGCTGGCAAGTATTTTTCGATTACTTATAGCACATTCGTTGACGCTAGATAAACACTTTTACCCATGAAAATGGCCAGAAACTAGTAACTAACTGTTTATAAAACAGGGAGTTAGATAAAATTAAATAGTTAGCATAGAAAATGATTCATTTTAAATGGTAAAACTGAACTGTCCATTTTTATAAACCGTCCGGCAAGAATATATTTTAATAAGCATTCGGTTTCTCGTCGATGGTGAAATTCGTTATTTATTTGAGAAAAGAAAAACCATTATACAGCCCAACGAAGGATCAGCCGAGCCATCTCATTTATGGCCTCCAATAAATCTTCGGTCCTTCGTGACCGTTATATGACGATCGTATAAACGCCAACACAGAAACATCTTTTAATAAAATTGCTTATTAATATGCAAAGAATCTCAGTTATTTATTAACGGATTGCGATAAAATTGGCCTTAATTAAAGCGTAATTATTGTGTTTATGCTACTACAAAAAATAAACAATCTGTTATAAAAATAAATTAGAAAAAGGTGGCAAAACGGTGAAAAACAATATATTTTTTTTAATTAAGAGCAAATAACTTCTTTATACATGATGTAAATTTTATCAAATTTACTCATGACATGTAACAATGCCATAGCTACTACTCTGTAAAATTTAGTTATTTTATAAAAGTAATTACTTAAAATTCTTTGCGTTAACCTTTGTTATGGAGGCAAAGTCTCGTTGGTTCGAAGATAAACAACTTTTTTTATATTTTAGATGTTTACTCTTCAAAAGTTAGAGGAACACTTTCATTTACAAAATTTACAAATATTTACAGAGTTTCAATTTACCCCTACATCTCGGGGGTGTAGGTAGTGGTGGTAAAAATCCACCAATAAGAAAATGGCATTTACACAAAAGATGAGATACACAAACATTTGACAACAATGCACAAAATATGAAATTTCCAGAGATTACCCTGGTTGTGCAGATGTTGTACCAAACACAAAGAATGCAATAAAACAATTTAAGCAAATGTATTTTAAAACCCATGCTGCGCGGTTCGCTCACGCTCTATTGTCCGTATTTTCGGAGAAATCGCGGTTTACATCGCGTCAACCTTATTTCTTTGTTTAAGGTCAGAATTAAAATTTTTCTGAATATACATAATTCTTATGATTGGGATAATAATATATGTTGCAGTCGTTAATTTAAAAAAAACGAGTGTTTTCCATTCCCAGACTAAGCATGAAGTAAAATTTCGAGTTTAGAAAAGCCCCGTGAAAATTTGTCTCGGGTCGCGCAGCGACCCGAGACAAATTTTCTGGGCTTTTCTAAACTCGAAATTTTACTTCATGCACCACGCGTATAAAACACTAAAATATTGCGAAATTTATGTATATTTTAACTTTACTCGAAATTATTAAAAAACAATTTTCTGAGCTTCTCTAAACTTGAAATTTTAAGTATAAAACACTAAAATATTGCGAAATTTATGTAAAAAAAACATAAACTGTAAATTTTCCGACATTAATCGTTTTTTTAAAATAGTTCAATTTGAAGCGTCAAACGAGTGTTTTCTACTCCTAGACTAAGCGTGAAGTAAAATTTCGAGTTTAGAAAAGCCCCGTGAAAATTTGTCGAGGGTCGAGCAGCGACCTGAGACAAATTTTCTGGGCTTTTCTAAACTTGAAATTTTACTTCATGCGCCACGCGTGTAAAACACTAAAATATTGAGAAATTTATGCATATTTTAACTTAACTTAAAATCAGTGTTTGTTATATATATACAGCGTGTAAACGAACTACTGTACAGGCTCTCTACCACATAAGGGGCAGCGTTTAAATAAACAATACCTGCATTTGAAATTACCATACCTTTAGTAGATAGCTCACAAATAATTATTAAAAATAATTAATAATAATAGGCCACATGTTTGTGGTATCTGGTATACGCGCACATTGCGTATTTTAAGAGAGATTCCACATAGACTGGTAGTTTTTAAACGATTTGGATATCGAATTACACCATCCAGAGAAAAGTGGGTCAGATTGTGAAGAAATATGTCTATGTTATCGTTTTCATAAATACCCATTGCTGACTAAATTCCGAATATTTTCTAAACGTGTTAATGAAATTCAATATTTTTCCTTATTAGGTTCACACTTCACTTTATCTCCACTCTTATTGAAATGTTTAGATAAGAGCGGCGAGATGATTTTTAAACATAAAAATAGTTAAAATTGAATTTGTGTTCAGTATTCCGGCACCAGATACCCACAGACGAGTTAAATACTTCGATTACAATCGAATCGTACAACGAGGCCTAAAAGTCGTATTTGAATTTTTAGTCAAATTTTCCCCCTTTTTTTTTTCCACAAAAAAAAAATCACAAAACTAGGATAAAATTAATGGAAATATGCAAAATATGGTCGATTACCTGTAGTTGTAATGCGGCCTTACGTGAATTTATTAATATTTTGAAAATCCCTGAAGCGATCACACAGATACTTTCAGAAAATGAACTTCATCACACTGCACACAGCACGTGTTTTCGATTTGCAAGCACACAGCTCTTCACGAGATCACTCTCAGAATTCAAGTGAATTAATCCACGGATTACTCAAATTCCACGCCCCCTATTCGGACTAATTAACCTGTTGGTAATTTCGATATACCGACCATTAAGACGGCGCTCCACTAAACCATTATCCTTTCAATTAAAACCGATAAAATATCCGCACGGAAAATTATAAATATATGACGAAGATACGTTCGGGCAAACACCTCTCCCAGGGGATTAGTGTAATTGATTACAAAATGTGCCTGACCAGAAACCAACCACACAAATCCGCGCAACGAAATCACATAAGTGCGACTGCTCCCTATTAATCAATGAATAAAGGTTAATTAAATTAATGACAAGCTCGACAACAATGAAGTGAATCTATGTGAAGTGTTTCATAATCAGCACCTTCCAGAACCAACATTCACCACCTGGATTAATAATGACGAAGAATTAATAACCTCCGTAATCGGAAATCAACATTTTCTTTTGAGGTTAGTTTATTTTATTCGATCTCCCCTTCTTATTAATTTAATACCACACCATGTACCTAAATAAACTCCTTCATAAGCCCTATACTATCTTTCTAATTCGATACCATTGCCTATTTACTCAAAGAAAACCATTTTTTGTAGACATTCCAGTGACGATCGTTTTGGTGCAGTTACGTAACGAACAAGGACTCGCATACCGCTGGGCATTGTTATTCAATATTTCCCATTAGAGGAAACGTCGTGGAAGTGAAGAATCATTTATAATTAATTAAATAACTCTAAAACAAAATTTCTGTTGTTTACATTTTTAGTGACGCTTAAGTTGCCTATAATACATTAATGTTTTTAATTTAATTTTATTCTTCTATTTATCACCTTGTTTAATTATTTTACTTTCTCGTCTAAAAAAACGGAGAGTGGAAAACGCGAACGTTACAGTGTGTGTAGTGCGTGCTAAGTGATTTATACGTCTCGCAGTAGTAACAGTAAATAAAC
The DNA here is from genome assembly GCA_932526585.2 of Philonthus cognatus. Lineage (NCBI taxonomy): Eukaryota > Metazoa > Arthropoda > Insecta > Coleoptera > Staphylinidae > Philonthus > Philonthus cognatus. Next base: position 179,078,453 of record OW052241.1, read on the forward strand.
AATACCACAAATGAGTGACCTAGTTTCATCTAGTCATTCGAGACAGCGTGCGTGCGAAGTGATTTATGCGCCTTGCAGTAGTAAAGGTAAATAAAAAATACAACAACTTACGCATCCACGAAAAATATCATGAACACAGGTAACCAGAAGTTCTCAAAAAGTAAAAAATGCATGAAAAATTATGAAAAATCCAATATACACACACCGGCAAAATTAAAGGAACGCAGATAAATTCGATATTTTTTTCTCCGTGCAACTTTTTTTTGGGCAATTTCAGCGGCATGTCGTACAACCAAGGTAAACTAACTAATAGCAGTTCCTTTTGCAAAGTTATGTGCCATTGTGAAACCTCTTAAAAAAATAAACCAAAAAGTAGCGTTTTTGCTCTAGATGAATTAACACTTTGACTTTGTTTAAACATGTAATAAATAAGAGAAATTAAACATATTATTTTTTTAATATCGTGTATTGCCTCCACGAGCCCTTATGACTGCAGTCATCCTCCTTCCCATACTTCTGATGACGCCGTCGATCATTTCTTGAGGCAAATTATCCCATTCTTCAATTAAAGCAGCTTTCACTTCTTCTGTGTTTTGAACAGCAGGAATTCTTAACCTAAGTCGTCTACCTAGTATGTCCCAGACATGTTCAATCGGATTCAGGTCCGGAGAACATGCTGGCCAATTTATTTTTGTTATACCCATTTGGTTTAAATCGGCAATTACACAGCGAGCGACGTGCGGACGAGCATTGTCTTGCATTAAGACAACATTTTCCCCAATATGTGGAGCGAAAGGTATCACATGGTCTTGCATTTAAAGTGCCGTCCTGAATCACCACCAACTCTGTGCATGCCCCTAAACATACGCCGCCCCATACCATAACTGAGCCTCCACCAAAAGAGACAGCAGGAGTAAAATTAAATGGTGCATTTTGTTCTCCTTGACGTCGATACAATCTTTCCCTACCGTCAATCGAATTTACGCAGAAACGGCTCTCATCCGTAAACAAAACATGACCCCATTGCTCATTATTCCAATGCTGGTATTCTCGAGCGAGGTCTAGTCGCGCTACTCGATGTCCTCTCTGAAGTTTTGGGGCTTTTATTGGCACATACGACTTCAAACCAACTTCTTTAAGTCTTCTTCTTACTGAACGTTCACTTATATTGGTTCCACGAACTTCTTCCAGTACGTTTCTTGTTTGAACTGCAGTTTGACGTCTGTTTCGCAGTGTTTGCAACGCTATAAATCGATCATCTATGGCAGTGGTTGAGCGTTTTCTACCCTGACCTCGTCTTCTGACATACAAACCAGTCTGTCTCCAACGGGTAACACTGTGATGGATCGTTGATTATGATTTTCCAAACATTTGGGCAACCTCTCGGAAGGTCCGACCATTTTCGATCATTTCTATTGCCCTAGCGATATCAGTCGGTGCTAAATCACCCATTATTAACTGGTTGATAACCAAATTGACGATTGTAAATAAAAAAAACAAATTCGAACGATAACTTATTAAAAAATTCGAACTTTTGTCCAAAGAAAACACGCGTTTCAAATGTAAGGCAACAATTAACACAATACTATACAACTTAAAGAGATGTCAACATGTAATTACAAGTCTCAAGTTTTAACTAATGTTTTACAAAATGACATATGGTAGTAGGAAATGCGACGCCGTCTAGATCTAGCCAGTAAAAAAAGAAATTTAATGAATAAAATTAAATGTTGTATCCGTTCCTTTAATTTTGCCGGTGTGTGTATTTAAGATTTCCTGTATTTGTCGTTGAAGACGCGATTTAGTCAACTTGGGTCCAATCACAAAGATTTAAAGTTTATAGTTTTACTTGGTATTTAATTTAATACTTAATAAATTAATTAACAGATTGAAACAGACTTAGATTTAAGATTTAGAGTTCGAAGATTCAAAGTTTATGATTTAATATAGAGATTTAGAACTGACTGTCTTGATCAACTGCCGAAGTAAAAGTGTTCTCCTCAACACCAGAAGAACTCCATTTCTTTAGTGATAAGATAAGACACTGATTATGTGTACGCATAACATGGAATAACAAAACGAGATTATAATTACTAAGAACAGATTTGGAATGTGAAAAATATTTGAATTGCGGATTATTTGCTATTTCCAATATTATCTGTACAAGGAGATAATTACACTATAATGATAAATATATACAGAGTTATTCACATTTAATATAAATTAAACTGAGAGATACATTACAGACACAATTATAAAAAATGGTGATGTGTCCATCATAGTACTTTCCCCCGTAAATTGCGTATTAAATCACTTTTAAAATATTTGTAGCATTATTATTTTCAAAATGTCTTCAACTTTTTGATAACTACAACTTTAATTTGAAACATTTTTCAATTGGATCAACACATACTGACACAAACCAAAGACTAGATAAAAAACACTATTTATTGAATATCTCAAAAACTAAGAGTGCTATGACAAAAAGTGAATCTACAAAAAATCTTTTATATTTTATTACCTACAACTTTTATTTGAAATATTTTCCAATTGTATTAACACACACACTGACACAAATCAATGACTAGATAAAAAACACTATTTATTAAATATCTCAAAAACTAAGAGTGCTATGACAAAAAGTAAGTGAACAATACATCTTCATTTTGTTATTATCTACAACTTTTATTTGAAAGAATTTTTTGTTTGATAAACATTTATTGAATAAATCTGAAAAAACTGAAAAACGCTAAGATTAAAGTACCACTTCCGGTTTTCCCATTTTCACCAAAAGCTTTTCAGTTCTTCCGATTGTAACAAAAAGCTTAAGTTTCAAGTTTCATCTCGATATCTTTAGCGGTTTTTGCGGTACAGCGCACACAGACACACACACAGACACACAGACAGACAGATAGACAGACATTTTTCAAAAATGGTCTTATTCGACTCAGGGGACCTCAAAACGGATATTTCCGCAAAAATTTTTGATTCGAAAATTTTCACGAAAACAATACTTTCCCTTTGTATTACATACGGGGGAAAGTAAAAATAAAATAAATTGTGGAAAGTGTTCATTATAACCCCAACATTATAAAATATTTTTTTTGTATTGTGGAGGCTTCTACTTCGTTATACATGTTAATTTATTAATTAAAAAGGGTTTAACTTTGTTTGTATAACACAATTTATTTTTATGTCACTGCAGTTTCGGCAAATTTAGCTTGCCAATATCAAACATATCAAACAATAACAAACTATATGTTTGGCAAGCTAAATTTACCGAAACTGCAGTCACATAAAAATAAATTGTGTTATACAAACAAAGTTAAACCGTTTTTTATTAATAAATTATAAAATATGTTTCACCGCGGGTTAAGTGAGAAATTAATTTATCATATGCCTGTCCAAATGGTTTTCTATTAAATTTGAGATTCAAGTCTATTTTTCTAAAAATTTCACATGTACATGTTAGTGAAATTCATACGTCAGAAAAAAGTCTATCGAAGCGGAGTTTGCAAAAATACCAACTGATTTTTTGTTGGTGTCTTGGAATTCGATGCGTTTTTCATGGTATTATCTTTGATGGTGAGTTTGTATAGAGTTACTAAGCTGCACTAAACCTGTTAACGAGTCTGCACGCGAACCGTATTTATTTTATAGTTTAGCCGTGTTTATGTCCAAGAATATTTTATTTCACACGCGGACCTTTTAACTGCTGGAATGCCACAAAGCACGCAATACGTATCTCGTTGAAATCTTTAAAATAGTTCGTTATTCTTTTAGAAAGCGGCTGGCTTTTGTGACGTTATTTGATGAGCAGACTTTGAAATCAGCCAATTTTTGCTGGTTGTGTATTTCTGGGATACGAGATGGCGCTGAAATAGAAAAATTTCAGAAAGTAGTTTTGACTATGTATTGGTTTATAGTGCCTGCCGAATTTTATCACAACGAATAATAAAAATTATGAGTGCGGAGCCGCGTTGTTTGTTTGCTTACATAGCGCCGTGCGAATGAATGAATGGGTATTGAATTGTAGAAGACACAAGTAAACTGGATACAAATTCAAGATTTTAATTTATATCGACATACATACAACTGTATAACGAAACAGATGCCTTTTTAGTTTGAATTTCCATACCAATATATACAGGGAGTTTTTCTTTAAAGTATACGTCTTCTAAATTAATATTATATTTTTTAAATATTTCGATATTCGTTGTTTTTTAAAAGAGTTCAATTTGAAATTTTAAACGAGTGTTTTCCACTCCCAGACTAAGCATGAAGTAAAATTTTCTGGGGTTTTCTAAACTCGAAATTTTATTTCATGCGCCACGCGTATAAAACACTAAAATACTGTGACATGTATGTATATTTGAACTTCACTTGAACTTCACTTGAAATCAATGTTTAAGACGCGTGGCGCATGAAGTAAAATTTCGAGTTTAGAAAAGCCCAGAAAATTTCGAGTTTAGAAAAGCCCAGAAAATTTGTCTCGGGTCGCTGCGCGACCCCCGACAAATTTTCACGGGGCTTTTCTAAACTCGAAATTTTACTTCATGCTTTGTCTGGGAGTGGAAAACACTCGTTTAAAGCTTTAAATGGAACTATTTAATTAACAATGAATGTCGGAAAATGTACAGTTTATGCAAATGTTTTTTTACATAAATTTCACAATATTTCAGTGTTTTATACGCGTGGCGCATAAAGTAAAATTTCGAGCTCAGAGAATTGTTTTTTAACATAGTTCAATTTGAAGCTTTAAACGAGTGTTTTTCACTCCCAGGCTAAGCATGAAGTAAAATTTCGAGTTTAGAAAAGCCCCGTGAAAATTTGTCTCGGGTCGCGCAGCGACCCGAGACAAATTTTCTGGGCTTTTCTAAACTCGAAATTTTACTTCATGCGCCACGCGTATAAGACGCGATTTCAAGTGAAGTTCAAATATACATAAATTTCACAATATTTTAGTGTTTAATACGCGTGGCGCATGAAGTAAAATTTCGAGTTTAGAAAAGCCCAGAAAATTTGTCTCGGGTCGCTGCGCGACCCTCGACAAATTTTCACGGGGCTTTTCTAAACTCGAAATTTTACTTCATGCTTAGTCTGGGAGTGGAAAACACTTGTTTAGAGCTTCAAATTGAACTATTTTAAAATACAATTAATGTCGGAAAATGTACAGTTTATACATATGTTTTTTACATAAATGTCACAATATTGAGTAATTTATTCGCGTGGCGCATAAAGTAAAATTTTGAGTTTAAAAAAGCTCAGAATTGTTTTTGAACGAGCAATAAACGAGTGTTTTCCACTCCCAGACTAAGCATGAAGTAAAATTTCGAGTTTAGAAAAGCCCTGTGAAAATTTGCCGAGGGTCGCGCAGCGACCCGAGACAAATTTTCTGGGCTTTTCTAAACTCGAAATTTTACTTCATGCGCCACGCGTATAAAACGCGATTTCAAGTGAAGTTCAAATATACATAAATTTCACAATATTTGAGTGTTTAATACGCGTGGCGCATAAAGTAAAATTTCGAGTTTAGAAAAGCCCAGAAAATTTGTCTCGGGTCGCTGCGCGACCCTCGACAAATTTTCACGGGGCTTTTCTAAACTCGAAATTTTACTTCATGCTTAGTCTGGGAGTGGAAAGAAAACACTCGTTTAAAGCTTCAAATTGAACTTTTTTAAAAAATCTCGGAAAATTTACAGCTTATGCATATGTTTACCTAAAAGAAAAATTCCCTGTATTTATATTGTAGACAAACAGTTAAATTCTGGCAACATAAAATATAGATTCATGGTAGTTGCAACTACATAAGTGATTTAAATTATTTATTTATTTATTTGACGCCAAAACAACATTTTACATCGATTACATTAATACACATATACCTAAAAAGAACATTTTATATGGATAGCATTAATGTACATAAACTAAACTTAAATTTAAAAATACCTACGAACAAACAAAATGCCGAGCGACCGATTTAAATCTGATAAGGGATACATCAAAAAAGTTAATTTTATCACAATATTTGTTTACAGAGTTGCACATTCTTACAATCGGGCTAAACATATTATAGGATGTACGACAGAATGGAATATGTAATAACTGCAAGTTACGTGTGGAATACTGTGGTATATTCAATGAAAAACATTCTAAGCACTCAGATGAGGTTATAAAATTATTATTTATTATTATTTATTACTATCAAAAATCATAATCATACATGACTGTTGCGTGCTGCACTCCTTAATTTGTTAATTGCAATGAAGCACACAAAAGGAATAGATGCGAACACGAGAGGAGGTCTACCCTCTAAGCTGGGTAGGCGCCACACTTCAAGCTAAGTAGGCTAAGCCGCCGCGCGCCGTACAAAAAATGAGAAATTACTATAACCCAATTCGAACTCTAGACGCTAAGCTGACTAAGTGCTTCTGTAATCAAATCGCCGAGTGTCGCACATTCAATTTGGTAAATAAATGAAAAAGGAATTTTTCCGACTCATCACTTAAATCAACATATACCGGCATTCCACATTCCTATTTAAAACATGAATCCAGAAATGCACTTATTTTTTAAGAATGTATTGGGAAACATTTTAATAATGCCTTTCTTTGTTGTGTATCAACAACATAATCAATGAACGGTCCACGGCAGAAAAATTACATTCGCAATTCAAGGCCGCGCACCGGGAACCCGTGTCGCGACAAATGCCGTACACGAATTCTTCATACCAAACCCAGTTTCTTTTTACATGTTTTTGGAAATTACAGTATAATTTTAAGATATTACTAAAATAGCACGATGCTACCCCCTGTTTATTAAAAGCATAATCAACATTTACATTGCTCTTATGGAGGTTTCTAAGCAACGATTAATTTTATTTATCATTTGTTTTAGATTAATCTATTTAATACAACATGTTTTTAATAATTACTTCAATAAATTAAAGCAATATGAAGAAGAAATAATATTTTCTATGGAAGTATTGCACGGATTTATGTGATCATTTAAGGGGGTCTTCCGGTATAATTGACCCAAACTTTGGATTTTTTTTCCAGGGAACTGGTAAGAGTTAGAGACCTTTTTTTTGCTTTAGAGGGGATTGGAAATCTGCTAACAGACAAAGGCTTAAAATCTTAATCGCCAATAGTGTCGGGTTGGATGAGTTCCGACCGACTAAAACTCTTCCCCCTCTCTTCCCTGGAATCGCCTGGTCACGGCATTGCCTCAGGGGTATTAACTTTTCTTAATGCGCTGGATTCTTCTCTGCTATTTCATCGGCCAGTTTTTTGCTGATTACACTTCCTGCGAAGTTTGCAACCGCATCCCATGCCTTCTCTTCCTCGAGCATCTTTTTGACGATCGTCGCTTCGTCTATATCACCGATGATGTCCCGAAGGCTGTTTCTCTCCGGCGTCCACTCTTGGCACTCTAGTAGTGTGTGCCGCGCTGAATCTTCAGGTTCATGGCAGTATTTACAAGCTGCCGTAGGTGCTTTGCCTATTCGGTGGAGGTCCTTGCCAAAACTTCCATGGCCGCTCATCAGCTGAGTTAGATGGTAGCTCAGCTGACCATGCTTTCTCTCAACCCATGACTGGACACCGGGGATCAATGTTTTAGTCCAGCTGTCTTTTGTATCCCATCTTTTCTGCCATTTATCCATAGCGTTACTATGTGCCTCCGCTTTTGCCGTCTCTTTATCGCCAGTTTGTTTTTGGTGCCAGTATGCTTCTGCTCTCTCATTGATATACAGGTCTCCAGGGACCGATGCTGCTAAGCCTTCCACTGCATCCATGGACACTGTCCTGTAAGCCCTTGTGAGCCGCAAACAGGCCACCTTCAGCGCACCTCGTTCTCTGGCTGCGTTCCTCCCCGTCTCCATTGCCTTGGCCCATACCGGGGCCGCGTATGCTAATTTAGCCTTAGCCGCCGACATTAGAAGACGACTACGTCCCTCACTTGCACCCCCAATATTGGGCATTAGGCGCCCTATCATGGCCTCCATCTTCCTCGCTCCGTCAGCCGCCTCGCTGCAATGGCGGCTGCATCTGGGGTTGGCCTCTAACAAAACTCCCAGATATTTCAGTGCCTTGTCAATTGGAACCTCTATGCCTCCTACCATGATAGAGTCTCCTGGTTGCTTTCCAGCCCTCTTGGTGGAGAGCCATACCGCCTTCGTCTTGCTGGCTTCAACACTGAGTCCGACCTCTTCCAGCCACCGTTTAATAATTTCACACGCCTCGCGTGACGTGGTCTGTAGGCTATCAACAGTTTTGCTCTTGACTATAATTGCTAGGTCGTCGGCGTAAGCTACAGTTGTGGCACCGGCCGGTAGCTGCAGCTCCAGTACCCCGTCATACACTAAGTTCCAGAGAGTTGGGCCTAGAACAGATCCCTGTGGCACCCCCACATTAAGTGTTCGCTGCGTGTTTATTCGATCGGCTATGTAGTCAATGCGTCGGTCTTGCAGATATGCGTTCACCATCCTAGCTAGGATAGGGGGCAGTCTTCTCTCAGCCTTGGTCGTAATTATACCCCATGGAAGGGTGTTAAACGCATTTTTATGTCTAGAGCTATCATCACTACATGCTCTCTTTTTCTTAGCGGCCCTGTGTTGGCTTTCTCGGCAATCTTTTTCACCTCCATCACTGCGTCGATGGTGGATCGTCCCTGGCGAAACCCGAACTGCTTCGGGTGAAACCCGCCCTCTTCCTCTATATGGTCAATCACCCTCCGCGTGATGGCCTTTTCCAATAGCTTTGCGAGCCCATCCAGTAGACACAGGGGTCTATACGCAGAGGGCTTCTCAGGTCTTCTACTCGCCTTTGGTATTAGAGCGAGCCTCGCCACCTTCCATCGCCTAGGAAATACGCCTTCCTCCAGACACCTATTTAGTGCGCATGTAAATATTTCGGGATTCGCCTCCACCGCAACTTTTATGGCTTTGTTGGGTATTCCATCAGGCCCAGTTGCGTTTTTGTTTGGCAATTGGGTAGCCGCTCTTCTAATCTCCTCCACCGTGAAGAGGTCATCTATGTCGCCGTCCTGTACGTTTCCCTCATGCTCTATCTGGTTGCCCCTTGGAAAAAGTGCCTCTACCACTACACTTATCCCTCCAGGAACTAAAGCGTCTACTGGTAAGCCCTTCTTCTTGATCTTACCCATTATAATGCGGTATGGCTTCCCCCAAGGGTCAGACTCAACATTGTCGCAGAGCTCCTTCCACTTTCGTTCCTTGCTTCTTTCAATTTCTAGCTTCAGTGCTGCCACTTTGTTTCTTCTCTCCAGTAGAAGAGCTTCTACGCTATCCCCTCTTCTCCTAGCTCTGCTGATTTCCCGTCTAGTTTGCATGGCATCTTTTCTTGCATCCGCGACCTCCTTACACCACCAAAATACCCATTTTCTTGCTCGCGCTGCCACCTTCGGCATCGCCTGTTCGCATGCCTCTCTCATGACATACGTGATTTCACACGCCAGTGTCTCTGCATCTTGAGCTATCAATTGGTGGTGTTCGACCGCCTCAGCCAAAGCTGTCCTGTTCATTTGCCCCACGCTCCACCTTGTGGTGTTCCCATCCACTTCCACGTCCTCCCCCTTCTCCAGAATTATACTAAACTGGATCATTTGGTGGTCGCTCAGCGTCTCCCTATCGGTTACTCTCCAGTCAGCTACCTTTTCTACAGCATCTGTCGCTGTTACATCAATGAATGATGTTGTTGCGCCCCTAACGAAAGTCGGCGATCGACCGTCATTTATCACTTCCAGTTCTGTGGTCCCGAACATTTCAGAGTTAGAGACCTGGGGTTTTTTTAAATCTTTATTCATCCTTGCTCTACAATTGGGATTTTTGTCGAGTCGAAAAAATCAAAATGGCGTCCAATATGACGGCTGCCCGGCGGAAATGTTCCAAAACTGCGAGCAGCCTAGGGGTCGCTATTCGTCACCTAGAAACAAAATCAGCTCAGTTTCTTGAAGAGTATAGTTCAGAGAATGGTATGAACTACGAAATTATGAAAAAACTCAAAATTTGACAAAATGGCGGGCATTTGAAAAAAAAGTCGTGTTTTTGACTTTGACAAGCTGTAATAAATCTTTAAAATTGCAAATTGCACCGGGAGGTTAGTTCATTCCACGAAGAAAAGTGTTTTCAATAACGGAAGCAAAGAACGAAGTCAATTGGTTGAACCGTTCAAACGCTAGAATGCTCGCAGTTTTGAAAAATGTAGTTTCGAGAAGAACGCGTTTAAAGTTTGCGAAACATTTTTTCTGTGTAATTCAAAGTATTCGGCGGAAAATTCGCAAACAGTAGTCAATAGCTAGGTTTTCGGGGTCGCTGAATACGAATCTGAGGTCAAATTTGAAAAATTCAAAATGGCGGATCCAATATGGCGGACCAAAAAACTCATACTCTTCAAAATTTATGAAATTCGAGATTAAAGTTATACCTGCGCGACCCATACCGCTCGGGACGGCGATGCATTCAAAGGCCTGTAGCGACGTAAATATTTGCCGGATCGAAATATCCTTTCAGCCACATATTCTAGACATGTTTAGCTTTAATTTCATACAAAAAAAATCGATTTTTTGAAAAAAATATAAGAATATTTCACTATTTAATTTATATATAATTTAAGATTTTTTTTTTTTAATGAAAGTGTCAATTTATTCGCAAAGCTTCAATGTGCAATATGTATAAATTTCAAAGATCTATTCTCATTATTGTTGAAGATTAATCGTTGTATTTGGCCATAAGAACGAACAATGATTAATCTTCAACAATAATGAGAATAGATCTTTGAAACTTATACATGTGAATTTCCGACCTTAAGTTAATCCAAAACGGAAATGCGTTTAATCAAAGATACGCTAGAAGTAATCAAAGAAATGATCTAATCAATAAAAAGTATTAGAAATAAGCGTACAACGTACCATATACTGAAATTACGGAAATTCGTAATAAACACAACATCCTACAGCGTTAATTAAGCTTTAAATACGGTGAGATTGGCTGGGAAACTTTACGCGATTGCAAAAAGTTATTTAAACAAAACAACCCAGAAAGAATCGCTTCGCTCTGTATCGCATCCTGTCCCTCGAAGCTCGGCTTCTATTAAACTCGATTTTTGTTTTTTTTTCACCGACTTCCGCATTCCACACGCGCGGCAATTTCGCCGTATTTATGAATTTGCTGAAGATTTATGCGGCCATAGAATTTACATCGATTACGCACGGCCTTATATGGGCGAGACGAGACAAAGCTGAAAATTTCCTTGCGTGCAACAATATAAAGCCGATTTCCGGCAGTTGAATGGACGCGCGAGCGCTGTTCATAATCTTTGGTAGAACAATAGATTAGGTGATCGGGTTCTCTTGTTTCCGAAAGAACGCAATGTTGCGTTTAATTGAATTAGTAAAGAAATTTCACGTTCCGCTTAATTCAACGCATGCAATCATTTTTTTTTCTACTTTACTTCTGAAATGTCTTACTTATAGGTCCATCACTAATTAGTAAATGTAATACAGGGCTATTTAAAATAAAGGAACAGATATCAAACATCTATTTCCTCCAAACGACAAAAGCTAGAAACACAATTCCAACGTTCCTTAAAAGAGAAACGTTCACATTTTATGAATTCATATGACAACCATGTGTTACACGACAAATATCAGAACGGTGGCTCATTTCTTGCCACACGCGAATCAGCTGGTCTCTAGTTATCGAATTTACAGCTTCAACAATTTAATGTCGCATATTTTCAAGAAAGGTTCCTTTTTGTAAACTGTACGAATACGCTCGACATTTTCATTCGATGTGCGTGGACATCCCGTGCTATTCTGTTTGCAGATGCAACCATCGTCTACGAATTTTCTACGGCGGTTGTATATTGTAAGTACTGTAGGACTTAAGTTGATGGCCATTTGTATGATTTTTATTCTGCATAAATACATGTTGTTAATTAATTACATTCTAAATTCACGCTCGCGAAAGAAAACCGTTCCAATTTTAATAACATCTGAATCGTTTAACGAGCAATTTCCCCCCTAGGCTGTTGATACTAACAATCGCGAAACTGTGAAACATTCACAATCAAGTCTGTCAAATGTGGCAATTATTCTATATATGCATACATGCAAATTGGGACGTTTTCTTCGTAAACAGCCTCGAGGATGTCGATAATAGCCGGAGCGGATTTTATTAAGACCGATTTTCGCATTCTTCCCGTACACGCCTTTTCCCATTATGCAGAGATGATACCGTTAAAACTGAACGACCCGATTTCAATTCGATTACTTCTTCTTTTTCTTCTTCGGCAGCGAAATTAAATTGGCTGCATGGCAATGAGGATGATCTGTATAAATAGAGTAATGTGTATGTAAAGTAGTAGGTAATTGTTCTTGGAAATTTAATGGTGGTTTTTGATGTACTGTATGTAAAAAAACTCATTATGAGAATGTATTTCAGTATTTAATTAAGTTGGTGTTTTTTTTTTTTTTTTTTGGTTTGTTTGGCATAGGTATTACCATTCAGCCATTAACGTTGATTTATAATATCTATATTAACATATATTTCGACTATTTGGACGTCACAACACATTCACACACATCCATGGAACCGGAGACGAGTATTTTTCGTTAGAAAAATTACTCGCCTCCGCTGGGAATCGAACCCAGATCACCTCCGTGTCCGACTGGCGAAATCGGCGGCTCAAGTTGGTGTTTTTGAATTTAATTATGTTGCCACACTCATTTGCTTCCAGTTCGACTTTTTACAATAATTTTTATTTAAGCTGGGAATGTTAAGAATATTTATTAGGATTACAACGCGTCTGATTTTTTAATTTAACAAAAACTTTATGATATCTGTTTGGTAGCTCTATATAAAAAGCGTACCAGTGGGGGTGGCCTCTCCGATTCGGAAAGAAGTAAAGGACTAACCTGGTTTAATCCTCGTACGTCTTTGGGAGGACTGGCGGTTTCTTCTTCTCCTTAATTCAACTTTAGGTACACTAATAAACCGGAGGCAATTCTATAGCCGGGGGCAGGTTCAATAAGCCGGAGGCCGCACTATTTAAGATCGGTAAAACGCGGACGTCTTCTTCTTTTCGAGTCGCACGTTACAATAATTGGTTATTGAGGAGGGGATGCATGGGTTGGACCCGATTTGCACTGAATAATATCTTATAATTCAAATTTTCGTATAGCAAGAATTACATTTAAAAAAAAAAAAATACTGAGAAAATTATTAACATTTTTAGTGTGAAGTTTAAAAATAAATTGCTGAAGCGGTATATTTTAAACATCACATTAAATCAGCGTTGTATTCGCGTGGCGCATGAAGTAAAATTTCGAGTTTAGAAAAGCCAGAAAATTTGGTTTGGTCGCTCCGCGCTTCGCGCTACGCGACCAAACCAAATTTTCAGGCTTTTCTAAACTCGAAATTTTACTTCATGCTTAATCAAGGATTGGAAACACTCGTTTAAGGATAAAAAAACTTTTGAAAACCAACGAATGTCTGAAAATGTACAAATTAACGAAGAATTCCTTGTATACATTGTAATAATAATAATAATAATAATGCTTTATTTCTCAACAGAATTACTTCCAATTACAGAGAAATGTATAATGATATCTAAAATATGCTTAGAAATAGCGTATTTCAAAATGAGCTTTGATTTGAGCTTTTTGTTTGTGACTTAAAAATTAAATACATTAATAGGATATTTGAAAATGAGCTTTAATTTGAGTAATACAAGAAACAATCTGGCTTATTTATGTTACCTAGAAAAATGTTATACACTTTTATAAACATTACAAATTCTGAGTATTTTCTTATTGAGGTATTATCCTCACGAGTATCTTCCACTCCCAGGTTATGCATGAAGTAAAATTTCGAGTTTAGAAAATCCTGAAAATTTGGTTTGGTCGCGTAGCGCGAAGCGCGGAGCGACCAAACCAAATTTTCAGGATTTTCTAAACTCGAAATTTTACTTCATGCGCCACGCATATAAGACACTGATTTCAAGCGAAGTTTACTCGTTCACAATATTTCAGTACTTTGAATGTTTAATACGCGTGGCGTATGATGTAAAATTTCGAGTTTAGAAAAGCCTGAAAATTCGGTTTTGCCGGGGCGCGCGTGCAAAGCGGCAAATCATGATAGGACACGTAATTAACATCAATTTAAAGCTTATTTAATCCTGAATACATTGTCTAAAAACAAACTTCATTTGTTTCGCTAAATTTATTTTGTACAATTTTTTATTCAAAAAAGGAAATTTCTGGATTTATCTTGGTTTAATTTATAAAGTACTAATTTATAACACCTTATCTATAATTTAGTTATTTGAGTTACGTGAAGATTTTAAGTCACTTAATCAAAACGCAGTTATATTCCATTCTTCACTTTCATTTTTCGATGCTAGTGTAGGGTAGGGAGTCGCCGTTCAATAAAAATAAAGTAGGAATTGGTCCCTTGTACGAAAAATACTTTTTATTTCCTCTACTGACTTATCATTTACAAGGGCCCCGCTCCATATGCGGGTTATTTATACGCAGGTTACTATTTTAGGACTAGAATTTCTTAAAATAGGCAAAGCGCCGTGTCGTGACTGATTTTTCATAATTTATAATAATTTTTATTATTTTGGTTCCATGGTTACGCCTGGCGGGCCACCGCCTATCCAATTTATCCAGCGGTGCACCACACTAGATGTACATTTCGGGTACCATGTACCCATTATCAATAGCTAACTAACGCAGTAAGCTATTGATAATGGGTACATAGAACCCGAAATGCACATTTAGCATTCAAAAATAAAAGTGTAGAAAGGAATATAATAATTGTTACTTAGCTATTGATAATGCGTACCCGGAATGTACATCTAGCATCGAAAAATAAAAGTGAAGAAAGAAATATAACTGCGTTTTAATTATGTGACAAACCATTATATTTTAAAATGTTTTACCAAGTGATTAATGAGAAAAACAGTGTCCGATATATGTGACCTTAACTATATTTGATATCATAACAATACAATATTATTTATTATGTGTTAACCAAACATAGTACAGATACATTCGTCATATAAATTAAAGAAAAATATAAATTTGCTTACAACTAATATAATATATTAAATAAAAGCTAAATATAAAGAGGTTAGTGTATATATAAAATATAATTTAAAACGACAACGTAAATTCTTGAATTTAATATGGACAGTTCTGGATTAGCAGTTTTTTCAATTCCTTTTTAAATTTATTTAGACTTAGTTGTTTAAAATGATTCGGTATTTTATTATATAATATACTGCCCGCATGTAATGGGGATCCATCCATCTAGCAATTTAGATCAAATTTCAGACCAGCTTTAATCCCTGCCCATTATTAAATCAAAACCACTTTATTACGCGCATTTTCCTCAGCTAGACTTACTATTTTAGGCCTAGTCCGAGAGATACCATTAACGCCACAATTTATAATCTCGCAATAAAAGCGATTTAATTGGCCAAGAAGAGAAGAAGCACGCCGCATAATTTAATTCAAATTACGATACACCGGAGCTTTTTGATGTCGGCCGTTCCTGACCTCGCGCAATCTTTTCTCTCTCGCCAAGTTCAAGGCAACCACTCAACTGCACCGGCAAATAGAGAAAAAACTGGTAATGCACCTGATTGCTGGTAGCTAAATGACGTAAATAATCCCGTTTGATTAGATCAAGACAAACAAACAAAAAAACAGGAGATTTATGTTAAAAGTAGCTGGGGATTCTGTAGAAACGATACGATTACTAGAAAAGGTGGCTGTTAGGCCAACCTGCACTAATGTTTCTATATTATTGAAGTACTCTACAAACCCAAAGTTAAACGATGAGTTAATTTGACTTTCCCCCATATGTAAAACACAGGAAAAGTATTATTTTCGCGATCATTTTTAAATCAATTTTAGTGGATATAGAGATTTTAAGGTCCCCGAGTTGATTGAGATCATTTTTTTTAAAAGGTCTGTCCGTATGTATGTCAGAAGTGTACAGCCTAAAACCATACCTCATTTATACTTTAATTAAAACACTTTTAACCTTTCTTCACAATTTTTATTATATACCAGATGTACATTTCGGTCACAAGGTGACCATTATCAATGGATTGATACTGAATACAGAATTACGTAATTCTGTATTCAGTATCAGTCCATTGATAATGGTCACCTTGTGACCGAAATGTACATCTGGTATATATTAAAAATTGTGAAGAAAGGTTAAAAGTGTTTTAGTTAAAGTTGATTATAATAAATATAATAATCTTCACGTAACTCACCCAAATCCAATCAATCATACCTTATTTGTTGTCCAACCCCGCTTTGAAAATATATTTTATTCTATAGCCCCCCATTTTTTTTTTGTCTGTCACGAATCTGAAACAGCTATTACCATGAGAATACAACTCATAGCCTACTAGAACTTTTAGAATTTTAAACCAATGAGATGCAAGGAAAGAGGTAGGTACATGTCTATCACGGCGATGATAAAAAACAAAAGAAGCGGTGGGTGATAAGTTGTCCTGTAATTCGAAACGTCAAAATAGGTAAAGTTTCGTGCAGTGATATTAATAGAAAAGTGAAAAGTGCGACGCCAAAAAACACCGTCATGAACAAAGAATCACAGTGACGGCAGTTTACGAACTTGTGTGCGGTTAAAAAATGCTCAATCAATAGGGAAAAAACAATATCTCAGCTGTCGATAATGTTTAGGGACTCACATTATTTTATTCGTTATATTCTCTCACTAAATATAACTTGTGATATGATTAATTATCGATGATATTTTGTCGTTGAAACCGAAGCAGCACATTCAACTCGTGCTGCGCACTCGTTGAATCTGCAGTTGGGTTTCAACTCCAAAATATCATCGATAATAATCATACCACTCGTTATATTACGGTTGATAATAATTAAATAAACGGACAAAAACAACTTTTAATAAGCACAAGAACGAACGACAAGGAAAAGTCTAAATAAACATCTCTTCTTTCAATAGTGTACGCTCAGCAGCTAGCTACATCTCCCTGGTCTTATTTTCCTTAGCTCTTTCACCACCTCTATCCCTCTTCCGCTCTCACACAAACTCTCTTCACGTGTACTACCTTTCATACTTCCTTTTATTTGTGCCCCGCACACACATTCATCCCATGCTCTCATTCATCTTTCTCCCTTCTACAGAAAACACACTTCACATATTCTTCTCCCATCCATACCTTTCTTTCTTTTCTTCACTCCCACATCTGTACCGAGCTAGTAAACGCACATCCTCCCCATTTAATACTCTAAAATAGCGCGGCGGCCCTGTAAACACCTGTATGTTCTTATAGTTGGGATTATAGGTGCTTTTTTGTATATTCTCCTGTCAAACCTGCAGCTCAACTTCCTTCAGCCTCTCCCGAAATTCAACTTCTATTTTTCCCCCCGCGCTATTTTCTCTCTTACTATCAATCCCGACCACCCCACTTTGTGATTCATTCTGTCTCTCTCTAGCATCCACCTTACTCCCACTCCTTTCACCTGCCATTCTCTGTAACAAGCACACTAAGCTTCCCTCACCAGTCTTTTTTCCCCTAACTCACTCACTTTTCTCTCAAACTTCACCACTCTCTTCGCCGCCACCCATTCCACTGACATTCTTTGGCACTCCTGCAATACTATATAATTCGGAATCGTTCTCTCCAGACTAAGAATCAGTATTGCAGTTTTGCTAACTCCATCTTCTCATTCCCACTCACTCCCCATACCTCAGCCACATACAACAAAATTTTCCCCATACATGCATCCTACTATGCCATCTACATACTAATATTCTCCCCTAATATCTCAGCCCATATTCTCCGCGTCCGCGGTATTGCTATTCGCACCTTCTTACATACAAATTCCACGTGTCGGGTTCCACCACCACTTTCAGAAAACATATACCCAAATATTTAAATTCTTTCACCCGTTCCACCTTCTCTCCCATCCATGCAAGCTCCTCTATCTTCTTTCTACCACCCCCATTCTTACATACCATCTACTTTGTCTTCTTAACATTCACCGTCAGTCTTCTTATTATAAAATACCTTTCAAGCCTCTCTTTCATTTCCTTCAGTTCGCTAATAGTCCTAGCCATCACAACCACATCATCAGCATACGCTAGGGTCCACACTTTTTTGTTTCCCACTACTATTCCTCCTGCTGCCCCAACTCCAACACCCTCTCCAGAAGGATTGATACAGATTGAACAGTAGTGAGCTAAGTGCACACCCCTGCCTCACTCCTCGCTCTACTTTAAAACACTCAAATACCACCTCATCTACTCTAACCTTACACCACGTTTCTCTATATACTTCATTCACCCAATTCTGATACACCCATTCCTTTCAAACACCCAATCAACAGCTCTCTCTCTCTCTCTACCGAATCATACGCCGCTTTCAAGTCCACAAACAACAGGTATACTTTTCCTCTTTTTTAACAACTCTCTCTCAATTAGCCAGTTCAATGTAGCTACTTGCTCTACCGTTGATCCCCCTTTCCTAAACCCTCCTTGGACCTCTGTTAATATACATTTTTGTTCTACTTCCCTCCCTAGCCTCTCTTTTACCATCATCATCATGATCTTATAGAGACTGTCCATTAGTGTGTCCCTCGGTAATTGCTGAGCACCGTTCCGTCTCCTCCCTTATGTACTAGAATCACAACTCCCTCCCTTCACTCTTTTGGAAACTCCAACTCCCCTCTCCAAATGCCATTCAGTATACCTAGCAGTTTTCTGTTTCCCTCAACGCTGCACAACTTAAAAGCCTCTGCCTAGTAGGGGGACATTTCTTCCACTCCATTTTTTCCACTCTATTTCTTCCGCTCTATTTCTTCCACCGCGCTTTTCTTCCGCCAAGACTATTCTTCCACCAAGACTTTTCTTCCATCAATTTTTTTACAAAATTACATTTTTATTACAATTTTTTAAAACTTAATGTTATGACCAATCGCCCGCAAGTAGTTTACAATTTCTCCGTCTTCTTTTCTCCTTTCGTATTCGCGAACAATATTTGAAATTTTTTCCTCCCGCTTTACTCTACTCTGTTGTTCAGCTTTCTTTATATTTCCACCGATGTCTAATTCACGAAACATTGTTTCCGTGTCACCTTGCTCCTTTTGCAATTCTACCAAAAATGCATATAAACTAGGGTGATCTCTCCCGACAACTACTGAAAAACGATTGTGCCAGCCCTCGGACATTGGTGCGGGACGTGTTCTGCCGGACCGCATCAAACATATACCACAGGGACGGTAGATATTGTGCTATGGTAGCGCGTCGCCTTCCTCTCGCTGGCCTGCCACTAACATAATTAATTTCTAAGTAGTCTGCGATCACGGAAAACTCCTCTGGAACATCATCCAAAAAAAAATCGAATGCCTCATCCACGTCTTCCAGCGGGACAAATGCAATGGCGCACATCATCTGTGCCGCTTCTTTTATCAACCGATTTTCAGGATCATTATAGGCCTGCTGGAGGCCTTCCGCTTGAATCCGGCGAAAAATCGATTGCCTCAAGTGGAAAAAGCAAGCCTTAACGTTGGTTTTCGGCTGCATTCAAAATCGCCAGTTCGAAATCGGTCATGATTGTTGTTAGGGAAAGGCGGAAACCATGCCTTTCTATCTCGTTCCTCAAAACTTCGAAAACCTGATAAGATATTTATGTTAGGTTAAATTATCAACTAAGTTATTCACTAGAAATTAGAAAGACAGATATTAGACACCTTTTCATAAGCTTTTTGGGTTTTGTTCTCCATTAGTGCGTAAGCAACAGGTAATGCGACTCTTTGTTCAACTCCATTCGTGACTTGGACAAGACCCGCAAGGACAGCGAACAGTTGGAAAAAAATGGACGGTTCCGTCGACAAACCACATAGCGCTCCTTGCTAAACGCCTGAAATTCTCTTTTGTTGCGAATATCAATATTCTTCCGACGGATTCGTCCGCATCCGGACCATCCCGAGAATCATAGGTTAAAAATTGTTCTCCGCTTAAGGTGTGTTTATATGATTGGGGCAGGTCGCCCAGCTGGTCCATCGTCGTCGGATTTGTGGGCATATCTTTAAGGCGTTGCCGCTGAATCGCTTTTCTCAAATTACTCCTCTCTGGCAGTTCCGATAAAACTCCAGATGGGACCTGCTGGAGCTGTGTTCTGAAGAGCTTGGCCGGCGGAGCTTCGGGACGCTCTTCAGCGCGTCCTTTCAATCTGTTTCTTAATTTTAGCGCCTCAACGGCCTCAACATTTAGGGCATGATTATCATGCGGCGACTGGCCAGGGCCTCTGACAACTTCTACGACTTATTTTTATATTACTTATTAAAATAAAGTAAACTCCATCGATTTAATTTACCTGTCCATGAGTTAAATGAGCCATGGTGACGGCACGTGCTCTGCACTCAGGATACTCTTTGCATTTCCAATTGATCCGACCTTTTTTTTCTTCACTTTTATAATAGAGGTAGCCATCTATATGAAGGATTGGATTTTTGACTCCTTGTAAAAGTTCCACAATCATTTTGAATGAAACTGCAAAATTTTGTTAACGCTGGCGAACTGACAGAATTGACTTGTTTGGTTGTTTACTTTGAAGTTGGCTATAGACGTCAAATTTTGAATGTTTGAATAAAAAAAGTGGAACCAGAAATAGCGGAACTAAATTAGTGGAAAAAAGAATTCGGAGGAAAATATGTACAGTGGAAAAAAGAATTGGTGGAAGAAAAGTACTGGTGGAAGTAATGGAGTGGAAAAAATGGGGTACAATCCCTCTGCCTTTATACTGTCCGGCCCTGCCGCTTTTCCTTCTTTAACGATACTCAACGCCTACTTTAACTCTTCCTCTTATCTAAAATTCTTCTTTCACTATTTTCCGTCCCAACCAGCTTCTGGAAATATTTTCTCCATTCCTCAATTGAAATGCTACCTCCTTTTATTATTTTCTTTGGTGTCCTTTTCTGTATGTATGTCCACAGCTGTTTTTTATCTCTTATCTGTCCAACTCCTCCTTCATCCACTTGTCCTCACTTCTTTTGCATGCTTTGTCAAACTTAGTCTTTGCCTCTCGCATCTCCTCTTCGCACCCACTCCCTTCCCTAAAGGCTCTTATTGCTCTCCGTAGCACTTTCTTGCCATCAATGCACCCCTGATCGAACCACTCGACTCTGCTTTGTTGCCCTATCCACACTTTTTGTCTGGTCATCGCCTGCTTAACCCCTGTCCTTAACTGCTCTAAAGACTGTACCTCTTCAAAACACACTTTCTTTATTTCTCCTTGAAGTTACTTACCATCTGCCACGAATCTAAAACAGCTATTGTCATGATAATATTTAAACGTGTAATATTTGCGCCCCTTAATTTTTTCTGGGTCTTCTACTGCGCCCCGAAAGTGTCAAACGCCCACAGGGGGGTATTATCACCCACGTTGAGAACCTGTGGCCTAAACTGGTCGAAATGTTAAGATGACATTATTAACTTATGCATTTTATTACAAATATTGTGTCCAGGGAGGACAAGAGTCAAAATCACAGTAAAACACTATTTACTTTGTTTGTACTTTTTTATTGAATGTGACTGCAGTTTCGACAAATTAAGCTTGTCATTATCACTTCATGTTTGATAATGCCAAGCTTAATTTGTCGAAAATGCAGTCACTTTCAATAAAAAAGTGTTATACAAACAAAGTAAAAAGGGTTTTATTGTGAAATTAAGATGTATAACGAAGTAGAAGCCACCACAAGTTGATGTTTTTTATGGTGACCTAACGAAAGCCTTCGATAAACTGGACCACAAGATTATGTTTCATAAGTTGATATCATTTGGCCTAAATAATAATATTTTGAATACTATCACTTCATATCTACATAATCGCAGGCAACTTGTTGAGATATACGGTCACAAATCCAAATGGTACGTAGCATCCAGCGGGATCCCCCAAGGATCGAATTTGGGACCTCTGCTGTTTTTATTGTTTATGGATGATGTGTGTGCAACTCAGAAATGTAATATGGTGCTATATGCGGATGATATTAAACTTTACAGTGTTGTTAGTAAAATTGATGATTGTATGCAATTGCAAAATTATATAGACGTTTTTACAGATTGGTGTTATGCCAATAAATTATCACTTAATACATCAAAGTGCTCCGTAGTAACTTACACCAGAAAAATAAATTTAATTGATAGTATAGATTTATGTAGATTAACGGAAACAAGGGATCTTGGAGTAATTTTTGATACTAGATTGACATTTAATACTCATATCGAAATGTTAACTAAGAGTTGTTATCGGATATTGGGTTTTATAATTCGCAATTGTAGAGAATTTACAAATATAAAACTCCTACTTTTGTTATTTAACACCTTTGTATTAAGCAAAGTATCGTATTGTGTATTGATTTGGTCACCAATGTATTTGAAATATTTTGGTCTGCTTGAAAATGTTCAAAAAAAATTTCTTAGGTATCTATATTATGTAAAATATCGTCAGTACAGATTTGACATATCCTACAATGACCTACTTGCTGAATTTGATTTAATTTCTATCCACAACAGAATTTTACTTATAAATATTTGTTTTCTTTATAAACTCATGAATAATATGATTGACGACATACAGTTTTTGAATCGTTTTAAATTTAACATTCCTAGGGTATGTTCTAGATTTTGTAAAACTTTTGTGTATGCTACTCCAACTAATAATTATTATGCAAACTCACCTATTATAAGATTATCTCGACTTTATAATCATTACGCATACAATCTCGACATATTCACTTCAACATTCAAAGTGTTTAAGCATAATGTTAGTGATTCTATAAAATTATTATCTATGTTACCTTAGTTTATGAGTTAATTTTTAATATTGTTTATTTCTTTATGATTTTATGTATTTCTGTTCTGCATGCATCTTTTGTTATATATTTATATAAGTTATATTGTATTTAATTTGTAATAATGATATAGCCCTGTTATTGGACTTTACAGTCTGTTGGGTTATTACCAAATAAATAAATAAATAAATACAGTAGAGTCAAAATATTTGTTAAAAACTTATAATATGTGAATTATTTTCACGTGAAACGTCAAAAACGTGCAATTTTTTTATGTTCAGAAGGGGCTAGTAACAATACAATTTGGTGTGCCACAAGGATCAACACTTTCCATTTGACCATTTAATATCTCGTAATCCCGTCAACAAAAACTGTCTGTATGTGTTTATAACGAACAATATTTCATCACAATATTTTGCATTCATTGAGAATTCGTTTCTGTTTTTTTCGAGTGAACGAACCTGGTTCACCTTCGAGTTCCTTTTTCTCTTTTTTTTGGCGATTGGACTTCCTCGGTCGGTGCAGTGAATGTGTGTCTGATCCGGAGACCCAGTTTCCGCCTACGTGCAAGTGCCAGTTGCACACTACTCTCGCAGCCCAGAAATTATGTAATTTCGGCGGTCAAGGTTAATGTTCCCCACATTCGTACCAACCGGTCCTCCTCGCAGTGTCGGCCTCTTGCATAATGCAACTTTATCGCCGTGTCCGATGCCTGGATATGGGGAGATGTTCACCGGTTTTACCGTAAACGACACCTGGCAGAGAGGATCGTCTTCTTAACTGGATCGTATTTTTCAATTGTTTTTTTTTTATATCCGTGAGTGTTAAATCAGTACCTACTTAAAAAGTTTTTGGAGTATTTCTTACTTCACAATATTTCAGCGTTTTATACGTGGCGCATGAAGTAAAATTTCGAGTTTAGAAAAGCCCAGAAAATTTGTCTCGGGTCGCTGCGCGACCCTCGACAAATTTTCACGGGGCTTTTCTAAACTCGAAATTTTACTTCATGCTTAGTCTGGGAGTGGAAAACACTCGTTTAAAGCTTCAAATTGAATTCTTCTAGAAAAACAATGAATATGTATACTTAAAAGAAAAACTCCCTGAATACAGTGAATTTTTTTTTTTTTTTAGGTAAACATCTGCATAATCTATAAATTATCCGACATTCGTTGTTTTTAAAAGAGTTCAATTTGAAGCTTTAAGCGAGTGTTTTCCACTCCCAGACTAAGCATGAAGTAAAATTTCGAGTTTAGAAAAGCCCCGTGAAAATTTGTCGAGGGTCGCGCAGCGACCCGAGACAAATTTTCTGGGCTTTTCTAAACTCGAAATTTTACTTCATGCGCCACGCGTATAAAACATGGATTTCAAGTAAAGTTAGAATAAACATACATTTTATATTATTTTAGTGTTTTATACGCGTGGCGCATGAAGTAAAATTTCGAGTTTAGAAAAGCCCAGAAAATTTGTCTCGGGTCGCTGCGCGACCCTCGACAAATTTTCACGGGGCTTTTCTAAACTCGAAATTTTACTTCATGCTTAGTCTGGGAGTGGAAAACACTCGTTTAAAGCTACAAAATCGATTAGCTCGACAAGGTTGAAAAGATCGAGCTGCTTGAAACAATCGAACCGCCCCACACAGGTCGAAACACACAATCTAGCTGAACATTTTGCTATAAAGCGTTTTAGTCTACTTTAAATTCTTCGCAGTCGAAGAAAATATTTGATTAAATATATAAATTACTCAATATTGAATATTTATCCCCTTCTACCCCCCACAGCCCCAATTTTTATTTTAATTTTTAGCGAAAAATTATTTAATTTTTGTTTTAGATAATTTCACTATAAGCACTTTTGTTCTATGATTTGTATCTAAAAATAGTAATAATTTGTAATATAATTACTATTTTTAGATACAAATCATAGAACAAAAGTGCTTATAGTGAAATTATCTAAAAATAAAATTAAATAATTTTAATTATAAAAAAACTGAAAATAAAATACTTTGATAAATGTTTTATTTAATTATAAAATTTTTCAAATTGGAACAAATAAATCAAAATTGCACACATATCTATAAATAATAATATACAATATATACGAGCAGTATAAAGAACCTGGGCACATCATGCAAACAATTTACACCAAAGCCAGAAATTATTCGGAGTCAGAAAGATGCTTGTTCTTGTTCTGCTAATAACTTTAACACCTCTGTGTCCAATTTTTTAATAGTAAGCCGTCGTGAAATATATGTTTTTTTTGACAAACTTGATATCAGAGGATCAGAGGAATATAAAAGCGTATGGAAAAGATCCGTTATAGTTTGTATTCTTGAAAATGTTCTGATGTGACGCTCTCGGTAACTTCGCAAGTCTTTGTTTCGAGCTTCTAATGCCTCTTCCGACAACATCCCAATTGGTAACGTTGCAGATTGAATTATGTCAGCCCCATGAATTAATAGTTTATGCAAACTAGCAGGCATGTAGTACCATGGGTACAACTTTACATACAGATTTGCGGTGTCTTCCAGATACTCCCGAAATGCATCAACATGTGTGGCTTGTCCGCATGAAATGACTTGTAAAATAATTTTTAATCTTTTGATTAAATGTTCGTCCAAACCTGAAATTTGTGCAATTAATGTATAATTTTCAAAAAATCGACTAGCAGTGTTGCCGTCGTTGTTTGTCCCAAACCCTGGTTTGACTACATCAACTAGTAAACCTAATTGTGATTTTAAATCTTTTTAAATTTGACGTTTTCTTGTCTCTACTGTATTTTTATCACCCGTCTCACGAATTTGCCATTTCTTTACACCAAGTCTATACGCTATATGAAGAAGACATGCCAAGCAACGAATCCACGCGTGTAGAGATGAAATACCATATTCATAAAATCTATCGATTTTAGGTAAATCTTTTACATATATCGGACACTTTTTTCTCATTAATCACTTGGTAAAACATTTTAAAATATAATAGTTTGTAAATTAAATTCACTTGGTTTTGTTTCACTTATATGTATTTTATTTTCTACTAGTTTCGGCTTAATGCCATTATCAAGAATGATTCTTGATAATGGCATTAAGCCGAAACTAGTAGAAAATAAAATACATATAAGTGAAACAAAACCAAGTGAATTTAATTTACAAACCATTATAAATCTTTTACCTTCCTAATGTCATTCATTATTTTAGGAGAAGCCCCATAAATAGCACAAGTTTGAAATGACGAATCAGTTATAATGCTAAAAACTTTTCCATTGATCATTGTCAACTTGAAACAATGGTTTATAATAAAATGTATGCCATTAACAACACACTGAGTTGGCAAAACCTCGTTGATTTCATGTTCTATATCATTTACAACAGATTTTATTAATTCCTTCGTTTCCCTTTTAAACATTATTTTAATTGGCCTGCAAAATCTAGTAGATGAGGGCTTGGGATTTTGCCAGACAATTGCATCATCTTTTAGGGATTTTATTTGAAGCGGCACCAGACAAGCCGAAAATAAAAACTCATCAGTTTGAGAGGCATTTTCAGAATCTGAAAATATTTGCTTATACAGCGAATGTCCAGAGCTGCCATCGCAGCCCCATTTATAAATAATTTTAAATTCAGTTCCAATTTCTCCATCATTTTTACCGAGTAAATCTTCTATTGAAGTTAATAAGCGTTTACTTGTGTGATTCACAAGCGCTTGTATTGAAACTTGTGCAGAAGTATCTGTAATTGTAATACTTTCTGCTGCGGGATAACACGCTTTTTTTGTTTGTAAAATAGTATCATAGCTTGGGTAAATGTTTGCATGACGTACCTTGGCTCCAGACTGCATCAATTTATAGGAATGCTTGCTGAAATCCCCATTAACATATAATGCAAGCGCTTCTTCAGGTGTATACTTAATTAGTTGCTTCATTGGAGACTTCCACGCTCGTTTTATTTTTGAAGCTCTTGTCGGTGAATGCTCCGTGACTTCTTCGACCATCTTAGCACTATCCCTTTTTCCAGATGCACGAAGACTGACCTGGGTGGCAAATGAAAGTTCCTCCTGGGAGTAATTTTCAAGCAGTGGCATAACTTTCCGTTTTTTTTTGAGACGTTCGTCAAGTCCGTGAATGATTTATACAGACCTCTGGATTTACCACTAGAACATCCAGGTTGGGGTTCATTTCGTAAACTTTCATTAGAGAATACTTCCATTCCGTTTAACCACTGAGAATATTTATTTTCAAAATTTGAAAGTGTATTATGAACGGTTTGCCAGTTGATTCGCAATTGTGAGGTAAAATTATTTATTTGTCTCTCATTTGTAAACGTCAATTTATCAATAGACACAAATAGAAAGACTGTTATTCCTTACTTCACTTTTAATTTTTATGTTAGATGTACATTTCGAGACACAAGGTGCTCATTATCAATAACAAACTAAATTCTTGAAACTATGTGCGCGGTATATATAGTTGACGGGTTATCGGAAAAAACAAAAAGTAATTAAACCTATTGTTAGCGGCTAAAGGTTCGAAATGGGTGTCGGTGTCATTACATTATCTACGGGGTGGGACGGCGCGGGCGGCTTATGGATCGGGAAGGTGGTCGGTAGGATTGTATTCACTGCGGGATTATTTTTGGGTAACAAATCTAATAATGGATTAACTAAGGGACTAAGATCGAAATTCAGCAAAACATTTTTATTTTTGTACATTTCAATGGATTCAAGCATATTTAATCTACGATGACATGATTGCTTTAAAAGTTTAATATTGTTAACCGAGAATGTGTGTCCTGTTTCAATTGAATGGTGTGCAACTGCTGATTCGTCCGGGTTTTTAATAATGCACTGCAACAATAAAACACAATTTATTCACTATTAATCTCTTTTATTTGTATTATATATATTAAATATACAGTTTGTACTTCCAGTAATGGAAATCGAACCACCTGGCGCACAAATTGATAAAGGTATAACATTTGGAGCTAAACTTGATTTCGAACCATCTAGCGCACAAATTGATGAAGGCATAACACTAGGAGCAAAACTTGATGTAGAAGGCATCGGATTCGCACTGCAAGGCTCATCAGAAAATAATTTTCTAGACATTTCCACTTTTTTGTTAATCGAATCATCGACATAACTTGTCGCTATTTCGGTAGATTTCCAACCGCCGGCACGTTTGAGAGCCAAAATATCTCCCCCTGCATCCACAACCATGGTTGCCCCAGTTCGGCGAAAGCAATGACCAGTATATAAGTCTGGTTCTTTTAAACCTAAAAAGTTTGCTATCTTCTTTGGGACTGCACCAATAGTATGTTGGCCGGCATTAAGCGAAATGCACTTTCCATTTCTGTAAGTCAAAAAAAATCGTAGAGATTCTTTTCCCGCTGATCGAAGAGATATATATTTTCTAATGTTTGTGCAGGGTTCGAAACTGCAGCCATCATTTGTAAGTGTGAACCTTCTGGTTGTTAAATTTTTAGTTTGTCGCAAAGTTACAACAATGTATTTTCCTGTGTCTTCTACATCATTTATAGTTAAGGAGAGAAGTTCATCGCAGCGGCAACAACCAAAAATTCCAAATATGGTTACAATTTTTGGAAGCAACCAATGGTCATCGGGAGCTTCTAACAAAAAACGTTCCACCTCTCCCTTACTTAATACTTTGGATTTTTTTGGAGTATACCGCTCATTCTTTCTTTTGAGGAATGCAATTACTTTCTGAAACTTACAAATATTAATGAACACCACTTTTTTAATATTTTAACATTGAATACCTGTGAACGGTCAAGGTGCATGTGGACAGGGACAGTACAATTTTTGAACTTTTTTTTTTAAACATATGTATTTTTATGAGAAAATAACGAATCTGAAGTCTGTTTTTTTAGAAAACTTACCGTTTTAGCGAAATTAATTTTTAAAGTTGTCGATTTTGAGAAATAAGTTATCGCTCATATGTGTGATTTTATACACATTTCCTGAATAAAATAGACCCACATTACAACTTAGACACAAGTTCTTAAGTATTATTTGCAATTTATTACTTTGTCTTAAATTTTAAGCGAATACACTGATTTAATTTTACACTATAAAAGTGACGTTTGTTGACAATTATTTATATGAAATATGTGTAATACCGACTAATGCCTCAGATTGATATAATTTCATGAAAAAAAGAACAGGTGGCGCTAGCGTATTATTTATTTGGTTTATTTCATCAATGTATGTTCTTTATGTACATGCGCTATAATTTTATAGTTGATTAGTTAAAATAAATGTATTATGTTTAACCCATTAAAGGGCGAGCAATTATAGAGTTGACTTTTAAAGTTGATCTTTGGCAAAATTCTGCAATTCTCTTTATGATTTCTATGAATAACTTATTATTAACTTTTTCGATTATTACTTGTTACATAATTTGATTAATAAAAGCATTTGATTATGTACTAGCGCCACCTAGTTTTTACACACCTAATCATGGCGATACCAGCGGTGACAATTGAATTTTGGATAAACAAATCTCAAATGTCACCGTTTATATGTTAACGATGTTAACATTAAATTTGTGTAGTGTATTCACGTTAAAATACAAGTAAAAGATCAAAATTGGTGCAGATATGTAGCAATTTATAAGGAAGTTATGCTGTGTTTTCACTTTACCCTGGAAATGTGGCATAAAATTGCAAGAAAAGGCAAAAAGGACATCTCATAAAAACATTAACCTAAAACACAAATTGTGACTAAACGGTAAGTTTTAGACAAAAACATATATTCGATTCTTCATTGTCACACACAAACGCAGACAGTTCCATTAAAAAAAGTTCTCAAAAAGGTCAAAAACGTCGGAAAAGAACCCAGTGTCCAACACATGCACTCAAGCCCTAAATTTTTCAGCAAGGTGACTTACATATGCCAATATCACATCTTCTGTCACGCCAATCACGTCACTTTCTTTCTGCCATATTTTAAAGTCCCTCATATCTCGTCGTTGACTTTACTGGCAGCAAACTTGAAACAACTCTTGCGGCTGCCTCAGTAATTGCTGCAGGCACTTTCGGAGGTACGCTCATGTTAAACGAATTGCGAAATAATTTAATTTGATTTAATCAAATAAACAACATAAGTATCCACGGAAATGTTTCATAACTTACTACATATTTTTTTGTAATTCCAATTTGATTAAATTTACCAAATAATTGTATTTTAATTAATTACATATGATTGACAAATAAAATATATAACAATATACGCAAGTTAACGGGTTTTACTGGCTCCAGAAGGTGACTGGCTCGTCTAGCGACTCGCCAGTCATATCCTTCTGTCCGCCAGTAAAAACCGTTTTAACAATGCTAATAATGTTAAATACTATTATTTTATTCATCAATGAATCTAAATTTTCAGTGTGCGATAAATCGAATTTGTTATTCATAATGTCAATCACAAAGCGGAAGACTGCTTTTTTTTTTTCTAGCGTAGACTGAGCGCGCCAAACATCGAATAATGCTCTCCGAGAAACGGTTACCTAAAAAAAATCATTGCTTGTGAACGGGCCAAAACGGGTGTCTAAATATTATTTATATATTAAACTATATAGTTATTATGTATAAAAAACCAAGATTCATCACCAATATCGGCTAATATTGTATACTTTAACCTTTTTCAAGTTTTACGTTGTAAAATTTTACTGTAAGATTCTTCACCTAATACAAATTACTGTATTTATGTGTTGACTAAAGTTATATAAAAAATATTTAAAACTCTGTTGTATACATACCAGTAGAATATATATCTATCTTTAATTTAAATTTTGCACGAAACACAAATGTAAAAAAAATAATTAAACGTAGGCGTATGGAGCGCGTAAAATCCACATCTGCACGACATAAACTTTGGGCACTGATAACCACTGGACCAAATGTCGGAGACCACTCCAGAATAGAACAGGTAGTTACCAAACCTCTATTACAAATGGGAAGTGACTACATGATACCACGCTACTCCCTGAAGAGACCCTTCACAATAGAATGTGAGGGGGACAACGAGAAGCGCAACCCTTCACCTGGAACCCTGATCTGGTACACCGATGGGTCAAGAAGAGAAACCCCAAAATGTGACATCTACGTGTCTCTGGGGAGGATGGCAACTGCACATCAAGCCGAGATCTTCGCGATCAACCAATGTACCATGGAAAATCTGCGACGGGGATATAAGAGGCAAAAGATCCTGATCCTCACCGACAGCCAAGCCGCTTTAAGAGCACTCAACAGCTATAAGATCCAATCTGAGCTAGCATGGGAGTGCATCCAAAACCTGACGAAACTGGCGACGGAAAACACCGTAACACTACGCTGGACGCCGGGACACACAGGGGAGGATGGCAACGAGAAAGCCGATGCTCTGGCAAAGATTGGATCACGCAGACCCTACATTGGACCAGAACCAATGCTACCGATTCCCAAAAAATCAATAAGACCAAGCGCAAAAGAGCGGACCCTAGAAAGACACACCGAGCGCTGGAAAAACCTGACAGGGCATAGACACAGTAAACTACTGATGGACAAACCCTGCCAAGAACTAGCAACTGAGGCCCTCAGACTCAGTAGAAACAGCCTTAGAATAGTCACAGGACTGATAACTGGACACTGTACCCTAAGGAAGCACCTGCATAACATGAAACTGTTCACAGAAGATCCAATATGCAGACTATGCCTGGAAGAGGATGAAGACGCCTCACATGTACTATTCGAGTGCGAGGCACTTTCCACCTGGAGGGAAGCAAACCTTGTCCAAGGGAATCCAAGCCACTTCCCGAAGGGAAAGATGATCAAAAGGCTGCTGGGACTAGCCAAGGAGACAGAGCTTTTTGATTAACTACGGTAACGGAAGAAGTACAATAAGCCACACGGCTGCGGTGCTAGGGCAGAAATAACCCTAACTTCCGTTTCCTGCCCCTAAAAAAAAAAAAAAATGTCGGAGGGGCTTGTGACTTTACCTGCGCACCCTCTGGACATTGAACTACCCATATTCCAACAAAAAACTGTTTTCTAAACAGTTGATTTTCGACGAAATGTTCAGCTAGAACGAGCGTTTCGAGTTGTGTACGCCCGAGCCGATCGAGACGATGAAGAAGATCGAACCGATCAGAAAAATCGAGTTAATCAAAAAATTGAGCCGATCAGAAAGATCGAAACGATCAACAAGATCGAGCCGATCAAAAAGATCGAGCTGATCAAAAAGATCGAGCTGATCAAAAAGAGATCGAGCGGCTCGATTGCTTGCAAGGATCGATCAATCGATCTTTTTTGATCGATCGCTTGCAAGGATCGATCAATCGATCTTTTTTGATCGATCGCTTGCAAGGATCGATCAATCGATCTTTTTTAATTGATCTTGCCCATCTCTAAAAAAACTAGCCATAGCTATTTACGGGAACATAATTTTGATGAATACCCATATGTAACTACTAATATTTTTCATAATTCCCATTCACCGTAATAAATCTCTGGAAACAATGCACAATGTATTGTTAAATCGCACTTCTTCCTGCATTCTAATGATAAATTTCTGCACTTGCCATAGCCTGTCACAATTAAGTGTTACTCAGACAAGTTACGGCATTAATTGCCGCCGCGGCGAGGCGTTATCGAACCCGGGACCATTGTATTAGATCGACACCTTTCATTTAAGAGCCGCCAGTGCTAATTAATTCTACGTGTACTCAACATTGAATGCTGGATATAGAAAAAAACTGAACTGATTTAATTAACGCGCATTTCTTCGACGATTCCAACTAATTACTCGATTGTGTTGTAGTTGCGGGTTCACTTGGGAATTTATGATTATTTTGTTCAACAATTGAGATAATTGAAATGTAATGCATGTAATTGAGTGGGTCGCGGAGGTCTGAATGAACTCGGTGAGATTTTGTTTGTGATTATTTTCAAACAAATAGGCGTAGACATAAAGAAAGCGTATATTTTTGACGTTTCACGTGACAATAACTGGCATACCATATGTTTTTAACAAACATTTTGATTCTTGCCTTCCCCTTGACACAATATTTTGTCTTTTACCACCCCTTGCCCCTCCCTGATATCGATCCTGGCTACGTTCATGTTTATAATGGATATATCCAATTCGTCAGAAATTACAAATTTTATACGCTCGGCTTGCGTTACAGAGACCGAACGGGGCCCCTGCATGGGTCAATTCCGGACACGCGAACACCATTCGTCTCGGACACGCGAAGACCATGTTTTCAAATTTATTTATTTATTGTAAAAGTCGAAACGTAAATAAATAAAATTTACGTTTCGACTTTTACAATAATACAAAAATTAAACATATCGATAACAAAAATACGAAAATGGGCGCTTATGTGGGCTTAGATACTACAAGATTATTCAAATAAACTAAAAGTTAAATTATACTTGTATGAGTTACAAAATCCCTACCAACTATAAACTATAAAGACACATGTTATTCATTAATAGAGTTTAAGTAGTCTAAACATTTTTTACGAAACAATGAGATTGATGAATTAAACAAGTCAATATCATTCGGCAATGTGTTAAATAATCTCATAGTTCTGCATATAGTATTGTTAAATCCGTAATTTGACGAATGGAATTTTATTTTAAAAAGATTATTATGTCTACGTAAATGAGGCGGCAATGTACTAAAATTTAATTGAACTAACAAATTACTGCATATCAAATCTCCGTTAATTAAGTTATATAAAATACATAAATCAGCAACAAGTCTACGTGTGTGTAACAAGGGAATATTTAAAACATTGCGAATGTACAATTTATCATAATTATTCAGTCCACTTCGATAGGCATAAAGTCTCAAGAATTTATTTTGGATTCTCTCCACTCTGGTGACATCACAGCTGACATGAGGGGACCATACAGGTGCAGCATATTCGAGTATAGGACGTACTAACGAAATATATAAGTATAAATGAAATTGCCAATTCTTGGTTTCAGAATACTTCAAACATTAAAAGTGCGATTCTTTTCGCAATCTACAACAAGTTAGTCTAAATATATAAGTGGCGCAAAGTATTAGCTGAGAAATTATACGAAAACCGATTAACAAACCCCAACGTTTTCTATCTAAATCTAAAATTATAGTGGGTATACCTATCCAATATAAGATCATTAATTAAAACACTTGATTTGTTTCAGTGAAACAAACCAAGTGTTTTAATCAAAAAATCAAGTGTTTTAATCAATGTTTTATTATTATTAATGGATTCAATAGCTAACGCCATCTAATGCTCCATAGTGGCGTTGACGCTACTATAGAGCATTAGATGGCGTTAGCTATCGAATCCATTAATAGTTTTCACATATTGGCTTGATATAGTCAGAAGTTTAAAAAAGCCCCATGAAAATTTGTCTCGCGCGACCCTCTCGTTCTTAGAAGTTTTAAATTGAAGAACCACTCTAGATTACTAAGTTTATTACCATTTTACGAAGGCTGCAGCTCGAAGGACCAATGATGGTCTTCGGAGACCGAAGGACTACAGGGAATCAAAGTTTTTTTACAAGAAAACAACGAACATCTGAAGGTTTACAGCATGGACAGGAAAGAAAACATCCAATTTTGAATAAATATCGAAGTTGGGTTGGTTTATAAAGCGTTTTTAACTTCACTTGAAATCAGTGTTTTAAACGCGTGGCGCATGAAGTAAAATTTCGAGTTTAGAAAAGCCCCGCGAAAATTTGTCTCGGGTCGCTGCGCGACCCTCTACAAATTTTCTCCGCGGGGCTTTTCTAAACTCGAAATTTTACTTCATGCTTCGTCTGGGAGTGGAAACACTCGTTAAAAGTTTGAAATTAAACATTAATCAAAAAACCTGAAAATGTATAGAATACACATCGGAATATTTATACAATAATAAAAAATAATGTATTCATGTTTGCGGCGTGTATTATAATTACCACCATGTAAATGCCACGACTCGTTTTACAACCCATAAAGATAATTTATAGGGACCATTTCCTAGGGTAATTGCTTATAATAGTAAGTGCCAATTCCAGCGTTTCCCTAGGGTCTGTTGACGAAAGCGCGTATGCTAATTGCTGCTCTCGGATTTTTTATTTCGTCGTAAACCGAGGATTTTTTTTTTTAGTCGGGCTTAGATCCGTATTAGGCTATTCGTCGGGGATTATTTATGGGTGGATGCTTGAAGTTGCGCCGAAGGATTTTATGCAGATATTCATACTCTTGGTTTTACTACTAATGTGAGCATTAACTATTTTCATGGTTGTAATATTTAAAGTCTCTTTCTGTAAATTATTTACAGTCACTTATTTGAAATCTTAGATATTCTTCATGGGGTTAAAAGTTGCTTATGCAAATATCAGGTGTTCTTTAAAAGACCGATTAAGAAGGCGTTGCCTTTTTGATAGAAGGAAAATAATCAAAAATGGTGTAAGGCTGGTTTTGCATCTGAGCGACTCACATCACGTTTTGTTCCCACCACTGTATTTATGCTGAGAGCGAAAAGTAGGATTTTTTATGATGAAGATAAGTAGTTAACGCATTTAACGTATTTAACCCTAAAGACATTACTTTAAACAAATTATCAGCAATTAAATAAAATTACACCTTTTAACAACATAAAATTAGCGAGACATATCACGTCCCGCGGTCAGGAAATTTTCAGCAACACTAATGTTCGCATTTTATGTTTCCTGTTCTCAGTGAAAACCATCAAAGTACTTTAAAATAACGCAATCCACACACTAAGAACTGTTATCGTGCTAATAACAGTTGATATTTTCTCTTCGGAAAAAAGCGAAGTCGTTTTAAACAGCTGTGTAATTTCAAGTTAGCGTTTTCCGTAAGACGCTGGATGACGCCAGAAAAACAACGATAAAAACGAGAAAGTCGATCACGTTTCGATTTCAATTAGTCTATCGATCTGATCGAGATTATCATCGATGCAGGAATATAGGAAAAATTAATTGACAGTTTTCAATAACCCGTTAACGGAGGAGCACTTATAGCTCTAAAAGTTTATTTTAGGCAAAATAATAATTAATAAATCTAATATCAACATACAGAGTTTTATGTAACACCGAACATTTTCATAACGAGAATTTTATTTTGAAGTATCCATATGCATACGTCGTATATTTTTCTATGCTTGGTTTATTAAAAGAATTTAATTTGAAGCTTTAAGCGAGTGTTTTCCACTCCCAGGTTAAGCATGAAGTAAAATTTCGAGTTTAGAAAAGCCTGAAAATTTGGTTTGGTCGCGTAGCGCGAAGCGCGGAGCGGCGCCAAACCAAATTTTCAGGCTTTTCTAAACTCGAAATTTTACTTCATGCGCCACCGGTTCAAAACACTGACATATTACGAAATTTAAACACACCGCTAAACTTTACATTGAATCAGTGTTTTGTACCGGTGGCGCATGAAGTAAAATTTCGAGTTTAGAAAAGCCTGAAAATTTGGTTTGGCCGCTCCGCGCTACGCGACCAAACCAAATTTTCAGGCTTTTCTAAACTCGAAATTTTACTTCATGCTTAGCCTGGGAGTGGAAAACACTCGCTTAAAGCTTCAGATTCGATTCTTTTAATAAACCGAGCATCGGAAAATGTGCAACGTATGCATATGGATACTTTAAAGAAAAATTTTCGTTATGAAAATGTTCGGTGTTACATAAAACTCTTTGTATATATTGACTTGTGCAAACTATGTGTTTATAGTAATATGAATAGTAATTTATTAGTGCTACAACCATGTAGCACTAATAAATTACTATTAATATTACTATAAACACGTAAAAATAAAACATGCACTACGTCGTCAAACTTAAATGACACAGTTGTCTATGTTTAGATAGACGTTGACCTCAACACTGCCTGTTAACATAAATTAACAAAGTAGTAAGGTTTTGTTTTGTAAATTAACCATGGTAAAATATTATCCTTAATGATGCATCAATTTATTTTTGGATAATTGCACGTTATTTATAGACGACGATACTTTCACGGTTTAATAATTATGAGATTATCTGTATTTACCGGTAAATTATGTAATTAGGAAATTATTCAATCTTACTGGAAGTGAGTTACGTGCCTGCACGACTGCATCCTCTCGCTGAACTGTTGGCCTCAATTGATTTTTGCAGTTTACATTAGAGGTTATGCGGGCTTATTCAGGATTCCAAGTAAATTCTTTTATAAAATTATGTGCAATTTTTTACATGAACTTCTATTTAAAATTTAACGTATTAATTCGTTATAAAAAAACTTCTTATAAGAAATAAGAAATGAAATAAGGGAATTTTACAAAATCCTCCTTGGTATAACCATCTTTCTCTTTTCTAACTTTCAAATCCTTAAATAAATTTCAAACTCAACTTTCGACTTTATTTTCCTTTTCTCGGAAATGATTCAAAAATCGGAAAGTAGAAAAGAGTTGTGTTAAAATGTTGGTGTTTTTTTCAATTGAATTTACGTTTAATTTCAGGTAGGAGTTCGTGCAAAAAAAATGCATGTATTTTTTTGCACGAACTCGTAGTTGAAATTAAACATAAATTCAATTGAAAAAAACAACAATATTTAAACACAACTCTCTTCTGATTTTCGATTTTTGAATCTTTTACGAGAAAAGGAAAATAATGTCGAAAGTTGAGTTAAAAATTTATTTAAGGATTTGAAAATTAGAAAAGAGAAAGATGGTTATACCAAAGAGGATTTTGTAAAAATATATATCTGTTCAGGTACCTGACTCTTCTCTTAAATTCTCTATCTAATTACAGGATTGTAGCACCTCAACAACTCACATCCTGCATGAATTATTCCAACTTCAACATTACTGCAAGATATGTCCTTGATCCTCTTATAATATCCGGATGCGCTATAATCCATAATTTTCCCGTTTCATAATTAAATATCCTCTTTACGCTTTAAGTTAATTAAGGACAAGTTATAATGATGCTTGAATCTTAATTAAGAACAAGCTATATCTTTCCAAAAACAAAAGGATTAAAAAAATACAGGAAGCTCTGCAGCTAATCCATCCAGAATCTGAAGATACCACGCAATTGGGGCCATATCAACAAACGGTAACTTTCATCCAAAAAAAAGGAAAGCACGCGAAACTAACAGCCGGAACGGAAGTAGTTAAGTAATGAAACGGTTCCTCTTTTCCTCTTGGTCGGGTACCTTTTGGGAAGTATATGTAAATTAAAAGTGAGATTTATTGCTGCTGATAAAGGCGTTGGTGATTTTATCTGTTTGCTTTTAGTGGGTTTAGTTTAGGTAATTAGTTTGGTTAATTGAATAAATTTAAAACGCAATTAATTCGCTTGTAAAAAAGTCTACAATACCAAGGAAAATCGGATATTAATAATAATAATAATAATAATACTTTATTCACCATAAAACACTAAAAGTACAGGAATGTCAAACAATTGAATATAAATATAAATATTGTATTGTAAATGTTTAATTATGAAATTAAATTAAACTGTTGAAGTTGAGATATTCATCTAGAGAATAAAACGCATGGCTAAAACAGACTTTAGCTTTATTTTAAATTGCGTGTAGTTTAATTTACATAATTCTTGAGGAATTCTGTATTACTCGACGTTTGATGCGTATTTCCACTGTTCATGAGTTATTACAGTTCACTGAAGTAATATCCATTACCTACAGTCCGCTGAGATATTACTGGATATTATTATAAGCCTGCTGGGATGAATGGGATTTATCCCATCCTGCTACACAAGGGCATATCTGTCAAAGATCTTCAAAGCTTGTCTGGCATGGGGACACGTACCAAGGGCGTGGCAAAGTGTAAGGGTAGTCTACTTGCCTAAGGTAGGTAGAATAGCAGATCTAACACCGAAGTTTTACAGACCCATTAGCCTCTCTTCATTCCTACTGAAAACAATGGAGAGACTGCTCGATAGATACCTACGAGACGATATACTGGGGAAAGATCCCCTCAGTAATCGTCAGTACACTTACTAGCCAGAAATGTCTACGGACTCGGCGCTGGATGACCTAAACAGGCTCATCACAAAGTCAGTGGAGGACAAAGAGATAGCTATGGTCACATTCCTAGATATAGAAGGGGCGTTCAACAATGTCACAGCCAACTCGCTTATAGAGGCGCAAGCAAGAAAAGGCGTCCCGCCAAGCCTCTACCAATGGATAAGGGCTAGCCTAGCGAAAAGGACAATCATATACTCTAGGAGGGCACACCATTGAAGCTAGAGCCGGCGGATGCTGCCTACAGAGAGGGGTACTATCTCTACTGCTATGGGTAACTCTAGTGGATGACCTACTAAGGAAACTGTCCGAAGAAGGCATCCACTGCCTAGGGTATGCGGATGACTTGGCCATAGTCATCAGAGGCCGGTTTGCAGGAGTTATCTCACAACAAACACAAAGGGCCCTAAACATAGTAGACAATTGGTGTCGATGGGAACGACTGTCGGTCAATCCCGAAATAACAGAGATTGTCGTGTTTACAAAAAGAAGAGTGCTAGAAGGCCTAAGGCCACCGACGCTCGGGGGTACAAAATTCCCTTCGCCAAGCAGGCGAAATACCTAGGGGTAATCTTGGACGACAAAATGACGTGGAGGACGTACATAACGAAAACCGCGAAAAAAGCTTCAATAGCATTGAACTGGGGGCTCAATACAAAAATTACCCTTTGGTTATATACAAGAGTAATCAGGCCCATTATAGCCTATGGGGCAGTAGTGTAGTGGACAAGAGGACGGAGCAACAGTGGACGATAAGGCTCCTGAACAGCACACAAAAACTAGCATGTCTCAGTGTCATAGGAGCCCTAAGCACTACCCTCAGAGCAGCCCTAGAAATCATCCTGAACCTACCACCACTGCACATCTTCATACAAGAGGAGGCCAGGGCCGTAACATACAGACTAATGCAAGGACAAGCTCCCATAAACCGATCACACGGGAAAAAGTACCAAAGGCTAGAAGACGAGCCGAAGGCAAACCCTACAACAGGAATGCCAAGCGATGCCATGGTCAAGACATATAATTTCGACAGAAAATAAAAAGTAATGATCCCGCAGAAAGAAGATTGGGAAGACGGCCCACCTACCAACGCGGAATCAAACTGGTATACTGACGACTCAAAAACAGACGAAGGAGTCGGAGCCGAAATATACGGCACAAAACCCGAGACATAGATTTCAGTCAGTCTGGCGAGGGACACTACAATGTTCGAAGCGGAGGCGATCGCGGTTCACCTCTGCATTGTAGAAATAGCAAGGCAAAACAACAAAAGTCGATCAGTAGCTATTTTCTCGCGCTGCTAAGGGCACTAAGCACCACACAGGTCGATTCCAAGGTAGTGTAGGACTGTGTAAGCGCTCTCAACGATATGGGCGGTCGCAAAAAAGTGACAATGATATGGGTCCCAGGACACAAGGGTCATCAAGGAAACGATAAAGCAGATGAACTCTCCAAACAACGCTCGTCAAGCGCATTCACTGGCCCGCAACCCTCCTGCGGTATTGCAAAAACCACAGTCAGAAAATACATAAAAAATGGACGGAGACACGAACTCAAACTTGGTGAACGAACACACCAGGGCACAGGCAAGCGAAATAGTCTCTCAAAAAACAATTGCCGGCTTTCACGACCGATCTTCTCAACCAAGAGAGAAAAACGGTTAAAGCTATAGTACGTCTACTGACAGGACACTGTAGGCTCAACAAACACGAGCAAAATAGGTCTGGCAGAGGATACAATATGTAGATTCTGCCAGGAAGAAAAGTGGATCCTCTCCATATCCTGTGCCAATGTGAGGCCCTAGCAAGGGTTAGATGCCTATAGCTGGGCAACACTAAACCAAGCGCAGAAAGCTACACCCAAGGCTTATTGTCAGGGTTAATAGGGCTAATCAAAGAGGCGAAGCTCGAGCACGTCGTCTAGGATAACAGGGATCCACAATAGATCTGCAAAGGTCGCGGTGGTACAGGCCAATGAAGCCACCCCTACAAATATCTAATCTACCCACAGTACTGTCAAAATCAAATTTAAGCAAGAAACAAATAATACGAAGGTACAACGATAGATTGATTGATTGATTAATTGATTGATAGACAAATTACCACAGATCACAACTTTGTTGCAAGGCCGTAGCCAGGGGGGGCATATCCCCCTCTTTGCAACGGCCTTGCAAAAAGTATTGTTTGAAGGGGGGTGTTTGTGCCCTACGGAGTCTTGTAACTCGCAGCGTGAGCTGCCGTAAAACGCGTAGCGGTTTTTTTGCGGCGGCCGACAACAAAGTCGGAGAACATGTAAGGGAATAGAAAAGGGATCTGACCTTTTGGGTGTCAAGCTCCGAGTCCTTACAGCTTCCGGTTCGGGGTGATTGGCACGATCGGCACTACTTCACAGAATCGCCAGGGTGGCGCGAGATCGACCGTCGCGTTTGACTGTGTTTTTACGAGTCCCTCACTCGATCAGCGGATCGAACAAGGATGGGGTGGGGAGTTGTGCTCGGCAAAAAAGGGTGAAAATATGGAAAGGAGAATATGTTGCCAACCGATTGAAAAACCGCTTGTTTGTACCGAACAGTATTGATATGAAAGTTGTGATCTATGGTAATTTGTCCATCAATCAATCAATTGTTGTACGATTCAATTTGAGTTAAATCAATCTTGATGTGGGGACCCCGATAAGGTAATGGGTAGAGGCCCTGCCTCCTAACCCAGGGGTCGCTGGTTTGAGTCCCGCCGGATGGGGTCATTTTAAAGTACAAAATGATTCCACTTGGGTCCATGGATGTGTGTTAATGTGTTTGGGGCGTCTAAATATAGTTAAATACAAAAATATAAAGCTGAAATGGTGGAATGGTCTGAGACCAATATTCAGTAAATATATAAAAAAAATCTTGTTGTTTTTTGACTAATCGTTTATTTCTTTGTTTTCTCTCTCCCAAGTTTTCATTATTTTATAAACAAATATCTGTGAACCTACGAGTTGTTAATTGGCTGTGAGATATTCATTCCGTGAACAGGCGCGCGACGTTTTCCGATTTTCAAACAAACTCGTTTCCCATCGGGTGTTTGAGTTCCGCGAGTTTGCCTGAAGATCAAGTTGTAATTGGTTTCTTGTAAATCGTCGGTTTCTAATTATCTTTTTAGATTTACAACTGGGAAGATGCGCTCACAGAACATAAGTCTTGTTTTATATGAGAATGTGATGTAATAATTACATTTCTTCGAAAATAAGGCAGACTTTTTTTTAATAACTGTATGTTTTTTTTTAACAATTCACGTTGATGTCAGTTTAATTAAATATCACTTTTAACTTTTT
This sequence comes from Philonthus cognatus, assembly GCA_932526585.2. NCBI lineage: Eukaryota > Metazoa > Arthropoda > Insecta > Coleoptera > Staphylinidae > Philonthus > Philonthus cognatus. The sequence continues at coordinate 179,120,664 of OW052241.1, forward strand.
TGTATTCACTATTTTTATTTTAAAATGAACCTTCTTGAGTCATTAGAAATTCACAAAGCTAAACTTAATCAATTCCGATAATAAACGACCAGACTGAACTGATGTACACTCCTCTCTTTGACGCATATATATAACCTTAATGTTAATTTTAAGTACTTGGTTTGAGAATGGTTCACTGAATAGTCACCCTAAAAATAAAAAAAGTGAATAGAAAAAAGTTAAAAGTGTTATTTAATTAAATAGTTAAAATGTTTCACAAAGTAACCGCCTCCACCACTAAATACTTGATATCAGTCTCTAAAAAAAGCATTGCTACAAATAACGCAGTTATTTCAATATTCCACGTTTTATCTTCACAGATTTTTAAGTCTATACTCCACAAGCAAAAAAAATAACTTGCACAAATAAGGCAGACTTTTTTGTAATAATGAACATTTCTGTGCGTGAATTCCATGAATTTCATATTTTAAATAAAACTCGTTTCCCATAGGATGTTTCATTTCCTCGAGTTTCCCGCAGATCAAGTTGTAATTGGTTTCTTGTAAACTAGTTAATTCTAAGCATGTTTTAGATCCGCATCAGTGAGGATGTAAAGAATTTGTCGACACAATATAGAAGAACTTTATTTTCTTATAAGTTGTCTACAATTAATAAGAATGTAAACATTTTCACATTATGTAATGTGTTATTGAAGTTTAACAAATTAAATACGATGAAGTTATACAAATTAAATACAATTTTGAATATTTTAGAGAGTAACATCCATACATTGTATAATGTTAATGCATGGTGCATGGTTTTCTGGGGTCGTTGAACAGAGTGTGAATACAAGAGTGTGGAGAAAAAATCAATCGTGAGATTCACATTCACATTTTACACAGTGAAGAGATTTGATGTACAGTGCGGTCTGCGCAGACCAGAATCGGTTGGTATCTGGTGCCAAAGGAGAGAACGTGCTTCGGTTACGCTGGCTACGTTCTGTGAGACAAATTTCATCTATGAATTGCAACAATCGTGACTATCCGGCCCTCGGACATAATAAATCCGCTCCCGGTTTTTCTCCGGTGAATTTCGATCGATTGCGCATAATGTTCGATCAATCAGTGAACACAAAAACCACGAAAACCACCGATTTTCCAGTCAATTACTTTTAACCATTTCATATGGAATCATCTTTGCTTGAACCTTGAAAGTTGAAAGAATATTTGAGTTTACGTAAATCTGAATTGTTCGATTCCTTATGTTAATAGATTAATGATATCAGATGTGTTTTCTTTAACACGTAACTTGAGTTTTTAATGAAAATCTCATGATCTGTAAAGCGTTTAGTTGAAAAACTGAAGGTCGTTACCACAATTATTTAAGACTTAATATAATAGCAGACTATTTATGATTTTCAACTTTTTATTTAACTCACTACAATTGTTTCGCTACACTGTAGCTTCTTCAGGTTAAGAAATATTAATTATTTAAGAAGAGGAAGACGTACTTTGGTATGCAGGTTTTCATGTGAAATCATCTTTGCTTAAGAGGAAGTCGACCGCTTTCTAAAAGTATAAAACTAAGCATAATGCCGTCTCAATTACATTCTTGTTTAGGAATGAAATATTTAAAAAAAATAAGTATACTTCAAGGAAAGTACAATCTTTAAGCCCGTCTCAGTAAAATATTTTATACTTTTACCGTTATTTCATAAAATAATATCAAACATTGATAAACTAGTTAAATCGCGTTCCTAATTTTATTTTTGTCTGAAGTATCTATAAAAAATATTGAAAAACTAAATTAGTCACATTGTAGATAATTCCTTTGCAAAGATATGTGATTTTGTTCATTTATTTATTTGGTTAAATATAGTCACTAGGATGTCGCGCGTAAAACAGTTTTTCAAATTTTCTGAAACTTCAATATCGCGCGACATCCCAGTGAATTTATTGTACGATAGAAATAATTGGAAAAAAATAAAATTCTTCGAAAAGAATTCTTCTACAATGTGACTCATTTAGTTTCCCAATATTTTTTGTAAATGTTGCAGAAAAAAATTATATTATTAATGATTTCGATAGCTAACGCCATCTAGTCTGTGGGTATCTGGTGCCGGAATACTGAACACAAATTCAATTTTAAAAATTATATTGAAGATGCGATTACGCTAGTTTAACAATGTTTGATTTTTTTTTTCATAAATGAACGGTTAAAGTGGGAAATATTTTACTAAGACAGGCATTAAGGTCCACTTTCCTTAAAGTATGCCTATTTTTTTCAAAATATTTCATCCCTAAACAAAGATGTAATTAAGATGGCAGTATGCTTAGTTTTATACGTTTAGAGAGCGGTCGACTTTCTCTTAAACTTTGAAAGTTAAAAGAATATTTAAGTTTACGTGAAACTGAATTGTTAGTGTCCTGATTTTAATAGAATAATAATATCAGAAATGTTTTGTTAAACACGTAACTTGGGTTTTTAATAAAAATCTCATGATCTAAAAAGCGTTTAGTAGAAAAATTGAAGGTTGTTACCACTTTTAGAACAATTATTTGAGAAGAGGAAGACGTACTTTGGTATGTAGGTTTTCATATGGAATCATCTTTGCTTGAACCTTGAAAGTTAAAACAATATTTAAGTTTACGTGACTGAAAACTGAATTGTTAGTTTCCTGATACAAATAACGCATTTTTTAAAATTTTTAATAGATTAATGATATCAGAAAAGGTTTTGTTAAACACGTAACTTGTGTTTTTAATCAAAATCTCATAATCTGAAAAGCGTTTAGTCAAAAAACTAAAGGTCGTTACCACTTTTAGAACAATTATTTAAGAAGAGGAAGACATACTTTTTTGGTATGTAGGTTGTAAAATCCTGACAGGTGCGCAAACCATCCACATTTACATATTTGTCTCGATTCGAAAAATAAACCAATTAACCTCATTCCTTCAACAGATATTTACCTCAAACAATGGGTCCAGTACAGTAACACCGTATTTACATAACTTTTGTCTCACGTGGGTGCCACTACACGGAACAAAACGCAATTATCTCCGTCTGTCTGGCCTTTCTAGGAATCCACCACTCGGATATTAAACACAGCCTGTATGTACAGTTATCAGTATTAATGCATTAGTATTATTTAAAAAAGAAGTTTCTCACGTGATTAGGTGAATAATGGTATCTCTCGGGTTTCAGATGTCCGTATATTTTATACAGCAGATGAAGACGAAGAATAACTGTTTGGTTATTGTTTCGTGTAATTGAGCGAGGTGCGCGATCTTTCGGATTTTATGGGATTGTTAGTTACATTGTGCGAACGTGGAATGATAATGATGGAGGGTATTGTTTTGATGGGATTTTTATTATTTCTTATTGGAAATACCGACGACTACCGTTAAAGTTGGGATTTGATGAAGTGATTTATTGGTTGTTGGGAGTTTTACAGGTGTGTAATTAGCTGATGTAAATCTGATTTGGAATTGAATGAATTAATCCTGAAAGTTATCGAACTTCAATTAATGATACTCGTTGTTTGTCAACTTTAAACAGATGTAATTTTAAACAATCTAAGTGCAATTATTTTCGCAACGTACAAGTTAGTCTTACAAAGGGACCCTATCAAAACATCCACACTATTTTTACCAGCCGGAATGCTGGTCTTCTATCTACTTATTTGGCATAATTATGATCATTTCTTCAGATTCAGGTAATCAAAAAATTCCAGAAAGACTTAAAGTAGTCAAGTAAACGCGAAATTCATTGATTAAAATCAATTTTCACAACTTCGAAATTTAACTGAATCAAATTTGACGCTGAATCAATTGTTTAAAACATCAATTAAAGGCAACCCAATAACTCGAATGTATATTGGGTTGCCTATAATTGTTCTTGTGTGTGTTTTTTTTAACTTTATTTTAAAAAAAATGAAGCTTCAAAATCGCAAGTAAAGCTTTTAAATAAATTAATTCAAGAAATGGACGACAAAAACAATGTCCAAAAAGAAAATATTGATCTTTTAAAATATAAATTAAATAATATTACTGCGAATACTATAATCACAAATCAAAATAATAGCGACATCTCTCCAGTCAACGCAGAAATAACACAAAATATCCGTGAAACTCGATCGAAATCTTCTAACAAAAGAACTAAATCAACGAGTGTCATTGAAATTGATAATGATAAAGAGCGCGATTCCAATATTGAACCAGATAAAGAATGTATCAAAAAAACCAAAACATCAACAGCTGGAAATAATTCACAATCGCTGCGCAAAGAACCCGAAAAAACAATGGAAACATGGAAAACAGTAAATAGAAGAAGAAAGAAAAAATCAACAACCATTATCGGGACAGGAACATCATCATCAAATATCAATGCGGAGCCCAAGAGGACTTGGTTATTTATAAAACGATTAAATGTAAATGTGTCCCTTGAAAATATGAAAGAACATATTAAAAATATTATAAACTGTAGCGATTTTCTGTGCGAAAAAATTATAATTAATAATAATAAACCGGCATTTAAAATTGCAGCGGACTTTAAATTTCACGCAGCGCTCACTGACCCCAAACACTGGCCGCTGGGGGTAAGTGTTAGTCGTTTCATTTTTAATAATAAAAATAAAAGTGGCAGCAGTGAAAATATTTTTAGTACAGCCGGGCAGCACGAAAAAATGTCTTGATCGGTTCTATCTAAACCTATATTTTTTAAACATACAAAGTGTGCGCAATAAAACTAATGAATTAGACGCTTTTTTAATTAATAATAAAATAAAATTTGACATCATATGCCTAAGTGAACACTGGCTTAAACCTAATGAAGAAACTGGGCTTCATATCGGAAATTATAAAAGCGTATCATGTTATACGCGTCACAAATATCAGCATGGTGGTGTAATGCAAGTTTCTCAGAACCAAATAAATGTAAGTAATTTTAATAAAATAAATGATTATTCTATTGAAAAACATTGTGAACTATCATGTACCTTTTTAAATGAAATTAAATTATTAATTATATGTGTATACCGATCTCCGGACGGTGATTTTAATATATTTTTAAATAGAATAAATAGTATGTTTAATGATAACCACGCACATTTCAATTACATAATATTTGGTGGGGATTTTAATGTCTCATTTAATTCAAACGATAATAAAGCGAAGCAATTATGCGATTTACTTGCTACATATGGGTTAAAAATTCATGTTGATTTTAATACAAGGGGCAATAACTGTATAGACAATGTTTTCTCAAATATTAACCCTTCTGATGTGTCAACAAAGGAGTGTAATTCTGGACTATCAGATCACATTGGCATTCACTTTAGGGCAGAGATTGACAAAACCAAAAAAAATATTAAAAATACTAACATATGTAGATTTATAACTAAAAAAGGCACAAATAAATTCTATTCGCTTCTTGAATATACTGATTGGAATTTTATCAATGAGAATTATCTTACTGTAGATGAAAAATTTAATAAATTTATTGATATTCTCAAAAATTATTTTACAAATAGCTTTCCCCTGAAAAAAGTTAAAACTAAACTAAATGAAATAAAATGGTTCAATCACGAACTACGTCAAATGCGCGAAACACTTCATCTTCTTCGAGAAGCGTACATGAAAAATCAAAATCTTAAACAACATTACTATTGCTATCGAAAAAAATACCATGATTCTCTAAAAGAAGCAAAAATTAATGCCAATGTATCTTACATTCAGAACTCAGAAAACAGCACCCGTTCGATGTGGAATGTAATTAATAAAAATCGTGATAAGGCGCAGACAGATGTTGCCTGTACTTTGGAACCTAATGAGCTTAACTTGTTTTTCGCAAATATAGCAAGTGACCTAATAAATAAACTTCCCTCTAATGTAGCTGATCCCCTAGATCTGTTAGTTCAGCAAACACAAACAACCACCGCAAAGTACCTGAACATAAGTGAAGTAACATTCATCCAAATTAGAGATATTGTTAAAAGTTTAAAGAACTCAAAAAGTAGAGATATATATGGTTTCACAACTCCTCTAGTCAAACAAGTAATAGATGTCATAGTTATACCACTAACGAAATTAATTAATCTTTGTATAGTATATGGTATATTCCCAACAGCATTAAAAAACGCAAAGGTAATCCCCATTTTCAAGAAAGGAGACAGATCAGATAAAAATAACTACAGACCAATATCAATACTACCAATAATATCAAAGATCTTTGAAAAGGCAATCGCTAATCAAATAACCGATTTTCTGGAAACGGAAAACGTGTTAAACATGCAGCAGTTCGGCTTTCGAGTGGGGCGATCAACAACAGATGCAGTCAATGCTTTTGTCCAAACAATAGTTGAATGTTTTAATCAAGGCATGCATACAGCCGCTTCCTTTATGGATTTAAGTAAAGCATTTGACTGTGTTTGTCATGAAACCCTCATTCAAAAAATGTTCTTCTATAATTTTCATCCATCAACCTGCAAACTCTTAAATTCATACCTACAGGATAGAAAGCAGTTAGTTATGATAAACAACAATGTATCATCATTACATTAAAATATGGTGTGCCACAAAGGATCAATCCTCGGCCCCATACTATTTTTAACTTACATTAATGATTTACCTTTAGTAGCTAGAGATTCCTCGATCTTTCTCTATGCTGATGATACATTAGTAACAAATAGCGACAATAATATAAATGAGTGTCTAAATGATATTGCACTAACAAAAAAACGGGTTAATGATTGGTCTGTAAATAACAAATTAACTATGAACGAAGAAAAAACTATTGATCAAGTCTTTTCATTACGATCTGTAGAACTTGACACAGAAGCTCCTGTTAAATTTCTTGGAATATATCTTGATAGCAAGCTAACATGGCATTCACACGGGAATGAAATGGCTTCTCGATTATGTAAAAACATTTACTTATTGAGAAACTTAGCGCACAGCCTACCAAGAAAATTTTTACGAACCATATATTTCTCTCTAATTGAAAGTCATCTCTCATACGGAATTGTTACTTGGGGCCACTCTACTATATTGCATCGGCTATTTGGGTTACAAAGAAAGGCAATTAGAATACTATCTGGTTTAGGATATTCTGATGATTGCAAATATGAATTTATTAAACTAGAAATATTAACATTACCAGCTATATACATCCTTAATTGCTTATTACATATTAAAAAAAACATTAAATGTTATCAATCACATGAAGAGATACATATATATAATACTAGAAACAAGGGTGACATCTGTCTGCAGCCACAACGGTTATCAAAATGTCAGAACGGTGTTAGCTACTATGGACCAAAAATATACAATAAAATCCCTGAACCGATAAAAAAACTGAACATTAGACAATTTAAAAAGGAAATAAAAAACTATTTAATTAAAAAAGCGTTTTACACGATAGAAGACCTCATGTCTGACAACTACAAAATATTGTAAACACATTATTTATTTCTTATACTATATATACGTCTTTTTACTCTACTCACAATTTTTAGTTTATATGTATGTCTTTTGACATTTTTAAATTGTATGTTTGTCATTTAACAATTTTAAATATGTGTATGTCATTTGACATTTTTAAGTTATATGTTTGTCATTTGGCAATTTTAAATATATGTATGTCTTTTGACATTCAGTACTTATTTGTTAATAACTGTCCAGTCTGATTACATACATTATTACTTTGTTTATTTACACTTAGCTTTAGTTGTTTCGTCCTTAGATTTAAGCTACTTTTATATTTTATTTGCGTTTCTTGACTTGTGTAAGCAATTATTGTAATGACACAAATTACTAATAAATAAATAAATAAATAAATAAATAAATAAACGTGTTTAGTACGCGTGGCGCATGAAGTAAAATTTCGAGTAAAATTTTGAGTTTAGAAAAGCCAATTTGTGTCGAATAGAGATAATTTGAAGACGAAACTAAGCTCAAGCTACTTTTAACATCACAGAATGTCTGAGATTTTTTTCAGATTAAAAAAAAAAATAATAATTTTATCGAAAATTCGCAATTTTTCCAAGGGGAAAAAATTCCAGATTTTCACCATTATTTTTTATTTTTTAAAAAGTTTAAAAAAATTCACAGAAGCTCTTACAAGCTTTAGCAACAATCTGAGTTAATTATTTAGCCAAGAAAAAAATATTTTATTATCTTTTTATCCAATCAAAACTTATAGAAAATATTTCGAGTGATTTTCTAAACCTGGTATTTACGCGAATTTTTTTTTCACGGGGGAAAACTAAGCTTAACCTATTTCTAACATCAATCAGAATGTCTGAGAATTTTTTCATAATTTTTAAAAAATTAATAATTTCATCGAAAATTCGCAATTTTCATAAGGGGTAAGTAAGTACAGAAAAAAAAACCGATTTTCACCCAATTTCTTTTATTTTTTTTAAATCCCTAAAAACTAGCAGAAGCTCTTACAAGCTTTAGAAACAATCTGTGCTAATTATTTTCTGATTAAAAAAATATTGTACCAATTTTTTCTACAATTAAAACTTAAATGTTTTGCCCCTCCTTGGTAAAACTTCTGGCTACACTCATTCTTCTGTTAAATTTAAATTAGGATTTATTATATTTATAGATGCTTTTGCAAATCTAGTTTTTTTAAATATTCGTGTATTCTATTTCTACATGCTTTTGCAAATACTAATTTATTACTAACCCACAGTTATTTATGCCATCATCAAACGCCCTGCTGAGCAAACTATTAGCAATAAATGACAAATCCTTTACTGTTAGGACTTGATCAACAAACAAAATACACGCATATTTATTTGTATTTATTTATACGGTTAACGGAGTCCATTTCAAAAATGTATTTATATATGCTCATTTTACAACACTATAATTATTCCCAAATTCCGCCGTAAAATCGATTAGTCACACACCATATGGAATGAAGGCGAGGCGTTTTGTAATTCCTTCTGTTTGCTTAACCTGTGACTCTTCGTGTCACTGCTCGAGAACCATAAATCTCGCCATAATAACGGATTGTCCTCGTTTCGCGAAAAACCCGGCGCCCGCAAGACCCAATAACGGTTTCCCGTTTCATTAAACATTCGTCTCGAGCTCTGGACATGTTTTGCGACTCGTACAAGGATGAAAGGAAAAAAAAACGTTTTATTTGATGGGAGTGTGAGTGAGCTGTTGATATTATATTTATTGCCCAAGTTGTAACAGGTTGATGAAATACTGCTGGAGATGTTTTAAAACTGTACAAGCCAGTGTTTTCGGAATTTTGTTTAAGATTTTTATGAGCGTGAAAAATTATATTGGTGATGTTGAACAGAGGTTTTATTGGTTTGGATTGGATTTGCATGCAAATTTATTGATTTAGTATGGAATACAGTAATCTGGCTTAGATGTAACTCTGCATAATATATTTACTATGTAGTAATAAATTATTTGGTTAAATTAAATTGAAATCGTGCAGAATAATTTACTTTTATTTCTTTGGTCAAATTAATTTTATTCGATTAAAAAAAAAGTGTAGAATGATGTATCAAAACCAATTCAACACAAATAGTCTAAACATGATCGCCTTTTACGAAATATGATTTTTTTACTTTCCCCCGTATGTAATACAAAGGGAAAGTATTGTTTTCGTGAAAATTTTCGAATCAAAAATTTTAGCGGAAATATCCGTTTTGAGGTCCCCTGAGTCGAATAAGACCATTTTTGATAAATGTCTATCTGTCTGTCTGTCTGTCTGTCTGTGTGTGTGTGTGTGTCTGTGTGCGCTGTACCGCAAAAACCGCTAAAGATATCGAGATGAAACTTGAAACTTAAGCTTTTTGTTACAATCGGAAGAACTGAAAAGCTTTTGGTGAAAATCGGAAAACCGGAAGTGGTACTTTACTCTTAGCGTTTTTCAGTTTTTTCAGATTTTTTCAATAAATGTTCATCAAACAAAAAATTCTTTCAAATAAAAGTTGTAGATAATAACAAAATGAAGATATATTGTTTATTTACTTTTTGTCATAGCACTCTTAGTTTTTGAGATATTTTAAAAGTTGTTTGTTTTATCTAGTTATTGATGTGTGACAGTGTATGTGTCGATACAATTGAAAAATGTTTCAAATAAAAGTTGTTGGAAATGAAAAACTAAAGATGTTTTGTGGATTCACTTTTTTGTCATAGCACTCTTAGTTTTTGAGATATTTAATAAATAGTGTTTTTTATCTAGTCATTGATTTGTGTCAGTGTGTGTGTGTTGATACAATTGGAAAATGTTTCAAATAAAAGTTGCAGGTAATAAAATATTAAAGATTTTTTGTATCTTCACTTTTTGTCATAGCACTCTTAGTTTTTGAGATATTCAATAAATAGTGTTTTTTATCTAGTCATTGGTTTGTGTCAGTATGTGTTGATCCAATTGAAAAATGTTTCAAATGTTTCGCCCGCCATTTTATTTAAGAAATTAAATAAAATGGCGGGCGAAGCTAGTACGCCAGACGAAAGTTTAGTATATTTAAAGTGCTGCATTAATACCCAGTGCAAAATACTTGTGTGCATAAAATGCGGAAACTGCTACCACCGCAGCTGCAGCAAAACAACCAAAGGCATCGAGTTCATTGATGCAACAAGGATCATTTGCTGTGGACTCAATGAAGAAAGTGAGGTTAGTAAATCAGTACTTATCGCAATGAATTCTGGCCTCAAGAAGGAAATTGAGCTATTATATGAAATCATTTCCGAAATAAAAGATAAAAATAATATCCTCAAAGAGAACAACAAATTGCTCAATGACAAAATTGTTGTTAACAAAATAATTCCTATAAACAATACAAGTAGTGACATCTCTGAAACAACTACAAAACTCCAAGCAGAAACAAAATCTGCAAATAAATCAAATCAAGAGAAAAATAACAAAACTAGGTCCCTATCCGCCCGTACGTATAGGGACACAAAAACTCGAGAACCGAACGCGGAAACAAAAACTCAAGAACCGAATGCGTTGATCCCGCTGGCATCGCAAATTTTGAGGTCAACAAACGCTATCAGTGGAAATCCCAACACCAATTTGCAAAAAAACATAAATATTCAATTACAATCTGAATCAATTGAATACAATGATGAAGGACGGAGATGGACCCCAGTAAATCGGAAGAAGAAAAAAAAGACTACCGGAGTGATTGGAGTATCGGAAAAACAGCAATCCATCGAAGCAGTACCTAGGAAAGCATTCCTCTACGTGGGACGTATATTACCGGACACTACACCGCAGAAAATGAAGAAATTCATGGAAAAGGATTTTCCTGAAGCTTCCTGTGAATTATTAGAAAGCAAATTTCCTCAGTACTACTCATCTTTTAAAATAACAATTCATTTGGCAAATTTACAAAAAGCAATGGATCCAAACTTGTGGCCAGCCGGTGCATATGTTGATCGTTTTTTTCACAGGAAGAAGAAAACACAGACCAATCAGTAACATCGATAAATAAAAATGATATAATCCAAGAAATAACAGTTTTTCACAACAATTTACAATCAATAAAAAATAAAGTTAACCAAATAAATATACTTCTATATGAAATAAATGTTGACATATTTCTAGGAACTGAACATTGGATTCCGGAATATGAGACCTTTCCTAATATCACAAATTTTAAATTAATTTCATATTATAAAAGAAAAACTTCCCCACATGGAGGAGCATCAATTTTTGCTAAATATGATATAAATTTAAACAGCAGACCTGACATAAATATATTCTCTAAGGAACCAATAATTGAGGTGGCAGCCGCAGAACTTCTCACTAAATGCAAACAAACAATTGTCATAATATGTATCTACCGCTCCCCACAGGGGAACTTCGGTGAGTTTTTAGATATTATGGAGAATATTGTGTATAAAATAACTATAACTGAGAAAAAACGCGTCATCATTGGAGGCGACTTCAATGTTGATTTACTACAAATAAATAACTCAAAAACAATACAATTTAAAAACATGGTCGAAAGCTACAATCTCAATATAACTATAAATACTGAAACAAGAATTACTGAGAATACTAAGTCATGTATTGATAATATATTAACAAATGTAGAATATTATAAAACAAAAGTATTGCAAACGCATCTATCAGACCATACCGGTCAGACAATTACACTAGAGGTAAATACAAAAAAAGAAAGAAAAGTTGTAAATATAAGAACGATTAATCCGAAGACACTAAAAGATATGAATCTCGAACTATCAATCATAAATTGGGAACACTTCTTGATGTCTTCTACCGACTGTGAGACATATTTCAATACGTTCTATAATAAATATCTCGATATTTTTTATAAACATTGTCCTAAAAAGACAAAAGTTGTAAACAATTTCAGTCCAAAAGAATATGGCTCACAGATAACAAAAACACAAAAAAATAAGGTTGAGTTCCTTTATCAGCTTTATCTACAAACAAGAAACCCAGCTATACAAAATGAATATAAATCAGCTAAAAAATTATATAAGTCTAATTTGCAAAATCAAATAAGAGATCAAAATACTCGCCGTGTCCTAGAATCCAATAATAAATCGAAAACGCTATGGACGTTAATTAAAAATAAATCAGAAATAAACAATAAACGAAGTAGTAACCCATTCCCTGATTTTATATATGATAATAATGATGTAAGAATAGATGATCCAAACCGAATAGCTGATAAATTAAATCATTACTTTAGTACAATCGGAAACCAAAACAAACAAATAAAAAATAACCATATTTCTAGTCAAGCCAGAGGCACAATTTTTATGTATGCTGTTACTGAATGCGAAATTAAACATGTGATTACACAAATGAAATCGACATATTCAAAAGATGTAGATGATCTATCATCTATACTTATTAAGCAAACTGCTGAATATATAATTAAACCCCTAACGCAGGCAATTAATTTATCGTTATCTTTTATTTTTTACATTTTGTACTAAACAATCTGGATACAAATTCAAGGGTTTTCTCCATATTTTTAGACTTAACGAAGGCCTTTGATTGTGTTCCGCACTCGTTAATACTTGATAAAATAGCAAGTTATGGTATCCGTGGAAATTGCCACAAACTGTTGTCCTCATATCTACATGGCAGGAATCAAGTTACATCAATTAACATAAACAATAAACAGTACACGTCATCTAAGGCCCATGCCGGAATAGGTGTACCACAGGGAAGTATTTTGGGTCCATTGCTTTTCTTACTATTTATTAATGATATGCCACTACAGCTTAATGCACACATTACAATGTTTGCTGATGACTCGACATTTTGTATCAGTGATACTTGTATCACAAATTTAAATATTGCATCTAACCAAATATTAAATGATCTGAGCAAGTGGCTTGACTCAAATAACCTTATAGCAAACGCCACAAAGACATATGTAATGAATATGAGATCACAACTAGGCCACACAGATATGAAACTGGAAAATGAAACCATTAAAGAAAGTAAAAGTACAAAATTTCTAGGCATAAATATTCAAAATGATCTGAAATGGGATGAGCACATCAATAAGGTGTGCTCGACCATTGCCAGATACTCTTACTTAATATATTCATGTAGGAACGATATCCATTTAGAAGCGGCTCGAGTTGTATACATGTCGTATTGTAAACCACATCTCACATATGGGATAATATTTTGGGGTTGTACCACACAACTGAATATACAAAAACTGTTTGTGATGCAAAAAAGGCTGATAAGAGCAATCTGCAATAAAAAGCCTCATACAGGATGCCGTGAATCATTTAAGCAGCTAAAAATTATGCCACTCATCAGCTTATACATATTTGAATCATTAAAATTTGTAATTAATAATATGCACTTATTCAACACAAATCAAAGTCAACACAGCTACAGTGTCAGACATAGAAATATACAAATACAAAAACACAAACACGCTTACATCCACAATTCTTGTGTGATACAACCCGTACAACTATACAACAAACTGCCAAACTCAATTAAATCTCTACCTAATAAATTGCTAATCAATAAAATAAAATGCCTAATATTAGACCAGTCATTCTATAATTTAAGTGAATATATTGAATATTGTGAAGAAAATGCCTAGTCAGAAATGCAGATTTTAAATATTATTTTAGCTGTAACTCTTGTCTCGTCCATATACACAAATTTTAATATGTTTACACCTAGTTATTAAGTTTTATACAATTATATTTATTCATATACACACATTTTAATATGTTTACACCTAGTTATTAAGTTTTATACAATTATATTTATTCATTAACTGTTTTATATTTACAATGTTTTTAATGTGTTCCACCTAGTTATTAAGTTTTATACAACCTAGTTAGTTTTTATTTATACATACCTTTTTATATTTATTCATTGTCTTGTCATATCTACAAACATTTTTAATGTATTACACCTAACGACAAGTTTTATTAATTGATATCAATGTATTTAATACTATTTTTAAGTTATTATATTATTATCAAACACTTCTGACTCACCCATGAATGTAATATTCTTTCTGGAAATAAATGAAATGAATGAAATAAAAGTTGTAGTTATCAAAAAGTTGAAGACATTTTGAAAATAATAATGCTACAAATATTTTAAAAGTTATTTAATACGCAATTTACTGGGGAAAGTACTATGATGGACACATCACCATTTTTTAAATTAGGAAAATGTACGTCTAAAGAACGTGAATCAAGTATAATTTTAATGATGTTATATCTAGGTAACTATGTTGCACTTGATAATCGGTTAAATATCACCGTGCCAATTTTCAATTATTACTGATCAGTGTAACTACTTAATCATAGAACCAACAACTGTTTGAACTTCTGAACATTCTTTCACACAATCTCATAAATAATTTACTAGAACGCTGAAACCAGAATGGACTTCTGCAAAACCACAAAAATCGATTCAGGCCAGCAGTTCAGTGAGAGGATGCAGTCGTGCAAACACGTAACTCAATTCCACCAAAGATCCGACTGTTTCTTAATTACATAATTCGCTTGTAAATGCACATAATATCGTAATTACTTTATATAAGGTGAAAGAATCATTAACGACTTGTATATCCTGTAATTATCTAAAATGCATTTTACCTAAATTCGCTTATGTTTCACTAATTGTTTGATTTGAGTTATGTGGAGTATTTAATCACAATGAAAAAACTGTTTTTATTCCCTACTTCACTTTTATTTTTATGTGTTAGATGTACATTTCGAGTGCTAAGCACTCATTATCAATAACTAATCAATCATTAGTTATTGATAATGAGTGCTTAGCACTCGAAATGTACATCTAACACATAAAAATAAAAGTGAAGTAAGGAATAAAAACAGTTTTTTCGTTGCTTATGTTTCATGAGAAAATTTAGGAGACTATTTTAAAAAAAAAAAAAAATAAGAATTACTTGATTTGTTAACTTCAAATATTGATTTTTATTTTAATTTAATTATTAAAAATACTTAATAATTTTTCATCTAGCGATCAATGAGTAACAAGTTAGAGATAGAGAGATTTTTTTATCTGTATACATTTTCTCCTACAGGAAGCTTTTCTTTTAAGTATACATGTCCCAATCACAGGGTTTATACTTACATCTTTAGATATTCGTTGTTTTTTTTAAAGAGATCAATTGAAAGCTTTAAACGAGTGTTTTCCACTCCCAGACTAAGCATCAGAGCTGGGACGAATCCTCGTAAAAAGGATTCGAATCACGAATCCGAATCACCTAATATGATTCGAATCACGAATACTCGAATAAAGGATTCGTAAGAGATAAATATGATTCGAATCCTGTTTTTTTCGAATCACGAATACAAATCGTGTATGAATAAATTTAATTTTATTATTTTTTTACACCCATTAACATATAAATATCGTTATCAGTTGTTTTAACAAAAATATTCAAAACCTAATTATTTATTATTAACACTGAACATCGTTGATAACAGACTAAATGCCTGTGTTACTCTGATTAAAGATGTATTTGTGTGCTTTTGAACTACACTTCAAATCAGTGGCTTATACGCGTGGCGCATGAAGTAAAATTTCGAGTTTAGAAAAGCCCCGTGAAAATTTGTCGAGGGTCGCTGCGCGACCCTCGACAAATTTTCTACGCGGGCTTTTCTAAACTCGAAATTTTACTTCATGCTTAGTCTGGGAGTGGAAGACACTCGTTACTTTAAAATATGTCACAACTGGTAAAGTATGTATCGTCGGATGCCCGTCTTCAGAGGTGATATGTACGCGAATTATGGCTCCTAGGAGTTTTTTTTATTTGATAATCACTCACAAATTGCTGCTTTATTAATAACTTAATCAAAACAAAATCAAACAAAAGATAATAAAAACACACAACACAAACTTTTGTTTAATCACTTTTCACCTCAGTTCTTTTGTTTATAAATTAGAAACTAAAAAATCTAGTGGAGATCAGCAACTCACCGACTATGGCTTTTGATGTCTAAATCAAAAAATGTTTCAAAAAATAGTTGTAGCTAACGAAAAAATAAACCACTTTTACCTAAACACGTTTCACCTCAGCTCTTTTGTTTTTGAATTAGAAACTAAAAAATCTAGTGGAGATAAACAACTCACCGACTATGGCTTTCAATGTCTAAATCAAAAAATGTTTTAAAACAAAAGTTGTAGCCAACGAAAAAATAAACCTCTTTTACCTAAACACCTCAGCTCTTTTGTTTTTGAATTAGAAACTAAAAAACCTAGTGAAGATCAACAATTCACCGAGCTTTCGACGTCTAAATCAAAAAATGTTTCAAACAAAAGTTGTAGCCAATAAAAAAAAACACTTTTATCTAAACACTTTTCACCTCAGCTCTTTTGTTTTTGTTCAATAAACCGAGAAAGATTTTATTGAAAATAAATACACAACTTTATGACAACTTTATGATAATTCGAAAATTTACGAACGAGAGTCTTCCACTCCCAGACTAAGCATGAAGTAAAATTTCGAGTTTAGAAAAGCCCCGCGTAGAAAATTTGTCGAGGGTCGCGCAGCGACCCGAGACAAATTTTCACGGGGCTTTTCTAAACTCGAAATTTTACTTAATGCGCCACGCGTACAAAACAGTGATTTAACGAGAAATTTAAAAACATACAAAACAAATTTTGTATGTTAATCCTCACGATTAATTCGAATTATTTTTGACGGTTCGAATCCTTTTGTAAGTATTCGAATCCTTTTGTAAGTATTCGTATCCTCTTATAAATATTCGAATCCTTTTATGTGGATTCGAATCCTTTTATGAGGATTCGAATCACCCGCCTTTGGATTCGAATACGAATCCTCTTTAAAAAATGTAACGAATCAGGATCACGAATCCAGTTTAACTAAAGTATTCGAATGCCTCTTTTGAATCCTCTAAAAGGATTCGAATCCTGAATGATTCGAATCCTGCCCAGCTCTGCTAAGCATGAAGTAAAATTTCGAGTTTAGAAAAGCCTGAAAATTTGGATTGGCCGCGTAGCGAAGCGGAGCGGCCAATCCAAATCAAAAATTTTAAAAATATGTATCAAAAATTCACTTAACACACGCAACAAATGAAGACAAAGTCACAGATTCGTCTTAAAATCATCTCTATTCATCACAAAAAATCACTCAACAAATGCAAATGAAAACGTCACAGATTCGTCTTTAAATTATCTTAATCAAATGCGAAAATTCCCCCATTACTCAACAAACGCAAATGAAGACGAAACGCACTCTAAAAGCACTAATTAAAATTAATTTTCCGGTTCAAACACACCAACACACCAACAGTTATTCCACCTTTCCCACTCTACTTCATTTATTAGCACTCTGCACTCTCTCCTTCTCTTTTTATCCCACCTTTCCTCACTTATTTACTCGCATTCTTCAACATTAGAACATATTATTCACGAATAACAATACCTCACATTGTGTCTTCACCGTTATACGCCGGTTTAATGAGACGTATCATTCCCCCCTCCCTAAACCATTACTTAGTTAGCACCTCTTCGTCTTCCTTCTTGTAGATCCAGTTTTTTTCTTCTTCTTCTTCGCAGGATTTTTTTTAGTAGGAAGAGAATAGACGTCTTCTTCGGACGGATGTTTCTTCTTCGGCAGTTGATTTATCGTGGTCGTGGAATGAAGACGTATTCGTAATATTTTTTTTTTTTTTTGGTTGTCGAATTGTGATTAGATTAGTGTTACGGATTTGAATTATTTTAAGTTTTGTGTGGTGATTTTTGGTTTGTTTGTGAGTGTATAAATCTTCCAAATTTAAGGTTAGTTATTGGTTTCGAAATTAAGTTAATAAAAGTGACGTTTATTTAAATATTAACTTTTTCTTAAAAAAAAACTATTTTTTGCTAGCGCCTATAATAATTTTTGTAGATACCTCGAAAAACAAAAGAGTTGTTACAAAATATATCCGCATAAAAATTGTGTGTTTTTTGAAACTTTTAACTGTAGAGGCTTCTACTTCGTTATACATCAATATTTACACAAATAAGACACCTAGGCCCATTTGCAACCCGAGTGATTAACTTTAATCAGCCAATAATCATTGATTAAACCTCTGACTAAGTCATAATTCTAGAATATAAGAATGTTTTAAATTTGTAAAATATCCTAAACATATGATGAATTAATTTCTCACTTAACCCGTGGTGAAACATATTTAGTTAATACGCTTTGATTAAAACACTTGGTTTGATTCACTGATTTGAAACTGTTTACGCCTTTTGACGATTTGGGTTTAAAATTACTTAAACACGTAAAATTAAAATAAAGATTTATTATTAACTACGTGCATCAAAGATGAACAAACAAATATATACAAACAAATAACAAGGTAATTAAAAAAGAATATTAAATGAAGATGAAAGTGTAAAAAGTTAAAATATGTATATGAGAAAATGAACAAAGTAAATGAATGAAGTCTTAGAAAATATTAAACATTGCAAAAATCACAAGTTTGAAAAACAAGATATAACTTACTCGTACGCTTGGGCGATTGGAAGTGAAGTCTTGTGGAGAAGAGACTCAGGGTGAATTTTAGAGGAATGATTTGATTGGTTGAAACACAGTCAGGGTAGGTAAAGGAAAAAAAGAAAATTGTACAAGAAAGAGTAGGATAGCGTACGAATATTCTGGAAATTTTAAATTTTCAGGAACTGCATTTTACAAGTTTTAGGCTGTAAAACTCCGAAGCTTGACAATCTTTATTGCCAGCGCTGAGGCACGTCTTCGCGAGACACAATGGTTTGGAAGAAAAATTTTATACAAAGAGTTTTACAGTCTGTTTATTGGGGTTGGCGATGGTCGCCCCTTGTAAATGCAGCCCTGGTCTCCAGTAACAAAGAAATAGATATAACAATGAAGAATAGAAATACAAAAGAAAGAAATATTGAAATTGAAAGTATTGAAATTAAAAAATGCGCGGGTCCGTCGCGAACAGAAACAAACCAAGTGTTTTAATCAAAGCGTATTATCCTAAACATGTCTCTTTTATCATAATGCGATTTTGTAAATAATTTATACATAAAATTGCTGGGGTTTTAAGGAGTACTAATCACTGATTAACTTAGGGCTGCTTTTACAATCAATAGTTACACCTTTGGTAATGTAGACCCTCTGGTACTGTACTGCCTATCAATGAAATTTTGAAATTAGTTGCCAGTTCGACAAGTAAATATACTTAAAATTAATTGTACGGCTCTTGGATGTATTCATTCTAAGCTAACCTCTACTATTAAAATTGAAAATGAATTTGTCACAGCAAATCTAATAATCTATATCCATAAAAACGGCCTACCACAGGTTTAACCCATGCTCGAAGCACAGAGCAGACTGACAGTGAGGTAACTCAGTTTTACGCACAACAATGCTTTACCTCGCAATTGTAAAATAGATACCAAAGGTTTAATACTTGTGGTTTAGTTAACAGAGATTTAACTATGGATCGTAAAAGCGGCTCTTAATCAACTTTTGTACAAACGAGCATTAAACTTTGTTAGTATAACATAGGTTGTTATTGTAACTATAGTTTCGACAACTTAAACTTGTCGTTATCAAATTACAAGTTCTAGTTTCATAGTGACAAGT
The DNA here is from genome assembly GCA_932526585.2 of Philonthus cognatus. Classification (NCBI taxonomy): domain Eukaryota; kingdom Metazoa; phylum Arthropoda; class Insecta; order Coleoptera; family Staphylinidae; genus Philonthus; species Philonthus cognatus. The sequence goes on from OW052241.1 coordinate 179,140,747, forward strand.
TAAAGTTTTAGAAACTATAGTCACAATGAAAACCACAGGTATGCAAATAAAGTTTAAGAGTCTTATTTATTTATTTTTTCATTGTCGGTAACTAGTTTCGGTAACTTTAACTTGTCATCAAACTAATAAAATACTCTTCGAGTTTGATAATGACAAGATAAAGTTGTCGAAACTATGGTCACAATATAAACCTCAGTTATGCAAAGTAAGTTTAAGTGTCTTATTTGTGTATTTTTTCATTGTCGGTAACTAGTTTCGACAACTTTACTTTGCCATTATCAAACTAATTAAAATACTCTTCTAGTTTGATAATGATAAGTTAAAGTTGTCGAAACTATAGTCACAATAAAAACCTCAGTTATGCAAACAAAGTGTGAGTGTCTTATTTGTGTATTTTTTCATTGTCGGTAACTAGTTTCGACAACTTTAACTTGCCATTATCAAACTAATTAAAATACTCTTTTAGTTTGATAATAACAAGTTAAAACTCCCGAAACTATAGTCACAATAAAAATCTCAGTTATGCAAACAAAGTTTAAATGTCTTATATGTGGATTTTTTCATTCTCGGTAACTAGTTTCGACAACTTTAACTTGTTATTATCAAACTAATTAAAATTCTCTTCTACTTCGATAATGACAAGTTAAAGTGGTCGAAACTATAGTCACCATAAAAACCTCAGTTATGGAAACAAAGTTTAAGTGTCTTATTTGTGTATTTTTCCGTTATAATAATAATAATAATAATAAGTCTTTATTGCCCAACAGGAAAATTACATCCCAATTACAAGACAATATGTAAAATAGATTAATTACATGGCCGTATGCGTGTATACATATACAAATAAACAAAAAACGAAAAATACAGATACGTGAAAATATTTTGTTAAGTTATTTGCTTTTTCAAATGTCATAATAGAGATTTAATTTGTCATAAAATATGTCGCAGGAATAAGGTAACGCATTATAAACACTACACATAATAAGTATTGGCGATTTAAGTTTATAGTTGGTTCTACGTGGTGGTATATTAAACGTAAACTTTTGTCTGCTGCAAAAAGTTGGTATGCGCAACCGCACTTTGTAAAGAAGTTCAGGGGAGTCGATTGAATTGTGTAGTAATTTATACAAGAAAATGAGTGATGTCTTTTGACGACGTAATTCAAGTGATTCAAAATTAAATGTGTTTAACAATGTATCATGATCAAATCCTCTAACCGGATATAGACCATTACGCTTATAAGATAGCATTTTTAGGAATTTTTGCTGTACACTTTCTATCATTTTAATTTGATTTTGTGATTGTGGATACCACACTAAAGCAGCATATTCGAGCTTAGAGCGCACATATGAATAAAACAGTTTTTTTAATACATTAATATTACTAAAGTCTGATGTACAGCGATAAATAAAACCTAGTGCTTTAAACGATTTTTTTACCACTGACTCAACATGATGATTAAAATTAAGATTGGAGTCGAAATAAACTCCAAGATCCTTAATGAGAGTAATATTTTCTAAGTAACAATTGTTAATTGAATAATTAAATTTGACAGGGTTGGATAATCTAGTGAACGTTAAATATTTACATTTGTTTATATTTAGTTTGAGTCCATTATTTTCACACCAGAGGGCAACTAAATTCAATTCATCTTGCAGTTGTAGGCTGTCATGTATGTTTTTGATAGTGGAATAAAGCTTGAGGTCATCTGCATACAGCAGATGACTACATGTTAATATTTCCGACAGATCATTAATGAATACATTAAATAGTAAGGGTCCTAATATAGAACCCTGTGGAACACCAGAGGTTGGAGAATAGGGTGACGACTGAAAAGTGTTAAAGGAAATATATCGGTAACTTTCATTTAAAGTATTTTTAAATGTTATAAATAAATAAATAAATAAATAAATACATTTATTGCCCAACAGGAAACAAAAAGACCCAATTACAGGACAATATAGAAAACATAAATGTACAGCAAAAAGTAAGTAAAGTAACACATTCAAAAAATACTTAAATTAACATAGAGCGACAATTGACGATAGGTGATCATAAAATAAATTCCAAGTTGGGGGTAGATCATTGACCACGTTACACATCACACTTAGAGGTGATTTACATTTTATGTAAATTTTAATAGAACAGTGACCGGTTCACTGTTCTATTAAAATTTACATAAAATGTAGACTTATTTCTACTATTGAAAGACGGAGTATGAAAATTGACTAGTTGTAAAATGTCAGCACAGTCGATATGATTGTGAATTAATTTATATAAAAATGAAACACATGATTTATTTCGTCTTTGTTTAAGTGATTCGAGTTCAAATCGATCAAGCAATAACACATGGTCACAGCCTTTTGCCGGGTAATTACCAGTATTTTTGAAGTACAAGAACTAGCGAATTTGCGTTGAACACTTTCAACCAAGTTGATTTGCTGCTGGGTCTGGGGATACCAAATCAATGATCCATACTCCAACTTTGACCTCACATATACATTGAACAGAGATTTTAAGGCATTAGGATTCTGTAAATTTGCAGAATTTCGATGAATAAATCCCAATGCCTTAAAAGAACTCTTTACAAGCATTTCTACATGATTGTTGAATGTAAGTTTTTCATCAAACCATACGCCTAACTCCTTAAAAGATCGCACTCGTTCGATATCACTATTGTTAATTGTGTAATTCGATGTAATGTATTTAGTTTTTTTAGTGAATGTCATATATTTACATTTATCGGGATTAAGATTAAGGTTGTTGTTGTTACACCAGTTAGAGATAATATTTAGTTGGTCTTGCAAACGTAAACAATCATCAATAGTATTAATGGTAGAATAGATCTTTAAATCATCTGCGTATAATAAATGTTTACAATTTAGTGCGCTTGACAGATCATTAATAAAAAGATTAAAAAGAAGTGGGCCCAAGATAGATCCTTGCGGAACCCCAGAGGACGGAAAATACGACATAGACTTAAAATTGTTAACTGTAGCATAGGATTCACGGCAAGAGAGATACGACGCCAAAAATGAACTTGAATTAGAACAAAAGCCAAAATACTTTAGCTTTTCTAACAAAAGACTATGGTCCACCCTGTCAAAAGCTTTAGACATATCGGTATAAATTACATCAATATATCCAGTAGAATCTAATGAATTTGCTATATCGTGGGTAATAATAGCTAAATTAGTGACGGTAGAACGCTTAGGTACAAAACCATGTTGATACTGTGATAAATATGGTGACACATGTGAATAAATTTGATCATACAGGGTTTTTTCAAATATTTTAGCTATATGCGAAAGTAAAGCTATCGGTCTGTAGTTTTCAAGATTAGAGCGATTCAATGATGTTTTCGGAATAGGACATATTGATGCAACTTTTAATTGATCGGGAAATATACAATTACTAACAGACATTAAAAATAATTGAAAGCGGATGACTCAGCACAGACGCACAATCTTTCAGTATAAAAGCTGGTATTTCATCACAGCCTGAAGAAAACTTGTTAGGTAGTTTCTGTAAATGCTTACGAATTGTTTTATATGAAATTTCGTTAAATTTAAAATTAGGAATATTACTGTGATTTAGATTTATATTTAAAGTAGACTGAGATTGTGGTAAAAAAACTGATTCAAAAAAATGGCTAAACCCATCTGCTATATCAACCGGTGTTTTAAATGTTTCATCATTGTACGTCATTTCAGAAGGAAACCTAGACGGATTAGATTTTTTTGAGTTAATAAATGACCAAAAGTGTTTTGGATTTTCAGTGAGTTGATTTTCTATGTCGTTAATATATTTTCTATTAGCACTTCTGATTTTAATTTTTATCAGTGACCTTATTTTCTTAAAATGGTGCAGTGCAGTTGCATCGCGATCAATATGTTTACGATAATAACTTTTCTCTTTAAGAAGTTGGATTATATCTCGTGTAAACCAAACTGGGTATGCATGTCTATCTTTAGGTTTAACTTTAGGAATAAATTGATGTAGACTGTAGTTAACGATTTTATAGAACTCGTCAAGAGCCAACTCAGCATTAGAGTACGTCTGAAGAAAAGTCCAATCTATTGAACCTAAGTGAGAATACAAGGAAACATAATATTTAACAAGATATTTCAAAAACGTTAACGTTATGTAAGAAAACATGGAAATATTTAATCACCCTTTATATTACATGTACTTGATATGAATTACAGTTACTCATTAATGATAATAGGATGTGAATGAAGCGGCGAGCGTATTCACATATTCAAATTAAATTATCCGTTTCTTATCTTCAGAGCAAGAACTATGATTGGTTTGGCTAACGGAAACGAGATTACAACTTTATTTTCTCGATTGTATTCATGTATGTATAATGACTTATGATTCACTAGGAAATATGAAGTAATTACCATTTTGAACTTTGCAATTATTTAAGAAATGTGTTTTAATTAAATTTGGACGCGCCGTTTCGCCGTTATTTATTACCGCGTCCAGAATCGCAATCCCACCTTTCATGTTGTTATAGAAACTATTGATTCATTGTACAAAAAATGTCAGTTCTTGATAAATAAAAAAAAAACACATTAATCTTTTTTTTTGGTAATTGGAATTAAGAGTTTAATTAATTCCGAAGTAGTAAAGTACTTCAAATCTAAAACTCCTAGTTGTGTCTGTGAACCAAGCCATCGACAACTGGACAAACCAAAATTTATTTAAGTAATGTAAATTGGTTTTCCACAAACATTTTCGTTAAAATTACTAGAAGAATTTTGAAGAAAATATTTGTAGATAAAGCAATTTTATCCACAAATATTTTCTTCAAAATTCTTCAAGTAATTTTAACGAAAATGTTTGTGGAAAACCAATTTACATTACTTAAATAAATTTAATTAAAACACTTAACTCTGTTTTACCACCTTTATTTTACTTTTCAGTGACTATAGTTTCGATTACAAGCTAGTCATTATCAAACTAAGTCTTAGTTTGATAATGACTAGCTTGTAGTCGAAAGTATAGTCACTGAAAAGTAAAATGAAAGTGGTGAAACGAAGTTAGGTGTTTTAATTAAATTGTTATCAAGATGTACCACAAAGTAAATGCCAACAAAATTAAAAAAAAAAAACTTAAATAATATTTAAATTCGTTTGATTTATGTTTTGTAATCCTGATGTTTGTGGATAAAATAATTGTTTTAGTAATTCTAACAAAAATGTTTGCAGATAAAACAAATTACATTTCTTAAATAATTGTATAAATAAGTTTAGCTTATGGTGTTCTGTAATCCTAATATTTGTTAATAAACCAATATACAGGGATTTTATATTTTGAGTATACATATCCCAATTGTAAGCTGTAAATTATCGAATATTGGTTGTTTTTTTTTTTAAGAGTTCAATGTAAAGCTTTAAACGAGTGTTTTCCACTCCCAGGCTAAGCATGAAGTAAAATTTCGAGTTTAGAAAAGCCCAGAAAATTTGTCGAGGGTCGCGCAACGACCCGAGACAAATTTTCTGGGCTTTTCTAAACTCGAAATTTTACTTCATGCGCCACGCGTATAGAACATTGATTTCAAGTGAGGTTTAAATATACTTAGAGTTCACAATATTTTAGTGTTTTATACGCGTGGCGCATGAAGTAAAATTTCGAGTTTAGAAAAGCCCCGAAAATTTGTCTCGGGTCGCTGCGCGACCCTCGACAAATTTTCACGGGGCTTTTCTAAACTCGAAATTTTACTTCATGCTTAGTCTGGGAGTGGAAAACACTCGTTTAAAGCTTTACATTGAACTCTTGAAAAAGAAAAAACAACCAATATTCGAATATTTACAGCTTACAATTGGGGCTTTTCTAAACTCGAAATTTTACTTCATGCTTATTCTGGGAGTGGAAAACACTCGTTTAGAGCTTCAAATTAAACTATATTTAAAAACAATTTTCTAAAATCGAAATTTTACTTCATTTTACAAATGTTTGTGGTTAAAATAATTCTTTTAGTAATTCTAACCAAAATGTTTGCAAATAGAACAAATTACATTTCTTAAACAAATATAAAGATTAGTTTAGCTTATGATATTCTATAATCCTAATATTTGTTAATAAAACAATATACAGGAAAATGTTATTTTAAGTATACATATCCCAATTGTACGCTGTAAATATTCGAATATTTGTTGTTCTTTTTCAAGAGTTCAATTTGAAGCTTTAAACGAGTGTTTTCCACTCCCAGACTAAGCATGAAGTAAAATTTCGAGTTTAGAAAAGCCCCGTGAAAATTTGTCGAGGGTCGCGCAGCGACCCGAGACAAATTTTCTGGGCTTTTCTAAACTCGAAATTTTACTTCATGCGCCAGGCGTACAAAACACTGATTTCAAGTAAGGTTTAAATATACATAAATTCACAATATTTTTGTTTCGTACGCGTAGCGCATGAAGTAAAATTTCGAGTTTAGAAAAGCCCAGAAAATTTGTCTCGGGTCGCTGCGCGACCCTCGACAAATTTTCACGGGGCTTTTCTAAACTCGAAATTTTACTTCATGCTTAGTCTGGGAGTGGAAAACACTCGTTTAAAGCTTCAAATTGAACACTTTAAAAAAAGCGTATGCATATGTATACTTGAAAAAAATCCTGTGCATTTCTTAAAATATGTTTTAGACTGGTTTGGCATAAATTGTTATCCTTTGAGATATATCTAAATCTATAAGACATTAATTAAATTGTGGTAAAAAAAGCTAATCATAGCCTATAATTTAATTACAGCTCATAAAAAAGAGCTCAATTACGTTAATTAAACAATCTGATTTTCGCTTTTTAAAAAAAACTTCAGAAGCCGAACGAGAAAAGAAAATTAAAATGAAATTAACGATAAAGTGGATAAGGCAACGAAAAGAAGAAAAAACGGTCTCGTTCTCGCTTATTACTGATTTATCTCCGTTATTAGAGAACTGTGTTCGTATCAATTATTGGACGAGTAATTATATATCCATCAAGAGAAATCGCAAGGAATTTCTTTGAGAAAATGAGAGTGAAAATTAAAATTCTTATAAAAATCATTCTACTCTACTCCCTAAACCAGTGATGGGGAAACTACGGCCCGCGGGCCAAGTCCGGCCCGCGGAAAGATTTAATCCGGCCCGTTTAAGAGTGCTACGATTGTCTGGTTATTACAAATGGCCCGTCTTAAAAAAAGTTTCCCCACCACTGCCCTAAACAATCAACATTTTTTACTATTGTAGTTTGCAAATAATAATAATAATAATATAATTTATTTCCATTTGTAAATTACATACAGTTGTTCATCACTAAACAATACATGCATTCAAAAGGAAAACGTCATAATCCAGCTGAAGGGTGTAAACTAAAATGTACCTATTTGAATATAAACAATAATTAGACATAGACAATTTCTTTAAACAAAAAATTCTTCAATTGTATATAAACTTTTTTCAAGCAATAATTTTTTAAGTTTTCGTTTGATAATTATAAGAGATGCACTGTCTTTAATTTCATGAGGCAAACAGTTATAGATTTTGGAACCGTTATAAATGATCCCCTTTTTAAATAGGGTGGTTTTATGAGCTGGTGGTTGAAGGTGATTTTTATATCTGGTAGGGTAGTTGTGTTGCGCTGATGGAAATAGATGAGTGTTTTGTCGAACAAATAAGGCTACTTCATATATATACGTTGAAGCTAATGTTAAAATACCGCAATCTTTGAAACCTTGGCGACAAGAGTCCATAGGCTTTATAGAACTTAGTGCTCTGACGACACGTTTTTGAATCACGAACAGACGTTGAAATAACAGTTTTTTTACAGCGTCCGTATTGCATTATCCCATAGCGCATGTGGTAATGAAAATAGGCATAATATGCGGTCAATGTAATGTGTTTTGAGCACTTTTTATTTATCGATTTAATTAGAAAGCATATTCTACTCAGTTTCACGGCTAAAGTTTCAATATGCTGTTCCCAGCTTAGTTTGAAGTCGATAGTAAGTCCTAATAAGTTCATCTTAGTTGATATTAGTGTATCTTGGCCATCCAATAGGAAATTTGTTGGTACCTCTAAATTGGATCTCCCGTTTCTAAATAAGACACAGCATGTCTTATCTGAATTTAGAGTTAGTTTGTTTTTTTTGGCACCATGTCTTTATTTGCAAGTAAGTGTATTGCGTTTCAACTATGACTTGATCGACTCTTTGACCACTGATAATAGCGGTCGTATCATCAGCATACACGACCATACCACTTGACCGCATATTATGCCTACAACTCACAATATCGTTTATGAAGATATTAAATAAAATTGGTCCTAAAATGGAGCCCTGAGGGACCCCCATTTCAACGGGGAGTGGCGTTGAAGTCCCATTGCCGTATGATACTGATTGTACTCTTTCACTAAGATATGATTTTAGTAATTGCAGACATACACCTCTAATACCATATCTTTCTAATTTCAATAAAAGTATACTATGACTAACCGTATCGAATGCTCTAGTCAGATCTATAGCCAAGCCCATTGCGCATTCACGCTCATCAATGGTTTTTCTGATTTGAAATAAAACACTTTTTCTCCTTTCTTCACAAGTTTATTTTATACCAGATGTACATTTCGGTCACCATGTGACCATTATCAATGGTTTGATACTGAAGAGAAAAATGAAATTACACAATATATATACAAAATGGGGGCGGATTAACTAGTGTTGGTACGGACAAGTAAAGGTTATTAGCGGAAAACATCATTAAGATTAACAAGTGGCGTAAGTGGGGTTACAATTATTAGTTGACACAAACAATTACGGATTAACAAATTCTAATAACATTATCTAGGTAGCGCAGATGGGATTACAAGTTATTAGGTAAACAATTAGGGAGGATTAACAAATTCCAATAACACATTATCTAGGGGGCTTAAGTCAAAATTTAACAGTTTGTTTTCGTGTTTTTTCATTTGTATGGCCTCTAGCATGTTTAATTTACAATGTGCTGATTGTTTTAACAATTTAACTCTATCTAAAGTGAATTTATGCCCCGTCTCTATTGCATGGTTAGCTACTACGGATTTGTCTGGATTTTGATATCTAATGTGTGCTGTATACTCTTTAAATCTTGTTAATATGTTACGTTGCGTTTGTCCAATATACATTTTATCGCAATTGCTACAATTGATAGAATAGATTCCTGATTGTTCCATGTCGTCTATTCGATCAAAGGTGCTACCCAGTAACATATTTAACTTTGTATTAATGTAGTAAGCTGGTTTTAGATTGAACATTTTATAAAGTTTGTTGAAATGGTTTTCGTTTTCCGGGGAATAAATTAGTCTGACGTATTTCGTATCTTTTTCGTTGTTTGAATGTGTTAATGTCGTTGTATTTAGCATTCTGTGCTTCTGTGAATGTCGATTAATCAGTTTTTGTATCGTTTTTCTATCATATTTTAAACTATTTGCAATTGAATAAATGACGTTGAATTCCTTTTCCCTATTTTGGGGGGATAACGGAATGCTGAAGGCTCTATGAATCATGCTATTGAATGCAGATAATTTATATTTCATTGGGGCATAGGCCTGCGAATGAATGTAATTGAAGGTATGTGTTGGTTTCCTAAATATATCGAATTCAAATCTGCCGTTGCTATTTATTATTAGAATATCTAGGAAGGGCAAGGAGTTGTTGTTTTCTAGCTCGTAGGTGAAGTTAATACTGTTATAAATGTTATTCAAAGAGGAGAGGAAGTCAGGAATGTCGAAACTAGGTTTAACAACAGCAAAAATGTCATCGACATATCGAAACCAAACATCCGGAAAATGGGAAAGTGACTTCTTTCTGATATTACTAAGAGCTGCAGTTAAAGCGGTGTCTGTATTTTTTTGTTTTTGAAAACCATGTTGCATATCTGTTATAATATTATTTTTAACACAAAAGTCATTTAGCCGTATATTTATAGCTTGCTGCAATATTTTCGAAAATACCGGCAAAATGCAAATAGGTCTGTAATTTTCTATTTTGTTAGGTGAATCCTTTTTAAACAAAGGTTTAACTTTAGCGTTTTTTAAACAGGTGGGAAACAGACCTGTGTCAATTACTCGATTAAATAAATATTTTAATGGTGTGGCTAGTGGAACAATGGCATGTTTTATTATGTTAGGTGAGAGATCATCAATATCTGTACTGGTACTATTGTTTATTTTCATAGTTATATCTATAATTTCCTTTTCTGATACAGGAAACAAGAAAATAGAATTGTTGTTCCATTTAATCGCTTTGCAGATGAAATCTGTGTCAATAGATACGCTATCCAATTCTTGACTTAATTTTATAGGAATATCTGTGAAATAATTATTGAAGGTCTCTGGGGCCTCTTCTTCCGAAAGCATAGAACCATTGTGTTCAATGGTTTCAGTGCTTCTAGATTTACAGTTTTGATTCGACTTAATTATGCTCCAAATTGATTTAGATTTATTCTTTGCATTGGTAACTTGTGCGTCATAGAACGCTCTACTTGACAAATTCATTTTATTTTTGAGATCACCTTTTAGTTGCTTACTATATTTTTTAAACATTGGGTATTTAGTTGCCAACTCTGCAAAGGCATTAAACCTGTCTCTAGCTTGAATATTGTCGGAAGTAATCCACATGTCTGTTTTAGGTTTGGTTTTATGTAGAACTTTTTTTAATGGAAAACATTGGAAATAATGCGATTTAACAATATTTACAAAATGTTCAAATGACTTGTCCACGCTCATGGAATTGAAGACAGTATTCCAGTCTTGTAAACCTAGAGACTCAATGAATATATTAATATTTGTCTGACTGAAGAAACGTTTATATGTACAATTTTTGATTAAACTAGTTGTAATTTCTAATTTTATTATTTGTGAGCTGTGATCGGAGAGATGAAAATGTTTACAAAGGATTGATGAAATAGCTGTGTTACAATTTGTGAATATATTGTCAATACATGTATTGGTATTGTTATAATGAACTCGAGTTGTTTCATTGATTGTGGGAGATAAATTAAAACATAACATGGTATCTAACAACTCCATTTTAAGAGAGGATTGTTCCATTATATTAATATTGAAATCTCCCCCTATTATGATATTATATTTGTTACAGTCTATACTATTTAAAATATTTGATAATATCTGGAAAAAGTCATGTGTGGCACACGGAGGTCGATACACCGATATAAAAATGTAATTTTTATGCTGAACGGCACAACATTCCAGTTCATTTTCCACAGATAATTTATTAATGTCCTCCCTATTTATCGCAGAACAAAAGAAATTGTATTTCTTTATGTAAAAACTACAATAGTAAAAATTGTTGCTTGTTTAGGGCAATTATACAGCAATTCTTATTGTTTGAGTGTATTGCCATAAAATAATAATAATAATTTCCCAACAAAATTTACATTTTTTTTACAGAGAAAACATCAATAATAATAATAATGTTTATTGCCTAACAGGAAACAAATTCCCAATTACAAGACAATTTAGTATAAACGAACAAGTTTTAAAACTATAAATTAAAAATAATAACATTTTACTTCGTAATTAACAAAATTCTAATAAGGATGTTAATGGTTGAAAAAATACGTCACAGGTTGGTGGAAGTTGATTAAACAATTTGCAGATCTTATTAATAGGCGATTTTAATCCAAAATTAGTTCTATTATACTTCATATTGAATGTGGTCTTATATCTACTATGGAAAGTTGGATATGCAAGCCAACTAGCTGTAAAATATCAGGGCTGTCGATTCGATGATGCAGAAGCTTGTGTAAGAACGTGATGCCTAGTCTGTGACGTCGACATTAAATTTGTCTAGCAATAATGAATGATCACAGCCTTTGTCAGGGTAAAGTCCCTCAACTTTAAAGTGCAAGAACTTCAGAAACTTACGTTGAACACTCTCTACTAGGTTATCCTACATATGCGCTTTATAGTAGACAATATAAATTAATACAATACAATATTTAATACATTAAAAATAATAAAAAATATTTAGTAATTTTTGTCTTTCAAGCGGTAAGTTGTCTTAAAATAATTTTAATTTCTCGTGTAATTAATCTTACGAGTATTACGGCATGAAATAGATGAAATTGAAAGAATTTAAAGATTAATCTCTAGAAAACTGCTGAAAATTACTGAGTATTTGATAAATTCAGGGGTATAAAATAGATGCAATTCAACGAATTTCAAGATGTCTCTTAAAAGTTGCTGGAAATAACCAAGTATTTAGAAAATATAAAAACGAATTAAAATTAATATCGACTTTCTGCAAAAATGTCTCATTGAGACAAAAAAAAATTGCAGAAAGTCAATATTAATTTTAATTCGTTTTTCATATGTTGTAAATATTCTGCAAACTATTGACAAACTCAATTTTTCTTTATGTTAATTTTTTTTTATGTTAAACCAAGTATTTGACAAATTCAGGTTCTATTGATCAACACCAGAAAGTAATTATGATTTGTTCATTCGTACAAATTATTTGTTTAATAATGTATAAGTTTTATACAGTGTAATAAATATTTAGGAGCTCTTTTTAATAACGATCAAAACATAAAATGTCAATTTTTAACAAGAATAAACTTCAGAGAGCATCTGATGAAAAAGAGATATCATTTTTAAAATTTTAAATCGTGTAATTTGATAAATAATTGAAATTACACATATTATAAATTAAAAACACTAATAACTCACTAAGGCTATTGAAAATTACTGCTCGCTAGGATCTAATCATATTCACTTAAAAAGTGAAGTCGGTGGAATTATCGTGACATAATTAGACCGATTTCGCTTTCAGAAATCGAAATCTGTTTCTGTGAAGAATGTCATTAATGTCTAATTCTATCGAATTAGTGCGCCGTCTGCAAAGCCCAACTTCCTACTAAATAATTATCCGTGGAAATGGAAATGGATAAGTTGAGAGAAGACGGACAATTTTCATAATTAGTATCCTACTATAGATTCGTTTCTGCAGTTGGCAATTTTAAAAACTGGATTTAGAAAAATTGACGTTTTATTTATAATTTAAATGAAATATTGGTGTTCTTAGCAGAATTTTTATGAAATTTGCTGTAGATGTTAAATAAACATTGGTCTGTTAAAATTTATAAAAATCAAATCTAACCTATAACCCAACTTCATTAACTGCCATCTAACCTAACCAAACGTTTATAATTTAAGTGAAATATTGGTGTTGTTGTTGCAGAATTTTAATGAAATTTGGTGTAGATGTCAAGTAAACATTGCTCTTTTAAAATATATAAAAATTAAAAAACATCTCACTAATAGTTTTTCAGTTATTTCTACTTAAAGGAAAAATTATGTTATTTGAATACATTTTTTCATAAAAACGAATTTTTAAGAACCCATAACTCAAAAACCTCTGAAAAAAATGTTCATAAAACTTGGTGTAGATATTAAGTAAATATTGCTGTTTAATAATATGTAAAAATAGAAAAATACGCCATTCATATTTTTTCAGTAAAAATTGTGATATTTAAACACATTTTTTTTCTTGAATAATTTTCTCACTTATCACTTGGTGAAACATTTTTAAATATTGATAATGAAGGTTTAAATTAAATTACACTTGGTTTGTTTCACAATTTTTTTACTTTACTATTTACTCGACTAGTTTCGCGTTTTACAGCATTATCAGGAGTTTTTTTATGAAAGCGAATTTTTAAGAACTCATAATTCGAAAACCCCTGGAAGAATTTATATAAAATTTGGTGAAGATATTAAGTAAATATTGCTATTTAAAAATATGTAAAAATCTAAAAATACGCCACCCGTAGTTTTTCAGTTATTTTCGCTTAAAGTAAAAATTATGATATTAGAACACATTTTTTTTTATGAAAACGAATTTTCAAGAACTCATAATTCGGAAACCCCTAGAAAAATTTTCATAAAATTTGGTGTAGATATTAAGTAAATATTGCTATTTAAAAATATGTAAAAATCTAAAAATACCCCACCCATAGTTTTTCAGTTATTTTCGCTTAAAGTAAAAATTATGATATTAGAACACATTTTTTTTTATGAAAACGAATTTTCAAGAACTCATAATTCGGAAACCCCTAGAAGAATTTTCATAAAATTTTGTGTAGATATTAAGTAAATATTGCTATTTAAAAATATGTAAAAACACCCATAGTTTTTCAGTTATTTTCGCTTAAAGTAAAAATTATGATATTTTAACATATCTTTTTATGAAAGCGAATTTTCAAGCACTCATAACTCAAAAATCCCTGAATGAATTTTCATAAAATTTAATGTACATATTATATAAATATTGCTATTTCAAAATATGTAAAAATTAAAAAATATCTCACCCATACTTTTTCAGTTATTTTCGCTTAAAGTAAAAATTGTGATATTTTAACATTTTTTTTTTTTATAAAAGAGAATTTTCAAAAACTCATACCTCAAAAACCCGTGTGAGAATGTTTGTGAAATTTGGTGTTAATGTTAAGTAAACATTGCTCTTCCAAAATATGTAAAAACCAAAAAATACCCCACCAATAGATTTTCAGTTATTTTCGCTTAAAACAAAAATTATGATATTTTAACATATTTTTAATGAAAGTGAATTTTCAAAAACTTAACTCAAAAAACCCTGATAGAATTTTTATGCAATTTGGTGTAGATGTTAAAAATTGCTTTTCCAAAATATGTAAAAATCAAAAAACACCCCACCCATACTTTTTCAGTTATTTTCGCTTAATGTAATAATTATAATAATTTAACATATTTTTATGATTTTTTTCAAGAACTCATAACTCAAAAATCCCTCGTAGAATTTTTATGAAATTTGGTGTAGATGTTCAGTAAACATTACCTTTTCAAAATATATAAAAATCAAAAAATACCTCACTAATTGTTTCTCAGTTATTTGTGCTTAAAGAAAAAATGATGATATTTGAACACATTTTTTTATAAAAGCGAGTTTTCAAGAACTCAAAACTCAAAAAACCCTGAAAGAATTTTCATGAAATTTGCTGTAGATATTAAATAAATATTGCTATTTCAAAATATGTAAAAATTGAAAAATACTCTTCCCATTGTTTTTCAGTTATTTTCGCTTAAAGTAAAAATTATGATATTTTAACTTTTTTTTTAAGTGAATTTTCAGGAACTGAGAACTCGAAAACCCCTGAAGGAATTTTTATGAAACGTGGTGTAGATATTAAGTAATGACTGTTTTTTAAAAATATGTAAAAATATACTATTTTTTTGGTATGGCCCAAATTTGCAGAGTATATGCTCTTATTCTTTGGCTACATTTTGGTATAATATGAAGTTATTCTGAGATTTACGGATTTCGGACATTTTTCCATATCTACCCCTTACGATATTATTAAATTTACATGAAAAAAAATGTTCCCCATAAATTTCCCCCCTTACGATATTATTAAATTTACATGAAAAAAAATGTTCCCCATAAATTTCCCCATTTTCGGATTTTCGGACATTTTTCCATATCTCTCCTTACGACATTTTCTAATTTTCATGAAAAAAAATGTTCCCCATAAAAATCTGGGAAAATTCATAAAGGCTCTTGATAGTATTAGAAAGTAGGTAAAGTTTTTATTTTGCCAAACAAATTAATTCCCGACCCCCAGGGGCCACTTGAGTCGTGCTGCCCCATTTACATAGGGTCTTATGGGAACGATTTTAGCGAGGCCCGCCAATTGACGCTTTTGGACGCAATGCCGGTTGGACTAAGATTACTCGACTCCCAGATAACCTAAAATATTAAGCTTTGCAACATTCGATTCCTAAAGAATTCAGGTATATTCTGACTGATAATTATTCTTATGTGGTTCCTGTGGTCGCCCGAAAGAATTCCCAAAGTCGGATAATTTTTTCCACCAAATTTCGAGCTAAAATATTAAGCTTTACAGCACTCGATTCCTAAAGGATTCAGATATATTTTGACTGATAATCATTTGTATATATCACCTGTGGTTGCCTGAAAAAAATGCCCAAAGTCGGACAATTTTTACGACCAATTTTCGAGCACCCAATTCGCGAGCGAATTGTCCAAAAACAATTTCTTTAATTTAGCTCAAATTTGTAGAGAATATGCTCTTATTATTTAACTACAGTTTGGTATAATATAGAGTGATTCTGATATTTTCGGATTTTCGGACATTTTTCCATACCCACCCCTTACAATATTTTAAAATCCCCAAAAAATCTGTAAAAATTCACGAATGCTCTTAATGGTATTAGAAAGAAGGTGAAGCTTTTATTTCGCCAAAAAAATGTCATTTCCGGTCCCCAGGTGCCACTTAAATCGTTCCGGCACATTTACATAGGGTCTTATGAGAACGGTTTTAGCGAGGCCCGCCGAATGATGATTTTGGACGCGACGCCAATCGGACTGAGATTACTCAGCTCACAAACAACCTAAAATATTGGGACTTATAACATTCAATTTCTAAAGGATTCAGCTATGTTTTCACTCTATAATCACTTTGATGTGATGCCTGTGGCCACCCCAGAAAGTTCTTAAAGTCGGACAGTTTTTTCAAGCAATATTTGAGCACCCATTTCGCGAGCGTATTGTGCAAAAATAATTTTTTTGATATGACTAAGATTATCAGAAAACATGCTTCCATTTAATATCTACATTTTTGTATAATATGTAGTTATTCTGAGATTTTCAATTTTCGGACATTTTTTAAAACCCCTTCGACATTTTCAAATTTGCAAGAAAAAAATATTTCCCAAAAAATCTGGAAAAATTCATTAAGTCTCTTGATGGTTTTAGACAGTAGGTAAAACGTTTATTTTGTCAAAAAATATTTATTTCCAGCCCGCAGGGGCACTTGGGTCGTGCCGACCCATTTCCGTGGGGTCTTATGGGAACGGTTTTAGTGAAGCCCGCCGATGGACGCTTTTGGACGCAATGCCGGTTGGACTAAGATTATTCGGCTCCCAGATAACCTAAAATATTAAGTTTTGCAACATTCGATTCCTAAAGAATTCAGGTATATTCTGACTGATAATTATTCTTATGTGGTTCCTGTGGTCGCCCGAAAAAATTCCCAAAGTCGGATAATTTTTTCCACCAAATTTCGAGCACCCATTTCGCGAAAGAATTGTGCAAAAACAATTTCTTTGATATGGCCCAAATGTGCAGAGAATATGCTCCCATTCTTTAACTACATTTTGGTATAATATGAAGTTATTCTAAGATTTTTGGATTTTCGGACATTTTTCCATACCCCTTACGATATTTTCTAATTTGCGTGAAAAAAAATGTGCCCTAAAAAAATCTGAAAAAATTCACGAATGCTCTTGATGGTATTAAAAAGTAGATAAAGCGTTCATTTTGCCAAAAAAATCTTTTTCGACCCACAGGGGCCACTTGAGTCATGCCGGGCCATTTCCATAGGATCTTATGGAAACGGTTTTAGCAAGGCCCACCGATTGACGCTTTTAGACGCAATGCCGGTTGGACTAAGATTACTCGACTCTCAAATAACCTTAAATATTAAGCTAAATAAACAACTCAACCATAGTTTTTCAGTTATTTTCGCTTAAAGTAAAAATTATGATATTTTAACATATTTTTTTTAAATACTGCTATTTAAAAATACGTGATAATCTAAAAATACCCTATCCATAGTTTCTCAGTTATTTTCACTTAAAGTAAAAATTATGATATTTTAACATATTTTTTTATAAAAGCGAATTTTCAAGAACTCATAACTCAAAAACCCCTGAAAGAATTGTCATGAAATTTGGTGTAGACATTAAATAAATATTGCTATTTAAAATTATGTAAAAATCAAAAAATAATTTAACATATTTTTTATGAAAGTGAATTTTAAGAACTCATAACTCAAAAACCCCTGAAAGAATTTTCATGAAATTTTGTGTAACTTTTAAGTAATGATTGTTTTTCCGAAATATGTTAAAATGAATAAATGCCCCACCCATAGTTTTTCGGATATTTTCGCTTAAAGTAAAAATTATGATATTTTAAAATATATTTTTAAGAAAGTGAATTTTTAAGAACTCATAACTCAAAAACCCCTGCAAGAATGTTTATAAAATTTGATGTCGATGTTTAGAAAACATTACTTTTTAAAAATATGAAAAATCAAAAAATACCTGACCCATAGTGTTTTAGTTAATTTCGCTTAAATTAAAAATTAGGATATTTTAACATATTTTTTTATGAAACTGAATTTTCAAGAACTCATAACTCAAAAACCCCTTAAAGAATTTTCATGAAATTTGGTGCAGACATTAAGTAAATATTGTCTTTTAAAAATATGTAAAAATCAAAAATTACCTCACTCATAGTTTTTCAATTATTTTGGCTTCAATTAAAAATTATGAAATTTTAGCATAATTTTGTATAAAAGTGAATTTTCAAGAACTCATAACTGAAAAATCCCTAGTACAATTTTAATGAAATTTTATACAAATATTAAGTAAACATTATTATTTTAAAATATGTAAAAATTTTAAAATACTTCACCCATAGTTTTCCAGTTATTTTTTCTTTCACGTAAACATCTCCCAGTTAGAGCGTATATGCTGTGAATTTTCAGATATTCGTTGGTTTTTAAAAATAGTTATCTTTGCGGCAAAGTTTCGTTGCTTTTGAAGCTAAGAAAGGAAGATAACGTGTTTTAAATGCCCACTGTTTATTCATGTAGATTGTAACTGCATGTTAAATCATTCTAAACTACATTACTCCAATTTGTACAACGATAAGGATGTCTGATTATTTCTGATTTTTTATAGAGTTTAATTAAAAGCTTTAAACGAGTATTTTCCACTCCCAGACTAAGCATGAAGTAAAATTTCGAGTTTAGAAAAGCCCCGTGAAAATTTGTCGAGGGTCGCGCAGCGACCCGAGACAAATTTTCTACGCGGGGCTTTTCTAAACTCGAAATTTTACTTCATGCGCCACGCGTATAAAACACTGATTTCAAGTGAGGTTCAAATATACATAAAGTTCGTTGGTTTTTAAAAATAGTTAAATTTGAAGCTTCAAACGAGTGCTTTCCACTCCCAGACTAAGTATGAAGTAAAATTTCGAGTTTAGAAAAGCCCCGTGAAAATTTGTCGAGGGTCGCGCAGCGACCCGAGACAAATTTTCTGGGCTTTTCTAAACTCGAAATTTTACTTCATGCGCCACGCGTATAAAACACTGATTTCAAGTGAGGTTCAAATATACCTAAAGTTCGGAATATTAGAGTGTTTTATACGCGTGGCGCATGAAGTAAAATTTCGAGTTTAGAAAAGCCCCGAAAATTTGTCTCGGGTCGCTGCGCGACCCTCGACAAATTTTCACGGGGCTTTTCTAAACTCGAAATTTTACTTCATGCTTAGTCTGGGAGTGGACAATACTCGTTTAAAGCTTTTAATTAAACTTTATAAAAAATCAGAAATAATCAGAAATCCTTATCGTTTTATTTGGATTGATTGAGTTACTTGAAGATAATTATACTTTGATTAAAAAACACTTAGAACCTTTCTTCAATACTTTATTTTGTAACCAAATGTACATTTCGGACACGAAGTGTCCATTATCAATGGTTTGATACTAATACAGTAGTATCAAACCATTGATAATGGACACTTCGTGTCCGAAATGTACATTTGGTTACAAAATAAAGTATTGAAGAAAGGTTCTAAGTGTTTTTTAATCCTTATCGTTGTACAAATTGGAGTAATGTAGTTTAGAATGGATTTAACATGCAGTTACAATCTACATGAATAAACAGTGGGTATTTAAAACACGTTATCTTCCTTTCTTAGCTTCAAAAGCAACGAAACTTTGCCGCAAAGATAAAATACAACAGATATCTTAATGCCGCAGAATTTACGACAACCACGGCATAAATAAATCTCCCCCGCCGTATCGCGCAATTATCGAGTATTCGTATTATTTATTCAACGCGCCTTCTTCAAAATCATTTTTGTAATTACACCGCATTCAGGTGATCGTTCCAGTTGGTCGCTCAACAGGTACATATAATATCCATCGGATGTGATAATGCAAAACATTATGGTAATCGACGCCGATGATGGGTGAGGATATTGTTTGCACAAAAGGAAAGTGATGGGCGTTTATAACGCGTAATGAGTGTTTTCTTGAGAAGGTGGATTTTTTTCTTGTTCCCTCTGTTGGAAACATGGATGGTCTGAGTTATGGGTGCAATGGCACGAAGGACAATAACTTCTCCGGGTAAATAATGGGCGAAGAGGGAGTATAATAGTCGTTTGTTGTTTGGAAATAATCAAACTGATAAATCGAAAGTAATAATAATGGAACTGATAAATCGAAAGTGGGTTTTCGACAAAAGATAGGGCGATGAGCGTTTTGTGAGGTGGAAGAATGGAAGAATTAATTGTTCTCATATAAAAGCGGTGCAGTTATAAAATGTATTCTGTGTAGTTCATAACGGATCGTCATTCGTTGAGTGGTGTCGATTTTGATCTTCCTTTGGAAGATCCGAAGACACTCAACTTGAATTTGTTGATTTATAAAAGTAGGTCAAGTTTCTAAAGAGTATTTCGACTACTTGATTAAGCATAAAGTTAAATTTCGAGTTTAGAAAATCACCAATTTGGTTGTTTTTAAACTTGTATATAACTTGTGTACAGGGATTTTTTCTTATAAGTGTACATAAATATGCATACACTGTAAATTTTACGTTCGTCGTTTTTTTGCCTAGAGTTCAATTTGAATCTTTAAACGAGTGTTTTCCACTCCCAGACGAAGCATGAAGTAAAATTTAGAGTTTAGAAAAGCCCCGCGTAGAAAATTTGTCGAGGGTCGCGCAGCGACCCGAGACAAATTTTCTGGGCTTTTCTAAACTCGAAATTTTACTTCATGCGCCACGCGTATAAAACAATAAACTATTTTAAAATTTATGTATATTTAAACCTCAACTTGATTAGTGTTTTATAGGCGTGGCGCATGAAGTAAAATTTCGAGTTGAGAAAAGCCCAGAAAATTTGTCTCGGGTCGCTGCGCGACCCTCGACAAATTTTACTTCATGCTTAGTCTGGGAGTGGAAAACACTCGTTTAAAGCTTCAAATTAAACCCTTTTTAAAAAGCAACGAATATCTGTAGATTTGCAGCATATAATTGGGAAGATAAATTCAATTCAGTTATTTTTTAAAATTTAATTAGGATAATAAGGTAATCTGGATGAACGACAGACAATTTTTCAAGTTACGCGGTCTATCGTAACGGCTTAGATTTGAGACATACTTAGGATAGCCGACCACGAAGACAGAGGTTATATTTATTTATAACATTACAAACATTACAAAACGCAAGTGACACTATCACTGTTAAGAATGTTCTATCGGTGTTAAAAGGTAAGCAAGATGTAGTAAATTCTTCTAGACTGGGTAGATTTGATGCATCTCGTAGTGTTAACAAACGACCGATTAGAGTAACTCTACCAGAAGAATCATCGGTTGTATCTATTCTAAAAAACGTAAAAGATTTGAAAAATAATAACGAATATAAACATATTTCTATATCGCGAGATCAAACCCCAGCTCAAGTGGAATTATACAGAGAGACCAAAAAGGAACTTCTACAACGGTCATCTTCAGGAGAGACTGATCTCAGTATTAAGTATATATCGTCACTCTATCCGGAAACTCGGAAAACTAAATTCGTCCAACAGAATGTACCTTCTTAATGTTTGCTATCAAAATACACACGGCCTTCGCTCAAAAACTCATACAGTCTTCAATAGCATATATAATACTGATTTTGATGTTATATGTTTTACAGAAACCAGGCTCTGCGATTCTGTCCTTTCAAGTGAGCTTTTTACGAATGAATTTAATGTCGTAAGAAGTGATAGGAATAATAAAACTACGAACAGAACAACTGGTTGGGGAGTTTTGGTGGCATTTAATAACAACATTTCATTTGAAAATGTTGATATTTCGCACATTGATGATCTGGTGCCTTTAATTGATTTTGTTTTATGTAAATGCTTCACACGGACATCTTTTTTCTATGTTATGGTTCTTTACATACCTCCGGATACCTCCATTAATGAAGTAGACACATTCTTTGAAACTGTTTCGCTACATATTTTAAACCAACCGATATTGATTCTTGGGGACTTCAATATACCAAGTTATTCTGACAACTCGACACCAAATAATGGAAAATGCTTAGCATTATCTAATCTTGTACAACTACTGAAATTAAAGCAGCTGAATAACGTACGCAATTCTAACAATAGATTATTAGACCTAATTTTATGCAATTTTAATAGCGTTGTCAACGTTGTAAGAGATGATCACCCAATGGTAACGGAAGATTCAGAACGATAATATATATTCTTTTCCTTCTAATAATAATCTAAGATTTAACTTTAAAAAAGCTAACTATGTAAAACTCTATGAAGATTTAATTAATGTAGATTGGTCGTTTCTTGAAAAAATTCTAGATGTTAACGAAACCTGTGAAGCATTCTATGCAAAACTGTTTAATACCTTGTCAAATTCTGTTCCATTAGTGAAATATGCAAATAAGAAAACATTTCCACCTTGGTTTACTGTTGAAATTAAGCGTAATATTGCATTGAAAAAATATTTCCATCGTAAATGGAAAACATCTAACTCAAACTTCTTTTATAATGAGTTCACAAGGTTACGCCGTCTGACTAAAAATCAAATATCTAGTGCTTATAATGATTATATGTCTACAATTCAATCTAACCTCAAGACTAAACCAAAAGATTTGTGGAAATTTGTAAATTTAAAAAAAGGTATAACACGAATTCCTGGTGAACTTCATAGTGATTCAATAACTTATTCTTCTCCTCAAGAAATTGTCGACGCATTCGTAAATATATTTTCGAACGTGTTCACAGTAAAAGGGTCTGTTTATAATATCGATGACACCTATAACAACCGTGAAACCCTTCTGATGCCTATTATTCAAGAAAATCAGGTTGTAAGTAGTATAAATCAGCTCCGTAATTCACAGATATGTGGTGATGATGGTGTTCCATGTTTTTTGATTAAAGATTGCAAATACGTATTTGCCAAGCCGTTATCCATCATTTATAATATGTCTTTAAAAAATATGATTTTTCCTGAAAGATGGAAAACGGCAGTAATAAGTCCAATATTTAAAAAGGGAGACAAAAACCACATTGGAAATTATAGACCAGTATCTATTCTTTCAAACTTCTCTAAAGTTTTTGAACAAATAATTTATCAAATTATTTATAGGCACACGATAAAATACATGTCTCCACAACAGCATGGATTCTGTACTGGCAGATCAACTGTTACTAATTTGGCAGTTATCACTCAATATATTTGTGAATCGATTGATAAGCGAGAACAAGTCGATGTTGTTTACACCGACTTTTCTCGAGCTTTCGACACCATTAATCATCAAATCTTACTAAATAAACTTTATTCATTCGGGCTTTCTCTGAACATTGTTTACTTTTTATCTTCTTACCTGGATTATCGTAAGAACTATGTTTACTATAATGGATTTAAATCAGCTTATTTCATATCCACATCTGGGGTACCACAGGGGTCAAATTTAGGTCCGTTATTGTTTAATATTTATATAGATGTTTTAATCGCATGTATAACGTGTCTAGTCTTGGCTTATGCAGACGACGTAAAATTGTATACTACTATCAATACGGAATACGACTGCGCACTTTTGCAAGAAAACATAAATATTATAGTTAATTGGTGTACCACTAATCAACTATCTGTTAATACAAGCAAATGTATTGTGGTATCATATACTCGAAAACGAGAACCAGTTCTGAATGATTATAAAATCGGGAATACTTCTGTACCTCGTGATGTTAAAATATAAGGATCTTGGTGTTTGGTTTGACTCGCAACTAACTTTTTCATATCACATCCACACGATAGGTAAATCTGCCTTTAAAATGCTTGGATTTCTAATGCGCATATCACGATATTTTACTGATATCCAACTGCTGAAGGTGCTGTACTTTGCTCTCGTGCCCAGCCGGTTAGAGTATTCATCAATCATTTGGTATCCTCTCTACATGTCCGGGTCCTCGGTAATTGAACGAGTACAGAAGCGATTCCTTAAATTTCTTACTTTTAAAATTAGCGGCGTTTATCCTGATCATTCGATGGAATACATTGAAATTCTCGGACAGCATAATTGCGTATCTCTTTCCGAACGTAGAGAAAATTGTAGTGCAATGTTCCTACGCAAGTTAATTGCCAATGATATTGATTCAACTCAATTACTATCTTTGGTAAAAATCAATGTACCCCGTCTTGCATCGCGACATAACACCACGTTTTTTATACCTACCGCAAACACAAATGTGTTACTAAGAGCGCCCATTACGCATATGTGCCGTAATGCAAACCTTATATCTAATGATATTTTTCTGTAACGGCTTTTCTGTGGAAAGATTTTGTTTTTATTTATAGTAATATATATTTTGTAATGATTTTATTAACCATATTTACTTATTACTTATTAATTATTGTAATTTATGTTTATGAATTGTATATACTTTTTGTTATTTGTCCTTTTATGGTATATCTGTTGGACAATAAAGATTGTTATTATTATTATTATTATTAAATTATTACTTTTATATTATTTATTATTATTGTTTATTATTTATTTTTTCGCTGTACCAATGTCCGGTCAAAAAATAACACAGCTGAAGACCATTTTCCTTGTGAATCAGATTCTATTATTAAAAAATCCAATTTGCCTGCTTTATATTGTTTTTTACAAAATAATATGAGCACTTTTTTGTTCGTTGCGCAAAGAGGAATTAAATGGTACTTATCTTAGGTTTGTATCTGTCCAGAAACCCTTGAGAATGTACACTTTATTTGGAGCCCCGCTTCAATACGTCTATACACTAAATTCTACACTCTATCTATACACTGCACTCTACACTCTGTATACTTAAAAAAACTCTCTAAATAAGAGTTGTATTCAAATATTACTAATATTAAGTTACAAATATATTTATTTCATTGTTTCAGGTGAGCTGACTTTTCGTAGATGTTGAGACAACTCGAAAATCAAAGACGAAATTTGTAACTGAAGACGTAAGTTAAATCGTATAATTTTATGAAATTAGAGAAAGGATAGAGACTAAGTTTTCAACACTGATACAAGCCAATAAACTCGAACGCGTATGTCGATTACTCGTATATTTCATTACCAGGCCTTAAACTATTTTATTATTTATAAAATAATACAAACTTCTAGAATCTAAGTTTATTTTGATATAAAGAAAACTGTTTACGCGAATTACGCGATTTGGTTTTAAAAATTACTTAAACTCAAAATTTGTAATAAAAGGTATATTCTCAAATAATATGCATCAGATTATTTACATAAATATTTACAAATATCAAGTTAACATAATAATTTAAATAAACAATAAACACAAAGAAATGAATTAAGTTAAGAGAAGATTGAAGTAGAGATTAGGAAAAATGAGCAAAGATACACGGTGAAAGAACAGAGAAAAATAGAAAGTTTCACGTTTTCGATTCAAAGAGAGAACTTACTCGTTTGCTGTTCAAAACAAGACTCTTCGATTTTTAGTTTTGAAGACGAGAATTCACAAGGGTGTGAAAATTGGGAGAAATTTTAGATAAAGAAAGAAGAACATAGAAGGAAAATAGAAGTGGAAAAAACAGAATAAATTATCTCTCCGACTGGCCTGCATTTTATAACTTCGACGAACATTTTTCGGCGACGGATTAGCGCCTATTGCGCCTCATCGGGCACGTAGAGCCGAAAACCCATTGTCACACAAGAAATTTTACACAAAGCATTTATTTGCTATTTTTCGGGTCTTCGGCTCTTAAGGTTGTCATAAAATGAAGCCAGTCTCTCACGACAAGAGCAAACAATTTTACAAAATAACAAAAAAGTCACGTACAAATTTATTTTCTAAAGTTAGTGGAATTTTTGACGCGAACAAAAACAATTATTACTTTCAAACACTTTATTGTACTCGCGACAATTGTTTCCCCACACTGTGGCTTCTTTAGGCGAAGGATAATAAAGTGTTTGAAAGTAATGTGTTTTATTTAAAGTAAAATCAAATTAAAAATGAACTTTCAACTATTAACTGCCTTAACAATTAAGTTATAAAGAAAACACTTAAGTTTTTTATACCACTTTTAAAAAAAAGTTAAGTGTATTCTTTATATCAAATTAAAAATGAACTACAAACTGAACGCCTTCAAGATTCAAGAAATAAATTTATTTTGTTGATTTTCTTCTCTGTTAAGACAGTATGGCGAATTTTATTGAGCTTCTGCTTCCCGACAAGCACCGTTAGCCGTTTAAAGTAATTGGTTATTAAAGATACTGATGAGTAGACGCGTGTGTGTGTGCGGAAGAGGAGCCTCTGCATTAATTAATAGATGACCACGCGAAAAAATATCAATTGCGGTATTGAGGTGTCGAGGACAGAAGGTCGTTGCCATTAATTATTATCACTATTTTTTTTTTCATTTTCTATAACGAGTTTTAATTGTATGACAATTCAACTCTCCCTAACTAAATTAAACACACATCACATCATGTAATTAAAGTCATAATAACCTAAAAGCCAATTTTAATCAGCCTTGCGTATAATTAATTATTTATAATTATTTATAGAATATTTGTATAGAGGTAAATCCGTTTAATAAATATAATATAATTATGTAAATCGCTCAAAAACTGTGGAAGGGGTATTTTTAGTTTTCAGCTACTTTCATACAACCAAGTTTACTAGCATGCACACAAAATTGCATTTCTTGGTAATACTCAGGGATTAGTAACAGGGACGTCGACCAGTCAGTAGGCTCATTGGTCGACGTCCCTGTTCCTAAGTAATGGCTAGAAGCCAAAACTTATTGAAATATATTAAATGAACACAATCCAAGTGATTTTTATTTCAAATTATTATTCATATTCGCGATATCTCATAAAAAACAGTACTTAAAAAATGTATCAAATAAAACTTAATACACCTGTTGCGGTAAATATGCCCGGAGATAGCAGTGGACTGTATTTGACGGGCCCTTTACAGGGGGAATATCTCCGGCGCGAGGGTGGCGAATACACATCCAGTTCAGTAAATGGATTAAATGGATTTGAAAAAGAACTCTCTAGTTTGATTGTGTCATAGAAACTGTCCAAAGTGATATACACTATTCTAATTTGTGGTGTTTCATTCATTAACTGTCGAAGTTTTGCTCAGTTAGCTTAATTTGATTTCATTTTTGAGGAACAAACAATAAATGGGGTCAATTGCTACGACATATTGACAGAGTTTGTCTCGTTAGTCCAAAGTTATACACACTATTCTAATTTGTGGTGTTTCATTCATCAACTGTCCAAGTTTTGCTCAGTTAGCTTAATTTGATTCCATTTTTGAGGAACAAACAATAAATGGGGTTAATTGCTACGACATATTGACAGAGTATGTCTCGTTAGTCCAACGTTATACACACTATTCTAATTTGTGGTGTTTTATTCATCAACTGTCCAAGTTTTGCGCCCCTGCAACTGTCACGCCTGTTTGACCTTGAAACGGCGCCAGGGCTCAGTTAGCTTAATTTCCTTACATTTTTGTAGAACAAACAATGGGGACAATTACTACGACATGTTGACAGAGTATGTCTTTCCCCAATTGGATGATATTGAGAAGGTAAAAGGGCTTGTGTTTTTCAACAAGATGGCGCTCCACCTCATTACAGTAACCACGTGTGAGCGGCTCTAGACACTGGCTTTCCAGAAAGGTGGATAGGCAGAACTGGCCCAATCTCTTGGCCACCACGAAGCCCGGACTTAACCCCATTGAACTTTTTCTTTTGGGGTCACATAAAAAATACTGTGTACAGTTAAAAGATCCGATACATCAATCATTTACGTGAAAGAATCGTCGCGGCGGTTAGGACAGTTTCACCTGATATGTTGGTGAATACGTGGCGCAAGTAGAATATCGTCTCGACGTGTGTAGGGCAACGAATGGATCCTACGTTGAAGTCCATTAATGTTAAAACAAAACTTGAAAGTACGCTCTTTTATGTATGTACTCGTTAATGTAGTTTTTTTCATTAATTTCAAAACTAAATTTATACCTAAAACTAGGGAGTTCTTTTTCAAACACCCTGTTTATTAAATTAACAAAATCCAAGTGTTTTTTAATATAAATTATTATTTAAATTGAAGATATCTCATTAAAAAACAGTGCTTAAAAAATGTATCGAATAACACTTAATAGACCTGTTGCGGTAAATATGCCCGGAGATAGCAGTGGACTGTATTTGACGGGCACTTTAAAAGGGGGAATATCTCCGGCGTGAGGGTGACGAATACAAATGCAGTTCACTTAATGGTTGAAGAACACCTTGATTATCCCGATGTCCCGAAAGGCTGGCAAATCCTTTGCAAACGCGACTTTAACGTCTTCCTTGTAAACTTGCACGTAAGCGTACAAATAATAAGTAGTAAATAATTAGCCGGCGGCAAAACTATGCGGATACCGAAAATACACTAACAAATGGCGGAGCCTAATACCACAGTTCATATACGAGTACAGGAAGTGTTTCTTTAAAGTAACCGTATTGTAAATTCAGCTTACTTTCTTTAAACTTTTAGATATTCGTTGTTTTTTTTTTTAAGAGTTCAATTTGAAGCTTTAAACGAGTGTTTTTCACTCCCAGACTAAGCTTGAACTAAAGGTTCAATTTGAAGCTTTAAACGAGTGTTGTCCACTCCCAGACTAAGCTTGAACTAGAGGTTCAGTTTGAAGCTTTAAACGAGTGTTTTCCACTCCCAGGCTAAGCTTGAACTAGAGGTTCAATTTGAAGCTTTAAACGAGTGTTGTCCACTCCCAGACTAAGCTTGAACTAGAGGTTCAGTTTGAAGCTTTAAACGAGTGTTTTCCACTCCCAGACTAAGCTTGAACTAGAGGTTCAATTTGAAGCTTTAAACGAGTGTTGTCCACTCTCAGACTAAGCATGAAGTAAAATTTCGAGTTTAGAAAAGGCCCGTGCAAATTTGTCGAGGGTCGCGCAGCGACCTGAGACAAATTTTCTGGGCTTTTCTAAATTTGAAATTTTACTTCATTCGCCACGCGTACAAAACAATAGACTATTGTGAAATTTATATATATTTGAACCTTACTTGAAATCAGTGTTTTATACGCGTGGCGCATGAAGTAAAATTTCGAGTTTAGAAAAGCCCAGAAAATTTGTCTCGGGTCGCTGCGCGACCCTCGACAAATTTTCACGGGGCTTTTCTAAACTCGAAATTTTACTTCATGCTTAGTCTGGGAGTGGAAAACACTCGTTTAAAGCTTCAAATTGAACTCTTTTAAAAAAACAACGAATATCTAAAAATTTATATATGCATAAGCTGTAAATTTACCGACATCCGTTGTTTTATTTAAAAGAGTTCAAGCTTTAAACGAGTGATTTCCACTCCCGGACTAAGCATGAAGTAAAATTTCGAGTTTAGAAAAGCCCCGTGAAAATTTGTCGAGGGTCGCGCAGCGACCCGAGACAAATTTTCTGGGCTTTTCTAAACTCGAAATTTTACTTCATGCGCCACGCGTATAAAACACTGATTTTAAGTGAGGTTCAAATATACATAAATTTCAAAATAGTCTATTGTTAGACAATTTATATTCATTCCCTGTAAGTTTTTTAATTTATTTAAATTTTCTGTTGGTTAATTTAGTTTGGTGAAAGAATAATTTAACCTGATGTTGCATTTTGCATATAAATTATGCATAGAACAGTAAACCTGCCGTGTAACTCAAATATTCATTGTATAATTCAATATCTGTCGGGGTATTAGCTCGAAAAGTAGTTGTTCAATGAATATTTCGAAACTTGTATCAATGAGACTTCATTTTT
Organism: Philonthus cognatus; assembly: GCA_932526585.2. Taxonomy (NCBI): domain Eukaryota; kingdom Metazoa; phylum Arthropoda; class Insecta; order Coleoptera; family Staphylinidae; genus Philonthus; species Philonthus cognatus. The sequence goes on from OW052241.1 coordinate 179,170,680, forward strand.
GCAGAAAGTCGATGTTAATTTTAATTCGCACTTTTAATGTTTGAAGTATTCTGCAACCAAGAATTAGCAATTTCATTTATACTTAATATTTGTATTGTCGGAAGCGATTCGTATCGTGCCGTATAATATAAAACCAACTTTATGGCGATGCCCTAGACTCTTTTCGCTAGTGGTTTTGGTGTAAGGGATTTGAAAAAATAGACAAGCGCCCTAAAAGGTAAACGTACGCAATTGCCTCCCAACTTCGAATATGAATTTAGTACGAAATTTACCACTATAAAACACAAAAGTGCACAATTTATACAATAAAGCTTAGAAAAATTGTATCTATCGAAAACAATCGCGATATAAAAAAGCCCTGATTGTCGCCCATCAATAGATATTCTCACTCACGTTGGGCAAGAGCTAACGGTACTACCAACTGAACGACGACGATGCGATCACGTGCGCAATCTCGTCCGTCCGTTTTCACGCCTTGCATTCTTTCGCTTCTTCCTTCTTCTAACAGTTTCAACAATCTCAGACTCAGTATATTCCGATTAATAAATGCCTCCGAGCCGTGACCAGATGACGATACCATCATCCATCGTCAGCAGATGTAATAACGAAATGATCTTCGGATGATTCTGACGTGCTTCTGTCGCAAGCGTCAGATGCAGATGAAGATTTGTTTTTAAACGATTGATTTTTTATTTGTTTGATGTGCGTTATCGAGGAATTTAGTTTTTATGCGTTTTATTAATTGACAAGCAGCGTTTAGAATAAGAAATTGATTGCGTGTGTTGAGGATAGTTAATGCGGTGTCAAGGCTAGCGATGCGAGGCTTGTGCAATCAGAGCGAATTCGTTGAAAATTGTCTAAGCTGATTTGTAATTTCATTGCACAAAAGTATTAACGAAATGATCTTCAGACGGTTCTGACGTGCTTCTGTTGCAAGTGCCAGATGCTGATGAGGATTTTAGTTTTTTGATGTGCGTTGTCCAGGAATTTGGTTTTATGCGTTTTAATAATTGCAAAGCACAGTTTAGATTATGCAATTGATTGCGTTTGTTGGGGATAATTAATGCTGTGTCACGGCTAGCGATGTGAAGCTTCCGCAATCAAAGCGAATTCGTTGAAAATTGTCTAAACCGGTTTGTAATTTCATTGCAGAAAGTATTAATGAAATGATCTTCAGATGGTTCTGACATGCTTCTGTCGCAAGTGCCAGATGCAGATGAGGATTACTTTTTAATTGATAGATTTTTATTTTTTTTATGTGCTTTACCAAGGAATTTGGTTTTATACGTTATATTAATTGAAAAACAGTTTAGATTATGCAACTTATTGCGTTTATTGCGGATAGTTGATGCAGTGTATGAAAATTGTCTAAGCCGATTTGTAATTTCATTGCACAAAAGTATTAAGGAAATGATCTTCGGTTGATTCTGATGTACTTCTCTCGCGAGTGGTCAGAAGCAGATGAGAATTTTTTGTAATCGATTGATTTTTTAGTTTTTTGATGTGTGTTACCGAGAAATTTGGTTTTATGTGTTTTATTAATTGAAAAGCACAGTTTAGATTATGCAATTGATTGCGTTTGTTGAGGATAATTAATGCGGTGTCACGGCTAGCAATGCGAGGCTTCTGCAATCAAAGCGAATTCGTTGAAAATTGTCTTAGCCGATTTGTAATTTCATTGCACAAAGTATTAACGAAATGATCTTCAGATGGTTCTGACGTGCTTTTGTCACAAGTGCCAGATACAGATGGGATTTTTATTAATCGATTGATTTTTCACTTTTTTGATGTGCGTTATCGAGGAATTTGGTTTTTATGCGTTTTATTAATTGAAAAGCACAGTTTAGGTTATGAAATTGCTTGCGTTTGTTAGGGAATGAACTGTCCCTAACAAACGCAAGCAATTGTATAACCCCAACTGTGCTTTTCAATTAATAAAACGCATAAAAATGTCTAAACGTTATATATCTTTAACTTTACTGTAAATCAGTGTTTTATACGCGTGGCGCATGAAGTAAAATTTCGAGTTTAGAAAAGCCCCGCGAAAATTTGTCGAAGGTCGCTGCGCGACCCTCGACAAATTTTCTACGCGGGGCTTTTCTAAACTCGAAATTTTACTTCATGCTTAGTCTGGGAGTGGAAACACTCGTTCGAAATATTCAAAAATAACAATTGTATTTAACATCCTCACATAGTGTGTATTACTTTTTAAAAAGCAGGAATTTAATTTGGCAAAAAAGGAAAATCATTTGACAAATAGTGAAATATGTTGGTAGAAAACTGACTTCTGGGATTGTCATTTGAATAAAGAGGAATTTCATATGTTACATGGTGAAAATCAAACGAAAAATCCTGTAATTTTCACGCACGATTACCATTTAAGAAATCCATACAATCACTCAAGCAAATTAATAGCGACAAAATCAAGAGTAATGCATAAAAAAACACCGCTATTTTTTTATTATTCACAAGTAACACTTTTAATGTAGTGAACAGTTGATGTGGCTGTTTAATCAAGTCGCCATGCTAGAACGCACGGCGTAATTTCTTAAAAAAAAAAGAGAATACCGTATAATTTTATTTTGTAAGACCCTAATATTCAAGTTTTATTCGTAAATTGCCGTGATTATCCCGTGTACATTTTTGATGAGGTTCCAGTTTTTAGGTGCTCAGTTCCGACAAAGTGCGTGTAATAATTCAGCTGTCAGAGCAAGTGCTTTAAATGAGTATTCATAAAAAGCAGTGAGGAATTTCAAGTTGCATCTTTATAATATACATAAATGCATTTCGTAATTAGAATAATTTTACATAATTTGAAGTGTATATTTATGTGTGTGTGAAGATAGTTTATATGCAAATAGTACATAATTAAAATTGCGTTCTTTCAATCTTCTAAACTCTAAAGTGATAATTCTACGTACTAACAACAGAGTAAAAAAATATAACTAGATCAAACTGTAAGCTTAAATAATACTGTTGTATTAATACTATTATACAGGGTATCCACAAAGGGTAGGGGTATTTGTAAACTGAATAAAGATAAACAATAGAAGTCAGAAAAAATAAAGTTTTATATTAATTTTTAGGCAAAGTTTTGAAAAATTAAGTGCTAAAGATTACCTCATCCAAATGTTGACCCTCACGCTACTGGCACTTCTCTAACCGAAAACGGAAATTAGCCGCTACGCGTCTACACATCTCTCTGGAAATTCCGACCATTTCGGTGCGAATGTTGTCCTTCAATTGCAGTACAGTTCGTGGTTTGTTTTTATAAACTATCCCCATAGGAAATAATCAAGGGGTGTGCACGTGTGGGGTGTAAGATCGGGACTTCTCGGAGGCCAGTTGCTGGTGCCTCGACGGGAGGCAACAATTAAGTGATTGTTTTGAGGTGTGGTTAGTTGCTCCATCTTGTTAAAACCATGTTTCCATATTAAAACCTTCAAACACCTGCAGTTGTGGAACCAAAAAGTTCCTTCACATATCGCAATACCGTTCACAGTTTACAGCAAGTGCTAGCCCTCGTCGGTCTTCAAAAAAATATCAGAACAAATAATGAAAGCCTCTAAAATTTCTGTTCCTACATTAATTCTTATCTATTTAATTAAATTATATTTATTGAACGAGAAGTGTTGTTGTCATCTAATATCGTAACGTCTCTATAAAAATGCACAGTATCTGATAATGTCCGCAATAAATCGTTATTATGGACCATTATTGTTACACAATTCGAGATCGAGCTTGGATAAAGCTCGTTATTCAAAGCAGAACGTGCACTCGAAGCGTTTGCTCGTTCTTTTGTTCGCGAGTGAAAAGCCAACGCGGTATCAACACACTTCTATCAAAGCTCTCAAATGAGTACCAGCAGTTTTCAGGAATCTTTATCAGACTAACGACTGGTTATGATTATTTCAAATTTTAGTTCATGGAACTGTATGCAAAAATAAAAGCTTTAGACCAATGACTGATTTTCATCATTTAAAATTTTATGTAAGAAAGCGAATATCACACTTTTAGTAATCTTGTAACCACAACATAAATACATATACACCCATACTTGGAATAAAGCAATATATTTCCAACCAAGCAAGCAGTCATTTACATAATACCATACGAGCTGAAGACCCAACGATGTTCTTCGCCATTTACATTATGAGAAAAGTCGTTCGGCTCATCTCCAGATATGTGTTATTATAATATAGAAAACACATACAATTTACGATGTCGTTTTTTTTTTTTCGTTATGCTGTTGCTGTTTTGTTAGCGACGACGCAAATTACGACCTCGTTTCCTATTCTCTGGGATTACAGAAAATAACTCATTTTTCAACTATATACAAGACAGAAATAACCACAATGTATGGTTATGGATTTTTTTTCTGCGAAGGAAAACGGATGGAATTTTTGTTGTATTCGCGTCCGGCAGTGGATCATGTTAAATTATACAGTTGGGTATGTGATGAGTGTATAGTTTTGTTGCTTTATGGAGATTAAAATAGTTGTTATGATGATAGATAGATATTCCGTACACGTTATTTTGTAATAAATGCCATTTGGTCACCCACGTTTGTTAAAAATTGAGGACAGCGTTGCTGGATTGACAACATTCCAGGAGTATTGGCCTCAATTTAAGGAAGCACTGGTTACCTAATATTAAAATGCAGTTAAATTCCTTTCTTCACTGTTTTTATTTAAGTACTATACCGGGTGCTGATCCGACCGCTAGGTAATAAAGAGTGATCAACAATGATTGTAGACAGGTTAAATTTTCCGCCAAAAAATGTTGGTACAACTGATTATATGAAAAGAAAATCCCCTAGATTGCTTTTCCATTGGCGTGGCAAACATTTGTTCCCAAAATAAATTAAATATTTAATCATAACTATATATAAAATGTTTACAATTTTAATTAAATATACAAAGTAAAGTGAAGTAAGTTAAGGTTTTGTGTATTTTTAATAAACGTAGAGTTAGCATCCCTAATTTTATAATAAATGTTGAAAATGATGGCCTTCATTTTCTAGGCAAATGTTAACTCTACGTTTTTTATTTTGAAATACTCGTTAAAGCTCCTCCGGATTTATGTTCCTTATCTCTTCTTCAATTGCTGCTTTAAGCTCGTTTAGGGTATGCATTCGATTTTTAAAAACCTTATTTTTTAAATGCCCGAATAAATAAAAATCGCACGGAGTGAGGTCTGGCGAACGTGGTGGCCATAATCCGTCGCTTACCAAGCGATCATCGTAAAATTCCCTCAAGTAATTTAATGTCGCCAACGCAGTATGAGGAGTGGCTCCATCTTGCTGAAAATAACCCATTATCTGTTCGTCGTCATGCAATTGATTCAAAAATTCATCTAGAATGAGTGTTCGGTAGCGCTCCGCATTGATTATTTCGTTGAAAAATATTGGGCCAATTATCCGACGTCTCGAAATCGCTACCCAAACACCAATTTTTTGTGGATGTAAATCCGTTTCAATAAAAGTATGAGAATTTTCTGTAGCCCACGTACGATAGTTTTGGCTGTTCACATATCCTGACAAGTGAAACCACGCCTCGTCAGTAAAAAAGGTCTTGTCCAACATACCATTATCATTTAAATTCTGATTAAACCAATTGCAATAATCAATTCTTTTTTGGAAATCAAGTGGCTGAAGTTGTTGAACTACCGATACCTTATACGGTTGCAAATGCAGAATTTTTTTTGCGGCTTTTATGCAATTCCTATACGATACTCCTGTAAAAGGATTAAAATTTGTGCGCACCTTAAAATTAAGAACATAGCCGTTTGAGCTGAACGTTTTCTTAAAGATTTTGTTGGGCTTTGTTCAAGTCGTTGTTGAATGTCGCCAACAACCTCTTCTGTTAAGATAGGCAGTCTTCCAGCTGACTTGCCCTTACAGATACAATTCTTTCCCTCAAAACAGTCAACAATGCGGGTTTTATGCGAGGAAAATGTTTTGTAAGGAATGTGGACATCGGGGAAGGCTTAAATAAATTGATTCAGACACGATTGTAATGAGTAAGTCCATGTGCCATCTTCATTCATAGTTCCACTTCGGTAATGAGCCTTCAGGATGAAAGCATCATGCTGTGGTGCAAACATCACGGTAAACACAAGCGAATTCTCTTAAATTCTGTAAATTTAGGATTAAACTTAAATTTTCTAACCTTAAAAACAGCAAATCACTTACCACAAATCAAAGACTTATACAAAGTAGTCCTGATAAGAACTGATGTCTATGAAACAGAATGAAAAATAACTGAATTCGAAGAATGAATTAACACAATGGCAAAATACGACGCACGACGCTGCTAATGTCAAATCGAGTTACTGTTTATTAATTTTTCCTTGGCGATCAAATTCCCCAGATTTTTCGGCGGGAAATTTAACTTGTCTACAATCATTGTTGATCACTCTTTAGCAATTTACATATAAAATAACAGTTTTGCAGTTTCCTGCTCCCCTAATTATTTTAGAGCAAAAGCATAAGAGATTAAAGTTGTTCAGAATTTAAAATGCTATATGATAAGTCCGTATTTATTTTAAAAATAGCAATACCGTACACGAAAAGCTTGTATTACTTTTTTATATAATCTCATGCATCACAAGATTAACTGCTCCTGTTTGTTGCAACTCGTAGGATTATATGTTCCAGCTTTCAACAGTCGGCATAAGCCTTCCTCCAGCATTAGTTCTTTCAAGACGAATTTTGGTTTGAAATCACCAATACATGTTATGAGTAATTTATTTAATAGTTTGCCCGAAAGTTGTCATTTGTTCAACAGCCCTCTGAAATCAATCAAGTGTTTTATTGATTCGTAATGTATATTTTAAACTACTATTTTGTACAACGTGCTATATTTTTATTGTATAATTTTAAGTTTACGTTTTATCAATTTTTGATATTCTACATTTTGTATTTTGTATATGTTACCTTGTAATAAGGATTAGTTTCCTGTGGGTAATAAATATATTATTATTATTATTATAATTATTAAAATAGTACTAATAGTAGAAGAAAACGAAGGTATAAATTAGTAATAATTTGAAAAAAATAACAATAGCCATGATTTTAAAACAAAATTTTGCGTCATCAACAACTGTCAGTTTTGACTTTTCGTAAAATCGCACTCCGTTTCGAAATTTAAGTGCGCTTTTCAATTGAGTAATTCATAATAATGTCTTATACAATTGCTGAAAAAAACATATTTCTGAAGTGGTTTTATTCCGGTAATAGTGTAAATAAAGTTCGAAACTTGTTTGCTGGTTTATATCCCGGTCGGCCGATGCCCGCTATTTCCACGATTCAGAACGTGATTTCAAACCAAGCAAAATATGGATCCGTGTTTAAACCCTGCCAGCCCTGTTTAAAGCATACTTCAAATATAGCCGAGGAAGAAGAAATTGTGCGAATCCCCGCATTAGTATTCGGTAAGTTGGCGACGATTTAAATTTGCACAGTACAACCGCTCCTAAAATTTTAAAGAAGAACAAGTTTAAATCGTACAAGTTTTCGAACTACCAGGAGATTTTTGAGCCAGACAGGTATTCTTGAATGGTTTTCTGTAAAACACTAATGGAAATGGCCAATGTGGATAGATATTTCATTAACATATGTTTATCTGACGAATCGACCTTCACCATAAATGGAGAGCCAAATGTGCAAAATTATCGCTATTGGGATACGGATAACCCGCATTTGGTGATCGATAATCATTCCCAATATCCGCAGTCAGTCAACGTAAGGTTAGGAATATACAGATCTAATAATATAGGCCCCTTATTCATTGATGGGCACTTAAACGGAGGAAAATACCTTGAGCTGCTTCAATCGGAGATTGGCCCCGCCATAGATGCTATCGCAGGAGAAATGTGGTATGGTTTCAATAGGATGGATGTCCTGTGCATTTTACAAGAGACGTCAATGAGTATTTAAATATTTGCTACCCAAATACCTGGATTGGACGAGGCGGACCGGTGAATTGGCTAGCTCGTTCACCAAACTTATCACCAAACGACTTCTTTATATGAAGCCACTGTGACGTTCGCCTTCACAATTGCTCACAGCTAGGTTAACTTATTGCGGCGCTGGGTCGTAGTTCGTTTATTTTCTTACTTCAGCATCAATTGGGCGCCAGCCACCAAGTGGCAGAAAGGGGTTACTGTTAATTAGTAGTTTGGTCCAGTTAGTTAACGAAACTTACAGGAAACTTTAACAATTCTATATATTGCTTTTAGATTCAATAATAAATTAATAAAAAACAAAAACGAATGGAAGTATGAAATAGGTTAAATTAGTGTTTAGGGAAATAATTCACAAATAGGTAGCCACCCAATAATCATAAAAATGAATGATTTGATACGCCTTGCAACGTAGACTTCGGAGAGTCATTGGCCCGTCCGTCGGAAATAAGAAAGCGTTGCCTCGCCAGATTATGGTTCTCCTGCGCCCCTGAACTGCTTCAACCTACAGTAGCAAGCGGTAAGCGGTAAGCGAAATCGGCATGCGGCATTAGTATGCAGTGCCCTCCAGGCTGATGATAGTTTTGGGAGGCTGGTGTTCAGGTTTTCAGCGATTTAGGCAACTAGCAGACACGTCGAAAATTTCCTGGAGGTTTACTTCCGGCCTAGCTTCCGTCCTTCTTTTGGACGCCGACGGCCCCTTTCGGATCCGTAAGGTTGGGTTTATCGGATGTGCTACGGTGTAAGTTAAAGGCAGTATCAATTTACTTATGAGGCCCTAAGTGGCTACTGCGTCACAGTTTTGCGATCTTTACGCGAAGCGCATGAAAAGGTACATATATCGTACAGACAGCTAGCTCAACATAACAACTACACATGCAACAAAAAAAAAACTCGGACATTCACCACAAACCGTGCGGCTGAGCGCCGTGTGTGTCATCCGCCGGCGCTCTTGATAAATCTAGTCAAATAGCGCACTCAGCGCAATTTCATTCATTAATTCAATAAGTTGAGCGATCGCTAATAATGAATCTTTCTCATCAAAGTGGAATAATAAAGTCAAATCGCTTTACCTGGCACACACGTTCGCTCAGCTCGCCCGCCCGATCCCCCAAAAAACCCAACTCTCTCTCGTCCCCCAGGACAAAAAAACCTGCGCGCTCTCGATATCGCGAAAACACAATATTCCTAATTTTAAATCAGAGTCGTAGCAATACTTTGGCCTTTAAATAATTTAAACGAAAAAATAAAAACGGAACGTTACACCACTTAAAATCAAAAATATACGGTGCTAGTGTGAGGTGCACGAAAGGCGAGGTAGCATGTGTAACAGGTGTGAACGAGTAAAATATAAATATTAACCGATTAGTAATTTTCCCATGACCCTTAACGATTCGACGACTTCTATAGAAAACAGATAACAAGATTGTCACTCTAATTTGTTTGACTGCGATTGTTTGCGCCTCCGCGAATGTAGCAGGCCTGAAAGAAAGAACCTTATGCTTAAGGGGTTCCTTTAGTCCTAATCTGAAACGAAGAAAAATGTCCTCGTTGAACTTATCCTCGTAAGTTCTGTAGTTGGGGTTGGCTCTATAAGCTAGTTCGAGAAGCCGGGTGGTGAATTCGCGGACGGTTTCGCTGGCCTTCTGTGAACACTGCTGGAAGTCTGCCGCCACTGACCCTATGGATCTGCTCTCCACGAAGCGCGAGAGTATGCTCTCCTTTAAATTCGTTGTTGCGTTTGATTAATTATTAAATATCGTAGAGTGCAATTTTTACATATAGGTAGCCGCCGGAGCAGATTTTTTTTTGTGTGCATTTCTTTTCGCAGTGACCTAGAATATCAGGTTTATTTTTCGTTGGTTTAGCTCATTGTGTAATTAATTCTCAGCATGGACGAAGCACAGGTTAATGAGCCGGCGGCCAATTTAGCGAATCCACTAGCATCCGCGGGTTCTATCCCGACGTATGACGGCACAACAGACGTGAGGCACTTCTTTGAGCTGGTGGACGACATAAGTTCGCTGGCAGGTTGAACAGAGGCGCAGAAAGCAGCAGTAGTACGAATTAAATTAAGGGGAGCCGCCCGACAGGTGTTAGCGGCCGATCCGGAGCTAAAAAATGAACCGTACAACGAGTTAAAGGAGAGCATACTCTCGCGCTTCGTGGAGAGCAGATCCATAGGGTCAGTGGCGGCAGACTTCCAGCAGTGTTCACAGAAGGCCAGCGAAACCGTCCGCGAATTCACCACCCGGCTTCTCGAACTAGCTTATAGAGCCAACCCCAACTACAGAACTTACGAGGATAAGTTCAACGAGGACATTTTTCTTCGTTTCAGATTAGGACTAAAGGAACCCCTTAGGCATAAGGTTCTTTCTTTCAGGCCTGCTACATTCGCGGAGGCGCAAACAATCGCAGTCAAACAAATTAGAGTGACAATCTTGTTATCTGTTTTCTATAGAAGTCGTCGAATCGTTAAGGGTCATGGGAAAATTACTAATCGGTTAATATTTATATTTTACTCGTTCACACCTGTTACACATGCTACCTCGCCTTTCGTGCACCTCACACTAGACATGCTAACATCGAGGTTCTGAAAAACAAAATTACGGAAGAATGCAACAAAATAACGAACCGGCAACTTGCAAATGTTCGCAGAAATTTTTATGATAGACTTGGTCAACGTTTAGCCGCTAATGGAGGCTTCTTTGAGCATTTAATTTGATTTTATTAAAAAGAACTGATAGTTGTTGATGACGTAAAATTTTGTTATAAAATCATGGCTATTGTTATTTTTTTCAAATTATTACTAATTTATATATTCGTTTTTTCTTTTACTATTAGTCCTATTTTGGAAATAAATATGGACCTGCGCGACCCTCGACAAATTTTCTACGCGGGGCTTTTCTAAACTCGAAATTTTACTTCATGCTTAGTCTGGGAGTGGACCGTCAAGATTTTCAACATGTCTAGATTTTTGATATTTCTAGATTTTTGTCGATTTATTCAGTTTGTTATTAAATTAAATGCAACTTTAAGATATAATAAATACTGTTTTTCCCAGGAATATAATATTAACCTATTAAGAGCCGAGCAAATTATAAAGTTAACTCTAAAAGTTGATTTTAGGTAAAATTTTGCATCTATGTCTATAATTTCAATGAATGATTTATTATATTACATACGTCGATTTTATAAAAGAGTTAAATTTAAAGTTCGATCGAGTGTTTCCACTCCCAGACTGCGCATGAAGTAAAATTTCGAGTTTAGAAAAGCCCCGTGAAAATTTGTCGAGGGTCGCGCAGCGACCCGAGACAAATTTTCTGGGCTTTTCTAAACTCGAAATTTTACTTCATGCGCCACGCGTATAAAACACTGATTTAAAGTGAAGTTGAAAACGCACTGAAAACCAACCCAACTTCGATATTTATTCAAAATTGGATATTTTTTTTCCTATCCATGCTGTAAACCTTCAGATGTTCGTTGTTTTCTTGTAAAAAAACTTCAATTCCCTGTAGTTTTTCGGTCTCTGAAAACTACCATTGGTCCTTCGAGCTGTAGCCTGTTCTTTAATTTAATACTTCCAAGAACGAGTGTTGTCCACTCCCAGACTAAGCATGAAATAAAATTTCGAGTTTAGAAAAGCCCCGCGTAGAAAATTTGTCGAGGGTCGCGCAGCGACCCGAGACAAATTTTCACGGGGCTTTTCTAAACTCGAAATTTTACTTCATGCGCCACGCGTATAAATCACTGAAATGTTGTGAAGTTATAAATACATTTAAAAAATAAGTAATAATCGAAATATTGAAATAACAAAGTATAAAACTTTTCCTTCACTTTTATTCTACATTAACGTAAGTACTTATTTGTTGTTTGTTTATTATTAATGGCATAACCTTACAATAAATGACATGTGTCACTTTTATTACAAGGACTGTTATTCCTTACTTCACTTTTTATTTATAAAAAGTGAAGTAAGGAATAACAGTCTTTATATTTGTGATTAATCACTTCACATAAACTCGAAACAATACAGTTTTTATTACAAGGCACACTAATTATAATTTATTTGAAATAAAATTTTAAGCAGAAGATTTAAAAAAAATCGACCAATACGTTGAACAGAAACAAGAAATTGAGCTTTATTGGATTTAGAAAAATAATGTTTAATGTAATAAAATTAAAAAATTATAGGCAGCCATTTAGAAATCTTAAGTTGGCTATTGTTTGGGAATGAAGGTATTATTGAAAAAATGGTGATGTGTCCATCATAGTACTTTTCCCCGTAAATTGCGTATTAAATCACTTTTAAAATATTTGTAGCATTATTATTTTCAGAATGTCTTCAACTTTTTGATAACTACAACTTTTATTTGAAACATTTTTCAATTGTATCGACACATACACTGTCACACACCAATAACTAGATAAAACACAACTTTTGAAATATCTCAAAAACTAAGAGTGCTATGACAAAAAGTAAATAAACAATATATCTTTATTTTGTTATTATCTACAACTTTTATTTGAAAGAATTTTTTGTTTGATGAACATTTATTGAAAAAATCTGAAAAAACTGAAAAACGCTAAGGGTAAAGTACCACTTCAGGTTTTCCGATTTTCACCAAAAGCTTTTCAGTTCTTCCGATTGTAACAAAAAGCTTTAGTTTCAAGTTTCATCTCGATATCTTTAGCGGTTTTTGCGGTACAGCGCACACAGACACACACACAGACAGACAGACAGATAGACAGACAGACAGACAGACATTTTTCAAAAATGGTCTTATTCGACTCAGGGGACCTCAAAACGGATATTTCCGCTAAAATTTTTGATTCGAAAATTTACGAAAACAATACTTTCCCTTTGTATTACATACGGGGGAAAGTAAAAAATCAATATAATAGCATTTTAAATTCTGAACAACTTTGATCTCTTATGCTTTTGCTCTAAAATAATTAGGGGAGCAGGAAACTGCAAAAGTGTGATTTTACATGTAAATTGCTATTACCGACCGGTCGGATCAGCACCCGGAATGGACATTTCGGACACTATGTGTCCATTATCATTAGTTAGTTACCTGTAAAGCAAATTTCCTGAATGCACTCTAATGCGAATCTAATTGTATTAGATTATTATTAGTAAAACAAACCAAGTGAAATCAATTAAAAACCTTATCAGGGTGCCCGTATTTCGACAGAATGTATAGGGATCTCAGTTATTTGAAGAGATAGAGAATTGGGTAAATTGGGGCAAAGTTGCGTATTTTAGGGCCTAACAATAATCTTAAAACCATTTCGAAATATCTTTTTTTGTTTTCGAGATATCAACAAAAAACTGATTTTACGCGGGTTAAACTAGTGAGAACGGCGGAGATGTTGACGCGTTACTTCATACTTTACCAAAATGGCGTTTTTATTTTTTTATTAAAAAACTACTGAATCTGGACATTTACAACTTTGACAATAAACAGGTACTTTTTAATGAGGAATCTGGTAGCATTTTTTTTTTTAAGATAACTATAACATTTACCCGGGGACCATAGCCAACTTTTGTTTTTCTTATGGGCGCCATTTTGGATGTTCATATTTTTCGAAAGAATAGTTTTTTTCTGAACTCAGTGATGTACCACACTTATAATTTATATTATATTTAATATTTAAAATTCTGATATTTTCTTTTTTGCAAAAAATGCCTTTGAAACAATGACGTCATATCTCTCTATAACTCAATAGCTCTTAAAAACTTGCTGATGACACATAATGCTACATTAACTGTAAATCAAGCCACGAGAATACATTTCAACGGTACAGCTACATGTATCGACAACATAATTGTAAACAAGAATTCTATTTATGATTCTGGTGTAGTAAATACTTTCCTATCGGATCATAAAGCGCAAATAATAAATCAATATTTAACTTCTAGGGTTCCCTGTAACCAATATAATAAAATAAGACTCTTTTCCAACCATGCACTGGAAAAATTATCAGACGACATGCAAAATGAACCCTTTGCTAGTGTCTATGAAGAGTCAAATAGTAACGCCAAATATGATTTTTTTATTTCCATATTCCTGAGATACGTTAACAAACACTGTCCGCTAATCAAAGTACAACAGTTTAATAATAATAAACATCTAGTATCTCAATCAAAAGATCTACAAGATTGTAAAAATCGACTTCATATCTACCAGACTCTCTCAGAATATATGCCTGAATACAAAACATCCCTAAAAATGGAAACAAATAAATATAAATCGTTACTGTATAATGAACGATGTTCATATAAAAATAAACTAGCGGAATCCTCAAATAAATCAAAAATGAACATTATTGGGGATGTAGTGGGATCCAAGAAAGTCAAAACAATAACTCTGCCAAAAAGTACTGACATCGTCTGCCAAGCAAACGAATTTAAAATGTTTTTTAAAAACCTAGCACCAAATATAGTAAATAATTCATTAAATCTTAATCACGACAATTTTGTATGTAGAATCCCAACTAACAATAATAGTATGTTCTTAGAACCAGTTTCAAGTAGTGAAATATTAAGAATTATTACTAAAATGGATAGCAAAAAAGCAGCGGATATGATAATACGCCTATTTTATTGTTAAAAAAAATGTGCGAACAGTATAGCGGATCCTCTCACAAACATACTTAATAGCACTAAAATGGATAGCAAATAAGCAGCGGATATGATAATACGCCTATTTTATTGTTAAAAAATGTGCGAACAGATCCTCTCACAAACATACTTAATAGCTGTTTTCAGTCTGGTATTTATCCAAATCAGTTAAAATACTCTATAATTACGCCAATATATAAAAAAGGTAAGACTGAGGATCTTAACAACTATAGACCTATTTGTATATTGAGTTCATTTTCAAAGATATTTGAAATAGTTATTTCAAATAGAATTATAATTTTTTTCGACAAGAATAATTTATTCTGTGATTGTCAGCATGGATTTACCAAAGGAAAAAGTATTGACACCGTCCTATTCCAATTTGTCCAAATCATCCTGTCATCTATTGACAATAAAAACACTGTTTGTGGTGTGCTATTGGACCTGTCTAAGGCATTCGACACCATACAGCATCCTATACTCCTAACGAAACTCTCCCACTACGGTGTACGAGGCTTAGCAAATGATCTGATCAAATCATACTTAAATAACCGCAAACAATCGGTTAAAATAAATAACGGCAAGCAAGAAGTTATATCGGATGATTTGCATACTGATATGGGCATACCGCAGGGGAGTATACTAGGCCCCCTCCTTTTTATAATTTTTTTAAATAATATATCCGTTAATGGAAGTGAGAACAACAGTATCACCTGTTATGCAGATGATACGAATTTATTAATATTTGGTAGGACATTTGATAATGTCATACAAAATGGAGATTACCTAATGAAGAATATCACTGATTGGTTTAGTACAAATAAATTAATTTTAAATACAGAAAAAACAAATACGATTTTCTTTAAATCTACTAAGTCGTCACCAACACCGGAACATAATATTAAACAATACTTCGTTTAAAATCTCTAGTAGTGCAAAGTTTCTTGGGGTGATACTCGATGAATCGTTGAATTACACTGATCACATCAGTAATATATCTTCCAAGCTCAGTAAATCCTGCTATGGCCTTAAGATTCTCACAAAAAACACTAACAAGGATATTGCCAAAACCTTTTACTATTCTAACATCTACTCGAGAATAAAATATGGCATCATCATCTAGGGAAATAGCACGCAAATATCAAAATTATTTGTCATTCAAAAACGAGCCATTCGCATTATGTGTAAAATGACACAAATGGAAAGTTGCAAGGGAATCTTCAAAAGGCTACGAATGTTGATGGTGCCAGCAATCTATATCTTTGAATGTGCAAA
This sequence comes from Philonthus cognatus, assembly GCA_932526585.2. Classification (NCBI taxonomy): domain Eukaryota; kingdom Metazoa; phylum Arthropoda; class Insecta; order Coleoptera; family Staphylinidae; genus Philonthus; species Philonthus cognatus. Next base: position 179,186,548 of record OW052241.1, read on the forward strand.
GTTTTTGTACAAACATAAACATTTATTCTCACCATATCTGCTCAATAGCACCGACAATACAAGACACGGCATAACTTATACCTACCCAACACATAAGATGAGTATGTTTGAGAGAGGGCCGCTATATAGCTGTATAAAATTATACAACCACCTACCCAATCATCTAAAAATCGCAGAGACATTTGAGAAAATGAGGCATGGGTTGTTTGAATACCTGTGCGATCTAGAACCTTACCATACGGATGATTTTATCACTTCTGTTTGTGTATAAATAAGGATTTTTTTGTTGACTTGTTTGCATGTTCTGTATATATTATCTGAATGTATTATGTACTTAACACTGGAAATAAATAATATTATTATTATTATTATTATTATTATCTGTTAATCAATAAAATCTGAACAGCAGTCAATCACTGTTAGCACTCAAAATTAATTAATAACTGTCAGTCTTTTGTAATAGTAATAATAAGTATCGATTATCACATAAAAGTTGCACAAACTAAATTTATTCTACTTTTATTATTGTTATTCCAAAAATATTCACAAAAAAATTGCATTTTTCGCCACATTTCGGTAAAAATTGATCACCATCACATTTAAGCGTTATATATTTTTAACTTTACTGAAAATCAGTGGTTTATACGCGTGGCGCATAAAATAAAATTTCGAGTTTAGAAAAGCCCCGCGAAAATTTGTCTCGGGTCGCTGCGCGACCCTCGACAAATTTTCTACGCGGGGCTTTTCTAAACTCGAAATTTTACTTCATGCTTAGTCTGGGAGTGGACAACACTAGTTCTTAGAAGTTTCAAATTGGAGGATCACTCTAGGTTACTAAGGTTATTACTCAAAGGACTATTTTTCAAAGGCTACAGCTCGAAGGACCAATGATGGTCTTCGGAGACCGAAGGACTACAGGGAATTGAAGTTTTTTTACAAAAAACAACGAATATCTGAAGGTTTACAGCGTGGGTAGGATAGAAAGGATCTAATTTAAAAAAAAAATGGAAGTTGGGTTGTTTAAAGTGCATTTTTAGCTTCACTTTAAATCAGTGTTTTATGCGCGTGGCGCATGAAGTAAAATTTCGAGTTTAGAAAAGCCCCGCGAAAATTTGTCTCGGGTCGCTGCGCGACCCTCGACAAATTTTCTACGCGGGGCTTTTCTAAACTCGAAATTTTACTTCATGCTCAATCTGGGAGTGGAAGACACTCGTTAGTTTAAAATACATCACACCTGTTAAAATATATATCGACAGGCATCTGACGATACATATTTTAACAGTTGTGGTGTATTTTAAAGTAACGAGTGTCTTCCACTCCCTGACTAAGCATGATGTAAAATTTCGAGTTTAGAAAAGCCCCGCGTAGAAAATTTGTCGTGGGTCGCGCAGCGACCCTAGACAAATTTTCACGGGGCTTTTCTAAACTCGAAATTTTACTGCATGCGCCACGCGCATAAAGCACTGATTTAAAGTGAAGTTAAAAATGCACTGAAAACAACCCAACTTCGATATTTTTTTAAAATTAGATCTTTTCTTTCCTATCCACGCTGTAAACCTTCAGATATTCGTGGTTTTTTGTAAAAAAAACTTCAATTTCCTGTAGTCCTTCGGTCTCCGAAGACCATCATTGGTCCTTCGAGCTGTAGCCTTTGTAAAGTGGTCCTGTGAGTAATAAACTTATTAACCTAGAGTGATCCTCCAATTTGAAACTTCTAAGAACTAGTGTTGTCCACTCCCAGGCTAAGCATGAAGTAAAATTTCGAGTTTAGAAAAGCCCCGCGTAGGAAAATTTGTCGAGGGTCGCGCAGCGACCCGAGACAAATTTTCGCGGGGCTTTTCTAAACTCGAAATTTTACTTCATGCGCCACGCGTATAAAACACTGATTTAAAGTGAAGCTAAAAATGCACTTTAAACAACCCAACTTCCATTTTTTTTAAAATTAGATCCTTTCTATCCTACCCACGCTGTAAACCTTCAGACATTCGTTGTTTTTTGTAAAAAAAACCCCATGTGGCTTTTCTGCACTGGAAGTAGTTGTTTCAATGAGTATTTATTGTCTTAAATTGTCTTAGTAGTTAAAATCTTACAAGAATGTTCGTAATTTTGTATACTAACTATATCATAGAGTAAGTGGAAATATTAAAGGTTAGCATCTCGCATCATTAGTAGAATATGTGTCAAAACATTATGATTCTCCTCACAAATAATTACGGCAATTAATTTCCGCGGAAATTGTTCGTTTCATGCGGGCAAGTACAGCTACGTCCGATTTTCCTCGCCTGACCGGCTCCTCCTCTCGGCAAAAGCAGAAAAACCACACTTTTTACCGTAAATTTCGTCGAGATCCCCGTGCGAAAAACGCACTTCTAACTGTGCTCAACACCATTAGCTTTGTCCCACTGACCATTCTCCTCTCCCATTGTCAGCCGTGAGAAGCGAGGAAAAAAATTGAGGACACCGAGTTTTGGTCAGAACCATATTGGGGAAGTTGCAGTCGTCGGTTAGATGCGGAGGAGTCATGGAGTCATGAAGTCCAATGGCCTCTCGAAGTGCACAACACATGCCTTTGATGACCTGTGACCCCACTCATCCCAGAACACCATTATTCCGACCTGGACGCGAGCCATCTCGAGCCAGACGTGTACTATTCATCAATTTTCTGCTTCTTGGGAATTTTACGGGGGCGCGAATTGACAGTTGTGTAATTATCCTGGAATGTGTATTAGTTTTACACAAGTGGAAATTATATATTCATCATTTATTATATATATTTAACTTACTTAAAATGTTCTTTGTGAATTGTAATTATACGATTTTATCAAGCGTCAAATTTGATTTATAAAAGGAATCAAGAAATGCTTGCCATCTAGTATCATCGAATCATTCCATAATACATGATTTAAACATCGGGAAACTTTGCGAAGCACAAACCAGAAAATCGATGTGCGATTTACAATTTTATCTCTCGAATGGGCAGTGCATCATAAATGGCGGCTTCTTATTGCCCTGTCGACTCCGGGCAATCCGGGCAAGGAAGGGAGAAGAAGAGATAAGATGCGCACTCCCGACTGAAATTTACATGCTGACAACATTTAGAACTCGCGCTTGTATAGCGGTTTTTACGGCGGTGCACGGAGAGATCGTGCCTCCGGATTGTGTAAATTATGCTGAATCAAGAAGTTATCGCTTTATTATAAACGTGCGCCGCGCCGCGCAGTAAATTTTCAGATTGAGATGTTTTCACGGTTTTTCGGATTTATCTGAACCGGCCGGTCGGTCTTTCATTCGCGTTTTTTTTGTTGTTGTTGTTTATGTTTTCTAGGAAGTCTATCTCTTGAATCTTAATTGTTGAGATTATTGTATGTTGTGATAAAATAAAGTTATAAAAGTTATCTATTCGTACTCGTAAAATATATTTTTTTGAACTTACCGCCTCAAAAGTAACGTATCGCGCACTCTGTTAACAACCGGTAATCCGCATTTAACTAGGACTAAGCGACACCACTGAGTGCCGCCTATGCCTAGAGGATGATGAAACGGCAGAGCACGTCATATGTGCCTGTCCAGCTGGCGACCAGATCAGGACCACGGTGTTTGGCACACCGAAGCTAAACCTGAAGGACCTGGAAAAAACTTCACCTGACAAGATCCTTGACTTCATCAAGAAGATGGACTTGGAAGGTGAGCTGTAAGGTCGGATGTTCGACCTTAATTGTGAGCCACAATAGATCCTTGCGATCGCAGTGGAGGGTAGCATAACTACCCACTCACTTTCAATAGAATAGAATAGAATCCGCATTTCCCGATCTACTAAACCAGAAAATCATCAAAAAAAAGCCGCGCTGCGCAATAAATTTACAGATTGAGATGTTTTGGCGGTTTTTCGGATTTATTTAAACCGGCCGTCGGTCTTTTATTCGCGTCTTTTTTGTTGTTGTTGTTTATGTTTTCTAGGAAGTCTATCTCTTGAATCTTAATTGTTGAGATTATTGTATGTTGTGATAAAATAAAGTTATAAAAGTTATCTATTCGTACTCGTAAAATATATTTTTTTGAACTTACCGCCTCAAAAGTAACGTATCGCGCACTCTGTTGACAACCGGTAATCCGCATTTCCCGATCTACTAAACCAGGAAATCATCAAAAAAAAAGCCGCGCGGCGCAATAAATTTACAGATTGAGATGTTTTGGCGGTTTTTCGGATTTATCTAAACCGGTCAGTCTTTTATTCGCGTTTTTTTGTTGTTGTTGTATGTTTTCTAGGAAATCTATTTCTTGAATCTTAATTGTTGAGATTATTGTATGTTGTGATGAAATAAAGTTATAAAAGTTATCTATTCGTACTCGTATAATATATTTTTTTGAACTTACCGCCTCAAAAGTGACGTATCGCGCACTCTGTTGACAACCGGTAATCCGCATTTAACTAGAACTAAGCGACACCACTGAGTGCCGCCTATGCCTAGAGGATGATGAAACAGCAGAGCACGTTATATGTGCCTGTCCAGCTGGCGACCAGATCAGGACCACGGTGTTTGGCACACCGAAGCTAAACCTGAAGGACCTGGAAAAAACTTCACCTGACAAGATCTTTGACTGCATCAAGAAGATGGACTTGGAAAGTGAGCTGTAAGGTCGGATGTTCGACCTTAATTGTGAGCCACAATAGATCCTTGCGGTCAAAGTGGAGGGTAGCATAACTACCCACTCACTTTCAATAGAATAGAATAGAATCCGCATTTCCCGATCTACTAAACCAGAAAATCATCAAAAAAAAGCCGCGCTGCGCAATAAATTTACAGATTGAGATGTTTTGGCGGTTTTCGGATTTATTTAAACCGGCCGTCGGTCTTTTATTCGCGTCTTTTTTGTTGTTGTTGTTTATGTTTTCTAGGAAGTCTATCTCTTGAATCTTAATTGTTGAGATTATTGTATGTTGTGATGAAATAAAGTTATAAAAGTTATCTATTCGTACTCGTAAAATATATTTTTTTTGAACTTACCGCCTCAAAAGTAACGTATCGCGCACTCTGTTGACAACCGGTAATCCGCATTTCCCGATCTACTAAACCAGGAAATCATCAAAAAAAAAGCCGCGCTGCGCAATAAATTTACAGATTGAGATGTTTTGGCGGTTTTTCGGATTTATTTAAACCGGCCGTCGGTCTTTAATTCGTGTCTTTTTTGTTGTTTATTTATTTATTTATTTATTGTATATTGCCCAACAGCCACGAAGGCCAATTACAGGACAAATTAAAAAGAAAAAAAAATAAATAAAAGACAGTACAATACATTCCTAAATGATAGAACAGATACACGTATATGTATATACATATACATATTCACATACAAGAACACCAGAAAAATACACTTACACTTGAGTCACGTTACTTATCAATTCACTCATTAATCTTCGCTCGCTGCATGTATAAAATATATCTATATTTTTGCAATGGCTATTCACTGTTTTACACATTGACAAAATCGGCGAGTTCATGTGATGATATGTACTTGATGTACTTAAATAGAAAGTATGTTGTAGTCTACTATTTTGGCGTGGTACATAAAAGTTCAGTAAAGATAACAGTAATGAGTCATCGATTTTGTGGTGAATTAACTTATATACAAACATAATTTGAGCTAAAGTGCGCCGGTGTCGCAGTGATACGATACCAAAATCACGTTGTTGTTGTTGTTGTTGTTGTTTATGTTTTCTAGGAAGTTTATCTCTTGAATCTTGATTGTGAGATTATTGTATGTTGTTATGAAATGAAGTTATAAAAGTTATCTATTCGTACTCGTAAAATATACAGAGTGTGGCAAAACAGACAGTGCAGTTTGGAACGCCCAGTACATCCCGTCTGGTGGGGGTACCTACCTGGGAGGGATATCATTGTGTCGGGGGGGTCGTGCCGTTTTTAGTCGTTACCATGGTTTGGTCTGGAGAACATCGGGCTTTCGCAATCCGTACGTTTCTTGAAAATGGCCATTCTGCCGTCGCCACCCAGCGGGCCTTCCGGCTGCACTTCAATCTTGCGCGTCGTGATCCCGTCCCTCACCGTAATTTAATCGCGAGTTGGGTACGTACATTAGAAGAAACTGGTTCCACACAAAGACGTAGGGGTTTAGGAAGACCCAGAACGGTAAGAACACCCGAAAATGTAGCAAGAGTAAGAGAAGCTATCGAATGGTCACCTACGCGCTCTGCCCGGTAGCATGCAACTGCATTGGCCATTGCTGATCGCTCTCTAAGACGGATATTGCATGAAGACTCATTCCATCCCTACAAGATGATGCTTGTTTAAAAGTTAATGCCCCCTGATTATGAAAACCGCATGAGCCGCTCCCAAGAAATGTTGAACCGGATCCATGCGAGGTCAACTTTTTTCAATAGTTACGAGGCCCACTTCCATCTCTGTGGAGGGGTGAATAAACAAAATTTTCGATACTGGGCTGTAAATAACCCAAGGCAACTTCACGAGAGACCACTTCACTCTCCAAAAGTCACCGTGTGGTGTGCGATTGCCAAATTTTGGGTGATTGGGCATTATTTTTTTAAAGAGGACAGGCGAACCGTAACTGTCACTGCTCAACGTTATGCTTTCATGTTGTAAATTTTTTTCAACCTCGATTGGAAGAACTGCTGGAGGAAGCAGATCTGGGAGACATCTGGTTTCAGCAGGACTTGGCTACGGCCCATACTGCTCGAGTTTCAATGACGAAACTGCGACAGGTATTCCCTGGGCGCCTTGTTTCTCTGAGAGGTAATGTGGAGTGGCCCGCACGTTCCCCTGATCTGAGCATTTGCGACTTCTTCCTGTGGAGCTACCTGAAGAAAAAGGTTTTTTTACTCATCGACCTCGCACCTTGGAAGAACTCAGGGATCGAATTCGGGAGGAAATCGCCGCTATACCCATCGAGATGTGCCAAAATGCAGCCGAAAATTTCAGAAATCGCCTTCATCAATGTATCGCTGCTGGGGGCCATCATCTTTCTGATGTCATCTTCAGGACTTAATGCATAAAACGGCATGATGTACCGATTATGATAAAATAAACCCCATTTCTTTAAATTGCGCCGTTTTTTTAATAGCCCTTCAAAACTGCACGTTTTTGGCGCACCCTGTGTTTTCTTAACTTATCGCTTCAAAAGTGACGTATCGTGCACTTTGTTGACAACCGGTAATCCGCATATCCCGATCTACTTGATCAGGAAATCGTCAAAAAACAGAGTAATAAATACGATCAGTTTAAAAGAGTTTGCAACATCATATCATATCATATCATATCATATCATATCATATCATATCATATCATATCATATCATATCATATCATATCATATTATATCATATCATATCATATCATATCATATCATATCATATCATATCATATTATAATTTATTGGTGCCATACAATACAGTTTACACAGGTCAAGAAACTTAATATTAATACAAAGAAATAAGCGTTGTGATACATAGAACAACTTTAAGATGGAGCATCCATATGATTGTGTATTATTAGTTAGGACTTCCAAACATTCTAAAGGCAACTATTTTATTTTATTGTGAACAGTGAAGGTGAATTTGGAAATGCCCCATTAGTAGGTTTTAAATACTTTTCATTCGAGTCTAAAAATAGATTCATTTTATAAGCATGAAAGGCGTGTTAAATGAATCTATTCAAAAACGAATAATGGCTTGAAAATTTCAAAATGTCGTATCTTTATAGTTGTTACGATCATCTGTATAAATGTTTATACAGTAAATTTTCCTTTTAGGTAAACATATGCATAAGCTGTAAATTTTTTGACATTCGTTTTTCGTTTCGATATTTAGAAAAGTCACACATTCGTTTTTCTTTTTTTAAAAAAATTGAATTTGTAGCTTTCAACGAGTGTTTTCCACTCCCAGACTAAGCATGAAGTAAAATTTCGAGTTTAGAAAAGCCCCGTGAAAATTTGTCGAGGGTCGCGCAGCGACCCGAGACAAATTTTCTGGGCTTTTCTAAACTCGAAATTTTACTTCATGCGCCACGCGTATAAAACACAGATTTCAAGTGACGCTTAAATATACATACATTTTACAATATTTTAATGTTGAATTAGCGTGGCGCATGGAGTAAAATTTCGAGTTTAGAAAAGCCCAGAAAATTTGTCGAGGGTCGCTGCGCGACCCTCGACAAATTTTCACGGGGCTTTTCTAAACTTGAAATTTTACTTCATGCTTAGTCTGGGATTGGAAAACACTCGTTTAAAGCTTTAAATTGATCTTTTTTAAAAACACAACGAATAACTAAAGATTTAAAAAAAAAAAGCTCAATTCGGAATACGTATACTTTAAAAAAAAACTCCCTGTATGTATACCTAATAAAAGTCTATAGATATTCGTTGCTTTTTTTATAAAGTTCAATTTGAAGCTTTAAACGAGTGTTTTCCACTCCCAGGCTAAGCATGAAGTAAAATTTCGAGTTTAGAAAAGCCCCGTGAAAATTTGTCGAGGGTCGCGCAGCGACCCTACGCGGGGCTTTTCTAAACTCGAAATTTTACTTCATGCTTAGCCTGGGAGTGGAAAACACTCGTTTAAAGCTTCAAATTGATCTTTTATAAAAACACAACGAATAACTAAAGATTTAAAGAAAATAAGCTCAATTTGGAATACGTATATTTAAAAATAAACTCCCTGTATGTATACCTAAGAAAAGTGTTCAGATATTCATTGTTTTTTTTAAATAGTTCAATTTGAAGCTTTAAACGAGTGTTTTCCACTCCCAGGCTAAGCATGAAGTAAAATTTTCTGGGCTTTTCTAAACTCCAAATTTTACTCCGTGCGCCACGCTAATTCAACATTAAAATATTGTAAAATGTATGTATATTTAACCGTCACTTGAAATCTGTGTTTTATACGCGTGGCGCATGAAGTAAAATTTCGAGTTTAGAAAAGCCTAGAAAATTTGTCTCGGGTCGCTGCGCGACCCGAGACAAATTTTTACGGGGCTTTTCTAAACTCGAAATGTTACTTCATGCGTATAAAACGCGATTTCAAGTGAAGTTCTAATATACATAAATTTCACAATATTTTAGTGTTTTATACGCGTGGCGCATAAAGTAAAATTTCGAGTTTAGAAAAGCCCAGAAAATTTGTCAAATTTTCTGGGCTTTTCTAAACTCGAAATTTTACTTCATGCTTAGCCTGGGAGTGGAAAGCACTCGTTTAAAGCTTCAAATTGATCTTTTATAAAAACAGAACGAATATCTAAAGATTTAAAGAAAATAAGCTCAATTCGGAATACGTATACTTTAAAAAAATAACTCCCTGTATGTATACTTAAAAAAAGTCTATAGATATTCGTTGCTTTTTTTATAAAGTTCAATTTGAAGCTTTAAACGAGTGTTTTCCACTCCCAGACTAAGCATGAAGTAAAATTTCGAGTTTAGAAAAGCCCCGTGAAAATTTGTCGAGGGTCGCGCAGCGACCCGAGACAAATTTTCTGGGCTTTTCTAAACTCAAAATTTTACTTCATGCGCCACGCGTATAAAACGCGGTTTCAAGTGAAGTTCAAATATACATAAATTTTACAATAGTTTAGTGTTTAATTCGCGTGGCGCATGAAGTAAAATTTCGAGTTTAGAAAAGCCCAGAAAATTTGTCTCGGGTCGCTGCGCGACCCGAGACAAATTTTCACGGGGCTTTTCTAAACTCGAAATTTTGCTTCATGCTTAGTCTGGGACTGGAAAACACTCGTTTTTCTTAATTATTATTTTTAAATAATTTATGTTTCGAGACTCCTCTAAATCCCTATGCTGCTGGCTTCCACCAGATAAGCCACCCATTAAATCCGCTGCAGGTTTTTTTTTAAGTTATTGATGAAGGTTTGAATTAAATTACACTTGGTTTGTTTCACAATTTTCTCTTTACTATTTACTCGACTAGTTTCGCGTTTTACAGCATTATCAGGAGTTTGTTTTTTTAGTCTTAGTGAGATTATTATTTGTAGATTACCTACAACAAGAATTACACTTCTAATATTCCTTGTTTGTTTGTTTGTTTTTTATTATTAATAATTATAAATAAATGTACATAAACATAAATTATGAGAAGAGAAATATCTATAGTAAAACCGAGCGCGATAGCAATCTCACGATTGACCTGCGTAGAGGAATGTTGAGCTCTCTCAGTGTGAATCTCACGCCAAACAATAACCAACTATTTAAATCAAATGACGTATCTCGCTTACACCCGACCATATGGAGGAGTAGATACGTACATACACCATATAAAGTAAACCTAAATCCATGTGCAAAAGATAGGTAGCACACTGTGCCGTACCGTTACCGACCACAATGGAACACGACGCCACCTTTGATCCCAGACCACTGAACTTAAGCTCATTTCGACTGAAACAGATATGCTTTCTGTTTTTTGTTTTTTGTATGTTTTCCAGATTGGTCATTACTATCACAGCACGCACATGGTTCGTTTAAGTTGCACACAGCCAATTTGCTAAATTACCAAGAGGCTCACCACATATTCAGACACTACACAGGATTACTGTGCTCTAGATAATTATACTGTGAAAATGTCAGGGTCGGACATTGAAAATGATCTTGAAGTCAAGTTTTTTTGTTCGTTTAATCTTTGGATTGTACTCAAAATAAGTCTATATTTCAAAAATGTAGCACCATATTATACACTTGCGAGCAAAAAATAGAGGTTATAAGGCGTGTGGTGGTTTCAAAAGAGTTTATTTACAAGAAAGTATGTACAGAGTGATCGGTTTTGTGTCGATTCGTCGTAACGGGTGGGTGCGGGCGTAGTGCGGCAGTAGAGTCCTCGTGGTTCGAGCGGCTAGCGGTGAAGGGCCTCTTCTGCGTGGTAGCCTGGGTGTCGTCTCGGATGGACGCGGCGTCTCGTGGCAGTACGTCGTCCCGGAACAGAGCGTCGTTCGGGATGAGTGTTTGTGAGAGCGTGGAGGTACTTCGTAGATTGATAATTTGTAGAGTGATAATACTAGACCGAAAAGACGAGTGCTAGTAATCACGTAGGAAGAGACGATTAGGCCGAAAAGACGAGCGCTAATAGTCTGTCTTTTAAGCGGTGCGCTCGGGGTTTTATAGGGTTTCCAGCGGGTGGTCTTCTGGTAGGGGTGGTGTGGGCATCACGTGTCCGGCGTGGTCGTCACGTGTCCGGCGTGGTAGGGGATGCGAGCGGTGGTGCGTACACTCGGCTACCTGAAAAGGGTCGAGCGCGCTCGCGAGTATTAAGGGAGCGGCGTTACAAGGTCACTTTATAATTATGACTTATTTTTAGATTTTTTTTGTTTCAACTTTATGTTTGCAAATTGTAAACCAAAGTAGGCGTTTAATAATACATTTCCTAACAAATGTTATCTATCTGCCAGTTACTATCCCCGTGTTACAGACTTTTATGAAATTCATCCATTTTGCTCTAATTGAAAACCTACGTTTCGTTGTGGTTTTCTTACTTAGTGTTGATTTTTCTCTGCGAAACTTGTCATTCACACGGTGTACTGTACTTAACAAGTCATAATGCCTTTAGGCGCTATTGTTGTGGCAAGAATTATAGCGTCGATTGAAGATGGGCGAGGAAAACGTAAAACCGCAAGGGTTGTTTGCAAAAGCCTTTGTGCTATACAAAAAGTATATCAGCGTTACTTGGATACTGGCCTGATAACCAGAAAACTAGGATCCGGGCGAAAAAAAGGACCACGATCAGAGATGACCGTTTTTTGGTGTCTACAAGTTTGCGGAATAAAACAGCTTCTGCAGTTTATCTACGAAATCAACTCCATGAAGTTAGATATGTAAATGTTAGTGAATGGACCGTTAGGAGAAGGCTTCGGGCTGCTGGATTTCCTTGTAGAAAGATGGCTACAGGTCCACCTTTACAACGCCGACATCGTGTTGCAAGATTGGCTTTTGCCCGAAATCACAGGGCATGGAATAATGAGAACTGGAGCAGGGTACTGTTTTCAAACGAATCGCAGTTTTGCCTCAATGGATCAGACGGAGGTCGGAAAGTGTGGAGAAGACGCGGAGAAAGATACGCTTCAGTTTGTATTGATGAGCGACTTCCATTTGGCGGTGGGTCGGTTATGGCTTGAGCAGGAATTTCTACCGAGGTACGCACTGAGTTGGTCTTTGTAGAGAATGGCTCCCTGACAACTCACAGATACATTACGGAGGTTCTCGAAGATCATGTTGTGCCCTTCATGACAACTATGGGCGAGGGCGGCATTTTCATGCAAGATAATGCTAGACCTCACGTAGCCAGAGTTGTCAAAGATTATCTGGATGAAGTGGGAATTTCGCGGTTCCATTGGCCAGCTCTCATGAATCCCATAGAACATGTATGGAATGAGTTAGGACGACGTATCAGAAATCATACACTTGCTCCAAGAACTGCTCAGGATCTAAGACAGTTGCTAATGCAGGAATGAAATAATATCGACCAAAATGTGATCGTTAATTTAATTTAAAGTGTTCCTCGTCGACTTCAAGCAGTCATTAATGCAAGAGGGGGCATTACTCGTTATTAGTGATAAGTTTTTTTCATTATTTTTTGGTCCATATTAGTCCTGGAACAAAAATTCGAACTTCGTCTGAACTGTAAATTTGTGATGTTTCCAAAATAGGCTATAAAAACAATAAATATGCTTTACGATTCAACATTGCTTTTTTAATTTAGTGTGCAAAATACAGTACAATTGTTTAAAATCTGCAAACATAAAGTTAAAACAAAAAAATTCCAAAAATAAGTCATAATTTTAAGGTGACCTCTATTTTTTGCTCGCCAGTGTATATGCCTACTCTAGTATCTATGTGATGAGTGTAAAATGGTCAAATGGGTGACTGTATTATCATTGTAGGTAGTGTTTGCTGTCATTGCATTTTTTCAAGTTTACAGATTTCAGCAATTGATAGCCAGCATGGTATGTGTATGCTTTTCTGCTTTATCTAGCTAGTCGTGAATAGGAGTGCCACATGCATTTACAAGTTGTGAACTTTTTATCAGGGCAAGTTTAATTGCCCCTTGGTCACGGCCGTATATCATCAGGATTTACCGCATAAAACAAGACGCCACCATTCAATTAAAGATATCTTTTTCCTTATACAACTATTTCAAAAGAATGAATTAAACATAAATAAAATTTTCCATTTCTAATTATAATAGAACATGTAAAGCTCTTTCAGTATATCCCATTTTCAAATTAGGTGAAGTAAAGACTTGTTTTATCCCATATTTTCATTTTCAGTTTCCTGAGGAGTGTTTCGATAAGGTTTGATCATTTTTAAATAATAATAATAATATTTATTTATTACTCAACAGGAAAAATCCTAATTACAAGGCAATATGTACAATAATATAATAGAATAATATGATACTTAACAAATAATAATAAACAAAATAAATGATAAACCTAAACAATAAAATGTTAACTTTTAAGTTACATATTAAATTAATAATTATCACAAAGCAAAATTGATTCTAATGCGTTATGAAATATGTCACAAGTGGCATGCAAACTATTGAATATGTTACAGACAATGTGTACGGGTGATTTTGATCCAAAGTTATTTCGAAATGAGCTAATGCTAAATGTAGGTTTTTGCCTACTGTTAAAAGTTGAAATATGCAGACCCACCAGTTGCAATAGGCAAGAACAGTCTCTTGTGACACATTAGCTTGTACAAAAAAAACGATGCGTGCATTGAGGCGTCGGCAGTGAATTAATTCAACGCTAAATTTCTCAATCAACAACATATGATTAGACCCTCTAATAGGGTAGCAACCTTCACTTTTAAAATAGAGAAATTTGAGAAATTTTCGTTGAACCCCTTCAACAAGCCGTATCTGCTGTTGATTCTGCGGAAACCATATTAAGGACGCATATTCCAACTTGGACCGAACGTAAGCGTTAAATAACGACTTTAAAGCACTAAGATCACGTAAGTTGGCTGAGTTCCGATGTATAAAACCTAGTGCTCTAAATGCGCTCTTTGTAAGGGACTGTGCATGGGGATTGAATGTGAAATTATTATCGAAGATAACACCTAAATCTTTAAAGAATTTGACTTGCTCGAGGGTTTTATTACTAACTAGATACGAAAAGACAAAGACATGAAAGATATTAATTTACATTTATCACTATTTAAGTTCAGTTTATTAACAGTGCACCAGTTCGAGATACTATCCAGTGAGTTCTGCAAGTGGAAGCAATCATCAAGGGTACCAATTGTTGAGTAGATTTTTAGATCGTCAGCATATAATAGATGTTTACATGTCAACAATTTCGAAAGATCATTTATAAATAAATTAAAAAGCAATGGACCCAAGATAGAGCCTTGCGGCACACCAGAACGAGGAAAGTATGAGTCGGATTTGAAACTATTTAGGGTAACATACGATTCGCGATTTTTAAGATAGGAACCAATAAGTGTGGATTCACTTTTTATGTAACCGCCTTTACCACAAGCTATTCTGCAATTTCATTTGTAATGCTTTTATTTTATTTTATATATATATATATTTCAAGACAACCGTGTTTGCTGTAAAAAATATTAATATCAAATCTGCATTCGTGATTCTAATCAATTTGCCACTTCCACTCAATTTACATTTAAAATCACTTTAAGGCTGATAAAATCAATTTTCTCACGTACGACTACAAGTATTAACAAAATGCATTTATGCAGATGCGATATTTAATAATTTTATAAAATCCATGTAAGGAATACAATCGTAAAATCCCACCATAAATACACATACAAACAACATTATCGTTTCACACTCGTAACTTAAAGACCCAAAGACGGAGTTGAATATTCAAAAGACAATAGCGTTATTTAGCATAATTGAACCTTATACATTAATAATAGCATTTCCACAAGCACGACTTAACTAATTAGTCTTGAGTACTTTCAATAACGGAAAATTTATTTAGTTTTGCAGAAAAAAAAAATCAAACGCACGCGAATAGAACAAGAGGTTTCTTGCACGTATTATTTTGCTCATGTATAATAACTAAGTTGTTTATGTATGGGGAAAGATAATTACACCTTTGTAGTTAATCGGTGAGTAAAGTATATTCATATGCAGGTATGCACTCGTATTTGTTTTTTTCTTCTTTATTGTGTACTTAATCTATCGTTTTCTTGTGAGTGTGTTCTTGTTTATTCACTATTAATTGGAAATATGACAATTTCTCATTTTAAATCCCACAAAGAGTAAATTTATTTTCCTCCAAAATGTTGCCAAAAAATATATATAATTTCATCATCATCACCATCATCACCATCTTATTTGACAAAATAGAATATTTAATACTACGAAATTTTTTTTACAAAGGTGCAGAACGAATTATTGCGCTCACTCAATAATAATTCGTATTTTCGTAAATAGGCTGTGCGTAAATTGTAATGAAATTGACTTTGATTTATTTAATGGAAGTTTAATATCTCTTCGATCTTATTTATCTCTTAGTTATTAGATCCAAGCCAGTTTCAAGTTTTATACCTTAACTATTGTAAATAGCATTTTTATTTATGTGTTTCTATAAATGGCTTCCTTTGATTTGACAAGTAAATAACGAAATATCTTGTAATTTAACAATACATTTATTTATTTATTTAACCCAACAGCCAAGAAGGCCAATTACAGGATAACTTAAAAATTAATTCATAACATGTAAGTAAAGTGACATCAGATAATTAATATAATAGCTTTAACATAAATCAGTGTGTGATATACACATCAAGACAATTGCTATATTTGACAAACTAAATATTTAAGTACAATACGCAAAGAAAACTAGAATACATATCGAAAATACATTATGATGAGAGAGAATATTGTTATTGGCGCGATATATCTTTATTAAATTAAAATTATTGCTATACAGAAATAAATAGAGAAAATCGTAAACATTTATATATACATACATACACACACCCACGCGGATATATTTTTTCGCACCTATGCATAATATTAATTTATTATACATATAATTACTTATATATGAAAAAAGAAAACTATTATAACTGTGATCTGTTATCGGGGTGCGGGACGTCGCTTGGGATTTGTGCTAATTTTTATAAGTTTATAGAGAGCATGAGTTTTGCACTGAGCGACGTTCCTCCGAAACAACTCCGTTAGCTCAGTTATATGCAGACACAAAAATAATTATAAAATAAACTTACCGATATCCGTAAAGATTGCACTCACTTTTGTTTATGTAAAAATATGAAGTTAAAATGATAATTGAATATGAATGACTTGATTTCCAACAACAATATAAAATTTATTAACAACGAAAAACAAGACTAATAATGAACAAGAATTAATACGAATAGAAATATACAATGATTAAAAATAAACACAATGATAAATGAAATGAATAAAATGAAATGCAATGAATGAATATGATACGTAAATGAAATGAACAATGATTAAATTAAATCAACGTGACGATTGCGATGAATGAACGACTTACGACGTGAGTTAATGAATCGCGACACTTTGAAGTAACTTGGAACTTTGATGATAATGGTGATTGCTGAATGATGATGATTCACTTGACTGATGATACAACCCGAATGATGAAGTTCGACTGAAGTAAACTGATGATCATAGATTGAAATCTTGGACTGGACTGATTAATAATTCAATCTCCAACTCCTTTTATTTCTTCGGTCTTCCCAACCACCGATGTCTTCGCCCCCGCCATGTATCTTGGGGGTGACTGTGATTGGTCGAA
Organism: Philonthus cognatus; assembly: GCA_932526585.2. Lineage (NCBI taxonomy): Eukaryota > Metazoa > Arthropoda > Insecta > Coleoptera > Staphylinidae > Philonthus > Philonthus cognatus. The sequence goes on from OW052241.1 coordinate 179,203,325, forward strand.
GATGGTGGTGGAGGAAGTTTTGGGGATGGGGTTGGGCCCTGGTGGTAACTCCTCCCTGAGGCCTCTGGTTTGGGGCCTCTGGTTTTCGACCGCTGCGGCGTGTCCAAGTTTGTGCTGTAGATGTTACGACCATATGCCTTATCCCTGAAATTTTCCAAAATCGGAAGAGATTTCTATAGGCATTGTTCCATGGTCGTAAAACATCTACAGCTCGCCGTAGGGTTTATGATGCCAATCCTCGGAGGCGCGGAGTATTTTATGACGGGCGTCCTCGGGGTGGTAAAATTCGGTCGAAGCTGGTCGTGCGGTTTATGATGGGGTTGTTTGAAAAATTCGTAAGTCGTATTTTTGGTCACGTTCGGGCGGAATTGAATGTACGAGTAATTAACATATTTACAAAGAAAATAATATATACAAAAGAACATCGAATGAATGGTTACGAACTTGAGTCATTTGGAATTAAAATGATTATGAAATGAAATGAGCAAAACAAATGGAGTCCGATGTTTTCGCGAATGTGAATAAAATAATCAAGTTACGACGTTTTCGATAAAACGCCGGTAATAGATCTCAGTACAGCTTCGCGAGCATTAAACATGTCCAGGTCCTGATTAGTACAATATGTGTTAACAGTATTACACATTGTTAATATTGGCTAGTTTAAATGATGATAGCTATTCGCTGAGGGAACATAGAAGGTTAATTTTTGTCTGCCATTTAAACGGGGAATGTAAACGTTTAATTGAGAGAGCAAATACGGATCGTTTATTTTGTGATAGATTAACTTGTACACAAATATAATTTGCGACACGATTCTTATATATTGAAGTGAAGCGATTCCAAACTCACTTTCGAGTACATTCAACGGATAACCCTGCGCAGGATAGACATGGTGTTTTCTGAAGTACAAATATTTCAGGAATTTTCTCTGAACCTTATCGATTTCCAGTGCGTATACTTTGTACATACGGCTCCAAACTATTGAACAATACTCTAGCCTACCGCGTATATACGCGTAAAAGAAATTAATAATAGGTTCCAGACTATTCAAAATTTTTGTATTTCTAATTATGAAACCCAATAGCTTGTAGGATTTGCTGGTAATCATTTTTATGTGATCGTTAAATGTAAGCTTGCTGTCAAACAAGACGCCTAAATCCTTAAAATATTGAACGCGATCTATCAGCGTGTTATTAACTGAGTAAGGAAATTCTCTAATGGTTTGTTTTCTGTTGAAGGTAATTACTTTGCATTTAACTATGTTCAGTTGTAATCCATTGTTGTGGCACCAATCAAGAAAGTTATTTAAGTCATTTTGCAGTGCTGAGCAGTCATTAGGTACATCAATGGCTCTAAACATTTTTTAAATCGTCAGCATACATTAGACATCGAGATCCAATACTGTTTGCAACGTCATTGAAAAATAATAAAAACAACAACATACTTATAAGTTCCAAACAGGTGATCGTTACCTTATCATTCTGCATTTTGCTTAATTTCAAAAATATGTTTATTTTTTTTAAAACCCTAATTATACTTATAGTTAAGAATAATAGTTAAAAAACTTATAATAATTTTATGTTCAGTTTAGTTTTTGTGAACGGTTATTCATGCTTCTTACTTAAACAAGAAGTGCGCAAACATTGCACACTCGTTGTATTGGGTATACAAATTGTAAGTAAAATTTAAAGCAATCTATTCATGCTCGGAATGTGTAACAATACTAACAAGTAAGCACGAGCATAAATTTACAACCCGTGGAAAATTCTGCACAAAACCCACAATTCTCCACGGTATACCGTCCGGTTATGTAAATCCCAATTAACTCGGAGCACGCACCAATAAAGCTTGCCATCCGCGGATCATAATAACAATGATTTAGATCTATTCCTCCCGGCCCGCGGCCCGTTGTCTCCGGCAGAAGGGAAAAAGCGCCGCCGAGCCTTCTATGCAAATTATTCAAATCGTAATTCTGCTCTATGTTCGCCAAAGGAAGGCAACGAGACATGTCTGCGCGTGTAGCAATAATAATAATATTCCTTGCTCACAATAGATATTTATGTTCGCCATCATTAATAACTCCCTACGTGGCCTAGGCCCGGTGCCGGCTGCAACATAAAACGGATTGTGCAGGAATGTTTATTTCTTTATTGTATATTGTTAAAGATGATTGGTTGGGGGAGAATCCTTTTGGAGTTGCTGTAAGTCGTGTTATTTATAACTTGTAATTAAGTGTTCTAATCAGCTTTGCAAAGAAAATAAAAACAAGGTTTTATAAATAAATGCTAAATTAAGCTATGTCAAAAATATATTAATCTTAATACATGCTAAATTTTGAGCGATTTTAACTACCTTGTCGTGTTTTAGGGTTTTACATAAGATGCAGAGGAAAATAGATAAGTCTAATCATTAAAATGATTGTAACTTAAGTTACAGTGATTCGATAGATAATTGACAGCACTTTAAACTATTATTATAACTCTGATTTACTTCCGTTCCTATATTAATGGCCAGAGGGCGCTATTAATGCAAAATACGCCATTCTGTCAAATTTTCACTATATCTCTGGCTAGGATAAAGATATCGAGTTCCGGTTTCAACCAGTTTTCACAGTATTTCAATTAGATAATTTAAAGAAAATTGAGATAATATATTGATTGTTTCAATCGCGTCCTCTGGCGCTTAATATCTAAACTTAAGTAAATCTGTGTAAAATGCATTGTAAAGTGCATTCAATTATCTATTAAATGAGCCTAAGTTTGGTAAATTTGGTAAAACCCAACCAAAGTTACAGGCATTTAAACTGCTAGACATTTTCGTTCTCCTCTGCGTTTTATGTAAAAGCTAAATAAACGAAATAATAGTTAAAATTGAGTAAAATTTTGCGTAGATTAAGAATTTCATATTTTTCTCGTAGCTTACTTTGGCATTTATTTGATAAAAACTTGTTTTTATCTTGAATGATAGAGATTGCTCCCTCTAGTGGCAAAGCTATAAACTTACAAGTAATTTCCAGCGATTTCTCTTGGCCACTTTTACAATGAATTTTTTTACTGCAAGATAGATAGTTTTTGAGATACAGCCCATGGCCACTCTTAATCAAACACCCGGTACAGTAACCTACTGCAAATGTAACAATTTGGGTCAAATTATTCAAGCCATCTATAGACGCGTTTCAAGATTTATCTCTCATCAGTATAGCTCAAATTTCTGTTCATTTATAATAATTTTTTCAATTTATTTCAATTTCCTCTCGGTTTATTTGGTTTGGTGAGAGAATAATTTGACTTGATTTTACATTTTGCATATAAATTATGCATAGAACAGTAAATCTGTCGTGTAACTTAAATATTCATTTTATAATTCTATATCTGTCGGGGTATTAGCTCGAGTAGTTGTTTCAATGAATATTTGAAGATTTGTCTCAATAAGACTGAATTTTTGCAGAAAGTCGATAATAATTTTAATTAATTTTTATATTTTAACAAAACAATGTCAAAGAATATTAGGAGTCTTTAAATATGATGTTAATTTATTTAATTTGTTTAATCTGCACACGTTAAAATAGTCCTCTGTATGTATATTGTTGAAAACTCATGTTGAAATTACTTGAAAAAATCGTGTTTATTCAAACAAAACATTTTTCATGTTGTATTTATTTGTTTTGAGTTGAGCAGACTTATTTCTATAATTGCTGTTATATTTTTTCATTTCGAGTTGAATAGTCTAGTTTCTATAATTTCTTCCTTGATATAAAGTAGATTTATGTGTGGGAGACTGGCTTTAATTCCATCAGAAACGGCGATTTAAACGAGTTTAATACACCTGCAGGCTTCTTAATCCGCTCAGGAATGCAATTGGAAGTGAATTCATTAAAAGTTTTCTTCGCGTTTGCACAGCCGTAGGGTCGTAATTTAATTACCTCATTCATCCTGTATCCGCAGATGTAAATTTATTTCAGTTTTGTTGTATTTTAAATATGATCCAGGAAGTTCAGAAGATAATCTCAAATCTGACGAAAATAAAATTTCAATCGAAATCAAAAATGAAAATATATAACTTTAAGGTTTAGATTTTACTTTTTAAATAATTTACTTTTTAAACTAATAAAAACGGTGCCACCATAAGTATTTTAACAATTAAGTTAAAATTACGATTATGTATTATTAATTGGAGTATGCTTCAATTGTTTGGTGTCCCATAAGTGTTACCAAGAAGATATTGAAAATATACAATATACATTTTTAAAATCTCTTTCTTACAAATTAGAAAATAGAGATAATTCTAATCTTCAAACACTGATGACTAACTTTAGCCACGATAGCTTAAGTAAAAGAAGAGTGTCTGCGATGATGTTGATTGTCCAGATATTGTCTCACAATTAGACTTCTATTTCAATGCCGAAAATAGATTAACTCGCTACCGCCCTTTATTCCGAATACCATTTCAGAGAACTAATTACAACATCAATAGCTGCTTTAGTAGGTTTTTACGTCTTGCTAACCATTTTTCAGTTAATCCCAGTTTCGATTTATTCTCGATGTCACGAAACGAATTATTGCGACACTTAAAAGTTAACGTCGTAAATGAAAATATTATATAATTAGTAAATTAGTCTTAGGTTATTTTGTTATATTACATTTATTTATGTTATTGAATTTGTTCACCAACTATTTTACTTTACTTCTTTCATTTTTTTATATTAATATTAAATAATTGTTTTTTTATTAAAAATTTTTGAGTAAATTTATTTTATTTCAAATTTTTGTCATTTTATTTGTAAAAATGGATTTTTGTTAATAAATATATTATTATTATGTAAATATTTGTGGTGGATGCGCCGGGTTAACACATGGACACCCGACATTTAGCAAGTTTTTTTTTTTAATTATAATTTGATTAAATCTTTCGTCGATTTTAAAACTGACTATTGCAATAAATGTCTCAATGATTACGCACTTTATAACTTTTACCCAACTTTAACTTATCGCAACTTCTTTGTTTATATACAAAAATTAATAAAACTTGACAAATAAACAAATTATTATATTGTGATTCCATTGGTGTATATTACAACTGTAAATATTTTGTTTTTTTTATCAATTTATTTATAACAATTCGATATCTTCCTTGATATTCATGTTATCATATTTTTATTACAACAGTACTGTTTACGCGGTTTGCGCGATTTGATTACAAAATTACTTAAACACGATACTTAGGAACAAATTTCTTTATTCACATAAATATGTGCATCGTTAATAATAAAACAAATAGTAACAAATATTTACAAATAAAATTAGACAAATTGAACAAAATTAAGTAAAGAAACAAATTAAATTAGATAAGAAAATATGCACGAAAGATTAAAATGAAATGAAATACACAAGTGAAATTACACATGAAGTTAGAAAATGAATAAATCAAAGTTTAAGTTGAAGGAACACAGACAAAAAATGACACAAAAATACAAGTTTCACGTAAAGAATGAACAACTTACTCGATTAGAAGATGGTGAGAGAATGCATGAGTTCTTCTCATTGAGGGAAAAAGTGAACACGAAAATAAAAAAGTAGGGATGAAGGTAGGACTGAAAGTAGGGATGAAAAGTAAAAAGGACAAGAAAAAACACGCCAAATGTAAGAAAGTGATAGAAGAAAAATAGATAGAATTCGAAGAACACAAATTTCGCTTTCCCCAGGGACGCACTTTACGATTCATATCCATAAACTCAAACTCTGGATTATCTCCTAGTGCCCGTCATCGGTCACGTACCCGCGGAACACCATTATCCGGCTAGAAATTTTGAAGAAAGAGTTTATGGTCTGTTTGCTCGGGATTCAGCACGTACTGGCAATGAAGTGCACACCCTGGGTGAAAGCAAGCAATAAAATACGGGCTAAACTATAATTTCTAATTCTAAAAGATAATTTCAAATTTTACCAAAAGGTTCGTTTTTCCCGAAATTAATACGATTATTTATTCGCGCAATTGTTCGGAGCGAACAAGTACAATGATTATAAAGTATTATGACTGCCCTATGAAATATTGTAACTCGCAGCGGGAGCTGCCGTGAATTTTATAGCGGTTTTTTTGCGGCGGCCGGCAACAAAGTCGCAGAAATTGCTAGGGAACGGTACCGAAAGGAAACTGACCTTTGGTGTGTCGGTATCTGGATCGTTACAGCTTCTCCTGAGGGTGTTTTTCCGAGGTAATCGTCACTACTTAACTAATCTCCGGGGTGGCGCGAGATCGACCGTCGCGTGTCGTTGTACATTTACGACTCTCCTCTCTCGGTCACCGGACCGAACAAGGATGGAGGAAGTGTTGTGCATAGCAAAAAAAAGGGTGAAATAGGAAAAAGCGAGCATGTTGCCAACCGATTAGAAAAACCGCTTGTTTGTACCGAACAATGATAAAATAATATCATATTTTAATTATTGTATAGCTGAGGCTGTTAGTTGTTGATCATATTTTATTTATTTATTTATTTAGTTTTTACGGAAATCTCTATTTTACATTAAATATATATATATAATAAGTGTGTGTAAATTAAACATATAACAAATAATACAATGCACATGATAGTTATAAAATTCAAGTTACAATTAGCCAATAAATACAATTAAAAAACAACTACAACTCAATCAGTGAGCGAAAGGTGGCGCTTAAACATATTGTAAGAATTACAAAATATTAAAAAGTTCGGAAATGTATTTAGTATATTACAAAATATTTCATTATGCGACAAACAGGATTATTAGAGGCATAATTTGTGCGATGGGTGTTTAGACGAAACAAAGATTTGTTCGTAGAACAGTGGATGAATAAAAATTAAAGTTTAAAGCCCCAACCAATATGCTACTGTTCACAAAGCCATTAATTAGTTTGCATCCATAGCACAAATCTAGCATAACTCTTCTGTAGCGCAGAGATTTTAGCATATAAGATCGGCTATAATTTATCCGGGCAATACCTAGCTTATGTGAAGCAAGTAATAAAAATCTAGTTTGGACCTTTTCAATTAAGTCACTGTGGTTGTTAAAATGTGGTGTCCATATTACAGAACAGTACTCCAAACAATTTAATATAACAAATTGCGTTTTAACACAATTTAAATAAACCCTTAATCCGTAAGCAACGTTCCTTTTCTAAATGTTTTAAAAAATCATAGTAATTATTTCGCCGAAAATGATTTTGATATTTTCATAAAGAAATTGATCCCATTTATAAATGTCAACAACCTAATGTAAAAATTTCAAAAACCACACTATTCATTTCTATAATATTACCTTGTAATATATTAATTATTTAAACAAATCATATAGAATTATTAATCTTAAAATTAAAGGATCTTATACAGAAAGATGATACACATAAAATATAAAAGAAAATTTTTTTTACACAGTATATGCCGAGAAATAAATTTGTAAAGTTGGGTATTCAGCAATAATACCAAAAAACCTTTGTTCATTTAAAGATCAATATAAACAATATTTGTTGACAAAAATCATAATATGTTACGCAGAATTTATTACTCTTTATGCTTAATTTAATTTAAATGATTATTGAAGAAATACTTTTTGTTTTATTGGCATTCAAACACAGGGGCCAAAACTTTTGAAACGGAATCTCCGTCTCAAAAGTTTTGGTTTATGTTTAAATAATATCAATTAATTACATACTCTTATTATCCTTTTATTTTTTTATAAATTGGTTCATTAATAAGACACGTAAGTATTACAAGATCATCATACAATTTTACGCTCGTAAATAACATGAAATCGGTCAGCGATTTATAATTTATCGGCGTCGCGTTTTTTTTTATTTCGTTTGTTTTCATTAATTACGATTATCCGTTACGACTATTAAACACGAAAGAACGGTCGTGATTCGAGTAAAAATTAACAGTTAACTTATAATACACTGCAAATATTAATTATGTAATAAATTGAAAAAGCCAATAAACAGCGAGCAGGTTGCTGATGAATATTATTAATTATGTTGGACGTGTTAATAATTTGCAGATCAAGTGTTTGTGCAATAATTGATGTTTGAAATTATAGTACTGTTTTATAACTTCGTAATCTGATAAAATTAACCCATTGCAATAAGGCAACATTATTAATTTGTTGTCAATAAATTACTGAAATAGTTAATTTGACACATTGTATTATATGACCTGACTTGAGAATATATGAATAATAATGTACATATTATGTTATTTAAATATTTTGACTATTGCACATTTTAAAAAAAGTTTTTTTAGTATCTTTCTAACTTCACAATATTTGAGTAATTTCAGTAACTTCGTAATCTGATAAGATTAACTCATTACAATAAGGCAACATTATTAATTTGTTGTTAATAAATTACTAAATTAGTTAATTTGACACATTGTATTATTTGACATGACTTGAGAATATGTGGAGAACAATGTAAATATTTTGTTAATCAAATATTTTGACTATTACACATTTTAAAAAAGAATTTTTCAGTTTTTGTCTAACTTCACAATATTTTAGTGTATTATACGCGTTTCACATGGAGTAACATTTCGAGTTTAGAAAAGCCTGAACATTTGATTTGATCGCGAAAATATTCATTCTTGATATTTTTGTCGTTAAAACTCACTAGGAATCTGTACTTAAAACTTTTTGCTCCCACTATTGTGTTGATGGTAGGAGCAAAAGTTGGAATTTTTATGATGAAGATAAGTTATTAACATATTTTGTTTTCTCGAATTGTTTGTCATTGAAACTCACTTATCAACTAATAACTAACAGTCTTATACATACCATGGTATGCTATATATAATCTTACATACTAATCTTATCAGTATATCTTTAACGTCACTTGAAATCAGTGTTTTATACGCGAGGCGCATGAAGTAAAATTTCGAGTTTAGAAAAGCCTGAAAATTTGATTTGATCGCGAAAATATTTATTCTTGATATTTTTGTCGTTAAAACTCACTGGGAAGCTTTACTTCCAATTTTCTGCTCCCAGGATTGTGTTTATAGTAGGAGCAAAAGTTGGATTTTTTATGATGAAGATAAGTTATTAACATGATTTTTGTTTCTTGAATTGTTTGTCATTGAAACTCACTTATAAACTAATAACTAACAGTCTTATTATATGCTATATATCATAAATGTACATACTAATCTAATCAGTATATTTTCAACATAACTTGAGATCAGTGTTTTCCACGCGTGGCGCATGAAGTAAAATTTCGAGTTTAGAAAAGCCTGAAAATTTGGATTTGCCAGGGCGCGACTCGCTTCGCTCGCGCGCCCTGGCTAATCCAAATTTTCAGGCTTTTCTAAACTCGAAATTTTACTTCATGCTTAGTCTGGGAGTGGACAACACTTGTTTAAAGCTCCAAATTGAACTCTTTCAAAAATCAACGAATGTCAGAAAATTCGCAGCGTATACATAAGTATACTTAACAGAAACATTCCTTCTATAGAAAACGGCAAGTATTTTAATCAACATTATAATTGATTTTGATTTTGATTTTGAATATTTCGACGAATGCTGTCGTGTGAGTAGTGTTTAACGTGTGCTCCGCCTTTTTAATTATTTTACGGTGTTTAACACGATATTAATTACTTGCGACTAGACCATTTTACTCGCCTAGTATTACACTTGCTGCTGTTGCCTTTTTTTTCGAAATGCCTTCCACCAGAGAGCAAAAACTCGAACTCAAATCCAAAACGGAACTCAAATCCATTGTCAAGGAGGCCGTGATGGAAATTTTCAATGACGAATCTTTGATAGCCAGCATATTTGAAAAAATTATCACCAAGGTGAGTGGCGAGCTCCAGGCTCAATGCGACAATTTAAATTTAAAAATAAATCAATTGAATAGTGAAAATATTATCCTTAAAAAGAAAGTCGATGAACTTGATCAATCTTCTCGCAATAAGAACCTCAGGATTATGGGGCTTCCGGAAGAGCCGAACGAAAACTTAAACGCAAAATGCAAAGATTTTATTAATAAAAAAATGTTAATAAACGATGAAATTAATATTTGCCATTGTTTTCGCATTGGGAAAACGGGAAAAGAGCCTCGTACGATAATTGCTTGTTTTGAAAAACGTTCGGCGATCGAAATGCTACTTAAAAAGCGCGCATTGCTGAGAAAGGAAAAGATTCGATTAATGGAAGATCTGACACCACATCGGTATCAACTGTTAAAACTCGCCCGCGATAAACTTGGGAATTTTAATGCATGGTCCTACCATGGGGGTTTATATGGGAAAGTGATAAAAGACGGGAGAGAACTAAGGAAGAAGATCTACGTAGAATCCGACATCGAGTACTTACAAGTTGAAAATAATACATCATGCACGTAGATTTTTCTCATTATATAAAAAAAATTCATGCATGCCTCAATTCTCATATTTTTTTTTCTTTTATCTTCAGATATGTTCTGTTAATCACCTTCTTATTCTTTTGTTTTAAGTTTACAGGCGGCACACATAATGATTAATTTTTTGTTAACTCAGTTATAATTAATTATTTATAAAACATATGTCTATTACCTTATGTCATTTAAATGTTCGATCATTAGTTTCGAGTTTCAGTAATTTTAAAGCTCATGTAACTTCCAACTCATATGAATTAATCGCTGTATCTGAAACTTGGTTAAACAGCACTTCTGATGTCTCATGTGTTCAGCTAGATGGTTATACGTTTATCCATAAAGAACGAGTTTCTGGTCGTGGTGGTGGCGTTGCCCTTTATATACAAAATAATTTGAAGTTTGAACTCGTATTTAATTTAGACAATTCTATTAGTTTTGAACATATTTTTATTAAATGTAAACTTGGTGATCGGTTATTTTGTATAGAAGTAGTCTATAGATCACCCTCTTTAAATGTAAAAACCTTTATTGAATCTTTTGATACTGTGGTTAGCCATGTTCTTCCATTATGTGACGAAATACTATTTCTTGGTGACTTTAACATTAATTTATTAAATATTGACTCTAATCTTACTAAACAATTTTGCCAATTTATGGAGATATATGGCTTTCATCAGATTATTGAAGAACCTACTAGAGTCACAGATACTTCGGCTTCATTGATAGATTTAATTGTCACATTAAATAAAACAATTATCACCGAAAGTGGAGTTGTCAAAATTCACGATATTGCTGATCATGACTTGACTTATTGTAAGCTTCTAGTTGATTCGCAAAAACTTGTTAGATTTATTACCTATCGCACACTAAATAACATTGACCACCATATTTTCTTAAATGATTTATATTCTCTTCAATTAGATCAACTTTTGTATTTAGTAAATATTGATGATAAGGTTTCATTTCTTAATGATTCTTTATTATTTTTGTTTGATATTCATGCACCCCTAAAAACCTCTCGGATAACTAGAAAACCTGCTCCATGGCTAACGCAAACAATTAAGGCAATGATGTTGGATAGAGACCATGCTTACAAGATGTTTAAAACTACTAAGGAAAATAGTGATTATAATACTTATAAACATTACCGTAATATGGTCAACTCTGCAATTGTACGTGAAAAAAAAGCTTACCTAAATAATTCGATCGGCAAAGATCCTAAATTTCTATGGAAACATCTGAAAAAATCTGAAGTTACAAAGCCTAAGATACGTAATGTACCCTCTTTTTTGAAAAATATAGAGGTTGCTAATTCCTTCTTAAACAACTCAGCCAGCAGTGTTGCCGATCCTAATCTGGTCTCATGGTACACTAAAAACTCACATCCCAATGTAAAAAATAAATTCAGGTTTTCTCTTGTTGATACTCCTGATGTCTCTAAGTTACTATTCAAAATTAAAACCAATGCAGTTGGATCGGATGGTCTTAGTGCGACAATGATTAAAATGTGCTCTCCAGTTATTATCCCGTATATTACACATATCATAAACTGTTGTTTAGAACAAAGCGTTTTTCCACAGTCTTGGAAGTTATCAACTGTTATTTTAATACCAAAAAAAGAAAATCCCGTAAACCTGAAAGATCTAAGACCAATTAGCATCCTACCCGTGTTATCAAAAATTTTAGAATCTATTATGAAAGAACAACTGACAAATTTTGTAGAGGCTAATAACATCCTGCCCACAAATCAATCAGGGTTTCGAACAAATTACAGCTGCTCTACAGCTTTACTGAATGTCACCGATGATATCATCAATGCAACCGATAGAGGATTACTCTCTTGTCTAATCCTTATTGACTACAGTAAAGCATTTGACACAATAAATCATAATGTCTTATTAGCAAAAATGAAATTCATTGGTTTAGAGTCAAATGCAGTAAAACTTTTAAGTAGTTATATCTACGGCCGCCAACAACTGGTTAAAATTGACAATATTACTTCTGATGTATCAGATATGAATGCCGGTGTTCCTCAAGGATCAATTTTAAGTCCACTGTTATTCTCGATTTACACGTCATTTATCCCTGATACATTATAATTTTGTACATACAACTTATATGCAGATGATACCCAGCTACTATATTCATTTCCCTTTAAGGATATAAGGACAGCAAATCTAAATGTAAACCTTGACTTAACTAATATCTTAACAGCTTCCCGACAACACTCCTTACTGATTAATCCTAGTAAAACTTCAGCTATACTGTTTGGTCCAAAGAAAATACTCATCGCTGCCAAACGTGTCATTTCACTGAAATTAGATAATATAGCGATACCGTTTGTAGAGTCGGTGCGTAACTTAGGCTTAGTTATCGACTCTGATTTGCGGTTTAAATCTCATGTCAGTAAATGTATTTCTAGAGCTTACAATAATTTAAGAATGATATATGCGAATAGAAAAATTTTAAGTAGAAACACCAAACGACTTCTCTGTGACACTCTGGTACTGAGCCAATTCAACTTCTCTGATGTGGTTTATAGTGCATGTTTGGATAAGATAACGATAAATCGTATACAAAAAGTTCAAAATTCTTGTATACGGCTTATTCTAGGAATAAGAAAATATGATCATATTTCAGGTAAAGGCACTGAACTGAACTGGTTGAACATGGCTAACCGAAGAATCCTTCACTCTTGTTTGCTCTACTATAAGATAATTAATCTTCGTAAACCATCTTATTTATATCGCAGAATTGTGTATCGGACTGACGTTCACAACGTTAATGTTAGGTTCCGGGGACTTATATCGCCACCAAAGCACAAGTCTGCTATTTATACGAGATGTTTTACCTACAACATTTATAAATTATATAATAAAATTCCCCAGCACCTAAAACACTTAAAAATTAACACTTTCAGGTTTCACTTGCGTTCTATGTTGCTACTAGGTGAGCTTTAAAATTAAAATTGAAATTAACTCGGAATTAGTGATGTCTAAATATGTTTGTATCTAACCTCTCACATGTTGCAATTATATTTAAGTTTAATTTTTAGTAGGTTAAGTGGAAGATCAGTAACAGGTTAAGCTGACTGAACTTCGCCTACACTTATAATAATATATATCTTTTGTGTTTTTTTTTTCTTTCGGTTAAATAAAGACATTTATTATTATTATTATTATTATTTGTATTTTGATGTAGTTGTAGAATACTTCAAAATATTAAAAGTGCGATTTCTTTACGCAATCATATTTTCTGAAGATTGCGTAAAGAAATCGCACTTTTAATATTTTGAAGTATTCTACAACAAAGTATTTGCAATTTTATTCATACTCATGGTATATTTTTCGACTTGTTTCAGATGAAGCTCCACGTATTTGCAGCAATCATTCTAGTCCTTAGCATAGAAGATACATTAGGTAAGTAATATAGAGTTCATACATAACTACAAAAATTATTAATGTTGTAGGATTATTCGGACGGTTTGTTAAAATGTAGAGTAGATTTCAGCAACAAGTAGATATTTATTAACAGATAATATGTACAAACACTTAGAACTATTTTCACAACAGATTAATGTAAAACGTTCCACGATCGGCGCGTCCGGATGGCCAGGGTATAACGCAGGCTGTCTACACTGTAGCGGGGCTTGAGAAGGCTTGAGACTGCAGTCAGTGCTCAAGAAGGTATTCTGCGACGTTTAGACTGTACTCAGTGCTAAGGGTTAGGCCAAGATTGTAATCAGTGCAAGACTGACGTTGGTTTTTTTTTTGGGGGGGGAGAGAGGAGGAGAAAATCCTCATGGATACCCACGGATGGAAGGGATAACAGTAGGTTATGTCAGACTCTTACTGACTAAAACCCCCTCTTGTATGTCAAGTCCAATAAAGAACTTTTTATACTTTATAGGAAGAAGTAGTAAAAATGGCTTTGTAGAAATTGACTGGTGTGAATACTATAGCAGTATTCATATATTGATTTCGGGTGGATGGGGTAGGATTTAGGAAGGAAGCGGTTTAAAGTTTCACTACTTTAAACTTTTTTCCTAAAAATTAAGTGACAACGTCTAGGTGGAGTGGACGTTTTTTCCTGGAAATTTTCAGGTACACCTAAGTGATCCTGGAGGAGGGAGACGTCGAATTTCGAGCAGTTTTTAATCGCCAAATCGCGAATGAAAACCTGGAGTTTTGGCAATTTCGTTTCGCTTCGTAACTGGACATTACTGATAAACCACGGAGCGCCTACGATCCGGCGGATCATGACGCTCTGCGTGGCTTCCAGTTTGTTCATCTGCGTTTGTGAGATATGGATCCACGAGGGACATCCGTAAGTCAATTTTGACCTGATGATAGCTTTGTAAATGTGAATTTTACTAGCTAGGAAGAGAGTGCTATTTGTAAGCAGAAGTGACTTTAGTTGCCCGAAGGCGCATTTTGCTTTTCTGATTGCAGAGTTGACATAACTTGTCCAGTTTAGGTGTCTGTCCATTTGTAAACCAAGGTATCTCACTTCGGTTACCCATGGGATTTGTGTGCCTCTGAAGGTGAGGTTATCTTGGGGGGTGTTTCTGGGTTGAGTGAAGTAGATAGCCTGGCTTTTTTCTGGGTTAATAGAGATACACCATTCATCTGTCCACTCTTCCAGTTCACGTTGACGTTGGTAGGTCCGGTCCCTGGTTATAATGGATGCTTGGGCCATAAACTTGAGCAGCCGGGCGAGGGCGCATCGTCAATCGGGTGGGGTGCTGCTTGGGTTAGTACCGTGCGGGCGAGTCTCTGTGCGAGAGAGAAAGTATTTGAGAGCGTCTCTGCTGATGTCTCTTCTCGACGTTACAATGTGTTTATTTCTTTGTCAAACAGCGTATAAACTTTATCTGTTTCACTATTCATTAAACGAACAAAAATCACTAATTTAAAACGAACTTCCTATTAGTTTTTTTTCAGGAAGACTTGTTCATACTTAACCTAGATTCGAATGCAGTTCTGTTCCAGTTTAAAATCTGGGTTACTGGAAAATGTCATCTAGTTATCCACGCATTTATGAATATACGATTTTTTTTTAATAATTATTAAAAACAAATTTTTAAATAATGATTAAAAACAATGTAGTTGTATAAGTTACGTGAAGGTGTTAAGTCACTTAATTAAACACAATTATATTCCTTTCTTCACTTTCATTTTTCTTGCTAGGTGTACATCTAGCAAGAAAAATAAAAGTGAAGAAAGGAATATAACTGTGTTTAATTAAGTGATTATAAACAAATGAAACAAATGAAATAATTAAAAACCTTGATCCAATAAATGTGCTTTTTTATTCATTTAACACATACGCATAAAAACTGATGTTAATGTGTTTATCCATTCAGCATCAATTAAAATCAAATTTGTTCAATAAAAAAAACACTTTATTGCGTGATTTCATTAGATCTTTAAACACTAATTTGGGTAATCATTTCCATCCCGGCATGATTATTGCTTAATTTTTTCGAGTGATCCCAATCAATTACAGAAAACCAGTTTTCGATACCTTTTTTTTGCACGCGGCACCGAATTTGGTAGCTTAATTACATCGATTTAGAAACAATTTCACTTTCAATGCTATTTAACGTGAATATGGTAATGGCAGAGACCGTAGAGCTAGGCTCGCGTCGGCAAATCCAAATTTTCAGGCTCTTTTAAACTTAAAATTTTACTTCAAGTTTAATCATGATTTTTTTAGAGTTTTCTTCTCTTGGCAATTTAATTAAAACACTTAACTTTGTTTTACTACTTTTATAAAAGTGGTGAAACAAAGTTAAGTGTTTTAATAAAATTTTTATGAATATGTACCACAAAGTACACCAAATTAAAGATTTTCTTTTCTTGCTCCAGGATGCCTGCATATATTTGTTGCGCCACTGGATAATAGAATTAAACATATTTCTCATCGAGACTAACATGCGACGCTACTTTTTAGCTATTAAAAATGTACTTACCGCTCGACCAGACTAACCCAGTGAAGAAGGGAGGGTTCAAAGAAAGAAAGTAAAATAAGGGCGCCACGTGATTAACGGGCGGTAAGAAATAGCTATACTACAAAAAGGAAAAACCACGAACCTTGATTTTTAACAATACGTCTATTTAATTTTCTAATCCCAACATAAAATACATTGTATAAAAGAAATTAAATTGAATTAACGTTTTCCTTTTTAGGCTTACCGAAAGGTAAAATAATATTGATTAGATAAAGAAAATATATAATTAATTAATACGAAATGAAGCTAGATGTAGATACATAAATAAATTCAAATTTAACTCGGATTTATCTGAGTTAAGTTATTAAATATGATCAAAATTAATCTTAAATATTTCAAACTATTTCAATACACTTTTGGTAGATAAATATACGTATATATACCTTTACATAATCATACACATATAAGAAAATAACTATAACCTTAATATTTCTTAAGCAATAAGAAAAATACCCTATTATGTTATTTTAATATTTTCTACTTTGGCATTAAGCCCAAATAATAATCAATTACTCAAATTATCAAATACTTATTGAATTTAATTTTATTAATAATAAAAGTTTCACTATTATTTCTGGTAATAATAATTAAACAATCTCCCACAACAGAATAATAAATCAATTCCCGAATTTTCTTTTAAGATTACAACGAAATAAAATAATAATGAACCTTCTATTTACTTTGAAAACCCTAGTAATTTAGCAATTATTTTATTTTTAAATAATAAACAAAAATATTAATAATGTCCACAAAACCTAACCTTTTTCTATTAGATTAAATTCCTTTTTTGTCAATTAAATACCCTATTAATAATAATAGTTCAGAATATATACCTTTTTAATAATAATTTAATAATTCAAGAAACCCAGTGATTAAATTTGTCTTCGTTTAATTAAATATTTCGTAGAAGAAAAAAAAATACGTAAAGAGATAAAAAGTACTTATCGAATTTTCTCGACTCTCTGCACCTTTCTTCTCACAGTTTTCCTTCCACAGCTTTCCTTCACAACTTTCCTTCCACCGCTTTCTGTCCCTTTCCGTAACTCTCGAAATACGTCCTAGCCAAAGATTTCCTATTCGACCTCTCCAGATTTTCTCGACACGTGACCTCCACTGATAATGAAAACAGCAACCACGTTCTCCGCCGAAATCCAAATCTCATCGAATTAGCCAATCCAACCAAACGAAAATGATTGTCGCCAGGAAACTTTTAGTCCGGTTAATAAAACCTAAGATAATTCCCTATCCATTAGATAAGAATTTCTAACACAAGAGTTTCGCTTACCTCAAAGATGGAGTGAGGCTTTCCAAACGTACGCACAGTTTACTCCGCTTTACGCGTTGAGAAATTATCACAAATAACAAGATAACTCACTTTTAAATTAAGAATATTATACTCCCTCGTAAACTTGAGGAAAACACAACTGTTTCAATATTAATTACTCTCAATTTCGTGTGCGCCGCTGATGTACGATGTGGATGCACTTACATCGCCACACGGAAAAAGAATACGCAATTAGAAGATGCGCTCGCCGTGGCCGGCTGGAGTCACAAAAAAAAAACTCGCAAAAACAATCGCGCTCGAAAATAACAATTCAAACGCAAATGAAAATACAATTGCCTATATTAATTCATTAGAATTAAAATAAATTAAAGCAAAATTTCATTTATCGAAAATTTCACGTAACACATTTTTGCAGAAAGTCGATATTAATTTTAACTCGTTTTTATATTTTGTAAATATTGTTCAAACTAGCATTTAGCCCGATTTACAAACCGGGGAGCCGAGGGCCGAATCAAGGAAATGTAGAAATGTAAAGAGAATTGCATAATTAAAAAAAAAAATGATGTTGAAGAAAAATATATGTATAATAGTAGCAAGGGTAAAGGGAGCGGGAGAGGCGTTGGTGCATAAGCCGAATGGTGGTGACTGCAAGGTAAATCGTTGTTTTGTAGTGGTTATGGAGTGGATGGATGTAAAGGTCCGTGAAAAGGTTGGAAGAGATGGTCGCTTCGCTCCAGCCGCTCGCTTCGCTCGCTTGCCTTACTCGCTAGGGTGCTCGCTTCGCTCGCACATAGAGAGGGTAGTTGCTCCTTTATCCCCGCGAAAACAAATTTTCTCTAGCGCAATTTTTGGACCGAAAATTTGCTGAAACACCGGGAAGGCGGCCATTTATTGGCTCGAAAATAATTTGCTGAGCACCGCGAGGTCAAACCATACCACCCTACGTTTAAACAAATCGTTTTGGAGCATTTTAAGTCGGTCAAAAAAAAAATAATCAAAAAATCACGGTTTTAGACCACCCTGTATATACACGTTAAACTTAAAAATTTATTAATTTTAATTGTTTTGTTTCGTCTTGTTTCATCTTGTCGGTTGCGGATAATTATTCAAAATCGAAATGTAAAAACCAAATTCCTCTATCGCAATTTTTCGACCGAAAATGTGCTGACAGCCCGTGAAGGCGGCCAATAAAAAAAAAACATGTCCCAACACCGCTAAATTTAATCCTAGCGATCTGCGTTTAAACAAAACATTTTGGAGAAAAAATAAAAACCATCGATTAAATGCGAGATTTAGACACCCGGTATATATTTTTATGAAATTTCAATTGCAAAAAAAATACTTTTCCTCGATAGAAAAAATTCTCGATAGATAGGTCGTGTTTCTAATGGAATTCTGAACACGATAGACGCAAAATTTTGAAAATCTATTTTTTTTTTGCATAATCGATTAAATGCGATATTTTTTTATCGGGCGATTTGATCGCTCGGAAGTGTCGCGTTGGAAAGCCCAGGTCAAATCCCATCGAAATTGTGCTGTGCGCGACCTGAAAAAGTTCCGTGTGAAGCAAGACCAGCGTGTAAAGTATTGAGGTTAGGAAATCTTCCACCCGGCGTAAAACTAAAAAAATGATTTAAAATAGAAAACGCGGTCGGATTTGAACTTAGCCTAAGACACTCGGAATTTTTTTTTTCGGTCCTGTGAAAATTTGAACTTTCTAAAATGAATTCTTCGATTTTTTCACTCCCGGTGACAGTCGTCTCCCATAAGAGCAATGTAAAAGTGGTTGCCATGGCGACCGAATCGCAGCCTTCTCGGATCCCCGCTGCTTTAACGTTCTTATTATGGGAGACAATTGGCAACTTCAATTCTATTTTATGAACCGTACGATAATTTAAATGATGATTTAGAGTAGGCGGCATTTTTTTGTGCGGTTGGCTAGAATGCTAATTGAATGATGGATTAAATTTGAGGTTATGGTAAACTATGTGTTAACATAGTAATAAAAAGCGGTTAAATTCCTTTCTTCGCTGTTTTTATTTAAGTACTATATGTACATTTCGAACACTAAGTGTCTATTATCAACAGTTAACTATTGATAACGAGAAGTTTTCTTTCTAGTATACATATGCGTACGTTGTCCATTTTCCGATGCTCGGTTTATCAATAGAATTCAATTTAAAGCTTTGAACGAGTGTTTTCTACTCCCAGGCTAAGCATGAAGTAAAATTTCGAGTTTAGAAAAGCCTGAAAATTTGGTTTGGTCGCGTAGCGCGAAGCGCGGAGCGGCCAAACCAAATTTTCAGGCTTTTCTAAACTCGAAATTTTACTTCATGCGCCACCGGTACAAAACACTGACATATTAGGAAGTTTAAAACACACCGCTAAACTTTACATTGAATCCATGCTTTGTACCGGTGGCGCATGAAGTAAAATTTCGAGTTTAGAAAAGCCTGAAAATTTGGTTTGGCCGCTCCGCGCTTCGCGCTACGCGACCAAACCAAATTTTCAGGCTTTTCTAAACTCGAAATTTTACTTCATGCTTAGCCTGGGAGTGGAAAACACTCGTTTGACGTTTTAAATTGAATTCTATTAATAAACCGAGCATTGGAAAATGTTCAACGTACGCATATATATACTTGAAAGAAAAATTCTAGTATTAAATATAAACAGTGAAGAAAGAAATGTAACCGCTTTTTATTACTATTATAACAATCTTCACATAACTCACGAATACATACAGAGAGTTTTATGTAACACCGAACATTTTCATCCAGTACAATTTGACATCTTTAATTTTTAAATAATGTGTAAATTCGATTGCCTATACGACCATTACAAATTGTAGCCAATCAATCGCAATTAATGCCTCAACTTGTACATACAGGTAGCTTTTCTTTCAAGTATACATGTCCCAATTACATGCCGTAAATTTTGAGACAATCGTTGTTTTTTAAAAGAGTTCAATTTCAAACTTAAAATGAGTGTGTTCCACTCCCAGATTAAGCATGAAGTAAAATTTCGAGTTTAGAAAAGCCTGAAAATTTGGTTTGGTCGCGTAGCGCGAAGCGCGGAGCGGCCAAACCAAATTTTCAGGCTTTTCTAAACTCGAAATTTTACTTCATGCGCCACCGGTACAAAACACCTACATATTACAAAGTTTAAAACACACCGCTAAACTTTACATTAAATCAGTATTTTGTACCGGTGGCGCATGAAGTAAAATTTCGAGTTTAGAAAAACCTGAAAATTTGGTTTGGCCGCTCCGCGCTTCGCGCTACGCGACCAAACCAAATTTTCAGGCTTTTCTAAACTCGAAATTTTACTTCATGCTTAGCCTGGGAGTGGAAAACACTCGTTTAAAGCTTTAAATTGAATTCTATTAATAAACCGAGCATCGAAAAATGTTGAACGTACGCATATGTATACTTGAAAGAAAAATTCTCGTTATGAAAATGTTCGGTGTTACATAAAACTCCCTGTATACCGGGTGTGGCACTTAAGACGCCTCGGACCATAGCTCCTTTAAGATAAAAGCTATCGAAAAAAATCTAAGAGCAAAGTGGGGCATAATTACCGTCGCTATGTTTCAAAAATATTTCTAATCATCAGTGGCGTACCGTACTCCAGTGGCGTACCAAACTTTTTTTTTTAAATGGAATGCCCTATTTTTCATTGCAGATTTGGAAAGTGCTCGAAGAGTACTTATTTTTTTATCTAACATGTTATACCCTTCACTTTAGCGGTTTCGCTGTTACAACCCCTTCTTTCAAAATTGCGCCCCATTTTTGAGATTGTTTTGTAGAGAAACTAATTGACACCGGCGCCTAAATTTTGAATTGAGGTACAGGTTAAGACCTCGTATACCTTCACATAATTTTTTTTCGGGTAATTTATGGAAAAAAAATTATTTTTGATTGAACTTCGCATGTTGTCATTTTTTTCGAAAATTTCAAATGGCACCCCCCTAAAAAAATTACGGCGTTGTACAGCCAAAACTCTAAATTTATCATTGGTACAAAAGAAATTACACATTGCATAACAAAATTTCGGAGAAAAAAGAAATTTCATCGCAAATGTCGGGAAACGTTTTCCGTTCCCAAGAGTGCCATGAGAAAACAAAAACACAAATACGGTCAACATAATAGTATGTACTTATTTATTCAACATGATATGAAAAATGCAGATAAAGAAAATTTAACAACTTAAACTAAATGTTCGAAATGACGACCTTCCTGCTGGAGGCATAACCGCAACTTCGACTCACAGGCTCTAGACACTGCCCTAAGGACTTCTGGTGATATATACCGCGGAAAGCCGCGCGGATTCTCTCCCTCATATCCTCGACAGTAGTTGGTACCGTCCTGTAAACCTCGTCTTTGATATGGCCCCAAAGGAAGAATTTAAGGGGAGTGAGGTCTGGTGATCTTGGCGGCCACCTCACAGGACCCCCACGACCAATCCAGGAGTCCGGAAACGTTTCATCGAGAAATTCCCGAACGACACGGCTATTAGGTGCAGGAGCTCCATCGTGCTGGAAAACTATCTGTCGTAGAGCGGCTAGAAGGACATTTTCCAAGAGATCATCCAAGTCGTCGCGAAGGAACCTCAAATAACTGTTGCCGTTCAGGTGCCCCTCGATGAAATAAGGACCCAAAAGGTGTTCTCCAAGTATGCCTCCCCAAACATTCAGCGACCATCTTTGCTGGTGGTTTATCATTCGCATGGCGTGTGGGTTTTCATCGGCGTAATAATGGTAGTTGTGGCGATTGACATGCCCATTTCTATGGAACGTCGCTTCATCAGAAAATAATACGCGCATAAGAAATGATTCCTCCTGCTCAATTTTGTTGATAGCCCACAAGCAGAAATCTTGCCTCGCATAAAAATCTTGAGGTTGCAATTCTTGGTGCAGTTGAATCTTAAATGGACGGAATTTGTACTTTTGAAGAACACGATGTACGGATCGCGTTGAAATATCGTGATTCCTACTAATATCACGGATACTGGTATGAGGATCTTCAATAACTGCCTCCAGAACCTGCAGTTCATTATTTTCGGTAAAAACTGTCTTCTTTCTAACTCTCCTTGGCCGTTTCACACTTCCCGTAATAGTAAATCTCTCCAACACTTTTTGAAACGCACGTTCATTTGGATGTGCCCCGTGCGGATATCTCGCAGCGTACACTCGTGACGCCAACAAACAATTCTTGTTACATTCTCCAAGAATAAATATCATGTCAACCATTTCCTCTTGAGTTCGGAACATTTTTAGAACGTTTATCAAAAATGACTTATGGCTGCTACTGGCGTCTAATAATTTACTTTGACAATTACCAATCTTTTGTTTTCTCATGGCACTCTTGGGAACGGAAGACGTTTCGCGACATTTGCGATGAAATTCCTTTTTTCTCCGAAATTTTGTTATGCAATGTGTAATTTTTTTTGTACCAATGAAAAATTTAGAGTTTTGGCTGTACAACGCCGTAATTTTTTTAGGGGGGTGCGATTTGAAATTTTCGAAAAAAATGACAACATGCGAAGTTTAATCAAAAATTATTTTTTTTCCATAAATTACCCGAAAAAAAAATATTTGAAGGTATACGAGGTCTTAACCTGTACCTCAATTCAAAATTTAGGCGCTGGCGTCAATTAGTTTCTCTACAAAACAATCTCAAAAATAGGGCGCAATTTTGAAAGAAGGGGTTATAACAGCGAAACCGCTAAAGTGAAGGGTATAACATGTTAGATAAAAAAATAAGTACTCTTCGAGCACTTTCCAAATCTGCAATAAAAAATTGGGCATTCCATTTAAAAAAACATAAGTTTGGTACGCCACTGGAGTACGGCACGCCACTGATGATTAGAAATATTTTTGAAACATAGCGACGGTAATTATGCACCACTTTGCTCTTAGATTTTTTTCGATAGCTTTTATCGTAAAGGAGCTATGGTCCGAGGCGTCTTAAGTGCCACACCCGGTATATGTATTAACAGTCAGTAGTGTCAATCTAATTTAGAATTCAAAGCCTACTCTAAATTATATTTTAAATAATCGCACGGTATTTGATTAAAAATAAACAAAATTTGCGTATGTGCAATAAGGTAAAAAACGGAACTTATTAAATTATGACTTCCTGTGTCGTACGCTCAGTTATTTTCGTTGTCGGCTTCGTTAACTTTTTTGAATGGGCCTTTCGGAAAGTAAGGAGCGTGACTGGTAACGGCTCCGGCGATGCGTTTCGGCTAATTGGGGTTCCCGATGGATGTTGATGGCTCTCTTCTCGATCTCGAACAAACAGCTCCGTTTTCAAGCGAATTCCTGCGATTATTTTTCGACTGTTGTGCAACGGTACCCTTAATTATCGACCTTTCGCCACAATATCTCCGATGACTCTTCACATTTTATAACTCATAAACACAACCACTCCGCTCTAATTGGTCGAATTGCGTAAGTGCGCGTACAAAGGCCGGATTAATGAAGTGGAAATCAACTGTTACGCTCTTATGTGGCGAATTGAAGAGATAATTAGTGATGGCAGTTCATGCTCTGATGAGTTTTATAACTCATTCAAAAAATTAAATTGTCAAGCACGAACATTTAGTCAAAGAGAGGATCTTGCGGATGTCTGTATCAGAAAGATCACTTTAGTTGATTAATAGAGAACAGTGTGTAAAAGTTAATAAGATTTTCAAAGGTTATACAAAGTTTAGCTATGGTGTTCCACAAGGTACTCTTCTGAAGCTATTCTTGTTCATTATCTATGAAATTACTGATGATCATTTCAGTAAATATTATTGGAATTAATTTGGCTGCAAATTTATTATATATACATCGGGTGCTTATCCGACCGCTCGGTAATAGCAATTAATTAATGATTTTCACATATTATCTTGAAATGGTCAGAAATGTTCAGTATTCCTCAGCACTGGGTCGGGACCACACTGAAGAGGACCTTAAAGTCCGAAACGCGTCTGTGGGTATCTGGTGCCGGAATACTGAACACAAATTCAATTTTAATAGCAATTAACATGTAAAATCACACTTTTTCAGTTTCGAAAAGTCAATACTGACAGTTGTTGATGACGCAAAATTTTGTTTTAAAATCATGGCTATTGTTATTTTTTTTTTCAAATTATTACTAATTTATATCTTCGTTTTCTTCTACTATTAGTACTATTTTGAAAATAAATACGAACCTATCATATAGCATTTTAAATTCTGAACAGCTTTGATCTCTCATGCTTTTACTCTAAAATAATTCTGCTCCATTAATTATTTTAGAGTAAAAGCATGAGAGATCAAAGTTGTTCAGAATTTAAAATGCTATATGATAGGTTCGTATTTATTTTCAAAATAGTACTAATAGTAGAAGAAAACGAACATATAAATTAGTAATAATTTGAAAAAAAATAACAATAGCCATGATTTTAAAACAAAATTTTGCGTCATCAACAACTGTCAGTTTTGACTTTTCGTAAAATCGCACTCCGTTTCGATATTTAAGTGCACGTTCCAATTAAGTAATTCATAATAATGTCTTATACAATTGCTGAAAAAAACATATTTCTGAAGTGGTTTTATTCCGGTAAAAGTGTAAATGAAGTTCGAAACTTATTTGCCGGTTTATATCCCGATCGGCCGATACCCGCTATTTCTACGATTCAGAACGTGATTTCAAACCAAGCAAAATATGGATCCGTTTTTGAACCCTGCCAGCCCTGTTTAAAGCATACTTCAAATATAGCCGAGGAAGAAGAAATTGTGCGAGGTAATGTAAACGAAATAAACGTTATTGCTGCGGCCGTTGCAAATCCCCCGGCAAATTGGCGACGATTTAAATTTGCACAATACAACCGCTCTTAAAATTTTAAAGAAAAACAAGTTTAAATCGTACAAGTTTTCGCACCACCAGGAGATTTTTAAGCCAGATAGGTATTCTAGAATGGTTTTCTGTAAAACATTGATGGAAATAGCCAATGTGGATAGATATTTCATTAACAACATTTGTTTTTCTGACGAATCGACCTTCACCATAAATGGAGAGCCAAATGTGCAAAATTATCGCTATTGGGATACGAATAACTTGCATTTGGTGATCGATAACCATTCCCAATATCCGCAATCAGTCAACGTATGGTTAGGAATAAAACAGATCTAATATTATAGGCCCCTTCTTCATTGATGGGCACTTAAACGGGGGGAAATACCTTGAGCTGCTTCAATCAGAGATTGGCCCGCCATAGGTGCTGTCGCAGTAGAAAATGTGGTATGGTTTCAGCAGGATGGATGTCCTGTCCTGCTCATTTTACAAGAGACGTCACTAAGTATTTAAATATTTGCTTGAATAATTTTCTCACTTATCACTTGGTGAAACATTTTTAAATATTGATAATGAAGGTTTAAATTAAATTACACTTGGTTTGTTTCACAATTTTTTTTTTACTTTCCCCCGTATGTAATACAAAGAGAAAGTATTGTTTTCGTGAAAATTTTCGAATCAAAAATTTTAGCGGAAATATCCGTTTTGAGGTCCCCTGGGTCGAATATGACCATTTTTGAAAAATGTCTGTCTGTCTGTGTGTCTGTGTGTGTGTCTGTGTGCGCTGTACCGCAAAAACCACTAAAGATATCGGGATGAAACTTGAAACTTAAGCTTTTTGTTACAATCGGAAGAACTGAAAAGCTTTTGGTGAAAATCGGAAAACCGAAAGTGGTACTTTACTCTTAGCGTTTTTCAGTTTTTTCAGATTTTTTCAATAAATGTTCATCAAACAAAAAATTCTTTCAAATAAAAGTTGTAGATAATAACAAAATAAAGATATATTGTTTATTTACTTTTTGTCATAGCACTCTTAGTTTTTGAGATATTTTAAAAGTTGTTTGTTTTATCTAGTTATTGATGTGTGACAGTGTATGTGTCGATACAATTGAAAAATGTTTCAAATAAAAGTTGTAGGAAATAAAAAACTAAAGATTTTTTGTGG
This sequence comes from Philonthus cognatus, assembly GCA_932526585.2. Lineage (NCBI taxonomy): Eukaryota > Metazoa > Arthropoda > Insecta > Coleoptera > Staphylinidae > Philonthus > Philonthus cognatus. The sequence goes on from OW052241.1 coordinate 179,229,982, forward strand.
ACTCACTTTTTGTCATAGCACTCTTAGTTTTTAAGATATTTAATAAATAGTGTTTTTTATCTAGTCATTGATTTTTGTCAGTGTGTGTGTTGATACAATTGGAAAATGTTTCAAATAAAAGTTGTAGGTAATAAAATATTAAAGATTTTTTGTATCCTCACTTTTTGTCATAGCACTCTTAGTTTTTGAGATATTCAATAAATAGTGTTTTTTATCTAGTCATTGGTTTGTGTCAGTATGTGTTGATCCAATTGAAAAATGTTTCAAATAAAAGTTGTAGTTATCAAAAAGTCGAAGACATTTTGAAAATAATAATGCTACAAATATTTTAAAAGTGATTTAATACGCAATTTACGGGGGAAAGTACTATGATGGACACATCACCATTTTTTACTTTACTATTTACTCGACTAGTTTCGCGTTTTACAGCATTATCACTCCTGATAATGCTGTAAAACGCGAAACTAGTCGAGTAAATAGTAAAGTAAAAAAAAAATTATGAAACAAACCAAGTGTAATTAATTTAAACCTTCATTATCAATAAATATTTGCTATCAAAATATCTGGATTGGACGAGGCGGGCCGGTGAATTGGCCAGCTTGTTTACCAGACTTATCACCAAACGACTTCTTTATATGGGGCCACTTAAAATCAAACAAATACGGTGCTAAACATGCTAACATCGAGGTTCTGAAAAACAAAATTACGGAAGAATGCAACAAAATAACGAACCGGCAACTTGCAAATGTTCGCAGAAATGTTTATGATAGACTTGGTCAATGTTTAGCCGCTAATGGAGGTCTCTTTGAGCATTTAATTTGATTTTATTAAAAACAACTGATAGTTGTTGATAACGCAACATTTTGTTATAAAATCATGGCTATTGTTATTTTTTTCATATTATTATTAATCTATATCTTCGTTTTCTTGTACTATTAGTCCTATTTTGAAAATAAATACGGACCTATCATATAGTATTTTAAAATCTGAACAACTTTGATCTCTTATGCTTTTGCTCTAAAATAATTAGCGGAGCAGGAAACTGCAAAAATGTGATTTTACATGTAAATTGCTATTACCGAGCGTTCGGATCAGCACCCGGTATATATATAATAAATTTGCAGCCAAATTAATTCCAATACCAATTATTGCCGAGCGGTCGGATCAGCCCTGGTATATATGAATCTTTATTGGCAAATTTTGATAACAGTAATAATACAAAAATATCGTATATTCAATAAAATAAAACCTCTAGAGTGCCATGGAATATATTTTAGGTTAAGTTAAAAAAAAAGATTAAATCATGGCACTCTGGAGATTTTTTTTATTGAACATATAATATAATACAATAAATAACATAAAAATTAATTAATTTGCCAATTGGCTATCGACCGTTGGTCTTTCCGCTTGGAATTATATTTATTTATTTATTCTCTCACGGGAAACCCCTTTTACAAAGAATATGTACAAAATAATAACAATAATATTTAAAAATATAAATAGTGTTCTGTTCTTGTCAGTTATTGTGTAAAAAAGATTGCTAATGCCGTCCATTGTCTTGTCAAATGAATTTAATCGTCGTAATCACTAGAGTTATGAAATGATAAAATGAAACATGAATTGCGGAGGTAAAACGTTTACATTTGGGAGTGATATTATGGTTTCGAGGAATGCATAACGGGTGTAGGAGATTATGAGGGGTGGGGTTTGAGGCAAATTTATCAGCTAAATAGGATAGGCGGGCTTCGACAGAGGTAACTTTTGTTAGTTCGTAAAGCAGGAGGTTGGAGGGATTGTGCAGTGGGTTTTGAGGGTAGACGGATTTTGGTAAGCACTCTCAGGGCCGATTTTTCAGCGACTGCAAATTTATTACTTTTACACAAAAAAACATGTTAATGACGCTCACTGTTTATATTTTTAGGAAGGATAGCTTTCGAGAAACTGACAGACTTCGACTACAGAGGAAACACCTATTACAGCGTAAAAAACCTCTCGCTGTACGAGTGCCAGGGATGGTGTCGCGAGGAAGCCGATTGCCAAGCGGCGGCCTTCAGCTTCGTGCTGAACCCGCTGATTCCCAAACAGGAGACCCTCTGCCAGCTGCAGAACGAGACCTCCGCGAGCAATCCGAGCGCGACGCCCCAGAGGTCGGTCAACATGTACTACATGACCAAGATGCAGCTGCGTTCGGAAAACGTCTGTCTGCGTCCCTGGGCCTTCGAACGGGTGCCCAACAAAATGATCAGGGGATTGGACAACGCGTTGATTTATACATCCACGAAGGAAGCCTGTTTAGCCGCATGTTTGAACGAGGTAAAATTGTAGATTCTTAAAAGCGGATGTAATGAAATTGAGGAGATCTCGCTAAACGCAGGTGTTGCTTTCTGAAGAATATATGTTTTGTATGTCTCTATCCACTTCTGCTATAATAAATTTAAACCTAGTTAATTAAACTGACTTGTATTAGCCTTTTTTTAATTAAAAAATATAGATATAACTAATATATTCTTTTACGACTACTTTTACTACTACTTCTACTTCTACTAGTAGTACTACTACTACTTCTACTAGTAGTACTACTACTACTTCTACTACTTCTACTAGTACTACTACTACTACTTCTACTACTTCTACTACTATTACTACTACTATTATTACTACTATTACTGCTACTATTACTACTACTATTACTGCTACTATTACTGCTACTATTAGTGCTACTATTACTGCTACTATTACTACTACTATTACTACTACTATTAGTACTACTATTAGTACTACTATTACTACTACTATCACTGCTACTATTACTGCTACTATTACTGCTACTATTACTACTACTATTACTACTACTATTACTACTACTATTAGTACTACTATTACTACTACTATTACTACTACTATTACTGCTACTATTGATCAACATGTAATAAGAATTAGATAATACTAACAAGGGTTTTCCACTCCTTGATTAAACATGAAGTAAATATTTCGAGTTTAGACAAGCCTGAATATTTAGAATTTAAGTTGAATTTACTTACCGATGGATGATTTAAGGCAGGGGCGAACTCAAAAACTGAGTACCCTAACGTCACTGCAAACCACACCTGCCAACCTATATTCGAAGAAAATTAATTATCAATAAAAGAAAGTTTATTTTCCTTTCTTCACTAGTGAGAAAAGAAAAACAACCTGGGTTTAATACGTGATTTATTACATCAGATAACTCAAAACAAATAGTGATTAGAAAATCATATTATTTTACTGCTACTATTACTACTACTATTACTACTACTATTTTTTTTGTTCTTGTGGGAGGGGAAATACGCTTACGTGCGAGGTGTCGGACTCCTTGCGCCTACCGACTAAAAACCCCTCCCACTATCTCTTAGGATACCAACCCGGAACCGTTTACCGCATTAATTCGGGTTGGGCCTTTCAGCCTGCCACTCGGCTCTTCTTTAAACATATTCTCCTCTTTTTTCCTCCACAAATGTCGCCACCAATTCCCACCGCTTTTCGTCCTCCAACATTTGCCTGGCGATATTGTCCGGTTACAGGTGCCCGAGTTCTTCCTCCAATACACCTCTTTGTGCTGACCATCGCCCACACGTGAAAAACGTGTGCTCCGCGTCATCCTTTTCGTACCCACAGTACTGATATGCCGGTGTTTCTATTTTTCCTACCCTATGGAGGTAGTAACGAAAACAAGTTTTGACAAGAATTATTTTTCCACCATAACAAACTATTTTCCGTTTTATCAATTTGAATTTCTTTTAAATATAAATCGACTTCATTATGTTTAGTTCGGGAATGCGCGCTACTCGAAAATAAAAAATCATAGTCTCCTTGACTATTTTGTGTTGTTTCTTCCTCAGTTTCATTTGCCATATCTTCAATTACATCTTTCAAAGATTTTGAGACATAATCTAAAGATCCATCGAACCTTTCACAATTTTTGTAACGTGGATCCAAGAATGTAGCAAAATCTATTACCCCTATTGTGCCCTCCACAGTAAAATTTAACCATTTAAACCTGCTTTTCATCTCTTGAACAATTGTATCTTTTAATATTGTAATTACAAAATTTTCATTTTCATTTGTGGCTAAGAAATTTTTCTCTATAGATTGCATTATATTACTGTCAGGAACTGTGTAAGGTAGAAGTTGACCTCTCCGTGATTCCTTTCCAGCCAAGGTTTAATATGTGGCACTAGTCTCGCAGTCCATCTGCCCTTGTCTTCCGTGGACCATGAGTCCTACCATTTCGCCATAGTGCGTGCCCTTTCCTCTCTGCTGGCCTCTTTGCGGCCTATTTGCGCCTTCCTGATATATACCGCTTTCCTCTCGATCGCCAGCATTCCAATGGGGATCACTCCGCCAACAACAAGGACGGCTGCTTCAGATACCGTACGGTATGCGCAGGTTACTCTGAGGGCAGCTCTACGTTGCACAGAGGCTATACAGTAATAGTAGTAGTTACTACTACTGTTACTACTACTATAACTACTACTATTACTACTACTACTACTGCTATTACTACTATTACTACTACTACTACTGCTATTACTACTATTACTACTACTACTACTACTACTGCTATTACTACTATTACTACTACTACTACTACTACTCCAAGGTTCTATTATGCACTTTACTACTAAGTGCATAATAGAACCATGAAAACCGCAGCGCAAAGACGCTAAGTCCAAATCACATCTTAACTACTAGTACAACTATTACTACTATTGCTACTATTACTACTACTGCTACTATTACTACCACTCCTACTACTCCTACTCAGTACCGCAATAAGGAGGGGGGCAAGAGGGCGAGGGCCACAGGCCTAAGATTCGAAATTTCGTAAATTTAAAATTATACAAGCAACCATTCCTACAAATCTTACAACTCCTACTTCTTTTACTGTTCTTACTGCCTTTACTTCTCTTACTACTCTTACTACTCCTACAACTCTTACCACTCCCACAACTCTTACAATTCCTACTACTCTTACCACTCCCACAACTCTTACAACTCCTACTACTTTTACTGTTCTTACTACAACTCCTACTGTTACTGTTCTTACTACTCTTACTACTCCTACAACTCCTACCATTCCTACAACTCTTACAACTCCTACATTTCTTACAGCTCTGACTACTCTTACTGATCTTACTAATCTTACTACTCCTACAACTCCTACCACTCCTACAACACCTACCACTCCTACAACTCTCAAAACTCATACTACTCTTACTGTTCTTACTACTCTAACGAGTGTTTTCCACTCCCAGACTAAGCATGAAGTAAAATTTCGAATTTAGAAAAGCCCCGTGAAAATTTGTCGAGGGTCGCGCAGCGACCCGAGACAAATTTTCTGGGCTTTTCTAAACTCGAAATTTTACTTCATGCGCCACGCGTGTAAAACACTGATTTCAAGTGAGGTTCAAATATACATAAATTTCAATATATACTCTTACTACTTCTACAACTCCTACAACTTTTACAACTCCTACTACTCTTACTGTTCTTACTACTCTTACTACTTCTACAACTCCTACTAGTCCTACCATTCCTACAACTCTAACAACTCCTACTTCTCTTACTGCTCTTACTGCCCTTACTGCTCTTACTACTCTTACTACTCTTACTACTCTTACTACTCCTATAACTCTTACCACTCCCAAAACTCTTACAACTCCTACTACTCTTACTGTTCTTACTACTCTTACTACTTCTACAACTCCTGTAACTCCTACCATTCCTACAACTCTAACAACTCCTACTTGACTTACTGCTCTTACTGCCCTTACTGCTCTTACTACTCCTACAACTCCTACCACTCCCACAACTCTTACAACTCTTACTACTCTTACTGTTCTTACTACTCTTACTACTCCTACAACTCCTACCACTCCTACAGCTCTTACAACTCCTACTACTCTTACTGTTCCTACTACTCTAACGAGTGTTTTCCACTACCAGACTAAGCATGAAGTAAAATTTCGAGTTTAGAAAAGCCCCGCGTAGAAAATTTGTCGAGGGTCGCGCAGCGACCCGAGACAAATTTTCACGGGGCTTTTCTAAACTCGAAATTTTACTTCATGCGCCACGCGTATAAAACACTGATTTCAAGTGAGGTACAAAGATACATAAATTTCAATATATACTCTTACTACTTCTACAACTCCTACCACTCCTACAACTCTTACAACTCCTACTACTCTTACTGTTCTTACTACTCTTACTACTCCTACAACTCCTACCACTCCTACAACTCTTACAACTCCTACTACTCATACTGTTCTTACTACTCTTACTACTCCTACAACTCCTACTATTCCTACAACTCTTACAACTCCTACTACTCTTTCTGCTCTTACTACTTCTACAACTGCTACCACTTATACAACTCTTACAACTCCTAGTACCCCAACTGCTCCTTAGCTATGCTAGAATACCTAAACAAGGTGGGCTGGCTAAACTGAGGAAGGGTGATCTACGGGAGGTGGCACAATGGGCCTAATGAGGCCTAAGTGCAGTGCAGAACTGCACACTCCCCTTTGCACCAGAACCAGAACCCCAACTGCTCCCACTACTACAACTACTTTTACTACTAGTATTACTACTACTGATGTTTTCCTTTATTACCTGATATTCCAGCATCGATTCACGTGCCGTTCAGTGGAATACAACTACGTTACCCTACAGTGCCAATTGAGCGACTCCGATAGACGCACAACGGGACAATTCGTGCAATTCGTCGATGCCCAAGGAGTCGACTACTTCGAAAATTTGTGCCTCAAGGGCAACCAAGCCTGCAAGGGCAACAGGATATACCAAGTGCCCAGGATAGGCGTCGCCGATGACAAAGTCTCTCAATACGCGAGTCTTCACTATTACACAGACAAGGAACTGCAAGTGACGAGCGAATCCGCTTGCAGATTAGCCTGCGAAATCGAAAACGAGTTCCTCTGCAGATCGTTCCTTTACAAAGGCGCGCCGCAGGGATCGCAGTACAATTGCCAGTTGTTCCATTTGGATCACAAGACGCTTCCGGATGGGCCCAGTACTTATTTGAACGCCGAAAGGCCGTTGATTGATAATGGAGAGAGGATCGGGACTTATTATGAAAATACTTGTGAAAGTAAGTTTTTTTTTTGTGAATATTTCAAATCCAAAACTATTGAAATTTGAAAAAAAAAACAGGGTTTTTCACTCCCAGATTAAGCAAGTAATATTTCGAGTTTAGTAAAGCTTGAGTTTGCATTAAGATTATTTCCGGCAATAAATGTTGATGCAGGTAGTTTTTCCTACAAAAAAAAAACGTATCCCAACTACCTGCTGTAAATCTTTAGATAATTGTATTTTTTTAAGCTTTAAACGAGTGTTTTCCACTCCCAGACTAAGCATGAAGTAAAATTTCGAGTTTAGAAAAGCCCTGTGAAAATTTGTCTCGGGTCGCTGCGCGACCCTCGACAAATTTTCACAGGGCTTTTCTAAACTCGAAATTTTACTTCATGCGCCACGCGTATAAAACACTGATTTCAGGTAAGGTTCAAATATACGCAAAGTTCACAATAATTTAGTGTTTTATACGCGTGGCGCATGAAGTAAAATTTCGAGTTTAGAAAAGCCCTGTGAAAATTTGTCGAGGGTCGCTGCGCGACCCTCGACAAATTTTCACAGGGCTTTTCTAAACTCGAAATTTTACTTCATGCTTAGTCTGGGAGTGGAAAACACTCGTTTAAAGCTTAAAAAAACACAATTATCTAAAGATTTACGGTAGATAGTTGGGATACTTTTTTTTTAAGGAAAAACTACCTGCATCAAAATTTATTGCCGGAAAAAATCTCAATACTTGTGAAAGTAAGTGTTTTTTGTGAATATTTCAAATTCAAAACTATTGGATTTAATTAAACGTGTGTTTATCACTCCCAGACTAAGCATGAAGTAAAATTTCGAGTTTAGAAAAGCCCCGCGTAGAAAATTTGTCGAGGGTCGCGCAGCGACCCGAGACAAATTTTCGCGGGGCTTTTCTAAACTCGAAATTTTACTTCATGCGCCACGCGTATAAAACACTGATTTCAGGTGAGGTTCAAATATACGTAAAGTTCACAATAATTTAGTGTTTTATGCGCGTGGCGCATGAAGTAAAATTTCGAGTTTAGAAAAGCCCCGTGAAAATTTGTCTCGGGTCGCTGCGCGACCCTCGACAAATTTTCTACGCGAGGCTTTTCTAAACTCGAAATTTTACTTCATGCTTAGTCTGGGAGTGGAAAACACTTGTTTGAATCTTAAAAAAAACACAATTATCTAAAGATTTACAGCAGATAGTTGGGTTATGTTGTTTTGAAAGAAAAACTACTTACATCAAAATTTATTGCCGGAAAAAATCTCAATCCAAACCCTCAAGCTTTATGCGAGCCGTCGCTGCATGTTATGAGGTGATTAATTATTTTATGATTAAAGAATCCGGAGGACCATCGGGTACGCCATCGGAGAACTCGCTACCGGTGGTATTCGAGGCGACGGAAGATCCGACCCTGAACAACCTGACCAGGAGCGACGTGAACTGCGATAAGACGGGCACATGCTACGACGGTAAGTCGATTTGCAGAATGAAGAATAACCGTAAATAACGCAATTTCTCTCATGTGCGTGCACAGTTTCTGTAAACTGCAAGGACACCAAGATCGCCGTCCAAGTCAGGACCAATAAGCCTTTCAACGGGAGGATTTACGCCCTGGGCAGATCCGAGACCTGCAACATAGATGTTATCAACAGCGATCTCTTCAGACTGGACCTGACCATGAGCGGACAGGACTGCAACACGCAGTCGGTGGTGAGTTACAATTATTATCATGGATAATCGTTGTACACTATTTTTTTATGTAATTATTTCAACCATATGAATAAACCAAAAGGAACAAAAATAAAAGAAAAATAATAAACGAATTGCTACTTTAGCACGCTATGACATCAAAGAGACAATTGGGAGTTCAGAACTTATCCGCTATCATTAAAATCGCTACAACTAAAGTAGTGTAATAATTGTAGAAACTATGTAAAGTTAATTAAAGGAAAGGCACTTGGTATTGTTTCACAATTAAATCTTTATTTCGACTAGTTTCGGTTTGTTAGACCATTTTCAAAGGAATTCCTTTGAAAATGGTCTAACAAACCGAAACTAGTCGGAATAAAGATTTAATTGTGAAACAATACCAAGTGCCTTTCCTTTAATTAACTTTACATAGTGTAATATGTTTCACCAAGTGCCAGATGAGAAATTAATTCAAGAAATTGTAGAAACAGTTATTTAATAATTAAAATATTGTAAAAACTAAGTATTATTTTATTTTGTGTGTTAGACTGGAGTGTACAGTAATACCGTCGTCCTTCAACACCACAGCGTTGTTATGACCAAAGCCGATAAGATCTACAAAGTCAAGTGCACGTACGACATGTCATCCAAGAACATTACCTTCGGAATGATGCCAATTAGGTACGTAGAGAGTTATCAATTCTGGATTTACGGAGTACTCCTCTCTTTTTTCTTCTTCTTTTTCTTCATCGGCCTTTCCTCTCCGGTTTATGCGGCGCTCGTACGTAACGTCACGCCAATCGTCTAATTAACTGTTACAGTTTATGCTTATCTGAGATTTCTGCCGTGGGCCAGACTAGTTTACTTGCAATCTTTGTTTTTTTTTTATCGTTAGCTGTTATTGTCTGATATTAACGATTAATTTTTATGCTACTGGATGAAATGCGGCGGGAGATTTTTATCGCGTTGCTTTACCTTAATGAGTAACAATTATCTCTGTGGTCAATGAAAAATGTCTTCTGATTCTTCGTTGGTGAATGATTGATGCGTAGATTGAGGATTCGATAACTGTAAAAGGAGTGTTTAGACATGGATTGAATTAATTTTCAGACCAAAAATACTACGAAATAAAAACCTGTAATTCTCACAGGTTGATTTTTATAAATAACATCTTTAGAATAAGAAAGGATCAGGAGAAAAACAATATTACTCGATACATTTTACAGTAAATCAAAAATAATGCATGACAGTTATATTATTGTCCCTTGATCAGTATGGGCGATCAAGGGAAAATAATATAACTGAGTCGCCTATTTCCAAAAACCCCTAAATCCATTTTATTCTAATGGATTTAACGGTTTTTGGAAATAGGCGACCCAACTGTCGTACATTATTTTAGCTTTCCTGTAAAATACTACTCTTACTACTCTTACTACTCCTTCAACCCCTACAACTCCTACAACTCCTACCACTCCTACAACTCTTACAACTCCTACTGCTCTTACTGCCTTTATTACTCTTACAACTCCTACAACCCCTCCAACTCTTACAACTTCTACAACTTCTACCACTCCTACAACTCTTACAACTTCTACTACTCTTACTGCTCTTACTGCCCTTATTACTCTTACAACTCCTACAACCCCTACAACTCCTACAACTCCTACCACTCCTACAACTCTTACAACTCCTACTACTCTTACTGCTCCTACTGCCCTTATTACTCTTACAACTCCTACAACCCCTTCAACTCCTACAACTCCTACCACTCCTACAACTCTTACAACTCCTACTACTCTTACTGCTCTTACTGCCCTTATTACTCTTACGACTCCTACAACCCCTTCAACTCCTACAACTCCTACCACTCCTACAACTCTTACAACTCTTACTACTCTCACTGCTCTTACTGCCCTTATTACCCTTACAACTCCTACAACCCCTACAACTCCTACCACTCCTACAACTCTTACAACTCCTACTACTCTTACTGCTCCTACTGCCATAATTACTCTTACAACTCCTACAACCCCTTCAACTCCTACAACTCCTACCACTCCTACAACTCTTACAACTCCTACTACTCTTACTGCTCTTACTGCCCTTATTACTCTTACTACTCCTACAACCCCTAGAACTTCTACCACTCTTACTACTTTTACTGCTCTTACTACTCTTACTACTCCTACAACTCCTACAACTCCTACCACTCCTACAACTCTTACAACTTCTACTACTCTTACTGTTCTTACTGCTCTCACTACTCTTACTACTCCTACAATTTTTGCTTTCCTGTAAAATTTACCAAGTAATATTTCTTAATTTAAAAACTTAATCATTTCGGTTTTTTTTTCTTCCTGTGGGAGCCGTTTTGATTTCTAGTTGACTCGACTTTTTTGTGATGCCCAATGACAGCTTCAGGTCCCATAAATGATATGGTAGCTCCCTGCCTTGCTAGCTCGTCAGCCTTTTCATTTCCCCCGATACCTGAATGACCCGGCGTTGAGACAAATGTGACCTTGTTCTGTCTTCCCAGACGATTCAGTGTGTCGAAGCAGTCCAACACCAGTTTGGATGAAGTCTTTTGGCTCTTTAGAGCCTTCAGTGCCGCCTGGCTATCGAACATAATATCGATTTGAGTTAATTACGTTATTTAACTTTGAAAATTAAATTACAGAGATCCAGAAATGATCAGCATCACCTCAGCACCAGAAGCTCCGCCACCAAGGATTCGCATTTTGGACAGCCGCTCCAGGGAAGTCGAGACCGTGCGTATCGGAGACAAGCTCACATTCAGGATCGAAATCCCAGAAGATAGTAAGAGTTTTGATCGATATTTGTTTTTGAGTTTCGTGAAGAGTATAATCATAAATAATTAACACTGTTGTATCCTTTCTTCACACTTTAAAGTGTGAAGAAAGGATACAACAGTGTTAATTATTTAAGAGTTTTGATATCGAAATTCGGTTTACCACCAGGTTATACATTCTTTTACTTTTTTCAGCTCCATACGGCATCTTTGCACGAAGCTGCGTCGCCATGGCCAAGGATTCCAAGAGCACATTCCAGATCATCGACGACGAAGGCTGTCCTGTCGATCCCTCCATCTTCCCCGCTTTCACTCCCGATGGAAACGCTTTGCAATCGGTCTATGAGGCGTTCAGGTTCACGGAGTCTTACGGTGTCATATTCCAGTGTAATGTGAAGTATTGTTTGGGACCGTGTGATCCTGTAAGTATTTTTTTAGTACTAATAGAATTAATATCGATTTTCTGCAAAAATTTTGTCTCATTAAGACAAGTCTCCAAATATTCATTGAAACAACTTTTTCTCGAGCTAATACCCCGACTCAATTTTTCTTTATGTTAAATTTTCTTTATACTAAAAGAATTGGTAGGTACCTTATACTATCAACATTTTAAATCAAATACTTCATCTATTAAAAGAGGGTCACCTCTATTCAGTGCTACTGACCCTCTATTCAATGCTGCTGCCCCTCAATTCAGTGCTACTGCTCCTTAATTCAGTGCTACTGATCCTCTTTTCAGTGCTACTGCCCTTCTATTTAGAGCAACTGCCCCTCTATTTAGAGCTACTGCCCCTCTATTTAGTGCTACTGCCCCTCTATTCAGTGCTACTGCCCCTCTATTCAGTGCTACTGCCCCTCTATTCAGTACTACTGCCCCTCTATTGAATGCTACTGCCCCTCTATTCAGTGCTACTGGCCCTCTATTCAGTGCTACTGCCCCTCTATTCAGTGCTACTGGCCCTCTATTCAGTGCTACTGCCCCTCTATTCAGTGCTACTGCCTCTCTATTTAGGGCTACGGCCCCTCTAGTCAGTGCTACTGCCCCTCTATTCAGTGCTATTGCCCCTCTATTCAGTGCTACTGCCAATCTATTCAGGGCTACTGCCCCTCTATTTAGGACTACTGCCCCTCTATTCAGTGCTACTGGCCCTCTATGCAGTGCTACTGGCCTTCTATTCAGTGCTACTGGCCCTCTATTCAGTACTACTGCCCCTCTACTCAGTGCTACTGGCCCTCTATTCAGTGCTACTGCCCCTCTATTCAGTGCTACTGCCCCTCTATTCAGTACTACTGCCCCTCTATTGAATGCTACTGCCCCTCTATTCAGTGCTACTGGCCCTCTATTCAGTGCTACTGCCCCTCTATTCAGTGCTACTGGCCCTCTATTCAGTACTACTGCCCCTCTATTCAGTGCTACTGGCCCTCTATTCAGTGCTACTGCCCCTCTATTCAGTGCTACTGCCTCTCTATTTAGGGCTACGGCCCCTCTAGTCAGTGCTACTGCCCCTCTATTCAGTGCTATTGCCCCTCTATTCAGTGCTACTGCCAATCTATTCAGGGCTACTGCCCCTCTATTTAGGACTACTGCCCCTCTATTCAGTGCTACTGGCCCTCTATGCAGTGCTACTGGCCTTCTATTCAGTGCTACTGGCCCTCTATTCAGTACTACTGCCCCTCTACTCAGTGCTACTGGCCCTCTATTCAGTGCTACTGCCCCTCTATTCAGTGCTACTGGCCCTCTATTCAGTGGTATTACCCCTCTATTTAGTGCTACATGCTCTCTATTCAGTGCTACTGACCCTCTATTCAGTGGTATTACCCCTCTATTCAGTGCTACATGCCCTCTATTTAGTGCTACTGCCCCTCTATTCAGGGCTACTGAACCTCTATTTAGGGCTACTGCCCCTCTATTCAGGAGGTCCGGTCATAGCACCTATCCAGGAGGCGGCGGGGGCAGACCGGAGTGTTCGGACGAAGGATGCCTGAGAGGGACGATGTTCCAAGTCAGAGTTGCAGACCTTCTTGAGGTAACCTCTGTGTCCCTATCTCTATGTAAACAGAAAGACAAATAATACAGAATAATATACATACCAATATAGAATAATAAGAAAACAAGACACATAGAACAAGAAACGATGAAACTCAGAATAAAAAATCTCATACACCAACCGGTAAAAGAGATTAAACAAACAAGAAATGTGTCCCTATCTCTTAGGGAGTCCCGTCATAGCACCTAAAACCTAAGGAGGAGGCGGGGGCAGACCAAAGTCTTCGGACGGCGGATGTCTGAAAGGGACGATTGTCCAAGTCGGAGTTGTAGACCTTCTTGAGGTAACCTCTGTGTCCCTATCTCTTATTCAGTGCCTACTGGCCCTCTATTCAGTACTACTGCCCCTCTATTTAGTGCTACTGGCCCTCTATTCAGTACTACTGCCCCTCCATTCAGTGCTACTGGCCCTCTATTCAGTACTACTGCCCCTCTATTCAGTGCTACTGGCCTTCTATTCAGTGCTATTGCCCCTCTATTCAGTGCTAATGCCCCTCTATTCAGGGCTACTGCCCCTCTATTTAGGACTACTGCCCCTCTATTCAGTGCTACTGGCCCTCTATTCAGTGCTACTGGCCCTCTATTCAGTGCTACTGGCCTTCTATTCAGTGCTACTGGCCCTCTATTCAGTACTACTGTCCCTCTACTCAGTGCTACTGGCCCTCTATTCAGTGCTGCTGCCCCTCTATTCAGTGCTACTGCCCCTCTATTCAGTGCTACTGGCCCCCTATTCAGTGGTATTACCCCTCTATTTAGTGCTACGTGCTCTCTATTCAGTGCTACTGACCCTCTATTCAGTGGTATTACCCCTCTATTCAGTGCTACATGCCCTCTATTTAGTGCTACTGCCCCTCTATTCAGGGCTACTGAACCTCTATTTAGGGCTACTGCCCCTCTATTCAGGAGGTCCCGTCATAGCACCTATCCAGGAGGCGGTGGGGGCAGACCGGAGTGTTCGGACGAAGGATGCCTGAGAGGGACGATGTTCCAAGTCAGAGTTGCAGACCTTCTTCAGGTAACCTCTGTGTCCCTATCTCTTAGGGAGTCCCGTCATAGCACCTAAAACCTAAGGAGGAGGCGGGGGCAGACCAAAGTCTTCGGACGGCGGATGTCTGAAAGGGACGATTGTCCAAGTCGGAGTTTTAGACCTTCTTGAGGTAACCTCAGTGTCCCTATCTTGGATAGGGCTAAACTATACACGGCGGGGTTGACTCAGCCCTGGTGCTTGTCGCCATTAAATGAGGAGTCGGGGGTGGGCCTTGAAAAGCCCAGGGGTGCCTACTCGCCCCTCCGGTCCACACGTGGGTTTGTCTCCGGCGGGCAGTGATTCGCAGATATGGCGATGATTCACCTGTCCTTAGACGGACGCTCGTAATGCACACACCGACCGGTATAAGCCTGAGCACACCTAGTCAGTCTGTGTCCCTATCTCAGGAGGGCCGGATTCATAGGGGTCATACCACGGCAGGCGGATCGTGGATGTCTGAAGGGGAGCATTCCAAGTCGGAGTCCTAGGCCTTCTCGAGGCACCCTCTGTGTCCCTATCTTGTATAGGGCTAACTTGGGCACGACGGGGTCGACTCAGCCCTGGCGATAGCTACAAATGAGGAGTCGGGGGTGGGCCTTGAAAAGCCCAGGGGTGACTATCCGCTCCTCCGGTCCACATGTGGGTTGGTCTCCGACAGGCAGTGGTTCGCAGGTATAGCGGTGATCCACCGTCCTGACATGGACGCTCAATCGGGATACACCGAAAGGTAAAAGCCGGAGCACATCAATAGATATATCCCTATCTTGTAGGGGCCCTGGTGCTTGTCGCCATTAAATGAGGAGTCGACGGGGTGTTCCTTGAAAAGCCCGCGGGGTCTTTCCGCACCTCCGGTCCACATGTGGGTTGGTCTCCGACGGGCAGTGGTTCGCAGGTATGGCGGTAATCCACTAGTCCTTAGACGGACGCTCAATGGCAAACACTGAAAGGTAAAAGCCAGAGCACACCCTAGTCTACCCCTCTATTCAGTGCTACTGCCCCTCTATTCAGTGCTATTGTCGCTCTATTCAGTGCTACTAGCCCTCACTTCAGTGCTACTGCCCCTCTATTCAGTACTACTGCCCCTCTATTCAGTGCTACAGTCCCTCTATTTAGGGCTACTGCCCCTCTATTTACGGCTACTGCCCCTCTATTCAGTGCTACTGCACCATAGTTAAAGTACCACATTTTCTTTGGTAATATACTTGAGGGTTTTGGTTGAGATATAAATATGAGATATAAAGTTGAATTCCCAAATCAATATCCATTAATTCCCCATTTATAGTAAAATATTTAATTCCCCAAGGATCTCCATTATCTCCCATCTTATACAATTTAACCTACAAACATATTCATACAGGAAATTTTTATTTTCATTCTAAGTATAGATGTATGCGTGTCGATGTATACTTTGTAATGTTTAGGCATTCGTTATTTTTGAAAAGCGTTCAATTTGAAATGAATGGCTCAAGCAGAATAAGATAAATATTTCCTAAGCATTTTATCAACTTATAGTGAAACTTACTGTTAGAGACATTATTTGTTACTAAACTGCATATTTTTCTTCATTCCATTTACTAATAGTGAACATCGCATTAATATAATCTCTTGTTTGTAAAAGGCCGTCTGCGAATGGGGACGCGAATCCGTGGAGTCATGGGGCAGAAGGAAGAGGTCCATCAGCAACGTGACCGATGAGGAGAAAGAGGAAGACATGACCCTGAGTCAAGAAATCTTGGTGTTGGACTTCGGCGACGACAAACAATCCGAGTACCTGAAGAGCGATCTCTCCAGCGCTGATTTCAGCAGAGGTAAATTTTATTAAACGTACATCCTTGGATATAAACTGCGCCAGAAATCCT
This sequence comes from Philonthus cognatus, assembly GCA_932526585.2. Taxonomy (NCBI): domain Eukaryota; kingdom Metazoa; phylum Arthropoda; class Insecta; order Coleoptera; family Staphylinidae; genus Philonthus; species Philonthus cognatus. The sequence continues at coordinate 179,246,548 of OW052241.1, forward strand.
GGCGACGACATCAGAAAGGGATATAATGTGATTATTAATATATCCTTAGTACTGCGCCTGAAAGTGATAATATTAACTGGGTCGGAAATCCTGGCGACTGCATTAGAAAGTGATATAGTGGGATTATTCATGTATTTTTAGTACTGCGCCTGAAAGTGATAATATTGACTGCGCCAGAAATTTTGGCGACTGCATCAGAAAGGGATATAATGTGATTATTCATGTATCCTTAGTACTGCGCCTGAAAGTGATAATATTAACTGCGCCGGAAATCCTGGCGACTGCATCAGAAAGCGATATAATGTGATTATTCATGTATCCTTAGTACTGCGTCTGAAAGTGATAATATTAACTGCGCCAGAAATCCTGGCGACTGCATCAGAAAGTAATATAATGTGATTATTCATGTATCCTTAGAACTGCCCCTGAAAGTATTAATATTAACTGCGCCAGAAATCCTGGCGACTGCATTAGAACGCGATATATTGTGATTATCCTTAGTACTGCGTCTGAAAGGGATATCAAACTCAGAGAACCTCAGAATGAATAGATCTATTAAATTTATGATTAGATAAATTTCACGAAATTAATACTTTCCCAAGAAATCTTGCTTTCAAGTATACATATGCGTGTAAATTTGTTAACATTCGATGTTTTTTGAAAGAGTTCAATTTGAAGCTTTAAACGGGTGTTTTCCACTCCCAGACTAAGCATGAAGTAAAATTTCGAGTTTAGAAAAGCCCCGCGTAGAAAATTTGTCGAGGGTCGCGCCAGCGACCCGAGACAAATTTTCACGGGGCTTTTCTAAACTCGAAATTTTACTTCATGCGCCACGCGTATAAAACACTGATTTAAAGTGAAGTTAAAAATGCACTAAAAACCCACCCAACTTCGTCATTATTTTAAAATTGGATGTTTTGTTTCCTATCCATGCTGTGAACCTTCAGATATTCGTTGTTTTCTTGTAAAAAAACTTCGATTCCTTGTAGTCCTTCGGTCTCCAAAGACCATCATTGGTCCTTCGAGCTGTCGCCTTTGTAAAATAGTAATAAACTTAGAAATCCTTCAATTTGAAGCTTCTAAGAACGAGTGTTGTCCACTCCCAGACTGAGCATGAAGTAAAATTTCGAGTTTAGAAATGCCCGGTCAAAATTTGTCTCGGGTCGCGCCAGCGACCCGAGACAAATTTTCGCGGGGCTTTTCTAAACTCGAAATTTTACTTCATGCGCCACGGGCATAAAACACTGATTTCAAGTGAAGTTTTATATATACTAGTAATGCTTTACTAGTATATATAAAACTTCACTTAAAATGACTGTTTTATGCCCGTGGCACATGAAGTAAAATTTCGAGTTTAGAAAAGCCCAGCGAAAATTTGTCTCGGGTCGCTGGCGCGACCCGAGACAAATTTTCTACGCGGGGCTTTTCTAAACTCGAAATTTTACTTCATGCTCAGTCTGGGAGTGGACAACACTCGTTCTTAGAAGCTTATGCTAAAGACGTCCCACTGAGCAAATTCATTTAAGCAATGTTTCAACAACATTAAAACAACGTTTAATGTTGCTACATATTGATATAATGTTATTTGTTTGTTTTTTGCTTAGTGGGATAGCAAAAAACAAACAAATAACGTTATATCAACATTGTAGCAACATTAAACGTTGTTTTAATGTTGATGAAACGTTACTTAAATGGATTTGCTCAATGGACACATTCTGAACCTCAGATCAAATCAGTGTTTTGTACGCGTGGCGCATGAAGTAAAATTTCGAGTTTAGAAAAGCCCAGAAAATTTGTTTCGGGTCGCTGCGCGACCCGAGACAAATTTTCACGGGGCTTTTCTAAACTCGAAATTTTACTTCATGCTTAGTCTGGGAGTGGACAACACTCGTTCTTAGAAGTTTCAAATTGAGAATTACTAAGTTTATTACCATTTTACAAAGGCTACAGCTCGAAGGACCAATTATGGTCTTTGGAAACCAAAGGACTACAGGGAATCGAAGTTTTTTTCTGGGAGTGGAAAACACTCGTTTAAAGCTTTAAATTTAACTCTTTAAAATAAAACAACGAATATCCTAAGAATCACAGCATATACGCTGTAATTGAGATATGTATACTTAAATGAAAAACACCAGCACGAGCAAAACACCAACAAATATCGTTATAGCAATATTTTAGCAACATTAAACGTTGTATAAATGTTGATGAAATATTATTTGAATGAATTCCTAATGAGCAAATCCATTTAAGTAATGTTTCATCAACATTAAATCAACGTTAAATGTTGCTACAACATTGACATAACGTTATTTGTTTGTTTTTTGCTCAGTGGGTTTGTTCAGAGACTACAAAGTTGTGTTTTCTACAGTGTGATCAACAATGATTGTAGACAGGTTAAATTTCCCGCCAAAAAATGTTGGTACAACTGATTATATGAAAAGAAAATCCCCTAGATTGCTTTTCCATTGGCGTAGCAAACATTTTTTCCCAAAATAAATTAAATATTTAATCATAACTATATATAAAATTTTTACAATTTTAATTAAATATACAAAGTAAATTGAAGTAAGTTAAGGTTTTGTGTATTTTTAATAAACGTAGAGTTAGCATCCCTAATTTTATAATAAATGTTGAAAATGATGGCCTTCATTTTCTAGGCAAATGTTAACTCTACGTTTTTTATTTTGAAATACTCGTTGAAGCTCCTCCGGATTTATGTTCCTTATCTCTTCTTCAATTGCTGCTTTAAGCTCGTTTAGGGTATGCATTCGATTTTTAAAAACCTTATTTTTTAAATGCCCGAATAAATAAAAATCGCACGGAGTGAGGTCTGGCGAACGTGGTGGCCATAATCCGTCGCTTACCAAGCGATCATCGTAAAATTCCCTCAAGTAATTTAATGTCGCCAACGCAGTATGAGGAGTGGCTCCATCTTGCTGAAAATAACCCATTATCTGTTCGTCGTCATGCAATTGATTCAAAAATTCATCTAGAATGAGTGTTCGGTAGCGCTCCGCATTGATTATTTCTTTGAAAAATATTGGGCCAATTATCCGACGTCTCGAAATTGCTACCCAAACACCAATTTTTTGTGGATGTAAATCCGTTTCAATAAAAGTATAAGGATTTTCTGTAGCCCACGTACGATAGTTTTGGCTGTTCACATATCCTGACAAGTGAAACCACGCCTCGTCAGTAAAAAAGGTCTTGTCCAACATACCATTATCATTTAAATTCTGATTAAACCAATTGCAATAATCAATTCTTTTTTGGAATTCAAGTGGCTGAAGTTGTTGAATTACCGATACCTTATACGGGTGCAAATGCAGAATTTTTTTGCGGCTTTTATGCAACTCCCATACGATACTCCTGTAAAAGGATTAAACATTAAAATTTGTGCGCACCTTAAAATTAAGAACATACCCGTTTGAGCTGAAAGTTTTCTTAAAGATTTTGTTGGGCTTTGTTTAAGTCGTTGTTGAATGTCACCAACAACCTCTTCTGTGGTCAAGGTGTATGTGTTGGATGAGAGAAAAATAAAACTTCAGATAAATTTTTTTAGAAAACTTACCGTTTAAGCGTAATTTATCTTTAAACTTTTCGATTTTGATAAACTACTTATTGTTTTTATGTGTGATTCTAAACACATTTCCTGTATAAAATAGATTCACATCACAACTTTGGAACAAGTTCTAAACTATAATTCACAATTTATTGCTGTCTTACTTTTTTTAAGCGTATATGCTAATTTAATTTTTCAATATAAAAATCAAAATCAAATCAAGTTAAATAGCAAAAATGTCAAATTGTGCTGCAGACTTTACTTACTCGTCAGTATAAAAGTCCTCTTATATTTGTTGTTATTAATTTTTCAAATCAAATACTTACCGTTAATCCAATAAATACGAAAAACTACTCAAATGCTCAACAACTAAACAGTGAAATTCGAATGTAATGAGTGTTTGTACAGTAATTGCAACACAAACTACAATAATAGTTGTTTTGCCGTAATTGCAACACAAACTACAATAAAAATTGTTTTACCGTTAACAACAAACTTTGCAAACAAATGACTCCCGCCAGTCGATAAGGTTGTTTTCTACTTTATCGACCATCACGTCAAATGTACAGATTTAATTTATTAATAAATAACTGAAATCATTTAAATGTAGTCACATTGATTTATTTTATATCAAATTTAAAAATAATTGCCAAATATTATTGTTAGTTATTCACTAATTATTATATTAATAAAAGCATTTAATTATGTACTAGCGCCATCTAGTTTTTACACCCGTAATCTTGTTGACATTGCCGGCAGTTACGTTTGTGATTTGTTTAAATATGTAACATTAAATTTGTTAATATACAAGTTAGATATACAAATCGGTGCAATTATAAAGGTATTTATAATAAAGTTATGCTGTGCGTCCATTTTATACTCGAAATGCGCAAGAAAATGTAAGAAAGACATCCCACAAAAACATTAACCTTAAACATGAATTGTGGTCAAACAGTAAGTTTTAGACAAAAATGGATTTCAGATTCTTCATTGTTACACACAAACATAGTCAGATTAATTAAAAAAAGTTCTTAAACAGTTCAAAAATGTTCAAAATAAATCCAGTGTCCAACACATGCACCCAAGCCTCTATGACAACAAAATACCGTTCACATTTCGTCGGCCGCCATTGTACTAGGAAGAAATAATGTAGTAACACCCTGGTTTTAAATTTGTTTGACTGTACACTTATTTAAAATAATACACAATAGGTTAAAATTTATAAATATTTTACATACTTACGGTTGTAATTATTTATATTTATTAACGCTCATTTCGAGACGATTTCGTCTTATTAGCATTTGTGTGCCTTCAGATCCGACGGATCTGACAGCTTGTGACAGCTGTTGAATGAAAACGAGCCCACGTTAGAAATTGCGGGAAATTTGAAATTCCGACATATGCGCCCTCCCATCGAGTGGGTCGGTCAACTATATATGTGAACTTATAGAATCATATGGAGTCGACTGGGTCTGATGAAAAATAACTTAATTCGAAGAATGAATTAACACAATGGCAAAATACAACGCACGACGCTGCTGATGTCAAATCGAGTTACTGTTTATTATTGTTTCCTTGGCATGAAGTTGGAGCGATCAAATTCCCCAGATTTTTCGGCGGGAAATTTAACTTGTCTACAATCATTGTTGATCACCCTTTACCCACTGAACAAACACATTTAAGCAATGTTTTATCAACATTAAAATAACGTTTAATGTTCCTACAATGTTGATATAACGTTATTTCACTGACTATAGAGGCTTCTACTTCGTTATACATTGTTGAACATAAATAAAACACTGTTTATCACTTTGTTTGTATAACAATTGGTTTATTTGGTGACTATAGTTTCGATACTACACGTATCATTATTAAACCGTTAGTAACAAAAAACTACAAAGGAGCATTATTTATATTTGCAAATTTTCTAATAACAGCGTTAAAGAGGGGGGTGTATTTAAGGTCAAGCTGGTCGTTAATTACGGGAATTTCCCGATTAGCGCGGGCTCTGTGAATCTCCAAAGACTCCAGGAGGTCCATCTATTTATTTCAGTTATTCACATTGCCGAGAAGGGTAGAAAGATGGACCTCCTGCAGTCTTTGGAGATTCACAGAGCCCGCGCTAATCGGGAAATTCCCGTAATTAACTACCAGCTTGACCTTAAATACACCTTCCTCTTTAACGCAGTTATTAGAAAATTTGCAAATATAAATAATGTTCCTTTGTAGTTTTTTGTTACTAACGGTTTGATAATGATACGTGTAGTATCGAAACTATAGTCACCAAATAAACCAATTGTTATACAAACAAAGTGATAAACAGTGTTTTATTTATAACGTTATTTGTTTATTTTTTGCTCGGAAGTTAATATAATCGACGAAAACCTTCAAATTTTTTATTTCTCACCATTCATGTAATTTAAAACAATCGTGCTTTCTCTTACAGACAAAACAGTAACCATAATTGAGCCATGCCCATCGAAAACCTCAGTACTAGCCTTAGGAGTGACATGCGCGCTTCTGGTCCTCCTCTACATCAGCACAGTGTTCTGCTACTACATGAAAAAGTGGTTAAGCCCGAGTAAACACATCGCCTGAAAATAAACTCAAAGAAGATGAAGAAAAGGAATAAAAAAAAATCAAATAATGGACAATGATATTCGGTGCTTAACTTAACTAATATTTATCCCTAGGATCCCAGTATTTATATACATAAAAAACGTACTAATTATTAATAAATCGTGCTTTGATCTTTCTATTGAGTTAACTGTGATACCGATAACTCGATAAGAGACGTCAAATCGTGAGGAGGGAAAACCCACAAATCGACTCAACTGTAGCAGCAATGTTTTTTTTTTTTGTTTGTTTTTGTTTAGGTCTTAAGTAACTTAATTTTCGGGTTGGTGGCGGTTATCCTGGTGATGGTGAGCTTTGCCCTACGAAATCACGTTTTGGTTTTTACCGTCACAAATTTATTTTGACGAAAATTGATCTCCGACGAGTAAAACGCTTGAATTTTTCGTGTCGCAAATTTGCGCGTTCTACGTGTTTCAGGTAGTATTTGTGACGGTAAGAATGTTCGATCGCCTTATTTTTGGTAGTTTTATTTATCTGTTTGTTTTTTTTTAAATGATGATTATTTATGTACATATTCAAAGAAATTACGTATTTATGTATTATTTTATATAACGCCTTATTAATGTATTTTTAATAAAAAAAAATGAAAATATTTGATGGCTGTGAAGTTATTATTTATTGTATCCGCAGGGATGTCCTTTGGTATTTGTGGCCAGAGGCACAATTGAGAGAGGCTTCCAGTTAATTAAAAAATATAAAGGAATAAAAACAATTACAATTGTATTACAAAGAGAAATTCATGAATTGTGATTGAAAGTATTTTTATTTTTAAAAAATATGAAAATATTCCTATTTAATTCGTTTTTCAATTATTGTTATATTATATAGCAAAGATTGCTATATAATAAAAATGTTGCTTTTACTTGCAAATATCAGACGAAAATTGAATAAATAGTTGGAAAGGTTAAACTCAATTCATTAGAAGTCCCTCAACATCTAATAAACCTCCTTGACAGCTACCTTACAAATAGAATCCTGCAAGTCAAAATCCGAAACACTTTATCCTCAACATTTTATCCTCAACAAGGCCTCCCTCAAGGTTCTCCCCTATCCCCACTTCTGTATAATATTTTTGTCCAGGACATTTACAACCCAGAACCTACGTTTTTCAATAAATCACTCTACCCTCTCCTTTACGCTGATGATACAGCTCTTATTTCCCATGCTCCTACGCTTCCTAAAGCCCTAAGTACTCTGCAGGGTCTGATAGACAGCATCCAACAATGGTTTGCGAAATGGAGAACATCCATAAATCCTAATAAATCCCAACTTCTAATTTCCTTCCACCGCACCAACAACTCCCCATTCCAAATAATAATCAACAATATATCCATTCGTCCATCACATACCTGCAAATGCCTAGGAATAACCCTCAATCCCAAGTTTTCCTTCAAAACACATTCCCAAAACATTTAAAACAAAATCAGAAGCAGGGCGAAGCACCTTAGATGTTTAACGTATAAAACAAAAGGCATCACCACAAGTACCGCTGTACATATTTATAAAACCATCTGCCGACCCCTGCTTGAATACGCACTGATCCTCTTCCACAATCCACGCCTCATAGTGCTCAAAAACCTACAAATTGCGGAACGGTCAACCCTCAGAGTACTAACGAAACTAAGACACCCACTAAATCCGCTCTTCAACCCATCCAATGAACTCCTCTATGAAAAAACTCAAGTAACCCCCATCGAACAACGCCTTCAACAACTGTGCCAAAAAATAGCCACCAACCCCTACATCCTCGACATTTTCACATTATTATGTATCCCTCGCAATCCTGATATTCCGCCTAAATTCATACACCCCAACATAACAATTCAACAATTACAAATAGAAAGACTGTTATTCCTTACTTCACGTTTTATTTTTATGTTATATGTACATTTCGAGACACAAGGTGCTCATTATCAATAACAAACTGATAAAATAATAATAAAAATAAAAAGTGAAGTAAGGAATAACAGTCTTTCTATTTGTGATTAATCACTTCACGTAAACTCGAAACAATACAGTTATTAATTCAACAATTTATTTCATCCTTCCATGCAGACATTAGCGATCATGAAGTTCAGAGGACCATTAAATTCACCGACATCGACTGTTAAACACTTCCCCATTTTACAAAAGAAAAAACTAATAAGTAATTTTTTTTTAAATCCAGGCTGAAAGACCGCAGGTCGATAGCCATTTTACGGAATTGTTATCTTTTTTATATATATATATTGTTTCTGTTTACATTTATATATGTATATGCTTTGTCTGTAAATAAAGATTGTTTATATAGTTGGAAAGGATGATAGAAGACATCATCCTTTCCAACTATTTATTCAATTGTCGTCTGATATTTACAAGTAAAAGCAAAATTTTTATTATATAGCAATCTTTTATCATCCTTCCCAACTATTTTATTCAATTGCTGTCCGAGTTTTACAAGTAAAAGCCAATTTTTAAATAAGTATAAATATAAATGAAATTGGCAATTTTTGGTTGCAGAATACTTCAAACATAAAAAGTGCCGAGATTCTTTTCGTAATCTACAACAAGTTAGTCTTACAAAGACTATATCAATGAGTGTTTGATATAGTCTTTGTAAGACTAACTTGTAGATTACGAAAAGAATCGCACTTTTAATGTTTCAAATTTTAAATTCCCCGCGACTATTTTAGCAATGAAACATCAGCGCTGCCTACAATTACCACCGTAAACTACTTTTCTGAAATTGTTCATCTATCCATCCTTTCTATGTTCGTAGCCATAATCGTCTAAATAATTTACTACTTTGAACAGCGTCATCTATGAAGTATTTCACCAGCTGCGCTTTTAGTAAATATAAAATCTATAATATATAAATTTTCGTAATTTTATATATTATGTTTAAAGTGTGTAAACTATAAGAAGCGTAAGCTTATTTTCTCGAATTAAAATATTTTTGAATTGGAATTATTCTTGTTATAATTACTATGCTTATAGCCATATAAGGCTAAATAGTTCGAAGCCAATTTAACTTTTTTGTGTTATCAAATTATTTAACAAGCACTTCTATAGTTGGGTTGATTTATAAAAATAAAATAAGGTATTTTTTATCAACAATTTAACAATAAAATAATTTATTTATATAACCATGAAAGGTAACACAATTCGGAACCAATTTCACATTAATTTATTATAAATTAAAATACGAGCGCTTTTTTACTTACAAATTACGTAATTTTATA